>CM057464.1:5869500-7096500 GCA_030035585.1 Dugong dugon | reverse complement strand
AAGAAGCCGTTCATCTCAGCCCAGTGCTGGAAGGGGAGGAAGCAGGTTTTCTTGCGGGAGCCGTAAATCTGCCACCAGATGTCTCTGTTGCCCAGTCTACAGGCATTCCAGCAAGAGTTGAAGGCTGTGGAAGCCTGGACCTGATCTTTCTGTGGATCTCACAGTGCACCCCTCACTTAAACGGAGGAGAAACGACTGAGGGTGTTTGCGTATGGACTGGGGGAGAGGGAGGCCCTGCTTTGGTTTTTCTGAGCTGCCTCAAAATGTGTCCCCCTAATTCCCTGCTCATTTATTTCCCTGCATTGATTCCAGAAGCCTGAGAGAGTTGCAGGAAGCTCACAGAACAGATTAAATAGTGGCAGGAAAGGTGCGGTCATGAGGCAGGCTGATCTCTGTCTTTTTCCCTAAGGTGGCATTTGGCACTCTCACAGTGCTGGAGACAGGAATGCCACTGAGTCCTGGGCTTCCCGTTGGTCCCCACCCAACCAACCAAGGGAAGGATGCAGATGTTGTAGGTCTGCCGGTGCCCTTCCTTGAGGGTGCGTGGAAAACAATGATTTGCTTGACCGTTGGTGGAAATCACATTTTGAGCCTGGGTAATGCAGGTGGTTTGCAGTTGGCTGCTAACCTGAAGGTTGGCGGTTCTAACCCACCCAGCAGTTATGCGGAAGAAAGGCCTGGTGATCTGCTTCCTTAAAGATTATAGCCAAGAAAACCCTATGGAGCTCAGTTCTACTTTGTAACATGTGGGGTCGTCATGAGGTGGAATTGACCCGACAGCAATGGGTTTGGTTTTGGTTTTTAAATCATTTTTTGTAGGTTTAAAAAATTTCATTGCAGGATCAACTGGTGAATTAATTAGGCCAATTTCAGTATATCTGGGACGGTGAACGCGGTGTGTGCCTAATTTCTGAAGGAGGACATCATGAAAACCCCCCGTCAGATTAATCACACAGATAGATAGATAGTTCAGGGAGAGAAAACCAGCCATATTAGTCGGTTTGATAAATTTGGCGTCTGCCCCCATTGGTTGGGCTGGTCTGAGCTGGGTATGGTGATTTAAGCTGCACCTGATCTTCCACATTTTTCCCCAGGTAGGAATAACCTCTATTTTTTTAAATAGACTTTCTTCTTTAGAGTGATTTTAGGTTTACAGAAAAATCGCCCATTAAGTACAGAGTTCCCATATATTCCCTCTTCCCTGCAGACGGTTTCTCCTGTTATTAACATGTCACGCTAGTGTGGTGCATTTGTTACAATTGGCAAACCAATATTTATACATTATTATTAACTAAAGTCTGGAGTTTTCATTAGGGCTCACACTTTGTGTTGTACCATCCTGTGGGTTTTAACAAATGCATAATGTCCTATGTCCACTATTATGTATCATACAGAATAGTTTCCCTGCCCTACAAATGCCCTGGGCTCCACCTCTTCATCCTCCTCCCTCCCGATTCCCTGGCAACCCCTGCTCTTTTTCCTGTCTCTACACTTTTCCCTTTTCCAGAATGTCATATGGTTGGAGTCATACAGTACGTGCTTTTTCATACTGGTGTCTTTCCCTTACAACATGCATTTAAGGTTCCCCCATGTCTTTTCCAGACTTGATAGCTCATTCCTTCTTACCTCTGAATAATGTTCCGTTGTGTGGATGTCCCATTTTTTATCCATTCACCTGTTGAAGGGCATCTTGTTTGCTTCCAGTTTTTGGCGGTTATGAATAAAGCGTCTGTAAACATCCATGTGCAGGGTTTTACTTGCACATGCATTTTGATATGACTGTCAAGTGATCTGACCTGTCAACTCTCCACTGGCATTATTTCCCAGCTGTCCTTCTGCCATCGTAGAGAGAGTGAGTGTGGTGTATTGTGTGACAGTGTCGTGGATGAGCACACAAAAACGTCATTTTAAAGAACAAATAACCAGTTGCCATCAGGTCGACTCTGACTCATGGTGACCCCATGTGTGTCATAGTAGAAGTGTGCTCCGTAAGGTTTTCAACAGCTGATTTTTCTGAAGTAGATCACCAGGCCTTTCTTCCAAGGCACCTCTGGCTGGACTCAGACTTCCAGCTTTGCAGTTAGCAGTGAGCGCGTTAATCATTTGCACCACCCAGGGACTCCTTTGAAGAGCGAGTTGAATATTTACAGGAGGCATCACTCATCTGCATCTCTCTACTTTTTTAGTTGAATTATCTGGCAATGATCTTAACAGATTTAGGAACTTTTCCAAATAAAAGGCTGGGATTCAAAAATAAGAATCCAGTCAATGGATGGATGAGTTGTAGCTGAAGAACCCAGGAGAACATGTAATAGGGAGCGAACAGCAGCAAAATACAATTCAAGGTGATTCATACTCAACATCTTGCCACCTTCAATAGCACCGCTATTTCCTTCATGTAGGTTAGAGGTTGAGTTACAAGGCATCATAAGATGCAGTCTTGATCTTACTCCAAAGAAGGTGTATCCTTAAAGAATCTTCATAGATTCTCTCTCCATCCCCCAGGAGTCACACACAAAAAAGCACATTGCCTTGTTCAAAAAAAAAAAAAAAAAAAAAATTAGGATGGATTTTAAGAAAACCTCAGTGTCGAGGTACAGCGCTTGGCAGTTTCTGGCAGCAGAGCATGATGCAATATGATTATTTCTTAACAGCTTACAGAGAGGGGTGAAGAGGTGATGGAGGTGCCCCAGGAAGATCTGAGCGCCAGTGAACAGTACTATTATCAGAAGGAGCAAAACAGCTCGCTAGAAGCCCCCAATGAAAGGCAGTATTCCCTGAAGATCCGAAATGCTACCAGCTGCAACACAGGGACTTACAGGTGCACGCTGTGGGGTCCGGAGGGGCAGAGGAACCAAAGTGGCACCGTGACCCTAAGAGTGATAGGTGAGTCATCTGCTGCTCTTGTTTTCTTCTTGCAGAATACATGCGTGCTTTCTGTAGGTCCTAAAATCATTCCTGTCGTTCAGCGTCTAACACGGAAGCGTGGAATCACGCCTCTGGTTAACGGGGAATTCTACCTCAAGGATGCCATAACTTTCTTTACACAGCTTTAAGAATGCCTTATGTTTGACTTCTGCCCAACACTTGTCAGCCTCTGAAGCTTGAAATGACAAACATGCCTTCACAGAGTCCCTGCTTTTGCACAATGCCACCCTCTCCTTCTGGCGGGTATCTGAAAGGAATCTGACCCAAGCTAATATTCTTCTGTTCGGAAGACCAAACTCACTGTGTTTCACGGCTTAGGGGGCTGGTCTTTGGAGGGGTTCACTGTTATTGTATGTATGTTATTTAGGTATGTTATATAAATATATAACATATCATAACATAAAACCAAAAACCAAACTCGTTGCTGTCGAGTTGATTCCGACTCATAGCGACCCTAGAGGACAGACTAGAACTGCCCCATAGGGTTTCCAGGGAGCGGCTGGTGGATTTGAACTGCCGACCTTTTGGTTAGCAGCTGAGCTCTTAACCACTGTGCTACCAGGGCTCCGTAATAACACAGGCTGTATGTTATTGATATGTATAAGCAGACATACTGTATATACTTCATTCAGTCTCCAACCCTTCACCCTGCTTTGTCTGTCTTCATAACCCTTAGTACACCCGACATATTACATATGCATTTGTTACCTTCTGTCCCCCTGTGGGAGCTAGAACCTCCTCTGTTTCATTCTCTGCTGTTTCCTGGCACATAGTAGATGCTCAGCGAGTATTATTTACACGAATGAAAAATGAGAGTCACATTGCGGGGAAAGCAGAGAGAAGGAACATGTCCTGTGAGGAGTGGAAAGGACATGAACAGTGTGTGATTGTTTTCTGTCCTTTTCCTGGTGGGAAGTCAGCTGTGCCTACAGGTTAAGTGGTCAGTCTCTGAATTCACTTAGATCTAGGCCAGATACTAGCTCTGTCGCTCATTAGCATGTGACCTTGGGCAAATCACTTCTTGACTCTAAGCCTCAGTTCTCCCACCTCTAAAATGGGAACAGTGTTATCTAGGACATATGTTTGTTGTGCAGGTTAAATGAGATACTGCCCTAAAATGCTTGGTACAGTACCTGGGGTGCTTCATAAACATTAGGTACCATTAGGACAGCGGCTCGCAACCAGCCAGACTACAGCCAGAGCTAAACACACTCCCCAGGTGGCACAGAGAATGTTGGAGCCTGAGCGGGGAGAGCCGGTCCCCTCTGTGTCTCATCCTGAGCTTAGCGCCTCTCTCCTCCTGCCCTTGCCCCCGTCAGTGCTGCAGCCCCAGCTTAGCAACCCCCCAGGAAGCTGATCTCTCTCCCATCTGCGCTTCCTGCCTTGGTGGAAGAGCTTGATGTACACTTATCCGGTAATACTGGGGCGGCTCACCTGCCCCACTGCATAGCCCCTGAATCCCCCTGAGGACAAATGAAATGAAGATAATTGCGAAGGAACCAATGGAGGTCCATCAGATGCGGAGGCTAAATGAAAGCCGGGAAACGCCCGGCATCCGCCGTGGAGGCGGACGGGCAGCGGGATAAGTCTGGACCTGACACCTGGTTCTGCCACCTGGCCTATCTGACCTCGGGTCCTGCATCTGTAAAATGGGGATGCTCATACCTGCCTCTGAAGGCGGTTGTGAGGACCAAGTGAGGTGCTGTCGCCACATCCCCCCTGCTCACTGCTGGGCTCCGAGTTGCACCAGTTCCCACTGTGCCTGTTTCTGTAATCCTCCTCGGGGGCGTAGATGTGAAGGTAGGAATGGCAGACTTATAGGACTTAAAAAAAGTAGCAACAAAGCAGTCTTTACTTTTTATCATGGTAGGAAAGCTGTGCTAAATGGCTTCATATATTACTTTTTTTTTTTTTTAAGGATGCCCCAAGCAACACAGAGAAGTGAATTTCAAGAAATACAGAGCCGAGATTGTACTGCTGTTGGTGCTGGTCATTTTCTACTTAACACTTATCATCTTCACCTGTGTAAGTATCGTTCCGGCAGCCCCTATGATTGTTGAAAGATCACCTGGAGCACTGGCCTGAATATGTTTTGTAGATTAAAAAAAAAAAAAACATTGTCGTCAAGTCAATTCCGACTCATAGCGTCCGTATAGGACAGAGCAGAACTGCCCTATAGGGTTTCCAAGGAGCGCCTGGTGGATTCGAACTGCCAACCTTTTTGTTGGCAGCCAAAGTCTTAACCACTATCCCACCAGGGTTTCCTTACAGATAGTGGAATCATTTAATAATAGTAAGAGATAGTACTCTCTGAATCCTGGACTAGTGGAAGCCCCCGGACTGGGAGAATCATTATAAGCAGCTCCCTGAAATATTTCCAGTGTGTTTTTCCTCCGGTGGCTATACATATAGTGAAGGGAAAGTGAAGTAATATATGTGATGGAAGTTTGAGAAGTGCTAAACCCATTAGCCCGTTATACTGAGTTGATTCTGACTCACCAGTGACCCTGTAGGACAGAGTAGAACTGCCCCATAGGGTTTCCAAGGCTGTAATCTTTACGGAAGCAGACTACCACATCTTTCTGCCAGGGAGCGGCTGGTAGGTTTGAACTGCTGACCTTTTGGTTACCAGCCAAGCGCTTAACCACTGTGCCACCAGGGCTCCTGAGAAGTGCTAAAGGATCCTTTTGAAGAACTGAGAGGCCTTGTAGTTACAGTGATGGAAAGCACAAGGATAGTCCACCGTCCAGGGCAGACATACTTTCCTCCTGCACGTTTGTGGTCTTCTCTTACATAGGCAAGTGAGCAAGCCGGGAAACACCAGCCATGTCTCAGTCTCCTTCACCTGCCCTGGAACTGTTTTCTCATGGAAGTTCTCCCGTCATATTATTGGTACTTCCACCCATTTCTTAAGAATTAATCCTGAAGGTGGAAAACAACCCAAGTATCCATCAACAGATGAGTGGACAAACAAAATGTGGTATATAGATACAGTGAAATAATTATTTAGCCATAAAGAGGAATGAAGTTCTGATACATGCTGTGACATGGATGAGCTTTGAAAATGTTATGCTGAGTGAAAGAAGTCAGTCACAAAAGGACAAATATTGTATGATTCCACTTCTCGGAAATTTCTCGAATAGGCAGATCCATAGAGACAAGTTAATTCGTGGTTACCAGGGGCTGGGGAAGGGGGGGATGTGGAGTTATTGCATCGGTTCCGACTCATAGCGACCCTATAGGACAGAGTAGAACTGCCCCATAGAGTTTCCAAGGAGCACCTGGTGGATTCGAACTGCCGACCTTTCGGTTCGCAGCCGTAGCTCTTAACCACTGTGCCACCAGGTTTTCCTTATTGCATAAAGGGTGCCGAATTTCTGTTTGGGGTGATGAAAACATTTGGAAATGGATATTGTTGTGCAACATGGTGAATGTAATTAATGTCACTGGATTGTGCACCTAAAAACGGTTAATGTTACGTGAATTTCATCTCAATAATAATTCAGAAAAGATAGAAGACAAGTCCTGCCCTCAGGGAGCTTACAGTTTGACCATTAGAGTTCTCTGCACATAAGAAGATAATGAGAACTACCAGGCAGTAAATTTAAACAATGAGTGACCTTAGTTTCTTGTTTGCAAATGCCTACTTCTGTGGCACTGGCTCTCCACATGGATATCTAACAGTAGGGCTCGGTGTGGTCCCACTCCTCCGTAATCTATCAAATGTCTTGGTTAAAGATTGGAGATAGCAGTGAAATGGTGCAAGCCCACATGACCGAGGTGCTGAGTATAACGAGAGCCTCCGGAATGAGCTGTCCTGCCAACTCTTGGCGGAGTTCAGCGGGAGGTGACAACTGATTCATTTCAACTTATCTCTTTTTGTTTCATTTTTCAGAAGTTTGCACGACTACAGAGTATTTTTCCAGATGCTTCTAAACCTGGCATGGAGCGAGCTTTTTTCACAGTCACTTCCCAAAGTAAGCATTTGGGGCCAGTGATTGTTCAGAAGACAGAACTGGTATGAGCAGGATTTCTGGAGGCTAATTTTCTTCAAACCCAGGGTTCTGTGGTGTGCTTGTCTTCCACACCGGACAAGGGAAGAATGAACCCCACATTGAAGATGGTACCCTTCCTATGAAGTCCTTCACCTGAGTGGAACATCTGAAAGTGGGTCCCACCTCACTTTCTGCAGTTGAGGCTTGAAAACCATGACGTGACCACGTCCCATGGGGCCATCTGCACAGTGTTCTCCAGGGCTGCCTCTTCATGGCTTCCGTCTTAATGTTTTGTTCAGCTGTCTAGTCAACCTCTTGGAAACTTTTTCAGTCATACAAAAGCTATGGGGAGATACTGTTGGAAAAGGGTCTTGGGAAATATGAGTACCCCGTGACAGGCTCCTAAGGACAGCTGTCTTCTTCCACATCTGGGAAGCATCTCTGTGAATATGCTGTGTTTTGTATCAGCCCAGCTGTTTTTCTGTCTGGGAGAAATGGACAGGCCAAGCTGTGAGACAGTGGGAAATATTTGGCAAATAATTTCCTGGTGTGAAGTCCCTGCAGTTACTAAGAAGTATTATGTGTACGTAGAAAAAGCAGGTCAGTGAACTGTTCCTCAGAAGGTCCTTTTCATCTGGGAAAGACATCCATAAAGAAGAGTGCCACATTTATTTTTATATCTCCGTGTACTTGCCAAAGAAGGATTGTGTTTTTCTCCTTTTCAAATCTGTATCTACAACTACATATCATCGTTCATTGACAAATGCCCGCAGTATGGAGATTAAGAAGAAGTCAGAACTGACAAGAGGATTAGAAGCTCTTCTCATGACCTGCTGGCAGATACTGGACCAACCGTGTGACTGGTTGCCCCACTACCTAGCTATACTGTCTTGGACCGGTTCCTTATGGTTTCTACTTTCTCAGTTGTTGTGTGAGTGGATCAAATAATGTGTCTGAAAATGTTTTGAAAAAGTATAAAGCACTATACAAATTTGGAACTCCATTTGATCATTATTCTTGTTACGACAGTAATGTTCTGGGGAGGAGAGAATGCCTTTCATGTTTCATGGTTTTTTCCACCATTCCCAACAAAGAAGTCTACAAGGAGGTCTTCCATATGAGTTCCTTTGGGGAAGTGAGGCGGCAGCTTCCGCGGTCTATTCTTGGAGCCAAAAGCCCTCTAAGACATGGACACACAGGAGCCAGTGGGCCGTGGGGAAGAAGGGAACTCACATTAAGTTGATGTTTTGGCGATCGTTGGGTTTCTCTGATCGAGCTTGGTCCTTTTCCATCTTGTCTTTCAGACAGATGTCATCCCTTTAGGAGTGCGTGCGGTGCCCACACTGATGTTAGTGAGTAAAAGGGGGGCCAAGTGGATTGAGTGGTTTTGGTTCTCGGTCAGAGCTTTCATGTTATTAAACATAAGCATGAGAGTAGGGAATGTTTTTCTTTTCTTTTTTAAAAATACTCATGAGACTTTGGGATGAGTGCTCAGATGTCCATAAACTAGTTTGAGAACCTGAATCCACGATGAAATGATGGAGATGAAAGATGGCCGGAGCCTTCCTTGGAGAGGGAGGTTATGTATGGCAGGTAGACCTCTTTGGTGCAATACCCTTCCTTCCCAGTGATGTTCCTGAATCCATCCTGGGGCTGAGTTGCTGCCCAATTGGTACTTGATCAGCTTGAGCACACAGGTCAGAGGGAAGGAAGAAGGACAGTTTCTGCTAGTTTCTGCTTTAGATGGGGCTCTCCACCTGGGACCCATGGACTTTCACTCAGGACTCTCAAAGGGTTGCATGATCCCCAAGGTATTAGGAGCAGACTGGTACCATTGGTTGTAATAGATGTAAAAGCATCATTGGTGAATCCACATTGGAAATGGCTCTTTGCCAAGATGAACGTACATAAACATCTCTGAGAGCTGCAGGATCGCTTTGCAGTGGAATCAGCTGCCCTGGGAAATGTACCAGAAGTACTGGGGAGGACATCTGGCACAGTAACTGAGGGCTCAGAGATTTTGTAGCTGGTTTCATTACTTGGACGTTGTAGGCCTGGGGCAGGGGGCTTACCTCTCTAAGCCTCAGCTGGCAGATCATTAAAATAATAACAATTGTGTCTGCTCATTAATAGGCCTGTTACAAGGGGTCAATGAGATATATGTAAGGGCTTAGCCCAGTCTTGGCAAATAGTGAGCCCTCCGTTAACAGAACGAGAGAGAAGAAAAAGGCAGCAGAGAAAGTGACAGTGACCAAGAATCTTTGACAGATAAAGTGGTTTTGTTAACAGGAATGACTGACTCGCTCTCAGAAGATGAACGTACAGAGGTACAGATGTGGTTGAACTAAGTTTTCAAGGCCGTTAGAACCATGGTACAAGGGAGACTGGGAAGAAGGGTCGCTTGTCATCATCTGGACTGACTGAAGGTAAAAACGTGATGGATGTTTGCGATCAGGTGGACTCAGCATTTCACACCTAGTCTTTGGTATATGGAGTCCCTGGGTGGTGCAGACGGTTAATGCACTCAGCTGCTAAATGAAACGTTGGAGGTTCGAGTCCACCCAGAGGCACCTCGAGAGAAAGGCCTGATGGTCTACTTCTGAAAAACTGGCCTTTGAAAACTATGGAGCACAGTTCTACTCTGACACACATGGGGTCACCATGAGTTGGAATTGACTTGATGTCAACTGGTACTGTACTGTATTTTGGTGTACAAAAAGGAGGTGGGGGGAGGGGCTAGAGATAGGGGTGCAGAAGTTACCAAGGAGAGTCAACTGGCTTTCAGCTGCCTTGACTGAGACCTATTAGGGTATTTCCAAGGAGGGTAGATCCTCACGGACCATATTTATCCCTTGCCTCAACTGCCAGGGAAAGCTTTGTGTTCAGTACCCTTCACTGTCCATGGAACTAGATCTACAGTTAAAATAATTTCTCCTTGGGCTGTCTGAAGATGCAGACAAAGACATGAATATCAATTCCACATTCTTCCCAAAAAAAGTCTCTGGTTTTTCGTTTTCATAACAATACCTGGCAGGTTTCATTATAGAAAATACTGAGCTGCACGCAGAGTCCAGCAGAGCCAGATGTTTGCTGGGCTTGCAGGGGAAGAGAGACAATAGCAGTCTGTGGACACAGAGAGTAAAGTGGGGTGCCTGTGGGTGACCCCCATAGCACAAGAGTTAGAGTCTGTCCGAATCAGCTTAGTTCCCTAGCTTTTTCTCATCTGCAACTTTATTTGGCCATGTGCACTGGGTAATTGTTTAATATCCCATCTTCTCTGTGTAAAAATAGCCAAAGGCTTAACAATCATAGGACAGGAGCTGCTTGCTTAATTCAACGGTGATTTTCCCTTGCAGTTGTGCAGTTGATTGTTTACAGAGCAAGATTTGATCTAATTGATTGATAAAATCTAATCAATAGATTCCCTGGTCAGAGTCTAGTGTTGCTATTTATTGTCTTTTCAAGACTAGGCAAGTTTATTTTTTGGATTTTCATTTCTAAACTGCATAAGAAATTTAAATTCTACCACCTACCTTCTTGGGGTGTGTGTGTGTGTGTGTGTGTGTGTGTGTGTGTAGAATGGGTGGCATTAAACATAGTATATCTGATGAACATTTTCCAGGTGCCATTGAGTTGACTCCGACTCATGGTGACCTTATGTGTCAGAGTAGAACTGAGCTCCATAGGGTTTTCAGTGGCTGATTTTTGGAAGTAGCTTGCCAGGCCTTTCTTCAGAGAGCCTCTGGGTAGACTCGAACCTCCAACTTTTTGGTTAGCAGCTGAGCTTGGTAACCATGCACCACCCAGGGACTCCATTTACTCTGAACAAAACACTGTTGTAGGCATTCTGTGTAATACTTGCCCTAGTTTCCTGGTGCTGCTATAACAGAAATACCACAGTTGGGTGGCTTTAACAAACAGAAATTTATTCTCCCACAGTTCACGAGGCTAGAAGTCTGAATTCAGGGCGCCAGCTCCAGGGGAAGGTGCTCTCTCTCGGCTCTGAGGGAAGGTTGTTGTCTCTTTCAGCGTCTCTGCCCTGGTTCCCTGGTGAGCTCCATGCGGCTCAGTCTTTCTCCATTTGTGCTTCTTTCTGCTGCCCCTGGTCTGTGCTTTTATATCTCAGAAAGTGATTTTACCATCAGGCACAACATGGCCTTGTTAACATAACAAAGAAATCCCTATTCCCAGATAGGATTATATCCACATGTATAGGGGGTAGGATTTACAACACATATTTTGGGGGGACACAATGCAATCCATAACAATATAAAAGCAAGACAATGCTTGCTTTCAAGGAGCTTACAACCTAATGGAGGGCCACATGAGCTCAGCTGTGCATATAGTTAGATGTTTTATACTAAGTAAACAGAATAGTGGGAGTACGGAAAAAGGACTGCAAAAGTGTCCACATTCATTTGGCAGTATCTTATTCGCTTTGCAGAACTGATTCCATTTGAACTCAGACTTGAAACATAAACACTACCTTTATCAAGGTCGTGATGGGAAAGGGTGACGGGAGTGGCAAGGGCAGTGTCTCCAAGGCGAGAAAGTACAGAGCATGCTTGAACAGCGAGTTGTACGAGGATTGTGTGTGGGCACAGGACACCCATAGCCCAGGTAGAGTAGGGAGGAGGCAGCAATGGAAAATTATTACTTGTCTGAGAGGATCGCTGATGGCACAATGGTTAAGCGCTTGACTGCTAACCCAAAGCTCGCTGGTTCAAACCTACTAGCTGCTCTATGGGAGACAAAAACCCAAACCAAGCCCATTGCCATTGAATTGATTCCAACTCATAGCGACCCCGTAGGATAGAGTAGAACTGCCCCATAGGGTTTCCAAGAAGGGGCTGGTGGATTTGAACTGGTGACCTTTTAGTTAGCAGCCTGAGCTCTTAACCACTGCACCACCAAGGCTTCCTGTAGGAGAAAAGACCTGACAATCTACTCCCGTAAAGATTACAGCCTAAGAAACCCTATGGGACGGTTCTGCTCTGCCACATGGGGTCGCTATGAGTCGGAATCGACTCAACGGTGTGTGACAAGTTATTGTAATGAGTTTGTGCAGCTTCACTGAAGATTTCTAAGTCGGGGATTGTATTAGTCATCGTGCTGCTACAACAGAAATCCCACAAGTGGATGGCTTAACAAAGAGAAGTTTATTTCCTTACAGTAAAGTAGGCTAAAAGCCCAAATTCAGGGTGTCAGCTCCAGGGGAAGGCTCTCTCTCTCTCGGCCTTCTCGTCAGTGTTCCCCCGGACTAGGAGCTTCTCGGCGGAGGGACCCCGGTCCAAAGGACGTGCTCTGTTCCTGGCACTGCTTTCTTGATGGTATGAGGTCCCCAACTCTCTGCTGGCTTCCCTTTCCTTTTATCTCTTGAGAGATAAAAGGTGGTGCAGGCCACACCCCAGGGAAACTCCCTTTACGTTGGATCAGGGATGTGATCTGGGTAAAGGTGGTGTTACAATCCCACCCTAATCCTCTTTAACAGAAAATTACAATCACAAAATGGAGGCCAGCCACACAATTCTGGGAATCATGGCCCAGCCACACGGTTACACACATTTCTGGGGGGACACAGTTCAATCCATGACAGGGATCAAGGCATATAATTAGATCTGTTTTTAGGGCAATAGCCAGGAGAACAAAAGGAAGGATGAAATGAAAGAGCCGGGAGAGATGGGAAGCGGGAAGACCAGTGAGGAGTTGATGGAAGCCCAAGGAAGCCCAGCATCAATGCAAAACCAAAGACAGATGGTGACAGCTTGGCCCCTACACGTTGTCTTCATTTTTCTGTCCTGAGTTTCTTATGATCCTAGCTGCTGTCCGTATTTTTTACTTAGACTTCTTTTCCTTTCTTTAAATAACAGAATAGTAAGAAAGAACCTATCCTTCCATCTTTCCCCTCTTAGAATCAGGCAGAACAACCATCTTGGACCACAGAAAAGTCTCCATCACTATTACTAACCTGCACTCACGGGGTTTGCATGTTTAAAACTGGTTATGTCCACATTCACTCCCACTCTTGCCCCAACTTTCCTTCTTGAGGAGAGTGCTTCCGGTTTGCCCACCACATAAAAACCAGTGTGCTGTTGAGTCAAACCTGACTCACGACGGCCTATGTGTGTCAGAGTAGAGCTGTGCTTCATAGGGTTTTCGATGGCTGATTTTTCAGAAGTAGATTGCCAGGCCTTTCTTCCAAGGTACCTTTGGGTGGACTTGGATCTCCAACCTCTAAGTTAGCAGCTGAGCATGTCAACTAGTTGCACATCTAGGGACTCTTGCTTATGTAACTTGATGTTAAATGTGCTCAGTGATTGGTTGGCTTAGGAAACACGGAGTGCACCATGTGAGCTCTTTTGGCTTAGTTTTTAGAGTGTTCACAATCATATGACTGACATTCAATCCGTTCATTGGTTTTGTGCCTTTATACCTTTGCCCAGCTGGTTACATAGTACGTAATTGCTTCTTAGCAATTTCTAAAAAACCTTCCAATAGCTGGCTGATCAGCAGATCCTACTCACAAAGCGTGACGATAAACCAAAAGATACCTTCGAGAAAGCATACGTGGGCCGTGCATGCGTGATGTGGGATGGGTATGACCACGTCTTAGGAAAAGGGGAATGGTGCCATGCAACATCGTTACCCCTGAGCTTGAGAGAGGACACCTGTGCCCAGTCTGTCCCTCAGAGATGGGGCACTTCACCAGCAGGCGTCTTTTTTCTTTCCCACTTTTGTGATTCAGTTTTCTCATGGGATGCCAAGCGGTGCACAGTAACAAAGGACTATCAGAAAAACATCATCCAGGTGGGGTGTATTTATTTCCATGGTTCCTGAGAAGTTAGGGTGAAGGAAGGGAGCAAAACTTGGGAAAGCAGATCTTTTCTCCTTTCAGTGCATAAACACGTATGGGATCCCTCTGGGCACTTAGCGGTGCATTTATGTTCTGCGTGAGAAGAAGATAGTGTTTGATGCTTCATTATAAGAGGGGCTATTTCTTTAAATTGACCATCGCAACCCTCCCCCCACTCCTTTCCAAAGTAGCCTGTTGACAATCCACTCTTGCAGATTACAGTGCTTAGCCGAGGCAAGGAGAGAGAAATTCAGACATTGCAAAGCTCCATGGCATCCCACAGAGTTGGAATGCTTTCTTCAAAGGGGGAGGAAAAAAATCTGCAAACGTGCAAGTACTTGCCTATGTCCCTGAAAGAGCCAGCTGGACAGCCCTTTCAGGAACAACAAAAGCCCGTATCACAAGTCTCCCAAGTCAAGGGCCAGGAGGCTGAGAACTCATAATAATTTTGCACTTACACAGCAGTTTTCATCCCAAGACCTTGGAGTGCTTTATAAACATTAATTAAATTGTCCAGCCTCCCTGGGAGGTGGCTGTGTATTACTATTTCCAGTTTGCAGGGGGCGAGGAGAAATGAATTCATGGGAGGAAGCTGGAAGCAGGCCATGCCACAATGCCATGCGTGTGGCTTGCTGGACTCAGAAAAGGCAGTGGGACCTTTTCTCCTGGAATCCAAGGCTGTTGCATTGTGTACCTGGCGGGCGGAGGAGGAGACGGTCTAGCTGGCCCCAGCAGGACCTACCTGATGCATAAAGCTAGTGGAAGGTCATCTACACTGGGATTGAAGGGTTCTGCCTTGATTTCACCCAACAGCATATCACCACATGCTGTATTCCTATCATTCCAGACTCATTCCTTTTGTTGGACTTGTGATGAACAAATAGGTTTCCCCTTAGTTGCCAGCTCTGATTGCTTGTGACATTATGGCCAGGGCAACTGCATGGAGAAGGATGGTGACTTCTAGTCGGGCTCAGCAGAAAATCCTGTGATCAGTTATTGATGTCTGCCCTGCAGGTGGGAAACAGTTGTCTAAATAACCAGAGCTTCCAAATACAGGATGGTTTTTGAATGATCATTTATTTAAAAGCACATCTGCCATCATAATAACCGAAGGTTTCCTGGAGGGATTGGGCCGTGATGGCACAGAGCTTCAGCTGGAGATGAGGATGGGGTGGGGCACATCGGAACAGGAGTGGTAGTGATGTCATGGGGGTTCGTTCGTCATTGCATGTGTTGTGATGGTTCTGAGCCACTTGGCTGTTTTGATGGGTAAATCCTGTTTACAAGTGTTGAACTGCAATTGTGCAAATGCATTTAATGCACCCCATCTCTTAATTCATGTAATGAAGTAGAAAGCATGCACGTAAACTATCACCCACAAGCTATCGGTGCCAGATCAACTGTTGTTGTTATCAGCTGCTGTCAAATCAGCCCCTGACACTCGGTGATCCTACGCACAATGGAACAAAACACTGCCCAGTTCTGCACCATCCCCCGATAGGCTGTCCATTGGACTGTTGTGATCCACTGAGTTTTCATTGGCTGATTTTTGGAAGTAGATCGCCAGGACTTTCTTCATAGTCTGTTTTAATCTGGAAGCTCCGCTGAAGCCTGTTCAGCCTCATAGCCACACACAAGACTCCACTGAGGGACAGGTGGTGGCTGTGCATGAGGTCCATTGGCCAGGAATTGAACTCGGGTCTCGTACATGGAAGGCGAGAATTCTACCACTGAACGACCAGTGCCTCGTCAGATCGAATGTAGCAAGAGGAAAAAATAACCTACAGAAATTAAGATCCAAAGTCTGCCAGTGTCATTAAGCTGGCATGGGTGAGGTTGCAGACATTGTGGGCAAGAGGGCATCTGCTGCCTTTCTTCTTCAGTCTTGTCTTTTTCAGGCCTCTTTAAAAATGCAAACAGTCCCGGGAGAGATAACACTTAAAACAATACAGTAATGGCAGGCTACACACTGCTCCATAGGGTTTTCACTGGCTGATTTTCAGAAGTAGATCACCAGGCCTTTCTTCCTAGTCTGTCTTTGTCTGGAAACTCCAATGAAACCTGTCCACCACGGGTGACCCTACTGGTATTTGAAATACTGGCAATTTAGCTTTCAGCATCATAGCACACGCAAGCCTCCACAGTATGACAGACGGGTGGCGATGGTGCGGGACTGGGCAGCGTTTCCTTCCGTTGTACATGGATGGGGTTGCTAGGAATTGGAGCTGACGCAACAGCAACTAACAACAACAACAACACACATTGTTCTAAAAAGAAAATTGTCTTTGGAGTCAGACACATGTGAATTTGAATCCAGGCTTTGTCATTTACTAGCTCTACGATACAAGGCAAGTCACTCGATCCCTCAGTGTCTCAATTTCTCCATCTGCAAAGTGGGTATAATAATATTCTCATAGGCATGCTGGGAGAACTAAACGAGATGATGTTGGTTTTAAAACCCTAGTCTATACCCTATTGCCGTCAAGTTGATTCTGCTTTGTGTTACAGAGTAGCACTGCGTGCTCCATAGGGTTTTCTTGGCTGTAGACTTTAAGGAAGCAGATAGCCAAGCCTTTCTTCCACGGCACCTCTGGTTGGGTTCAGACAGCCACCCTTTAGATTAATAGTTGAGCTCAAACCGTTTGCACCACCCAGGGACCTTTCAGTAAGTGCTAAATAATTGTAGCATCTGCCTCTGCTCAATAAGCAGCTGTCTTTTTCATGTGGAGAGTGGAAGGTGGTGAAGTCAGAGAAAGCAAGCTATATCGCCTGGGGGCAGAGGGGAGGCTGGGGAGACACCTGGTCAAAAGATCCTGTATAATTGAGTCCACCGTTGTATTACGATTTGAGGAAAAGTTGCTTCCTTCTCTACTTGGCCTCATGTTACTCCTGCTCCCAGAATCCTCTTTCCCCCTTGTACTGGGTCCCCCAGAGCTGCTGGGGGTGAGTAGCTAGCAGGGGGCAGTAGAGCTGTCTCCGTCTCTGCCTTTGCTCCCTGAGCAGAGCCTGCCTCCTGGGGACCGGAAGACCCAGCAACAGCAGGCAGCCCCAGCTGTTGGTGGGACCCTGTTCACAAGTTGTAAGCCAAGGAGCGCCAAGAAAGGAAGCGGAAGAGGCTCCTCTCAGACGAGGCCAGACCCCAGCCTAAATTAACCGCAGCGAGAAGCCAGCCATCCTAGCTTCTCTGAAAGTAACCTCTGAATCCCAATTAAATCTATTCACTCCAGTTAACCTAAGCAGAAATAATCTTTGCCAAACGGCTCACCATCCTTTGTGTCTCACTGTTTGCACAACTTCTAACAGGTTTTAAGTATAACCTCTTATTTGTCTTGACTCTACATAACCGAAGTTAGGAGTAACGACCCTGATAGAAATAAACGTATCTTTCTAACGTTGAGGTACCCACAAAACATGACTGGTCTCCCAAATACATGCCCAATTCCAGGTGGGGCCTGAGCAGCTCACCACTGACCTCAGCAAAAACCCAAACCAAACCCATTGCTGTCGAGTCAACTTTGACTCACAACGACCCTACAGGGCAGAGTAGAACTGTCCCAAAGGGTTTCCAAGGATTCGAACTGCCGACCTTTCATTTAGCAGCCGAGCTCTTAATCACTGTGCCAGCTGGGCTCCCCATATATGCTTACCATGGTCAAATACTATGTAACAGCCACGTGGGAACCAAAAACCAAACCAAACCCGTTGCCATCTGTACAAAATGGGCTATCTCGCTTCAATGTTTTTATCTCGTGAGGGCCACTGCCATGCTCTGCTCTGCCACCTGGTGGACTGATTCAGAAATTGCTTCTGTCATTCCTGCTGGGCTTCAGGCTCTAAGAGGCACCATGGGTTTGTTGTTCATTGCCCATCAAAGGTGGGAAGGCCTCTCTTGCCAGTTAGAACTCCCTAAATAAGAACCTGGAGACCCTGGGTTGTGCAAACACTTAATGTGCTGGGCTGCTATCCGAAAGGCTGGAGGTTGGAGTCCACCCAGAGGTGCCTCGGAAGAAAGGCCTGGCAATCTGCTTCTGAAAAATCAGCCACTGAAAGCTATAAAGCACAGTTCTACTCTGACACACATGGGGTCACCATGAATTTGAGCTGACTCAACGGCAACTGGTAACTAAGAACCTAGCTTCTTTCATTTTTTCTCAGTTCCTGGAATTGGGGCACTTTTCATACTTCCCCAATTCTGCGTTCAGAAACATCTTGGCCCCCAGCGATCAGCCAAAATCCAGACTAGAGCCCAGGCATCTCAGCTTTCCCTGTTGAAGCAAGCTTGCCGATGTGGAGCATCGCAGCGTGGGGGCAGTCTCCTTCCAGCCTCTGTGAGAATCTTAATCCCAGAGAGGACCTGACCCATCAGATGTAAAGTCTCCCAGTAACCTCTCCTGGAGCCCTGGTGGCGCAGTGGTTAAGCACTTGGCTGCTAACCAAAAGGTCAGCAGTTCAAATCCACCAGCTGCTCCTGGGAACGGGCGTGCAGTACTCATGCGTCTCCTGTAGAAGCCGCCTGTCTGCCTCCTCCTGGCCACTGGCCCTTCATGCTGCCTACCTTGTTTCTGTTAAGGCTGCTCCCATTCCCTTTGCCATCAAGTCAATTCCAACTCATGACGACTCCGTGTGTTACAGAGGAGAACTGCCCCCATAGAGTTTTCTTGGTTGTAATCTTTACGGAAGCCAATCGCCAGGCCTTTCTTCCGCAGTGCCTCTGGGTAAGTTCGAACTGCCAACCTCTTGGGTAGCAGTTGAGCACAAACCATTTGTGCCACCCAGGGATCTTTGCTGTTCCCATCAAAAGACTCATCATCATGTCTACAGCCATCTGGAGGGGCCCGGGGCTGCCAAGACCACGGGCACAGGCCCCGGCTCAGCCCGGCTCCCCTCTCTCGGATGCCCTTGTTGGGGAAGAACAAGAACAAAATGGCAGCCAGCCTGGGCGGCTTCCCTGAGGTAGCCATGAGTTACGTCCCTTCGGTAAGGCAGATGTGTGTAGCAAACCCTTGGGGGGTAGATAACCCTGCTGACAAGTGACCTGGACAGAATTACATCAGTCATATTTTCACTTGGCTGAACCAGTCTTGACCAAGTTCTCTAGGGCGTTCGGTGCAAACATCAGTTTAGGACTGCACATTGCACATGCATGCCACCGCCTGTCCCCCTCTGCTGTTAAAGTATTTATCTCTGCGCTGCTACAAGTGAGTCTCCCGGCTCCCCTCCTCCTGCCCATGGGAGTGCAGTGAGGCAATCGGACAAGGATCTTGTTCCAAGCCCATTGAGCAAGTAGCAAGCATTTAGTGACCTTCTGCACCAGTAATTCTGTCCTTCGAGGACTGAAATTGATTTTCCTCCTTTTTGTCTGTGAGCACAAAACACGAGCGCACAGCTCAGTTACGGAGGCCGATCTCAGGTGTGTATTTAAAGGTGAACAGCAACCTTCTTGAAAAGATAAACGCGAGGAGTTGTTTTAGGAACACCCTCCATAACCTCTACAAATGAACAGGATGTAGGCTTACATTTCCAAAGAGGACTTCATTTCTCCTTGCCTCTGTGTCTGCGCGCGTGTGCGTGCGTGTGGGTGCGCGTGTGTGTTGGGGTGAGGGATGGGGGCGTCTGAAGCTATGAGAGAACGTTGTCCAAATTCCTACCCACGGGGCGGGGTGAAGTGGGGAGCTAGAGTGAGGTGAGCCAGGCGTTTGCCTCTGTTGCAAAATTTAAGGAGGTGTCAAAAAAAGTCAGTAATCAAGGTAAAAATATTTAACGGAACATTGTTTGAATTACAATAAAAAATTAAAATGAACGGAAAAAAATCCACCGTGAGCAAAATATCAAAAATTGTAAATAAATAATCGGTATTACTGATTTTTTTCTTTTGCCTCTGGCTCCAAAATGGCCTCGCATGGTACTTCTTTATTTAAAATTTAAACATTTTGTTCATCATGGATTTCTTTTTTTGCGCTAATTTTGATTTTTTTAAAATATTGCATTAAGATGTTTGTTATTTTTCTTGATCACTGAGTTTTTTGACCTCCCCCTCCCCCCGCCCCCGCTGCCCCGAGACAGAGCACCTCACCCTAGTCCCGGCCCCCTTCGGCCATTGCCCAAATCAAATGAAATTGGCTAAAGATACCACCTGGCATTTCTTGCCGGCCTCCAAACCAAAAGTGTGTCCTTGAACTAGTCCTCTAGTTCATCGTTGTCAAAGCCAGAAATGGCATTCAGGTATTGTCATTTGCTTTGTCACAGCTCAAATCATCTTGAGTGCCAAGCAGAAGGAGTAAAGTTGAGTTGGTTGCTTTGAGGGCGGCGCCATTTCTGTGTATACCATGGATGGCCCACAACTCGGAGGACATGGTGAGGCACCAGGCACAGGCACAAGTTTATCTTTTTTCTTGCTTTTGTTAATTAATAGACTTTATTTTTTAGAGCAAGGGGTCCCTGGGTGACGTAAATGTTTAAGTGCTCAGCTACTAGCCGAAAGGTTGGTGGTTCGAACCCACCCAGAGACGCTTTGGAAGACAGGCCTGGCGATCTGCTTCTGAAAGGTCACAGCCTTGAAAACGCTACGGAGCAGTTCGGCTCTGACACGCGTGGGGTCGCCATGAGTTGGGATGTATTTGAGAGCGACGAACAGCAACAACACATTATTTAGAGAAGCTTCAGGTTCACAGGGAAATTTGTGGGAAATACAGAGAGCGCCTTGATGCCCCCTGGCCCCAGCTGCTCGTGCTCCCTGCTGTTAGTACCTCCTTGCGTTTGTCTGGTCCATTTGTTCCAGCTGATGAATCAATATGGACATGTTAGCATTAACTGTGAGTCCTTGGGTGGTGCAAGCAATGCACTCTGCACTCCACAGCTAACAGGAAGGTTGGAGGTTCGAGTCTTCTCAGAGGCACCTTGGAAGAAAGGCCTGGTGATCTACTTCCAAAAAATCAGCTATTGAAAACACTATGGAGCACAGTTCCACTCTGACACATATGGGGCCGTCATGAGTCGGAAGAGACTCGACGGCAGCTGGTTATTGGTATTATTAACTAAAGTCCATGCTTTCCATCAGGGGTCTTTCTTGGTGTTGTACAGTCCTGTGGGTTTTGACATTCGCATAATGTCCTGTCTCCCCCATTACTGTTTCAGGCAGAACAGTTTCTCTGCCCTAAAAGTGCTCTGTGCTCCACCTCACAAGTCTGATTGTAATGCCCGTCCTTGCTGACTCTGTTCGCAGAGGCGCCTCCGCCCCTCTCCCGAGCTGCCCCAGCTCCTTCCGGGAGCTCAGCTGTGCGCCCAGCAGCCCTTCCTGTACACAAAGCATCGTCTCTGGTCAGCTCACTGCAGCAGGCGGCACAGATACAATTTCTGCAGTTGCCCTTTAAGAACACGGCCTGATGGTTTCTGGTGCTTCTGGAAAAGCTAGCTATTTCCTAATTGTAAAATTGACCTCTATTCCACAGCTTCACTGCACACTACAGGGGAGCATTTCCTGGCAAATCCTTCTAACCCCAAATTAAATGACATTTCCTGGCGAGAGATGGGCAAGTGGTTGAAAATATTGCAGCAACAACTTTGCTCAACTTGTAATATTGCTGTACGTTCAGTATCTCAGGTCTTTCCAGGGCCGATTCATGGGCAAGGGGAAAGGGGAGGGCGCTGTGGGCCTGGAGTCGTGCCCTTTGGGACAAGACGTCAGTGAGATGCTGCCTGGCTGTTTGTTCTTTGGTTTTAAATGTCCTGTGTATTCTTCCCACCTCAAACCTGCTGTTCCTCCTCCCGATTGATTCCTTCATTCAGGTGCTGAGGCCATCTCCTCTATCCAGCCAAATACTTGCGCTTTTACTTCCTTTGCAATGTAGATCCCATTCTGCGCCAGAATGAGCTTGTTAAAATACTGAACTAACGATGTCATTTTACTTAAAAAACAAAACAAAACCTAGTTGCCGTTGAGTTGATTCCAACTCACGGCGTCCCCATCTATGTCAGAGTAGAAAACTCTACAGAGTAAAGTTTCCAACGGCTCATTTTTCAGAAGTAGATAGCCAGGTCTTTGTTCCGAGGCACCTCCAGGTGGAGCTGGACCTCCAACCTTTCGGTTAGCAGCCGAGTGTGTTCACTGTTTGCAGCACACAGGGACTCCTAAAAAACCAGTTGCTATCAAGTCAGAACTGACTCAAGGTGACCCCGTGTGTGTCAGAGTTGAACTGTGTTCCATAGGGTTTTCCGTGGTTGCTTTTTCAGAAGGAGATCACCAGGTCTTTCTTCTGAGGCCCCTCTGGGTGGACTCGAACCTGCAACTTTTCACTTAGCAGCCAAACGTGTTAACTGCACCACCCAGGGCCTCCTCACTTTTCGGAAGTCTTCTGAAACTCCTCCTAGCCTAGAAGATGAGCTCTAGTTGCCTTAGACTCCAGGGCCCTTTGCTATCTGGCTCTTGGCTTACTGCTCCATCGGCCTGGCCTGGAGCACCGTCTCCTTCCTCTGGGCCTCTGCACACACCCCTCTGTCCTCCGAAAACCCCAGTGTCCTGCCTGAGGGGCATTGCCACACTGCCAGTCTTCTTAGAGCTGCAAAGGAGGCTGGTGCTGGTGGGGTCTTAGGGTTCAGCGTGGGGACTTTTACTCATGGTCCTTGCTGTCTCTCTTCCTCACCTTCCCACTTGCCTGGTGTTCTCAATTCTGGAGCATCTCTTGTCCATCTCACCCCCAAATAAGACCCTTGTATCTCCTGCATCCACCCATCTGTCAGCTTGCTGTACTGTGGCGGCTTGCATGTTGCTATGATCCTGGAAGCTATGCCATTTGTATTTCAAATACCAGCAGGTCACTGATTGTGGACAGGAGCTTCCAGACAAAGACAGACTAGGCTAAAAGGCCTGATGATCTACTGCCCACAGTTAGACAATGAGAACCATATTGCTTGCTTTGGACACATCATCAGGTGGGATCAGTCGCTGGAGGAGGACATCGTGTTGGTGAAGCAGAAGGTCAGCAAGAGTGAGGGAGACCCTCGGTCAGATGGATTGGCACAATAGTTGCAATGATGTACTCAAGTGCTGGCGGTTGTGAGGATGACACAGAATGGGCAATGGTTTGCTCTGTTGTACATAAGGTGGCCATGAGTTGGTGTCCACCAGACGGCAGCTAACAATAACAACAATAATACCTCTCAGTAGGAGGGAATGGGGACCAGTTGCCTGGCTGGACCAGCTGACAGAGAAGCAGGCCGGGAGGGAGGTCTTAATGCTTCTTCCATGCCTTTCAATCCATCCCCCCCTTTTTCAATCTCCTGCTTCTCTCCTGACTTCTGTGGCTCATGGGGCTTCTAATTCCTGAGTCTTTCTAGGGTCCTACAGAGAAAACCAGCTTATTTATCTTTGGTATCCCTTTCTGCAGGAGTCCCTGGGTGGTGCAAACAGTTAATGGGCTCGACTGCTAACCAAAATGCTGACAGTTCGAGTCCACCCAGAGGTGCCTCGAAAGAAAGACCTGGCAGTCTACTTCTGAAAAATCAGCCATTGAAGACCCTAGGAAGCACAGTTCAACTCTGGCACACATGGGGTTGCCATGAATTGGTGTTGACTTGATGGCAGAAGGTTTTTGTGATTTGTCCCTTTTTACGGCCACTGAAGATACTCCTGTCCTCGGGTTTGCTGACATTCTTACTCACCTTCATTTTTCTCACCTGTAAAATGATGCCAGTTTTGCATCCTGTTTAATGCCATCAATGGAGTTGAACTCGGTAATCCCCCAGGTGACGCTAAGTCCAGAACAATCTTCTGATTATTCAACAAACTTAGCTTTGGGGTGTTGTTTAAGATTTCTCTCTCTTTCCTAGTTGACTGTGGTCAGAGGGAACTCAGGCGTTGTTGGCCCAAGGGTAAACTGGCAAATTCAAGTATTATTTGTTTTTAGGTTAAAGTAAAATGTTAATTATACAACGAATCTTTTTTAGGGTGCCTATTTTAGCAGACTATTTCATTAACTGACTAATAGTCTTGATGGTGTGTCGGATAAGAGGTTTGGTAAGGAAAACAACCGAGGATTTATGCTGGAGAAGAGTGTGAAGGACCTGCTTAGAGAGGCGTGTGTGACGTCACCCTCTGGATGAGGTAGTCACCACCATTGCCTGTCTCCCCTCTGTTGCTCTGTGGGTAGTGGTGTAAAGGGCAGGGACAGAAGTTATTGAACCAATTAAATAGCTTAGAGCCCTTAAAAAAAGACCGAGTTTTCATTATGTTCTCCAAGAGTGGGCCATAATTTTTATTTAAGTACTTGCAAACCACGGAAGTCTGAAATGCATTCCAGATCCATGTACGTAACTATTGATCGGCATGTGGGAGATCACCCCAAATTGCTGCCTGGGGAGCCACGTGCAGCCACTGCTGGCAACCTCCAGGCACCGGGCAGGGTTTCCTGGCAAACCTGGGCAGGATCTGGGAGCTGCGATTATTTTGGAAAGGAAAACAAGCAGATGTGCCCCCTGCCTGACTCTGTGGCCCGCCTGGGGACTCATTTGCACGTTCTATGGGGCTGGATACCCTAAGGCCTGCAGATGCTTTTGGCGAATTGTTACCCTGTGTAAGAAGAACTCTTGGCCGTGTTGCCAAGTCTTTTCCCTGGACCAGAAATGGAAAAATCTTTCAAACAGAAAGTAAAATTTAGTTTGGCATCCTGATAGATCATTAGCCTGTACATGTACACTTGGCCTTGCTGGTAGGTTTAAGGAAAGGAATTATAACTATGCCCAGCGAGGCGAGCCTCCTGTCACACGTGCCCCATGGAGCCCTGGGCTGGTTGAATCTCTACCTCTGCCCAGGAGCTCCTGCCCTGTCTCCTTCCATCGGGACAAGGGCTGGTCCTTCTCACCATCTGCTTTACCTGGGGTGAGCATTTGGTGTTGATTGGATATTGTCTTAGTTTTCTAGGGATGTGGAAAAAATTCCACCAGTGGGTGGCTTTAAAGACCAGATGTTTAACGTCTCCTGGTCTGAAGGTTTGGTGTCCAGATCAGGGTGTCGGCCTTGTTGATTCCTTCCGAGGGCTCTCAGGGAGGATCAGTTCCCTGCCTCTCTGGCAGCTTCTGGTGGCCGCTGGAAATCTTTCATGTTCCTGGCTTGCAGCTGCATCAGACTGCCTGCTCACGTGGCTGTCGTCCTTCTGTCTGTCTCTCTGTGTCTCTCCTCCTCTTTTATAAGACATCATTCAGTGGGATCAGAGCCCACCCTACTCTACTGTGACCTCATGTTAACTGATAACATCAAAGACCCTATTTCCAAACAAGGTCATGTTTACAGGTACCATATGTTAGGACTTCAACATATGTTTTTGAGAGGTGAGGGGGGACACAATTCAATCCATAACAGATATTGTACCTGATGTTTTCAAATCTTGCTGCTTCCTGTGGCTATGCCAGGTCTACCCAGCTGCCCAGCCCCTCCATGTGACCTTTACATAGTCGACATCAGGAAATTCAAAATGGACACTGCCGTGATTTCTTCCTACATCTTAGTTCTTTCTTGACGTGCCAGTGACCTTGGAGGACTTTGTTTTGTTTGATTGGTTGCGTGGCTCCCATCTATGCAGTTGACCCAGTTCCCAACGAGGCCAAGTTTCATCACATGTGGAAAGACACATTCCGATCCTTGGACATCCCTAACTGGGTTTGGAAGCAGGTTGACATCCCTGATGATGTGTGAGTTACTCCGACTTATGTTACAAGCTTGTTGGTAAGCCACACCATCAGAGTCACAAACCCCTGTCCTTTCCAAACAGTAACCCAAACTGGTCTGCATCTCAAAATGTTCTCTGAGCGGAGGTCATAGACGCAAATGAGGGTTGGTGCCACAATGAAAACAGAAACCTTAGTCACTGGTTGACTCTGCGTTGGGGAAGGGAGGAAAGAAGGGGACACCAGGGAAAGGTAGATGGGGAGATATTGAGGTGTTGGGGTAGATGAGAGAGTAGTTGACAGCTTGAATAATGAAAAGGGAGAATTCCAAGGACATAATTAATAGGCTATTCAGAAATTGATTTCTGGGATTCAATAGTGGCATAGCTCAGAGAGGAACTGAAAAATGCCGGACCAGGGTCTGGATATACCTTTAGGGTCAAGTATGTGGAGTCTGAACCCTAACTTTGCTAGTCACTTACCTTGTGTCTTGATTATCTTGTGCTGCTATAACAGAAATACAAGTGGATGGCTTTAAAAAAGAGACATTTATTTCCTCACAGTAAAGTAGCCTAAACGTCCAAATTCAGGGCATTAGCTCCGGGGGAAGGCTTTCTCTCTCTGTTGACTCTGGACGAAGGTCCTTCTCATCCATCTTCTCCTGGTCTAGGAGCTTCTCTGCGCAGGAACCCCGGGTCCAAAGGACGTGCTCTGCTCCCAGCGCCGCTTTCTTGGTGGTATGAGGTCCCCCGTCTCTCTGCTCACCTCTCTCTTTTATATCCTGAAAGAAGCTGGCTCAAGACACAATCCAATCCGGTAGATTGAGTCCTTCCTCATCAACACAACTGCCACCCATCCCCCCTCATTAACATCATAGAGGCAGGATTTACAACGCATGGGAAAATCGCATCAGATGACAAAATAGTGGATAGTCACACAATACCAGCAATCATGGCCCAGCCAAACTGATACACACGTTTTTTGGGGGACACAATTCCATCCATGACACTCTGAGACTTGACTCTGTGCATTGGGTTTTTCCATTGTTGATGTCGTGGAGGATAAACGATCAGTCCCCCTGATTGCTCAGTGGAACTTCTACAAGTCTGTTTAAGAGTGTGGAAGAAAACAGTTGTTGTCGGGGTGACTTACGGCGAGCCCACGTGTGTCAGAGTAGAACTGTGCTCCGTAAGGTTTTCTCTTTTATTTTTTTCCAATAGTTTCTACATGTACAATTCAGTGACATTGATTACATTCTTCAAGTTGTGCAACCGTTCTCACTGTCTTTTTCCAAATTATTCTACCACCACTAACATAAACTCAGTGCCCTCTAAGCAAAAACTCCTTCCATAGGGTTTTCAATGACTGATTTTCCAGTTCATCAAGCCTTTCTTCCAAGGCACCTCTGGGTGGAATTGAACCTCAACCTTTTGGTTAGCAGCCAAGTGCGTTAACCTTTTGCACAACCCAGGGGCTCCTGTGGAGTGGGGCATGGTTGCAAGATTATAAAGACGAGGGTTCGAGTCCAGGGTTCGGTGACTTCTCCAACATAATTGGAGGTCAGATGTTACTCTAGGTCAGGTACAGGAGAAGGGGTATCATTTGCCTATGGTCCAGAATGAGGACAATACAGGTAAGTAATATAAGAGAAAATACCTTAGGAAGAAATCAAATCAAAGCCAGGTAGGCCATCTTAACTGGGGGAGTGTGTTGTGATACTACATCTTTCAAAATGTGGGCCCACTAAGTGGGTACGAGAAGGAGACACAGTCTGTTGAGTGCAAGAACAATGGGCAGCACATTTGGATCTGGTCATTTAAACCTCTGTTAATGCAGGTATTTGCTTTTGCTTCTAGCAATCACCTACACTGGTGGCTTAAGTTGGTCAGAGATTATTTGAAGCTCTGGGTCTTCACTGAAGACATTGCTGGTTCAGTGG
Organism: Dugong dugon; assembly: GCA_030035585.1. Classification (NCBI taxonomy): domain Eukaryota; kingdom Metazoa; phylum Chordata; class Mammalia; order Sirenia; family Dugongidae; genus Dugong; species Dugong dugon. The sequence goes on along the minus strand of CM057464.1, from coordinate 7,069,127 downwards.
TAGAATTTTTGCCTCCCATGTGGGAGACCTGGTCCAATTCCTGGCCAGTGCACCTCATGTGTAGCCACCACCCATCTGTCAGTGGATGCTTAGGTGTTGCTAGGATGGTTTCAGTGGAGCTTCCAGACTAAGACGCACTAGGAAGAAAAGCCTGGCAATCTACTCCTGAAAGTTAGTCAGTGAGAACCCAGTGAAACACAATGGTCCGATCTGTAACTCGTCATGGGGATGGTGCAGGACGGTGCAGCATTTTGGGGCAGCATTTTGGTCCTTTGTGGATGCAGCTGGTATTACTTGGGGCGACCTGATGGCAGTTGACAACAACAACATGTCTTCTTCATGCGAACTATTATCAGCCTGCTTCTCCCTGATGTGGTAGCTGTGTATTTGATCTTTAAAAATCCTAAATGCAATATTTTATATTCAGCCCCTCCAAATTTTATCTTGTTTGTTTGGGTCTATTATTCCAACTGGCCAAGATGTGTTTGAAACTGAGCTCTGTCTTCCAATGTGTTCTATGTTCTCCCCAGCTTTCTGGTGACTACAGATTTGGTCTTCGTGCTTGATATGCTTTATTGACGACAAATGTTGAAAAGATAAGGTTGAGCAACAAAATCTGAGGGATCCCGTTAGAAGCCTCCTTCTAGCTTAATAGAAAACCATTAATCTAATCTCTGGGTAATTTCAATCAGCCAGCTACTGATGGAAGCCAATAAGTCCGATACAAAAGCTCCTCCTTCTTGAAAGCTAACGGCCATATTGCCAAGGGCAAGACTTTACCTTCCATCCTGTCTACACCACGTACCTTCGATGGCCGACTTCATCCCTAACTACTTCAGTGGGCAGCCTTGCTTCCAGTCTGTCACTGTGCCCCCTGTTGGCTAACCTTGACTCAAGAGCAGCGATGCCATTACCTATGGCTTGATTATGAGTAGGAATCAACTCGACGGCACCAGAGGCATAACTAGGGTATGGCAGGAATGGCATGTATTGCACCAGCCCGGGTGCGTGGCACCACAGAGCAGTTTCTATTAACCCGCTACGGCCAGCACCTTATCTATGGAAAATGGCACCTATGGCAAGCGCTGGAACTGTGCCCTGTCCAACCATCTGACACCCCTCTTTTAGATAACTCTACCATAGTATCAGCTCAAAAATACAAGCCAAGGTCATTAATCTTTTTTATTATTATTGTTGTTGTAGTTTAAATGAAGTTTACATTTCACGTTAGTCTCCCATACAAAAATTTATACACATATTGTTATATGACCCTAATTGCTCTCCCCATACTGTGAGAGCACACTCCTCCTTTCCACCCCTGATTCCCCATGTCCATTCAACCAGCTCCTAACCCTCTCTGCCTTCCCATCTCACCTCCAGGCAGAAGCTGCCCATTTAGCCTCTCGTATCTGCTTGAGCTAAGAGGCACACTCCTCAAGAGTATCACTTTATGTCCCACAGTCCAGTCCAATCCCTGTCTAAAGAGTTGGCCTCGGAAATTGTTTTAGTTCTGGGCTGATAGAGAATCCGGGGGCCATGCTTTCTGCTGGGGTTCCTCCAGTCTCAGTCAGACCATTAAGTCTGGTCTTCTTACTAGAATTTGAGTTCTGCACCCCATCTTTCTCCTGCTCCATCAGGGACTCTCTGCTGTGTTCCCTGTCAGGGCAGTCATTAGGGGTAGCTGGGCACCATCTAGTTCTTCTGGTCTCAGGCCTGATGAAGTCTCTGGTTTATGCGGCCCTTTCTGTCTCTTGGGCTAATACTTTCCTTGTGTCTTTGGTGTTCTTCATTCTCCTTTACTCCAGGTGGTTGGGACCAGTTGCTGCATCTTAGATGACCACTTGCAAGCTTTTAAGACCCCAGATGCCACTCACCAAACTAAGATGCAGAACATTTTCTTAACAAGCTTTGTTATGCCAGTTGACCTAGATGTCCCCTGAAAGCGTGGTCCCCAGATCCCTACCCCTGCTATTCTGTCCCTCAAAGTATTTGATTGTATTCAGGAAACTTCTTAGCTTTGGTTTAGTCCAGTTGTGCTGACTTCCCCTGTAGTGTGTGCTGTCCTTCCCTTCACCTAAGATAATTCCTATCTACTATCTAGTTAGTGAATAACCTCACCCTCCCTCCCCACCCTCATAACCATCAAAGAATGTTGTCTTCTGTGTTTAAACCTTTTCTTGAGTTCTTACAATAGTGGTCTTATACAGTATTTGTCCTTCTGTGACTGACTAAATTCACTCAGCATAATGCCCTCCAGATTCCTCCATGTTTTAACATGTTTCACAGCTTCATTGTTGTTCTTTATCATTGTGTAGTATTCCTTTGTGTGGATATCCATAATTTGTTTATCCATTCGTCTGTTGATGGGCACCTACATTGTTTCCATCTTTTTGTTATTGTGGACAGTGCTGCAGTGAACATGGGTGTGCATCTATCTGTTCATGTGACTGCTCTTATTTCTCTAGGGTATATTCCAAGGAGTGGGATAGCTGGATCGTATGGTACTTCTATTTCTAGCTTTTTAAGGAAGCGCCAAATCGATTTCCAAAGTGGTTGTACCATTTTACATTCCCACCAACAGTGTATAAGTGTTCCAGTCTCTCCACAACTTCTCCAGCATTTATTATTTTGTGTTTTTTGGATTAATGCTAGCCTTGTTGGGGTGAGATGATATCTCATTGTAGTTTTGATCTGCATTTCTCTAATGGCTAATGATCGTGAGCATTTCTTCGTGTGTCTGTTAGCCGCCTGAATATCTTCTTTGGCGAAGTGCCTGTTCATATCCTTTGCCCATTTTTCAGTTGGGTTATTTGTCTTTTTGTCGTTGAGGTTTTGCAGTATCTTGTAGATTTTAGAGATCAGATGCTGATAGGATTTGTCATAGACAAAAATGTTTTCCCAGTCTGTAGGTTGTCTTTTGACTCTTTTGGTGAAGTCTTTTGATGAGCGTAAGTGTTTGATTTTTAGGAGCTCCCATTTTCTGGTCTCTCTTCTGGTGATTGCGCATTGTTGCTTATGGTTCATATTGTGTTTATGCCATATATTATAGGGCTCCTAGCATTGTCCCTATTTTTTCTTCCATGATCTTTATCGTTTTCAATTTTATATTTAAGTCTTTGATCCATTTTGAGTTAGTTTTTGTGCATGGTGTGAGGTATGGGTCTTATTTCAATTTTTTGCAGATGGATATCCAGTTATGCCAGCACAATTTGTTAAAGAGACTGTCTTTTCCCCAATTAACTAACTTCGGGCCTTTGTCAAATATCAGCTACTCACAGGTGGATGAATTTATGTCTGCATTCTCAGTTCTGTTCCATTGGTCTATGTATCTGTTGTTGTACCAATATCAGGCTGTTCTGACTATTGTGGCAGTATAGTAGGTCCTAAAATCAGGTAGTGTGAGGCCTCCCACTTCGTTCTTCTTCTTGAGTAATGCTTTAGTTATTCGGGGCCTCTTCCCTTTCCATATGAAGTTGGTGATTTGTTTCTCCATCTCATTAAAAAATGCTGTTGGAATTTGGATCAGGAATGCATTGTTTCTGTAGATTGCTTTGGGTAGAATTGACATTTTTACAATGTTGAGTCTTCCTATCCATGAGCAAGGTATGTTTTTCCACTTACGCAAATCTCTTTTGGTTTCTTACAGTAGTGTCTTGCAGTTTTCATTGTATAGGTCTTCTACATCTCTGGTTAGATTTATTCCTAAGTATTTTGTCTTCTTGGGGGCTATTGTAAATGGTACTGATTTGGTGATTTCCTCTTTGAGGTTCTCTTTGTTGGTGTAAAGGAATCCAACTGATTTTTGTATGTTTATCTCGTATCCTGAAACTTTGCTGAAATCTTCTATTAGTTCCAGTAGTTTTCTTGTGGATTCTTTGGGGTTTTCTGTGTATAAGATCATATCATCTGCAAACAGAGATACTTTGACTTCTTCCCTACCAATTTGGATGCCCTTTATTTTTTTTTCTAGCCTAATTGCTCTGGCTAGGACCTCCAGCACAATGTTGAGTAAGAGTGGTGATAAAGGGCATCATTGTCTGGTATGCTTTCAAAGTCTCTCCATTTAGGATGATGTTAGCTATTGGCTTTATATAAATGCCCTTAATTATACTGAGGAATTTCCCTTGTATTCCTATTTTTCTGAGTGTTTTTATCATGAATAGGTGTTGGACTTTGTCAAATGCCTTTTCTGCGTTGATTGGTAAGGTCGTGTGGTTCTTGTCTTTTGTTTTATTTGTGTGATAGATTATATTGATTGTTTTTCTAATGTTGAACCATCCTGCATACAAGGTCATTAATCTTTTAATTAACACATTACCGTGCTTGAGGAAGGACACTGGGCCATACTGGGTTAATAGAAACTGCTGAGTGGACTCATGTGCCCAGGGCTGGTGCAGTACTCTAGATACTCCACTGGCATAGCACACAACAACAATGTGACTTGATCCAAGAAAGCTGAGCCAATCATATTCTTTAATTTTTAAATTTGAACTCAGAAAAATAAATAGAATTTATAATTTGCAGTAGATCTGAAAGTGTAAGGATAGCATGGGGTTAAGTTGGGGCGGAGGCAAGCCAAAGTTTACCTCTTTCTGGGGAGAGAGAGAGATGATGGTTTTTAAGCGTCTTTTGTGTCTTCGATCACTCTGAGAATCTCGATGAAAGCTATGGACTCTCTCTCAAGAGAAATGTACAAGTGAGCATGTACACAAAATTTTGCTTACAGTTTCAAGAAGTTTATAGACCTTCTAAATCTCAGAGTAATTAACCCTAAAGAAGAGGTAATAAAGCTGGTTGGCACTGAAAAAATGAAGAGGGCATGCAGAAAGAAATAGAGACAGAGACCCACAGGTCTACCTCATTTCATGAGGTCTCCAGGACTGAATCCAGTCCACCTGACCCTTCCAATAAATGCTACTGTCTTAGTCAGGGTTCTCTAGAGAAACAGAACCAGTGAGACACATAGATATAGAAAGGCAGATTTACTTCAAAGGATTGACTCACACAATTGTGGGGGCTGGCAAGCTCAGGTGGCAGGCTGGAGACTTCTGCAGACTTATATCCCAAGAGCCTTAGATCAGGCAATGTGGAGAGTACAGAGAAGAGAGAGAGTGTGAGTTCTGCTAAAATATCTAATTATAGTCTTGAGGTAGACCGTACCCTAAGGAAACTCCCCTTCCAACAGATTGATTGGTTTCATTAGATTACATTATGGAATGTGATTTCATTAGATTACATTATGCAACAGCAACTACTCTAGTGTTTGGCCAAACCACTGAGAATCACAGCCTATCCAAGTTGACACATTAAATTAATCATCACACCCACTTTTCTTGAGATAAATTGAGTGATTCTCTGTTCCTGCAACCCAAAGTGCCTTACTTAAATAATGCAGACAGAATTTGGTACCAAGAGTAGGGTGCTACTCTAACAGATACCTAAAATGTGGAAGCAGATACCTAAAATGGATGGAAGCTGGAAGAGTTTTAAAGTACATAATAGTAAAAGCCTAGATTTCCTTGAAGAGGCTGTTGGTGGAATTATGGACATCAAAGACAATTCTGGTGAGGACTCAGAAGGAAGTTAGGAGAGCTGTTACACTGGAAATGGTGCAGACAGCGAGAAGCAGCAGCAGAAAAATGGCAGCAGCAGAACCAGGAGACCAGCACAAGACAGCACTGGAACCGACTCATGGAGTGAGAGAGCTGAGTGCCTTTGCATAGGAGGCTTCTTGGTGGAGTAGGGTGCCTCCAGGCACTTACTGGTGGAGCTACAGAGCCTTGGAATACTTGCCCGAGCTGGGCAGACGCAGGCAGCGAGGCCCGAGGGGCTGAGAGGCCAAGGAACCAGGAAGCAGAAGCTGAAGAGACAAGGAACACAGGAAGCAGAGCTGCCTCAGTCTCAAAGGGTAGGGCCATGACCTCAAAGGGTGGAGTCACAGCCTCCTAGGTTTCAAAGAGTCAAATCTTCACCAGCTGGGGGTTCCAGAGTGTGGGGCTGCCATTCACAAGTGCCAGTGGGATGGGGCATGTTCCACTGCCCAAATTGAGGAGGTGGGGCTGCCCAAATTCGAGGGAGAACTGTTTCCATTTCAGTGGGCGTGGAAAGTGGAGCTGAAGCCCAGGGCCAAGGGGCCTCCACTCAGAATCCGGAGAGTGTGGCCAGTACCTAGAGTCTCGAGGGCAGGGCCATTGGGTAAATGGTCTCAGAGAACAGAGGATTATTTTTAATCATTGAAAGCTGATGTAATATGTTTTGCCAACTTGCTTGGTGCCTGTTATCCCTTCTCTCCCTCCAATTTCTCCCATTTGTAATGGAAATGTCTAGCTTGTGCCTGTTCCCCCATTGTACTTTGGAAACAGATAACTTGTATTCTAGATTTCACAGATGAAGAGGAATTTTTGGATTTTGGACTTGGAGTTGATTTAAGACTTTTGATATGATATGGTGGGGTGAATGTTTTTTTCATGCGTCAAGGATATGAATTTTTGGAGGCCAAAGGGTGGAATGTTATGTATTAAATTATGTCACCAAAAAATGTATATCAGTTTGGCTAGGTCATGATTCGCAGTATTGTGTGATTGTCCACCATTTTGTCATCTGATGTGATTTTCCTATATATTGTAAATCCTACCTCTATGATGTTAATGAGGTGGGATTAGAGGCAGTTATGTTAATGAGGCAGAGCTCCATCTACAAGATTAGGCTGTGTCTTAAGTCAATATCTTTTGAGATATAAAAGAGAGAAGTAAGCAGAGAGACAGGGGACATCATACCACCAAGAAACAACAGTCGGGAGCAGAGTGCATGCTTTGGACCAGGGTCCCTGTGCTGGGAAGCTCCTAAACCAGGGAAGACTGATAACAAGGACCTTCCTCCAGAACCAACAGAGACAGAAAGCCTTTCCCTAGAGGTGGCACCCTGAATCTGAACTTCTAGCCTTCTAAACTGTGAGAGAATAAATTTCTCTATGTTAAAGCCAGTAACCCAATAACTACCCAGTAACCCAAGCCTTAAACCCTAGAATCGTGTCTCTAACTCCCAATATCCCTTTCGGAGGCTTCATGCTTGACCCATGTGCTGGTTTTGCAGGAGTGAGCCCATCCCTTCTCTATCCCTTATTTGCCTGTATGCTAATGACTCCTATGCCTCTAGTCCAGATTTCTTCTCAAGCTTTAGACTCGAGTATCTAACCACCTGCTAATGGATGTCCCATCAATATTGTAAATGCAATATATTCAGAACTGAACTCAGTTTTCTTACCACAAAAACAAATAGCAAAAATAAAAACAAGGTTTACAAAATTGCTTTTTCCTAAATATGCTTTGTCTTGTTTTTTTGTTAACACTATCTGTTATGCATTTGTGCCCCCCAGATAGATATGTTCCTAACCCCTGGTACCTGAGAATGTGGCTTTATTTGGAACTAGCATCTTTGCAGATGTAATTAGTTAACATGAGGTCGTACTAGAATAAGGTTGGCCCTAATCCAGTATGACTGGTGCCCTTATAAAAGAGAAGAGACACGGAGACAGAAAGACACAGGGGGAAGATAGCCATGTGAAGAGAGAGACAGAGATGGGCATTAAGCTGCCACAAGCCAAGGAATGCCTGGGGCTACCAGGAGCTGGAAAAAGCAGGGAAGGACTTTCTCCTAGAGCCTTCAGAGAGAGCATGGAGCATGGTTTGGCCGACACATAGGGTTTTCAGTGACTGATTTTGTGGAAGTAAATCTCCAGGCCTTGATTTCAGACTTCTGGCCTCCAGAACTGTGAGAGAATACATTTCTGTTATAAGCCACCCACTTTGTAATACTTGGTTGTGGCAGCTCCCAGAAAACAGTAGGCTATCCAGGATAAGAACCTTAAGAAAAGTCTGACCACTCCTTCCTCACTTGACCTCAATCTAATCAATCATTGAATCTTGCTGAGCTTATTCTCTGAAGAGTTCTTACCCCTGGACGCTTCTTTCTCTCTACTGCCGCTGTCCTAATTCTGCCATCCTCATCTCTAACCTGGATGAGGTCTGTTGTTAAAAAAACAAAACAACCCTCATTTGTCTCCCTGTCTACAATCTTGACCACTCTAAATCTGTCTTCCGCCCCGCAGCCACAGTGAACAGTCTAAATTACAAATCCAAGATGCTCCTCACTAAAAACTCTTTGGTATTTCCACGTAATCTACAAGATAAAGTCCACATGTCCTACTAGGCATAGGGGCCTCCACCATTTTCCTTTTGTTTATTGTCCTTCTAGCTTCATGCCATGATGACCTCACGTGTGTCAGAATAGAATTGTGCTCCATAGGATTTTCAGTGGCTGAGTTTTTGGAGGTAAATCTCCAGGCCTTTCTTCTGAGACATCTCTGGGTGGACTCAAAACATCAGCTTACCTGCTGAGTGTGTTAGTCATTTGCACCATCCAGGGACTTCTGCCCTTGTCTAAACCCGTTGCCGCCAAGTCCATTCTGACTTATAGCTACCCTATGACATACAGCGACCCTATGACGTATAGCGACCCTGTACAACAGAGGAGAGCTACCCCATAGAGGTTCCAAGGAGTGACTGGTGGATTTGAACTGCTGACCTTTTGGTTAGCAGCAGTAGCTCTCCACGGCTCCTAACCACTTCGCCACCAGGGCCCTTCTCTAGTCGGGACTTTTTCATAGGATTCTCTTCAGCTAAATTCCTTTTGGGAGTCTGAGGGGAAACACACACACACACACACACACACACACATCAAATTACTGACACGTTCATGAAGAAATCTGAAAGAAATGTACATCATATATCACACGGCCAAAGGAGCCCCGGTGGTGCAATGATTAAACGCTAACTGAAAGGTTGGTTGTTCAAACTCACTCAGCGGCTCCCCAGGAGAAAGACCTGGCGATCCGATGCCGTAAAATTACAGCCTAGAAAACCCTATGGAGCAGTTCTATTCTATTACATGGGGTTGCTATGAGTTGAAAGTCACTCAACGACAATAATGTATTTAAACCAAAACCAAACCCATTGCCGTTGAGCTGATTATGACTCAGCGACCCTGTAGGACAGAGAACTGCCCCATAGGATTTCCAAGGAGCAGTTAGTGGGTTTGGTTCGCAGCTGAGCTCTTAACCACTGTGCCACCAGGGCTCTGTAATGTATTTAATATACATTAATAATGTGTTTAACATCTAAGGCCCTTAATGTTCCTCTTATGATGGTCTCCATCGTTCCTTCCTGCCCCAGTGACATCTACCCTGCAAACTTCCCAGCTGTGTTTTCTCCACCTTCCGCCCCCTCTTGTATTTCTATCCCCCACCCTAGCTTCCTTTTCCTATGGAGACCAACACAGTTCTGTTTTCCAGCTAACATGCGTCGGCACAGTGCTCAGTTAGCAGACACAGCATTCCTCTTGGGATCGGCTTTCATGGGAAGGCAGGGTGAATTTTAAATAATATGTGAATTTTAAAAAACACAAATTTGAAAATAACACATTTGTTTCTGGGTACAAAAGTAACTTCTACTCATGGAGGAAATAATGGAAATTACAAAGGAGTATGGTGTTGTTATGTGCAGTCGAGTTGATTTCGACTCAGAGCAACCTCATGGGACAGAGTAGAACCGCCCCATGGGTTTTCTAGGCTGTTATCTATATGGGAGCAGATGGCCAGGTTTTTCTCCTGTGGGTGGATTCGAACCACCAACCTTTCAGTTAGCAGCCTAGCGCTCAACCAGTGCCCCTTACAGAGGAGTATAAAGAGGGCTGTACAAATGCCGTGCTGTTAAATTCCACAGGCGTAACACTCTCTTCCCTTACCTCGCTATCTCTCCGGGCCTCTCTCCCTTCCTCTGTTTCTCTCTGGTTTGGCTAGAATCCCTACCAGAAACCTGGAAGAATCTCTACTCAGACCTCCTGGAAAACTGAAATCAAGCTGAATTTGACAAGTTTCTGAAGTTCAGTGTTTTCTTTTAATCAAAGCAAATTGTTGCAACGTGGAAACCTACAGCTATTCACTCTTTAAAAAAAAAACTTACTTTTTGAATAGGTAGTACATTCACATGGTTCAGAATTCCAGGAGTATAAAGATTAAACAATTGTGATTTTAAAACGTGTCTGCAAGCTCCCCAACATTCCTCCCAACAAAAGGTAGAGTCAGCTACCCCTCCTCCTGAATATGGCCTGGCCCCAGAGACTAGTTTTGTAATTAGTTTCCTGGGCATCTATACAAAGACCGTTATGCACTTGAACAAAATATAAATATATTCTTTCTCCTCCTTTTTACACATTGCGGCACACCTTAATTTTTTTCTGGGGCGTCGGACTGGTTTGTTCTGGTTCGAATATCTGCTGAGAATTTGCATTTCTAACAAGTTCCCAGGCAATGCTAATTGTGCTGGTTGGGGACCAGTTCTGAGAACCACTAGTAGAGCAGTGGTTCTCAAAATTTATTATACATAAGAATCATCTGGGATCTTGTTAAACTGTAGATTCTGATTCCGTATATCTGGGCTGGAAACGCAAATTCTCAGCAGGGGTTTGAACCAGAATGAACTGGTTCAAAGTCCTGTTTTTTTTTTTTTTTTCCTAACAGCACATCTTGGAGATCTTTCATTGTTTTTTTACAGCTGAATATTTCCTTACATGGGTTCCTTTTTTATGAACATTTAGGCTGTTTTGAATCTTTTACCCTTACAATGTTGCAACACATAATCTTGTATGTACTTCATTTTGCAGATGTGTGGGTATAACTGTAGGATAAAGGCCTTGAAATGGAATTACTGGGTCAAAGGGTAGGCACATTTGTAATTTTAATAGATATTGCCATGCTGGCCTTCTTAACCCTCCCATTTATCCCCCTCCAGTGATAAATGAGTTCGCTTTCCTCCAAGATTCACCGAGTATGTTATCGGACTTTTGGATGAATGCCAATCTGAGCGGCCAAAAATGGTATATCTCAGTGCAGTTTTACTTTTTTTTTTTTTTAAATGATGTTGAACATTTTTCACGTGTTTAAGAGTCTTTTTATATTTACTTTTCTATGAACTATCTGTTTATATCCTTTGCTCATTTTTTAAATGGATTGATGGTCTTTAAAGAAAGCAATTAGTGTCTAGGAGAACATATATATCAGAGAAACTAGGCATTTGCCTGTGATGGAAGTAGTAAACTTTTTCTTGACTGTAATTTGTCTTTTTTTCTTTGCTTGTAATTTTTTTTTTTTTCCCATGGAGAACTTTTATTTTTACCTGGTAGAATTTTTGTCGGTCTTTCCTTTTAGGGCTTTTGAATCTTGTGTTATGGTTAGAAAAGTCCTCCCCATTCTGAAGTTACTAAATAATTCCCTTATGCATTTCTCTTCTACTTTGGGGTTTTAATTTTCACATTTGGAATTCATCCAGGTGAAAGGTCTGAATCCAACTTTAGTTTTTCCAGATGGCTTTTGTGTCGATCCAACACTATTTGTCGAATAATCTATTTTCTCCTCACTCATTTAAGATGTCATCTATATCATGAACTAAATTCCCAGATGCATTTGGGTTTATTTCGATACTTTCTATTTTGTTCCATTAATTTGTCAGTCCATTCAGGGGCAATACCATACTTTCTTAGTTGTTAAAACCTTTCGAATAGGTTTTCATATCTACATAGTCCCCATTCACTGATCTTCTTATTTTCCTGAGAAATCTTGTTTGTCCACATGAAAGTTGGAAGCTTTGTGTTTACTTCTGAGTAGACATTTTTAGGAGTACATACCTGTGGTGCATGTCTATCAGTGCCCTTAAAATTTTGATAGTATGGCCACTTTCTTTCAAGCCTCTTATCTCTCTCACACTCAATCCTAAATGGTTCTTAATTGTTGGTTGGAGGCAATTCTAAGGGAGAGAACTTCCAGTACCTCCTGAATGTGAAATTATTTGCAAGATAAGGCAAAGAAACCATGTCTTTGGTGAACTCAGTCTTCTGCACATGTCCAGAGAGTTTAAATCCATTCCTAGCAGTGAGCAGATCTTAGGAAGCATCAATAACAGTCTCCATCTGGCAGGGCAGTCGGCAGCATGTGCTCATAGTTTTCACTCACACACTTTCATTGTGTTTTCACCTTCATATACATGGATTTCCACACTCACTTACTCATCAGCTACTTTTTGAGCAACCACTATGGGCCAGACACTGTTCCAGATAATGACGCAGCAGCAGTGAACAAAACAGATAAGAAATTCCTGCCCTGTGGACCTTTCTTTCTAGAAAGCTGATGAATTTGCAGTAATGTAACCTGCACACACACACATACACACACAGACACATACACAGACACACACACACACACACTATATATATATATATATATATATATAAAACACACTATAAATATATATATAGTTGTTGGTGTTGTTAGGTGCCATCGAGTGGGTTCCGACCCATAGTGACCCTATGATGTCCAACAGAATGAAACACTGCCTGGTCCTGCACCATCCTCACAATTGTTGCTATGTTTGAACCCACTGTGGCAGCCACTGTGGAAATCTATCTCATTGAGGGTCTTCCTCTTTTTCACTTACCCTGTACCTTACCAAGCATGATGTTCTTCTCCAGGGTCTGGTCCCACCTGATAACATGTCTAAAGTACGTGAGACAAAGTCTCCCCATCCTCACTTCCAAGGAGCACTCTGGCTGTACTTTTTCCAAGACAGACTTGTTTGTTCTTCCGGCAGTCCCTGGTATATTCGATATTGTTCACCAACACCATAATTCAAAGGCATCAATTCTTCTTTGGTCTTCCTTGTTCACTGTCCAGCTTTCACATGCTTGTGAGGCAACTGAAAATACCATGGCTTGGGTCAGGTGCACCTTAGTCCTCAAAGTGACATCTTTGCTTTTCAACACTTTAATGAGCAAATTCACCCAATGCAATATGTCGTTTGATTTTTTGACTGCTGCTTCCATGAGCATTGACTGTGGATTCAAATAAAATGAAATCCTTGACAACTTCAATGTTTTCTCCATTTATCATGATGTTGCTTATTGCTCCAGTTGTGAGGATTTTTGTTTTCTTTATGTTGAGGTGTAATCCATACTGAAGGCTGTGTTCTTTGATCTTCATTCAAGTCCTCTTCACTTTCAACAAGCAAAGTTGTGTGGCAGGTTGTTAATGAGTCTTCCTCCAAGCCTGATATCCCGTTCTTCTTATAGCCCAGCTTCTTGAATTATTTGCTCAGCATACAGGTTGAATAAGTATGGTAAAAGGATACAACCCTGATGCACACCTTTCCTGATTTTAAATCACACAATATCCCCTTGATCTGTTTGAATAACTGCCTCTTGATCTATGCACTGGCTCTACCTGAGCACAGTTAAGGGTTCTGGAATTCCCATTTTTCACAATGTTATTCATAATTTGTTATGATCCACACAGTCAAATGCCTTTGCATAGTCAATAAAATGTAGGTAAACATTTTTCTGGTATTCTCTGCTTTCAGCCAGGATCCATCTGACATCAGCAGTGATATCCCTCATTCCATGTCCTCTTCTGAATCCAGTCTGACTTTCTGGCATTCCCTGTCAATGTACTGCTGCAATCGTTTTTGAATTATCTTCAGCAAAAATTTACTTGTGTGTGATATCAATGATATTGTTCAGTAATTTCCACATTCTGTTGGATCACCTTTCTTTCTAATGGGCACAAACATGGATCCCTTCCAGTCGGTTGGCCAGGTAGCTGTCTTCCAAATTTCTTGGCAAGAAGAGTGAGCACCTCCAGTGCTGCATCTCTTTGTTGAAACATCTCAGTTGGTATTCTGTCACTTCCTGGAGCCTTGTTTTTCACCAATGCCTTTCGTGCAGCTTGGACTTCTTCCTTCAATACCATCAGTTCTTGATCATATACTACCTCTGAAATGGTTGAACGTTGACAGTTCTTTCTGGTACAGTGACTCTGTGTGTTCCGTCCATCTTCTTTTGATGCTTCCTGTGTCTTTCAATGTTGTGCCCATAGAAGCCTTCAAAATTCTGACTCCAAGCTTGAATTTTTTCTTGGATTGTACTCTACCATTACAAAATCCAAGTTAAGAGCTCCAGACCATTTTAGTGAATATCTATTGGTTTTCTTTTTTTTTGACAGCAGCTTCCTAGTCTGACTTTGGGTTACTATCCTTTCCAACCTTTAGCTCTGTGGGAGCCAGTGAGAGTACTTCAAACCTTTGATGCCGATGACTCTTCAGGGATATATACCTTATTAAACCAGAACAATGTCCTGAAACGATGAAGGAAAAGGAGTTCTTTCCACTGGGCTTACTATGCTGATAGGAGGTAAACTGTACTCTCCAGTGGCTATCTTCATCATCTTCAAGTGTGGAAATTTTCTTGAGAATGAAAACAACACGGAAGAAAGCAAGACCAAGAGATTTTACTGACATTGTTTCAGTTCCTCACTCTACCCATGCTCAAAACTACCCCTAGACTTTTTTGTTCCATGAGCTACCAAATCTCAGTTGAATGCGTGAGATCACACTTATTCTTAGAGTTTCAAGTTCACTTAGTTTATTACCCACATTTGCATACGTAACTGTGAAACTATAATTATTGTTTTTGACCTTCTTCCCCTTATTCTTTCCCGAGAAGGATTGAATTTCAACTTCACTACTGTTTTTTCATGCTGTGTCCTGTCTGTTTGGGCCCTACCACTGAAGTCGAACCAAGATTTATTTGGTGAGGGCTGCCTGAAAGGATGGCCCAAGCATGAGTGCTTCCGGGGCTGCGTTAGGCAAAATGGTCACTACAAAGCCATCTGTCTGGGGTTGCCATGATGAAGGAATAGCACAAAAGCAGGAGGCAAGAAACTAAGTCTGGAAGTCAGCTGATCAGTGAATGAAAGTAAAGAGCTAGCCAAAGAGGGAAATGAAAAGCAGGCAAGGTTGAAAACAAGGCGTTCAAGACCTGGGGCAGTGCATAAGCAAGTGAAATGGGGCAGGTTAGGACTTCAGTCTGCTAGCTCTGAATCCCCCGCAGGTATTCGGTAATGGAGTGAACATTTGACAGGGGCAAACTGAACTAGGTAATGCCATAGTTCAAGTTGGAGCTTTTCTCTATTCCATGCTTGAATATCACTGAAAGTTGTCCTGAACACATTATCAAGTCTTACCAAGCATGTAAGTCTAATATTTACAAGATAAACTCTATCCTTCCCCAAGGACCTATCATTTTACTATAGCATGTTATGGTCCAGAAAACCAAATCCATTTCTTTGAATGCATCTAGTGTTGCTTAGCTGGGTAATACTCCCCAGGAAGGCAATTGGAATTGTGTTGTGACACTTTTTGGTTGTCACAATAACTGGAGGAGTTAACCAGCATTTGGTGGGCAGGGGGCAGTGCTGCACCATTGGCCTACGTGATGAAATATTGCCCCTCCCAAAACAAAGACAGTGCTCCCCCAGTGGAAAAATTCTGAGTATACTCTAGACAATTAATTTCCACTGTCTCCATTCTAAAGGCTCCCTTTACTTTCAAAGTCATGTCTTTTGACAGAGGAAGAGTTGGAAATACTACTCTGCCCAATATTCAAGTTGTGTCTTGTGTGGACATTATCTATTAACACTTGAATTCACCAAGCTAGACAGCTGTCAGTAAGTCTGGGGAATCCTGAGATGGTGCCCATCATACTTGATTTACCTCCCAGTTGGCCACACCAAGTCTACCCACAGCTTCCTCCACACCCTCACAGGGAAGTCACCAGCCACCATGATGATCCTCTTCCTTCCAGGGATAGCAGGAAGCTTTGTTTGCCTACAGATTATAAAATGTCTACTGCTGCCTCCTTTTCAAGACCCAGAGTCATCTTCCTGAGAAAGAGAGAAAGAGAGAGGGTGCTTCTGTTGAGTCAGCTCTGATTCATGGAGACCTTATGTACCACAAAATAAAACATTGCCCGATCCTGCATAATCTTCATATTTGTGTCCATCATTGCAGCTATTGTGCCAATCCATCTTGCTGAGAGTCACCCTTGTCCTTGTGGCCCTCTGCTTAACCAAACATTATGTCCTTCTCCAGCACTTGATCCCTTCTGATAATGTGTCCAAAGGAAGCACGTCAGACAGTAGTCTGTTGTGATCCAGTAGGTTTCCATTGGCTAATTTTCAGAAGTAGATCACCAGGCCTTTCTTCCTAGCCTGTCTTAGTCTGGAAACTCAGCTGAAACCTGTCCACCATGGGTGACCCTGCTGGTATTTGAAATACCAGTGGTATAGCTTCCAGCATCACAGCAACATGCAAGCCACCGCAGTACGACAAACTGACAGTCAAGACACACACATACACATTTAAAACTTTTCAGGAGCCCCTAGGTGGTGCAAATGGTTAAGCACTTGACTACCAGACAAAATATTGCTGGTGCGAACCTACCCAGAGATGCCTCGGAAGACAGGCTTGACAATCTGCTTCCGAAAAGTAACAGTCTTGAAAATCCTTTGGAGCACAGTTCTACTTTGCACATATAGCGTCACCATGAGTCAGAATTGACTCGGTGGCAACTAACAACAACAACTTACCATAAGCTAATGATGAAGGGTCCTTAACTAAAAAGTTTACCATTTATTCGTTTAGTTTTTCATTGTTTCACTTTGTCAGTAAACATACATGTACTCAAGAACAATTGTCTTGCTCTAGACATGTGAGACACACAGTTTCAACACTTTCCATTGAATCTGGGTCCTTGATGATCCTGTTGAGCCTCCGAGTGAAACAACAGTGGATACTGTCTTCTTCTGGACAACCCAGTGTGAGAGTTGAGTTTGTGCTATTTGCAGACAAAAGCATCTTCACTGGAAATGTTATCTATATGATTTTTCGGACTCCATTAGGGCCACGAGAACTTTAGCTCCATCTTAGGTTATTGGTATTACAGCATCAGCATATTAATGAATTGAAAAACATAGTATGGGAGGAGATCAGAGCTTGACCCCTGCCTAAAGTTGTGGCACAGACTAGGTGCTCAATAAATGCTTATAGACTAAATGGGGAAGAAACTAGTAGGAATGACTTCTTTTTATAATGGGTGAATCGGGAGTTCATGAAGAAGCAGCAACACACCTTGACCCAAAGAATAATGGAAAGGATTCAGAAGGTCCAGCCAGCCAAAGAACCATTGAGGGTAAGACTAAAGAAGCTATGACAAGGAAGAACTGGAGTAGGGAGAGGCCCCCTAAGCGAGGAGCAGAGGTGGTTCAGAAGTCATTACAGAAGTTAGTGGGAAACTTAGAGATTTTTACCATGATTGGATGAGCTGTTGAGGACCCAGTAAGAAAAGGAGGGGCTTGGGGACAAAGAATCCCAGTCTGCATGGGCTCTCCAGAGTCAAAACTCATGGCCATTGTGAAACCACAGGCTTGATGGTCTTACTCCTAACTCTTTTGGGTGAGTGTGGCCTGGAGAAGCAAGGGTCACACTCATTCCAGCTGGTACTTTCTTAGTGCAATCCCTGCTAAAAACAGCCGCTCTGTGTACTGCAGTAGGTAGTTATTGTCAGCAACCCCATGAACAACAGAAAAAGACGCTGCTTGGTCCTGTGCCATCCCCATGGTTGATTGTCGATCAGATCATTGTGATCCAGAGAGTTTTCACTGGTTGATTTTTGGAAGTAGATCTCTAGGCCTTTTGTCCTAGTCTGGAAGCTCCACTGAAACCTGTTCAGCATCACAGCAACACGCGATGTTCCACTGACAGACGGGAGGTGGCTGTGCATGAGGGGCATTAGCCGGGAATTGAACCAGGGTCTCCACATGAAAGGGAAGAATTCTACCATTGAACCACTGCTGCCCCCGTGCTTCGGAGAAGCTTATTTCCACCCCTGCCTTGTCTCTCATGATAATGCTAATCATAGCAAAAGGGTCCACCAGAGGACATCAAGTGAAACACAGAGCCCGGGAAATCAAGAGTGGGCAGAACACTGTGGAAAGCACTGTATTCTGTGGCATTGTAGTCTAGATCCCAGGGGCAATCATTAACATCCTAGGTAGAGAGGCTTTAGCTACCAGAGCTGTCTCCTGTCCTTATTCTTTCTTTGGCCCATCCTAAGTCATTCCATGTAAGATTTCAGTCCAGGATTTCATACCTCTTCTTTTATTTCAGTACAACATACGTTCATTCTTTAAGCAAGTCTGCACAATGACATCCCCGCTTCCACCTTCCATCTGTGCTCAGTTCCTGTTTTCTTTTTCTGAGAATCCTTCTGATTGCCCCAGCCATTCCTTCTGGCTGCTCCTACTGCCAAATGCAGCCTTCTTGTGCAGCCTGTGTTGCTCAGCTGTTGGAAAAGTTCCTGGGTGGAAACGCATCCAGTACCTCCTCCACAGTCTTCCCTGCTCCAGGAGAAGTTCCAGCTCTGCAGGCATTTCCCTTACCCCTCCAGCTCTCTTGACTTGCTAGGCAGAAACTTGCTGCAGCGATATAGAGGTGTCGTAAGCCACACCCTTGGTCCTTCAAGGTTGACTTTTGATCCTCTCTACCTTTAATCCAAAGGTTCCTTGGGTGGCACTTTGTGCTCAACTGCCAACCTGAAAGTTGGCAGTTCAAACCCACCCAGCAGCACCACAGAAGAAAGGCCTGGTGGTATGCTTCTATAAAGATTGCAGCCAAGAAAACCCAGTGGAGCAGTTCTGCTCTGTAACACATGGGACTGCCATGAGTCGGAATCAACTTGATAGCTACTAACAACAACAGCAATGCCTTTGATCCCTCATCTGTAGAAACTTCACGGGGCCTTGGACTTGGCAACGGTTGAACACAATGCCTTGGCATTCTAGAATGTCTTGTGACTCCTGGGCTATGAGTCAGAATCGACTTGATGGCAATGGTTTTTTTTTTTCTATGATTCTACACAGATGGGAGTGTCTAATTCTATCATCATGAGGAAAGAAAAAAGGACGTAATTTCCCCCCCAAACAGATTTGTTAGAAATTCATTGTTAACACAAAAAAACTCAATCTCAAAATGGAGGAAGTGGAGAGTTTGAGAAGGCCCCCCTGGATCAACAGAATTTGCCTTACGTAGTTCCTTAAGATCTGAAAGCATAATTTTAGTATAAAGAAAAATAAAAATTACCACATTAGAGGATAAAACTCTGTACACAGCAGCTTTAGAACATGCATTCGTTCATACACAGGAGTACGAAACCTCTTGGGTTCTTCTTCCTATAATTACTTTCTATTTTACTCTAACTCAACAGCTGTAAATGGCTTTGGTGAATCGTGCTAGTACATTTCCATTAACATTAACAAAATTTATGTCAACTGCACTGGCAACAACTGTCAGCCTTGAAAGACCCTAACCTTCTTCTGCACAGAGAACACACATGTGTCACACCTATGGTTTCTCATACATCACCGTACCATTTGTCCATTGCGTTTCCATTTTGCTCTCCTCAAGACTCAGAAGGCTTCGTGCTCATCAATCAGCTTTAGTGTCAACGAGGTGTATCCTGACTTGGCAAGGCTTTGCCTGTTACACGCTCCTCCAGCACAATGGCCTTTTTAGACCAGAGAATGAGGTCTGCTGAGCGCCTACATTTGTGTGTTGCAAAGACAGCAGACAAGTGGTTTGGAAACTGCACCATACTGAGTAACTTTAGGGTAATGTCCATTGTTCAAAAACAGAATTTTTTTTCTATTGCAACTTATACAAGGGCTTAGGGTTCTCACCCAGTCATCAGGAATCATCACCCCAGCTTTCCAGTTTTTCTGAAAGTCACGTGGCACAGACAGCCCTCCAGTAAGTGCTCCACCACCGTCAGTTTGTCATACTGTGGGAACCTACCTGTTGCCATTCTGCTGTAAACTATGCCACTTGTATCTTACCTACCAGGAGGGTCATCCATGGTGGACAGGCCTCAGTGGAGCTTCCAGACTAAGACAGACTAAGAAAAGCCTGGAGATCTCCTTCCAAAAACTAGTCCCTGAAAACCCTGTGGATTATAACAGAAAAATGTCCTATGTAGTGGTGGAAGATGAGCCCCCTAGGTTGGAAGTCACTCAGAATACACAGTGACTGCAACAGTGGACTCAAACATACTAACAATAAGATGGTGCAGGACCAGGTTATGATTCATTCTGTTATTCAGAAGGTAGCCGGGAGTCGGAGCTGACTTGAAGGCCACTAACAACAAGAGACGGACTGAGTGTCTCTACCTTTGACCCAGTTGAGAACTAAACTAGTGCCTTCACGCTATTTGTGGAGAAGAGGCTGTGCTTTTTATTCCCAATATACCATGGACGGATACTTCCATAAAATACAAAATCAGGCACTTTGATGCTATGGCAATGTCTGATGCTTGCTCTCACTTTCTGTGCGTAGTGCAGATGGATGACAAACAGTTCATGGCCCAGCCCAGGTCCGTGGACCACACTTTGAGTAGCATTCAACCTTTGCCTGGCGATCCCACTACTGCAAGCCTCATCTTGTGAAAGGCACCTCTTGGTGCAGGGTATGTGCTCCCCTGTTTCCTGACCAAGCGGTGTTTTAGCCCCATGAGGAGGGAAATATTTAAACTTGCTTTTAAAAGAACAGGTGCCGAAAGCATCTGTATCTGGTTGGAACCCTGAGTCACTGCAATGAAAACATGATGATGGAGCACATTCCAGTGGGAAAAAGAAAACAACCCTCTGTATCTGCGGGTTGGCATCCATGGATTCAACCAACCGCAGATTGAAAATGTTGAGGGGGGAGGAAACTTCCAAAAAGCACTAAGTGTTAAGTGTAGGCATTAACAACTATTTCCATGGCATTGACATTGTCTTAGGTGTTATAAGTAACCTAGAGATGATTTAGGAGCCCTGGTGGCACAGTGGTTAAGAGCTCGGGCTGCTAACCAAAATGTTGGCAGTTCGAATCCACCAGCTGCTCCTTGGCAAACCTATGGGGCAGTTCTACTCTGTCCTGTAAGGTTGCTATGAGTCAGAATCGTTAAAGATGATTTAAAGTATATGGAGGATGTGCGTAGGTTATATGCAAATACTACACCATTTTGTACAGGGACTTTAACATCCATGGATTTTGGTATCTTTGGGGGTCCTGGAACCAATCTCTTGCAGATACCAAGGGACTACTGTAACCTTCCAAAGAGCAAACGAATCTCTTTGATGGTTGAATCACAACCAAAAATACGAATGAGTTATGAAAACTCATATTTAGAAGTTCATTCATTCATTCATCATGAGGTGAATATTCGAGTTGTCTTCTCTGTGCCTGTCAGTGCTCTGGATGCTGAAGGACAATAATGAATGAGATCGAGGAAGACGCTGTTCTCACAGAGCGAACAAAGGCAGCCTGAAGATGGTATATTAAAAATACAGGAAAAAATGTGAGTTGAGCATTTAAAAAGCCAGACTTTTCCTCCAGAAAAGACTCCTATATGGATAAAACCTTCTGCTGTCGAGTCGATTCCGACTCATAGTGACCCTATGCGGATACCTAGCAGAACAAAAGAACTTACCCCAGGGAAAGACAGCTCTTTGAACGCTGAAAATACTGCATGATGAAGGCGCATAAAACTGAGCCTGTCGGTTACAAATCAAATCAGTATTAATTAGAAAAAAGAATTGAAGGAGATTCACTACTGTAACAGACTCACAAGGCAATAGTAAAAGTTTCTACACCAAAAGGAGGAAGTCAATTACAGAACCAGTCCGTTGCTGTTGAGTCAATTCTGACTCACGGCGACCCCGTGTGTTACAGACTAAAACTGAGTTCCAGAAGATTTTCTTAGCTCTGGTAGTGCAACAAGGAGCCTTGGTGGTTCAGTGGTTAAAACAGCTCGGCTGCTAACCGAAAGGTCAGCGGTTCAAACCCACCAGCTGCTCCAAGGGAGAAGGATGAGACAGTTAGCTTCTGTAAAGATTACAGCCTTGGAAACCCTATGGGGCAGTTCTCCTCTATCCTGTATGGCAGCTGTGAGTTGGAATCAACTCCACGGTAATGGGTAGTTAAGCACTCAGCTGCTAATGGAAAGGTTGGCGGTTTGAACCCACCCAGCAGCTCTGCAAAAGAAAGGCCTGGCAATCTAGTCATGTAAAGATCACAACCTAGAGAATACTATGGGGCAGCTCTGCTCTATCACATGGAGTCCCTATCAGTCAAAATCTACTCAGTGGCACCTAACAACAGCAATCTTTATAAACGCAGTTTTCCAGGCCTTTTTCTCAGTGCTCAGCTGAGTGATTTGAACCACCCAGGGACCAGTTACAGAATGAGGAGGGCAGGGGCATTTAATAAATGTATTTCAAAACATACTAAGGGACCAAACGGAAGCATTGAGAGGCTCGATGAGGTCTTGTTTGGGTTTCCTTATTGGAGAAACTCACAATTTCAAATTTTCTGTTGATGGAAGAGATCAGAGTTATTAGGAAAAAAATAGTTAAATCACAGACTGTTCTAGAACTATAGAATGGAAAGAAATCCTTAGGCTCCGAAATTACCCATCCAAGAGTTTCAGTGTAACTGAAGGACAAAGTTATAGAAGGTTTGGCCATCAGGTATAATATGTAGGAATAAGTAGCCCCTGGCACTGACTGAGTAGCAGAGAAGGGGCAGATTGTAAGAAGATCTCCTAACGATGCCCAGGAGCTGCAGGAAGTGGGTCTCCTTCCCACAGCTGACAGCCGGTGGGGAAATAATGAAGGGAGGACACAGGGGGCACTCAAGGAAACACACCTTCTAAGGGAAAGGTTGTACCTGGCCTGTTAGTCGGAGTTCCTTAAGGGATTAGGTTCTAACTTCCTTTTCAAGATTCAGAGAGGATCTTCTAGCACCTGATAAATGCAGACTTACCTAGCTAATCCCTGTCTGAGACAAGGTAGTGAACTCTTTGTTAAGCTGGGATCTTAGAGACAAGCCAGAATGTGAGTTCCATGAGAGCAGGATTTTTGTCTGACTTGTTACACATGGCCAAGTCTCTAACACCTAGAACAAAGCCTTGCATATCCTAGGTGCTAAATATTTGTTAAATGAATTAAACAGGTCTAGGGAGAATCAAAAAAGAACACTGGTGGAGCAGTGGCTAAAGCACTTGGCTGCTAAGCAAAATGTAGGTGGTTCGAACCCACCGACCGCTCCATAGGAGAAAGATATAGCAGCCTGGTTCCGTAAAGATTTACGGCTTCGGACTCCCTCTGGGGAAGTTCTCGTCTGTCCTACAGGGTTGTTATGAGTTGGAATAGACTCGACGGCAACAGATTAAAAGCCAAAAAACCTGTCCGTAGTTGTGGGCAGGCCTAGGCTCTCGGGGTTTGAACCTCCCTGGTGTCATATGTCTGCAGATGAGGCTGTGTCTGTGTGAGGCAGGTCCAGAGATGTTCACCTTGTCTTATACACATGGAACTAGTGATCCCTGAGGAGACTCAGCTCCAGAAAAAGACCCCAAACCATAAATGAAGCCACAGTTCATCACCATAATGCATTATTTATGAGCTGTTGGGGTACTAGTTGTATGTCAGGGAAGGCCACCATGAGGTGACACCACCATGTTCTTCTATTAAGTATCTCCTGATGATACTCTGGAGTCCCTGAGTGGTACAAGCATTTACCACACTTGTCTGCTAACCAAAAGGCTGGAGGTTCAAGCCCACCCAGTGATACCTTGGAAGAAAGGCCTGGCGATCTACTTCCAAACCCATCAGCCACTGGAGACCCTATGGAGCATAGTTCTCCTCTGACACACATGGGGTTCCTGTGACTTGGAGTTGACTTGACAACAGCTGGTGGTGGCGTGGTGATGATACTGTTAAGCGAAGGCATACTGATTTGATTTGGGTGGACCACTGAAAAGACCAAAAATGTAAATGAGTAGTGTTTCCTGACTACAGATGCAAGCTTTTGTACAGGGAAGACACAGTGCAGGGTGAATAAAATGGCAGAAACTATGCCAGTGAGTCAGTCAGCAATGCGGTGGAAGCCCTCTATAGACAGGGCAATGTCCTCAGTGTGTGAAAATTGAACAATGATTTATTGCTTGTTAATTTGCATTATTTCATTTTCATAACAACCCTAATAGTAGATATCATTATACTCCTATTGGAGAGGGGGAATCTAGCTAGAAAGTGACACAGCCCAGCTTGGCCTCACACCAAAGCCACTGCCCTTTCCAATCCACTCGGCTTGCAACTCGAAGTGTGGTCTCTGGTCCAGCAGCGTTGGCATCACCTGGGAGCTTGTTAGAAGTGCTGACCCTCTTCACCCCTTCCCCTAGACTGAGTGAATCAGAAACTCTCTGGGCGGGGCCCAGGAATCTGTGTCTTCCAAGTGATTCTGATGTCCCTGAAATTTGAACACCATGGTCCTAGGAAACATGGTCTCTGCACCCCAGGACACTTTGGTCTAGTTCTGGAGCACAGATCTGCTGGTTAAAGAATACTGGCCAAGCAGTGCACCCGAATGCCCAGTGGGGTCCCCTTTGACCCTTAAGTCCTTTAAAGGAAAATGGTTCAAGTGCCCATTGTTTGGACTGTGGAAAGCCTAATGCCCTCCCCAGGATTTTTGTGAATTCCCAGAAGGGGGTAGATCCTGAAGTTTCCAAGGGGGTGCAATGCTTAATGCCTCCAGATGACCTCTGTGAAGAGTTCCCACTTTTGTTGAATTAGTTCAGTTTAGGGACAGCCATACCTTTTTGTTGACCAAACATGGCTCTCAGCTCTCTCCTTTCCTTTCCATAAACTAGCAAACAAGTAAGCTACCAACTGACCACCCAACTAGCCAAACAAACAAAACCAAACCGGACTCACTCGGGCATTTGTGTGTAAGAAGATGCTATTTGGAGGTCCAAACCAAACCCACTGCTGTCAAGTCGATTCCAACTCATAGCAACCGTGTAGGACAGAGCAGAACTGCCCCACAGGGTTTCCAAGGCCGTAATCTTTATGGAAGCAGACTGCCACATCTTTCCCCCATGGAGTGGCTGGTGGGTTCGAACCGCCAACCTTTTGGTTAGCAGCTGAGTGCAGACTGAACAGTTAGCATCATAGCAATGTCAATGACTTCAAACCCCATGTTAGCTATTCCTGTCCATGCAATGCCCTTGGCCGTTGTAGCAACTGGTGTTCCAGCCTCCTTGAGAGAATCCTCCTTATTGTTCAGCCCTTCTCTTCCCTCCTCCCTGGTCCCACACTCTCAAATCCACGTTCATCCCTAATGCAGAGCAATTTAGTTGTCTCTTTTTTTCTAGTTTGAAGTGGCAACTCAAGCCGAACATCACCTTTTACCTCTAACTGGAGTCCCTGGGTGGTGCAAACAGTTAACATGCTTGGCTGCCAACTGTAAAGTTGGAGGTTTAAGTTCACCCAGAGGTGCCTTGGAAGAAAGGCCTGGTGATCTACTTCCACTAAATCAGCCATTATTCTACTCTGACACACACGGGGTCACCATGAATCTGAATTGACTTGACAGCAACTGGTTTGATTTTTTACCTCTAACTGACTGATGCATGTATTTAAAAGCAAACTGATAGAGGAAGCAGCTCTCTTAATAATACACAGCACCGTACTTATATTCAACAAGCAAAGGCAGGGCCGACTGACCCATTAGGCACAACAGGCCCTGGGCCTAGGGTCCATGGTGCTTTGCCCATGAAACTGTTTTAATTTTAATTTCTTTTAAAAGCAGAAGAAAAATAAATTAATTTAATACTAATGAATACATACGATTGAATTCTGCCTGGATTTTACTCATTTTTATGCTGTGTCAGGGATCCCCAAGTCCACCCTCAGGTTCAGTGATCCGTTAGAATGACTCACAGGGCTCCACAAAGCTGTTATACTCACAGTTACCATTTATTCCAGTGAAAGGCTACAGGGAAGCAAAGACAAGAGGCACATAGGACAGGGTCCTGAAGATACCAGGCACACGCTTCCAGTTGTCCTGTCCAGTGGAGTGACAGGGATAGAGCTTAATTCTCCCAGCAACAATATGTGACAACATGTACAGAGTATTGCCAACCAGAGAAGCTCACCTGAGACTTGGAGTCCAGGGTTTTTATTGAGGGTCGGTCACATAAGCATAGAGTCCTGACTACTCAGTCACCAGTGCCCCGCCCCCCAGAGGTCAAACTGATACAGCATGGCTCAGGGCCCTGGGGAAAGAAAAAACAGGCTTTCACCATAAATCTCATTGTTGTTGTTGTTAGGTGCGGTCTAGTTGGTTCCGACTCCTAGTGACCCCATGTACAACAGAACGGAACACTGCCTGGTCCTGCACCATCCTCACAGTTGTTGCTACGTTTGAGCCCATTGTTGCAGCCACTGTGTCAGTCCATCTTGTTGAGGCTCTTCCTCTTTTTTCCTGGTCCTGTACTTTACCAGGCACGATGTCCTTCTCCAGGGACTGATCCCTCCTGATAACATGTCCAAAGTACATGAGATGAAGTCTCGCCATCCTCGCTTCCAAGCAGCACTCTGGCTGTACTTTTTCCAAGACAGATTTGTTCATTCTTACAGCCGTTCGTGGTATATTCAATATTCTTTGCCAGCACCATGATTCAAAGGCACTGATTCTTCTTCTATCTTCCTTATTCATTGTCCAGCTTTCACATCCATATGAAGCAATTGAAAATACCATGGCGTGGGTCAGGCACACGTTAGTCCTCAGAGTGACATCTTTGTTTTTCAACACTTTAAAGAGGTCTTTTGCAGCAGATTTGCCCAATGCAATAGGTCATTTGATTTCTTGACTGCTGCTTCCATGAGCGTGGATTGTGGATCCAAGTAAAATGAAGTCCTTAACAGCTTTAGTATTTTCTCCATTTCTCGTGATGTTGCTTATTAGTCCACTTGCCAGGATCTTTGTTTTCTTTACGTGGAGGTGTCATCCATACTGAAGGCTGTAGCCTTTGATCTTCATCTGTAAGTGCTTCAAGTCCTCTTTGCTTTCAGAAAGCCAGCTTGTGTCACTTTGTTAGCTTCAACTCTCAGCCATAGCCCAAGACCTGAGGCATTCAGAGACTCTCTTATCAGGCAGAATATTCCAAGGGCTCACAGGTTAGCTGCCAGGACCTGGTCAAGGGCCAGTTCTTTCTTTGGGATGTGCAGAGTTTGAATACCTCGAGCCTGCTGAGCTAACCCTTTACTGAACATATACCAGTTGAGTCCTAAAACATAATTTAAAAGTTCTTTGTTTTTGTTTTTTATGCAGGGAAGAGCCCACAAAGGTAAAAGTTCCTGGGGCCCATGATAGTCATCACGTGGCCCTGAACAGAGAGGTGCTCAGATGGTGGGTGGTGGGGAGCACGTGCTGAGCACCTAGGATGTGGTCGGCCCTCAGCAAATATTTGTGGAATGAATGAATAAATGGATGAACGAATGACTCTTGTACCTGCTTATCCTCAGAAAAGGCTGCAAACACACCCCCACACTGTACAGTGCAGTGCACACCAGGAACCTGATAAAAATTGACGACAGTAAAATCCCCTTTCCAATGAGCTCACTTGGACGTCAAAGTTACTTGGCATAATAGAATCACGTTCCATCACAGAAAATCAGACCTTCAGTCTTCAGTCCCAGACATTCCAAGGCAGTGTGAGCCAAAGTCTTTGATATTATTCCAAGGGGTGGATGATAAGCATACTTTTTTATTTTTTCATAGTGAAAATGGAAATGGCCATTAACTCAAAGGCAGAGGTTAAGTATTCCTGTTTTAGCATTAAATGGCTGGATGTGGTTGTCTGGAAAGTTTTCTGCCTTTTCTGGTGGAGAGAAGAAAGTGTCAGCTGTGTATATGCCTGACAGAGAACTCCAGCTCAGTTGTTGGTTTTCCTCCAGGGCTCACTGTGTGTTTTAAGAAGAGGTTTGGGAAATTGCCTAAAGGGATAGGGCTGAAGTCCACACCTCTACTTCTGCCTTAACCTAGTCTGGCATCACTCCTTATAGGGGAGTGATGGTTCTGGAAATCCTGGAATACGTCACCCTGGTACAGACCCTGGCATAGGCAGCACTGTGGCATCCAGGAAGCTCCTTTAGGCAGAACGTTGGCATTGGCGAGGGAAGGAGCAGGAGGAAGGAACAGAACAGGTGCTCTGTGGTTTGGGATGCATTATTCTGAGCACTTCTAAAACGAGGTGGAGAAGGATGTGCTTTGCAAGTTCAGCAATCACATCGGTGGGGCTTAAGACACTGTGATACAGAAATGTGGCCTCATTATATTTGTAAAAGCATGCCTAGTAAGTAAGACGAAATACGCCCTTCAAGCAGAATTCTTGTTAGGGGAGAAGTTCAGTTATACAAGGCTCTCTTAGATTTGCCAGTGGAAATGTAAGGCAGCATACCAGTAAGCCTTGGCCCAAAGGCACTCGGCTTTCTCGCTCTGTGGGCAGGGACGCCAACTGCACTGTCTCTTGCCAGTCTCTCTTGCTGCCATTTCTCTGCCACTGCTTCTCACTGTCTTCAGTGTGATAGCTGTGTCTCCTGGGTCCATGAGCTTTCTCAGTGCACGGATCCCGGGTCCAAAGGACGCTCTCTCTGCTCCTGGCTGTTCTTCCTCGGTGGTGGTGGGATCCTCTCTTTATCGCCTCTGGGGTGGCTCATTTCAAGCCCAGTGGGATGGCAAAGCTGACCAATCCCTTCGGTGGGCCACAATTACTCTATCTGCACAGTCCCTCCCAATCACCTGGGTGGGAGTTACAAGACCATGGTGAGAAAGGCCACATGAAAGCAATCCATCGCACTGCAGGGGTGATGATCGCACAACATTGCGAATATGCTAAAAACCATTGCACCTATACTTTAAAAATGGCTCAAGTAATGAATTTCATCTTAAGAACAACAACAAAGAGAACGTGAAGCTTTAAAGGGCTGAATATTTGAATATTTTGGTCCCCTGACTGCAGTTGGAGAACAGATTACCTAGAGTGGCTATGCAGAGACCAGGTAGCTGGCAATCAGAGTAGCCCAGGTGTACAGCAGGGCCATGAGTAGGGCCAACTTAGCCATTAGGCACAGCAGGCACAGTGCCCGGTGCCCAGGGTACTTTTAAATAATGCATGAAAATGTTTTCATTTTAATTTCTTTTACAATCAGAAAGAAAAAATAAATATAGTAATGATGAATATCGTAGTACTGTGAATCCCTTTCATATGGCCTTTCTAGCCAAGGTCTTGCAACTCCCACCAAATGATTGGGTGGGACTATGCGAATAAGGTGTTTGTAGCCCACCAAGGGGATTGGACTGCTTGCTAATAATGCAGATAAGGTGCATGGCACCCTTGTGGGAGTGGGACCATGCAAATAAGGTGCATGGAACCCTAACAAGGGGATTGGTCAGTTTTACCATGCCGTAGGCTTAAAATGAGCCATCCCAGAGACAGAAAGGGGTGCCTCACTACCACCAAGAAAAAAGAGCTCAGAGTTGAGTGTGTTCTTTGAACTCAGCATTCCTGTGCTGTGAACCTCCCAGACCCAGCAGACAGGAGCTGTAACAAGGCAGACAGTGAGAGATGGTGGCACAGCAGTAGCAAGAGACCAGGAGACCGAGGTGGCTGCAGTGGGGCTTGCTGACCTGACCCACGGAGCTAAGAGAAGACCCTGAGCAGGGCCCAGCAGCAGAGGGCGAGAAGAAGTTGTCCTGATCAAGAACTGTATTCTGAGTTGTACCCGTTACTTCCCTAATAAACCACTGAACTCTAGGTACAGCTCGTGAGTTCTGTGAGACATTGCAGCAGATTACAGAATGCAAAGACCCGAAGGAGAGTACTCAGGGGAGGAGGAGTAGCTGATGTTAGAGATGATGGAGTGGGACAGCAGTTTGGACAAGTTGGACATTTGGGACATCTTTAATTTCTGCTTTATAGGAATCAGCTTTATGTTGATCCTTCTAAAAGAAATTATTCATTTGAACATATAATAATGAATCTGGCCTGCATTATATTTGTCTTTATACCAACGAAGTCTTAAAACCTAATTTTTCATATATTTTTAATGGAGACTCGTGAAGGCAAAATGCTTAGGGCCCACAAATAGTCATAATGTGACCCTGGCCATGGGGGCAAGATAAAGTGAAGGAGAGGAAGTCAAGATGTAATCAGAAGGTAGAGATAGAGGGTGTGGGTGGTTGGTTATGGGGTTTGGGTGGGGAGATCACATGGTGGATGGACGGTGGTGCAGACCGCCGAGTTGGGGTGAGAAGACTGGTTTTAGGGGAATGACGATTAGTTCAGTTTTAGACATGTTGAGTCTTGGGACTTCAAAGTTATAAACAGACAGTCTGCGTGTACACCAGAGTCACCGGAGGGTGGGTGTGGTTAATGCGCTGGACTGCTAACCGAAAGGCTGGTGGTTTGAGTCCACCCAGAGGTGCCTCAGAAGAAAGGCCTGGTGACCTACTTCTGAAAAATCAGCCAGTGAAAACCCTATGAAGGACAGTTCTACTCTGACACAGATGGGGTCGCCATGAGTTTTAGTCAGTTAACCCTACAGTAACTGGTTTTTGTGTATACATCACGCTGTGGTCGGATTAGCAAAGTGTCATTTCTTTGGTTTCTGCAACTGGAACGTGAACATTACTTCACCAAATGGAAGTTTCCTTTGAAATGGCATTCATTTTGCTGGCATTGTACCTATCTCACTTGTATTACAGTAATTTGAGGTCTGAGCACTATTTGGAGAGCTCTGAAGAATTATCATTCTCTTGCTGAAATGTGCAAACTCTAACAGCACTCATTACTTTTTGCAAGCTGCAGAAAGAGATGTCTGCTTAAAAAAATTAAAAAAAAAAAAAAAGGAAAACGGTTATCCACCCAGCCCCTCTTTTCACACTGTGGCAGATAGTACAATGAATGTTGAAGCATAAACAACTAGTTATATTAAACTGGTCAGGCTAGGGACATTTCAACTGAAAACACACCAGAAAATAAGACTCAACAGCTGCCACGTGTACTCAGTGATGAGATCAGGAGGAAGTGAATGTCTTTTTGAAGCTCTCCAAAAGGTTTTTACAACTGGAGCGTTGAAAAAATAGAGACATAATATATACTGAATGGTGACCTTAAAAACATCTTAAGTATCTTTTGACAACATCTCTCGTTCATGTTTTACAAAATCCTTTGTTTCTTCAATTCCATCTGATAAGGTGGCAGATTTTGTAAATGAAAGCGAAAACATAAAAAAAAAAGACATGGCATCCAATTTAGTCTTTTTGTAATAAAATAAAACCTGACGCCCACATATCATAATAAAAGAGCCGTTGAACCAGATTTAGATGGTCTACCCTCGAAAATGGCACGTCATCGTTTTGATACTTTCTTCCTCCTGAAACATTAGCAGAAGTATGTCTCTTGTAAAATTAACTTTATGCTCAGAACCTTTTACCTGTAAATTTCTTCCTGACAATTATGAAATTTCTGGATCAACCAGAGCCATAAAATCTATGTACACTAAGATCTAACTATTTCTTTTATTCTTTTTGACGCTGATGCCTGGGGTAACGGTCAGGCCAAAAACAATTAAGCAGAATGTAGGTCAGATCACCAGGTGATAAATTGACACATTCCCTTGGATCTCACTCTGAAGTTTTGGAGGTGAACACCACGGCAGGTGCTATTTTGAGCAAGGATGAAAGAAAATAGTCTTCAAAGAACAGGACTGCACAATGCCCACGTTTAGAGAGCACGGGAGAGAGACCTGCAGGAAGGTGCTCTCAGCTTTCAGAGAAGCCTGCCATCCTAGAGGCAGCCAGGAAACGAGGAGGCTACGTTTGGAAATGCATTTCTTTTAAAAAGAGGGAGGGAGAAAATGTGGAGCAGAAGAAACGGGAGAAGGGGTTTCGTTTTATGGAGAGAACACTGCACTGGAAGTCAAGACTCTGGATTCTAATCCTCGTTCAACCGAGAACCACACCAGCTGCCATCAAGCCAACTCTAACTCCTGGCAACCCCGTGTGTGTCAGAGTAGAGCTGAGCTCCGTAGGGTTTTCAAGGCTGTGACCTTTTGGAGGATCACCAGGTCTTTCTTCTGAAGGGCCTCTCTGTGGGTTTGAACCACCAACCTTTTGGTTAATAGTAGAACACTTAACTATTTGTGAAAAAAAACCAAGCAAACCTGTTGCCATGTAATCAATTCTGACTCATGACGATTCCACATATTTCAGAGTAGAACTGTGCTCTGTAGGGTTTTCGATGACTGATTTTTTGGAAGCAGATCACCAGGCCTTTCTGGGTGGGTGAACCACCAATCTTTCAACAGCTAACAGCAAACCGTTTGAGCCTCTCAGGGGCCTTAGATCACAAAACACTTGTGCATATGTGGCAAAATTTTACCTCTCTGGGGTTCAGCTTCCTCATCTGTAAATGAGGGTATCAGCCTATCCTTCAGGTTCATTTCATAGGCTTCCATGAAGATCCTGAGGTCCAAGAATCTGTTGTTGATTAATCTGCTGCTTTCTATTATGTGTTTATTTTTCAGATGGATAATTCTGTCTTCTTACCCAGTGTGGCAGGCAGAATAACGGTCCTGCATAGGTGCCCAGGTCCTAATCCCTGGAACCTGTGAGTGTGTTACCTACATGGCAAAAGAGGCTTTGCAGAATGGATTAAGCTAAAGATCTTGAGATAGGGAGATTATTCTAGATTATCCTGGTGGGCCCAATGTCACCACAAGGACAAGGGTCCTTATAAGGAGGTAGGAGGGTCAGCATTAGAGAGATTTGAAGATGCTGTGCTGCTGGCTTTGAAAATGGAGGAAAGGTCACAAGCAAAGCAGGTGGCCTCTATTAGCTGGAAAAGGTAAGGAAACAGATTCACCCCCGGAGCCTCTAGAAGGAAGCTTGACTAACCCGTTTCAGACTGAGGGCCTAAAGAACCGTAAGTAATAAATCTGTGTCTTTATAAGCCACTGCGTTTATGGTAATTTTTTACAGCAGCACTCGGGAACTAGTACACCTAGATTATAATAACTTCAGTTCCTGTGCCTCCTTTCTGGTTGATATTATTGCCATCAAGTCGGCTCCAACTCGTGGTGACGCCATGTCCAAGACAATGAAATGTGGCCCGATTCTGCGCCATCTTCATGATCACTCGCACGTCTCAGCCCATTGTTGCTGCCACTGTGTATTTTGGGTGCCTTTCAGCCTAGCTGGCTTGTCTTCCAGTACTGTATCTGACGATACTCTATTAGGATCCATAGGGTTTTCACTGGCTGACTTTCAGGAGTAAGTTTCCAGGCCTTTCTGTCTATTCTATCTTAATCTGGAAGGCCCAGTGAAACCGGTCCACCATGGGTGGCCCTGCTGGTATTTGAAGTACTGGTGGCATAGCTTCCGGCATCACAGCAACACACAAGCAGCCACAGTACGACAAACTGACAGACAGATGGTGGTCCTCTCTGGTAGTGTGGTTAGATAACACAGTAGCAGCTTGGCCAGTTACCGTTCATCCATCCCCAAGAAAAAGTTATCCGTTTGCAGGGGCAGGGGGTCGGAAACCACGGGGGAAGATGAACACTGGGCAGTGGAGGAGAGGTAAACGCAGGTGCCACTCACCAGAGAAGAAATCCTTTTTTCCACCTAAAGTCCATCGAAGCCACTTCTGCAAAGCTGCAGTAACCTTCAGGAGGGTGGTTGGCATCTGAAGGCTAGCCCAGTGGAGGTAGCTGCTCCTTCAGTCCTGACCTTGCTGGGGTGTGTACAGTCTCGATTGGAACAGAAAGGGCAGGACAAGAGACATGCAGTTAGAACTGTGGGGTGGCTGCAGGAGGAAGCATTTGCTTTAAGAGATACATTTCAAGAAATTGCAGACCACAGACAAAGTCTCTCTAACTGATGTACCAGCTCTGCTGTCAGAAAGGGCTCAGTCTGGCAGAGTGCTCACAGAGGCGGCCAACGCAAGGAGGAGAGACAGAACAAAGAAATAAGGGAACCTGGATCAGGCAGGAGAGAAGTCATAGCCTAGGACTTCTCACTACCATGGAGCCCTGGTGGCGGAGTGGCTAAGAGCTTGGCTGCTAACCAGAAGATCTGCAGTTCAAATCCACTAGCCACTCCTTGGAAACCCTGTGGGGCAGTTCTACCCTGTCATATAGGGTCACTATGTCGGAATCAACTCAGTGGCAACAAGTTAGAAGTTTGCTTTTTGGTTTGGCTCACTACTAAAACAAACAACAACAACAAAAAAAAAAACATCGCCGTCGAGTCAATTCCGACTCATAGTGACCTTACAGGGCAGAGCAGAACTGCCCCATAGGGTTTCCGAGCCCGTAAATCTTTATGGAAGCAGACGGCCACATCTTTCTCCCGCAGAGTGGCTGCTGAGTTCAAACCACCGACCTTTTGGTTGGCAGCCGAGCATATTCCATCACTACGCCACCGGGGCTCCTTGTGCTGCTCACTGAGCCGGCAACAATGCCTCAGGGAGAAGGGGTCGATGAGTAACACCTGGGAAGGTTTTGGTTTTATCTATGTAGCTGTTATTTTATGGGTTCATTACATTTATCCATCGATACGCTTCAGTCAACCTCTAGCGCAGTTCATGTAGAAGTGTGTTGTTTATCGTAGTAAATATGTATGTGTGTGTGTGTATGCATACCTACATTTGTGTGTATGTGTCTATATATATATGAACACACAGGTATATATAAAACATTTGCCATTTCAACATTTTTTACATATACAGTTCAGTGAGATTCTGTACAGCCCCCACCACTGTATGTTTCCAAATTATTCCACCATCACCAACAGAATTGCAGTGCCCCTAGGCAATGGCTCTCCCTTTCGCCTCCCTCTCGGCCCTGGTAACCACTCATAAAGTTTTGTCTCTATGCATTCTAACTATTTCATGTACGTGGAATCAGACAGCATTTGTCCTTTGGTGACCGACTTATTTCATTACACATGAAGCTCGGAATTTACTCCATCTCGTTTAGTAGTGGTGTCTGAACCGTGTAAACCCAAACAATGCTTGTTGTCTCCTTGAGGATGCCGTAATTAGATTAAAAAAAACAAAAACCAAAAAACCAAACTCTCTGCCATAGAGTCGGCTGACTCATAGTGCCCCTACAGGACAGAGGAGAACTGCCCCATAGGGTTTCTAAGGCTGTAATCTTTACAGAAGCAGGCTGCCACATCTTCCTCCCGCAGAGCAGCTGGTGGGTTCAAACCACTGAGCTTCCAGTTAGCAGCCAAGGCCTTAACCACGGCACCACCAAGCCTTCTTCCTAATTCAGATAGATGAGGGGAAATGGCACCCAACTAGCAATCTTGACTATTTTCTTTGTAAGGCTAGAAGGTTCATCCAGGGCTGTTTCCAAAGCCAAGGAGAATACTGTATGGCCGGTGGGGAGGGGATTGCTGCAGAGGGGCAGTAATTAAAACAAAATTCTAAGTGAGTGCCAGGTTCTAAGAAGGGAAACATGCCAATATTGGGGTCATGTCCAAGTGGGCTGGGCAAGGACAGGGTGCCCAGCAAGGTAGGGAGCCAGCAAGAGGAGGGTTTTGGAGTCCGTGATGGAGAGTGGTCCTTGAGCTGATGTATAAGCAGTTGGTGTAGCATTTGCTTTGGTGCCCACGTCACAGTTATGAACAGGGTAGCAGTGTTAAGGAGGCTCAGCAGAGGACATAAATTAATTTTTGGTTTAATGCACCAACATACACACTAAGCATCTGGAAGGGGTTCAATAATTACTTATTGATTGATAATGCTTTCATTATTAAGTTGGAAGTGGGTTCATGTCCGTCTGAGTTGCTTTGAGATGCCAAGAGCAGAGGCCCAAGAGAGAACCCTATAACCAAGGTGCTCTTAAGACCAGCATGGCATAGTGCACTAAGGGATTAAACGGTTATGTCCATCAGCTACAGCTGACAAAGGGACATTTAAAGGTGTCAGACAGAAATTCTCGTGGCTTATGGTATTCACACTTCAGCCCAGGAGAGGATCTCGTTACAGCTCCAGCTCTTCGAAGGAAACCTTCACACTCACCATTCCTGCATTGCTCCAATATCCTGAAGATATATCCTGCCAACCAAGAGAACTAGGATTGACTACACACACTTTGGATGGACAGGGAGCTGTCATATATGAAAGATTACACTTGGCAAAGTCTATTGGAAGGAAGCAAGGACTTCTGGAGAAATCAGTTGCTGTTGAGTCACTTATTGAAAGCACTTAGTAAAAGGACCTCAGTGAAGATCTGTTGTTGTAGCTCCTGTACCATGTCCATGTACCATCTCCTAGTCTGTTTTAGTCTGGAAGCTCCACTGAAACCACCACAGAGGGATGGTGGCTGCGAATGAAGTACATTGGCAGGGAATTCAACCGCAGTGTCTTAGTCATCTAGTGCTGCTCTAGCAGAAATACCACAAGTGGATGGCTTTAACAAAGAGAAATTTATTCTCTCACAGTCCAGTAGGCTACAAGTCCAAATTCAGAGCACCAGCTCCAGGGGAAGGCCCTCTATCAGCTCTAAGGAAGGTCCATGTCATCAATCTTCCCCTGGTCCAGGAGCTTCTCTGTGCAGGAACCTCAGGTCCAAAGGACACACTCTGCTCCCGGCACTGCTTTCTTGGTGGTATGAGGTTCCCGTGCGTCTCTGCTCACTTCTCTCTTTTATATCTCAAAAGAGATTGAATTAAGACACTATCCAATCTTGTAGACCTCATCAGTATAACCTCATCATAGTGATGGAGTTTACAACACATAAGGAAACCACATCAGATTACACAATCATACAATACTGGGAATCATGACCCAGTCAAGCTGACAGACATTTTTGGGGGACACAATTCAATCCATGACACTGGGTCTCCCACGTGGAAGGTGATAATTCTACCACTGAATCACCAATGGCCCCAGCAAAGACTGAGACTTGTTAATAAGAGATGTGATTGAAGGAGACATTACGTGGGACAAGGATGGCATGGGACACTTTGGAGTATTCGCATAGCCATGCTGGTTATCTCTAAGATGACCAGAAGAGGAATGTGCAAATCCACTCTGATTTCTTAGATCCCATTGTATGCAAATATGCACGGTAGATTATATCATTCTTACCACTGAAGTCTTTGTTAATTGAACTCTTTTGTTGACTTCATGAAGTCCTGAGTAAAAGAACTCTTTCTGGTATGAATACACACAAGTAGCTGAACCGAGTGGATTTTGCAGACTCTCAGATCCAATATTTTGTGTCCCAGGTGGACAATACTGTGTATGCAGCATTCTCGGGGGGCAGCATCCTGTGGTGATGAAGCACTGAAGCTGGGCACCCAGAGTACTTGGGTCCATACATTTCTCTTGCCACTCTGTAGCTCTGTAATGCTAGGCAGTTATTTTACCTCTCCAGGCTTTGGTTTTCTCCTTAAGATGCGGTAAAAGTAGGAATGGAAATATTGGGTCATATGGAAACTCAATGCTTAACATTTTGAGGAACTGTCCAATTGTTTTCCAAAGGAAGCTGCACCATTTTACTTCCTACCGACAATGAAAGTTCCATGTTCTCTGCATCCTTGCCAACACGTGTCTTCTTGATTATAGCCATCTGTTATGGGTTGGATTGTGCCCCTCCAGAAAGATATGTTGAAGTCCTGACCCCCAGTACCTGTGAATGTGACCTTGTTGCAGATGTCATTAAGAGGAGGTCATTAGGGTAGGCCCTAATCCAATATGATTCTTATGATGTTCTTATGATGAGGAGAAGGGAGACACAGATGCACAGAGAGACAGAGGGACAATGGAGGTAGAGATGGGAGTGGTACATCTATAAGTCTAAGAACGCCAAGTGTGGCCAGCCTCCACTGGAAGCTAGGGAGAGGCAAAGGAGGATTCATCCCCAGGTCCTCCAGAGGGAGGATGGCCTTGCTGGCACCTTGACTTGGGACTTCTGGTCTCCAGACCTGTGAGGGAATAACTTTCTATTGTTTGAAGCCACCCAGTTTGTGATACGTTGTAAGGCGGATTTAGGAAATTAATACAACCTCCCTCTAGGACTTTTATGAGGAAAAAAGTAGTCGACGTATATAAAATTCTAAGCGAAGTAGGTGCCTAGCATAGAATAAACATTTAATATATGCTCATTATTATTAATAATTATCCTCAACATGGGATATTTCTGCCTGAGAGTGTTACCTGTGATAATCAGTCATAAGAAGTTGTGAGTTCAAATCATACCCAAGAGCCACTGCTTTGGAAGAGTTGTGCCTGATCCTGATGCCTTCACTACCACATGTTCAGTAAGCCTTGCGCACCTGCTCCTCTGCTTCCATGGCTTGGCAGCTTCCAGCAAGTTCTCTGGCAAGAGCTGCACCCATTCGTAGCTGAACAATTAAACTACCTTCCTGCCCTCTGCAGGGCCAGAGCATACCCTGGAGCCTACAGGTTGGTTAAATATGGAAAATGCAGGCAGGGAGAAACATATATGTTTTTTCTTTTGCACCAGTGAGAAGGCATAGTAGGTGCTTTGCCAAATACAGAAGGAAGCCCTTAACCCCTGACGACAATGTCCGTGATTCTCAGGGGTCCTGCGGCAAAATGTTTTCCGGGGCTTTTGGTTTACAGTCCTATCTCCTAAGGTGAATGCTACTCATAGAAGGGTAGGTTGGGACATTCCCTCAGCCTGGGGGTAGGATCCAGTGTGCCTTGGGGCACATCACTCAGCTTTCCATCTCCCATCCCCTTGTATTGAACAGGACCTGGCTTGGCCTCACAGAAGTGGACGCTAATTTTCTCTTCAATGGCCACCCAGGAATGCTACCTGGGAGAGGAAACCTCCTTGTCCCATGTCCTTGTCTCTCCTCTCAATGGAGCTCCAAGTGCACTCATTGCCTGCTATGAGTTGAATTGTGTCCCCCTAAAAGATACTTTGAAGTCCTAGCCCTGCGAATGTGACCTTGTTTGGAAATAGGGTCTTTGCAGATGCCATCGCTTAACTTCACATGAGGCCGCACTGGAATAGGCTGAGTCCTACTCCAGTATGACTGGTGTCCTCTTAAAAAGATGAGAAGGGACAGACACACAAAGAGTCAGAGGGAAGATGGAGGTGGGGACTGAAGTGATGCTGTCCCAAGGCAAGGACGCTTGGGGCCACCAGAAGCTGGAAGAGCCAAGGAAGGGTCTTCCCTTAGAGCCTCCAGAGGAGCATGCCCTGCCAACAGACCTGGCTATCTACTTCTGACAATGAGCCAGTGAAAACCCTATGGATCGCAACAGAATATTATCCAACAAAGTGCTGGGAAATGAGCCCCCTAGGTTGGGAGGAAGCACACAATAGCAGCAACTTTGGACTCCAACATACCAACTGTCATGAAGATGGGGTAGGACCAGGCGATGCTTTGTTCTGTTATACATAAGGTCCTCATGAGTTGTGGCCAACTCAGCAGCAACTAACAACAACAAGCCTCCGGAAGTGTGGGAAAATAAGTTTGTGTTGTTAGGAGCCACCCCGCTGGTGGTAATTTTTTACAGGGAACTAAGACACTGCCTGGTGCGGCCAGCCAGAGATGAAACAGCAGCAACCCTGGTGGGCAAGATGGGCCAGCTCGCCTTTCTGGAGGAGACTTTGCTTCCTCCTTGACGGTCTCTTAGAAAGATGCTGTGCTCCATTTCTTGGATGGAAGCAGAGCCTGGCCAAGGCATGGGAGCTTTTGACTTTTTACCTCCGTGGGGCTGATGTGCTTGACGAGCACAAGACAGGTGCACCATAACCCAGCATCCGCCAGCTGACCCAGAGGTGCTCTGGCGGCCCCAGGGCCTGTTTCCCTGACTCTCTCTATCATCACGGCAACTCCTTTCATTTCAATAACCCTTTAGACCTCACCAAGCAGCTTCTTAGGTCTTATCTCATTGAGTCTTCACAATAATTTTGTGGCATGGGAAAGAGAAAATGATAGTTACTGATCATCATCCATTATACCTCCCACCCAGTCTAAACAAGCACCTCCAAGAATGGTTGACATTTATTGGGTACTTAACCATGTGCCATGAAGGTCCCTGGGTGCCACAGTGGTTAACTTGTGCGTCTGTAACTGGAGGGTTGGTGGTCCAAATTCAAACAGAGGTGCCTTGGAAGAAAGGCCTGGAGATCTACTTCCCAAGGTCACAGCCACTGAAAACCTTATGGAGCTCAGTTTCACTCTGAAATGCATGAGATTGCAGTGAGTCGGAACCGACTTGAAGGCAGTGGGTTTTTGGGTTTACCATGTGCCGAGCACCATTTTAAGTGCTTTACGAGATTTTTTTTTTTCCACTTAATTCTTCAAACAGTCCTAGGAAGAAATGTATCATTGTCTCCTTTTTATAGATGAAAAACCCAAGGCCTTAGAGATTGAATGACTCATCCAAGATCACGTGGCTAGAAAGTGGCCAAGCTGGATTTATACCCAGCTGTCTGGTGGCAATGCAGTGGTTAAGCATTTGGCTGCTAACCAAAAGGCTGGCAGTTGGAATCCACCAGCCGCTCCTTGGAAACCCTATGGGGCAGTTCTACTCGGTCCTATAGGGTCTCCATGAGTCGGAAGTAACTTGGCAGCAACGGGTTTGGGTTTTTTTTTTTTTTTTTTTCAGTCTGGCAGCAAAGTTCATAGTCTTCGTTGTTATCATAATGCATCCCTTGCAATATTTCAAAGAACCCTCGTGACAAACTTGCAATATAGGAGTAATTATTCACATTTTATAGATCAAGATCTAAGTCTCGGAGAGGATAACAAACATTTCCAAAACTATGTATCTGTGGTCATTAAGAATTTGGGTGAAAATCAAATCCAAGACCTTCATGCTCTCTTGAGGTAGGAATCCAGATGTTCAGCCTTTCCA
The DNA here is from genome assembly GCA_030035585.1 of Dugong dugon. Taxonomy (NCBI): domain Eukaryota; kingdom Metazoa; phylum Chordata; class Mammalia; order Sirenia; family Dugongidae; genus Dugong; species Dugong dugon. The sequence goes on along the minus strand of CM057464.1, from coordinate 7,028,390 downwards.
TTGACTCGCTGGGAGAATTACAGGCTCTTGCAGACATGCATTTTCTGCTCTTAAATTCGGTTTCAGGTCATGGAATAGAGGTGGTTAATTCAGGGCAAGTGACTTCTGGAAGAGACCACGAGCCCTGGGATTATTTAGATCCCCCAGGTCCATGTATCATAAATCTGTAGTAGTCACAGGGGTCACCCAGACCCTGCCCCCACTTGCTATCACCATAGTAGCTGGAAAAATGAAATGTCTGTAGTTTGTTTCCCAGCTCCTTTCTGTCTGATTGTTGTTGCTGTTGAGTCGGCTCCAACTCATGATGACCCCATTAACAACAGAATGAAACACTGCCTGGTCTTGTGCCATCTTCACGATTGTTGGTAAGCTTGAGTCCTTTGTTGCAACTGCTGTGTATTCTGAGTACCTTCTAACCGAGGGGGCTCATCTTCTAGCATTAGATCAGACAATATTCTGTTGTGACCCATAGGGGTTTTACTGGCTAATATTTGGAAATAGATTGCCAGGCCTTTTTTTCTAGTCTACCTTAGTCTGGAAGCTCTGCTGAAACCTGTCCACTGTGAGTGACCCTGCTGGTATTTGAAATACTGGTGGCATAGCTTCCAGCATCATAGCAACATGCAAACCACCCCAGTACAACAAACTGACAGATATGTGATGGCTTCCGTTTGGAGGGGTCATGTAAACAGTTTGGGGCAGTACGACAAGCCGAATCCATCAACCAGTGAGTTTCTAAGAAAGCTTCTGCAAGAGAAACCCCTGCAACTGGCAGCACCCCTTCCTTGTTCTTTCTGTCTTAAAACTGAACGTGATGGCTGGAGTTGCAGCAGCCATCTTGCAACTGTGAGGATGTAAGCCTACATTCTAGAAACGGCAAAGAGGAAAGATAGAAAGAGCATGGGTCCTGATGACATGGTTCAGCACCAGCACTAGCTTTGAACTGTCTCCAGATTTCTCATTATATGAGGAAAAATGTAGCCGCCTTTTCTTTTAAGCCACTATTTTTTGGGTTTTTTTTTTTTTTTTTTGTTACTTTGCGAATGATACAAGGTCTAAACTCCTAGACTAGTTCCAGATGCCCTGTATCATTACTGTCTGTTGCAGTTATGTAGTCCCACATCACCCCCTCTCTTACTGTTTCCTCTCCCTCCTATCCAACACAGATACCCATTCAGACTAACTCACTTCTACGTGATACTTCAGGGTCTCGTGTTAAATATGGATAAATTGCCTCCTGCTTCCAGTATGGGAAGTGTGGGTAGAAGGCAGCATCAGCTCATCTTTTAACCCCTGAGCAGAAAAACTCAGAGTGTTTTGGAAGTTGAGGGTTTAGACTGAGCTTTGTCCTTGCACACTGTCAAGAAAACTGAAATCCCATACTTTCAGGCAGGGGGAGGGTGTGGTAATAGATTGTTCTGGAATTAGGGGACATTTTCCCCACACATGTCATACATTTGTCTGTTTAATAGATACCAAACGGGGTGTCGAGATGAATTACGGTCTATTCGTTCATTCTCACAGCCAAGGATGACCAAGAGCCTCTGTTCTTTTTTCACGAAAGTGATTGCTCTGATTGGTTAGAAAAATTCATGGAGCTTCCATGAATCGTGTTCTTATTCTCTTTGGATCTGTTCCCAAAAAGAAAAAAATAAGACAGAAACACTGAGGACAAAATAGATTCCTCGGAGGGCACACAGTGACCAGGAAGTAGCACAGATTCCCCTTTGTGACAAGGCATCTGTTAACCATAAAGTAGCTAAGAGTTGATCTTATGCAAAGAATTTAACTGTAGGTAGTTTCCCTTGCTTCCTGAGAGGTAGCCTCTGGAATTCCCTGAATAGCTGAGATAATTTTACCCTGGTGGTGAAGTGGTTAAGAGCTGCGTCTGCTAACCAAAACGTCAGCAGTTCGAATCCACCAGTCGCTCCTTGGAAACCCTATGGGGCAGTTTTACTCTGTTCTACAAGGAGGCTATGAGTCGGAATTGACTCGATGGCAAAGGGCTTTTATTTTATTTTTTTTAATTTTTTATTATTTTAAAACCTCTGGACTACACCTGAGCATTTGTGTAAGTGAATGCAGGCTGGTTTAGGGCATAGAGGTCACCAGAAACCTGAGGTGAGCTGATTTCAGGAAGGGGATGTAAGTCAATCATGTTAAGATTGTTGTTATGTGCCGTCAAGTGGATTCCGACTCATAGCGACCCCATGTGACATAGTAGAACTGCCCCACAGGGTTTCCTAGGCTGTAATCTTTATGAGAGCAGATAGCCCAGTCTTTCTCCTACAGTGCTACTGGTGGGTTTGAACCACCAACCTTTTGGTTAGCAGCTGAGCACTTAACTGTTTGGCCACCAGGCCATTGGTCAATTTTTAACTGTTTCCTCCATTGCTCCTTAAAACCTCATTGTAACTGGCCTGGGGTGGGCCCTCTTGTTTTTTTCTGAAACAGAGTTCTCCCTGTATCCATACAGATAATTTCTTTGTGCTTCAATTATTTTTAGCAGATCAAATTACCATCCTTTCAGGTTGCCATTTTCAGCTAGGAGCCTGGGCCTCCATATGCAAAGTTGAATGAAGTAGTATGGTACGTTTTAAATTTAAAGAGTTTTTGTACTAAACGCACTTTCATGCATTCACACGTGCCTGTGTGTGCGTACACACAATCGGTGCAGGACCAAAGCCTGTGATCACTACTTTAACTGTTTAAAGGAGTGGACGTGGGATTCTCCAAGCACTCTCAGGAGGTATTTAATGAAATGCTTTCACAGAGGCCATGAGGGGCAGGAGAGAAACTGCTGAGGTGGGGGCAGGCAGTCTGGGCTTGGTTTCTGATTCTGCCACTAACCCACTGCGGGGGTCTGGTGGCAGCACTGAATCTTTCTGGACCCAAGGCCTGTTACTGGAAGTATCAGAAGTGGAGCAGGCTGTCCTTCAAGTCTTTGTCTCTGACATTTTGTAACTCCAGTTGTTTTCCAGGAATAGATCTTTCCACAGATTTTTTAAAAATAGTATTAGAAGCTCTGGATTTCCATTTAATGAAAAGTTATCCCCTTAGTTCCTATCAGTTATAAAAACACAGTCAGGCAAAATTGTAGGCATAAATTTTTTTAAGTATAGGAAGAAATATAAGAGACTATGTTTACCATCTTGTGAGTAGAGGTTATTGTTATTGTTAGTTACCGTCCAGTTGATTGCGACTCATGTGGGCAGAGCAGAACCGCTCCATAGGGTTTTCAAGGCTGTGACCTTTAGGAAGCAGATCGCCAGGCCTGTCTTCCGAGGTGCCTCTGGGTGGGTTCAAACTACCAATCTTCCGGCTGGTAGTCAAGGGCCACCCAGGGATTCTGTGGGTAAGGAAGTCCTCCTAAAAAAGATACAAAAAATTCAAACTACATGAATTTAACAATATCAGAAAAGAAAACGTCTGTGTTACAAGACACAAGACGTAGACTAGAGGACTATATTTGCATATAGGACACAGACAAAAGATTAGATTCAGAATATATACAAAGATACCCAGGAGCACCGGTGACAGAACAATTCAGGGGCACAGGGAGGCTAACACGCGCCCAAGGGCAATCTCTAAATGGCGCCCTCTCCTGCAGTTGGAGCCCTCTGCTGCCGGCGCTCTTGGTGTCTGCTGGAACGATTTACCAGCCCGGAGGCACCACGCTCCCGCCGCTGCTGGGCACAGTGTCCCGGAGCCCACCTGTCAGCCTGCCCGCAGCCAGGTCGCAGGCGGGCGGGAAATCACTCACCGGTCACTGGCGCGCTCGGCGTCTTCTTTCCGTTGCCCCCGTCGACATCCGTTCATCTTAAAATCTGCGGCTTGGCGCGGTTTAGAGATTGCCCCTGGGGGCTCGTTACCTTCCCTGCGCCCCCTGCGGGGAATTAAAACAAAAACGGGGTATATCCTTGTACCTCCATTTTGGAGGGTCATTTGTTAGTATTTAGAAATAAAAATTTTACCTGTGCATTTCTTTTTCTTTGCTTTGTTTTCTCTGTGGCTGCAAATACACAGATTTGGATCAATCACAGTCTCGGTTCATGGCTCTGTCAGTATTTCATGTATGTCCTCATTCATTCATTTATTTTTACTCGTTGAAAACAAAAAACAAACAAAAACACTAGTTGCCATCTAGCCGATTCGGACTCATGGTGACCCCGTGTGTGTCAGAGTAGAACTGCTCCATGCGATTTTCAGTGGCTGTTATCTCTTGGAAGTACTTTGGCAGGCTTTTCTTCTGAGGCACCTCTGCGTGGTTTCGAACCTCCAATCTTTCTGTTAGTACCTGACTGCTTAACTGTTTCCGCCACCCAGGGGCTACTGCTCACTTAATAAGCACCTATAAACCCACCACTTCATATAAAACGGGAATCTTGACAATGACTTCTGTTCTATTATCATCCCTAGGACAGCCCATCTCTTCCTTTGCCCAAGGAAAAGACATCTAGAATCCTGTGGTCTTAATGTTCTGCCATTGACGTTATATAGTTTTATCTCATCTATTGAATGTCTAAAAAGTATAGAGCTTTACATTTGAGGTTTTTAACTTAATAAAAAACAATGGCAAAAAGCTGTATACAAAGAAAGGGGGAAAAGGGACCTTTCTTAGGAACTCCAAAGAGAATTTGTTTTCATTTTATAGAATTTTTTTTCATTTTAAAATTATTTCCCAAATATTTTAGGGAGCAACTGTGGGAGACTTTTAAATTAATGCATAAGAAAAGAACTCAGGCTTCAGTGAGATTTTTATTAATTGGGAGTTACTGTTGAGAATTTCAAAGAGCTTACATGAGATTTTGGAGCCCTGGTGGCACAGTGGTTAAGAGCTCGGCTGCTAACCAAAAGGCCAGCAGTTTGAATCCACCAGCCGCTCCTTGAAAACCCTATGGGGGCAGTTCTACTCTGTCTTATAGGGTCACTATGAGGGTTGACCTGATGGCAATGGGTTCTTGTTTTTTCAATGTGAGATTTAAAATGGAGAAAAATTCTGAGACAGTCACATGAGGCCTCCATTAGAAAGTTTGAAAAGACTTGAAAGGACATGTTAAAAATAATTCCAGAGAGAGAGAGAGAGAGAGAGAGAGAAAGGGTAATTACCAGATAAGGAGGCTTTTTATATGGCTGGGGTGATAAAACAGGCTGGCTATTAACCTGGCAGGTAGAGAGAAAGCCCATTGATGGTAAATGGGGAAATTAGCTCTCAAGATGGTAATTCGTCCCCTTCCACCATTCTCAGGGGGAAATAAATGCTTTATTGAGTGGTTCCATGAGAATCTTTATAATTTCTTTGAAGAGTTGGTGATTCAAGAGGCTTTTGTAACTACAAAACAGTTATTTAAATCATTTCCTGAGGAAAGACGTTTGGGAGAAGATAAAAAAAAATTAATGCCAGTTTAGCTATAAATGTGGAAAACGGTCAGGGCTGAAATAGGTGTTTATCAGCCACTGTACATTTTCTGGTTTTAAAGGTAATTTAACATCTTGGCAGATGTAGCCTGGAGGCCGTTCATGGCAATCTATGAATCGCTGCTCTTCCATATCGAATACCGTGACATAATTCTAGGAACACTGTTAAAGATATAATAGTGTGTGTTGGGGCTTCCGGTAGGGAAAATAGAACTAAGCAAGCTAGATTTTCCTCTCTAAAGGATTTGTATTAGAAGAGAGAAGAACTTGTTTTTACTAATGGTTCATTGGTAAATGCGTTAATCTAACAACTACGTATTTTTTTTTTGGTCATTATTGTCTTTTTTTAAATTGTACTTTTGATAAAGGTTTACAGAACACATAGTTTCTCATTAAACAGTTAGTACACGCATTGTTTTATGACATTGGTTAACAACCCCACGACATGTCAACACTCTCCCTTCTCGACCTTGGGTTCTGTATTACCAGCTTTCCTGTCCCCTCCTGCCTTCTCGTCCTTGCCCCTGGGCTGGTGGTGTGCCCATTTAGTCTTGTTTTATTTTATGGACCTGTCTAATTTTTGGCTGAAGGGTGAACTTCAGGAGTGACTTCATTACTGAGCTAAAAGGGTGTCTAGGGGCCACACTCTCAGGGTTTCTCCAGTCTCTGTCAGGCCAGTAAGTCTGGTGTTTTTTTGTGAGTCAGAATTTTGTTCTACATTTTTCTCCAGCTCTGTCCAGGACCCACTGTTGTGATCCCGGTCAGAGCAGTCAGTGGTTATAGCTGGGTACCATCTAGTTGTACTTGACTCAGTCTGGTGGAGACTGTGGTAATTGTGGTCCATTAGTCCTTTGGACTAATCTTTTCCTTGTATCTTATTTTCTTCATTCTCCCATGCTCTCAAAGGGGTGAGACCAGTGGAGTATCTTAGATGGCTGCTTACAGGCTTTTAAGACCCCAGACGCTACTCACCAAGGTAGAATGTAGAACATTTTCTTTATAAACTGTGTTATGCCAATTGAGCTAGATGTTCCCCCAGACCATGGTCCCCACAGCCCTCCACTCAGCAATTTGGTCCCTCAGGGAGTTGGGATGTGTTTTTGGAGCTTCCATGACCTTGCCTTGGACAACAACTACGTACTTGTATGAGTGCGTCAAAGATAACCAGAACTGACGTGATCATGGGCAACATGAAGTCATTATAGGACAGGACTTTGTCAGCAAACATACAATATGCATAGAATGGATTGAGCTGTGGTAGGAGTGTCATACAAACCATGGCTGGACGGGGTTGTTGGGATTTTTTTTTTAATATGTTAAATAAATAAAATTGTTATTTTACAAGGTCATTGGGTTAAGTCACAGCGTTTTAACTTTGGATACAGACAGCAGATTACTATGAATTTTTTACAACTGGCTGTGAATTATGGGCATTTGCAATTTGGTTTAGCTTTTAAAGAGCTGATTCCTAATTTCCTTTTATAAAGAGCTCTGTGTAGGTTCAGCCTGTCTTTCAGTATTAAGTCAACTTTTCCAGGTTGTTTTAGTATTAAGTGCTGGTATGTAGAACGATGCACTTCCTTTTAATATTAGCCTTGCCTTGTCTAATTCTCTCAGTGGCTTAATATGCTAGGGGTGTGTGTGTGTGTGTGTGTGTGTGTGTGTGTGTGTGTGAGGGAGAGAGGGACCATGCCACTTGCAAAGTGATGAATTGGGCTTGACTTTGAAACAGTCACCATGTATTATATTAATTGTTTGCATTAAGTTGCTAGTTAATTAAATAACCTGTCTTTTACTGCAGAAGAAAATCTTGAGCTTTATTAAGTTAGAAAATTTACAACCAATAGTATAATCAATAAAACATTAACAAACATGTCACCCCTGACAAACCTTTCATATTGGTTTTCACACATTCTTACAGAGGCTGCCTGTAGCCTGAAATAAAAAACATGACCAATAAAATAGGTGTAACAACATTAGCCAAACGTCCCATTCCACAGGACCATTGGGAAACATTTGGAATTGATGGCAGTTCTCATTATTTGGACGTCTCTACTTATAGATGATTTTAAAATGCACTTCATCGCTGAATGAATGAATGAGAGAATGAATGAGTTTAACGCCAAAGTCCACTAGTGAACGATAAAACTAACAGCAGGGAGTGTCACTCACACCTTCCTGCAGGGTGACTGCAGACGGAAGGAAGAACCGAAGCAATTTTCTTGCTAATCCAGATCACAACTTCAGCCTCGGCCTCAGTTGTTTGAATTTCTCAGGAGGCTGTGATTACTTTTAGCCTGAAATATCCGAATGACAGCTTTTACCTCTCTATGTGTGCATGTAGAGATGTTCGTTGTATGGCTAAGTGATAAAGAGTTGGGTTTGAGGGGCTCCTGGAAATGAGCAAAGAGCGAGTTTCGTTTTCTGCAGGTCTGTAAGTCAGTTTGTGAGTGCTACAAGTGTATTTATTCATTCCTGAGCAAGCACAAAGTTGAGTCTGCATCACTCTGTGCAAAGGATATTTGTAGCCCAAGTTGGCCTTTCAGAGACTGGAGGCTGCCTGTGCAGGCCTGGAAAAGGATTCTGTCTTGTGATTCTGTCTCGTGGCTCCCCTGGTGTCCGAACTGATGGGACACCGTGTGGAGATGATGCTGACTTCCCTGGAAGGAGGAAGATCCACAGGTGGGGACGCAGCAGGTGGGCGATGAGGCACTTCACTTACACACTCAAGAGATCGTTATTGTACCTTTGTGCAAATAATGGACTCCAAGCACCTCCCGGCGGTGTTGTTTCCCGTTTAAAGAACGCCCCTACTTGGAAAAAATAAATACACATTGAAGAATGTACATAACTTATCTGATAAAACTGTTCCTCCTTGAATTCTAAAGTTTGTCTCTCTCTAAGTCACAAGCTCATTCATTCATTTTACAAAACATGTGACATGCTCCTTTTTGTTGTGGAGAAATACACATAACAAAACATTTGCCGATTCAGCCATTTTTATGTATACAGCTGAGTGACATTAATTACTTCTATCATGCTGTGCAACCATCACTAGCGTCTGTTGTGAAAGTGTTTCATTCCCTTTAACAGAAAGTCGGTACCTCTAAAGCAACAACTCCCCACGTCTTCCTGCCGGCTGCCCCTGGTAACCCTGAATACACTTTTGCCTCTGTAGATATTTTATATAATTGAGATCCTACAATATGTACCCTTTTGGGTCTGACTTCTTTCATTCAGCATGATGTTTTTAAGGGTCATCCATGCCATAGTACCTAGGAACTGCACTTCTCTTTACCGCTGAATAATATTCCGTGGTATAGCTAGACCACGTGTTGTTTACCCATGACTCTGTTGATGGACACTTGGCTTGTTTCCAACTTGTGGCTATCGTGAATAATACTGCTTTTCAGTCTTTTGGCATTCCACCTAGGAGTGGAGTTGCTGGATGGTATGGTAATTCCATGTCTAACTCTTTGTGGAACTGCCACGCTGTTTTCCACAGCAGCTGCACCATTTGATAATCCCACCAGCACCAGTGGAGACTTTTGATCTCTCCACATTGTCACTGACTCCTGTTGTTCTGTTTTTCTGATCATAGCCATCCTGGTGGAGATGATGTGCTAGCTCATCATGGCTCTGACTTGGATTTCCCGAATGACTAACGACGCGGTGGTGCACAACTTTTTATAAATCTCCACTCTGTTTGAGGCCTTGAAATGGTTGCAAGGAAATATGATTATTTCAGCAGCTTTTAAGGCCCACGTGAGGTATTGCATGGTGGTAACAGTCATTTCTTCAGACAGGTTTGGAGAACCGGTGCTAGAGGTTTGCCCATTCTGTCTGGACAACCATTCAAGATGTGGTCCTGCCTTTTTAAGAGATCCCTCATCTGAGCCCTTGGGAGCATGACCTTATAAAAGGCTTCTCTATGGGACAAACCGTTCTGTGCCTGAGGTCAGTAGACTCTTCTGTGCCCTTCAGGGAATAGTTACTTGCTAGGTGAATAGTAGATGGCTACCTGGAGCAAAGAGAAATGAGTTGAATTTTGCTAATAAAAATAACTCAGTGGGATCACTTTTACATAATCCTTACTCTAGAGAGGGTCCCCGGTGGGATCTGCCCCTGCTTTCCTTAACCTTTCCTCCTGTCCTCAGCGTTGACCCTGGCGAACAGAAACGCTGGCCTTCTGCATAACGGTGGTTTTGGAGATGGAGAGCTTTACCAACATGAATAACTCACTTGGGTTGAAAATCAGAAAGCAAGGAGCTATTCAAGCAAGGGTCTTTAGAGAGACTTCCAGAACAGAAGCTTCCCAGAGACTGGGAGCTGTGAGAGGCAATGTGACAATAACCAACACCTGTGAAGAGCCCTGTACTGTTTGAAGCTTACTTACCTGCGCTACCTCACTTACGCCTCAGAGCAGCCCTGGAATTTAGGTGCCACTATTATCGTTTTGCAGGTAAGGAAACTAAGCCTCAAGGATATTAAGTCACTGGCCAGAGGTGTCCCAGCTCATAAGTGGTGGTCTGGCTCCACAGTCCGTGTGTGAAACCATTGTATCAGGGCCCCCTAGACGGATGCAGTTTCTTCAGCTACCAATACCAAACCTCTGTCTTTTGAAGGCTCCTCCAGCTTCCACATTAACTTTTTTTTTTTTTTAATGTTAAATGCAGAGAAATTGGACAACTCAGAAAAGCAGAAATGAAAAATGCTGGCATGGTCCAGAATCCCACCTCCCAAAGGGAACCATTGTTGACGTGTAATTTACACGCACACCCAAACCACACGCCCACACATTCTATTTTCTTTGGAAGTGGTGTATTTTAGTTATTCACCATGCTGTCCAGATTTCCTAGTAAAATTTCAAAAACATGGCATAGGATTACTATACCAACTGTTTATTGTTCTAATGAAGGCCACTGGAACAGCTGCAGAACAATGAAGGAACCATCACCACCACTGATTCAAAGAAAGGAATTGTAGCTCCATAAAAGCACGATTTTAACCTCAGAATAAAGACTAGGACAATAAATTAAATGTATTTAATTTTGTGCAAAACTCAGCACAGACTTACTTTTCTCATAATGCTGTGAGCTAGTAGAAAATTCATTGTAGACTAGTAACAGTCTGTAATCTAGACCAGTGCTTCTCAAACTTTAAAGTACATGCAGAGCATTTAGGGCTCATGTTAAAACGCACATTTTGATTCAGTTGCCCTGGGTGGGGCCTGGGATTCAGCATTTGTAACAAGCTGCCGGGGAACTTAATGGTTCAGTGGTAGAATTCGCCCTTTCCGTGTGGGAGACTTGGTTTGATTCCGGGCCAGTGCACCTCAAGCACAGCCACTGCCTGTCCGTTAGTGGAGGTTTGAGTGTTACTAAGATGCTGAACAGATTTCAGTGGAGCTTCCAGACTAAGAAAGACTAGGAAGAAAGGCCTGGTGATCTACTTCTGAAAATCAGCCAATGAAAACTCTATGTATCCCTGGTTTCAGGGGCCATCTAGGTCAACTGGCATAACAAAATTTTTTAAAAAAAATCTTCTGCATCCCACTTTGGTGAGTGGCATCTGGGGTCTTAAAAGCTAGCGAGCAGCCATCTAAGATACATGGATTTGTCCCAAGCCCCCTGGAGTAAAGGAGAATGAAGAACGCCATGGACATAAGGAAAATATTAGCCCAAGAGACAGAAAGGGCCACATAAACCAGAGACAGCCTGAGACCAGAAGAACTAGATGGTGCCCGGCTACCACCGATGAAAGTCCTGACAGGAAACACAACAGAGAGTCCCTGATGGAGCAGGAGAAAGATGGGGTGCAGAACTCAAATTCTAGTAAAAAGACCAGACTTAATGGTCTGACTGAGACTGGAGGGACCCTGGAAGACATGGGCCCCAGACTCTCTGTTATCCCAAAACTAAAACCATTCCCTGGGCCAACTCTTCAGACAAAGATTAAACTGGACTATGGGACATAGAAGGATACTCATGAAGAGTGTGCTTCCTAGCTCAAGTAGATACATGAGACTAAATGGGCAGCCCCTGTCCAGAGGTGAGATGAGAAGGCAGAGGGGTCAGGAGCTGGCTGAATGGACACAGGAAATCGGGTAGAAACGAGGAGTGTGCTGTCACAGTATAGGGAGAGCAACAAGGGTTACATAATAATGTATGTATAAATTTTTGTATGAGAGACTAACTTGAATTGTAAGCTTTCACTTAAAGCACAACAATAAAAAAAAAAAGAACTCTGGATCACAATGCTCTGATTCACAATCGATTATGAGGACGGTGCAGGGCCAGATGGGCAGTGTTTTGTTTTGTTGTGCGTGGGCTCACTATGAGTTGGGGACAGACATAATAGCAGCTAACTACAACAGTGACAGAAGCTGCCAGATGATGCTGATGCTGCTGGTTTAGGGACCACACTTTGAGTTGCAAAGCCCTAGATAGTGGTGCATCTTTCTGTGGTCTGATATATATATATGTATATTGTTTTCTTTCAGGAAAGTACTGTGAGCGTTTTCACATATCAAGGAATGTTATTCTACAAAATGACTTTTAGTGGCTGCATTTATATTCAGCCATGTGAATACACCTTAATTTAGTTAACTAGTCTCCTGTTGTTGATTTTGTTGTTGTTTTTTTTCTCTCCATATATACTATTGTAAATAGGGCTATGATGAGCATTCTCGTGCCTACTTGTAGTACGCTTGGTTGATTGGTTCTTTAGGACATATTCTAGAAATGGAGCTGCTGGCTCAGAGGAAAAGCACAGGTGACAAGCACATGCTTAAGGATGCTAACAGGTTTTCCTTCGATCTTGATTAAGCCTGGAGGTCGGAAATTTTTCTTTGGATCTCAGCCGAGATGTTGGATCCTCTAAGAGCCTTTCCTGACACTCAAGTGAGGGCGAGGTGCCTTCCCGTGGGTTTGTCCAGCACCCTGGCCTTCCCCCAGCACAGACCTTACCTCACTGCCTGTGATTGCCTCCGATTTATCCTGCAGCCCTGAGCTCCCCGAGGGCAGAGACTGTGTCTGTCTGCTCATAGTTGTGCTCCAAAATACATGTTAAATGAATGCGTGGAAAGGTGTTCTTGTAGCCCTTATTGTTAAGTGGTTGTTGCGTGACTAAACAGCATCATCTTAAATGACATTGGCATGCAAAACAAAACAATACAAAACGAAACAAGAGAATTTCTAATAGTTCATTAAAAAAAAGAAAAACACTAGTTGTCATTGAGTCAGCTCCAACTAATGGTGACCCCATGTGTGTCAGAGAAGACGTGCTTCATAGGGATTTTAATGACTGATTTTTCAGAAGGAGATCACCAAACCTTTCTTCCAAAGACCTCTGCATGGACTCGAACCTCCAATCTTTTGGTTAGCAGCCAAGCGTGTTAAGTGTACCACTGAGGGATTGCAATAGTTTATCACCTGTTGCTGTTGAGTCGATTCCGACTCAACAGTATAAGACAGTGTAGAACTGCCCCATAGGGTTTCTAAGGCTGTAATCTTTATGGAAGCAGACTGCAGCATCTTTCTCCGGTGGAGCGGCTGGTGGGTTCGAACCACTGACCTTTTGGTTAGCAGCGGATCACTTTAACCACTGCGCCACCAGGGCTCCTAGTTGTTCATTAAAAAAAAACTCTGTTGCTGTAGAGCCAAGTCTGACTCATTGTGACCCTATAGGACAGAGTAGAAGTGCTCCATAGGGTTTCTGAGGAGCGGCTAGTGGATTTGAACTGCCGACCTTTTGGTTGGCAGCCAAACTCTTAACCACTGCGCCACCAGGGCTCCAGTAGTTCATTAGGTCTCTTCATATCCACAGCTTTTAAGTAGGCTTAGGAAAAGGCAGAGGAAAATATACCATCTAGCATTAAACAGACTCAGGTTATTAGATTGTTATCAAGCTGAGTTGATAATTTTTTGCCCTTAAAGTAAGCATTTTGCTGGTTTTACTGCTCATACTAACCTACAAAAGTTTTAATAAAGAATGGAAGATTCTAATGTGCACGGGCTTAGCCCCTTTCTCCCAGCCCAGACACCACATCCAAAGGTACTGCTCTCTGATACTACAGAGAACAGGGACGCCTCCTGTCTCCAGGCAGATCGTGGGGCTCCTCAGCCGGAATTTTGTCAGGGAAAACCAGACCCTCATTCTGTCTGGGATGCGACCCTGACTAATGCAGCAGAATAATCCACAAGATCGCTTGAGGTGTCCCTTCCAGCCCAAGGATTCAGTATTTGTCAACGGATGCCTCTGTAGAACAGCTGCATTTGTATTCAAGCGTGTGACCGTATCTTGATTTAGTTAGCCAGTCTCCTACTGCTGGTTACCTAGGTAGTCTGCGTGAACAGGGACTTGGGCGTAGAAGATAAAAAGAAAACAAACAGAATTTAGAGTGCAAGGAATTTCAGCATGCTCTGGCTTTGATAACAAAATCATTGCAAAACATTCCCGAACACCAGAATGACTCTGTTCCTGTATTAAAGGAGGATGGTGCTTTTATTTCATTATTCCCCTTTACATTTGCTCTGTCCCCAGTATAAACACTTCCATGACATGCCACGGCACTGGACGGCTCAGATGAGCCAAGTGTGTCAGTATGTAATATGGTATGATGGGTGTATTTTGGGTGGTTCTTCACCAGAGTGACAAATACATGACCCAAACATTGCAACACACTCCACCTCCCCTCCCCCCAAATGCTGCCCTCCATGCTGCTCTGATCCCTTGGTGGACATGGTCAGTAGGTCACTTTGCTCTTTCTAAACCTTTCCCAGTTCCCAGAGCCTGGCACTCAGGGCTGCTGGGCTGTACACAGTCCAGTTGGCCCCAGAGAAATTGTACCCTCTGGGACTGTACCCCCTGAAGTAATAAAATGCAGCAGCCCTGCCATTGTGCCTGGGACATGTTTTTGTCATTGTTAGCTGCTGTCCAGTTGGCCCCGACTCATGGCAAACCCAGGCACAACAGAATTGGACTGTTGTGATCTACCTAGGGTTTTCATTGGCTGATTTTTGGAAGTAGAATGCCAGGCCTTTCTTCCTAGTCCATCTTAGTCTGGAAGCTCTGCTGAAATCTGTTTAGTATCATAGCAGCACACAAGCCTCCACTGGTAGACCGTGGTGGCTGCTCATAGGAGCATTGGCCAGGAATCAAACCAGGGTCTCTCTCATGGAAGGCAAGACTTCTACCACTGAACCACCATCTCCCCCCAAACCATTTGCTGTCAAGTTGATTCCAACCCATGGCAACCCCATGTGTGTCAGATTAGAGCTATGCTCCATAGAGTTTTCAAATACTGCCAGCCCTTTCTTCTGAAGTGCCTCTGGGTGGACATAAACCGAAACCTGTTGCTGTACGGTTGATTCTGACTCATAGTGACCCTCTATGGGGCAGTTCTACTCTGTCCTATAGGGTTGCTATGAGTTGGAATGGACGGCAATGGGTTTGGTTTGGTTGGTTGGACTCATCACAGTGATGACTACATCAATACATCTTCCCATTGCCATCGAGTCAATTCTGACTCATAGCGACCCTATAGGACAGAGTAGAACTGCCTCATAGGGTTTCCAAGGAGCGGCGGGTGTATTCGAACTGCCAACCTTTTGGTTAGCAGCTAAGCTCTTAATCACTACGCCACTAGGGCTCCTGGGTGGACACAGTAGGTGCAAAATAAAAATTTGTCAAATGAACCCGGATATGCCTTCTGAATCCTCCTCAGTATAGCACTTCAAACAGCCACTGCACATTGATTGGGTCTGGCATGCAAGACGAACCTATTTGCTATTCCTGTTTTAAGGAAACACGGTAGGAGGCTGCCAGCGTGGAACATATTTAATCATCTTTGCACAAGTGTGCGTTGGGTGCATGCATAATGTGTATGCAAATACAGTTTGTCTAGAACCTGCGATTCTCTCCCCTCCCTCCCATCCCCATCCCTAAATATACAATTTCATGAAAACCACACCCGTGACTGTTTGTTGGAACGGGAAGGGGCCCAACTTCTGTTCTCAAATTTATAACATTTGCATGTGAATTTCTAAACTGTGGTTCCTGTAATAAACTACAGTGCCTGGCAGAAAGGTACAAAATATTTATATCTGAGCCAAGCAAAGTTTTCCTTGCCTTCTGAAACCTGAGTTGTTTCTGCCCATGTTTGCGGACGTTGCTCTTTTTGTTCTCCGTCCCTATTAGGCTTGTCACCTGTCCCTCTCCACCACCCCCTCTCACGGGACTGAGAGAATAATGATAAGCGATCTGTCCTAAAGTAAACATTTGCAAATTCCATTATTTGTTCACTCTTCCACAAAAATCAATAGAAATTGAAACACGGGAAAGGCAGGCAGAATTTACACGTTGTATTTTCAGTTTCTGGGGTCCATCAGCACTGCTCAGCTTCACGGCGAGGATGAGAGATCCGCTATTTTACGTGCCACGAACTATTTGGAAAGGATGTTGAAACCCTGGTAGAAAGAATTTCAAAATAGTTATGGTTGTGGGCTGCCATCGAGCGGATTCCGACTCCTGGAGACCCTGTGTGACACCGTCCCAGTTCCAGCCCCCGTCTGCCTTTTCTGACAAATAGACTTAATTTAGAAGTCTTCAGTTCCTAATGGATCCCATGGAAAGCCATCTTTCCTTCTCATTTATCCTTTCCCTTTATATGCCTGTCAGAAACCACTGGGCTTAGTGGAAAAAGTCATAACATGATTTCATTGCATCTTTTTCAGAAGCCTATTCTGAGTTTACTGGTTTTGACAGTGCAGTTGCCTGAGTCTGCGGCCTCTTGCTAAAGAATAAAGGCAAACCTCTTGTCTTGGCCTGAAAATAAACAACAGGCAGGTGAGATTTGCTGTTGTTGTAAGTTCCCATTGAGTTGATTTCAACTCATGGCAACCCCATGTGTGCAGAATAGCACTATGCTCCCGAGGGTTTTCAAGGCTGTGATTTTCAGAAACAAATCACCCGTCCTGTCTTCTGAGGTGCCCCTGGGTGGCTTCGAACTGCCAACTTTTTGCCTAATAGTCGAGTGCTTAACTGTTTGCATCACCCAGGCCAACAGCACGAAAACCAAACAAAACCCATTGCTGTTGAGTCGATTTTGACTCAGCCACCCTATAGTAGAGGGGAAGAAAAATATTTGAAATATATAAACCATGGTTTGATGCAGTTGTTACTGTGACATTGGATTATTAAAAGAGCCTCAACTGGATAAAATTTGGCCCCAGATTTTGTGGTGAGGTTAAGACAACCCTATGGAGAATGCAAAACACTCTTCATTTATTATAATTCTGGAAAATATCATAGGAAACAAATTTGAAGTCCCTTAAACACGATTAGAGTTGACAAGATTTCTCACAGTGAGAGACTGGGTTAAAGCAACAACCAGAATGTTCCCATCCAGTCTGTATGACCTTAGGTATCTGTTGATTGTATGTGTTAAATGAATCAAACAGGGAAAAAGCTAACGACCCACTTGGGGGATAAAAAAAAAGCTCCTTGATGAAAGAAATGGAGTTCAGAAGTTACAGTAGAACATCTGCTTATGTGCCCTTTGGAAATTACAAATTTGCAAAATCTCCGTGTGTGCTTATTAGTTGGGGTCAAATTATCACCAAATCCCACCCTGAAAATGGAAAGTGACAGCACATGTTGGAAGAGCTGAAGTCTTGCTCAGTCTTGGAAGGAAGGGTGATTCTTGCCGCTTCAGAGCCACGTGAGCTGGAAGCTGGATGGAGCTTGAGTGAACTTGGGGTTGATTTTCTCACAGTTTTTGCTAATGCTTGTTGAATGTTGGTTTCCTCTGTTTCTGGTTTTCAGACATTGAACCTTTGGGAGCAGTAATCCTCCAGTCAGGCTTTCTGAGAAGGTTCACGTCCAAGTGAAACATTAATTTTCTGAGCCACTTTGATGGAGAATTGGTCTGGGCAGAACTCTTGTTTTACCAACAAACAGAAACGAAGCTGGGAGTTTTGTAACACCCAGTGCAGGGAGCGGATTAACGTCGCGACGGAGAGACAAAGAAGCAAGCCTCCTTCATATTAGTAGGGGCCTGGGGGAGTGAGGGGTCCCTGGATGGTACAAACGGTTAACACACTTGGCTGTTAACTGGAAGGGTGGCAGTGCGAGTCTACCCAGAAGCACCTAGAAAGAAAGCCCTGGTGATTCACATGGGGTTGCCACGAGTCAGAATAGACTTGATGGTAACTGGTTGTGTGGGGCGTACGGGTGGGATACTGCCCTGCGGGGGCTGACGGGAAGATAGACATGGCTCTAGCATTCCCATCCCCCATTTAAGGATTGAAGAGTTGTGGCAAAGTGGGATGTACGGTCCTTGAAAATTGGGCCCTCCTCTGCCTTGCAACATCTGTATCCCCAGCTCCTAGAACACATAGGAGATAGATAGGTAGGTAGGTAGATGGTTAGACAGAAAGGTAGGTACGTAGGTAGGTAGATAGATGATAGATAGAAAGGTAGGTAGATAGGTAGGTAGGTAGATAGAAAGATAGGTAGGTAGGTAGATAGACGATAGAAAGGTAGGTAGGTAGGTAGGTAGGTAGATGGATAGAAAGGCAGGTAGGTAGGTGATAGATACAGATAGATAGCTGCTGTTGAGTCAGCTCTGACTCCTGGCGACTCTAAGACAACCTGCTAGAACTAGGACATATTAGCTCCATCAGACCCTGCCTTGTGTTGCCAAATCTGAGAGGTGTCATGCTAGAATTGCATGTTACTCACAGGTCGTTCCTGGTTTCTAGATAGCCAGGAAGCCATTAGAAAAAGGAAGCTAATGTGGATTGATTGCTCCATAGACATCACGTCCTCCTGATCAGAGCCTGAGAACACATGGAAAACCATTTTTATTACTTACAGTAAGAGCAGACAATATATTACAGACCAGGATGCCCTCTGGCTCAAACGCTGTCTGGGTAGAGATGATGATTTCCATGGACACACTGCTTTGTGTTGTAGGTGAGAGACTCAATGGGACACTCACAGGACTCACAGGACTTGCCAATACGCCTTGGTTTCTGGAAGCTGTCCTGGTGGATATAAAGAACTCTTCCATGCAAGTTCTCCACCTGGCTTTGTGGGTGAGGGACATGGTGGAAGCCTCCCTATTGCTGGTCTGCTCCTGGCCAGGTAGGTCCACTTAGGTGGGCTGTAAGCTTAATGGTACACGTGCTGTCCATTATCACCATAGCTGAAGAGACAGGAATAATCCCTCCCTTAGCCATTTTAGACCGCAGCCTATGTGACCTGTTACACGGGGATTTTTCCCACCTGACCACCCAAGGAAGGGTATTCAACCATCTTGGCACCTAACCCGGAATTGTATCTTTTACTCTGATGACGTTTAGACAAACCATTAGGCTTTGGGGGTGGGGCGTGATGGTTTGTTCCTGAAGCCCAAGATGCTACCGGGGGAAGGAACGGGGAATATCCTAGCACAACAGAATAAAATATTGCCTGGTCCTGTGTCATCCCCATGATTGCCAGCATGTTCAAATCCATCATGGCAGCTCTTGTGCCAAGGCTTCTCATCAAGGGTCCCCCTTACCCTCACTGGCCCTCTACTTCACCACACATGGTGTTCTCCTCCAGTGATGGATCCCTCCTGATGATGTGGCCAAAGACTGTGAGGTGGGCAATAGTCTGTTGTGATCTATAAGGTTTGTATTCGCTAATTTTCCGAAATAGAACTTCAGGTCTTTCTTCCTAGTCTTAGCTTGGAAGCTCTGCTGAAACCTGTCCACCATGGTGACCCTGCTAGTATTTGAAATACCTGTGGCATAGCTTCCCACATCACAGCAACAAGCAAGCCACTGCCCCATGACAAACTGACAGACAGGTGGTGGAGAACACACAGTAGGTTCTTGACACTGAATGTGTTGAGTGTTGAAAAGTGGACAGGTTCTGGCTGGACACAGTCCCTGCTTCACCATTTATAAGCTGAGAGACCCTGGGTCAGTTACTTAATTTTGCAAAAACTAAGTTTTTTTCCTATAAAATGGAATCATAACACGTACCTCAAAGAGTTGTTTTCAGGATTAAGCCACTCATGTAGGTAAAATGCCCAACAGAGTCTCTCCATAAATGTTTGATATTTTCATTATTGTAAATTAAGTGAATGGTTAATAATAATCAAAATAAATTTGTACTGTGTGGTAGGCATTCTCCAAAAACGTTTAGAGGTAGATACTATTGTTATCCTTGTTTAATGGATGGGGAAATAGAGGTTCAGAGGTGAAAAGTTCAGACAAAAAGTAACCTAGAGGGACCAGCACATGGACGCTGTGGCTGTAAAGAGAAACTGAGTCTTCTGTGGTTGCTGGAGGTGAGGCTGGGGAGAAGACCGGGCTTTCTCTTTGAAAGGGCTCCAGGCTCTCTTCTCCTCTTGGCCAGTCAGCCCTCAGAGACCTGGGGATCGTGCATAGTGACCATGCAATGAGCTGACTGAAGCCAGTGCTAACCAAGAATTTATGGAAGATTTTATTGCTATTTCCAACTGAGAACTTTTCTTCAGTCATTTATGGAAAACATAAAAGCCAGTGGGAATCAAATAGGTAAAACAAAGTTGGAACCACTCTTCCAGATGCTTTGCACAGCTGTTTTTTCCTTAAGCAGTGCAAGCAGGAAAAGAGGATATTCGTTTGCTATTTGGGTCAGAAAGAGCACCTTCAAATCTCTTCTCCATAATTCCATCTCCTCCTGAATAGAATGAGAGGTCAAATTTCCGACCCTAAACCTTTTTGTTAGTCTTTTTTTTTTTTTTTTTTTAAATCTCATGGGATTGGTATGAAAAATAAGAAGGATTCTACTCCATAAAGAAAAAAGAATCTCTCTGGGGTGGTGGGTATCACAATTCCAGAAATAAGATGGAATGCAGACAGGGCTTCCTTACACGCCAAAATCCAGATGGCTTTTTCCTCTGACTCCGTTTCATAGGACCAGTGGCGTCTCAGCCCTGGGAACAAAGAGGAGAGTGGGAACAATCCCGATTGTAATATTCCTAACTCATGTGCATGCTGAAAGCTTTTATTTTAATAAGTTAATGGCCATCCCTTGCACTTCGAATGTCTCTTTTATCCCAGGGGTTTGGAGGAGTTTGAGAAGAACCAGGCAACCGGCCAGTTGCTTTCACTCTTTGTGACCTAGTTGGTGGTACCCTCCCTGGGAACTGAGCGGAGAGAAGGTGTCCTTTCATCCCACACTGACTGTCCCTGAGAGCCAGGAGGACTTTCTTAGGCTGTCTGGAATCCGTGTGTAACTGTAGAAAGGAGTACGTGCTGGCACCGACACCAGATTGGCAGAGTCACACATTTGGTGTCCTCACATGCTGGTCCTAACACAACTCTACCACCCTCCTTTAGGGGATAGACCTCAGTGGGACCTGAAGAGAGACTGAGGCGCTCTGCTCTGTAGCATGGGGGTGAGGGACAGCATGGAATGCGTGGGAGGCCAAGAGCGGAATGCATGAGAAAGTTGCTCTGGGACGCCTCGCTTCCCCAGTGCGCACATCGTATAATGGTTTGCAAATGATTTAGCATCCCCGCAGTCAGGGTTCCCAGGGTAAATTGTCTCCATTCCCACCACAGAGGGGCTGGGCTGTCCAACAGCTAGCAGGCAGGGAGCCCACTGCACTTGGACGCTCCGGCCAGAACCTTTCCCAAAGCGACGCTGTGGCAATTACTGATGGAGAGCTCGCCATAATTATTAATTATAATCCTAAGAACAATTAAAGTTGTGCATCATTCTCTAGATCTGTGGCCTGGGTTTTGCCTGGAGTGCCCATTTCTCAAATAGCTCATTAGTCTTACTCGTTTTTCCATATATTTTTCTTCCAAAGTCAGTTACATGCGAAAATAAAAGGATTATGGTGAGACATTTATTTACTTTCAGTGAAGATGTGATAAGACTCAAGTTCTCCTTCTGGGTGCAGTCTATATTCTATGTACATATTCAGATCTATTCTTACACTGTAGGGACGTTGGCTGTCTAGGGGTTGAACTCCCACCTTCTGTGTGGGAGACCTGGGTTTGATTCCCAGCTAGAGCACCTCAAGTGCAGCCACCACCCATTTGTCACTGGAGGCTTGTGCATTGCTATGATGCTGAATCGATTTTAGCAGAGCTTCCAGGTTAAGGTAAACTAGGAAGAAAGGCCTGGAGATCTACTTCTGAAAATCAGCCAATGAAAACCCTATGGATCACAATGGATCATGGGAAGGATGCAGGACTGGGCAGCATTTTGATCAGTTGTACATGGGGCCACCAAGAGTGGAGGCAGCTAGCAACCACATTCTTATATTGAACTGAGATGTGGTTTCTTTATTCACATATAAGTGGCTAAACAAAGGTACATACACACTTAGAAACTGATGGAATCTTACCGTTAAGTGCCAGAATAAGGTATAAGTTAACACTGAGTTCTTGATTTTTACCACGTATAGAGTTCAGAAATACTATCCGAGTTGAAATAACAATAATAAAATAAAAACAAAAGCCAATATTTCACCTCCAGGAGAAATGAAATCCTGTGATGCAATAGAATAAGCCGATGATTTTATTTAACAGCTTGATCTCTACACAAACACAAAACCATCTGAGTGGAAGGGTGGGTTTTTAAAGACAGGAGTGGTGAATATTATAATAAACTCAAAAACCTACTGTCATCCAGTCAACTCTGACTTACAGTCACCCTACAGGACAGACTAGAACTGCCCCTTCGGGTTTCCAAGGAGCAGCTGGTGGATTCGAACTACCGACCTTTTGGTTAGCAGCCGTAGCTCTTAACCACTTTGCTACCAGGGCTCCTGAATATTAGAAGAGCACCCTAAAAACAGCCCTGCTCATCACAGGCATCCTTCTCCCACGTCTCATTTAGCCTTCCCTAACACAGAGCTAGGGAACATCACAGTTACATCGCAGCTCCCAACTGCTGGGCTTAAATTGCTTCTGGAAGCACTGAGCCCTGGGTTGCTGCTGCAGATTTAGCTCTGGGCAGGGGAGAATAGAGGGAGAAGTCATTTGCATCAAAAACACTAGTTGTCTATTCCCATTAGAAAAAACACTTGGTATTTTAGTGCAAATTATTTTAAAAGGGCAGATTACTTAAGGATGCAGAAAGGGTAATCCTCAAAGATGTATGCAATTTTGTTCCGTTGGATGTCCTCGGGGCGAAAACATCAAGGATAACAAGTGTACTAAATATAAACAGACACAAACATAAAACGTGACACCCAGGATTAAAATATCCTTTTCAAGCGTCCTTTGCACTTACGGAGAGAAGCCGCCTTGTTAATATCAAGGCCTATTATTCCTTATATTTCAGAGGCAGGTTTTTCTTTGTTGATGGTATTCTTAGAAAGTTGTTGAAATTCTGGACTTTAATCAGACTAGCCCGGAATCACAGGGCCCACTCAGGGAGGAGATTAGATTAAGGGTTAGGAGCTGAGGCCCTGGAGCCGGACAGATCCAGGTCTGAATTTCACGGTCCTCATCTGCAAATGAGAAATTGACTTGTTGAGAGGCTTAAACGTAACACAACGAAACAAAGATCCAAAATGTAAAGTGCTTAGTGTAAGGCCTGGCCCAGAAAAAAAGTGTGTGTGTGTGTGTGTGTGTTTCTTCCCTTAGTGCCTGATTACAGAAAAGATTTCGAGTGGAAAAAGCACTATTCACCAGTATATAATGGGAAGAGATTTTTATGGTTTAGGAAAACAAAGAAATTCCTTGGGAAAAATGTACCAAGATATTGGCAATTTTAGAGAGTGAGAGAAAAATGGAATCTCTTAACACCTAAGTGTGTGGACAGCACTGATATGATAATTGTTCATAACCAAGGCTTCTGTATGCCTGTCTCATTTACCTAAGAATAACAGCTAACAGTGTTATAGAGAAAAATTTGAATGCTGTTTCAGGTTACAACAGAGGTTTATTAAGGGTTTAAAACAATTGCAGTTGGGGAACTACATAGCCCATTGAAATGGAACCGGGTAGTCCTGGGGCAGACGGTCACTTGGTTAAGACCCCGCGGGGCATATGGTTTCCTATCCCGGTTTTGACCACTAAGGAAAAACATATTTTTTCTCAAAAAACATAGCTGTTAATCTAGAAATCCAGATTAAAATTAGATAGTGTGGTCTATGTGTTGTTCCATTTAATTTTCTCATGAGCTAGGTACTAATATTATCCCCATTCCACAGATTAGAAAATTTAGGAACAGAGAGGTTAAGTAAACTTGTCCAAGGTCACACAGCTACTAAGTGGTGGAATCAGAATTTAAACTCAGACACTTATTCCAGAGGCCACACTCTCTGCCATATGCTTTGTGTTTTGTTTATTTATTTTTCAGTCTCTCATAACACCTCGAAAAATGTTTTGCACAAAGTGGGCATTGAACAATTATTAGCTGACTTGTTCCTATTGGATTTTAGAGAGAAAAAAAAAGAAAAGAGCCCAGGAAACTGCCTGGAATGTAGATGCATGACGTCTTACCCAAGTCCAATGGGATAACACAATCTATGGAGCCCTATGGACTGTGAGAGAGCAATTGTACACGGGGTTCACTTCTTCAGCTCAGACCCAGAAGAGTTTTAGCAGCAAACTCATGCTGGGGAAGAATCTCCCTCTACATCAGCAGAATGACCTGGAAGGTGAAGGTCAATGTAATTGCTAAACTCTTGTGAAATTATCCTGGTTTAGTAAAAAGACCGTAGGGTTTGGGTCTGACTAGACCTAAACTAAATACCTTACCCCACCTCTTACCAGCTGTGTGATCTTGGGTACACTATTTAGGCTTTCTGAGCCTTAGCTTCCCCGGTTTGAAAGAGGGGAGTGTAATAAAAACAATAATTGCTCCACCTTTCTCAAATGAGATCAAATGTACGAAACTGTTTTGTTGATAATAACACACTGGAAAAATGTGTATTATTAAGTTAACACTAGCAACTATGACAGATTATCTCTGTGGTATAATAAATAGATTATTTACCAAAATGGGTCTTCCAAACCTGCAGGTAGTGCCATTCTAAGTGGTAATTTAGGGACCCAGCTCCTTTTATCTTGTGGTTCCTCTATCTCCAACAGGACACTCTGAGATGAAAGTGCATGGAGGGACTCCCTCCTGTGGGAAGTTTTTATGGACCAGCAAGTGGCTCACTGGCCTTGGGCTAGAGCTCAGTCCCATGGCCACACCTAAGCACAAGGGAGGCTGGGAAATGTAGTCTACTGGTGTGTCCAGGGACAAAAGAGTATGGTTTTGGTGAACAGCTAGCAATTCCAACCTCCATCTTTCCACAGAGCTTTTGTGAGATTAAATGAGTGAAAGCATAGGAGAGGGCTTGTTAACAATCATAAAACACTGTATACACACACACACACACACACACACACACACACGAATGGACTCAAACATACCAACAGTCATGTAGATGGTGCAGAACCAGGCAACATTTTGTTGTGCTATACATAAGGTCGTCATGAGTCAGAGCCAACTTGACAGCAACTAACAACCACCACAAATATTTATGTATATATACATAGATATGTGTGCATGTATATATATATGTATATATATGTTGTTGTTAGGTGTCTTCGAGTCGATTCTGACTCATAGGGACCCTGTGTACAACAGAACGAACTACTGCCTACTCCTGCACCATCCTCACAATTGTTGCTATGTTTGAGCCCATTGTGGCAGCCACTGTGTCAATCCATCTCGTCGAGAGTCTTTCTCTTTTTCATTGACCTTCTACTTTACCAAGCATGATATCCTTCTCCAGGGACTGCTCCCTCCTGATAAGTCCAAAGTATGTAAGACATAGTCTCACCATCCTCCCTTCTAAGGAGCGTTCTGGCTGGACTTCTTCCAAGACAGATGTGTTCATTCTTCTGGCAGTCTGTGGTATATTCAATATTCTTTGCCAACACCGTAATTCAAAAGCATCAATTCTTTTTCAGTATTCCTTATTTGTTGTCCAGCTTTTGAATGCATATGAGGCCATTGCAAATACCATGGCTTGGGTCAGGTGCACCTTAGTCCTCAAAGTGACATCGTTCCTTTAATGCTTTGAAGAGGTCTTTTGCAGCAGATTTGCCTAACGAAATACGTCATTTATTTCTTGACTGCTGCTTCCATGAGTGTTGATTATGGATCCAAGTAAAATGAAATCCTTCACACCTTCAGTGTTTTCTCCATTTATCATGATGCTCCTTATCGGTCCAGTTGTGAGGATTTTTGTTTTCTTTATGCTGAGGTGTAATCCATATTGAAGGCTACAGCCTTTGATCTTCATCAGTGTTTCAAGCCCTCTTCGTTTTCAGCAAGCAAGGTTGTGTCATCTGCATATCGCAGGTTGTTAATGAGTCTTCCTCCAATCCTGATGCTGCAATCCTCTGCGTTTAGTCCAGTTTCTCGAATTATTTGCTCAGCAAACAGATTGGATAAGTATGGTGAAAGGATATAACCCTGACACATGCCTTTCCTGGTTGTAAACCACACAGTATCCCCTTGTTCTGTTTGAATGGCTGCCTGCTGGTCTATGCAGAGGTTCCTCATGAGCACGATTAGGTGTCCTGGAATTTGCAGTCTTTGCAATATTATCCTTAATTTGTTATCGTTCACACAGTCGAATGACTTTGCAGAGTCAATAAAACACAGGTAAACATCTTTTTGGTATTCTCTGCTTTCAGCCAGGATCCATCCGACATCAGCTATGATAGTCCTCATTCCAATCGTCTTCTGAATCTGGCTTGAATTTCTGGCAGTTCCCTGTAGATGTACTACTGCAATCATTTTTGAATTATCTTCAGCAAAATTTTACTTGCTTGTGATATGTCTTAGTTATCTAGCACTGCTATGACAGAAACACTACAAGTGGATGCCTTTAACAAACAGAAATTTATTCTCTCACAGTTTAGGAGGCTAGATGTCCAAAATCTGGGTGCCAGCTCCAGGGGAAGGCTTTGTCTCTCTGTCAGCTCTGGAGGAAGGTCTTTGTCATCAATCTTCCCCTGGGCCTAGGCATTTCTCAGCACAGTAACCCCAGGTCCAAAGGAAGTTCTCCACTCTGGACTCTTCTTTCTTAGTGGTGGGAGGTCCCTCTTGTCTTTGCTTGAGTCTCTCTTTTATATCTCAAAAAAGATTGACTCAGTACAACCTAATCCCGTAGATTGAGTACTGTCTCATTAACATAACAGCCTCTAATCCTGCCTCATTAATATCATAGAGGTTAGGAATTACAACACATAGGATAATCACATCAGATCACAAAATGGTGGACAATGATGCAGTACTGGAAATCATGTCCTAGCCAAGCTGACACAGATTTTTTAGGGGCACAATTCAATTCGGAACATGATAGTAATGATACTGTTTGATAATTTCTCATTCTGTTGGATCACCTTTCTTTGAAATGGGCACAAATATGGAACTCTTCCAGTCATTTGGCCAGGTAGCTGTTTTCCAAATTTCTTGGCATAGACAAGCTAGGCTTCCAGTGTTGCATCCATTTGTTGAAACATCTCAGTTGGTATTCTGCCAATTCCTGGAGTCTGTTTTTTTGCCATGACTTCAGTGCAGCTTGGACTTCTTCCTTCAGTACCATGGGTTCTTGATCATATGCTACCTCCTGAGAAGGCTGAACGTCTACCAATTCTTTTTGGTACAGTGACTCTGTGCATTACTTCCATCTTCTTTTGATGCTTCTGGTGTCGTTCAATACCTTCCCCATAGAATCCTTAAATATTGCAACTCGAGGCTTCAATTTTTTCTTCTGTTCTTTCAGCTTGAGAAATGCCGTGTGTGTTCTTCTCTTTTGGTTTTCTAACTCCAGGTCTTTGCACATTTTATTATAATATTTTACTTTGTCTTCTCAAGCTGCCCTGTGAGAATTTACCATTCAGCTCTTTCACTTCATCATTTCTTCTGTTCGATTTAGCTACTCTATGTTCAAAAGCAAGTTTGAGTCTCTTCTGACATCCATTTTGGTCTTTTCTTTCTTTCCTGTCTTTTAAATGACCTTTTGCTTTCTTCATGTATGATGTCCTTGATGTCATCCTACAACTCATCTGGCCTTTGGTCATTAGTACTCAATGCGTCAAATCTGTTCTTGAGATGGTCTCTAAATTTAGGTGGGATTTATTCAAGGTCGTACTTTGGTACTTGTGGACTTGTTTTAATTTTCTTCAGCTTCAACTTGAACTTGCATATGAGCAATTGATGCGTGTTCCACAGCTGGCCCTGGAGTTGTTCTGACTGATGATATTGAGCTTCTCCATCTTCTCTTTCCATAGATGCAGTCTATTTGATTCCTGTGTTTTCCACCTGGTGAGGTCCACGTGTATAGTCACCATCCGTGTTGTTGAAAACAAGTAGTTCCAAAGAATAGGTCATTGGTCTTGCACAATTCTATCCTGCCATCTCCGGCATCATTTCTATCACCAAGGTCATATTAGCCAACTACTGATCCTTCTTCTTTGCTTCCGACTTTCGCACTCCAATCACCAGTAATTATCAGCGCATCTTGACTGTATGTTTGATCAATTTCAGACTGCAGAAGTTGATAAAAATCTTCAATTTCTTCATCTTTGGCCTTAGTGGTTGGTTGTAAATTTAATAATAGTTGTATTAACTGGTCTTCCTTTTAGGTGTCCTTGGATGCCTATCCTATCACTGACAGCGTTGTACGTCAGGATAGATCTTGAAATGTTATTTTTGACTATAAGTGGGACGCCATTCCTCTTCAATGTGCCATTCCCAGCATAGTAGACCATATGATTGTCCAATTCGAAATGGCCAAATCCAGTCCATTTTAGCTCACTAATGCCTAGGATATGGATCGTTGTGTGTCCCATTTCATTTTTGAAGACTTCCAATTTTCCTAGACTCATACTTTGTACATTCCACATTCCAATTATTAGTGGATATTTGCAGTTGTTTCTTCTCACTTCGAGTAGTGCCACATTAGCAAATGAAGGTCCTGAAAGCTTGACTCCAGCCATGTCATTAAGGTTGACTCTGCTTTGAGGAGGCAGCTGTTCCCCTGTTGTATTTGGAGTCCCTTCCAACTTGAGGGGCTCATCTTCCTGCACTATATCAGACTATGTTCCACTGCTATTCATAATGTTTTCAAAGGCTAATTTTTTCAGAATTAGACCACCAGGTACCTTCTTCCTAGTGTATCTTAGTCTGGAAGCTCTGCTGACACCTGTCCACCATGGGTGATCCACCATCACAGCAACATGCAAACCACCACAGTATGACAAACTGACAGAAGAGTGGTGGATGTGTATATATATTGTATATATATATCTGTGTGTGTATATATTTTGTGTTTATGTAAGTATATATATACATATATATATCCGTTTTTGTTGTCAGGTGCTGTCAAATCATCTCCAACTCATAGAGACCCCATGTACAACAGAACAAAATACTGCCTGGTCCTGTGCCATCCTCACAATCGTTGCTGTGTTTGAGCCCATTCTTGTAGCCACTGTGTCAGTCCATCTTGTTGAGGGTCTTCTTCTCTTTTGCTGACCCTCTCCCTTACTAAGCACGATGTCTTTCTCCAGGGACTGCTCCCTCCGGATAACATGTCTAAAGTACGTGAGGTGAAGTCTCACCGTCCTTGTTTCTAAGGAGCATTCTAGCTGGAATTCTTCCAAGACTGATTTTTCGTTCTTCTGTAGTCCATGGTGTCTTCAATATTCTTTGCCAACATCATGATTTAAAGGCATCAATTCTTCTTGGATCTTCGTTATTCATTGTTTAGCTTTCATACGCATATGAGGCGATTGAAGATATGATGGCTTGGGTCAAGCACACCTTAGCCCTCAAAGTGACATCTTTGCTTTTTAACACTTTAAAGAGATCTTTTGCAGCAGATTTGCCCAATACAATATGTCGTTTCATTTCTTGACTGCTGCTTCCATGCATGTTGATTGTGGATTCAAATGAAAAGAAATACTTGACACCTTCAATCTCTTCTTCGTTCATCATGACGTTGCTTATTGGTGCACTTGTGAGGATTTTTGTTTTCTTTATGTTGAGGTGTAATCCATACTGAGGGCTGTAGTCTTTGATCTTCATCATGAAATGCTTCAAGTCCTCCTCGCTTTCAGCAAGCAAGGTTGTGTCATCTGAATATTGCAGGTTGTCAATGAGTCTTCCTCCAATCCTAATTCCATGTTGTTCTTCATATAGTCCAGTTTCTCAGATTATTTGCTCAGCATACAGATTGGAGAAGCATGGTGAAATGATACAACCCTGACGCTCACCTTTCCTGACTTTAAACCATGCAGTATCCCCTTGTTCCGTTCAAATTCTGCCTCTTGGTCTATGGACAGGTTCCTCATGGGCACAATTATGTGTTCTGGAATTTTCATTCTTTGTGATATTATCCATACTTTGTTATGCCACACATAGTCGAATGCCTTTGAATAGTTAATAAAACACAGGTAAACATCTTTCTGGTATTCTCTGCTTTCAGCATAGATCCATCTGACATCAATATTTATATCTACGTGTGTGTGTGTGTATACACATACATACATATATATATGTATACATACACATATATGTAACTTATCTAGACATGTAAACACAGGAAAATCCCAAATAATGTAAAGTAAAAAAGATTTTAAAGCTCTAATCTATTAATTTGTTGTTGTTCTGAACACCACTGCCATACTCCAAGAACAGTTTGCTGAGGCACCAGGTGCACGGTGATGGCCCCCCAGATGGTGAAGTACCTGACGGCAATGCTGAGGAAACTCATTCGTGCAGTGTGGGCAGGTAGGTAGTGTACATAGTAAGAGATGTACCGTTGTAACACTGTTGTTGTGTGCTGTGTAGTCAATTCCGACTCACAGCAACCCTGTTGGATGGAGTAGAACTGCCCCCAGAGGATTTCCTAGGTTGTAGTCTTTACAGGAACAGAGTGCCACATCTTTCTTCCTGGAGCTGCTAGTGGGTTCGAACCACCAACGTTTAGTTAGCAGCCGAGCACTTTAACCATTAAACTACCAGGGTTCCTACTTACTCCATTAGAGGCCATTTAATCTTGTGAAAAGCTCATGAATTTCCCAGAGCAATGGTCATTGACCATTATGCAGCAGACTATCACATGAAGAGGTCAAGAGAGAAATCTGGAAAAACAGGCACAGGGAGGGCCAGCCACTGGTACTGACAGATCTTTGCAGAATTGCTCTTACCTCCTCAGCTGTCTCTGAACATGCCAGGACAACATCTTCTGAGGGTAAGTGATTTTGCCATTCCTCGGTGTGCAATCAGTGAGGATTTCCTGGTGAATAAAAATGTCATATACTTTTCATCATACCATGATTCTTTTTTTGTTTGTTTTGGCCATCTTTAAGGAAGTGAGGATATGTTGAATATTCCAGTTTTCCAGGAAAAAATTGATAAATGACACATTTTTATTTTATTTCCATCACTAAATATTTTGGGGTTTATTTTTAATATGTTATTTTTGTTTTAAGATAAGCTCAGATAGATATATTCCATGGATGCAGCATGATGAAAGATTTTTAATGCATTCTTTGGTGGATTCAAATGATATGTTTATATTATAAATAAGGCAGACCCTTTTTAACGCCTTTATTTCTTACCATTCTTAATGTCCCGTAGTGTGTGCTATATTTTGCTTGGTAAAGCATCCTTTTAAAATTATTATTATTTTTTTTTTAATTGTACTTCAGGTGAAGGTTTGCAGAACAAATAGTTTCTAATTAAACAGTCAGTACACATATTGTTTTATGACATTGGTTAACAGCCCCACGACACGTCAACCCTCTCCCTTCTTGACCTTGTTTTTTTTTTTTTTTGGTGAAAATATACGCAGCCAAGGATACACCATTTCAAAAATTTCTACATGCACAGTTCAGTGACATTGATTACTTTCTTCCAGTTGTGCTGCTATTCTTACTTTAGATGAAGGTTTACAGAACAAAATAGTTTCTCATTAAACAGTTAGTACACATGTTGCCCTATGACAATGGTTAACAACCCCACTACGTGTCAACACTGTCCTTACTGAACCTTGGGTTCCCTATCACCAGCTTTCCTGTCCCCTTCTGCCTTCTAGTCCTTGTCCCTGGGCATCCTCTTAAAATTATTTGTGCTTTTTTGGAATAGATAGGTTTAATTTTGAAATAAAGTTAGTCAGGAACAGGTTATCAGAGAGACCATCTGTGACCACTTGATCTGATATAGTACACCATCTTATCCTCTGTTTTCTCTGCTATATTTTTCTTCCTAGATTATTGTATATTTATGCCTTTGCTGTCAGTCTTCACTTACTAGAATATAAGTTCTGTGAGGGCAGGGACTTTGGAGGTCTCTGTATCCCTAATCTTAGAATAGTGCTTGGTGCCTCTCATTAACTCACTTGTTGAGTCCAGTTGATTCCAACTCATAGCAAACCCATTGGACAGAGTAGAACTGCCCTGTAGGGTTCCCAAAGCTGTAATCTTTATGGAAGCAGACTGCCACATCTTTCTCCAACAGAGCAGTTGGTGGGTTCAAACTGCCAACCTTTTGTTTAGCCATGGAGCACTTAACCACTGCACCACCAGGACTCCTTACTTAGTACCTAAACCTGCCCAAAACCCAAACTCATTGCTGTTGAGTCGAGTTGATTCCGACTCACAGCGACCCTATAGGACAGAGTAGAACTGCCCCATGGGGTTTCCAAGGAGCAGCTGGTGGATTCAAACTGCTGACCTTTTGGTTAGTGGCCAAAGGTTTAAACACTGTGCCACCAGGGCCCGACTTAGTACATAGTAGATTGGTTAAAAATGTGCATACACCACCCCGGATCTGTCGGTTTGTTGTACTGTGGTGGCTTGCTTGTTGCTATGATGCTGGAAGCTATGCCACTGGTATTTCAAATACCAGCAGGGTCACCAATGGTGGACAGCTTTCAGTGGAGCTTCTAGACTAAGACAGACTAGGAAGAAAGGCCTGGTGATCTATTTTTAAAAATCAGCCAGTGAAAACTCTATGGATCACAATTGAATAATGTTTGATACAGTCGTGCTGGAAGATGAGCCCACTAGGTTGGAAGGCACTCAAAATACACAGTGGCCTCAACAGTGGACTTGGGCATACCAGTGAGTGTGAAGATGGTACAGGACCAGGCAATGTTTTGTTCTGTTGAGCATGTGGTTGCCATGAGTCAGAGCCAACTCGATGGCAACTAGCAACAACAAAAGCAACAACATATGCATACATGAAGATTAGGTTCTGGATATTCTGGCCTAGTGATCTTCTGCATGTTCTAGATCAATGATCTTCTACTGCATCATTATTTCCCTTGTAACTCAGGACTTTCTCCCCCTAATGGCAGTACCTGAGAAAACCTACCTGCCCCCACCCCAGCCACTTAACTTCACTTAAGTTAGTCTGAATGAAACTCATGATGTTGCCTTCACCTGGAATAGGAGTGGGGCCACTCTCTGGTCTCTTTCCCCGGACTTAGCCTACTTAAGAGTCACTCTGACTTTCCACGAAGCTTGGACAGAATGAAGCCATGGAAACACGGGGGAGGAACATACACAAGAACAAATAGACTCATTGGCTTCCAACGAGTAAATAATTCTCACAGGAAAAGGACACTTATCTTGAGTAGGGAGTGGGGAGGGTTGGGAGAAGAATTTAAGGAATGGTCAGTGCTTTACAGTAATTTAATGTTTTTCCTTTTATTATCATGGGCAGATAGATGAATAGATATATAAATACACATATAGAAAATAGAACAGGATGAAAATCTTGCCATTTCTTAAAAGATTTACTGGTAATTCTTTTTGGATAGAGAAGTGCCTTTGCAAATGCCTGATTGGGACAGGTGAGATCCTGTAGGCATGGATAGAAGACAAGGATTAAGGGGAAGAGTTCACTGTTTGAGGGAGTGGTATCAGTGAAGAGAAGAGAGAAGGAAAACCTAGCAATATGGCGGGGACTAGGAGAGGGAGGCCAGGAAGGCAAAATGGTAGTTGTGGTAGCCACCTCAAGATCGTTGGCCCCCAGTAATCTCCACTTCCTGATATTCTTACCTTTGGGTAGTACTCTCTCACACTGTACCAGGGTTGGTCATGTGACTATCAGAATATGACAGGAGGGATGGTATTTCGCTTCCAAGATTAAGTTATAAAAATTGTGGCTTCTGACTGAGACTGGGGGCTCTGTCTCTCTGTCTCTTTCTTTCTCTCTCTCTCTCACATCACTCACTCTTGGGAAAGCCAGTTGTCACACTGTGGATAGCACTATGGAGAGGCTCCTGTGTAAGAAACTGATGACTGTAGTCAACAGTCAAAGAGAAACTGAGACCTGGGTGAGCTTGAAAGTAGATTCTTCAGCTCTAGGTGAGTCTTGAGGTGTGTGCAGCTCTGGCCGCCATTTTGATGGCAAACTCATGAGACACCCCGAGCCAGAACCACCCAGCTAAGCTGCTCCTGGATTCCTCACCCTGAGAAATTGTGTTATGTAATAAATGTTTGCTTTTATAAGTTGCTGTGTTTTGGGGTAATTTGTTATGCAGCAGTAGATAACTGGTACCATAGTTTAAAGGCAAGAGGGCATATTATGCATAGTGATGCCCACTGTTTTACGGAGGGTTTTGAGTGGAAAATGGGCTCTGATCCACACCTACCTCTACTGTCTGTGTTTTAGTTATCTAGTGCTGCTATAACAGAAATATCACAAGTGGATGACTGTAACAAACAAACATTTATTCTTTCACAGTTTAGGAGGCTAGAAGTTAGAATTCAGGGCACCAGTTCTCGGGGAAGTCTTTCTCTCTCTCTGTCTACTCTGGGGGAAAATCCTTGTCTCAAGCGTCACCTGGGTCTAGGTGGTTCTCAGCATAGGGACTGTGGGTCCAAAGGATGTGCTCTGTTCCCAGCTCTTCTTTCTTGGTGGTAGGAGCTTCTTCTGTCTCTGCTCGTTGTCCTTCTCCTTTTATCTCTTGTAAGGTAAAAGGTGATGCAGGCCTCAGAATGTGCAATAATTTCAAGGGAAACTGGCTGAGGCTAGAGGACCTGTGTCTGTACAGACAGTTGAATGGAATTCTCTATGTAACACTGCTGAGGCCTCTCTGGCCTCTCCTTGGAGGGAAACCTTGAGCTGTGGGGTGTGGCGTGTGGAGTTAGGAGGTAGGAACAATGTCCAGGTCAAGAATTTTCAAACATTCTGGAAATATTTGAAAGCTACTTCTCAGTCTTGATCGTTTCCTGTGTAAGCCGTTACTACTGTCGCTATCCCCATCCTCCCAACCTGCACATGCTGTTCTTTTTCCTCTTAGGCTCAGTCACTAGCCTCCCTATTCCTTTCTCACCCCCACCTCTCATTTTTTACCTTGATTTCCCTTCTCCCAGTTAGGAAGAATGCAGTCTTGCAGCTCGCCCCTAGCTCTCCTATCCAGAAACAAGCACCTAGTCTGAACATTTTCCAAGCACTTAACTGCTAGCAACAATGACATACATTCTGGAAAGTTCCCGTTTCACAGAAATGCTGTAGAGAAAGTCAGAGGAACATCCTAATTTAGTAGGTCTCCTGACTTTTCCCCATGGGATCTGATGGGATCGAATAGTAAGAAGATAATGCAAGGTGTGGAATACTGCATAGGAAACCATTACTACAGGGAGGGGAGGCTAGAATCTTCTGGGAATAGTGTTGGTTTATCCTTCCCTCTTTTCCTTCTTACCCTGTGTTACTGTTTGGACCTTTGCAGGCTCCTATCAGCTCCAGGGTGAAGTGAAGAGTTGGCTGATGGGAAGGGCCCAGAAGAGTAGAGATTGTGCTAACAAGATGCAAAGACAGAGGGAAGTCCACAGCGGGGCAGGAAGGGGGTTTCTAGAGAACCACTTCCTATATATCTCTTATTTATATGTTGTATACAAAGGATGCCCGGATTGAAAAAAACATCATCATTTGAGGCTATGTGTCTACAGACCAACTTTGAATGTTTTGACCCCGTGGTACAAGCCATGCCTGAGCTAGCCTCCTGTTTTCTCTAGCCCCAGCTTTATGAGAATTTCTCTTGGTTGTTTTGCTTCTCATGTCCTGTGGGGCAAAGGGAGACCACGGGCCCTGAAATTAGAATTCACCTCACTGTAATTTTCCGTTCCTCTGCTTAAGTCATTTTATCTCCCAGTGCCTTAGTTTCCACATTTGTAAAACATAGATAATGATGCTTTGCCTGGTTGTATTGAAGTAAAAAGGAGATGATGTGGCGTTGAGTTGGTTCTGATTCATAGCGAGCCTACGTACAACAGAACAAAATACAGCCCGGTCCTTTGCCATCCTCACGAGCACTGCTATGTTTGAGCCCATGGTTGCAACCACTGTGTCAGTCCATCTCGCTGAGGGTCTTTCTTTTGTTCGCTGACCCTCTACTTTACCAAGCATGATGTCCTTCTCCAGGGATCGATCCCTCCTAATAACATGTCCAAAGTACGTGAGACGAAGTCTCGCCATCCTTGCTTCTAAGGAGCATTCTGGCTGTACTTCTTCCAAGATAGATTTGTTTGTTCTTCTGGCAGTCCGTGGTATGTTCAACATTCTTTGCAAACACCATAATTCCAAGGCATCAATTCTTCTTTGGTCTTCCTTGTTCAATGTCCAGCTGTCACATGCATATGAGGCAATTGAAAATACCATGGCTTGGGTCATGGGCACCCTAGTCCTCAAAGTGACATCTTTGCTTTTTAACACTTTGAAGAGGTCTTTTGCAGCAGATTTGTCCAATGCAATACAGCATTTAATTTCTTGAGTGCTGCTTCCATGGGCATTGATTGTGGATCCAGTTACAATGAAATCCTTGACAACTTCAATCTTTTCTCTGTTTATCATGATGTTGCTTATTGGTACAGTTGTGAAGTTTTTGTTTTCTTTGTGTTGAGGTGTAATCCATACTGAAGGTTGTGGTCTTTGATCTTCATCAGTAAGTGCTTCAAGTCCTCTTCGCTTTCAGCAAGCAAGGTTGTGTTATCTGCATATTTCAGGTTGTTAATGAGTCCTCTTCTAGTCCTGATGCCCTGTTCTTCTTCATAGAGTCCAGCTTCTCGGATTGTTTGCTCAGCATATATATTGAATAAGTATGGAGAAAAGATGCAACTCTGATGCACACCTTTCCTGATTTTAAACCACACAGTACCCCCTTGTTCTGCTCACACGACTGTCTCTTGTTCTGCCTCGGGTTATACATGAGCACAATTAAGTGTTCTGGAATTCCCATTCTTTCACAATGTTATCCATAATTTGTTACAATCCACTCAGTCAAATGCCTTTGCATAGTCAATAAAATGTAGGTAAACATCTTTCTGGTATTCTCTGCTTTCAGCCAAGATCCATCTGACACCAGCAATGATATCCCTTCTTCCATGTCCTCTTCTGAATCTGGCTTGAATTTCTGGCAATTCCCTGTTGATGAACTGCTGCAACCATTTTTGTGAATTATCTTCAGCAAAATTTTACTTGTGTGTGATGTTAATGATATTTTGAAATTATTTCTGCATTCTGATGGATCACCTTTCTTTGGAATGGATCTCTTCCAGTCGGTAGGCCAGGTAGTTGTCTTCCAAATTTCTTGGCACAGATAAGTGAACACCTCCAAACTGCATCCATTTGTTAAAACATATCAAGGTATTTTGTCACTTCCTGGAGACTTGTTTTTTGCCAGTGCCTTCAGTGCAGCTTGGACTTCTTCCTTCAGTACCACCGGTTCTGATCATATGTTGCCTCCCGAAATGGTTGAACGTTGACCAGTTCTTTTTGGTACACTGACTCTGTATTCCTTCCATCTTCTTTTGATGCTCCTTGCATCTTTCAATATTTTGCTCATAGACTCCTTCAGTATTGAAACTTGAGGCTTCAATTTTTTCTTCATTCTTTCAGCTTGAGAAATGCTGACTGTGTTCTTCCCTTTTGGTTTTCTAACTCCAGGTCTTTGCACATTTCACTGTAATTCTTTACTTTGTCTTCTCAAGCCACCCTTTGAAATCTTCTGTTCAGCTCTTTTACTTCATCATGTATTTCATTCACTTTAGTTACTCTATGTTCAAGAGCCAGTTTCAGAGTCTCTTCTGACATCCATTTTGCTCTTTTCTTTCCTGTCTTTTTAATGACCTTTTACTTTCTTCATGTATGATGTCCTTGATGTCATCCTACAACTCATCCGGTCTTTGGTCATTAGTGCTCAATGTGTCAAATCTATTCTTGAGATGGTCTCTAAATTCAGGTAGGATATACTCAAGGTGGAAATCCTGGTGGCGTAGTGGTTAAGAGGTGGCTGCTAACCAAAAGGTCGGCAGTTTGAATTTGCCAGGCACTCCTTGGAAACCCGATGGTTTTACTCTGTCCTATAGGGTCACTATGAGTTGGAATTGACTGGACGGCAACGGGTTTGTTTTTTTTTTTTTGGTTTTGTTTTTGGTATACTCAAGGTTATACTTTGGTTCTCTTGGACTTGTTTCAATTTTCTTCAGCTTCAACTTGAACTTGCATATGAGCAATTGATAGTCTGTTCCGCAGTCACCTCCTGGCCTTGTTCTGACTGATGTTATTGCGATTCTCCATTGTCTCTTTCCGCTGATGTAATCGATTTTGTTCCTTTGTATTCCATCCGGTGAGATTCACCTGTGTAGTCACTGTTTATGTTGTGAAAAAAAGGTATTTGCAATGAATAAGTTGTTGGTCTTGTGGAATTCTATCATGTGATCTCTGGTGTCATTTCTATCACCAAGGCGATGTTATCCAACTACCGATACTTCTTTGTTTCCAACTTTCACATTCCAATCACCAGTAATTATCAGTGCATCTTGACTACATGTTTGATCTATTTCAGACTGCAGAAGTTGGTAAAAGTCTTCAATTTCTTCATCTTTGGCATTAGTGGTTTGTGCATAAATTAGAATAATAGTTGTATTAACTGGTCTTCCTTGTAGATGTATGGATATCTTCCTATAACTGACAGCATTATAGTTCAGAATAGATCTTCAAATATTCTTTTTGATGATGAATGTGACACCATTCCTCTTCAACCTGTCATTCCCAGCACAGTAGACCATATGATTGTCCAATTCAAAATGGCCAGTACCAGTCCATTTCAGCTCAGTAATGCCTAGGATATAGATCTTTATGTGTTCCATTTGATTTTCCACAATTTCCAATTTTCCTAAATTCATACTTCATACATTCCACATTCTGATTATTAATGGATATTTGCAGCTCTTTCTTCTCATTTTGACTCATGCCTCATCAGTAAATGAAGGTCCTGAAAGTTTTACTTCATCCACATCATTAAGGTCGACTCTAATTTGAGGAAGCAGCTCTTCCCCAGTTGTATTTTGAGTGCCTTCCAATTTGAGGAGCTCATTTTCTGGCACTATATCAGACAATGTTCTTCTGCTATTCATAAGGTTTTCACTGGCCAATTTTCTCAGAAGTAAACTGCCAGGTCCTTCTTCCTAGTCTTAGTCTGGAAGCTCTGCTGAAACCTGTCCACCATGGGTGACCCTGCTGGTATTTGAAATATTGGTAGTATAGATTCCAGCATTACAGCAACATGCAAGCCACCACAGTACGACAAACTGACAGATAAGTGGTGGAAAATTAGTATGGATAGTGTAAATTCTTGCCCACCTTTTGAACTGTTGTTATTACATTCCTTTGTTGGGGCCTTGTGGCTACTATGGTCCCTTTGAAATTGTAAATGTTTTCTTGGGTCAATGTCGGTTGTATTTGCTTTGTCTACTGCTGCTGCCCTGCATCTCAACATGGCATTTCCGAGGAGTTGGAATTTGCTGCTGGTGTACATGTTGACTTACTGCTCCTATCATGGGTAACAGGAGCACAAGCAATCCACAGGCAATTGCTATTGCCACTGGGATGGGAGGTGGGTGTTTTCTCATCAGAGGTAACATTCTTTTTTGAACTCCTTGAAGGATAGCCTCACTCTACCTATATATTTTTTCAGCTATCCTCTCTTTTGATGAAAGTATTCCTTGCTGAATCAGAGGATAATAAATGAGTCTAAAGATTAAAGCCAAGTAAACCCTATGGGACAGCTCCACATCATTGCATGGAGTTGCTATGAGTTGGAACTGACTTGACGGCACCCAAAAATAATGACCCAGTGTCACAGCCCAGAGTCCCACTGTACCTGTGTGCTCCAGGATGAAACCCAGGTACATCTCCCTCAACCTGGGATCCATCAAGGGGTTCCCTGGGAATGATGTGGCAGCCTTTGCCCCTGGCTCTTATTCATGTGCTTGATTCCAGGGTCCTAGGCCCTACCTCCATTCCCAGAGACCCCTTTTCCATTCTTCCCAGTAGGCCCAGTGTCCTCTCATGCAAGAAGGAATCTCTGCTTTTGCTCATGAGAGTTGGGCAAAGACAGAGCTTTAGAGCAAGAAGGAATCTTAGAAAGATATCATCTAATTTAACCCCTTAGGAACTAGAAAGGTGAAGTAATTTGTCTGTAAGTTCACATCTAGTTAGGGGCAGAGCCAGAA
Organism: Dugong dugon; assembly: GCA_030035585.1. Lineage (NCBI taxonomy): Eukaryota > Metazoa > Chordata > Mammalia > Sirenia > Dugongidae > Dugong > Dugong dugon. Next base: position 6,988,428 of record CM057464.1, on the reverse strand, counting down.
TCAATTCTCGGTCTCCTAGTGTATTTCCACCGGAATCTTCATGCATTCCTCAAGAGGGATTCACCAAATGGTAACTATCACCTCAGGGAGCTGATATGGGGTTCATATGATATATATGTGGTCAAGCAACTAAAAACAGACTACAACAGAAATGTATCTTTATCTGCAAAACTGAATGTATTGGAGGAAGTGTAATTTATATCCACAACACAGACTCAAGATTAATCTAACATAAACAAGTAACGGAGAATTAGCTCTTTTACTGCTATTCTTGAGAACATGCATAACTGCTTCCTCTTTCCTGATAATGGATGAGATTATGTTTTATTGTTTCTGACAGCCCCAGTATTATCAAGACAAAATATGAAGTTTCTTGAGGCTGACATTCCTTAACTGAGTATTTTTTATTTAATCCATTAAGCATGTGTTTGATAATTTGTGTACTTTCCAATGATACTTATCTCCCGTGTTGCATTTCTCTGACCTTGGGGTAACAGGGATAACCCAAGAAGTCCTGAGGGGAGCCCTGGTGGAGACCACTACACAGTGAGCTTTTCAAGAGTAGGGATGGCACGGAACCCATCTTTGAGTCATCATTGTCCCTCTCAATGTAAATTATTTTTGGTTTTTGACATTGTGGAAACCAAAGTGTTCCCTGAGGGCCATGCAGACACTCTCTTTAGACGCTGTTTGCATCAGTGAGATCATTGCATTGCAGAGACACTGAGTTTTTTGTCCCTTGGCATGTGGTTTCTAAATGGTATTTCATCTCATGGAGCATGTGGACACCTCGGAAGTCTGTGCAGCAGCAGTGACTCCGGCTATGGGGGAACCAGAAACCAAATTGGTCAGCCCCTGCCCCTGTTCTGGACACCGCAGCTCCTAAGAAGGAAGGTCAACTGCTGTTTATTAGCTGTACTCAGCTACACACCTGGTGTTATGTTGATGGAACATCCGTGGCGAGATTTAGAAGGTAGGCGTTGTCTAAGGGTATGTGAGGGGAAGTAATGAGAAGGTCTTGTTTAGGCATCATTGGGTCCCTCTTTTTTATCCTACCTCAGTCTTTTCTGGGTGATTGTTGCCTCATGGATTCTGAGTGCTGAGGCACAGTCACCAGCCAAAGTCTAGTCTCCTATTCAGTCCTCATGGGGTTGACACATTGTCCCCTGGAGTCACCTGCCCTCTCCCCAGGTGGATGTTTCTACTCTCTTCTGTTTCAGCAACTGCTTCTGGCCTCCCTTCTGAAGATTATAGCGTAGTAACTAACATAGAGGCCCCTAGGCTTGGCTGCTAACCAAAAGGTCAGCAGTTTGAATCCACCAACTGCTCCTGGGAAACCCTACTCCTTCCTATAGGGTCTCTATGAGTCGGAATCGACCCAATGGCAATGGATAGGTGGTGCAAAAAAGGAGTCCTGGTGGTACAGTGGGTGAAGCGCTCAGCTGCTAAGTGAAAGATCAGCGGTTTGAATCCACCAGCTGTTCCGCTGAAGAAAAGACCTGGCAATCTGCTCCTGTAAAGATTCCCCCCACTCCCCCCCAAAAAACCCAAACCCATTGTCTTTGAGTCAATTCCTCTGACTCACAGCGACCCTGTAGGGCAGAGTAGAACTGCCCCATAGGGTTTCCAAGGCTGAAATCTTTACAGAAGCAGACTGCCACATCTTTTTCCCACTGAGTGGCTGGTGGGTTTAAACTGCCAACCTTTCGGTTAGCAGCCAAGCTCTTAACCACTGCACCTCCAGGGCTCCTCCATAGGAAACCCTATGGGGCTGTTCTACTCTGTCCAATAGGGTCACTATGAGTCGGAATCGACTCGATGGCACATACCAGCGAACAGCAATCGTTTGTGGCAGAAACGATTTGAGCTCACCTTTAATTAAAGGTTGACTGTTGGAACCCACCCAGCAGCACCACGAAAGAAAAGCCTGGCAATCTGCTTCTGTAAAGATTACCAAAACCAAAAAACCAAACCCACTGCTGTTGAGTTGATTCCAACTCATAGCGACCCAATAGGGTTTTCAAGGCTGTGAATCTTTATGGGAGCAGACTGTTACATCTTTCTCCTGCGGAGCTGCTGGTGGTTTCAAACCGCTGACCTTTCAGTTGGCAGTCGAGTGCTTTAACCACTGTGCTACCAGGGCTCTTATGTAAAGATTACAGTCAAGAAAATTCTATAGAGTAGTTCTACTCTGTAGCACATGGGGTTGTCATGGGTCAGAACTGGCTTGATGGCAATGGGTTTGGTTTTTGGTTTAACCAATGGAGGGGAGATCTCTATCTGCAATTAGCAACTCTGCGGACGTCGAGGTGAACATCTGGCAGAAATAAAAAATTAGGTTGCTCTCTTTCCTGGATTGACTCTAAGGCAGTGCAGTATTGTGAAATGGTTCAGTGCAGCTTGAGAGCTGGGGGAAAATGTTTGGGTTCAAATCCCAGATTTTTCACTTACTTACTGTCTGGCCTTGGGTAAGTTACAAAACCTCTCTAAGCCCAATTTTCTTATCTGAAAAATGGGGAAAATAATAATACATACATCACAGGGTTGTTATGAGGAGTAACTGGGAAAGAATGTAAAGTACTTATCTCAATAAATATTCAAGCCCAAACCAAACCCATTGGCGTCAAGTCGATTCCTACTCATAGTGACCTATAGGACTGAGTAGAACTGCTCCATCGGTTTCCAGGGCTGTAATCTTTAAGGAAGTAGATTGCCACATCTTTTTCCTGTGGAATGACTGGTAGATTTGAACTGCCAACCTTTTGGTTAGCAACCTAGCTCTTAAACACTTCCGCACGAAGCTCTTCAATCAATATTAACAATTATTATAATTAAATTTTCTGATATGGAATCTGACTCTGTTCAATCTCCCTTGTTTTCCAGAAGAACAAACTGAGGCTCAGAGATGTGAAGTTATGTTCTGATTGCTACCCAGTTACAGATAATAGTAGTTAAGATTAGTTTCTAGGTCTTATGAAACTCAGTCCAGTGCTTTTCTACGTCATACTTCAAGTCAAATTTGCAGTGCCTCACTAAATCCTGAAATATCAAATGAAAAAAATCGTGTATTTTTTGAAATCTTTCTGGCCTAATCCTGTTGTATATTTGTTGCCTACAACTTTGGGTGGTATTCTCTACGATATATTATAGGCAAGTGGGTGCTTAATGAGTAATGTTGGCTAGCTGAAGGGTGCTCAGTGTGGAGAGGATGGTTGGATAGAAGGCAACTCAAGTAGAACACATTGTTTTCCCAAAAACCGACAGTTAAGAAAAAAAAAACCGTTACTGTTGAATCGATTTCGACTCATAACAACCCTACAGAATGGAGTAGAACCTTTTGGTTAGCAGCTGAGCTCTTAACCAGTTAAGGATAGCAACTCTTAGTAGCTGACATTTTATTTTGACCTTAAATGTTTTGCTGTTCCAAAAATAACAGAGTGTTTTTTTTTTTTTTTTTTTTTAAAAAAAAGCCAGTACAATCAAGTTGTATGAACTTGTTAGGACTATGGATTAACCTAGAAGAACTGCCTGCGGATGGAATTGCTGGATTAGAGGCCAGAAAGAAGCCTGATTGTGTGCATCAGTTGGATACCGTGTTGTTTACCACTTTGAATAAGCCCCGCTCTGCTCCCGCTCTTAAGCACAGTTTCATACCAATTACTCAGGTCCAAAGTTTACTTCCGATTCCAACCTTAACAGACAAGTGCTGAGCCCATCAAGTTTTACCGCAGTCAGTACATCTTCCTCCCAGAAGCAACTGGTCACAGGCATTTCCAACGCAAAGCTACTTGGGCCACCCTTTCTTCTTTTTATAGTCTGTTTCCAGCTGCTCAGTGAGCCGTGAAGTTGACGTACAGCCGAGTCACAGCCATGACCACCGTTGTTCCTGTGTCCACCCCTGAAGTTGCCTGGCCTCCCAGGGAGGGGTCTGTTGCTTTTTCCCAGGACGTGCACGCTTGGAGGCCATGAATCATACTCTTGGTCCCTTGTACAGTCACATCTTTTGGTACAACCCCATGTCCTGGGCCCTTAATGCAGACTGGCCTTTCAGTATTGTCCAAATGCTGGGATCTTCTTAGGTTTCTCAGTATCCCACCACGAATGCCCCCAGCATGCTTCTTAACACCTAGTTATTAACGGACACGTGGCCTGCTGGCGAGCTGCAGTCAAATCATGCTGTGGGCTTGAACCCCCTGTGCAACACAAGTGATTCAGCTGATATTTCCAGTCTGATGTCCCGGTAGTGTCAACTACAACCTGATATGTCTTCTCTTCCCTGTCCTATCTAAATGGGGGGAGTATGTATACATATACCACCTGTCTGTTTGCCATACTGTGGTGGCTTGAGTGTCGCTGTGATGCTGGAAGCTATGGCACCAGTATTTCAAACACCAGCAGGGTCACTCATGGTGGACAGGCTTCAGCAGAGCTTCCAGACTAAAGACAGACTAGGAAGAAAGGCCCGATGACCTACTTCTGAAAATGAGCCCATAAAAACCTTATGGATCACAACAGAACACTGTCCGACTCACTTGCTTTGGGCATGTCATCAGGAGGGATCAATCGCTGGAGGAGACATCATGTTTGGTGAGGCAGAGTGCCAGCGAGTGTGAGGGAGACTCTCGGCGAGATGAATCGGCACAACAGCTGCAACAATGGACTCAAACATGCCAGCGAGTGTGAGGGAGACACAGGACCCAGCAACGTATTGTTCTCTTGTACATGAGGTCGCCATGAGTCAGAGTGGACTTGATGACATCTACCTACCTGCCTACCTGCCTACCTACCTATCTACCTACCTTCCTATCTACCTACCTATCTTCCTACCTGCCTACCTACCTACCTACCTATCCATCTACCTACCTACCTACCTTCCTATCTACCTATCTTCCTACCTACCTACCTATTTTCCTATCTACGTATCTTCCTATCTACCTACCTATCTTCCTACCTATTTTCCTATCTACCTACCTACCTTCCTATCTACCTACCTGCCTATCTATCTATCTATCTTGAAGGGAGTGTGAGGGAGAGAGCCTGCCTGGAGCAGGGCAGAATTAGAGTATTTAAACAAACTCATTGGGAATGGGGTCTAGAAATGGTCATATGTATGCCTAAGATTACCAAGTCACCACCTCCTAATTTTACAGATTTGGATAGGTCAGTAAGATTCCTTGACTTGATCCAGGTCACAGAGCTAGCTAATTGCAGAGCCAGCGATAGAGATGACTTACTCTCAGACTGTGAAAACAGGCTATTTCATTCTCATTTCTCTTCATGTCTTTATGGGTCTATTTCATTCTGCAAGCTCCTCGCTGCAATGCTGTATTTGCAGAACCTATGCAGAGGCCTGGCACTTAATCACAATCAGTGCTGTTGAGTTCAATAGGGTATTTAGTGGCTGAGTTTTCAAGGCCTTTCTTTTGAGGCACCTCTGGGTGAACTCGAACCACCAACTTTTCGGTTAGCAGCTGAGAGCTTAACTTTTTGCACCACCCAGGGACTCCTGGCTTTTAGTTAGAGCTCAATAAATATTGGCTGACTCAGACTAAACATACATCCTCTTGACATCTTCAAACTCTGTCAAGTTTGAGACCTTGAATGATCAAAGACTTTATCAAATTTGCATGAACATAACCATCAAGTACGACAAATTTATTTTGACCCACAGTAGGAGCAAAATGAATGATCACTACATTAACCAATTAACTCAGCTGGCAGGGTCCCCATAACTTATGGTGGACACCTCCTCAAAGCCACCCTGGCAGGTCCCATGGTGCCTGTGCACCAGGCAAGGCTCCCCTTGTCAGCTGGCTCGACTGATCCCTCTTCCTGACAGAGAGAAGGGCACACAGTGCAAGTAATTCCCATAAGCCACTGGGCAAATGTTCAATTGCCCTCTGGGGTAGGCTGACCTTGAATGGGCTTAAATACAAGCAAATAAAACCTGGGATCAGAACGTTCTTATTATATCCCACCTAAGGTGGTTAGCATTTGTAGTAGGTTATCAGGGAGTAGTGTTCAACATCTTTCCCTAGGGAACTTTAAGAATATGAGGTTAGATCCTGTAAATTGAGATATTCTAGCCTTTATAATAATAACACCTTACAACTGTATCACAGCTGATAGTCTTCCAAAGTGCTTTGAGGCAGGGCAATGGGTTAGACGTCCTTCCGAGACCATCTGCTCCCTGGATTTGTTGAAGAGAAAGAAAACACGAGGTGAACTCCTGAACAACAAAAAAGAAGTACAAGAGCTTCTAGGAGAACGTGGTAACGCAATTTTTAAAGAGAGAGAGAGAGAGAGATGAAGGTGTCTCATTCACGGGATGAAATCCATGTGCGTCCAGACGATCAAACCAGAAGAGTGACATTCTCATGGAAACCCTGGTGTCGCCCACGTCCTGGAGTACACTTCTGACATTTTGTGCTGTGTTCTTCTCTGCATTGGGGGTGGGCCGGTTTATGTCAGCAGGGTGGGATTACCGTAAAAGTCATTAGGTATACTCTTGGATGTAGCTTTGCCAATTAAAATAATTAAAACCAAGTGCTATACTGATTTTTTTTTTTTTTTAACCCAATTCATTTGTTTCTTCTGCTTTGGCCTCTCAGGGAAAGTCTTGGACTTTGTGAGGCGCTAAGGAGGGTGCCTGTCTACCCTACCTGCTACAGGCAGGGAAGGGTTGCCAACACAGACCCAGCACTGCCCGGAACTTCACTATTGTTTTAATCCACTTACGCGTATCCAAGTGGCAGTTCCAGTCCCAAAGCTTTAGCAAAGCAACAAGTGGCTGGTGCAGGCTGGCAACCAAACTCGTTCACCCCCGGCTCCCGCCTGGTCTCCCTCCGGCTTCCCGCCCTTGCCCCCACCCACTCCCCGGGACTGGTCACTGCTTTGCAGCGTGCGAGTGGGAAAGTCCTATTTTAAACATGGCTGCTCTCGGCCTGCAGCTGCTTTGCCCCGTCCGCAGCCAGGAGCGCGGGACAGAGGGGAGCACCCACGCCTAGCTCCCGTCCCCTGGGTGCTACGCAATGCTCAGACAAGGGACGACGCCCGGCTCCGCAGCAGGCTGCTCGGGCTGCCGGACCAGCGCACACACCACCTGCCTCCGCGCTCCCATTGGCTGCTGCCTGTTGCTAACCCACGTGACCGGCGCCGGCGCTCCCCGCCCCGCCCGCGCGCTCCTGGGGGCGTGCACCGGCCCGGGCAGGGGAGCTCCGCCCTGCACGGCCCAAGGCGCCCCGAGCGGGCGGCGCGCTGCTCCCGGTGCCCACAAGGTGGCAGTGCCGAGCTGTTCGTCTCGGCGCTTGGGACCGCGCAAGTCGGGCCGGGTGGTTGGTGCAGGGCGCGTCCCTTTCCTGCAAAAGTTTCAATTAATGCAAACACACCGGGTCTTCATACCTTCAGGTTTCAGGCCCCGTATTTTCAGGTTTCCTCAGGAGATTTGTGCTTCATGGTCCCGTCGGCGTCTCTCATTGTCCTGTGAACTCAGAGAATCAGGATTTGGGGCCTGTGCTGGAAGCCAGTCTGTTAGGACTTCTTCCAGGACTGTTACTGTTTTTGTTTTGGGAACTTCCACTAAGAATTGACTCTTAAAGAGACATACCAATGCTCCATCAGTTACTCTTCGTCTCTCTCCTTGGCTTCCGGCTAAGCTTCCCTCACCAGAGAAGCAATCCACAGCCTCCCTTTTCGTTGGTCCAAGTGCTAAACTACCACATTTCTGAGGGTCCTACCTGAAGGGTGTCCCGATATCCTGAGCTTCTTAAGCAGAGGGACACGGGGAGCCACCTGCTCTGCAGCTGTCCTGGGGTACCCTTAATTCCGGAACACAGAGATAGCTCAGCTCACCCCATGTGACCCGTTGCAGGCGCTTTGTCCTCATTTAACGTGTGAGACATTGCAGTCTACTTTTCTCAGCTCGCTGAATTGTTTTTCTTCCTTCCTTTACTTTTCTTCTTGTTGGCTCAAGGCTGGTCTTAGGTCCCTTCACTGCTGTGTAACCCCCCGACACATACAGGCACATGTTTGCCATTCTCCTTTTTAAACTTTAAACAAAATATTGTTCGGAGGGCTCTCCGGGCCCACCTGGCAGGGGAAAGAAAAGAGAGAGAAGCCTGAGAATGCGGGAAGTTTGGTAACTTACCCACATGTGGAAAAGGAAAAAAACACTCCCTGGCTTCCCATAGTCTATACCATGAAGCCTAAATCCCATACCCTGGTAGTCAAGCCGTCCGGGTAAGCCCCCTCAGCTGCCCTCCAGGCATATTTCCTACAAGGCTCCTAGTCTGCACCAACCTGGCATTCATCTATTGGTAATGGGTCACTAAAAGGGTACATGAGGGCTGGAGTCTCTTCTAAGGCCCAGACACAGAACAGAATATGTCGAACCACTCCTCCCCTTCTCAAAGGTATAGATGGTCTCTGAGGACTCACTGGACCCTATGCCAGCACTTACCTCCAAGCTATGTTATGCAAGGCCAAAGACCCAAGAGAGGCCAGCAGTGAGCAGTTATTTTTGGAAGGTTGTCCCATGTGCTATGCTTTTCCACCTACCTCAAGATAAGTGAAGAGGATTTCAGAGAACTCTCTGGAGAGCTTTCCAAGTTGGGACAATTCACGAATACCCCAGAGTGACCACTGGAAAAACTCATTGAAAGAAAGCTGGTCAATTCAGCTGTAGGGAGTAATACCACTAAGAGCAGACATTTACACCATGTGTGCCAGACCCTACGCTAATTGTTTTATGTTCATTAAGCCATTTAATCCTCACAACAGCTTTAGGGAGATAAGGAGTCTTCTTATTCCCATGTCATAGATGAGGAAGCTGAGGCCCAGAAAGGTTAAGAAATTAGTCCAAGGCCCACAGCTAGTAAATGGCAAAATCTCGATTTGAATACAGGCTTCCAAGTCTAGTGCTTCCCCATGTCTGAAGGCTTACTTTCTTCATTCTTAACCAAAGGAGCCCTGGTGGCGCGGTGGTTAAGCACTTGGCCGTTAACCGCAAGGTCCATAGTTGGAACCCACCAGCTACTCAGTTGGTGAAAGATGTGGCAGTCTGCTTCCATAAAGATTACAGCCTTGGAAACCTTATGGGGCAGTTCTACTCTGTCCTGTAGGGTCGCTATGAGTTGAAATCAACTTGATGACAATGGGTTTTTTATTCTTAACCAAACCTTACCCAACGTCAAGGCTTAGCTCAAACCATCCCCGTCTAAGAATACTGCCGGAACTGTCCCAGCTGGAAGAGTCTCCACTGGTCTTTGGGTTGTGTTTTCATGGAGGCAGCCATGGCTGCAGAGTGGCCATCACTCAAGACAGCAGGGGCGTCTTCTGTGGAATCGCAGAACCTGTGGCCCCTTGTGCTAAATACCTTTCGTGTACGCAACTGCTCTTTTGAAGATGGATGTGATGTTTGGAACCATCTGGAAGTCATTTGAAGTCCAATGAAAAAGCCAGCAATCAAGCTGAGAAAAAGCATTTTTGATAGAATGAAATAAGGTACGTTCTAACTAAATGAAGCTATTCTTTTTCTGTGGTTTAAAAGCTCGATCTAAATATAATTCCAAATGTGAAGAATTCCCCCAAAGGTGAGTAATGGCAGCCTAACTGGAAAGCATGAATTCCCGGGAATATGTGCAGGGTAAGACTCGTTTGGAACTATATGTTCTTTTTTTTCCTCTTAGTCACTCTCGTCACTGTATACTCAACCTTCATCTACACTTTTTTTTCTGTACAATTAGATTTTGAAATTTTGGAGAAAGTATCTGTGGCTTTTACTTCTTTCTGTTCCCTGAAGTAGGTAACTTGGTGACTTGCCTCTAAGTCCAAAATGAGCATCTTTTCATTGGACTGACAAGAAGCCCCATATGTTGGGGAAACTTTGCACCTGAGCAGAGTTAAGCAGGAGGTCCCACTGTGCCGATGATCTGTGGTACAAGTTTGAAGGATTGGTACAATGGTAGAATAACATGAGAAATACTTGGACTAGTTGAATGGAGTGTCTCATGGGGGCAGAGTCTATTTAGTGGAATCATGGGAGATATAATTAGAAAGGGATGATTTATGGACAGATTAACTCTATATCCTCTAGGCCAATGGTTTCAATTTTTTTTTAAATCGTTAGATTTGTTTTCCCCCTATTCCCAGTAAATCACAAAGCCATGTACAGAAACTTAATACGTACAACATTTTGTAAAAGGACCCTGGCTAACGTGGTGGAGGAAGGGCCTGGGAGCTCCTCTCGCTTGACTTGCTCATTGTGGTCCCCTCTCACACATACACCCCAGGCACCTCTGAGGAGTCCTAGGGCTTTTCCAAAGCATTGGAGGCATGAGCCTAGACACTGAGAGGCCCTTTAACAATGTGCTCTTTGATCTTATCCACGTAAGTGTCCTCATGAGTCGGAATTGACTCGAGGACACAGGACAACAGCAACAATAGAAGTGTAGTCCCTGGTTTCCTGACCGTCCTAGACTGGGTTCTCACAGCTTTAAATCTCCCCTCTTCCCCGGGGATATTGTGGGACATGGTCCCTGTGGCATATACTACCCAACCCCATTCCCTTTTCTTCTTTACTACCAGAACTCAGTTTGAATCAAGGTAGCCATGCATTCAGCGTGAAAGGTAATCACGACTGGTCTCAGGCAGTAGTTGGCCAAATCCAGCTACCACTGTTTTGGTAAATAAAGTTTTATTGGGACATAGCCATACTCATCTGTTTACCAATTGTCTATGGCTGCTTTCCTGCCACGATGGCAGAGTTGAGTCTTTGTGGCAGAAACTGTATGGCCTGCAAAGCCTGAATTATTTACTATCTGGTCATTTACAGAAAAAGTTTGCAGACCTTTAGTCTAAGACAATCATGACAATCCCATTTCCCTTTGTCAAGATTAGGGATATACATGTAACCACTTCGGCCAAGAAAATGGAAGAGTTTAGGAAAGATTTTACTTCCTGATAAGAGAAAGGAATATGAGGAGAAAGCTCTTTTTGTACCTCTTCCTTCCTTCCTATCATGTGAGGATGTGATATCTGGAGGTGTGGCAGCCATTTTGTAATCACGAGGAATAAGAGATGAGCCTAATTCCTTGATGACGTCATTAAGTCACCAAACCTACCCTAGGACCATCTACTTTCACACTTCTTGTGGATTAAACAATAAAAATCCCTGTGGTTATAGCAGGATCCCTGGTGGCACCTGGTCCCACTCCTTGAAAACCCTATGGGCAGTTCTACTCCGTCCTGTAGGGTAGCTATGAGTCAGAATCGACTTGACAGGAACAGATTTGGTTTTTTTTTAAATAGTTATAGCAACTCTTCATTGGGTTTTTGTTATTTTCAGTTGAATGTAGGATAACCAGGTTATTTGGTTGAAAAACTTAATAGAGAAAGGCAAGAAGTGTTCTTGTGGAGACTATGCAATGGTGTGGATTATAGCGAATCTGGTGGAATAAAAATAAAGATAGCTAATAATTACTGGAAACTTACAGCATGCCAGTCACTACACTATGCATTTGCTCAGCACAAACCACTTGGAGACACTATTGTTGTTATGACCATTTTACTGATGAGGAGAGTGAGGTTTATGGAACTTTAACAGTTTGCCGGAAGTTACACAATTAAGTGACTGAGCTCAAGTTTCTCCAGGTCTGCTGACTTCAAAAGCCAAGCCCTTAACCACTATTTTACACTGCCGTTTCTGTATATAGACTTGAATTCAAATCCCAACTCAGCCACTTAGCAGGCAAGTTACTTCCTCTCCTTGAGCCTCAGCTTCTCTGCAATAATGTGGAGATAATACCTTCCGCAAAGGGAGGACGTTCCTGTCACAGCGCCTCAAACGCGGTGTTCCGCTGCTTTTGTTTATGTGCTTGTCTCTTCAGGCATATGTGGATGGTGGTGAGTGAGCTATGGGAGTAACCAAGAGGCAGAAAAGAAAATAGCAAGGAGAGTGAGAATAGAATCAAGCAGGCGGAGAAAGGCTCACCAGTTCCTGAAACGTTCAAGGAGGCTGGCATAGGGTCTGGGGTGGGGTCCCGTGAGGCGTGCACACCTCAAGGCTACGCGTTGTGTTTGACCGAGAGCTTGCCGACCTTATGGTCTGCTGGTTTTCCAACGGTGGCCTGAGAGCACTTTCTGGTCATTGTCCTGTGTCAAGGTGCTCTGAAAGACTGTAAGGAACTGTCATAGATTGAATTGTGTCCCCCCAAAATATCTGTCAACTTGGCTGGGTCAAGATTCCCTGTACTGTATGACTGTGTACCATTTTGTAATCTGATGTGATTTCCTTATGTGTCATCAACTCTACCACTATGATGTAATAAGATGGATTAGTGGCAGTTATACTGATGAGGTATGCAAGATTAGATAGTGTCTTAAGCCAATCTCTTTTGAGATATAAAAGAGAGAAGCAAGCAGAGACACATGGGGACCTCATATCACCAAGAAAGCAGTGCTGGGAGCAGAGTGTTTCCTTTGGACCTGAGGTTCCTGTGCAGAGAAGCTCCCAGAACAAGGGAAGTCTGATGACATGGACCTTCCTCCAGAGCTGATGGAGAAAGGGTTCCCCTGGAGCTGACACCCTGAATTTGGACTTGCAGCCTACTGGACTGTGAGAGAATAAATTCTTTTTGTTAAAGCCATCCACTTGTGGTATTTCTGTTACAGCAGCACTAGATGACTAAGACAGGAAATAAACCAAAAAAAATTCCCTGAGTTGTTGGTGTTATTCACCTTTGTGTAAAACTCAGCCACTGTGCAGAGTGAGTGTTTTTCAAAGTCTAGGTCATGGATGCATATGACCCTTTATCTTGTTGGTATTTTGCTCCCTGTGGTAAGGCCATCTGCTCAGGATGAGTGGAAAGCTGAAGATTCTGAGGAAGGGTCAGAGATGGCCTTCGTGGTTATCAGCTCTATTTTGGCAGTTTCCTCTCTGAGCGTTACTGTACCATTTTTAATGGAAAAGAAGAATCAAGACCAGTCAGCCCAAAGACCTTGTGGAAAATATATGAAACTTGGAGTCTAAAATGAAGATAAACTGTTAAGACTCTTTTAGAAAGGGAGCAAATAAAAGCAAGAAAAACGACCCCAGTGGCTTATTACATAACGTCCAGATGTTCGGCATCTCCCAAGCCAGATGATGGGATGACTTTTCACTACTCATCTGGATGCCTTGGCATCACTATAGACACGAAGAATGAGAGCAGTTATGTAAGAAGCTTGCTGGAGTGGTCTTGGTCTTCGTCCTTGATTTGCCCTTCAAGAGCCCCATAAACGTTCAGCTGCATACTAAGCTTAGAGGCGGCTGGTTTTTAAGGAACACATTCCTCAGACCCAGCATGGGCTCCAGAGCCTCTTGGAAGCCCTCTGAGCATTGGTCCTAGGTGGACAGAGGCCTGGGTGGAAGAATTTCCCCTTCCCGTTCCGATGTTTTAGGTTCAGGTAGACAGACCTAGACTCGTTGCGTTGTAGCTGAACTAATCTAACACGTTATTAAACTACGATTGTGGACTTTTAAAAAGCAGTGGCTGCTCTGCAGAGTGATAGATAGATATCCATGTTTCAGAGTACTTTGTTTGTCCATTTGTCTGCTTGTTCTCACCTGAAATGCCAGCTAAGGGCAATAAGCCCTATTTTATTCCTAGAATACAAAAACCAAACCTGATTAGTGTAAGCGTTTGTTGAAAAAGCATTTTCACTGCACACTAATCTCTACATAGCCTTTGGGGAAATCCTTGCAATTCCATAGCTGATAAGTAAATCTGGAAAGTGAGTAAACCCTCTGTAAATCTCTTACCGATACAGAATTCCACTGGTTATGTGAGTTCTGCCAGCTCTGAGCTTGGCTTCTGTTGTGCACCTTGCAGACGGATCTGAAACAACGCCTGCCCAGGAAGAGAAATGTTTGTCGTGACCCTGCCTAGCATGGAGCTCTCAATTCCAGCTTTTCATAGGAGCCAGGTGGTGTCCAGGGCTAATGTTGACGCCCTGGATTATGGTTGTTATTTGGTGCTTTCGTTGAACTCGAATGCTCCGCTTGGCGTTGTATCGCACTGTAAATCGGAAACATCGTGCTCCTTTTTCTTTTGCTTTTCCATTCAGGCTAAGAGTAGGGGTCCTGAAACTGCATCACAAAATTTTTAGAAGTTGGAATCAAGTTTCGGTGTAAACACTCTCCTTTAAAGCCCATGCCATCTCTCCAGCCCCCCTCCAAGAGACTTGCAATGCTCAGTCTTTTCTGCTACATGACAGTTTGTACAGAACTACGTTATAGTGATTATCTTGTCGGAGCCCAAGGGCAGGGACTGTGTCTTTTCTTCTTTGTAACGATTACTGCCTGACACTTCCATTAGTAGTTAACTCCTTATTAGTAATTAACTATTGCCGAACGGGAGCCCTGGTGGCGCAGTGGCTAAGAGCTCAGGTTGCTAACCTAAAGGTCGGCAGTTTGGATCCATTAGCTGCTCCTTGGAAACCCAATGGGGCAGTTCTACTCTGTCCTATAGGGTCGCTAGGAGTTGGAATCAGCTAGGTGGCACATATCAACAACAGCAATGCTGAATGAATGAATTTCAGCTCTCCTTGAAGCAGTTTACGTGACTTTATGTGTGTATGTGTGTGGGGCACTGTCAGAGAATGACACGTAGGCCCTGTTAGCCTTGGGATTCATTTAAAAAGGAGTTAGAGAATTTCGCTTACATCCTTGATAGAACTCTCAAAGATGACAAAGGGTCTGCTGCAGGGCACATGACACCAGCACATTCCAAAGGCATGTTTTCTGTATCTACAAAGAGAACCCCCAAGGTGGACCCCAGCTCTCTGGAGGTACACATGCACACTTTGAAAATAGTTCTATAACCCCCAGAGGATTCATGATCAATCAGGCGTGTAGGCATGGTGTTGAAATGAGTGTTAAGATGATACTGGTAAAAGAATCAGACTGGTTGTTTGATATCTTAAAAGCAAAAGTGCTTGTATTCAGCATCTACTGCTGCATAACAAATTACTCCAAAACTTAGTGGCTTATAACAACCAACGATTATTATCTCACAGTTCTGAGGGTCAGAAATCTGGGGGTGGCTTAGCTGAGTTGTTCTGGCTGAGGGTCTCTCATGAGGTTGCAATGAGGTTGTCGGCAGGGCCTGCGGTCATCTGATGGTTTGACTGGAGATGGAGGATCCACTTTCAAGATGACACACTCACATGGCTCTTGGCAGGAGGCCTCAGTTCCTCTGCACATGGGCCTCTCTGCAAGCTGCTTGAGTTTCCTCACAACATGGCAGCTGGCTTCCCCCAGAGTGAGTGATCTGAGACAGAGCAAGGAGGAAGCCATAGTGCCTTTTATGATTGAGTCTTCAGAGTTGCACACTGTCACTTCTGCTTTGGTCTATTCCCTAGAAGCCAGTCCCTAAGTCCAGCTCACACTCAGAAGGAGGGGAATTAGGCTTCACATCTTGAAAGGAGGAGCATCACAGAATTTGTGGACGTATTTTAAATCAAGCACAAAGTTGTTGCTTTAATTCAATTCAACAGTATTTTTTGAACACTGGCTGGCCTTTCCAGATGTGCTTAATATGTAAATCCTGCTTGCTCTGCATTCTGGAGGGAGTCCACAGAGAGCTCCCCAATGTAAAAATCAGGACCTGTGGTTCTGAGTGTTTGACCCAGTGCCTTCTCTGAAGCCATGTTTGATTTCTCTGTCTGCAGCCTTGTATCATGGAGACGCCTCTCACTGAAATCCAATGTCATCTCTCCAAAGAATAATAACAACAGTGCAGACTATTGGCCACTCGCTGCTCTAGATGCTCTACGAATGTTAATTCATTAAATTCTGGCAACCACCCTAGGAGCTAGATGCTCTTATTATCATCCCAGTTTCACAGGTAGGGATGCTGAGGGCTGAGGCAGTTCGTCTAGGATCACCTGGCCAGTAAATGGAAACCCTGGGAGTTGAACCCAGCAGCATGGCCCCAGGGTCTGCGCTCTTGCTTCCTCCATTGTGCTGGGGTGCATCCTCCTTCAGGTGGGCTCTCTCTACTCAAGATCCCCTGAAGTGAAGTTTATGTGTATGTCATATAGCTGCGACTGTAATTCAGACCATCTTAAAAATACTCTGTGGAGATGATGAAAATCCGCCCTGCTGTTTTTACATGATATAATAACAGAGAGAAACTACATCTTATTAGAGATTATATAATAATATACATTATCACATGCTTCAGTTACAGGCTGTGGGGTACAAAATGTTTTTATTACTCAGCCCCTGCCCTTGAGAAACTTAGAAACTCATTGGGAAGAGAAGGTATACACACAAAGCAAGCAAAAATAGAAGACAGTTTATTTAAGGGCAAATGTGTGTAGTATTAGTTATAGACACCAGGAAAGTATAGAATCAGATATGGATCAAGGAAGACTGGAGTAGCTGAGAATCTTCTGGAACTCTGTGATAATGTTCTACCATGTTGAAAAGGCTGTATAAAAAGGAAGAAAATCATTCTGCTGGTCGGCAACCCTAGATAGATATACATAATTCCAGAACAAATTCTAGAAAGTTTGTTTTCAGAGTATTCTGGAAAATTCCATTTTCCAGGAGCAAACCATTTCTCTACTGTTACCACTGGAACACCATTGAATTGATTTAGAACAGCCTCAGATGAGGTTCTAAGGGCCGCTTCTTTCCCCTAGTCTCCCCTATTTTCTATTTTACGCTCCCACTCTTTTCCTTGGGTTCCCAGTGCCGTCCGCCAGAATGGTGAAGACGTGGAGGACTGTGTTCCAACCTCATCCTGGGCAGAGAGCAGAAATTCTTGCACTCACTAGCTCTTCACAATCCTCTCTTGCATTAGACTTCAGTTTGTCAGTCTTCAGAAAAGAACATCCACAAAATAAGGAACCTCTCCCTTCCTCATTACAATCTCCTCCTGCAGCCTGACTTCCACCCACCAGGACTGAAAAGGGATGTAAAGGATGAGGGGGACAGATGACCAACCCACTCATCTGTACCAAGCAGACTTCAGGGACTGATGGACCCTGAAGAAGGGTGTAAGTTTGTGGAGAGCAGTAAAGAACATTCTAGGCTGGGAGAGAGGCTAACCAAAGTCCTGAAGGTAGGGATGGACATGCTGTATACAATGGGCCATGAAGAGATGGACTTAACTGGGGCAGAGCGTTCTTCTAGGGAAATTGAAAGAAAATTCCATGAGGTAAAAACGATGGGATTCTGCAGTGCTGGGAATGCTATGGTGGGGGATACAAGTCTGGGGACCTATTCAAGGGAGTGACTGAAGTATTCCATTTCTCGTTTCTCAGCCCTTTTTTGGACATTAAGTGTGACAAAAGACATGGTAGGTGGTTGCTGGAGGGGGCCCTCATGTCACACGTGGGAAAATCCCCACTCCCTCCCTTGCCTCCTTCTACAGAGCTCAGGAAATCCTGCTACCCAAACCCTACAAGTTATTGCCAGTCCTTGGACATAATTAATGTACTTACTAGCCAGAATTTCATCCCGGTGCACACAGGTATGTCCCAGGTGGACAGCTAGACTATTTGTCACATTTTCTAGGACGCTGCCCCGAGCCCCATACCTGCTGTGATTCTTGCAGCCGGTTGCACAAATGTCAGGCCACGTTAGCGCTGATCCTGTGCTTTGCTGTCATACTGCGCTCTCCCAAAGAAACACTTGTCTGCTTTTTCCTATTTAGAGCTGAATTCTATGCTCCCTGCTATGTGGACATCAAATATAAATGATTTCAACCCTGGTCTTTGAGTCTGCACAGACTGTCATGAGTATTATTTTCTAAGAAAAGATTCCATGAGGTATTTTCAGAAGGGCTGGTTCCCATGTTCTTCCTCTCTGATATGTCATGGTGTTTCTTTGGTTCCCCACAGTCCAGGGATGGAGAAGATTCTCTGTCTTGGTGGCAGTATCTCACCCAGAATTTCTCTCATTTTTGTAGGTAGGAGAGGGATACTTACACATATCACAACAAAAACATTGGATCCTTACTAAAATATATGTATATATATATGCATATATATATATATAAAATTGAACTTTAGATGAAGGTTTACAGAACAAACTAGCTTCTTATTAAACAGTCAGTACATATATTGCTTTATGACATTGGTTAACAACTCCATGACACATCACTACTCTCCCTTCTCGAACTTGGGTTCCCTATTACCAGCTTTCCTGTCCCCTCCTGCCTTCCAATCCTTGCCCCTGGGCTGGTGTGCCCCTTTAGTCTCGTTTTATCCTATGGGTCTGTCTAATCTTTGGCTAAAAGGTGAACCTCCAGAGTGACTTCATTACAGGCTAGAAGGGTGTCTGGGGGGCCATACTCTTGGGATTTCTATAGTCTCTGTCGGGCCAGTAAGTCTGGTCTTTTCTTCTTCTTCTTTTTTTTTTTTTTTTTTTGAGTTAGAATTTTGTTTTACACTTTTCTTCTGCTCTGTCCAGAACCCTCTGTTGTGATCCCTGTCAGAGCAGGAGGTGGTGGTAGCCGGGCACCATCTAGTTGTACTGGACTCAGTCTGGTGGAGGCCATGGTAGTTGTGGTCTGTTAGTCCTTTGGACTACTCTTTCCCTTATGCCTTTAGTTTTTCTTACAAAAATATTTTTAATGTAGAGTTGAATTTAGCAGAAAAAGATTCCCATTGGACCCCTTTCAAAAGTGATTTAGAGGATTACCCACAGGACTTCATTATGAGACTGGGTCACTTATCATTGTTCTCGTGGGTAGGGGCTGAAGTGTTGCAGGTGACTACGGTGTAACAGAGAAATGAGAAAGGAGTTTTTGGGAAATTGTCCCAGTCTATACTGCAATGACCCATCTGTCAGTTTGTTGTACCGTGGTGGCTTGTGTGTTGCTGTGATGCTGGAAGCTATGCTACCAGTATTTCAAATACCATCAGGGTCACCTATGGTGGAGAGGTTTCAGTGAAGCTTCCAGACTAAGACAGACTAGGAAGAAAGGCCTGGTTATCTACCTCTGAAAATTAATCAATGAAAACTCTATGGGTCACAACAGAATATTGCCCAGTACAGTGCTGGAAGATGAGCCCCCTGGGTTGGAAAGCACTAGACAGTAGCTGCAACAATCGACTCAAATATACCAACAATCATAAAGATGGTGCAGGACTGGGTGAGGTTTCCTTGTGTTATACATAAGGTCACCATGAGTCTGAGCTGACTTGATAGCAGTTAACAACAGCAACAATACAGCAACGAGAGCGGAAAGCCTGCTCTGGAGAATTGAGTTTATTAGGTAAAATGGTTCCTACTTCTAGCCCTTTGGAAATGGTGAATTTCCTGCCTTGCATTCCATGTAGCTTCCACGTTGGGGCAAAACCAAGATTTATGTCAGAGCATGGATCTCTGGGTCAGATGACTGGGATTTGAAACCCAGCTCTACTCCTTCTTAGCTGTGAGAACCACACATGTGCTATCTAATATCTCCAAGCCTCAGTTTTAGAATCTAGAAAATGACAACAATAATAATATTTATCTCATAGGATTATTTTAAAAATTAAATGATTCAATTTACGTGAATGGCTTAACCTAGTGTCTGGCACATGACAGATAGTCAAAAAATGCTAGCTGTTATTATGATTAAGGAGCCCTGGTGGTGCAGTGGTTACGTGCTCAGTTGCTAACTAAAAAGTTGGCAGTTCGAACCCACCCAGCTGCTCTCAGGGAAAAAGACTTGGTGACCTGCTTTGGTAAAGGTTATAGCCAAGAAAACCTGATACGGCAGTTCTACTCTGTCACATAGAGTCTCTATGAGTCAGAATCGACTTGACATCACCCAGCGACAGTAGATAGTAGTATTTTTATATTGTTGGTAATGAATTGAAAGAATTGGAGTATATAAAACAGTGATAATTCTGCAGATATAAAAATTATTAAAACACAAACATTTAAGTTTGGGATAATAAGAATGAAGTACTTGCTTATTCCCTTCTCAGCATTGTCACCTCATCTAGTTCTCTAGAGATTTACTGCCAGCTCACAGAAGCCCTTCAGCTTTCTTTGGCCTGCACACATGCAGAATTGTCTATGTGTGTGCACACACACCGTGCTTCATGTGGTAACGCCACTTCGAAACATGGAGAGAAGCATTAAGATCGTTAATGAGAATGTCACGGAAAAAAGGGATTTCAGTCCTTTCAATGGACCTCAGCCACTGAAGGACCTTTCTCTTCACTGTAAAGTCAAGTAACAGGCATTAGGGTCCATCCTCTTACAACACTTGTCTTTGTTCTGTTTGGGGTGCTCTGAGCATGGTCCCAGGACATCTGGAAAATTAAATGAGGAAAATAATTTACCCTTTCTTCCCCTTGGACTGAGGACCTGCAGAAGTAAAGGGAGCCAGGATACTTACTATAGCTTCCAGGTAGGTTTTAGGGGACAAAGAGTGACAGCAATCAAATGTATGGCTTAAAATAGCTACACTTCAGGTGAGGCCTGTTACGCAAGGGAAATTATACTGGCGATAGTCCCAGCCACTTCAAGGAAGATGAGATCTCCACTCACAGTCATAAGAAGATTTGCCTTCTGATTGCAAATCACTCACGTTAGCTTTGTAGACAATAGCAGATAACAGTCTGGAGGAAAAATGACTTGGGAAGAGAGAGAAAAATTGGGAAACAGAGGTATACTATTGAGATGAATTGGGATCAGTATTTCTGATTCATGGGATGGTTTTCAATGGTGTCGGTTGGGCCTCTTCAAAAAGTGGGCATAGCTTGTTCAGGTGGGGTCTTTTATGCTCTAAGAAATAACATAAGGGAAGAGTCAGGAGGAAGAATGTCCCAGGAGGGAGCAACAGTACTTACAGACCCTAAGGCAGGACGGATTTTGGTGTGTTTGGAAAAGTGAAAGAAGACCAGTGTGAATGGAGAAGAGAGAGCGAGAGGAGAAAAAACGGAGACAATGGACAAGGGACAGAAGCAGGGGCCATTCACATAGGGCCCTGTAAGTTTGGGTAAGGAGTTCACAGCAATGGGCTCAAGCAAAGATGGTGGAGATGTGCAGGACCGGGCAACATTTTGTTCTGTTATACATAAGGTCACCATGAGTCAGAGCTGACTTGACAACGGCTAACAACAAAGGGAGTTTAGCTTATTATTGTAAGTGCGTTTGTAAACCACTGAGGAGTTTTAAGCTGAGGAATTATAAATTATCTGATATATAGTCACATTGAAGGAAATCTCTAAGTAACTACAAGACACTCCCTCAAATGATATTTTATGGATAGAACTCATCAATACTCTACCCAACATCTGGGAGGCTGCTGGAGGGCACAGCATTTCAGAGATCATGCTTCACCACCTTCTAGCGCTGACAGACCTTTATTCAAGATGGAGCTTAGTATTTTTCAGGAGGACTGGGAAATATTCTGTATGCCATGTCTTGATTAAGATATTGAAGGGGAAGGTCACAAATGAAATTGTACCTTGGTGATTTTCTGGGTTACAAAATCTCAAAAGTATAACTAAACTGGAGAGAAGCAAGAACCCACTTGAGACTTCAAAAAATCTTCAAAAGACCACTAATGTTTTCTCAAGTTTCTTTTATGCCAGTCCAAATCTGGATATAATTATTTGTAAGAAAGCAATAGACCATACTCTAAGGCTCCACCTATTTGAAACAAAAATGGGCAAAATATAGCTACAACCTTTATCAGTCATCCTAGGTTTAGTTACGCTGCAGTAACAACCTCCAAATCTCGGTGTCTTAGCAACTAGTAGGTTTTTTTCTTCCTGAAGTTACAAGTTGGATGTTGCTCTGTGTTTTCAGCCCAGGACCTGGATTTAAGGAGCAGCCTCTGTCTGAGCCATGCCAGCCTCAGAAAGAAAGGTAAGAGCAACAGCAAACCCATGTGTTAGATTTTAAAGTTTCTGCTCAGAGGTGGCACAGATCTCTTTCATTCACATTTTACAAGATGAAGGCAATCAAATTGTCAAGGCCAATGTTAGCAGATCAGGAAGTATAATCATTCTGGAGGGACCGGTCTGTAGGGAGGGACACTGAATATTATAAACAAATACTACAATGTATAACAATGGCATATTTTGCTTTCCCCACATTGAGTAATGATCTTGCGTTAACAGAGCAGAAAATGTTCAGTTGCTGTAATTCAGAATATGGTTCTGTTCCTGAAAATTAGCATCACAAGCATTCATTTTTAAGAATAACTTCTGAAAATCTGACATGAGCAGTTTAGAAGTGATTAAACATAATTCTACTAGAAGCAAAGAGCACTTAATAAAGCAGAGTTTTCAATTCCTAATCTGGTTTTGTACCAATCTCTCAAAAGTTCAAGACTGAGTGTTAGGAGGATTTTTATGCCGGGGGTGTGGGGGGAAGACTCTTAAATTGATTTCTTCAATTCGGGATGAATGGGATAAAAGAATACATTGATAACAGAATTTTAGTCAACATTGTGTTCCACTTAAGAAAGTATGTATTATGTGGTTAGCTATGGAATATGAAACTTTATTTTTACCAAGAATGGAAAGAAAAAAAAAACCAAAAACCAACTTACATGAGTCAAGAAAAGAATATACCAAACACCAAATGTGCGTCACATTTAGTTGAAGATCCATGTACTCTTTTTTTTTTTTTTTAATTGTACTTTAGTTGAAGGTTTACAGAATAAACTAGCTTCTCATTAAACAATTAGTACACATATTGTTTTGTGACATTGGTTGCCAACCCCACGACATGTCAACACTCACCCCTTCTCGACCTTGGGGTCTCCATCACCAGCTTTCCTTTCCCCTTCTGCCTTCTTGTCCTTGACCTTGGGCTGGTGTGCCCCTTTAGTCTTGTTTTGTTTTATGGGCCTCAGGAGTGACTTCAGTACTGAACTATGAGGGTGTCTGGGGGCCATACTCTTGGGGTTTCTCCAGCCACTGTCAGACCAGTAAGTCTGGTCTTTTTTTTTTAATGAGTTAGAATTTTGTTCTACGTTTTTCTCCAGCTCTTTCTGGGACCCTCTATTGTGATCCCTGTCAGAACAGTCGGTGGTGGTAGCTGGGCACCATCTAGTTGTGCTGGACTCAGTCTGGTGGAGGCTGTGGTAGTTGAGGTCCATTAGTCCTTTGGACTAATCTTTCCCTTGTGTCTTTAGTCTTCTTCATTCTCCCTTGCTCCAGATGGGGTGAGACCAGTGGAGTATCTTAGATGGCCATTCACAAGCTTTTACGACCCCAGACGCTACTCACCAAAGTAAATGTAGAACATTTTTTTAATAAACTATGCTGTGCCAGTTGAGCTAGATGTTCCTTGAGATCATGGTCCTTGCAGCTCTCAGCCTGGTAATTCAGGCCCTCAGGGAGTTTGGATGTGTCTACGGAGCTTCCATAACCTTTCCTTGTACAAGTTGTGCTGGCTTTGCCAGTATTGTGTACTGTCTTACTCTTCACCAGAGTTACTAGTTATCTATTGTCTAAATTTGTTTTTCCATTCCCACCTCTCCCCTCCCTCTTAACCATCAAAGATCATTTTTTTTTTCTATGTAAACCTTTTCATGACTTTTTATAGTAGTGGTCCCCTATTTGTCCTTTTGTGATTGACTTATTTCAATCAGCATAATGCCTTCCAGATTCATCTATGCTGTGAGATGCTTTGCAGATTCATCACTGTTCTTTATTGTTGTGCAGTGCTCCATTGTGTGCATGGACCATAGTTTGTTTACCCATGATGGGCATCTAGGTTGTTTCCATCTTTTTGCTATTGTGAACAATGCTGCAATGAACATGGGTATACATACATCTATTCATGTGATGGCTCTTATTTCTCTAGGATATGTTCCCAGGAGTGGGACTGCTGGATCATATGGTATTTCTATTTCTAGCTTTTTAAGGAAGCTCCATATCGTTTTCCAAAATTGTTGTACCAATTTACTTTCCCACCAGTAGTGCATGAGAGTTCCAAGGTCTTCTACAGCCTCGCCAACATTTGTTATTTTCTGTTTTTTTGATTCATGCCAGTAATGTTGGGGTGAGACGGTATCTCGTTGTAGTTTTGATTTGCATTTCTCTAATGGCTAATGATTGTGAGCATTTCTTCATGTGTCTGTTAATCACCTGAATGTCTTCTTTGATGAAGTGTCTGTTCATATCCTTTGCCCATTTTTTAATTGGATTATTTGTCTTTTTGTTGTAGAGATGTTGAATTTTCTTGTAGATTTCAGAGATTAGACATTTGTCAGATTTGTCACAGTCAAAATTTTTTTCCAGTCCATAAGTTCTCTTTTTACTCATTTGGTGAAGTCTCCCCCAACCCTTTTTCGTTTATTGTTGTAGTTTAAATGAAGTTTACATTTCAAGTTAGTCTCCCGTACAAAAATTTATACATACATTGTTACGTGACCCTAATTGCTCTCCCTATACTGTGACAGCACACTCGTCCTTTCCACCCCTGATTCCCCATGTCCGTTCAATTAGCTCCTAACCCTCTCTGCCTTCCCATCTCACCTCTGGACAGAAGCTGTCCATTTAGTCTCTTGTATCTACTTGAGCTAAGAGGCACACTCCTCACGAGTATCACTTTATGTACATAGTCCAGTCCAATCCCTGTCTGAAGAGTTGGCCTCAGAAACTGTTTTAGTTCTGGGCTGATAGAGAATCTGGGGGTCTTGCTTTCCCTGGTTCCTCCAGTCTCATTCAGACTATTAAGTCTGGTCTTCTTGCTAGAATTTGAGTTCTGCACCCCACCTTTCTTCTGCTCCATCAGTGACTCTCTGTTGTGTTCCCTGTCAGGGCAGTTATTGGTGGTAGTTGGGCACCATCTAGTTCTTCTGTTCTCAGGCTGATGAAGTCTCTGGTTTATGTGGCCCTTTCTGTCTCTTGGGCTAATACTTTCCTTGTGTTTTTGATGTTCTTCATTCTCCTTTACTCCAGGTGGTTGGGACCAATTGATGCATCTTAGATGGCCACTTGCAAGCTTTTAAGACCCCAGACGCTACTCACTGAAGTAAGATGCAGAACATTTTCTTAATAAACTTTGTTATGCCAATTGACCTAGATGTCCCCTGAAAGCATGGTCCCCAGATCCCTACCCCTGCTACTCTGTCCCTTAAAGTGTTTGATTTTATTCAGGAAACTTCTTAGCTTTGGTTTAGTCCAGTTATGCTGACTTCCCCTGTAGTATATGCTGTCCTTCCCTTCTTTTGGTGAAGTCTTTTAATGAGCGTAAGTGTTTAATTTTTAGAATATCCCAGTTATCTAGCTTATCTTCTGGAGTTTGTGTGTTGTTAGTTATGGTTTGAATCCTGTCAATGCCATGTATTAGGGCTTTTAGCGTTGATCTTATTTTTTCTTCTACGGAAGATCCATCAACTCTTCTGGGACTTTTGCAGTGGCCCCCAGCTGGCTCCTCTGCTCTCCTCCTGGCCCCTCTGAAGCCTATTCTCCACACAGCAGCCAGAGTGGACCTTCAAAAACTTAAACCCACTGCAGTCGGTTTGACTCCAATTCATGACGACCTCATGTGTATCAGAGTAGATGGAGTTGATTTTTTGGAAGTAGACGGCCAGGCCTTTCTTTCAAAGTGCCTTAGGGTGGACTCACACTTACAGCTGAGTATGTTAACCGTTTACACCATCCAGGAACTTTCTAAAACTTAGGCTATGCCATGTTCTGCTCAGAATCTGCTCCGAACCCTCTAAGGAAACTCCCAACTCACTCAGAATGATACCCAAGTTGTCACCATGATCTGTGGGACCCTATGTGACCCAATCACCTCTCTGACTTCATTTCCTGTCACTCTCCTCCTCTCTCACTCCATTTCAGCCACACTGGCCTCCTCACTCTTCTTTAACCTGCCAACCCACTGCTATTTCAGGGCCTTTGTGCTGTCTGTTCCCTTGACCTGGGAGACTTTGACCACAGATATTCACATTCGTAATTCATTCACATTATCAAAGAGGCCTTCCTGTCCACCTTACCTAAATTAAGACCAGATACTCTCTGTCGCTTTACTCTGCTTTATTTTCTCTTCTTAGCACTTATCACTACCTGACTGATTATATAAATGTTTATTTTCCATCTCCTTTCACGAGAAAGGTGCCAAGAACAGTAACTGGCACACAGTTGTTATTGTTAGTTGCCGTTGCGTTGATTTCGACTCATGGCGACCCCCTGTGTTACAAAGTAGAACTACTCCATGGCGTTTTCTGGCTTGTAATCTTATCAGAAGTAGAAACATCAGGATATATCTTCCGCAGGTCTGTTGGGTGAGTTCAAACCAACAACCTTAAGGTTAGCAGTTGAATACAAACCATTTGCACCACCTAGGGAAGCTGGCACATAATAGATGCACAGTAAATATTTTTTGGATGAATTAAAGGAACTATTGCAGTTATTCATAAGCCCATCAGATCTATGTAAATACTAAATGTGCCATTAGTGCGGGAATTAGTAAAAATGTAATTCCTCATCTAAAAAAAAACTACATAAAAATATGATAACTTACATATTAAAAAACTTAAACAACACAGAAAAATGCAATCCCTGCTTTTGTTAATTTTTCCTGATTTTCATTAATTTTCTTCCCCCAAATCTCAGTGTTTACAACAGACGTATGAGAGGAAATCACAAAATCCTGAAAAATGGATTGTATGAAACAAGTATGAAAAAGCCATTGGATGCATTTTCACATGAATGATTAGCTGTCCCCTGTAAACGGAACACAGTAAATCAGTTATAACAACCACTAGGACAGTAAAAAGAATAGCAAACACAGTGATAATGAAAAACAACTACAGTCAAGCTGCCCCTGAACAGACGGATAAAACAACTACTAGAAGAAGACTATGTGCAAGTAATAAGCAAACTATAAGTCTAAGAATAACAAACAAGTCAGTCTTAGAAGACATACAACCAGAATGCTTCTTAGAAGTGAGGATTGCTTACTCTGGACACGTCATCAGGAAAGACCAATCACTAGAGAAGGACATCATGTTTGGTAAAGTAGAGGGTCAGCAAAAATGAGGAAAACCCTCAATGAGATGAACTAACACAATAGCCACAACCATGAACTGAGACATACCAACAATTATGAAGATGGCACAGGTTTAGACAACTTTTTGTTTTGTCATATATAAGGTCGCCATGAGTTGCAGCCAACTTGATAGCAACTAAACAACACAGCTTGGTTACTTACTACTCAGCCTTCGCTCTAATGTTGGCCCTAAAATGAATCACAGAACAGGACATCTGCAACCCGGAACCGTCATGTTCTGAGTGCCTTTGTTCTTCTCTTTCAGTGAAGACAGCTGCAACCATTTTTCTCCATGTTAATGTCACCCTCCAGTGAACTGCCATAGCACATCTGACTTGTCCCAGCAGTAGCCTTCACAGGGGTGGACAGCTGTTGAGTCCAAGCACAAGGTCCTCTGTGTCCATCTTCTCTCTCTAATGCTAAGCTTCTGGATGACATGGGCCACCTTTTGTGTTTGTTTTCTATCCACTGGTGATGGCACATGCTGAGTCCTCACTACATACTCATAGAAAGAATGAGGTGGGTTTTGTCTGGAGATTTAATGACCCCTTTACAATGACTAGCAGTCCCCCAGTGGTGCAAATGGTTGATGCACTCACTTGGTAACCAAAAAGTTGGAGGTTCCAGTCCACCCAGAGTTGCCTCGGAAGAAAGACCTGGCAATCCACTTCCAAAAAATCAACCATTGAAACTCCGATAGAGCTCAGTTCTACTCATATTCACATGGCATTGCCATGAGTCAGGGTCTACTGATGCAAGCTGGTTGGTTTTTTGGTTTACAATAATTATTAGTGAGTAAGATTCTTTGTTGGTTGAGAATAAAGATGGATGACTGTGTTCCCAAAGCTCAAAGCCTAGCAAAGTCCTGCCCCAGAAGGGATGCCCTCTATGAGGCCAGACTGCCTCAGTCCAACAAGATGAATGGATTCTTGTAATGCCGGCCTCAAGGAAGGGATTGCAAGACCAGCAGGCCATGGTGGCCCTCCTTGCTAAGTTAGAAAACACCATGTATCCAAAGTTTGATCCTTGATTGGTCAAACCTAGAAATGGTTAGCCAAACCTGTATCACACCCAGGAAGCACGTGCTTCTCTGGCTGTGAGCTGCTAGAAAAACGTGATCAGTCCAAACTGCCAAATCATGTAGCTTTGGGAGGCTGGACCCTGGTGATGGGCTAAAAGTTCGTCATTGTCCTTATCTCTGTTAGAAGGCACTTAGAAAGCCCAGAAGCAAGTTATTGCTTACTTGTTTTTAAAAGACAGAGGAAGGGAATAAATGCATGTAAAATAGTTTAAAATAGTGCAAGGTACATCCTGGGTAGATCTTCTGTAGTGCAAAGGGTTAACATGCTTGGCTGCTTACTGAAAGGTTAGAGGCTGGAGCACACCAAGAAGCTCCTCAGAAGAAAGGCATGGTGATCTACTTCCAAAAAATCAGCATTGAAAACCCTATGGAGCACAGTTCTACTCTGACACACATGAGATCATCATGAGTCAGAATCAACTCCAGGGCAACCGGTGGAGTGGGCATACTGGGTGCTCCACATGTATCATCTCACTTAGCCTTTAAACAACCTTGCCAAGTATTACCATCCTCATTTTAGAGGTGGCCACATCAACCCTCAGAGAAGTTAAGTAACTTTTTATCAGTTGAGGTCCCGGCAGGAAATCTGATACACTCCAAAAGATTTAGCAGAAGAGAATTTAATGAAGGGCACCAATCACAGAGGTGTGGACAAGGTTACAGTAGATATCTCAGGATGGGGAGGCCTTACTAGCCCTAGGCCTGAAGGACCAAAGGTGGGAGGGTGTCATTAGAGCCTGGGGGTTGCTGGTGCTCTCGGGGTCTACCTGGCAGGACCTGAAGCAGGGAGGGATGCAGCCTCGTCCAATGTCCTCACTACCAGAGAAAGAACATGGTGGGAATAACTGCTTCATCCTCTCTTTATTCATGGACTCCCACCTCACCGTATCCCACTGGCAGATGGGAAAGTTGAGGAAAAGGCGCCCCAGTGATCCAGTCTTAGCAGGTGAGAGGAGTTCAGCTGCTCAAGGCACAGAGCAGGGCTGTGCAGGATAGAGAGTGGTGGATAACAAGCCTATCTTCAGTGTCACACAGCTAGTGGTCCTGGGTGCCAGGGTAGGGTTAGTAGCCAGCTATGACTCTGCTGCCTGCATTCTTTGCTAAGAGAGAAACAGGAAGACGAAATCCTTTTTTCACCTTTAACCCCCTTCTCTCGTCCCTTCTGCTTTGTTCCTACCCCTCCTCTCTTCTTCCTTCCCTCCCTTCGTTCCAGGGCTTTAAACCAGTTCTTCCCGGTTCAGTCATGGCCAAGGAAGTGAAACTGGAACAGGCCCAAATTTTTAAATTTGGGTGAATCAGAATGATAATTGGGACAGGAGAAATCACAGATCAAAGCCTTGCTAGAAACCTGATCTCCCTCTTAGAAAACAAGGGCAGCATACTCCTTGTGTAGCAACCAAATATCTTGCCCATCAGATTTTGAACAGAGTTGGAAACAGCATGCCCCTCTCAAAGACGGCGGCTCACCGCGCGCTTCGAATGTGTGTTGCTCTCCACAGTCCTGCCAATCACCCAGTCTCATGCATCAGAATCCTGAAAGGGCTTACTATGCCTCTTCCAAGTCTTCCATTCCAGGACTTCAATCCGTAATTTTTCCTGTTTCGGTTATTGTTCCGGATCACCCAAATTGTGAAAATTTGGGTCTGTTCCGATTTTGCTTTGTCAGCTATGACTAAACCGGTTATAACTGGTTCGAAGTCCTGCTTCCTTTCCTCTTTTCTACACTCCCTCTTTCCCTCTTGCCACCCCTTCTTCCCTCCATATTTACTCCCCTCAAACTTGCTGAGCGCTGGGGACCCAAATAAATAAGGCCTGGCTTGTGCCTTTGAGGTTCGTTCAGCGGCACCACTTCAGCAGGAGTTTGTTCCATTAAGGACTCTTTGTTTTTTAAAGCCCTAAGCACAATTTGCTTTAAAATTTCACTTTTAAAAAGGCTCCCTATATGAAGCCCTGGAGGTCCCCCAGGTGGGAGTGCCAGGTAAGTGTAAGCTCCCTCCTGCGTGCTGCCATCTCTGGGGGCTGGCACTGTGAGCTGCATCAGGTCAGCTGACCAAGTCTTGAGCTCCGGCTGCTGTGCTCATTTATCTGTTTTTAAACATTCCACTTTTCTTTACACCAAAGAGGACTTTTTCTTTATGCCACCCTTTTTTTGGAAGCACTTACATCTGTAAGTTTTCTGGGGAAGCGGGTGCTGGGATGAAGCCCTTATAACCAGTCAGCAACTTGTCCTGGCCGGGGAAGACCCTTCGCAGATTATAGCCCACAGGGTCAGAACTGTCGCCTCAAGGTCCCTGCTCCTTGTACTCTGAACTGGGTCAGAGCACTTAGGGCTTTCTCCACACCCATTTACAAAATGGACATAATGATGCCTTTTCCTTTAACAGGAGGGCCAGGAGGCTTTTGTGAGTTTCAGACTGCCCAGATACCCCTGTTTGGGGAGCTGAGAGCTTGGACCGCGGTTGCTGTTATCATTCACAGAGACACACATTTCACTCTTGGCCTCTGCACGCTCCTGTTTCCCAGGTGTTATTGACTTCAGTACCCTTCAAGAAGAATTTCTCCAAGGCTCCTGTGTTGACATCCTACTAGTGTTTCAAGAGCCAGCCTTGTAGCTGTTTGTTCCTTTGGATGAAAGCCTCAATCGCTCTCCTGAACGTTCTCCATTCAATGGGAAGAAGAAGAAAAGGGTAGGGGGAAAGCAGAAATCCAATAACTGATTAAAAAAAAAGTGATAGTCCCTTTTCCTCTCCGTATACCCCCTAATGTCTCTCAATCCCAGACGTCAATCCTTACGTGCTTTGAGAAAATAAATCAAGGGACTGCTTATCTGCTGGAAGGGGTTGGAAATTCCATAGTACAGGGACATGTGATCAGCATTTCGGGGCTAGGGTGGGGATACTGGGTCAGCAGTGACTCAGTCTCTCTCTCTCTCTCTCATCTGCCTAGCCAAAGATGTGGCCTAAGGATTTTCCTTCTCTGACTTCCTTCCATGTTAAATGCACTGTTTCCCACATCTGTTCTTGCTTTTTGCCTTGTTGCCAGAGAAACCAGAAGGAAGAAGGAAGCCAGAGACCATGAAAACATCTCAGATGCTTCATGGGAAGGAGGGACCAGCATTTGCATGCAACGGAATGTGAAATTCTGGACATTTCTGGGCACATCAGGGCCAAGCAATGAGCCTGTTTCTGGCAGAAGATGAGAGACGCCCTTGGCAAGTGGCACAAGGAGGTAGAACAGCAGCCCTCTAAAAATCAGAACATGTGGGTTCTTTCATCTGGGCTTCATGTGAACCAGCTTTGTGGCTTTGGACAACTGACTAAACGTTTCTGGGCTGCAGCATCCTCAGGTATAAAATGGAGATATGAATATCCATGTCCCAGGATTTTTGTGAGAATTCATTCATTAAGCAAATATGTATTGAGTGCCTGTATGCCAGGGATGGTGCTAGGTGTGGGGGTCATCACAGCAAGTAAGACACAGTCCTTCCATATGGTTTATGCTTCTAGCCGATGGGGAAAATTGATACAAAATAAACAAAAACAACAGCATTTAATGTCCTCCCTCAAAACAAAAAACAAACAAACAAAAAAAAAAAACAGTTGCCGTTGAGTTGACTCCAACTCATGGCAACCTCATGTGTGCAGATAACTCTGCTCCACAGGGTTTTCAATGGCAGATTTTTCAGAGTAGCTTGCCAGTCCTTAATACTGAGGTACTTCTGGGTGGACTGAAACTTTCAACCTTTTGGTTAGCAGCCAAGTGCATTAATTGCTTGCACTACCCAGGGACTCTAGCATTTCATGAGTGAGTTGCTGTTGATGAGTGCTGTGATGGGGTGAGGAGAGAGAGAAGTCATAGGAGGTTTACTTAACACCATGGTGAGTGGTTAGAGAAGGCTGCCTGGAGGAGACCATAGCTAAAGTAAGAACTGATGGATGGAAGAAACAGGCAGGGAGAGGGGTGCAGGGAGCCAAGAGAGCGTTGCTCCATTGATTGAAAATGGCTGGTGTGGAGAGAGAAAGAGAGGCCTGATGGTTAGGGTTGCAGACAGTGGTGCACGAAGGGACGTGTGCCTGGAGATTTAGGCAGGACCCACCATGCTGGGACTATGTTAAGAGGTTCAGACATCATCCCAGGGCGATGTGGAACCGCTGGATACTTTTAGGGGGAAGGATGACCAAATCAGACTTGTGTTATAGAGAAATCTCTTAAGCTGCCAGGTAGAAATTGAAGTAGAGAGCATATGTCAGTTCTTCCCTATTGTTCGCCCACCCAGGTCCATTTTCCCCATCCTGCTGTGTGCCCTGTAGGCTAGCTTTTGTTTTCTGGTTTTGGATGAAGCAATAGGTCACTTTGCCCTTTGGGTTCAGGATGGGTTTAGACCATCAGACGCAGGAGGAATAAGTGGGAGGATGGGAGAGAGAGGAAGCAAGGTCCTTGTTCCCCAGCTCCCTCCCCGCCATGGCCTTGGGCGGTGCTCCTGCGCTGCAGCCCTGGCTCCTGCCTGGAGACCTTCCTTCAGCTGCAGCTCCCTCTCCAGGGGCCAGCAATGGCTCCTCTTGCCCCTTCATGTCCAGGCACTTAAGACACCCCACTCTAGCTAGCCCCAGGGTGCCTTGACATCCTTTGTCAGTTTTCCTTAACCCTGCCACAGTGGCATCACTGATGGTATCACCCCCCCATGCTAATTACCACAATATTGTAACTAAAACACCAGAAAATTTGACAAAATCAGTGACAAAGAAAATAACAGCATGTGTAGAGGAAACCACGTGATTCGATGCGTGATTGTAATTGGGTAATAATGACAGCCCTGACTGGAGAGCATTTAAAAAAAAAAACCAAAAAGCAAACCTGTTGCCATTGAGTTGATTCTGACTCATAGCAACACTACAGGACAGAGCAGAACTGCCCTGTAAGGTTTCCAAGGAGTGGCTGGTGGATTCAAACTGCCAACTTTTTGGTTAGTGGCTTGAGCTCTATTAGAAGGTTCAAAAAGAAAATCAGCATAGAGTTTAGCCTCGTAGGTGTGTTGATACATGTAAGCTGGGCTTATGAAATTATTTTGTTGTTATAATTAACTACAGGGATATTTCTATTAAAAAAGTTAAATTTCTGCTGAAACAATACACAGAAATTTTATAGACAGTCATTTGGGCCTCACCCCCTCTGACCATGTCATCTGGTTTGGTCTGCACCCCCTGCACCCAGCTAGCCATGCCACTGCCCTGCCACATTATTGTTTTCAGCTGCCATTGTTGAGCTGTGACTCATGGCCACTTATGTACAATAAAACGGAATGTTGCCCGGTCTGTGTCGCCCTCACGATTGCTGGCATCCTTGACTCCAAGGCTGCAGCTATTGTGCCAGTCTATCTCATTGAGGGTCTCCCATGCCCTTGCTGGCCCTCTACTTCACCAAACGTGATGTCCTCCTCTGGTGGTGTATCCCTCCTGGTGACGTGTCCAAAGCAAGCAAGTTGGACAATGTTCTCCTGTGATCCATAGGGCTTTCCTTGGCTGGTTTTTGGAAGTAGATCATTAGGTCTTTCTTCTTTGTCTTAATCTGTGAGCTCTTCTGAAACCTGCCCACCATGGGTGACCCTGCTGGTATTTGAAATACTGGTGGCATAGCTTCCAGCATCACAGCAATGTGCAAGCCACCACAGCACGACAAACTGACAGACGAACCTTTATAAATAGGATCTTCGAGCACCCAGTTGAAGCCTGCCCTCCTCGGGGGTGCTGCACGGATACCCAGGGTGAGGCTGGAGCAGATGGAGTCTGTTGCAACCCTACAGGCCAGGGGCACAGTGGGGAAGTGGCCAGAGGAAGTCAGTGGGATTCAAGAGATGTTTAGGAGGTATAAACAAAGGGACTTAGATCCATTCTGCTAAGGGTGAGGGTGGGAAAGTGATGATTTTGAGATTTTTGCTTCTGTCACTGAGAGGATAGTGGTGTTATTCACTGAAATGCTGGAGGCTTGGGGTAATAGGTTTGAAGGTAGAAGGAAAAACCAAGAGGCTTGAAGTAGAGATACCCAATAGGCACTTGGATACAAAAATCCAGGTTTCAGAAGAGGAATCTGGGCTGGTGATGGAGGGTTGTGAATCATTAGCATACTTATTATAGCCATCCAGTGGATTCCGACTCCACCCTGTGGGGAAGTTCTACTCTGTCCTGTAGGTTTGATATAGGGTCGCTACGAGTCATCAGCATAAAACCCTTTGCTGACTCATAGCTACCCTGTAGGACAGAGTAGAATTGCCCCATTGGGTTTCAAAGGCTGTAATCTTTACGGAAGCAGACTGCCACATCTCTCTCCCGCAGAGTGGGCTGGTGAGTTTGAACCACCGACCTTTCGGTTAGCAGCGGAGTGATTTAACCAGTGTGCCACCTGGGCTCCTTTGGAGTCATTTGGATGGTAAACGCTGTAAAAGACAGTGTAACACTGAGGCTGAGCATACAGACTAAGAGGGGGAGGGAGCCATCCTGAGGAACAGACCCTTTGCAGGGCTGGGCAGATGGACTGGGGGCTGAGAATACGCTGTCTGAGCCGTCAGAGGAAAACCAAGAGGCTGAGATGTTGTAAGAGGTCAGGGAAGAAGGGTTCACGGAGAAGGAAGGGGTCAGCAGTGTCAGGTATGCGCACCTTAAAGTGTCTGCGTTCAGGAACAAGGACATGGTTGACTTTGGCCAAAGCCATTTCCACAGAGTCCCTGGAGACTGGAGGAAAGATTCATATGCAGGTGAGTGTGAAACTTAGGGGGTTGGCAACTGGTGGGTTTTATGTTCTCTGTGAATTAAAAGCTGAGGTCTGCTGAGAGTGAGGGAAAGGGAGAGAGACCCCACAGAAAGTACCTCACAAAATGTGTGTATTGTTTTTCTTCCCTGTTCTTTGACATAAGCAAGGAGCTGCTTATGTCTGGGAGTCCATTTCCTGGGCTGAGGTAAGCTAAGGTGGCAGACTACCACCCAGCTCTCAGTGGGTCGTGTGGTGGTGGCTTGTGCATTGCTGTGATGCTGGAAGCTATGCCAGTGCTATTTCCAATACCAGCAGGGTCACGCGTGTGGACAGGTTTCCACAGAGCTTCCAGACTAAGACAGACTAGGAAGAAAGGCCTGGAGATCTACTCCTGAACATTAGCCAATATTGTCTGATCTAATGCTGGAAGGGGAGCCTCCTAAGTTGGAAGGAACTACACAATGGCTGCAATAATGGACTCCAGCATATCAACGATCGAGAAGACAGTGTGGGAGCAGGCGGCATTTGGTTCTGTTGTGCGTGAGTTGGAAGCAACTCGCTGGCAGCTCACAACAAGGTAACAGAAGCAGAGAACAAGAAGCAACAGAAGCCAGGTGACTCTGTGATGGTTCTGGTACTTCCTCTTGTGTGCCCAGCTCTGTCTCCCTCGTTTTATTGCATCGAGGGCCCCAGATTTCCCTCATCAGAGGAAGATTCCTCTGTATGTGAAAGATGCTGTGGTCAGGCCGCTTACCATGCAGGCAAAGCCCTCTATGGCCTGAGGCCCTTTCCTCTACAGAAGCACCCCCAGAGAGAAATGGAAGCAAAAAACCGCGTTTCCATTCAGTACGCATTTATTGAGTGTTTATTACAGTTACGTCTCAGAAACCCGCCAAAAACGAAACAGACTCTTCTGGCACATGTTTGTGCAGGCCGGTGTCTCCTATTCTGGGTCCTAGTGTGTTCCCCAGTTCACAAAGGCCTCTCACACCCATTTTCTCCCTCACACCACCCATTTTCCCCTCATTGCAGCCCAGGAGTGGTTATTAGCCCTTAGCTGCAGCTGAGGAAACAAGCCGCAAGGCCTCGGGACCACACAGAGAGGCAGGCCCGGGACCAGACACAGGCTGTTAGTCTCCAGGCCAGTGTGTTTTCCCCAGAGCACAGCTGTGTTTGCAGAGCTGGCTCTCAGACAGACAGACAGACACAGGGGACATGGGGAGGGGGCAGGAGAGAAAGATCCAGTCCCTTACAAGGACAGACTTGGAGGGGAGGCCAGGGGAGGCACGGAACCTGACAGCAAGCCCTCCTTGGTGGCTGGACTAAGTGGGCAGGACTTGCTTCCCCCTGGCAGACAAGGCAGGAAAGGAGATTTTGGCAGGCCCCGTGCCCCCCAGGAGCTGGGTGACAGCAGAGCTCTGTGGGGCTGGCAGCGCAAGCAAGGTGAACCCTCAAAGTCATTAGTCGATGAGGAGAGCAGCCAGACAGGAAAGATAATGAAGTAGGGATTTGAAATATGCAACGCTGGCTGTGGGCACGCGGCCTCACCACGCTGTCAATGGGTGTGAGGAGCTCTCTAAATCAAGAACTCCCGTCCTCTGGAAGAATTCCCTATTCTGGGCGTCTTGCTGGGGTTGCTGGGGATTACCCTTGAAGCTAGCATAATCATTTCACTGTTAGCATTTGGCACCATGCTACCAGGCAGTCCTGAGGAAGAATTAGCCTTTTGTGCTCTGGGGAACACACCCCTCGTGAGCACCAGCCGCTTTCTGAACGCTCCCGGCAGTCCAACTTACAAGTAGTAATGCTCCTAATCCTGCAACAGCAGAATACACCGCAAGGCCGACATTTAAATACGTTCTCTGGGACCTGGGCTTGTTCGGAGAAGGAGATGAGCAGGGGGCTGCCTACGGGCTCCCATCAGGAAACTGCTTCATACACTGCCCGGTTCGGTCCTCACGTTCGGAGGCTCTTCCAGAACACATCTTATTGCTAAAAGAGGTTACATCAAAACATTGACACATATTGAAGCTATGGGCACCAACACACCCCTTCTCACAGCCAGGGGTAGATTTTGTCGCTAAGGCAAAACATGGTCAGGGGATGGTTACCCTGGTCAGCCTAATAGTCTGGTTAATGGCGAGCTATTAGTTATATTCCTGGAACACAACTTTTCTAAAAATTAGAGTGCTACAAACTACTCTCAACAGTAAATTAAAAGAACGTATTCCAAGCTCTCTTTTAAATACTGAAGGCACCCTTATTTCCTTAGGAATATCGTAATGAACCCCATGAACGAAAGGATTGGTAAAACATTCAATTCTAGTCAATGCAGTGCTGGATAAACAGCTTTTAGTGTATTTCCTGTGTCTTGATTTTATCATATAGTAATTTTCTGAAAAGACACTGAGCATGTTTGAAGATACACCACCTGTCTGTCAGTTTGTCCGACTGTGGTGGCTTGTGTGTTGCTATGATCCTGGAAGCTATGCCACCGGTATTTCAAATATCAGCAGAGTCACCCATAGAGGACAGGTTTCAGCAGAGCTTCTATACTAAGACAGACTAGGAAGAAAGACCTGGTGATGTACTCCTGAAAAGTAGCCAATGAAAACCGTATGGATCACAATGGAATATTGTCTGATATAGTGCTGGAAGATGAGGCCCCTAGGTTAGACGTCAAAATGCCCAGTGGCCACAACAATGGAGTTGAGCATACCATCGATCATGAAGATGGTACAGGAGCTGGCACCATTTTGTTTTGTTGTGCATGGGGTCACCATGAGTTGGAGCCACCTTGATGGTAACTAACAACACCAACATTTGGTGATGATTAGGATTCCATAAGCTAATAGAAGAGAGTAATCTTTGAGGCAACTTAGATCAACCTTGTATCCAATGCAGAATTCTTCTCTCCAAATTTTCTGACAATTTCTTTTTCCTACTTTTGCTCAAAAACTTCTGGTGCCAGGGAGTTCCCTACCCTATTCTCTTTATGAGTTTATTATTTAAGAGTCTCACTCGCTCTGGCCTCTGAAGCCATGGAGAATAGGCACCGTGTCCCTGTTTTAGAGCCCCTCAGATATTTAGGACAGCCATCTGTCCCTGCCCTTAGTTTTCTTTGCTGAGTCTGGCAACTCCATTTCCTGCAGCCCTTCCTCAAATGTTTGCAGACCATTCTTGGAACATTTACCTGTTCATCAGTGCAGGTCTATCAAGGCTGCCCCAAAGAGAAATATGATGGCAGATGTGAGAAGTCCAGGGGGATCATCACCGCCTTCCTTCTAGACTGTGCACTTCCATGATGGTGCCTGAGAGCTCTGGCTCAGTGACCATTCTCCATGGGTTCAAATCCTGGCTCTGCCACTTCCAGCTTTGTGACCTTGGGCAAGCAACTAAATTCTTTAATGCTCAGTTTCCTCATTTATGGAAGAGGGCTCTTTATAGTATCAACCCTACAGCCTCACGAGGTTATGGCGATTGAGATAATACCTGTAAGTTGCCAACACGGACCTGGAACATAGTAAATGCTCAGTAAGTGTAGCTGTTTGTAGCACAGTGATATGAATACAGATTCTGAACCTTGAGTACCTAGGTTCAAGTTTTGGTCCTCCATTTATAAGCTGAGTGGAGTTGGGCAAGGGACTCGGGCTCTTTGTGCCTCAGTTTTCTCATCTGTAAACTGCAGATAAAGGGTTCTTATGAGGATTATATGAGCTGTTATATGTAAGATGCTTGGAGAAGAGCCTGAAAAATAATAAGAACCATATAAATGATAGCTATTGTTGTTATAGCTTGAAAACACATCTTATTGCTAGAAGAGGTTACATCAAAACATTGACACATATTGAAGCTATGGGCACCAACATGCCCCTTCTCACAGCCAGGGGTAAATTTTGTCGCTAAGGCAAAACATTGAATTTTTTCTTCCCATTGTCATACCTTCCTTTAACTCCTAACTTGTTTTTCTATACTGTTGTTTTAACCTGATTTTACCTGCAATAGAAATACTGAGTAAAAGCACCATGTATAAAGTTAAAAGCACACAATTGGGATAAATATCTGCAGCGTATATTATGGACAAAGTTTTAATATCATTAAGTGAGTAAGACAAAGACAAGAACCCAAATATAGAAATGGGCAAAGAACATAAACAGGCAATCCACAAGAAATGCAAATGTTTAATAAATATTTAAAAGGTGCTCTAACCAACCAGACCAGCTGCTATTGAGTTGATTCCAACTCATGGTGACCCCATATGTTGCAGAGTAGAACTGCACTCCAGAGGGTTTTCAAGGCTGTGACCTTTGGGAAGCAGACTGCCAGGCTTTTCTTCTGTGGCACCTCTAGGTGAATTTGAGCTGCCAGCCTTTTAGTTAGTAGTCGAGTGCTTAACCATTGGAGCCACACAAAACCAAAACCAAACCCACTGCCATCAAGTTGATTCCAACTCATAGCGACCCTATAAGACAGAATAGAACTGCCCCATAGAGTTTCTAATGCAGTAATCTTTACGGAAGCAGACTGCTGCATCTTTCTCCCATGGAGTGGCTGGTGGGTTTGAACCGCCGACCTTTTGGTTAGCAGTCAAGCACTTTAACCACTGCACCACCAAGGCTCCTTTTGAGACACACAGGGACTCCTAAAAGGTGCTCTACTTCACTAGTGATCAAAGAAGTGAAAATGCAGAACCTAATGAAATACTTTTTACCCCTTGGATTGGCAAAGATTAAAAAGAATGCAAATAATCATTATTTGTGTGGATTTGGAAAAACTCTCAAAAATCGAAAGGCATATAAATTAGTATAACCTTCATGAAGCATTTTAGCAATGTTCATTGAGATCCTTAACGTGCATAATGTTAATGATACAATTTCATTTTTAGAAATGTATTCCTGTCTTAGTTATTTAGTGCTGTTATAACAGAAATACTACAAGTGGATAGCTTTAACAAGGAGAAATTTATTCTCTCACAGTTTAGGAGGCTAGAAATCCGAATTTAGGGAGCCAGCTCCAGAGGAAAGCTTTCTCTTTCTGTTGGCTCTGGGGGAAGGTCCTTGTCATCAATCTTTCCCTGGACTAGCAGCTTCTTCTCGCAGGGACCCCAGGTCCAAAGGATGTGATCTGCTCCTGGCTCTTCTTGCTTGGTGGTAATGAGATCACCCCATCTCTCCGCTCATTTCTCTATTTATATCTCAAAAGAGATTGACTTAAGACACAATCCTGGGAATCGTGGCCTAGCCAAGTTGACACACATTTTTGGGGGACACAATTCAATTTCTAAGGAAAAAACCTGACAGTTGTGCAGAGACATATGTAGAAAGATGGCCACTGAAGTGCTGTTTGTAATAGCAATGAAGAAATCAGAAGCAATATAAATCTCTATCAATAAGACATTACATAAACAAATTTAAACACACAGAAAACAGAATATTATGCATCCGTTAAAAAGGATGAGGTGGAGGTATATATCCACCATATACATTTATTTTTTTTTCCTCTTTAGTAACTTTTTCTTTTATTGTACTTTAGATGACGGTTTACAGAACAAACAGTTTCTCATTAAACAGTACACATATTGTTTTATGACATTGGTTAACAATCTCATGACATGTCAACACTCTCCCTTCTTGACCTTGGAGGACCTTTTTTTTTTTTTTTGGTGAAAATATACATAGCCAAAGATACATCAAAAATTTCCACATGTACAATTCAGTGACATCAATTACATTCTTCCAGTTCTGCTGCTATTTTCTTTATCCTTTTCCAAATTATTCCATCACCATTATCTTCAACTCATTGTCCCCTAGGCTTCCCATCAAATCTTTTGAGTTGCTGTTGTCAATTTGATCTCACATAGATAATTCTTTTTTTTTTGTACATTATATGAAGGTTTACAGAACTGTTTTTCATTAAACAGTTAGTACACATAGTGCCCTATGACAATGGTTAACAATCTCATGACATGTCAACACTGTCCCTTCTCAACCTTGGGTTCCCTATCACTAGCTTTCCTGTCCCCTCCTGCCTTCTAGTTCTTGTCCCTGGACTGCTGTGCCTCATTAGTCCCATTTTGTTTTATGGGGTTGTCCAATCCCCAGCTGAGTGGTGAACCTCGGGAGTGACTTCACCACTGACACTCTATACATTTAAATGAAAAAGAAAATCATAGAAAGTGATCTGATATGGTATAATATGGTATGCTACATCTTTATTTTATAAGAAAGCTAGGGGGAAAAAAAAGCCGAGAACAGTTCAGAGTAAATTTACTTTCTAGCTTACACACTTCTGTATTATTTGAAATTTTAACAATGAGTATGTGCTACTTTTATAATAGAAAATAAAAGCATTTCTATTTTGAAAAAAGTATTGAGGAACTGTAGTAGATTCCTACGGGTGCAGGCATGTATGTGTGCGTGTGCGTGTGATTTGGAAAGAAAGAAATCAACATTTGCAAGGCAAAAAAGTAGCACAAAGGATACTCACACCTAGAAGTCATGGAAATAGCTGCTGGATAAGAACGAGGTGCCAGTGAATAGCAGTGGTCAGGGACAGCTAGAGTGTTAGGTGGTTCAGAAACAACTCATAACAGAATCTTTAATGTATGCTGGAGAATGACTTGAAGGTTGGCAGATGACAGGGAAGAGAGAGATAAGCAATAATATCCTTAAATATTTCAGGTTTCAAAAGGAGATTTTTTTTCTCCCAGGAGGATGGGGGATTATCTGGAAGCAGTGTAGGGAATTGAAGGGCTCTGACTCAGCCTTAGTCCGTTGGTGGGGTGAAGGTGTTTAAGAATGAGGAGACTTTAAACCAGGAAATCAAATCCCATTCTTTGACACAGTTACCAATGTAATGGCCTCATGTCCCAAATCCGTTTTTCTTTTCCAGAGTGATGACCTTCAACCTGAAGAAAAGATAAAACTATCGTTTATTCCCTAAATTCATTGGTTTTGTATCTAAAACCCATTACCCGTATGCATTCTGACTCACAGCA
This sequence comes from Dugong dugon, assembly GCA_030035585.1. Lineage (NCBI taxonomy): Eukaryota > Metazoa > Chordata > Mammalia > Sirenia > Dugongidae > Dugong > Dugong dugon. The sequence continues at coordinate 6,946,593 of CM057464.1, read as the reverse complement.
ACGCCACAGGACAGAGTAGAACTGCCCCATAAGGTTTCCAAGGCTGTAAATCTTTACAAAAGCAGACTGCCACATCTTTCTCCCAAAGAGCAGTTGGTGGGTTCGAACTACTGATCCTTCAGTTAGTAGCTGAGCACTTCACCACTGCACCACCAGGGCTTCTCAGTTTTATATCTAGGATCTCAAAATTTCTAGAGGCCATTTCAGTTTTTTTTGTGACTAATCAGTCGGTTTTCTGTGATTCTGCAAAAGTGGGTGGCTTAGGTGCATTTGAAGCAAGCTGGAAGTTTCTTAAACGTGTTCTAGGGAAGACAACACGCCCATCGCTTAGCCCTGTCCACTCCACACAGAGCTACTTCCATCTTCCTCGGCGGAAGTCACTCCTACTCCCCTTCTCCTCCTGGAGGAAGTACCTGAAACCTTGAACTTTGCAGAGCCTTTGAATTCTTATTGTTGTACAAAGCATACAGGGCTGTCTCCCCAAGTCTATTAAATCAGCACTGATATGTAGTTAAATGGTGAACAATTACTTCTTCTCTCTCCATTTTGGGGCATACTCCTCTCCTGGCCAACTTCTTGACATTGGCTTGGATTATCTTCTCCTGCTTCCCTCTGGCTTCTTGTTCATGAAATTTCTTCCATCCCGAACAAAGATCCTTACCCGTTCTTATCACCTTGCAATAATCAGACACATAATTAGTGATCACTTCTGACAAGCAGATAAATAAGCCAAGTACTGTGCAGGGAACAGGGACAGTGACTTCATTGTCCATCCCTGTGGGGTTTCAAGTTGTATTACATCCTAAATGGCACAACCCGGAAATTCACCTTCAAAAACAGGGTGCTGAGGGAAAGAATAAACCCAACCCTCCTGAGTACCTGGCCAGGTATTCAGATGATTACCAAGAAGTCATCTTGGTAAGAATTACCTAGAGTAAGAGCAACACCGGAGTCCCTGGGTGGTGCAAATGGTTAACACGCGCTGCTGCTAACCAAAGGGTTGCCAAAAATTTGAGTCCACCCAGTGGTGCCTTGGAAGAAAGGACTGGTGATCTACTTCCAAAAAATCAGCCACTGATACCCCTATGGGGCACAGTTCTACTCTGACACACATGGGGTCTGCAGGAGTTGGAGTCACCTCCTTGGCAACTGGTTTAAGGACAACACTACCCTAGATCATCACCTTTAGTCTTCCCCTCTGTCTGTATAGATTATGGACCAGGCTATAGGAATTGCTAAATGGAATCTCCGGATAATACAAAACTGTACTCCTTATTCATAAACACTTACCTCAAGGTACCAACAGGAGGCAACATAGGTGATTTGCACTATACTTCTTTTTACTTCCTCATCTTTTGTTAGTAAAGAGAGCTAAGCAAGGAAGTGGCTCAAAGGCACATGTGACTCCAATCAGTGTGTTTATTAAAACACAATCTTGAAGCTACAAGGGTTAATGCTGAAATGGACAAATGTCCAAGCATCTCCCGAACGGCCCCGATTCTTCCTTCAATCTTCGCTTTGGTTTCTGTTCCTGGTGCCATGTGGGCCCCTTTAAAGCTAAAACCCAAGTATAAATGCCAATCCTTTTCATTGATGGGGAAAACTACCAGTTCCCATTCCCAAATGCACACCTTCCACTTTAAGCCTTCCCCCTTAGGAAGTGACACTTCTACCCACTGCTTGTTCAGGCTAAAGCTTAGGAGTTGTCCTTAAGCCCTCTCTTTTCCTTGTGCCCCACATCTGATCTACGAGCAGATTCTATTGGCCCTGTCCTCAATTTTATATCCTGAATCCAAGTTCTTCTCTCCATCTCCACTGCCAAAGCCCTGGCCCAGGCCACCGTCACCGCTCGCCTGCACTGGCCTCTCTGTCCTGGCTCGTGTCCCCTTGCTGTTCATCTTCCACGCAGTGCCATCTTCCTAAAGTTCCTTTCAGATTGTATCCCTCCCAGGTGAAAATCCATCCCATGGTGCTTACACAGAATTACAGTGTAATCTGAACTCTGTGCTGTGACATAAGTTCCTGAACCGCCTGGCCCCTGCCTGCTTCCCCAACCTCACTTCCTGTCTCCCTCCTGTGTTCCCTACAACCCAACCCCACTGCCTTCTCTCTGTCTGTTGGACATGCAAAGTTTGTTTCTGACTCAGGTAATTTTGTTTACTGGCTTCTCTGCCAGGAATGCTCTTCCTGTATCTTCATATGACTGACTCCTTCCCATTATTCAGCTTTCACCTTAAGTGTGACTTCTCCCTTGTCTATCACAACTAGATCACTGCTGTCACTTTCCACATTATATCATATTCCAGGACCTGACATTATCCTATTTGCTAATACATTTGCCTGTTTATTTACAGTTACTCTCTGCTGGGATGGGTGCTCCTGAGGGACATGCCCTCCTGTATCCTCAGAGTCCCTGGCTAGTGTACATGGTTAATGCACTCAGCTACTAACCAAAGGATGGAGTTTGAGTGTACCCAGAGATGCCTCAAAAGAAAGTCCTGGCAATCTACTTCCAAAAAATCAGCCATTAATAATCCAACGGAGCACAGTTCTACTCTAACATATATGGGGCCACCATGAGTCAGAACTGACTCAAAGGCAGCTGGTTAGAAAATTCGTAATTACATATGTGTCATGCATTATGTTTCTATTGTATGGTGCAACTCTAGAATTTGCGACCATGAAGCTATTTTTTTTTTTTTTGTTTAAATTCTCTTAATCTTTGAGTTCCACGTCAAATCTGTCAACAAGTCCGCCACCCAGTCTCTTGGACTTCTCTCTCTTCCTTTCCTGAATCTAGACAAGCCCTCCTCTCATAAACAGCGCCTCCTGCTCTGCCTGCTTCCAGCTCCTCTCTACCCCAGGTCCAACTCGGCCACCAGCATACAAACTCAACAACCTGAGCAACTGACTGTTAACCTCGTTAAAGCTCCCCTTGACATGAAAAAGAAAATCAATAAGGAATAAATTCTCTGAATAACTGCACTGTATAAGAAGAGCTCCAATGTGCAGAAACTCAATAACCAGCCACTCACTCAATTTTGTATGCTGTCCTTAACATAAGCAAACCCTCTCACCCACAAATGAAATGCTCCTGGAGAAAGGAGCAGGAAGCCACTTTCAGGTGTAAGAGGAATGGAGTCTGACCTTCTCAACCACTAACAGAGATCCACTAATTCTTACAGTTTGGTTTCAATTCACTCTTCTAGACACACAGGGCCCAGTCTTCCTTTGAAGAAGACTTATGTATGTTGTCATTAGGTGCTGTCAAGTCAGTTCCTTATGCAGAACAGAAAGAAATACTGCCTGGTCCTGTGCCATCCTCACAATCTCTGCTATGCTTGTTCCCATTGTTGTAGCCAATTTGTCATTCCATCTTGTTGAGGGTCTTCCTCTTTTTCGTTGATCCTCAACTTTACCAAGCATGATGTTCTTCTCCAGGGACTGGTCCCTCCTGATAACATGTCCATAGTACCTGAGATGAAGTCTTGCCACCCTTGCTTCTAATGAGCATTCTGGCTGTACTTCTTCCAAGACACACAAGACCCAGGCTTCCTTTGAAGAAGGCTTATGTATAGCACATACTTATTTCTGGTGCTGGGCTCAGAGCTTTGAGGGTTGTGACTTGCCCAAAAAGAATTTCCAGATAATCCAAAATCCCACTTCCTCCCCACTCCCCAGTGAAATAACCCGTGGCCAAACCAAAAACCAAACCCATTGTCATTGAGTTGATTCTGACTTATGGTGACCCCATGCCTTACAGAATAAACTGAACTCTATAAGGTTTTCTTCATCTTTATAGAAGCCGATCACCAGGCCTTTCTTCTACGGTGTCACTGGATGGGTTCGAACCACCAATCTTTTGGTTAGTAGTCAAGGGCAAACTGTTTTTGCCACCAGAGACCTTAACCAATGACAAGAAGGTACAAATGGAAATGGCTGTTTAGCAGAGTAGGTCCTGGGGGGTGACTAGGAGTGACCGATGGTGAGGATTAATCAGCTCTTGTTCTCTTTGTCCACTTCCGCCTGCCCTGGCAGTGGCCAGAGGATGTGAGGGGTGCCAGCTGGAAGTAAACACATCTGGGCTTGGGTGGAGACAGGAGATCGCTCCAGAAGAGTGCACGTCTTCTCTGACTAGCAATGCTTTCCTTCTTCCAAAGGGCTGGCCCACCCTTTGAGGTCCTGTCTGCCCCCCTGGTGAAGGCTGTAATGTACTCAGGGCCTGTGAAAAGAATGTGGGGTCTCCTAACCTGCCAAGATCCTATGCTTCCTGGCTAAACCACTGACTTGTGGCCGCCATAGAAAGAAAGACAAGCCTTTTAACTTCTAGCAACTGTTCTGTGTTGAGTCCCCAACTAATGACGATAAAATTACAAGATTGATTTCACAAGTTCTAAACCCAAACTGATCTCATTTTCATCTTCAGACTCTCACCTCATAAATGCATCCTTCTGACCGGTCGAACACTCTTGACTTGGAGAACGGGGCTGTGGGGATGACAGCAGACCTCTTCTCCGACAATAAAACACCGAATTCAGGAAGTGCCAAGCGGAACCCTAGAGAAGAATGTCAATGGATTCCCTTTGCTGGGTCTAGAACATAAATTTCCTTTCGCTCTCTCTCTCTCTCTCTCACACACACACACACACACACATACACACTGACGGGAATACCCCAAATTTCCATAGACATGCTCTATGCTTCCATTTAGGCTAAAACGGAGACAAATTAGCCCAAAGGGAGAGTGTGGCAATGTGGGAGATGGTCCACTGGCTGCCTTCTGTTGCTAGCAGATTTATCGGCACCTTGTTTTTTCTTTCTTGATTTCTTAAGCACCAGCTGGCAGAACCAATTCCTTTCTCCCAAGACCTGGTCTTGTGGGTCACTGCCCATCTGCCAACAGCAAGAAGAAGGTGGAGAGCATTACACGGAACCCTCGGTGGTTGCCTCACGTTGCTGTGAGGACGGCGTGGGGTGTGCAGTTGCCCGTGGTAGTTCAAGACTGGGCTCATCGTGCCTCCTCTGACAAAGAACAGTTCATCCTTCACTGTGGTCCCTCTTGAGACTGGTTTGAACTCATTTGATTTGCACTGATTGCATCATACTGATTTAAGGAGTCTGGTAGGCTTAGGACTGTGCTAGAGTAAATTAGCCCTAGAGTTTATAGCCACATAAGAATAAAGAAACTCTGCTTCTTCATGAACTTTCTTTGTGACAGGTACTATAGAAGGCATTTTATGGACAGTTCTTCATGCACGCATGACAACAACTCCATTTTATTCCCATTTTACAGATGAGGGAACTGAGGCTGAGAGAGTGTTAGCCAAAATAAGCTAAGTTGTGCTGCCATTGCAATCTCAGAATCTCAATAGCCTAAGACAACAGATGTTGTTCCTCCCAGTCTGCAGTTTGTGTGGTTCTCTAGGACAGCTGTCCTCTACATGATGACTCAGAGACCCAAACTACTTTGATCTTGCTGGATCTGTCATTTTAAAGCTAAGCTTTACATTTGTCCCAGCAGGGGAAGTGAGAGAGTAGAGAGTCTCCCAGGGGACTGTCACTGCCTCAGGCCAGGAGGTGGCACATGTTACTTCTAGTCACACGGCCCTGCTTAAATGATACCAGTTGCTGTTGAGTTGACTTCAACTCACGGAGACTCCATATGTGTTGGAGTAGAATTGTGCTCCATAGAGTTTTCAATGACTGATTTTTCTGGAAGTAGGTCATCAGACCTTTCTACCAAGGTGCCTCTCAATGGCCTCAAACCACCAATTCAGTTAGCAGCTGAGTGCATTAACCATTTGCACCATACAGGGACTTCGTTTAAATGCTAGGGGCTGAGAAATGTAAGTTTTGTGTGCCTGGGAAGGAGGGGAGAACCAGATATTGGTGAGCACTGTAATGTCCACCAGAGAGAGGTTAAGTAGCCTTCGCTACCCTTCTTCCATCTCTAATCTATGCCTCATTCTGTCTGTATAATTCTCACTCTCTAGCAGACTGATTCCCTTGAATTTTGCGGTCTGTATGTTTAAAATAAGGACACCAATGTTAATATAGATTCAGCCACCTAAATATCTTACCTCCCTCTGTCTTGTTCTCTTCCAAAAGTCCCAATGAGGGGACTGAAAGGCCCAGTTTCTAGACCAATCAACTGTGCCTGGAAGAGTGGGGAAGAAGGCCACATTGTAGGAATATGGCATTTTCTGTTGCAACCATGTAGATGAAAAATGAGTGTCTTAGGTTAGTTCTCTAGAGAAGCAATATCAGTAAAGCATATAAATATAATATATAGAGAGATTTATATCAAGGAAATAGCTCACGTGATTGTAGAGGCTGCAAAGTCCCAAGTCCGTGAGTCAGGATAGAGGCTTCGCCTGAAGCACCTAGCCACAGGGGCTGGTGAACCCAAGATTGGCAGGTCAGAGAGCAGGGCTCTTGTTCACAATATGTGAAGATCAACCAGTCCCAAAGATTGGCAGGCAAGACTGCAGGTAAGCTGCCAGCTCAAGTCCCAAGAACTGGAAATCAGATGAACAGGAACCAGCTGCAGGATCCAGAATGAGAAAAAGCCCACAAGCCTTGCCGGAATGTCCACTTATAGTCCATGGAGGCCACATGCCCAAGGAAACTCCTTTTCAACTGATTGGCTTACTCGCAGCAGATCCCATCATGGAGGTGATCACATTAGATCAGATCTCATAATGGAAGTGGTCACAACATCATACGACTATCAAATCACTGAGAATCATGGCCCAGCCAATTTGACAGACAATCTTAACCATTACAATGGGTAAAAGAGGGTCGACTCTCCAAACAGAGTCATCAGAGGTTGTAAATGGCAGAATGAGGCTTCAGATCCAAGTCTGACTCCAAAGCCCTTGGCTTTTTACTATAAGCACAGCCTTCCAGATATCTTAAAAGTCAAATAATTAGAAGAAACAGTCCCTATGTATACAATAACTTGGGTGCTGCAGAAAACAATGTATCTTAAGATAGAATTTAGTATAGCAGGAGCTGTGTAGTTTAAAATTAAGGGAAATATTAATGGGTTTAGCAGATTTTACAGTACTCAAAATGTGATATGTTGTTATTGGGTGCTGTTGAGTTGATTCTGACTCATAGCAACCACATGTGACAGAGCAGAACTCCCATAGAATTTTCTAGGGTGTAATCTTTACGGGAGCAGATTGCCAGGTCTTTCTTCCATGGAGCTGCTGGTTGGGTTTGAACCGCCAGCCTTCAGGTTAGCAGCCAAGTGCTTAACTGTACTGCTACCAGGCCTCCTAAAAGTGGTATAAAACAAACAAACAAACCCACTGCCATCAAGTCGATTCCGACTCATAGCAACCCCATAGGGTTTTCAAGGCTGTAAATCTCTACGGAAGCAGACTGCCACATCTTTCTCCCATGGGGCCGCTGCTGGTGTTGAATCACCGACCTTTCAGTTAGCAGTCGATCACTTTAACCACTGCACCACCAGGGCTCCTTATAGCTATTTAATACTATATAATAAAGAGTATTTCTTTTTCCCTCGAGGGTCTAGCATCCAGACCTGAGCCGCAATTCAGTAGCCACTAGCCATGCAAAACATAGTTATTTAAATTTAAATCTATTAAAATTAAATAAAATTTAAAATTCAGTTCCTCAGTCACACAAGCCACATTTCAAGTGCTCAGTAGCAACAAGTGGCTGGTGGCCACTGTATTGGATGGCTGAGAAACAGAACATTTCCATCACGGCAATAGGCTCTGTTGGACAACACTAGTCTGGGTCTTAAACTCCTAAGCCCTCTATAAGGAGAAAACATACTCTGAGATAAAGGGAAAAAAACTCAACATACCACAATGGAATCCAGACATTTCATGTTAAAGAAAATAAGTTGCCTTAATAAGACTAATTCAGCTACATCAACCCAAGGGGCCCAAAGAAAAGAGAAATAGGAAACTGATGGCTCAAAGTTGTTAGAATGATGTGAACAGACTAAACCGAGGTTAAGCAACATCATACATCTTCATAAAGGCTACCATCCCCATTGTTGACGAAATTCCACCTCATTCCACAGGAGCGAACCACATACATGAAGATTGTGCAATCTCCCACGAAGACTACTATCTTCCCCACAGCCAAGGCTCTCTTATGTCTCCTCATCCTCTTGTCCTTTTCTCCTTCCTCCTCCTCCAGTCTAACCCTCTCTGCACTTCCCATTGGAAAACTCTTACCTCCCATCACCCTCAGCTCCCTTCAATTATCAAGCAAAGTCAGAGACCCAAACCTCTCTGATCCTTGTTCAGAAGTGCCCTAGCACCCAAGTAGCCATGAATGCAAGGCATGATGACAGAGTCTTGAAGGATGGCTGTGATAATCAGACATCGAATGTTGCCCTAAGAGACGCCCATTTCCATTTAGCAGGATGAGTACAGAGCTATAGAGTCACTGTGAGTCGGAATCCGCTCAACAGTGCACAATAACAACAGAACAGAGCTGAGTATGTATGAGGCACCCGATAGATACATAAGTAAAAGGACAAAGCAGTATCAAAGTGTGTTCCATGGAATGATAGCTAAAAGGCATTAGTCAACCATATCAAACCCAACCTAACCAAAACCGAACAAAACGGTAGGTTCACTGATCGAGAAACTGAGGACAACACTAGATTAAAGAGGGTATTTGAGAGCTTTTAATATGTAAGTGTGTCTTGTAAATTTCCAGGGGAATGTTATAATATGCCACATTTCCTAAACTTATTTGACTCTACAGCCCTTTAGGTTTGCAGGGTTTTCTCACTGGACACCAAATGTTGGGCTCAAGTACTAAGGCTGGTTTTCATGGGTGACTGGGCCCTGAAGATAATTTCAAAGGAATGCTTGTTCCAGAATATGTGCAGCTTTGGGAGTGTCATTGTAATAAGAACGTTGCCAAGTTGGTCAAGAAGTGCTAACCTAGACTGAACATATGCTGTGTTGTTTTTGTTGTTAGGTGCTGTTGAGTTGGTTCTGACTCACAGCGACCCTACGTACAACAGAACGAAATACTGCCTGGTCCTGTGCCATCCTCAGAATTGTTGCTATGTTTGAGCCCATTGTTGCAGCCTCTGTGTCATTCTGTCTCATTGAGGGTCTTCCTCTTTTTTGCTGACCCTCTAATTTGCTAAGCATGATGGCCTTCTCCAGGGACTGGTCCCTCCTGATAACATGAGCAAATTATATAAGATGTAGTCTTGCCATCCTTGCTTCTAAGGAGCATTCTGGCTGTGCTTCTTCCAAGACAGATTTGTTCACTCTTCTGGCAGTCCATGGTATATTCAGTATTCTTCACCAGCACCATAATTCAAAGGCATCAATTCTTCAGTCTTCCTTATTCGTTGTCCAGCTTTCCCGTGAATATTCTGTTGTAGTCATTTAAAAAAGTTTATTTTCTAGGTACTTGGTATGTTTTGGTTGACAGAAAAGTTTGGGAATAAACAAAACACGGAGAAGAAAAAATAGGTATAAAGTATGAAGCCAGATGGAGGAAAAAACCTTAATCTAGATTAGGTGTGGCTGTGAGCATTTACATTGTCATGGTTAATGATAGGATGCACATCTTCGTTAGAGATTGAATGACAATTATTAAGGGAACAGTATAGGAAGGTCTAGCAATCCTCGGGATTAGGTAGTTATTTTTTCTAGCCAAATCTTGGCTGGCAAGGGTATAACTTTTTTCCAAACCACCCCCTACTGTATGTGATTTGGTCAGGCTGATCCACAGACAACCTGGTATGTGGCTTCCCCATGACACATTTCTGTGCTCCATTTCCTTTCCAATCTTTCTTGGCTGCGTGGCTTTTGATACAGTGGGAGTTCCCATAATAATCTTGCATTTCTTGTCAGATTGTGAATTGACTCTGATAAGGCAAATTCTGAGACTTTTGGCTACATTTGTCTCAAGAAATGCAGTAGGTGAAAGGAACTCAGCAGTAACTATTTCTAATCATTAAGTATGTAATTCTAGAATGATTTGGCTCCAAATTAAGAACACCCCCACAATATGAACGGTATTTGATTGAAAACAGAAGCTGCCACACAAAAGTACAGCTGTCAGGAAATGTCAGGAAATGTCAGATTTCAGTCATATCATATGGATCTAGCTTCATGCCATGTTAGAGTCAGCAAAATTGCCTAGAAGACCTCACATATTAGGGGCTGGCTAGCAGAAATATTTGGAACATACATGTAAGCATGAATAAAAATAGCTAATTAGATTAAGAAAAAGCATTTATAAAATTCAGTAACTATTCATAGATAAAAACTCAGCAAAATAGAAATAGAAGTGAACATCTTAAATCTAAAAAGGGGCAAAAACATAAAATCTACAGCTAACGTCATACTTAATTAAGAACTATTGAATACGTTCCCTCTAAGATAAGAAATAAGGAGCCCTGGTGGTGCAGTTGTTAAGCCTTTGGCTGCTAACTGAAAGGTCTGTGGTTCGAACGCACCAGGCACTCCATGGGAGAAAGATGTAGCAGTCTGCTTTCATAAAGATTACAGCCTTGGGAACCCTATGGGGGGAGATCTACTCATCTTCTAGGGTCACTATGAGTTGGAATCAACTTGATGGCAGTGGGTTTGGTTTTTATTTTTTTTAAGATAAGGAGCATTGCTTTTCTCAGGTCTAGTCAGCATTATACTGGAGGTTTTAGCCACTCTAGTAAGGCAAGAAAAAGAAATAAAAGGCATAAAGTTTGGCAAGGAGGAAATAAAACTGCTTTTATTTACAGATGACATGATTACATACATAGAAAACCCTCAAGAATCTACAAAATAACTGCTTAAATCACACATGCATTTAGTAAATTTGCAGAATAGAGGTCACTATATAAAAATCAATTGTATTTTTATATACTAATAGCAAACAAGCTAAAAAATAAAATAAAAAGTTATTTACAATAATAGCATCAATGTAGAAAATACCTAGAAATAAACTTAGCAAAATTATGAAACATTGCAGAGAGAAAATTAAGAAGATTTAAATTAATGGGGAGATATACTATATTTATGGACTTAAAAACAGTATTATTAAGATGTCAGTTCTCCACAAATAGATTCAATGCAATCCCAATCAAAATTTCAGAAGATTTTTTGTGGAAATTGACAAGCCAGTTCTAAAATTCATATGGAAATGCTAAGGACCTAGAATAGCCAAAACGACCTTGAAAAAGAATAACAAAATTGAATCACTTTATACTATCTGACGACAAGATTTGTTTGTAAAACCACAGTAATTACAACAGTATGATATTGGCATTACAATAGACAAATAGATCAATGAAACAGAATAGTGTGTCCGGAATTAGACCTACACACATATATACAGTCAATTGATTTTTTTACAAAAATGCCAAGAAAATTCAGTGGGAAAAGGAAAGTTTTTTCAACAAAAGGTACTAGACCGTAAAATGCTCATATGCAAGAACAAATAAACAAAAACTTCTATCAATACTTCACACTAGATACAAAAATCAACTCAAAATGGATCATAGACCTAAATGCAATACCTAAAACTATCAACCTTTTAGAAGAAACATAGAAGAAAATTATCGTGACCTTGGGTTAGGAAAAGAATTTTAGTTACAGCAACAAAAGTCAAATCCATAAAAGAAAAAAAATGGACAAATTGAACTTGATCAAAATTAAAAACTTTTGCTCTTTGAAAGAAGCCCTGGTGGCTCACTGGTTTTTTGAAAAACACTGTAAGGACAATGAAAGACAAGCCAAATACTTAGAGAAAACACTTACAAATCACCTACCTGGTAAAAGACTCTTATCCAGATCATATAAAGGAGTCTCAAAACTTAATAATAAGAAAACAAACAGAAAAAAAAAATGGGCAAGAGATTTGAACAGGCACCTCACCAAAGAAGATATACAAGTGGCAAACAAGCACGTAAGAAGCTGTTCAATATTATTAGTCATTAGGGAAATGCAAAGTGAAATCACTATGAGATACCATTTCACTAAAATGGCCAAAATTAAAAACTGATAACATCAAGTGTGAACAAGGATGTGGAGCTACTGGAACTCTTGTCCATTGCTGGTTTGATTGTAAAATGGTAGTCATTTTAGAAAGCACTTTGGAAGTGTCATTTAAGTTAAACATATGTCTCTCCAGTGACTCAGCATTCCCCTGTTAGATATTTACCCAAGAAAAGTGAAAGCATACACTCATCAAAAGACTTGTACAAGAATGTTTATGTCTGATTTTCAGAAGTAGAACAGCAGGCCTTTCTTCCTAGTCTGTCTTAGTCTGAAAGTTCTGCTGAAACCTGTTCAGCAACATGCGAGTCTCTACCGAAAAACAGGTGGTGGCATCTTTCCAAAAGTTCCTGAATTATATACTTACGATCTGCCACTTTTTACTATATGTAAAATTTGCCTTAAAAAAATCAAACTATTTTCTCTCTAAACATCTGTTTTCTAAGTCTAACTCTGGCTGAAATACTTCATATTGTATTTCTCTTCTGTTGCTAGTCTTCAAAAAGAAACTCTTAAGAACAAACACTGAGTTCTATGTAAAATTGTGTGTCTTGGTATTCAGAGAAGTCATTGTGCAAACTAGTTTCGTTTTATTACAGATACATCTCATTTTACATAGAGGGAGATAAGTGACTTGTTAATTACACTGTCATCAAAGCAAATGACAGAGAATCAAGAGTGAGGGTTTTGGGTTCAGGCAGATCTGGGGTTCAATCCTGGCTATGGCGTTCCCCAGCCATTTGTGACCTTGGGCTGGTAAGTTACTGAGCTTCTTGTCAGCTCAGTGACCTCACCTGTAGGTTAGGGGTCATAATGCCTACCTTATACAGTTATTAGACTATTAAACAAGAAAGTGCATACAGATTGGTAGTACGGTACAGTATCTGTTAACAATAGTAAGAATAAAATAAGAATTCTCCTTAGTATTAAAAAAAAAAACATTGCCATCAAGTCTATTCCAACTTATAGCGACCCTATAGGACAGAGTAGAACTGCCCCACAGGGTTTCCAAAGAGCAGCTGGTGGATTTGAACCGCTGACCTTTTGGTTAACAGTTGAGCTCTTACCCACCGCACCACCAGGGCTCCTCTCCTTAGTGTAGATATATGGTACTGTAAAGCAGAGGATTTTGGAATTTCACTTGGAAATTTGTCTGAAAATACCCAGAAAGATTTCCTTGTATCACTTTTCCTCCGAAATGAGAAAGCTAGTCCATGATAAAAACAATTTGGTAGCCTGGATTCATATCCCTTGTCCCTCCACCCCCAGTCTGTCAGTCTGTTGTACTGTGGTGGCTTGCGTATTGCTGTGATGCTAGAAGCTATGGCACCAGTATTTCAAATACCAGCAGGGTCACCATGGTGGACAGGTTTCAGCAGAGCTTCAAGACTAAGACAAACTAGGAAGAAGGAACTAGAAATCTACTTCCAAAAATCAGCCAACGAAAACCCTATGGATCACAACAAAATATTGTTTGATACAGTGCTGGAAGATAAGCCCTCTAGGTTGGAAGGCACTCAAAATACACAGTGGCTGCAACAATAGACTTGAGCATACCAACCATCATGAAGACGGTGCAGGACTGGGCAACATTTCTTTTTGCTGTAAGTGGGGTCACCATGAGTGGTAGCCAACTCAATGGCAACTAATAACAACAACAAACCTTCCACAAGATTATTTTCATCTTCTAGTCCCATCTTTACCTCCCAGTCTCATCTCTACCCTTAGAACCCTAGAGGGAAAGAAGTTCTCAGATTCCAGTTTCACATAAATGAGATGCAACACTTCATTTATTTTATATATCATTGAGATCTGGGTTACTTTGAGATATCTTAGGGCCTTAAATGGAAAAGCATGAAGCCTTAGCATCCATTCACAGAGCAGGTGAACGTGCCCATCTCAAACAGGTTTTGGGTGTCAAGGTCTGTGCCAATCTGATACTCAAGTTGCACAAATACCATCAATCAAAGAATTTCCTACAAAGGAGATAAGCTTCCAGGAAATGAGTTGTATCCTTAGCTATACCATGCCCTGCTCTGACCCCATCCCCAAGACAAGAGTTGGATGACACCTTGTTTAATTACCACCTTTCACAGCTAAGCGTTCTGTAGGACATTGCAAAAGTCGCTTACCTCTTCAGGCCATGATCAGGCAGATCTGGGAGTGGAACTCAAGTTGCCTAACTGTCAGTACTCACAACAGCCCCACGTTACCAAGACCAGAGCCTGCCTGCCACAGTTTCTCCTTACCTTGGTCTTTCAAGTGCTGTTCCAGGCCAGGTTTTGGGCATTCCTTGTACAATGTGGTACACAGATTACCCTACCACCCTCCTGGACTGTTTTGGAACTCAGTGTGCTGTCTTCTCTGAGCAAACACAAGACTTGCTCTCTGTTCCTCTCATTCACACATCTGCAGAACTATGGAATGCTGTCAAGCCCACCTGAGTTCAACTCTTACCTCACGGACTACCCCACAAACTGGGTGGCTAGAAGCAACAGAAATTTATTGTCTCACAGTTCTGGAGGGCAGAAGTTTGAATTTAGGGTGTTGGCAGGGCCATACCCTCTTTGAAGGCTCTAGGGGAAGATCCTTCCTTGCCTCTCTCAGCTTCTGGTAGCCTCAGGCATTCCTTGGCTTGTGGTGGCATCACTTGAATCTCTTCCTCCATCTTTACACGGCCATCTTCCCTTGGTATCTGTGTCTCTTCTCCTCTTTTATAAGACACCAATCGTATTAAATTAAGATACACCTGGTATGTCCTCATGTTAAATGATACATCCTTAAAGAGCTTATTTCCAGACAAGGTCACCTTCATGGATACCAGGGGTTAGGACTTCAACAGATCTTTCTGGGGAACACAATTCAATCCATAACGCTGACCATGTGATCTTGGGCAAGTTCAAACCTCAACCCCTGTTTTTGTAAAATGGGTCTAATAACACTATTTGTCTGTTTTTGTAAGGATTTAATGTGATAATTTATATAAAATTCTTATCAAATGGCCTGGCACTTAGTAAGTACTGTAATTACTAATTATAATATTCCTTTTCTGTATTCTCCAATTGTTACCTATAGGTAAAATCTCGAGTCCCAAATTAGACTGTCACATCTGTGAGGATGAAGACAGCGTACATATTTCTTACATATCGCACTGAACCAGGACAGTGGTGGAATGTGGGGATAGGGTTGGTACCAGCGTAATAAGTGATTATAGGTGACTTGACGGTCTTCTCGACACAATACGACTTGCTATACTTCTCCTTCTGCAGGGTCATATACGTTGAACAGGTTATCTTACCTCGTTAGTCCTGTATTGCAATTCTCTTCTCAAAAAGCTTACTTTATAGATGCATTTTCTACAGGTAGATAAAATATTTACATGTATGGGTGGTTCATAGGATACTTTTCTTTTTAAAAAAAGTTTCTTTTCAGCAAGCATAGGTTAAAACTCATGGGGGTATTTGTTGGTGTCTTCATTTCTGGAAGGGGACCAGGATCAAGGCATTATTTGGCAGATTACAAAGGTCTCCTAATGAGTTCGGTTACAGCGTATTTGTTACTGTAAAAAGATGGCAATCCCCCCTGGAGGGGACACAGAGAATTGGGTGGCACAAAGACAAAGGCCAGCTGGATTGCTGCACAGAGTATCCTCACGTGACCCAGGCTTTTTCCTGAAGAAATAGAATGCCTTCGCTGCTGAAAATGATGGCAGGTGACTCGGCTCCTGTCAGGCCATGAAAGGACCTCAGCAGGTGCTGCAGAAGTGACTGCTTACTGGCCGGTGGTGCTGGTCTGTAGGCTCTTCAGGGCTTCCCGTGAACCTGCCTGTCTTGCTGGTTTCCTAATGGCTTCTTTGGGGCCAAGGTGGGCCAAGTGTGCATGGACATTGGCTTCCTGCTTCACACCTCACCAAGACTAGAAAGAAGACCCCATGGCCTTCAAGACTGATGGGTGACACGTTTGTCCCCAAGGACAGATGCTTGGAGACATTTTTACTTGCTTTTCATAGCCTTAGTAAGAGGCTGGAGGAGGGGCAGAGGACAGAGAGCTTAGTTAAAACAAGGAATTGTTCCTTGTGTGTGGCCTCTTCACCCTCACAGATCCTGGAGATGCAAGAGACCAGGACAGAGAATCCTACGATATACATGGAACGCGAAAGAATCCTTGACGTTTGTTTTCCTCTGCCCAGCAATCACCAGTGTCTCAAAGGCAAAGTGACTCCCAGGACTCTCATCTATGAGGAGCAGCAGCAGTGGGGGGATTCTCACCTTCTGTGCAAGAGACCAGGGTTCGATTCCTGGCCAATGCACCTCGTGTGTAGCCACCACCCATCTGTCAGTGGAGGCTTGTGTGTTGTTGCTAAGATGCTGAACAGGTTTCAGCAGAGCTTCCAGACTAAGATGGACCAGGAAGAAAGGCCTGGAGATCTGCTTCTGAATGTCAGCCAATGAATCTCCACGAGTCAAGGGTGGACTCAACAGAAGCTAAGACAACAACTCTTGTCTAGTCACTGTCTCTGGGATGTTCGCTGTTACTTTTCATCTAATCCTCCTGTAGTGGGTATGAAGCTAAATCCAGTGTGAAATGTGCAAGATGTGTAATTTTTTACTTTCTTTGTTGTTTTTGGTAATGATTTAATTTCTGTTTTGAGATCCCATTCAGCCAAGTGGCGAAAACTTACTCTTAGTGGAATAAGCGCCCGCCACCCCCATTTTCTTCAGGGTTGAATCTAGCTCCAGGAGGGATACAGTATCAAAATGTAGAGGGGCTGGGAGAGGAGAAGGGTCATGTTGTCCTTGGTGTTGTCACGTCTCTATCCTGGGAGCTTTGAGACGTCCTTCTCTCTCTCATCTGCATCTCTCTTGGGAGCACAGAGGACATGTCACTGATCCCAGTGTGCACCGAGGGAGGGCTTCTGAGTGGTTGCCTCAAGCCCACCCACCTAGACACAGTTCACAGACATCTCTTCTGCTCCTCACCATGCCAAGCATGGCAGAATCAGGTGGAGGGAGAGGTGGGGTCCCTCTTCCAAACTCCCAAGCCCAAGGACTCTTTGTCTTGTCCCAGGGTGGGGAAACCTTGCTTGTATAGCATCATTTATTTTTTTATGCCCTGAGTCCCCAAGATTGTATTGACTTTTTCTTCCTCTGAGGTCTGGTGTACAGAGTCCTTGAGTAGTGCAAATGGTCTATGTGCTTGGCTACTAATCGAAAGATTGGCAGCATAAGTCCACCCAGGAATGCCTTGGAAGAAATGCTTGGCAAGCTTCTTCCAAAAGGTCACAACCATGAAAACCCTATGGAGCACAGTTCTACTCTGACACACATGAGGTCACCATCCATTGGAATCAGCTTGATGGCAATTGTTGATTTTTTTGGGGGGTGGGTGGTTTGGTGCAGTACTGCCCTTAGATAAACAGTACCTCTGTCCCAGTCCTTGCACCTCAGGGGACCCTGCATTTCAAAATATCTCCTTAGACATTTCTAAGTCATCTTCTGGTGTCTGAAATGTGTGTGAGTCTCATCCTTGTTTCTCCCCTTTGGGGCACTCTGCAGCACTTCATTGCATGTGTAAAGTCTACCAGATAGCCTGGGAGCCCCAGAACTTGTGCCTATGGGGCTGTCCCTGGTTACTCTCACTGGATGGTGTGGTATTTCTCAGGCTGAGCCCTGTGGGCTGTCTGGAGAGCAGGTTACTCTCACTGGTTGGTGTGGTATTTCTCAGTATTGCGTGAGACTGGGCCACCAGACTTGTGTTGCTGACAGGCTGATCTGGGATGACTCCCGCTCTTTTTATGGACAGGTCCTCATCCCCTGCAAAAATATTTGCCTCGCACCTTGAACACCCTAGGGGTGACCTTGGTCTTGTATCTCCTCGCTTCTCTCAGGCAATCAGCATAAAATGTCCGAGCTACTTCCAGGATAGAGGAAAGGGACACGGGGTAAAAGAACACCGAGGGCAAAAGTACATCAGCAAATCTACCCAAATATGCTGCCATTCTCGAGAAAGTCTGTGTTGAGAGCCAGAAGACTGGAGTCCTAGTTAGTTCTAGTCTTGACTCTGCAGTAAACTCACTGCGTGATGTTGGGCAAGGCCCTTTGCCCCGCTGGGCTGCGGATTCCTCATCTTTAAAATGAGCTGGATGGAAGGATGGATGAGGAAGCTTGCCAGACAGAGGAGAAGGAGGTGGGGGAGGTCCAGGCTCTCTAGCCTTATCTGGCTGCTGCAAATATATTGTTTCTTCGGCCACCCTCCCTGCCCCACTATTGCTTTGTTTTTAAGAGAAGCTTGGTGAGGTCATTGAAAAGATCACCACTGTAAGACTCAGACAACCTGGTTCTTTGTCCTATGATTTTTATTGTTTGTTGTGTGAACTTTGAGCAAATCAGAAACTCTCAAAGTATCATCCTTATTAGTAAGATGAGGTTAAGAATACCTGTCTTGTCTATCTTGCAGGGCTTTGTGGAGATCTCATATGATAACGAGCATGGAAAATACTCTGCCGCCATGAAGCCCACATACAAGGTCACGCTACACAAGGTATTCTTGGGACAGTGCTTCTCCCCTTACTCTCCTTTACAGCTGTTCTTGGGATTCATGGGTAACTTACACAAAATGTTGTTTCAAGTTCTAGGCAATCTCACAGTTCCTGAAAGAAACAGAGGAACGGAAACCACAAGATGGGGTTGTGTTACTGTGTTGTACTCAACACATTTCAGGGAAAAGGACTTTTTGGTTGTTTTACCTGGGATGTTAAGGCACTGAAGCCATCATTACAGAGAGAGCAGAAACCAGAGGCTTATCTTTTGGAAGAAGTGTGCATTTCCACCTGAACTCAATGAGGCAATGGAAAATCCCTAGCGGTATGTGGAGCAGAGTTTTAAGCTTTTGTGGGGTAAATCAGGTTACCCAGGAGACGTGACAGTGCAAGAAGGTAAAGACTAAAGTTCTCTTGGTAAGCGTTCAGGGTAAATCTGTAAAAGAATTGTCATAGCTTATCTCTTTAACCCAGGGCTTTGAACAGGGTTTGTTCCCAGTTCAAACCTATGCTGAAAATTTGCATTTCCAACAAGTTCCCTGCTGAGAATTTGCATTTCCACCCCAGATATACTGAATCAGAATCAACATTTGAACAAGATCCCCAAGTGATTCTTATGTATAACTTCCTCGGAACGAACTGGTTCGAAGCCCTGCTTTAATCTAAGTCAGTCACTTTCAGTCTCTTAAACGGTTTTTATTTCATAGCATCATAATCTTTAGACTAAGAAGAAAGCTTTAAATGATCGAATCGACCTTCTTTTTAGCTCAGTGGTTCTCCAGGTGTAGTCCTCAGACTAATAGCATCAGCGTCCCCTGGGAACGTGTTAGAAATGCAAGTTCTTGGGCCCCAACCAGACTTACTGAATCAGCAACTCTCGAGTGGGGCCCAGCAATCTGTGAACAAGATTTCCAGGTGGTTCTGATAGACCAAAAAATTGAGAGCACTGTCCTAATTCAGGAGCCCTGGTGGCACAGTGGTTAAGAGCTTGACTGCTAACCAAACAAAAGGTTGGCAGTTTAAATCCCCCAGGTACTCCTCGGAAACCCTATGGGGTGGTTCTCTGTCCTACAGGGTCGTTATGAGTTGGAAGCAACTGGACGGCAATGGGTTTGGTTTTTGGTTCGGCCCTAATTCATTAATTCCCTGAAGAGCATACCTGATGGATGATCTTTGGGCCTCTACTTTGATATTTCTGATGACAGAGAGCTCACTACTTCACAAGGCATCCAGTTAGAAGCCCTAGCAGCAAGATATTTTCTCATTATAGTGAGAGAGAATTGACTTCTTGTCACTTCTCCCCGCTGGCCTTGGTTCTATCCTCTGGTTGCAATTAGTAATTTTTCAGAGTTATAGTTGCCCTGAGAACACTGGAAATGGGGCTGGTAATTCTCATAGTAGGAATTTGGTAAAAGTGAATACAAGAGAACGAACTGGGAGGGAGGCCAGTGCTCCCCATTTTTCTTTCAACCAAATAAAACAGCAAGATTAAGGGCTGTCCCAGGCATTTGTGAGATTATGATAAATATCGGTATTAATAACAATCGTGACTGTAATGATTACCCACAGCGCGATTTGGATGCAGGTCAAGAAACCATCCAAATCAAATTACATGTAAGAAAAATATGTGTGTTCTGTGTGGGGAACATTTTCAAAGAGGAAGAAAAATTGACACGGTGAAAAACGTTTCACCTTCTAATGGGGATAACCGCCCCTTTCCATTCTAAAGTCTAAAAATGGTAAGAGAAAGGACTCTGCCAAGAGGATCGTTGTAGTTGTTGGCCCCTGACTCACAGCAACCCCGTGCAGAAAGGAACACAACCCTGCCTAATCCTGGGCCATCCCCATGATCGATTGCAGATCGGATTGTTGTGATCCATAGGGTTTCCACTGGCTGATTTTCAGGAGCAGATCACCGGGCCTTTCTTCCTAGTCTGTCTTAGTCTGGAGGCTCCACCGAAACCTGTTCAGCATCAAAGCAACAGGCAAGCCTCCGCTGACAGATGAGAGGTGGCTGCACATTAGGTGCATTGGCTGGGAATGGAACCCAGGTCTCCTGCAGGGAGGGGAGAATTCTACCACTGGACTATCACTGCCCCCCGACCCCACGCAGGGCAGAGGTAGTTTGAGGGTGAGGTCCCAGCCCCCTCTGACTCCGTGTGTATGCGGTAAGTGGGCTCAGAATGAGCCTTGCCCTGCTCATCCCTCACCCAGCGACATTTTGAGTTAAGTATGCTTGATTGGCAAGATTGTACTGGTAGTGGTGTTTTCTGTTTGCTCCTGGTGGGAATTTGTTAGAAGGGAAAGGGAGGCAATGTCATATTCTTACACTGGATTCCTCCGTCAGGGAGATAGCAAGGGGTGCAGTGGCCTCACCTGGAGGAGGGGGGCACTTGGAGCTCCATCTCTCTTTCCCTCGGTTCCATCTTGGTCTCTTCTTGTTCCACTGTCTTCCCTCTTAGGACAGAAAGCTCCAAGCACTGCCAGGACACTCACACAAATGATTCTTCCTCCCCCAAATTTGAGCCTGGAGAGTGTTTACTTCCTGTGAAACCCCAGGGACCTGCTGATTTTCCCCATTACTGCAAATTGCTGCTCTCAGGACGCTTTGCATTTGTTATTAAGATGCAATCAATGTTTCCTAACTGATTAACTGCCTCGCCCCTCAACCTCCAGCCGTCACACTTGACTTGGGGGGGAATAACAATGGAAAACTGGATCCCCCTGCCCTGCAAGCTGAGTGTCCTGACTTTCTAGCTTGTTGGAGAGCTGATGAGTTTGGGTGGGCAGCTGGCAAGAGGGGAGAGGAGCACCAGGAAGGAGCAAAGAGGTGCTGGGATCCTGGGTGAACCCTGGAAGTGCTGAGAGGATGGTGGTGGGTGTCGGGGCGTGTGACAGGTCGCTGGAATAATGAGAGCTGATGGCAGCGACAGCCCGTCCAATGAGGCAGAGGCCAGCCTGAGCCAGGCCTTCCGGCAAATAAGCACAGAGCGTGTCTTAAGGCTGAGTGGCAGGATGATGAACCGGCTGGTGACTGGCCTGCCCAGAATCCTGTGTCAACCAGCGCTCTCCACAACAGCTACCAGGACAGCCTCCGGAGACAGCCCCACCTCCCCGCCCACCTGAGGACCCCTCTCCTTTCCCTGCCCTGTCAAACCCGCCCAGTGGCTTTCTTCTGTTTGGTCCATACTCATAGCCAACAAAATGCACACAAACTCACGTCTACACTCTTAGAATGGCTGCTGAGTAGATGTGCGCGCGCGCGCGCACACACACACACACACACACACACACACACACACACAGAGACAACTCCTTGTCCAGAGCTTGGTTCTTAAGGGCATCTGTGACCCCTTCTCCTCTCTTCTTTTGCTTTTTTAATTTTTTAAAAGTAAGTGCCTTTATTTTCATTAAACATGTGTCTTAGCCCTTGCCCTCCACTGAAGCTTGGTTGTTTGAAAAAAAAGAAGAAACAACCCAGAAGGATGGGGTCACACAAATCTCATTGAATCCCTGAGAAGAGGAAGGGGGAGAGACTTGGAGAGAAGCTGCAGCAACGCACCTGTCAGAAATTCAAGCAAAAGCTTCAAAACGTGATTACTGGGTGAGTCAAGCTGGAGATCTTCATGTGTCTGTCCTCCTATGTGTGGGTGAACTTGCAGCTGAGGTGACACTGACCTTGTGTCACCTGATTTTTGTTAGGTTTACTGAATGAGTTCATGGAATTAAAAATAGATAGTGGGATGGAAAGGGTAAGAGGAGGGGGGTGGAATTTTTGTAACATGAAAGTCCTTCAGACTTTGAAAGAGACAGGTCATCCCGAGTGCAAATCCTGGCTGTCCTGTTTACTGCCTCTGCTATCTGAGCCTCTGAGTTTGTTTTCCTCACTTGAAAATGGAGATAATAAACCCACCAGAAGAAAAACCCCTCATACAGTTGTTAGGAGGAGAGCACAAGAGACCATATACAATGCAGATGGGATTCACTTTTTTCTTTCTTTTTCATTTGTTTGGGGGAGGGTATGGTTAAGGCAAATTTTTTTTTTTTTAAATAATTTTTGACATCAATTAAATCTCCTCCTGAGAATCAGAGGAAATTATGATTGCCTCCTGGGTGACACAAATGTTTAAGCACTCACTACTAGCCGAAAGGTTAGCAGTTCGAATTCACCCAGAGGCACCTCAGAAGATAGTCCTGTCAATCTGCTTCCAAAAGACCACAGCCTTGAAAATACTGTGGAGCAGTTCTACTCTGCACACACGGGGTCACTATGAGTGGGAGTCGACTCGACAGCAACTAACAACAACATCCTCCCGTGGAGAAAGAAGTGCAATTATTAAACTCCAGAATTGCATTATGAATATTCTCTACTAATTATGTTACATTCTCCTGGCAAGCCATTCAGACAGCCCAAAGCTGACAAAGGCATAGACCTGACCCAGGATCTTCCCTGGCTACTGGGGTAACCTCCTGGGCCCAAGTTTAAAAATAGGCTGTAAAGAAAATGAAAGAGCAGAGTGATCACTGTCTTTATCACAAAGAAACATCTCAGAATGTGTGTAAGTAGAAAGATAAAGACTGGAAATTGGGAAAGTAAGTTTACATGGTAAAATGGTTTGTAAGTGTGCCATCAGGCACTGTTCTCTTGGGGTAGCGGGAGCCACTAGGCCTTTTACTGCTGTGGGACATAGGGAAAAAGCTCTAACATACATGGAATTGGAGTCCCAGACTATATTTAGAATCCCAGAAGGAGAAGAGAGAGAATGCAGCAGAAGCAAAATGTGAAGAGATAATTGCCAATAATTCATCTCATGTACTTTGGGCATGTTGTCAGGAGGGACCAGTCCCCGGAAAAGGACATTATGCTTGGTAAAATAGAGGGTCAGTAAAAAAGAGGAAGGCCCTCAATGAGATGGATTGACACGGTGGCTGCAACATGGGCTCAAGCATAACAATGATCGTGAAGATGGCACAGGACTGGGCAGCATTTCGTTCTGTTGTACCTAGGGTTGCTACGAGTCAGAACCAACTTGACAGCACCTAACGACAACCACAATTTCCCCAAACTGACAAAAGATACCAAGCTACAGGTTCTAGAAGCTCAGTGAGCCCCATTGAGATAAATAATTATCTGACAAATGGCAAAACTTCTAATATAAGATAAAACCTGTTCCCATCAAACTGATTATGACTCATACTGACCCCATAGGACAGAGTAGAACTGTCCCATAGGGCTTCCAAGGAGCAGCTGGTGGATTCGAACGGCCAACCTTTTGGTTAGCAGTCAAGAATGCGTCTTATATCTAGGTAACAGTAAAATAATGTATAATTAATAAACAACCAAAGAGGACGATAAAATAATGGAACAATTTATTAATCCCAGAGAAAGCAAGAAAGGAGAGAGTAAATGAACATAGAAGATACTGAAGAAACAGAAAATACATAGTAAGATAGTACTTTTCATTCCAAATGTGTCAGTAACTACATTAAATATAAGTAAACTAAATACCCCAATTAAAAGACAAAGATTGATAGACCAGATTTATATATATAATATATAATTATAATGATAGATACATAAAATTATAGCATATGAAATTGATAGACCAGATTTATATGAAAGGCCTGGTGAGCTAAAAAAATTAACTATTGAAAACCCTATGGAGCACAGTTCTACTCTGACACACATGGGGCCACCATGATTTGGAATCAATTTGATGGCAACTTGGAAAAAAAAAAAATATATATATATATATATGTATATACATACACACCCACAGACATACAAAAGACACCTTAAATATAAGGACACAGAAAGGTTGAAAATAAAGAATGGGGAAAATATATATCGTGCAAACACCAACCAAAAGGAAGTTTTTGTAACTATGTTGACATTGACAAAATTGACCTTAAGACCAGACGCATTACTAGGGGTAAAGAGGGATATTTCTTAAAATTAAAGTGTCAATCTACCAGGAAGATGCAATTTTACATTTGTATGCTCCCAATAACATAACCTCAAAAATATAAAGAAAAATAGGAAAATCTAGAATCCAGTGGGAGATTTTAACAGAATCAGTAAACTTTATTAAAAAAAAAAAAAAGTAAGATTATAGAAGATCTGAACAACAGGTCCAACAAGTTCACCTGTTGACATATGTACAAGACCCACCCAAGAAGTGCAGAATATGCACTTTTCAAGTGCACATGAAATATGCATATAAATTGACTATATGTTGTGTCATAAAAGCAAATCTCAACAAATTTCAAAAGATTAGAATCACAGTATTCTTTGTTTACAGGGGAATTAAGCTAGAAACCAATAATAAAAATAAGTGAAATGATGATATAACATGATCCATCAAAATGTGTGCTTAGAAGAAAAGTATAGCCTCAAATGCATATATTAATAAGAAAAAAGCTGAAAAATAATGATATAAATATTTATATGAAAAAGTTAGGAAAACAAAACACAATTACATCTTAAGAAAATAATAGAGATAATGATTTAATGAAACAGATGACAAACATATAATAGAGAATATTAAAAAAATAAAATTGGTTCTTTGAAAAGGCTAATAAAAAATAATAAACCCCTAGGAAGATTATGAATTTCTGTGTGTCAGAACGAGACACAGAGAGAGAGAGAACACAAATTGTCAGCTTCAGGGACATCATTATAGATTCCTCTTACGTTAAAAAATGAGATCATATTATGAACAATTTTACACCAATATGTTTGATACTTGATAAAACATATCTTACCAAAATGAATACAGAGAGAAATAAGAATTCTGAATAGTCCAACACCTATTAAAAACTGAATCTGTTATTAAAAACCTTGACCTCAAGAAAACTCCAGATAGTTTCACCAATGGATTTTTAAAAACCTTAAGGAAGAAATCACACCAATCTTACACAAGTCTTCCAGGGAATAGAGAAAGTAGATACATTTTAAAACTTGCTTTATAAGGCCAGATATAATTCATGATAACTCAGGGACATTACAAGATAGAAAAATGACAATACAGCCCATCTCTTTCATGAAGGTAAATTTTTAAGTCCTTATCAAATATTACCAAATCAAATTCAGTGATGGATAAAAAAGTACAAGTCACTACCAATTTTGCTTAATTTGAGGTATACAGGGTTGGTTTAATGGTCAAAAGACGACACTTGTAATTTATCACATTAATAGAATAAAGGAGAAAAACCATGTGGTCATCTCAATAGGTATAGAAAATTTTTTTTTATAAAGATCAGCATGCATTCCTGATAAAATTCTTGCTTCTCAAAATAAAAATAGAAGGCATTTCCTTAATATGATAATATAAAAATAATATAATATGATAATATTAAGAAATAATATCTGCTGCAAACATCATGCTTAAGAGTGAAATACTTGGAAACGGATCATGGTGATGGTTGAACAACATGGTCAACATAACTAATATCACTGAAGTGTACACATGAAGAATGTTAAAATGGAAAATTATTTCTTCATATATTTTTAACACAATAAAAAAGGTAAAATATCAAAAGCCATCACTTTAGATTCAGAATAGTAAAAAATGCTAGAATTACTTTTCTTCAATGTTGTACTAGAGTTCCTAGCAAGATAAAAGAAATAAGACCTATGAGGACTCAAAGGGAAGATATAAAACCTGCAATATTTGTAGATAACATGATTGTGAATTTAGAAAAGACAAAATAATTTACAATAATACTATTAGAATTATTAAGGAAATTCAGCAAGGTCACTGAATACAATATCACTATACAGAAATCAATTGCAGTCCTATGTATTAGCAATAATTACAAATGAAATAAATCCATACCATTTGCAATAGTATCAAAACATCAAATATATAGAATAGATTTAATAAAAATATGCAAGAAAACTTTGTGAGAGAAATTAAAGAAGACCTAAATAAAGACACACTATGCTCATGGATTAGGAGATTCAATACATAAAGAAATCAACCAATCTAAATAGTGCAATCCATGTAAAAATCCCAATAGGATACTTTGCTTGCTTTTGCTTTTTTTACTTCTTGGGAGAGGTGATAGGCTGATTATGAAACATATATGAATATGCAAAGGATGATAGCCAAGTCTTACTTGAACAAGAAAATAAAATTAGAGGGCTTCTGTGAAGAAGTATTTTAAAGCTGCAACAATTAAGAGAGCATAGTATTTATGTAAAGTAGAAATATTAAGCAATGTTTCAGAGGAAAGTATTTAGAAACTGGCCCATGCATATAAAGTTACTTGATTTATGACAAAGTTAACACAATACCAAAAAAACCAAACCCATTGCCATCGAGTTGATTCCAATCCATAGTGACCCTGAGGACAGAGTAGAAATGCCCCAAACTCCAGTGGTCTTTGCCATAATGGTGTGAGTGAATTAGATGGACAAAAATCTTTGTTCCTATCTTATACCATGTAGAAAAATCAATTCTAGGAAAATGACAGATCTAAATGTGAAAACTAAAATAATTCTATTTCTAAATGAAAAATAAAGGATTATCTTCATGACCGTAAGGTGAGCAATGGTTTCTCAAAAGGACCCCCAAAAAGTAAAAACCATAAAAGATTGATAAATTTAATGATATAAGAAGTAATTTCTATTTATGAAAAGAAAACATTAAGAAATTAAAAATCAAACCAGAAAGTGGGAAAAGATATTAGCAATATATTTATCAGACAAAGGTCTCCTATCCAGAGTAAATAAATCCTATTAATCAATAAGAAAAAGACAGACAACCCAATAGAGAAATGGGCAAAAGACAAGAACAGGTACTTCAAAAAGAAGATATCCAAATGGCCAGTAAGCATGTGTAAAAGTACTGAATTGCTTTAGTGTCCAAGGAAATGCAAATTTAAATCATAGTGTGCCATCATTACACATTCACCATAATGGTTCAAATTTTTAAAAACACTGATAATAGTGTTGGTGGGGTGGTATAGTACAAATGAAATTCTCACATCCTGTAAGTGGAAACCCTGGTGATGTAGTGGTTAAGAGCTATGGCTGCTAACCAAAAGGTCAGCAGTTCAAATCGACCAGGTGCTCCTTGGAAACCCTATGGGGCAGTTCTACTCTGTCCTATAAGGCCACTATGAATCTGAATTGACTTGGTGGCAATGGGTTTTGTTTTGTTTTTGTTTTTGTTTGGTCAATGTAAATGGTCATACAGTATAAATTGGTACAAAACTTTGAAAAACCACATAGCTGAACCTACACATACCATAAAATCAGTTGCTTTCAAACTGATTCCGACTCATGGTGACCCCTTATGTGTCAGAGTAGAATGGCACTCCATAGGGTTTTCAATGGGTGTTTTTTGGGAAGTAGATCACCAGACCTTTCTTCCAAGATGCCTCTGGGTAGATTCAAACCACCAACCATTCAGTCAGCAGCCAAGCATGTTAATCCTTTGCACCATCCAGAGACTCCCACGCGTACTCTAGAACTCAACACTCCCACTCTTAGTGCTCGCCCTCTCTCACTCTCTGGTCTCTAGTCCTGCTCCCTGGTGGGTGTCCACTACTTTTGAGGGTCCAGAAGAGTAGCGGACCATCGTGGCAATTCTCCGCTCAGCGTGACATCTCCTGAGACTCCTAAAGCTACAAGCCCTCCTGGTAACTAAATAGTGCTGTGTTTCCTACCACTCTAACTTGGACAGTTCCTCCCAGACATGGGGAACAGGCCTCCCCTTCAGTGTGTGCTGTGCTTTGTAACTGAGCTCCAGAGCAGTTCTGTGTGTGCCCCATTCTGACAAAATGTGGCTTTTTAACTACTCCTTCTGCCTGCTGGCCTTCTCTCCACAGCCGAGTCCATAGGCTGTAACCAGGAAACAGACCCCATGCTGTCTGCTCCATCTCTGCCTTTGCCTCTAGGCATCTGTCATCAACCTCCCCAAAGTGCAAACAGATGCCTGCGGGCTTCTTATAACACCACTTCATCAAACACCCAGGTTCTGCTTTAGGTCCACTGAGATCATTGGCACATAGTGTTTCCATTAGGAATGCTTTTGGCTGTAAGTAACAGAAACCCTAACCAACAGTCCCTTAAAGCAATAGGTATTTGCTTTTCTACTGGAGAAATCTGAAGGTAGGCAGAGGCTGGTACTGGGTTAGCTGCACAGCTGTATCGTTGAGGAGCCGGGTGCCTTCTGTTTGTCCACTCTGACATCTTTAGCTGGTATATTTTTGTCCCTTGTCCTTGCCGTCTCACAGTTGCATATTGTCCATTGCAGCTTAAAGCATCTTAAGCATATAAAGGCGGAAAAACCTGTCTCTTTTGTCAGGAAGCTGCCTTGGTGGTGCAGTGGTTAAGAGCTCAGCTGCTAACCAAAAGGTCAGCAGTTCAAATCCACCAGATGCTCCTTGGAAACCCTATGAGGCTGTTTTACCCTGTCCTATAGGGTCACTATGAGTTGGAATCAACTTATTGGCAACGGGTTTTTTTTTAAATCAGGAAGGAAAGGCTTCCAATACCCCCCACCCCCTCTACTCCGGCAGACTTTCTATGTCTTCTTGGCCAAAATTGGGTCCCACTGACTTCCTCATATACAAAGGAGACTGGGTAGCGAATATGTGGTAGTTCAGAATAGTTTTTGCGTAGCCAATGAACAGTGCCAAAAGAGAGTTATTCAGAACAACAAGTAGAAGCAAGATGTTGTATAAACCGCCTACAGTTCTGAATAATCATGAGTTGGATTTACCTGTTCAGCTTGTCTGTCTTTTGGAAAAGCAGGTACTTGACTAATCTTTCCCATGCAGGCTTTGAAATTACTTGCTTGACTTTGCTGTAATTGCAGTCAAAATGAGGTTTTTTTCCTTGGTAAATATAACAATTTCCTAATACAAGTGCCAGCTCATTTCAATGAGTGGTGACTTTAGACTCTCCTCCCTGCTGGCACAGTGGTTAAGAGCTCGGCCGCTAACCAAAAGGTCAGCAGTTCAAATCCACCAGCCGCTCCTTGGAAACCCTGTGGGGCAGTTCTACTCTGTCCTATAGGGTCACTATGAGTCAGAATTGACTCCACGGCAACGAGTTTCCCCGCTACTTGCACGCCCGAGTCAATTCCCCCAGCGCCATTTGAGATAGTTTGACTTGATAAAGGCTGGGGGAAGCTCTGTTCAATCAAGTGCCTGATTAATACAGGTGCAGTATGCAAATGACTGACTTTCTGAAAATTAGAACAAGGGAAAACACGCTTACCACTGCTATTACAGCATCTGTTTTCTTTTTCTAAATCTCTTAACTGCTTCTTCCCGAACACTTCCTGTTACGTTGTAGGACATTATCTTTTCTAGACTGTTTTTATTTTTTTTCCATCTTTGCTCAGTCTTCACTGCTTTCCCCAAGACTTCTGTGCTTCTCTGCCATCTTTCCTGACCATCTCTACATGGGCAAAACACGTGTTCCAGCTAAGAGAATGACAGGTTCAGAACATTTACATGAGTGTTAAATCTAGTCACAGTATGTGCATGATCCGGACAGGGCACCCTCCCCAGGAGCAATGGATATTCATTTATATATAACATTTCTCATGACCTAGTTCTTCTGTCATTGAGTATTTCCAATGTTCTTTCCTAATACCTTTCCAACATCATTAGGCAGTCCCTGGATTACCAACAAGTTCCGTTTCTCAGTCTGTCTTTAAGTTGAATTTGTACATAAGTCAGAACAGTTAGGTACAGTTTATATCTAACGTCCATTAGTCAAATGTTTGTCTTAGTATATAGCATATAGTGTATCTTTCTATGCATAAAAACATTAAATACATATTTTCAGATGCACTAAAACATCTTTAACATAATAATTCAGTAATAATAATAATAATGTTTTGATGCATGTCACAAAGTAGTACCTGTTTGTTATTAGGAACCATTGCATGTACCTTGAATTTTTGATATAATACACTGTACGTGGGTTGGTTTATAACTACGGGTTGTACGTAAGTCTGATGATCATAACACAGGGACTGCCCGGATATCAGGAAATCTAGATCATCCTTCCCACTGTAGTCCTAAGAGGAACAGATGGGTTGTTTCTGTTTCTGTGTGTGTCTCCCTGTGTTTCTTGCATACAAGTATACAGGATGTACTGAATATTGTTGCTCTTTAATGATTTTTTTCAGTCAAAACATGGTATAACCTTGCTTACTGCTCTCCCAAATTTAAAGGTGTGATGTGGGGAAAAGCTGAGGGCTTACAGGAAACCAGGGAGAGAAGAGATGCTTTAGAGAATACAGGATGTACTAATTATGAAGGAAATAAGAAACAGCCTATGTGTGAAGTTTTAGGGCACGGAGAAGAGAATATAAGATTTAAGAAAATGTTTTATTGTGGTAGAATATGTATAGCATAAAAGGTGCCGTGTTAACCATTTTTAAGTGTATAATCTATGGCATTAATCACAATTGAAATGTTGTGCAACATCTGTCTTAGTCATCTTGTGCTGCTATAACAGAAATACCACAAGTGGGTGGCTTTAACAAAGAAAAATTTATTCTCTCACAGTCCAGTCAGCTACAAGTCCAAACTCAGGGCGTCAGCTCCAGGGAAAGGCTTTCTCTCTCTGTTGGCCTTCTCATTAATCTTCCCCCGGACCAGGAGCTTCTCCACGCAGGGACCCTGGGTCCAAAGAATGTGCTCTGCTCCCGGCACTGCTTTCTTGGTGGTATGAGGTCCCCGTGTCTCTCTGCTTGCTTCTCTCTTTTATATCTCAAAAAAGATTGGCTATCTACTCTTGTAGACCTCATCAATATAACTGCTGCTAATCGATCTTATTACATCATAGTGATAGAGTTTACAACACATAGGGTAATCACATCAGATGATAAAATGGTAGACAATCGTACAATACTGGGACTCATGACCTAGTCAAGGTGATAGGTATTTTTGGAGGACACAATTCGATTTATGACACTATCCATTTCCAAGACTATTTCATAACCTCAAACAGAAACTCAGTACCCTTTAAGCAAGAATGCCTCACCCTCTAATCCGCGGTAACCTCACATCTGTCTTCTGTCTCCACACATTGATTTGCGTATTCTAAATATTTCATGTAAGTGGAATCATAAAATATTTGTCCTTTTCTGTCTGGCCTCTTTCACTCAGCATAATGTTTTCAGGGTTCATCCATGTCATAGCACGTGTCAACATTTCACTCCATTTTAAGGCTAAAGAGTATCCTGTCATTGTATGGACCAACCACTTTTTTTCATCATTCATCTGTGGGTGGACACTTGGACTCTTTCTACTTCTTGGCTATTGTGAACCTGCTGCAATGGACATTGGTGTAAGTATCTGCATAGGATTTCCAAGATGCCCAGTTGGAGTGGGCAAACTGATAAAATGATGCCTCTTTCTTTGGGCTGTCATTGCCCAGGCCTGGGTATGTTGTTGGGTGAAAAGAGCATGGCCTGGAACTCAGCCACCGTGTATCCCTCAACCCTCTAAGCACCGCCGTCCAGACAGAGCAAAGCTTGTCCTCTTAAGGGGAGAGGTGACTGAGAGGAAGAGAAAGGGGATATTCATTTGTGGAGTACTGATGCTGAGCTGGGCCCTGTGCTGTGGAAGTACTCATCCTCCTGAAAAGGATTCCTTCGTGTTTTAACTCCATGCCCAGAGAACTGAGTAGCTCAGCACATCGCAAGGTGTCCCGTGGTTCCCCCAAGTCTACTGGAGACTTGAGGGATTTGTGTTGCTGTGTAGAGTGGATGAGATAGAAGAAAGGGATGCTTATGGAGATGGAAAGAGCACCAAGGAAGACCAAGCTCTCTGATGGGCAAATCTGTCCCTACCCCCTTGTATTATTTCCTACAGTCACCATAACAAATTATCACCAACTTGGTGGCTTACAACGACAGAAATTTATTCTCTCACAGTTCTGGAGGCCACCCTCCCTCTAAAAGCTCTGGGGAAGATCCTTCCTTACTTCTTCCAGCTTCTGATTTTCCCAGGCATTCCTTGGCCTATGGCAGCATCTCTGCTGCAGAGATGCCTCCAATCTCTGCCTCCGTCCTCACATGGCCTTCTCCTCTTCTCTCTCTCTGTCTTTCCTCTGTGTGTCTTTTAAAGACGCTTACCATTGAATTTAAAGCCCACTCAGATCATCCAGCACAATCACAGGTGGAGGTCCTTGATTTAATTACATCTGCAAAGAGCCTTTTTCCAAATAAGGTCACCTTCACAGGTTGTGGGGGGGTGGCGGTTAGGATGTAGACATAGGTTTTTGAAAGCCACCATTCAACTCACTACACCCTTTATACCTCGGCTATTTCAGTGAAGAGCAAACCTTTTGATCCACCCAAGGGTGAGGCCTGGCGCTTTGTCATCTCTGTGTACTGTAACAATATTGGCAGGACCAAGGCCTAAGGCTGGTGCTGAATCTGCCATTTTGAGTGATGCAACCATCCCTAGTTGAGATCTAGATTACCAGGGCTAATGTGAGGTGTTAGGCTTCCTATTGTGTGTGTTCACAAGCCAGGCCCACGGCATGCTCAGAGACAGACTTGCTTTTCTGGCTAGCCATGGGCGATGACGCTGTGTGAGCTGACACATCTCACCAGGTGGTCAGCTGGAGATTGCTGAATCTTGAGTAGAATTTGTGGTTCTTGGCATTTTCTCTTCACTCACTGACTGCTGGGACACCAGTGGAGGAAATGCTCCTTCTTTTTTTCTTTTCTTTTTTAACAGAGCTGCCTTTCCCTCAGTGCTGGTGGGGGAACATATCCCTTCAAGTCAGTCGGGGGCCTGGATGGAGAAGATTGGGCCTGCCAGCTGCCTTCCCTGGCTCCTCAAGATGGTTTTTCCACCCCATCCCACACTCCCCTATTATTATTATTATTTTCAGCGAGGTAAGCATTGAGGTAGAACTCACTTGGGAGCTCAGAACTTGTAGAGCTCCAAGGCTGGAGAGGGAGTCGGGATAAAGATGCCACTGCTCTGCTTTTTCTAGATATTTTCTGGGAACAGAACTTGACGACCTGTTCCTCTTTGCTCACACCTAGCTTTTTCCCTTTTCTAAGGATCCACGTCAGGACAAGTAGTTTCAAAATACAAAGGAATCACTGCGTATTGCTAGCAGGGTTTACTAGGTGCTTGTTAGTTGCCAACAAGTCAGCTCCAACTCATGAATACCTTATCTAGAACAGAACGAAACGTTGCCCAGTTCTGCGCCATCTTCACGATCGTTGGTATGTTTCAGTCCATTGTCTTGGCTGTTGTGTCTGTCCATCTTATTGAAGGTTTTCCTCATTTTTGCTGCCCTGCATTTTACCAAACATGATGTCCTTTTCTAGAAACTGGTCTTTCCTGATGACGTGTCCAAAGAAAGCGAGCTGATATCTTGCCATCCTTGCTTCTAAGGAACGTTCTTTTGGTGTTTAGGAGTATTTATATATCATTTCATTTTTTTTTTTTTTTAACTTTGGGAGGGTTAGAAAGTAAGAAGAAAGACAAGGCAGTCGTGGACTCTGCATAAATCTGTAAATATACATGAAACCTAATTTCAATGCCTCACTGATAGGCAGTGGGGGCTGGGCAATGTCAATGTCCCCCTGGAAAAGCTAAATCTTAGACTTCTTTTAAGGAGGAACAATGGTTGACAGGAGGAGGTAAGTTCTCCATGGGGATGAGAAGAACATCTAGGCAGAAGATTGGATCCTGGCACGGAGAGCTGGGGGATGAGGGAGGCAAGAATAAATGGGGAAGGGGGGTAAGGGCTTGTGTCTGCCCAAACACAAGGGCGGAGGAAGAGGGCAGAGAAATGCCTTTGAAATGAAGAAATCCTACACCTGAGAGGTCTGTGGAATTCATCTTTCTGCCCCATGCTTCTAAATGGGTGGGTAGGATTCAGCCTTGCACTTGGTACATTTAAACTGTAGCTGAAGGTCACTCTGGCAGGGATCTCTGCATCAAACGGCTTTCCTAAAACATGGGAGTAGGATGAAGGTGGGACAAGTGAACGAATATTTATTAAGCACCTACTACGTGCCAGGCACTGTGCTAGGGGCGTGTGTGCGTGTGTGTGCGTGTGTGCATGTGCGCGTGCACGTGTATGTGCGTGTGCATGTATGTGCGTGCGCGTGCATGTGCATGCATACGTGTGGGAGCTCCCATTTAATCCTCACACTGGCTCTGTCAGGTAGTTTCTGTTTTTCTGAGGAAACAGAGGCGCACAGAGGTTCACTGACTTGCCCCAGGTTACACAGTCCGAGGTCATGGGGCTAGATTCAAACCTGGGCCTGTTTCACTCCATGACCTGTTTGTTTGGCAAACGCATACCGAGGGTCGACCCCACACCTATCACCGGTTCTCCTCCCTACAGAGCTGGATGCTGCTGTGGCTCCCTGCGCCTCCATCTCTTCCATGCTCTCTGTCAGGGGCCGACTAACCGGTGAGCACGGTATGCGTGCAATAAGCAAGGTACCTAGAGAAGTGGTGAAATCCAGGTGAAATCGTGCACGGCCGTGCGTATCTTGCTCACTGGGGAATCCGTCCCTGCTCCTTGTGTCTGGGTGTGGGTGCACTGCTGTGGCACCTGGGTTTTGTTCTAGACTGCAGGCTTTGGGAAGTTTCCACTGGTTTATGGTAAAGTTGCTTTCTTGCGAGCTTGTCACTACTTGTGGCTTTGCCTCCCGCCCCACCGGCAGGCAGCATGCTGCCTTTGATCTCATTTCAGGGCAGCCCCAGGCAGAGTGGCGTGTGCTGACATCCCTGCAACCCGACCGAGCGGTGGCTGCTGCGGAGTGTGGTCCTCAGCTGTGTTCCGCTCACAGGTGACTCAGCTCACGGCAGCTGCTTAGAGATCTGCCTAATGCGCATCTTTCATGTATTTCCTGCCCAGAAGTTGGGATGGAGTTTCTTTAGTTTTAAGGAAATGCCTTTGAATTTTGAAAGTGCTAAATTCCTTACCATTCCTTACCATTGTACAATCGTACAATACTGAGACTCATGACCTAGTCAAGGTGATAGGTATTTTTGGAGGACACAATGGAAGAAAGGTTATCCCCTTGGCCATCTGGACTTCCTGTTGCTCTTCTTGCCTGGCAAAGCTGGAATAAGGTCTTTTGGGACAGCGTATGAATAATACTGTCAACCATCCATGCCTGAGATTGGAATGTGGCATTAGGTCACAGTGTGACAAAAAACGATATGAAATTAGGATGTAGCAGATACTCAGCCAGAGGAAGGATTGTTCACCAAACTCTGTGTTGTATCTATGGGCCTTCTGAAAGGTTTGGATCTAACATTTATTGAACTGGTTTATCTCCTATATGTTGACTTTCTGTTAATAGAATGTGTCAGAGTTAAAGGCACACCATTGAACCCAGGGTTATTGGATCCTAGGTTAAATCTTCAAGTTACTCTATTCACCCTTGATCTTGAACTTACAGGGAAGCTAGGAATAAGCATTGAACTGGATTTCTGGTTCTTACATTTTTTTTCTGCTTCATAGATGATAAAGATCACTCACAATCCTTGATGGACTCCTCCAGAACCAGGGTACCAGTGTCCCTGTTCTGCCTGTGGGCAGCTGTGAGAGAGGGAGCAGAGTTGGGAGGCCTGAGAATTCTGCACTAATAAGGTCTGGGAGTTGGGAAGGCTGTTTAGCTGCTCTGGGCCTGAGCTAGCTCTCCTTCCACGTGGCAATGAGCATGCTTCCTTCTCAGGGTGCTGACACCAGGCAGAGGGTGGCATCTAACTGCTGGAGGATGGGGACTCTCTTGTTCCTTGTTGCAGCCTTACTGCCCAACACAATAGGAGCTTGCTAAGGACTGTTCAAGGAGCCCTGGTACTGCAGTGGTTAAAGCACTCGGCTCCTAACCAGAACATCAGTGGTTCAAACTCACCAAACACTCCATGGGAGACACATGTGGCAGTCTGCTCCCATAAAGACTGCAGCCATGGAAACCCTACAGGGCAGTGCCACTCTGTCCTGCAGGGTTGCCATGAGTCGGAATCGACTTGATGGCAGTGGGTTTGGGTTAAAGATTGTTCAGTGGATGCTTCTAGGCCTGCTCTTCTTCCCATGCATCCACTTATCCTTCACACCACTGCCAGGGCCTCACGGTCACAGGATCAGGATTAGGATTTGTGCTTATTACAATCTGGAGTCCCCAGGGGGCTCAAACTATTAATGCGCTCAGCTGTTAACCAAAGGTTGGCGGTTCAAGTCCACCCCCAGAGGTGCTTCAGAAGAAAGGCCTGGTGATCCACTTCCAAAAAATCAGTCATTGAAAACACTACTACTGTGAAAACACAGTTCTACTCCGACACACACAGAATTGACATGGCATTACAATCTATTCCATACCTTCACATCTTCATGGGGATAGTCCTGCTCCTAAAGAACAATGTACTTTTCTATGAAGCCACACCCATGTGGTAAAAAAGTCAGAAACCAAAATGAAAAGGGAAGAAAGCTGAAAGACTTAAAAGTGAGAGGAGAGAGAGAGAGGGAGAGCAAGACTGAGGCCCCCCCAAAAAGAGGTGAGAACACGTGCAGCATTTTCTCATGGGCGGCCCAGTACCTCTTGCTCTGTCTCTGCGTGGAAATGCAGTGGAATGATGAGCTGGGATTTACAGAGCCTTTGAAAAGCAGCCGCTGTCAGCATGCCCTCTGCGGATACCAAGCATTGCTCGTAGAGGAGAGAGGGCCTTCTGGCCCACATGGGCCCCAAGACAGCTGGTAGAAGACAGCGGACTCGACCCAGCTGTGACCTCGATGGCTTTGCTGCCTGGTGTCCCGCGTGGTTCTTTAGAAACACGTGTGTTTAACAAGGTCACACATGGTTCTAACGGGAAGGTGAAAATCAGGAAACTATTTTATGAATTATTTAGCAATTAAAAATAGTTGTGATGGACTTGACGCCAACTCGTGGCAACCCCATGAGTGTCAGAATAGAACTGTGTGCTCCATAGGCTTTTCAATGGCTAATTTTTTGGAAGTAGATTGCCAGGCTTTTCTTTCGAGTTGCCTCTGGGTAAACTCCAACTTCCAGACTTCTGGTTAGCAGCCAACCATGTTAACCCTTGGCGCCAGCCAGGGACTCCATAGAGTATACATTTTAGGGCCTGGTTTAGAAAAGATGTATATATAAGTCTCAATTCAAATGAATGAGAAATTTCTGTTATGATGCTATTACTTAGAGAGACAGTTCTGCCTTTGCTGATACTGTTGTACTTGAGGGTTATGTGCACCTTAATTTTATTTTTGATATGTTCTCGATTTCGGTCAATGGCACCCTCTTCCAGTCTCTGGAGCCAGAGATCTGGAACAGTCTGTAATTCTGTCCTCTCCTTCTCCTCTCACGCCCGTTGGTCTCCAAACCCTGTTGTCTCTTCACACTTTAAGTCAGACCTCTTGCCTTCACTGCTGCTTCCCTCTCCTTAGTGACTGAATTATCCTCTTGTGTCTCTTAATATTTCCTTGGTTCAGCTTAACCTCCATGATTCTGCCAGGTTTTGCCTCTTTTGAAAATTCACTCACATCACTCTCATTCCACAGTCCCCATTGGGTCCCCACTTACACCGGGGAAACTGAGGAACAAAGCAGTTACAGCTTCGGGCACAGGGGGTGCAGGGTGTGGAGTGAGCACTGGAGGAGGGGCCTCAGGGGCTGGACTGGGCTGGTGCTCTGAGCCTTGATGATGAGAGTCACTTCATTCATTTGTACAGTGCATGGTTATTAAGCACCTGTTAGGCACAGACATCAATGGGGGCAGGGATGTTTCAGTGGTAGGGTTTCCACCTTCCACGCAGAAGACTCGGGTTTGATTCAGAGCCAGTGCACCTTATGTGCCACCTGTCAGTGAAGGCTTACATGTTACTATGAGGCTAATGTGTTTCAGTGGAGCTTCCAGACTAAGATGGAGTAGGAAGAAAGGTCTGGCTATCTACTTCTGAAAATAAGCCAGTGGAAACCCTGTGGATCGCAACGGTCTGATCTGCAACCCATCATGGGCATGATACAGAACCGGGGAACATTCCATTCTGTTGTGCATGAG
The DNA here is from genome assembly GCA_030035585.1 of Dugong dugon. NCBI lineage: Eukaryota > Metazoa > Chordata > Mammalia > Sirenia > Dugongidae > Dugong > Dugong dugon. Next base: position 6,908,005 of record CM057464.1, on the reverse strand, counting down.
GTCACCATGAGTTGGGGCCAACTTGACAACAGCTGACAACAACATGCATGGGCAGTGTCTTGGGCGCTGGGATACATAGTGAAAAGAAAAACACATCCTGGCCCTCCTGAAAATTATTTTGCTGTGGGCCGGCTTGTGGGAGATTCAGGCACATGGGCAGAGGTGCTCCAGGCCAGGGTCCTCCTGGAAGAGGCTGGCCACCACCCAGGAGCTGGAGCGAGAAGCTCTGATGGGGTTGGCCCCGGTGATGGCGGGGACAGAGTAAGTCCTACAGGTGCCGGAACACAGGGGCCTTCTGATTATTCAGACTGGTTCTAGGGCTTGTCAGAGAGGAAGCGTGAAGAACGGGGCACCGAAAATACCTAAGGATTTATTTCCAGAAGCCTCTGGACATCCTGGCTCCCATTCTGGAACCCTGATAGCTTTCTGGATGGATGTGGCCTGGATTCTAACACCCAAGCTTGGGCTTCCCTTAAACCAGAGATCACACCCCAGAAACCCACAGAGACATTTCATTTAGCTTGCACAGTCTTTTTCAAAAACTTTCATTAGAAATTGGTGATTTCCCATAAGATCCAGATAGGGGGCTTCTCTGGAAAAATGGAAAGATCAGACATGGCCCTCACTGACTCAAGTTGATGGGAGTCCACCTCCGGTTTGGCTCACCTCTCCAGCCCCTCGTTGTCACTTGAGTTGGCGAACCTGCTGTGCACATTCAGACCAGGGCAGGGGGGCAGAAGGGAAGGGCGGGCACGTGGTGGCGGGAAATGGGGGCAGGCACCAGAGCAGGGCCAGCTTCTGCTTGACCAACCAGGGGACAGTGTCCCTTGTATTTCAATTCCCCTGTCTGCTGCTCCCCACTTCCTGTTCCCTCTGATCTCCCAGCTGTAGAGCCCTTTGTCACATCCCAGCTCCCTAGCAACCACCACCATGAAGGCATGTGGTCAGGAATGGATGGGCGAAAATGCAGCTTAAAAGAGAAAAGAAAACGTATCTGTTCGTGAAGTGCATATTTCCTTCTTGACGCTCACGCTCACACTCAGAAGTGTAAAGCAGGCGTAAAGTGCCCTTTTGGCTAAATCAAGCAATCCCTGCGGTATCTCTGGCCAAGGGCTCCTGAGCACATCTTATGTGTGTGAAACAGTGTGTTCACTGAACAGAACTAATTAAAGGGAAAGAAACGAAAGAAACAAAAAAAAGACAGGAAGACATATTTAAGCTCCAAACATCCCAGGCATTATTGTGACGGACAAGCAACAAGGAAGATGATATTATTCCTCCCCACACTGTACCCTGTGTTGTTTCATTGTGTGCTCCTTCCCGCCTCCCTGCACACAGCTTTGCCTTTACAAGAACCAGGGCAGACAGAAGTTTCAAGTCATAGCCTCTGTTCAAAGATTTAGAAATAACTGAAGACCTGTCAATAGTTTTACTGTATATGAAAAATTTCTCTTTCATCCTTTATGGTTGTTACGCTAAAAAGATACAGAAGTAACCTGTTAAGAGTTACTCTACTAAGTTACAATATTCCTTACCCTTATGTTTCTTCAAAATTTATAAAGCACCCACTGCTAACTCCCTCCACTACCCATCTGTCAGTGTGCAGTATTGTGATGATTGCATGTTGCGGTGATGCTGTGACGCAGGGTCACCCATGGTGAACAAGTTTCAGCAGAGCTTCCAGGCAAAGACATATTAGGAAGAAAGGCCTGGCAATCTACCTCTGAAAATTAGCCAACGAAAACCCTATGGATCACACAGAACATTGTTTGACGTGGTGCTCAAAGATGAGCCCCCTAGGTTGGAAGGCACTCAAAATATACAGTGGCTGCAACAATGGGCTGGAACGCACCAACGATCCTGAAGATGATGTGGGACTGGGCAACAGTTTGTTCTGTTGTACATGGGGTCACCATGAGTCCAAGCCGACTTGACAACAAACAATGACAATAACTATCTCCCGATCCTTCACGCTAAACAGTTCTGATTTCAAACCTAAACCTTGAGATAAGAAGACCTCAAATTATTAGTAACATTAATTCATGTAATTGATGTCGTCTCTCAGATTATTCAATATATACATTGGAAATGAGATTAACTTAATTTACATGCATAACAACACATAACCATTAGGGAAAAGAAACAAAACTAAACTAATAATGTGTTAAGCCACTTGAACCTTTGGTTTGGTTCTGCAAAGAAGTTATTCTTTGACCCTGTTCAGCACAGTACCTTGGAAGGCCTCAAGGTGGTGGGCCAGCGTAGAAGCTCCAAATGTATTTATTGACTAACTGTTGGGCCACTGTCTATTTGCATGTGAGCAAGACCTAGGCTAGTTGGTCAGCAAGTTTGCTAAGCACCTATTATGTAACAATCACCGTGCCAGGCCGTGAGGAAGCAAAGATAAATTAGGACAATGAGGCCCTCCGGAACTCACAGTTTATAGTGAGATAGATAAATAAGCAAATGCAGCATTTAGAAAACAGAAGAGCTACAAAGTGCTGTGGAACTTTATGGAGGAAATGATGAGCTCTTTCGGAGCAAAGACTGAGGGGCTGGAAGGACACATCTACATTAGTGTGCTAAAATCTGCTCTAACAAAGCACAATCATTACTCTGTATCCGGGGGGGATTGGTTCTAGGACCCCCACGGATTCCAAAATCCTTGGATGCTCAAGTCCCTCATGTAACATGGCGCAGTATTTGCATATAACCTACACACATCCTCCCATATACTTTAAATCATCTCTAGATTACTTATAACACCTAATACAATGTAGATGCTATGTAAATAGTTGTTATACTATGTTGTTTGTGGAGTAATGACAAGACGGGAGGTAAACAATGCTCAGACACCGAGTGCCGGAGAGAGACTGAGGGTCTTTGAAATAGCTGGAGGCTACAGCAGGGGATGCTACACATCACTTTATTCGCGTGGATTCAGCATAGTGCTCAGCACATGGCAAGTTCAAGTTTTGCTTTTTGGAACTTTCTTTTTTTTCCAAATATTTTCGATCTGCGGTTAGTTGAATCAGAGGATGTGGAACTCGTGGATATGGATGGCCAACTCTACCACAAATTGTGTGGCTTGTAAGAACAGAAATTTACTGTTTCACAGTTCTGGAGGCTAGAAGTCCAAATCAACATGTCCTTAGGAAGTGCTCCCTCCAAAGGCTCTAGGGGAAGAGACTTTCTTGTCTCTCCCAGCTTCTGGTAGCTCCAGGCCTTCCTTGGCTTGTAACTGGAGCATAACTCCATTGTCACATGACCACCTTCCCGCTGTCTCTCTGTGTCTCTTCTCCTCTCATATAAAGACTTCACTCAGATTGGATTATGGCACACCCTACTCCAGTATGACCTCACGTGAACTTCACTGGTAACATCTTCTAAGACTCTATTTCCAGACAAGGCACATTCACAGGTACTGGAGGTTAAGACTTCAACATAAATTTTTGAGGACCCAATTCAGTCCATAACAATGTTACGTTCTGGAAATGGTACCCAGCCTGACATAACTCTTTGCCGACGATGTTGCTAAACCAATTTAAAAAAAAAAAGGACAGGGTAGAACTGCCTCATAGGGTTTCCAAGGAGCAGATGGTGGATTCAAACAGCCGACCTTTTGGTTAGTAGCCAAGCTCTTAACCACTGTGCCACCAGGGCTCCGACGAGGTTGCTAGGATCTGTATAATTGTTATTTTTATTTGCTGTCACACCTGGTCTCAGTGACCAGCCCTCTTGAGGCATGATTCTGCCCAACAAATTCTCCCACTACAACCCTTTTCTCATTGCCTTCTTTGGGCAGCCAAAACAAGTTCCCTAGAGACAAGAAAGAGTACCTTGGGGTCCATGGCCCAGTATGATGGCCAAGCTCATTCTTCTCTGCTGTATTCTGCCTCCTGCTTGAGAAGAATGCTCTCTCCCACCACCTGCAAGAGACTGGGCAGTCCTCAAGGTACACCTGGTGGAGGAACGCTGGGGTGAAGGGGGCCTCGCTGGGCACAGGGAGCTAGTGGGGGATGGCAAGGTCTGGGATAGAAGTGGCACCACCCCCTCCACCGGTTGATAGTCACGGTTGGGCACAGACAAGCCGTAGAAAGGCTGCCCTGCTCTGGCCCAGTTCTCGGCATGCATCAGGGACCCGGATCCAAAGACACCAGTGAGCATGTGGATTTGGGAGCATGGAAGGCAGGGATGTTCCACTTCACATCATCAAATGGGAGTGGCACTGTTATGGATTGAATCGTGTCCCCCTAAATATGTGTTGGAATCCTCACCCCTATACTGGTGGATGTAATCATGTCTGGAAATAGGGTTTCTTTGTTAAGTTAATTAGACCATACCCAGGTAGAGTGAATTCTAAATCTAATGACGTCTGAGTCATAAAAAGAACAGATTAGATACAGAGATACACACAAATTGGGGAAGACAGATGCCACTTGAGGATCATCTACAAGCCAAGGAACCAAGGAACTAAGGAACCAAGGAACCAAGGAACCAAGGATCCAAGGAACCAAGGAACCCATGAAATGAGGATTCAAGGAACCAAGGATCCAAGGAACCAAGGATCCAAGGAACCAAGGAACCAAGGAACCAAGGAACCAAGGAACACCCTGGGCTACTGACAGAGAAGGAATGACAAGGCTGAGACCCTGATTAGAACTTTTAGCCTCCAGAACTGTGAGAAAATACGTTTCTGTTCTTTAAAGCTACCCAGTTATGGCATTTGTGTTACAGCTGCACTAGGTAATCAAGACAGGCACCTTCATGTGAAGTGTGGGAGATGAAAGACAGGGTATAGGCCTGAGAAGTCTCCTTGCTCCAGGTTACAGCCAATGGGATAAGGTAGGGATTACTCACTTTACCAAAAAAAAGAAAAAAAAAGAAAAAAAAATCAAACCCGTTGCCATCGAGTTGCTTCTGACTCATGGCAACCTTATAGGACAGAGTAGAACTGCCTGATAGGGTTTCCAAGGCTGTAATCTTTGTGGATAGAGCCCTGATGGTGTAGGTTAAGTGCTTAACCTAACCTACCAGCCACTCCACTGGAGAAAGATGTGGCAGTCGGCTTCTGTAAAGATTTACAGCCTTGGAAACCCTATGGGGCAGTTCTACTCTCTAGGATCGCTATGAGTCAGAATAAACTTGATGGCAATAGATTTGGTTTTTGGTTAATCTTTACTGAGGCTGACTGCCACATCTTCCTCCTGTGGAGCGGATGGTGGATTCAAACCACCCACCTCTCAGCTAGCAGCCGTGCTCTTAACAACTGTGTCACAGGTTTCCTTTCACTTACTTTGGTCTCTCCTTTTTACAAGGACTAATTCTCCACCTCTTTCTCTGTTCCTTCAGGAAGGCTTGATATCTTTTAGCAAACAGGACATCTGTTACCACTTCCTGGTGTCCCAGAGTTCCTAGGGCTCACATGTAGATTAAGTCCTCACCATTGTCCTCTTTTCATTGTGAGACCATCTCATTTCTGTTGAGTTTTTTGTCACACCAAAACCCAAAAGCTAAAGACTCTCACCATTCTAATAGACCTGATGATTGTCAACACTTCCAGACATTTCCACCATCTTCTTTCAGAGGAGTTTGGTGTTATATCCCTTTGGATAAATCATTGAACTCCAATGTGCTAGTCTTCCAGGGCTGCCATAACAAAATACCGCAAACTGGGTGGCTTATAAGAATAGAAATTTATTGTCTCACAGTTCTGGAAGCTGAGTGTCAGCCATATTGATTCTTTCTGAGGGCTCTGAGGGAGAATCTGTTCCATGCCTCTCCCCCAGCTTCTGGTAGCTCCAGCTGTTCCTCACTCTAAGGCATCCTTCCTCTGTCTTTCTGTCTCTGTGTATCTTTTCTTCTTCTATAAGGAACCACTAATATAAGATTAGGTTGTCAAGGCTGTGAGCTTTCAGAAGCAGATAGCCAGGTGCAGTGCAATGGGTTTGTCTTATATATGGCCTTTCTGGCCCTGGATTTGTAATTCTGCCAAAAAATGATTGGTTAGGCTGCAGTCTTCCCTGTGATTGGTCAATTTTACTTACCTTGCAGGGATTGGTCAGTTTGCTAGTTGGAAGGGTGGTGTGCAAGACCACCCAACAGGATTGAGCGACTTGCAGGCCACTGAGGGGATTGGTTGGTTTGTGGTCCTACTGTGAGGACAACGTGTTGAAATCAACAAGGAGTTTGCTTATGTAAGTGGCCAACCCCACAGAGGTTTTCTGAGGGGGGGGGGATGAGAGAACCTCCTAAAAGAGCTATAATACAGGTCAAAGACTGTAACATGGAAGACAGTGAGGAGCTCAGAAGGGGCCCAGAGGCAGAGAGCAGGTGGTGGGAAGTCCAGGAGGGGGGTCTGGCGACAGAGCTGAGAGCGACAGCAGAAAGCTGATGCTAGGAGAGCAGAAACTGAGCGGGCTGCTACTGTAGCTGTGAGCTGGTTAGCAACAGAGAGGTTAGCTGTGCGGAGACCAAAGGCGGCAAGGCTTGCATGGCCGAGAGAGCCCTGCTTACACGGCAGAGAGGGTCCTGCTTGCAAGGCTGAGGAGGTCCTGCTTGCTGGGCTGAGAGGGTCCTGCTTGCAAGGCTGAGGAGGTCCTGCTTGCTGGGCTGAGAGGGTCCTGCTTGCTAGGCTGAGGAGGTCCTGCTTGCTGGGCTAGGGGGTCCAGCTTGCTAGGCTGAGGAGGTCTTGCTTGCTAGGCTGAGAGGGTCCTGTTTGCTAGGCTGAGGAGGTCCTGCTTGCTGGGCAGAGAGGGTCCTGATGCTAGGCTGAGGAGGTCCTGCTTGCTGGGCTGAGAGGGTCCTGCTTGCTAGGCTGAGGAGGTCCTGCTTACTAGGCTGAGAAGGTCCTGCTTACTAGGCTGAGGAGGTCCTGCTTGCTAGGCTGAGGAGGCCCTGCTTGCTAGGCTGAGGAGGTCCTGCTTGCTAGGCTGAGGAGGTCCTACTTGCTAGGCTGAGAGGGTCCTGCTTGCTAGGCTGAGAGGGTCCTGCTTGCTAGGCTGAGAGGGTCCTGCTTGCTAGGCTGAGGAGGTCCTGCTTGCTGGGCTGAGAGGGTCCTGCTTGCTGGGCTGAGAGGGTACTGCTTGCTGGGCTGAGAGGGTCCTGCTTACTACGCTGAGGAGGTCCTGCTTGCTAGGCTGAGGAGGTCCTACTTGCTAGGCTGAGAGGGTCCTGCTTGCTAGGCTGAGAGGGTCCTGCTTGCTAGGCTGAGAGGGTCCTGCTTGCTAGGCAGAGGAGGTCCTGCTTGCTAGGCTGAGAGAGTCCTGCTTGCTAGGCTGAGAGGGTCCTGCTTGCTAGGCTGAGAGGCCCTGCTTGCTAGGCTGAGAGGGTCCTGCTTGCTAGGCAGAGGAGGTCCTGCTTGCTAGGCTGAGAGAGTCCTGCTTGCTAGGCTGAGAGGGTCCTGCTTGCTAGGATGAGAAGGTCCTGCTTACTAGGCTGAGGAGGTCCTCCTTGCTGGGCTGAGAGGGTCCTGCTTGCTAGGCTGAGGAGGTCCTGCTTGCTGGGCTGAGAGAGTCCTGCTTGCTGGGCTGAGGAGGTCCTGCTTGCTGGGCTGAGAGGGTCCTGCTTGCTAGGCTGAGGAGGTCCTGCTTGCTAGGCTGAGGAGGTCCTACTTGCTAGGCTGAGAGGGTCCTGCTTGCTAGCCTGAGAGGGTCCTGCTTACTAGGCTGAGGAGGTCCTCCTTGCTGGGCTGAGAGGGTCCTGCTTGCTAGGCTGAGGAGGTCCTACTTGCTAGGCTGAGAGGGTCCTGCTTGCTAGGCTGAGAGGGTTCTGTTTACTAGGCTGAGAGGGTCTTGCTTGCTAGGCTGAGGAGGTCTTGCTTGCTAGGCTGAGAGGGTCCTGTTTGCTGGGCTGAGGAGGTCCTGCTTCCTGGGCTGAGAGGGTCCTGCTTGCTAGGCTGAGGAGGTCCTGCTTGCTGGGCTGAGAGGGTCCTGCTTGCTAGGATGAGAGGGTCCTGCTTGCTAGGCTGAGGAGGTCCTGTTGCTAGGCTGAGGAGGTCCTACTTGCTAGGCTGAGAGGGTCCTGCTTGCTAGGCTTAGAGGGTTCTGTTTACTAGGCTGAGAGGGTCCTGTTGCTAGGCTGAGGAGGTCCTACTTGCTAGGCTGAGAGGGTCCTGCTTGCTAGGCTTTAGAGGGTTCTGTTTACTAGGCTGAGAGGGTCCTGCTTGCTAGGCTGAGGAGGTCCTGCTTGCTGGGCTGAGAGAGTCCTGCTTGCTGGGCTGAGAGGGTCCTGCTTGCTAGGCTGAGGAGGTCCTGTTGCTAGGCTGAGGAGGTCCTACTTGCTAGGCTGAGAGGGTCCTGCTTGCTAGGCTTAGAGGGTTCTGTTTACTAGGATGAGAGGGTCCTGCTTGCTAGGCTGAGGAGGTCCTGCTTGCTGGGCTGAGAGAGTCCTGCTTGCTGGGCTGAGGAGGTCCTGCTGGCTGGGCTGAGAGGGTCCTGCTTGCTCGGCTGAGAGGGTCGTGCTTGCTGGCCTGAGAGGGTCCTGCTTGCTAGGCTGAGAGGGTCCTGCTTGCTAGGCTGAGGAGGTTCTGTTGCTAGGCTGAGGAGGTCCTGTTGCTAGGCTGAGGAGGTCCTACTTGCTAGGCTGAGAGGGTCCTGCTTGCTAGGCTGAGGAGGTCTTGCTTGCTAGGCTGAGGAGGTCCTGCTTGCTAGGCTGAGAGGGTCCAGCTTGCTAGGCTGAGAGAGTCCTGCTTGCTAGGCTGAGGAGGTACTACTTGCTAGGCTGAGAGGGTCCTGCTTGCTAGGCTGAGAGGGTCCTGCTTGCTAGGCTTAGAGGGTCCTGTTTGCTGGTTTGAAGATGTCCTGCTTGCTAGGCTGAGGATGTCCTGCTTGCTGGGCTGAGAGGGTCCTGCTTGTTGGGCTGAGAGGGTCCTGCTTGCTACGCTGAGGAGGTCCTGCTTGCTAGGCTGAAGATGTCCTGCTTGCTGGGCTGCGAGGGTCCTGCTTGCTAGGCTGAGGGGGTCCTGCTTGCTAGGCTGAAGATGTCCTGCTTGCTGGGCTGCGAGGGTCCTGCTTGCTAGGCTGAGGGGGTCCTGCTTGCTAGGCTGAGAGGCTCTGCTTGCTAGGCTGAGGGGGTCTTGCTTGCTAGGCTGAGGAGGTCCTGCTTGCTGGGTGGAGAGGGTCCTGCTTGCTAGGCTGAAGATGTCCTGCTTGCTGGGCTGCGAGGGTCCTGCTTGCTAGGCTGAGGGGGTCCTGCTTGCTGGGCTGAGAGGGTCCTGCTTGCTATGCTGAGAGGGTCCTGCTTGCTAGGCTGAGAGGCTCTGCTTGCTAGGCTGAGGGGGTCTTGCTTGCTAGGCTGAGGAGGTCCTGCTTGCTGGGTGGAGAGGGTCCTGCTTGCTAGGCTGTGGAGGTCCTGCTTGCTGGGCTTAGAGGGTCCTGCTTGCTGGGCTGAGAGGGTCCTGCTTGCTGGGCTGAGAGGGTCCTGCTTGCTAGGCTGAGGGGGTCCTGCTTGCTAGGCTGAGAGGGTCCTGCTTGCCTGGCTGAGAATGCGCTGCTTGCTAGGATTGAGGGTCCTGCTAGCATGGCCAAGAGCAACTGAGAGAGTTGTCCTGGTTGGAAGTTGTCCTGTAGTGAAGAATGGAGGGATGTGCTCTTCACCTCAGGGAACCCTTCCAAACCTCACCTTGTGCTTCCCGATCCTAATCGTGAATTGTTTTTGTTACTTCCAAGTTGATACTGATCCCGAGTTGTAGCCCATTAGTCCCATAATAAAGCACATCACCGTCAGTATGGTCTGTGAGTTTTGTGTGGCCGTTGCAATGAATTATCGAATCCAGGTGAGAAGTTGTGAATGCCGTGAGGGGAGTGACGACACAGGTGGTGTCAGAAACTTTGAAGATGTTGGAAAGTAGAGGTGTATCTGACCTCCACCCCATAGGAACAAGCTTTGTGCTAATTCTGATTCTTATCCCTCAGGAATTTATGCAACTCCTTATGCTGTGTTACACCCAGCCTTTTTTCTTAGGAGCCTCGGGGTGGGTTTGAACTGCCAACCTTGCAGTAGTAGTTGAGTGCTTCACCATTTGTACCACCCAGGGACTCCTACTCCAGTATGACCTCATGTTAACTGGACTGATAACACTTTCAAAGACCCTATTTCCAAACAAAATCATGTTCATAGGTACCCAGAGTTAGGACATTGACATACCTTTTTTGGGGAGCACAATTCAATCTATGACACCCTGTTGCCAAAGCTATAGCGAAAGCGGATATAATTAGATTATTTCTGGGATCCCTACTAAGTAAAGAGAAGACTACTAGCATCTACTGAGAGTTCTCCTACATATATCAGTTCCTGTGGAAAGAAATTGAAAGAAAATGAAAGGCAAGATGGTGTGTATTGAATTTCTCATTAGCCCCACTGCCTGGTTCTCATTAGCGAGCCTTCAGGGTTATGGGCACAAGGGCCAGGGCTTATTTTCATGGCTGAATAGCACACGTGAAATGCAGGCTACTTCTAATCCATATTATATTAGCTCCACACTCTTGTATCTGATAAAGTAATGGGCAACATTCAAGGAAAACCCCACCAGAATGACAGGCTAATGCTTGAGGGTGAAAATATTGCTGTTCTGCATAAGATTTTGCTCTCTGCTTAATTAATCCCTAAAACTTTCAAGCCTTAATGAGAATAATTAGACTTGACAGCACTGAGCTTAATGCACAACCAGAGACAACCTGTTCAGTTTATAAGCTTCCCAGAGCTTGCTGAAAGACAAGCTAATGTTATTTACAGAGGTCCCAGCTAGGGGCCAGACATGGGAAGGCTCGGATATGAAATGTGTGTGCAGCTCCCTCACGACAGACCCTCTGAGGGACAGGGGGACTATAGGCCTCCTTTGTAGCCTTCCCTCCATAACAAACTGTGGTCTAGACAGGACCTGGCTAGCAACTCCCTTATTACGATGCCAGCCAGGCTATATTTCTCATCACCCTGAATGTAATGCTAGCCCTAAAGCTTCAGGCCTCTCCTGTTCATATAGTGAATCAGGCAGCCAGCATGGTGCTGAGCACCCACTGTGCTCCCGTCCTCATTGGCCAGCTTCTGGAAACACCTCATTTTCCAGAAAAGCATTCATTTGTCAACAGAGGGATAATGTTAAAACCTTCACGACAAATCAGACAGTGGCAGAGAGGGGAGAAGCAGGCAGGGCATGGCCAGGAAAGGCAGCTGCCTTTACTTCTGCAGTTTCTTTGGTTTATTAGCTTTGTGCCAGGCTCTGTCTTCTCCAAGAAAAGGTATAAATTTCATTTTGAAAGCCTTTGGGTTCACTCTTCCCGGATAGAATGTCTTGGAGCCTTCCTTTGGCGCCGCAGCGATGGAGGAGTTTTTGTGTGCATCCACTGAGGGCTGATGACATGTCTCAATGAGAATTCAATAAACCAGACAGGTTCTGGGTCTTTATGTGGTGGGGAAGCTGGGAAAGCAGACCTGGAGAAAGGAATGTGGGTGGGTCCAACCTGGTGAGGTAAAGTCCGGATCCTAGGAAGTGGAGATACCAGAAACCTGTTGCCATCAGTTCTGAGTGATGACCCTAAAGGGCAAAGTAGAACTACCCCATCAGGTTCCCAAGGAGTGGCTTGTGTAACTACAGACCTTTTGGTTAGCAGCCAAGCTCTTAACCACTGTGCCACCAGGGATCCAGCAAGTGGGGATGGATTTCCACAAATTCAACTTATGGTAATTATTACAGGTGGTGTAAATTGTTAACGTGCTTGGCTGCTAATCAAAACGTTGGAGGTGTGAGTCCACCCAGAGGCATCTTGGAACAAAGGTCTGGTGATGTACTTCTGAAAAATTAGCCACTGAAAACCCTGTGGAGCACATTCTACTCTGACACAAATGGGGTTGCCATGAGTCAGTATTGACTCAACAGCAACTTTTTTTTTTTTAATTTTATTGTGTTTTAGGTGAAAATTTACAGCCCAAATTAGTTTTTCATTCAAAAATTTATGCACAAATTGTTTTGCGACATTGGTTGCAATCCCTGCAGTGTGTCAGCACTCTCCCCCCTTTCCCTTTACGCCCAGGTTCCCCCGTGTCCATTTGTCCAGTTTTCCTGTCCCTTCCTGGCTTCTCATCTTTGCTTTTGGGCAGGTGTTTTGCCCATTTGGTGTCACATGCTTTAGTGAACTAAGAAGCACATTCATCACATGCATTATTGTTTGTTTTATAACCTGTCTAAACTTTGGCTGACAGCTGGACTTCGGGAGTGGCTTCAGTTCTGAGTTAGCAAGGTGTCCAGGGGCCATAGTCACAGTGGTTCTTCCAATCTCTGTCAGACCAGTAAGTCTGTTTTTTTTTTTTAATTTGAATTTTGTTCTGCATTTTTCTCCCACTCTGTCTGAAACCCTCTGTTGTGATCCCTGTGGTCAGTGGTGGTAGCCGGGCACCATCTAGTTCTTCTGGGCTCAGGCTGGTGGAGGCTGTGGCTCATGTGATCCACTAGTCCTTTGGACTAATATTTTCCTTGTGTCTTTGGTGTTCTTTATTCTCCTTTGCTCTGAACATGATGGGACCAATAGATGTATCTTAGATGGCCACTTGCAAGCTTTTAAGATCCCAGATGCTGCATATCAAAGTAGGATGTAGAATACTTTTCTTTTATGAACTATGCTATACCAGTTGACCTAGATGTCCCCCGAGCAACGGTTTTGTTCTGCGTTTTTTGCAAGAGGCATGAAGGTGGTGAGTGAAGATCCTAAACCATCCTCATAGTTTACAACAAGAGTTATAATGTCCACTTGCTGAGAGAGCCTTCTCAAAAACTCTGTTTCATGAGAAAAGAGAAACTCCACATAAGAGAAAGGACTGTCCAGGTCTCATCAATTTTAAAATAATATAAGACTTCAGAGTTCTTGCAGATCCAAGAAGACAAAAGCACAGGGGTGGGACATTTTATTTGAAAACAACATGTTACCCTTTTAAAATTAAAATTCATCTTAAAATTAGAAATTAACACACACACACACACACACACACACACTGACACCCCACACAATGCAAGAACAGGAACTTCGACCCTGTAAATGGCAGAAAGCTGGAAAGCGTTGTTTTCAATTTTCAATCAAGGATCTAAAGCAGACTTTCAAAGGCATTTAAGCTGACAGTTTTATTTTCTCCTCGAGGAAGAGGAAAGATGAATAAGTGTAAAGCCAGATCATTCTCAAAATAATTGCAGCCCTGACATATCTAAATGAGTTTGTAAAAGAAAATACAGTGGCAATTGATCTTATTAATTAGAGATGTACCAGGATCGTAATACCCACTTATCCGCAAACTGCCTGCAGCTACAAAAATAAAATAAAATAAAATAAAATTAGCCACTTTCTCCTGGGGAACACAATTTCTTTCACTCCCTGCCACAGAAAGTCACTTGGGGGGAGGGAGAGAAACCTTGTTATCTCTTTTTCCCTCTGCATTGGATAACAGACCTTCGTCCACAGAGCCCGGGGTTTACACTGGATTACGCTCTGCCTTGCTTAGTGCAGCAGCTTGTCACAATTGATTGAACACGTAATCTGACAAACAAACAAAAAAATGTGCTAGCAGAAAACGGGAGAGTTGTTTTTTTAAGCCAGTATGTGTCATTTACCTGTGAAGGATGGCAGCAGGGTTGTGGCAGGCGGGCCCAACTCTGTCAATTACTCATTCTGCCTCTGCTCTCCCAGTAATCCTATTTCTGCTAACAACCGCTTAGCATATGGAATAGACGTGCATGGAACAGCTCAGTGATAAAATTCTAAGCGACAATTGGGAAGCAGCTACCTTAAGGGTGGCCCAGATCTGAGCTATTGCAGACAGACAAATCTTCAGGCATGCTAGATTTAAAGCTCATATCAACATTCACAAGGAGCCCTGGTGGCGTAACCGTTAAGTGCTTAACTGCTACCCAAAAGGGTGGCGGTTGAAACCTGCACAGTGGCTCTGCAGGAGAAAGACCTGGCAATCTGCTCCGGTAAGATTATAGCCTAGAAAACCCTCTGAGGCAGTTCTACTCTGTTACATGGGGTCACTACAAGTCAAAAATGGACTCGACAGCACATAACAAAGACAACGTAAACTTTCACTATCTTATTGCAGGAAAGGGAAAGCGAGAGAGGGAATGAGCAAGAGGAGGAAGAGGGAAAAAGAAAAGAGAAAAGGGAAGAGAAGAGAAAGGGCAGAGGTGGAGAACAGCAAAATGTTTAGCACTGGAAGGATGGGGGCAGTGGTAGATCAGTGGTAGAATTCTCGCCCGATGCTGAAGACCAGAGTTTGAGTCCAGACAACGCATCTCATGCACAGCCCTCACTCGTCTGTCAGTGGAGGCTTGCTATGATGCTGATCTGGTCCAGACTAAAGTGGATTAGGAAGAAAGGCCTGGTGATCTACTTCTGAAAATCAGCCAATGAAACCCCTATTTGGATCACAACGGTCTGATCTGTAACTGATCATGGGGATGGCACACGACCTGGCAGTGTTTCGTTCTGCTGTTCGTGGGGTCACTGACTCAGCGGCAACGAACAACAACAGCAAGGATCATCTGGTGCTGCTCCAGTGATTTCAAAGACTGTGCATGTGTGTGTGTGTGTGTGTGTGTGTGTGTGTGCTTGGAGCAGATGTAGGCAGGGAAACCAAACTGGGAAGGTAGACACCTCCGTCTTTACCATTGTGCAGGTGAGTGGGAGCTGAAACTCAGCTTTGCTTGGCTCACCCAGCTGGGCACCCTGGCAGGGACCTGCGTCACTGGGCAAGGGGCAGCTTCTTCTAGTTTGCACTAAGGTGGGGTGTGGGCCAGAGAGGGGCCTGCAGGGACCAGAATGGTGGAATCTGAAAGCAAAGCAGTCCCACAGGATGGATAGCAAGGGCAACCATGTCCCTCTTCATCTTCCACCTGTCTAGAATAGAAACCTTGTGGCCAGCTGGCTCCACCTACTCAGGGACGCTACCCACACGTTGTAAAAGGCAAAAAAGACACAAATCTTTCAAAGTAAAATGCATTCTCTTCTAATATTACCATGACTGTGATTTGACTTTATTTGGGTAACAGGATAAATTTATTATGAAATTTCCAATAACCTGGACAGAAGATCTGGCAGCTTCTGTTGCGTGTCGGATGCCACAGGCTGCCTTACCTTCCTCCTCCCTCCGGACGCAGGTCTTCACTGAGGCGTGAAGAACAAAAATGGTTCCGTGTCACCTGGCGTGGGCACTGACCAGTCTGACCTCCAAATTAACGAGGCTGAATGCAGATGCCGGAGATTCTGTGTGGAGGCCAGAGGAGGGCCATGGAAAAATCTGGGCCCTGAGAGCAAGGCTCCCACTCAGGCCCCAGCCAGGGAAGGAGAGGAAAACTCCCAACAGATCAAAGACCAGAGTCTCTTAAAATGGAAATGAACGTTTAAAAAAGGCCTTTCTCAAGGGAGAAACATGCAGTAAATCAGAGCTTTTGAAAGACAACTGGGGCCTGTGCCGGTTTCTGGATAACTTGCCATTTAATAAATGTTCTATTTTTGACCCTTTAGGGAAATATACAACTGCATCTGAAATTTATGGGCCAAAATAATTTAACTTTTTTCTTTTTTTTTTTTTTCTGTCCCATCTCAATTTTGCAAGTTTTGTGACGAAGACAAATGATCTGGCAGAGGCGAGGTCATTTAGCAAGAGAGAAGTGGTTTTCTCTGCACACCGATTCTGACTTGGTGAGTTTTTTGACAAGTTAAAGTCAGCATCTGAGGCCTCGGGATCCATGAGGAGAAACCAGTGCATGATGTTCTCAGAAAGCATTCTAGCCTTTCCCTTTGTAGGTCCAGTCTAGTTGCTGTCAAGTCGATTCCGACTCATGGAGACCCCATGTGTGTCAGAGTAGATCTGTGCTCTGTAGGGTTTTCAGTGGCTGATTTTTCAGAAGTCGATTACCAGGCCTTTCTTCAGAGGTGCCTCTGGGTGGACTCGAACCTCTAACATTTCAGTTAGCAGCCAAGCATGTTAACCATTTGCACCACCCAGGGACCAAGTGCAATATATTTGTTATATATCGTCTCTTCTAAGATATGTGTGTGAGTGTGTACGTGTGCACACACATAGAGAAAGTGAACCCAGAAACTATATCTCACGCGTCTCCTATGCTGGTGAAAAGGAAGTATTCTGAGTGTTAGAATTAAGTTGTTGATTATTCTCCATATCTTCTGTGACCCCTGTGGTCTTGGGCACACAGTCTGCCCGCTGTATGCTCTTGCTATCTTGTCTTGCTCTTTTGTAAAATCTTGCCTGTTCTTGACCATCTTTGGATTGGTTCATTGTGGACCTAAGACAGCAGCATCCTATTAACCAGATCCTGGAAGTGGTAAAAGTTATACAGGCTCCATTCACCTTTGCCTCGGAGACAGAGTGTCTCTCGTGAGCGCGTGCAGCGAACGCTAGGAGCAGATGCCCTTACTACTCGTTTCTGTCCGTCACCATCACCTTCTCTTGCATATTGAGAGCCACGGCCTCGGCAGGATCCAGCTGGGGTTCCCACTAACCTAGCTCGGATTCAAGGGCTCAGAGAATTCAGGATCTGAGGGATGATTCAGAGACCACATGGAGTTAGGTTTTGCGTATTTTCTTTGAGTGGAGGCCAGCAAAGACCATGGCCTCCCATAATTTTTCTGCCGGGTGTGGAATAGCGCCAGAGAGAGATGATTCATGAGAAGAATTTGTCGAGTTTCTGCCTGGAACTGAATGGAAAAACTTGCTTGGAATAATCCCAGACTTGCACACAGATGACACATAGAACCAAATTTATATCTTTAGCTTTGGGACTCTACATTAATTATTTCTCTCACTCAACTTGAAAAAAGGTAAAAATATGGCCACAGAGCTCTTGTTGGGTTATAAATAAGGGTTTTGATTATGCATTAGAGTCTGGGCCATGATAGTAGCTAATGTTTGCTTTGTGTTTCTTGGTTTATAAAGTGTTTTTCATATGTACTTAAGCTTCACATTTGCCCTGACTGTAGATACGGCCTGTCCACATTATTTGTGGATTCTCTAGTTGCGAATGCACCTGGGAAAAGTTACTTGTAAACCCCAAATCAAGACTTGGGGTGCTTTCACAGTCACCTGCAGACGTGTGCAGAGTGACCAACAATTTGAGTGGCCCAATACACACGTTTCCAGCTGAGGTGGAACAAGTCGCCGATCGGCCCTCTTGTTTCAGCTCTCACACTGGAAACAAGCATCCTTTTAGCAATCTAATTAGTGCCACGTTTGTCACCATTTTTTGCCTTTTGTTGGTGATTTCGTTGTTGAAAATGGTCCCAGGTACAGTGGGGAAGTGCCGTCCGGCACTCCTAAGTGTGAGAAGGCTGTGCGGGGCCTTACAGAGAAAACACGTGTGCTAGATAAGCTTTGTTCAGGCGTGAGTTATCGTGCTGTTGGCTGTGAGTTCAACGTCAATGAATCAACCATGTATATTTAATATGGTGTCTTTAAACAGAAACACACATAAAACAAGGTTATGCATTGACCGATTGAAGAAAAGGTGGTGATCAGAAGCTTGAAGGAACCTAACCCGGTATTTCCCACGGGAGCCGTGGTTCAGAATTCACTACTTCACTGTTCATGATGACTTTATACAACATAACCACCACGAGTAACAAGAATCGACTGCCTTCTTCTCTTTATCATCGTTAGTAAATGAGAAAACAGTTTCCGTGAGAGGTCACGTGGACACTCCCAGCCTGGGCAATCTTAAGCCCTCTCACTGTGTCCTGTGACCTTTTTTTCAAGCACAAGGTGACTGTATTAGGTGGTCTAAAGTAGGTTGACACAGTGGCTGCAGCGATGGGCTCAAGCACAGCAGCGATGGTGAGAATGGCGCAGGACCGGGCAGTGTTTGGTTCTGTTGTATATCTGGTCGCTATGAGTCAGAACCGACTTGACGGCAGCTAACAACAGCAACAAAGTAGATGGGCTCCAATTAGGGCCACCACCACCGACTCCTCTCCCTGTAGGTATAAGCTGCCCCACTTCAAGAGAGAGTCTATTTCCGGTCCCTTTAATCTGGCTGACCATGTGACTTGCGTTGACTAACAGAATGCAGCAAGGTGACACTCAGTGCCAGGCCTTAAAAGAATACGCTGTTTCCACTTTCTCTCTCTTTGGGTGCTCCCTCTTGGAAGTCAGCTGCCATGCTTTCAGGAAGCTCAGGTTAGCCGTCTGGTTGACAAGAGGCTATACTGAGAGAGCCCTGGAAGATGAGCAGCCGTCTTGGATGTTCCAGCCCCTGGCAGTCCCCCAGCTGAATACAGCTGCTGAGTGACCCCAGCTACACCCCTGGAGGAGAACCCTTAGCTGATCCAAGTCAACTTACAGAATTGTGACAGATCATAAATTGTTGTAGTTTAAGGCCATTACATTTAGGGTACTGCAGCCAATAATTCAAACTTGGACCCAGTGAGATCCTCCTGATATTTTGGCAACAAAATCTCTCAAAATGACCTTCCTAAAAGCATCTCAGTTATGCAGAATTCTGCTATATAGAGAAGAATGCCAAAGCGAGGCTCCATGTAAGAAAAGTTTAGAGGAACCTTCCCTGCAGAGTTACAGTATTGGGTTGATTACCATATGTTTACGAAAATCACACACGTCTTCTATGTTTGTTTGCCAACCGTGCCCTCTCCCCTCGAAGTGTTTTCATAGGTGTGCTATGCTACTTTTTTTACAGTAGTATGTAAAAAAAAAAAAGTTAGCATAGTGGCACTTACGGAAATACCTTGTGGGCAGAGGGCACAGCTGGCAAACAAATGTAGAAGGCCCGCGTTATTTGCTTAAAAATGTGGTGGTTTTGTTAGTACTTTCTCTAATGTTTCTTTTATCTGTCTTCCTGTCACTGTTCCCTAAGTACTTTTCTCTGTGCCTCCTGTTTCACTCACTTTGAGAGCCTAGTATAAGGACTAGCTATAAACTAACGAATTTTCCTCTTAAGCACGCACACTCGGACTTATTTATCCAAGTAGGTTTTGTTATTCCCTATAATCACCATTGTCATTGCTTATGCAATCACCACCCACCTGTCGGTGGAGGTTTGTGTGTTGCTATGATGCTGAACAGGTTTCAGTGGAGCTTCTAGACTAAGAGGAACCAGGAAGAAAGGCCTGGTGATCTACTTCCAAAATCAGCCAGTGAAAACCCTATGGATCATAATGGTTCGATACATAACCGATCATGAAGTGGTGCAGGACCAGGGAGTATTTCATTCCACTGTGCGTGGGGTCTCCATGAGTTAAGGGCTGACTTGATGGGAGCTAACAATAACAACAACAACAACAACAACATGTTTTAGAACTCTGTAACAAAATGACTCAGCAATGTAGTGATATTTTAAAGAGAAGACATTCATATGTCTCTTAACAAGTTCAATGAGTGTAGACAGATCTACTCCACGGAGGGCAGATCTACTCCATGGAGTCATTCAGGGACCCAGGATCCTTCCTTTATGCTGCTCTGCTGTCACCTAGGACATGGTCAGTGTAGGTTCCTGTGGCTCCTGGGGGATGGGGAAAGGTCATGGAAGAGCTTATGTGCAATATTTTAAGCTCAGGTCGGAGCATTGCCACATTCCACTGAAAACTTAGTCACATGGCCACACCTGGAAGTCACCAGCTGGGTAGCCATGTGCCCAGCTGCCATTGTATTGCTAAAGGAGTCACATACCCAGCTTCCATGTTATTATTACAGGAGAAGAAAGAATGGGCTTTGGTGAATAGTCAAAAATATGTGCCACAGATGTGTCTTTGAAGGCAACTTTGTAATGATATTTTAAAAAAGAAATTGAACAGCAACATCACTGTAATAATAATTGGATTGGCCATCAACAAGGCTAATACTTCAAAGGAGATAATCCTTTTTTGGGTGTATAAATTCTGAAATTTTTTAAAAAATCTCATTAAATTATCTTTTAGTCGTACCTAATATTCTACCCTTTGTATTGTTGCTGTCAGTTGCCATTGAGCTGATTCCAACTCAAGGCGACCCCACGTGTTGCACAGTAGAACTGCCCCATAGTATCTGTCACAGATTGAAATGTGTCCCCCAAAATATCTGTCAGCTTGGCTAGGTCATGAGTCCCAGTATTGTATGATTGTCTATAATTTCATTATCCTATGTGATTTCCCTGTGTGTTGTAAATGCTGTCACTATGATGTAATACAATGGATTAGCAACAGTTATATTGATGAGGTCTACAAGATTAGGTAGTGTCTTAAGCCAATCTCTTTTGAGATATAAAAGAGAGAAGCAAGCAGAGAGACATGGGGACCTCATACCACCAAGAAAGCAGTGCCGGGAGCAGAGTGGGTCCTTTGGACCTGAGGTCCCTGTGCAGAGATGCTCCCAGACCAAGGGAAGACTGATGCATTACAAGGACCTTCCAGAGGCGATAGAGAGAGAAAGCCTTCCCCTGGAGCTGACGCCTTGAATTTGGACTTGTAGCCTACTGGACTGTGAGAGAATAAATTTCTCTTTGTTAAAGACTTCCACTTGTGGCATTTCTGTTTTAGCAGCACTAGATGACCAAGACAGTATTCTTGGCTAAAATCTTAACATAAGGAGATTACTGGGCATTTTCTTTTGCGGAACTGCTGGGTGGGTTCGAACTGCCAACCTTGAGGTTAGTTAGCAGTTGAACGCAAACCATTTGCGCCATCTAGAGACGTCTATCTTTTTCTAAGAGCCAAGCCTAGAGGAGTTTAAAACTCAACAACTTCAGGTCCCGAGGAGATGTGAAATAATCAACAGTATACATTTTGCCTGCCAGTTACTTCGAAATGACTTTTCAAATAAGTCTGCGTAGCCATTTACTCACGTTCATGACTTCTAAGAGCCCCATTCCACCCTCATATTTTCACCAGTGTTAACTTGTGAGGGAAAGCTTGCACCTCATCTACTTATTTTGTGTAACTTACGAATTGCCACATATCAAATAGACATATTTGATTCAGTAGCATACATTTAAATTTTTTAAACATGAACAGCGTTCAAGGGATGCCATTTCACTTAGCAGTCAGCGCTAACATCATTTTTTGATATGTTCTCCATTTCCATGATGTAGCCAAAGCTTTATTTATCACCAGATTTGCATTTTGTGATATATTCTTGAGCCAGCCAAACTCATCTAAAAGCGAGCTCATTTAATGCAAAGTAGATTTAAATGTGGCTGCTTGAAAATGGACCACCCTGCTTAAATGATCCTCTGGATGTAATTAGAAGAAACTTGAGTTCCATGGACAGGAAAAAAAAAAAAAAGGCCCTCGAAATGACTTTCTTCTTCCTGGGTAATTTTGGACCATGCACCACTAAAACTGCTTATCACGAAATGATTTATTTCTAATGTAACTTTCCCACAAACAGTTTAACAGGAGGCAATTTAGGGATGATACGCCACATTGGAACAGGCATCGGGAGGGAACAAACCATGACATTTCCAGCTTTCAGTGTCCTCTGGTCTGTGCAGACAAAGTGACAAAGGAGAGAAAGAGGAAGGAACGAAGGAAGGAAGGAAGGGAGGAAGGGAGGGAGGGAGAGAGAAAACAAGCACAAAGACTTCTGACTTATATTAAGAAGCATCTTGTTATCTCATGAGTGGACTAAGATTCTGTCATCTAACTCAAATTCCATCACAGCCTCAATGATGACAATGTTCTTTTGGAGATACTCACATAAAAGGTCACTATCCAAATAGGATCTGGTGGTATTAGTATGCTTGTCAAATCTTCCATCCTCTACATAATGAAGAACCTCAGAACAGAGCTGCTTCTTCCCATCCCGATGCAGCCAAGCTTGGTGCCAGCCATTAAAAATAAAAGCCCGTTAAACTTTCAGGACATGCTTGCACATTTTGGGGAGCCACCAAGTTTTGAAGAGTTGAGCCAGTTCAGTGGTGACATCACCAGATCAGCGTCTGCTAGGCAATGGAAACAGTTGCCATGGAAACCCCCCAGGGCTGCACCCATCAACAGCTTTACAATTTTGACAGTTCAGAAAGTGACTATTTAGGAATTTCAATTAGAGTAGAAGTATACACATTTAAATGAACAACATGCTTAAAACGTCTGTAGGAAATGATTTCAAGTTTTTTTTGAAATCCAGTGGCAGACCGTGAGATATATTCTGCACATGGAGATGAATTTCAGAAATAATGGAAACAGCGTTCTCAAGGAAAAAAGATGTTGAAGTTCTTTTTATCCTCTTTCCTTCCTTGGAAAGGGAAATAGGCACCAAGAATAAATTAGTGAAAAATTATCAATGGTTTTTTTTTTTTAAAACAAGGTAACCACAATATGCCATGTTTGTTAAGTCAGAACTCATGCATGTTATTAAGAGATATTTTAGAATTTCCTACTTGCCAATTCCTTGTATTTGTACAGTTCTTGCAGGGTATTCTTTCTTATACCTCTGCTGTAAGAGTCAAAACTCTTCCTTTCCTTTTTGTGTGAAGAGAAGTTGAAGTTCCTAAGGATGGGAGATGGTCACAACATTCCAAATCAGGATCAGACTCCAGTTGCTTTGGTCCCTGGTTACTCTTGAACTCATTGACAACAGCTGCCCGGAGGAAAACAGCCACATCAGCAAATCCCTCAAACAGAAAGTCAGGCCCCATTGGGAAAAAAAATGCAAGAAGTCATTTAAGAACAAAACTCGAATCTATAACAAAAGAAGTAAGTCCTGTTATGAGAGACACCCAATGTTAATAACCTCCCACCTGTCCGTCAGTTTGTCCTACTGTGGTGGCTTGCATATTGCTAAGATGCTGGAAGCTATGCCACCAGTAATTCCAATACCAGCAGGGTCACCCAAGGTGAACGGGTTTCAGTGGAGCTTCCAGACTAAGACAGACGAGGAAGAAAGGCCAGGCCGTCTACTTCCTAAAATTAGCCAGTTAAAACTCTATGGGATCACAACAGACTATTGTCCAAAGTAGTGCTGGAAGACGAGCTCCTAGGTGGGCAGGCACTCCACAATGGTTGCAATAATGGATTCGAGCATGCCAACGATTGTGAAGCTGGTGTAGGACTGGGTGACATTCTGTTCTGTTGTACATGGGGCTGCCATGAGTTGGAGTCAATCAAAAGCAACCAATAACAACAGTGTTAATAACAATATTAAACTTGCACTGGTTAATACTAATACTAGTACTAATACCAAAACCACTACTCAGAAGAACTGGGCTAGTTGTTCTCAGGGTGTGCCCTTGCTCAGATCCATTCTCTGCCCTCCTCTGCCCTGCTTTGTACCCCAGAGGCTGACCTCATGGACTGCCTCACCTGGGCTTGCTTGCCCTGTGCTTTGGTTGGTTTCAGCTGTGGAGACATAGTCAGGGGATAAGAGGACTGTGGAGAGAAGGGCCCCCTGCACGCCTCCAGCCTTGGGCTTCAGGCCCGAGGGTGGATACATCAGTGGCGTATCTAGGGCATGCACTGGCCCTGGGCACCTGGCACCACTGAGCAGTATCTATCAACCTGGTACGGCCCAACGTCCTTCCTCAAGCACGGTAATGTGCTAATTAAAAGATTAACGAGCTTGACTTGCATTTTTGAGCTGATACTATGGTAGAGTTATCTAAAAGAGGGGTGTCAGATGGTTGGACAGGGTGCAATTTCAGTGCTTGCCTTAGGTGCCATTTTCCGTAGATAAGGTGCTGACCGTAGGGGGTTAATAGAAACTGCTCCATGATGCCATGCACCCGGGCCGGTGCAGTGCTTGCCATTGCTGCTGCAGCCTAGTTCCGCATCGTTTCCAACTCTTGCTAGCCCTTGGTCTTTCCACACTCCCTCATTGATTGCTGAAACCTCCTAATAGCTCTGTGAATAGATGTTGTTGTTAGTTGCCACGGAGAGGGCTCTGACTCATGGCCGCCCATGTACAACGGGAGGAAAAGTCACCCAGTCCGGGGCCATCTTCATGATGGTATGCTCCAGTTCATTGTTGCTGCTATTGTGTAGTGCTTTTCAACCTCGGGGGCTCATCTTTCAGCAGTATATCAGACATTGTCCCGTTGTGCTCCATGGGGTTTTCATGGCTGATTTTTCAGGAAGTAGATCACCGGGCCTTTCTTCTGAGGCTCCTCTGCGTGGACTCAACACTCCAACTTTTCGGTTAGCAGGCGAGCGTGTTAACTGTTTGCACCACCCAGGGGCTCATATGGCACATAAAACCTAAACCAAACCAGTTGCCGTTGAGTTGATTCTGACTCACAGCGATTCCATGTGTCATAGTATGTCCTTAATAGATATTTGTTAAATAAGTGAATGAATAAACGAATGAATCTTCTGTTCACAGATAAGCACATGCTTGTGGACATATATGAATGACGAAGTATTGAGGAGGAAGGATTTGAGACAGAGCTCTACAGCCCACTCCTGGAGAGACACTCCTGGCTGCCTCAGAGGGGCTGAGACAGGGTTAGGACCTCTGTGTCTGCAGGGCTTCCTGGGGCTGGGGCTGCGGGGCTCCTAGGCCTGCTGGGGAGGCTGCAGTGGTGGGAAAAGCTCATTCACAACCCTGTCCTCCTCCTTCCAAATGGCTTAGAGCTGTCTTCCCAGACCAGCATTCCTCTGTCCTCTTCCGGATTTCAAGGGTGTGGGCCTGAAAGCTGAAGAATACAGCCTCTGTATTGGAAGATGCAGCAGCTTTTGGCTACAGTCATCAAGTTATGTCCCAAGGTCAACGTACAAATTATAACCATGAACTCAGCCCTCCATGTCTCTGAATTTCCTCATTTCTCCAGTGAAGAGGTCACATTTAACAATCTTGCTTCCCGGCTAACATCACCCCAGCCCTCCCTCATTCATTTCAAAGATGGGAGCAGGGAGCGCAGGGTACCAGGGGCCTGGCGTGCACAGAGATGCCTTCAGCAGAATAGTCTTCCAGTCCCAGTGCCTTCCCGGGCGATGGATGCACGGAGGTCTTAGAGCCTGGAGCATGTGGCCAGAGCAGGCAATGAGGACAAAGCTCAGGCTGAGGGATCACTTCCTGCCTTGGAGAGGGGCTATTTGGCCTAAGGGAATCCTGGCAAGTGGATGGGATATGAGCTCAACCCTGTTTTATTTTATTCTTTTTAAAAATCAGGATTGGCGTCTAGAGTTTTCCCTTGGTATAGATGTAGTTGCAAAATTATATGTTTGGCCAAAAAAAGGAGAGAAGAAACACAGCTAATTTTTAATCCATGCTGGTCACAGACCTCAAAATGCTTAAACAATAGAAAGCAAAGTTTGTGAGTGGTTACCTGGAATGGTGGGGGGTGGGGGGGGCGCTTGGGGGTATCGCTTAAGTGGTACAGGGCTGAGGACAGAATTTGGGAGTGGAGAGTGGTAATCATTGCACAGCACGAGGAATGTAGTTGATGGCACTGAATTATACATGGTGCTAAAGACTGTTCTCCAACGCATTTTTCCAATGCTGACTCTAACCTTTCAGTTTTAAGCTGAGATGGGAGGAAATGATTAATTCATTTTTATTTTTAAGTACTTTTGAGGTTTTGGGGATGGCTATGAGACTTTTCGCCAAAAATGTGGCCTTCTGCTTCCCTAAAGATTTACAGCCTTGGAAAGCCTGTAGGGCAATTCTACTCTGTCCTATAGGGTCGCTAGGAGCTAGAATTGACTTCACGGCAATGGGTTTCGTTTTTGGCTTTTAAGCCCTGGTGGCACAGTGGTTAAGTGCTCTGCTGCTAATGAAAGGTCAGTAGTTCAAACCCACCAACTGCTCCAAGGGAGAAAGATGTGGCAGTCTGCTTCTGTAAAGATTTACAGCCGAGGAAACCGTATAGGGTCACTATGAGACGGAATTGACTTGAAGGCAATGGGTTTGGTTTGGTTTTGGTTTTCTCTATCTGATAGGGTCTCTATGAGCCGGAAACAGTTTTTTGTTTTCTTTTTTAATGAGACTTTTGGTTAAAACAAAAACAATCCCTTAGGATGTGTGCTGCTTTGAAACAAATTGCTTCCATTACTTAAAAAATCTGACACACTCTCACGCTTAGCCTCTCAAATGTTGACACGTACATAATGTATTTCAATGTACCTTTGTTCCCAAAGCCAGGGTGTCCAACTGGGTAGTTCAGGTTCAAACCCCTGCTGAGAATTTGCATTTCTAGTAAGATCCCTGCTGAGAATTTGCATTTCTAGTAAGATCCCTGCTGAGAATTTGCATTTTCACCCCAGATATACTGAATCGCAATCTACATTTTAACAAAACACACAAACGATTCTTATATATATCTTCCTGGGAACTTGTTAGAAATGCACATTCTCAGCAGGGGTTCAGATTGACAGGAACCAGGTTCGAAGCCCTGTCCAAACCACATTCTTACTGCCAACCACGGTCACAAGGCTGTCCCTGGATGTAGCTCAGCAGAGACACCAGCCCCATGGCTGAAGCACAGAGAGAGGAAATCACAGACCCATCGCCACCTGGCTTCCCAATCGTGTAGAAGGATTCTAACCCAA
The DNA here is from genome assembly GCA_030035585.1 of Dugong dugon. Taxonomy (NCBI): domain Eukaryota; kingdom Metazoa; phylum Chordata; class Mammalia; order Sirenia; family Dugongidae; genus Dugong; species Dugong dugon. The sequence goes on along the minus strand of CM057464.1, from coordinate 6,881,534 downwards.
GGCAGCCTAACTCTTAAGTGAGTGCTCTTTTATTTACACTGCTATGTTGAGAATTTTTTTTTTTTTCCTTTTGGCCCCTCTGGTAAGCCTCATTCTTTAGCATCAGTGTGTACTGGGTTGAATAGTGTCCCCCTGAAATCATGTACTTCCTAGAACCTTAGGATGAGATAACTTGTTTAGACATAATTAGTTATCATGAGGTCGTACTGGAGTAGGGTGGGCCCTGATTTAATATGACTGCGGCTCTTATAAAGGAGCCCCGGTGGCACAGTGGTTAAAGCGCTCAACTGCCTACCAAAAGTTCGGCAGTTCGAAACTACCATCGGCTCAGCAGGAGAAAGAGGTGGCCATCTGCGCCGGTAAAGATTTACAGACTTGGAAACCCTACGGGGTGGCTGTGAGTTGGAATCGACTCATTGGCAGTAGGATTTTAGGTTTGAGGTACTCCTAAGAAGAGGAGAGACATAGAGGGAAGAAGACCACGTGACGAGGGAGGCAGAGATTGGAATCATGCCGCCACAAGCCAAGAACACCTGGGACCACCGGAAGCCAGGAAAAGCCAAGACAGACCTCCCCACTCCAGAGTCTTCGGAGGGAGGACAGCCCAATCCACACCTTCAATTTGGACCTCTGGCCTCCAGACTGGGAGGGAATAAATTTGTGTTGTTGTAAGTCACTCTGTTTGTGATACTTTGTTACAGTAGCCAAGGCAACCAGCACACAGGTAACCCCGTTCAAGCTGCATTTCCTCCGCCCTACCACGAAGTGGCGCTGTGTTAGGTGGTGAGAGGCGCAAATGAGCAAGAGTAGCTCAGAGACTCCTCAAGGAAACAGGTGTTTAAAGAAATATTTAGCCCAATTTAGCTTTGCTGAGAAATTTCAGAGTCCATATTACAAATATGCATGGAAATCCCCTTCTCCCACCCCATCCCACCACACACACACGTGCACACACATACACACACACACCTACACACATATGCACTACAGCCTAGTGGGGGAAAATGAGGTCAAGCAGAAAAATTCTTGGGCTTTGTCTAATGTCATCAAGCTTTATGGTCCACTTTTAGAAATGATGTGGCCACGATTCCATTTCTCTAAGGAGGAATCCTGAGCTTAGTGAAATTGTTAGGGGCTGTGCTGGCGTTCCCAAAACTGTTAGAGGAAGGACGGGCACTTGGTGTCCTCACTCAACTGTGCCTTCAGGGACTTATGCCAGACAGCTTCCAGAACCTTTCACCCTCCTTCTGTAGCTTCTTACTTAGTCCTTGACTGGGACTGGCTACAGGGCTAATTTTTTTAAAAATATACTTTATTTTACAGAGCAGCTTTAGGTTTATGAAGGAATCAGGCAAAAGCACTGTTATGGATTGAATTGTGCCCCCAAAATGTATGTCAACTAGGCCGTGATTCCCAGTATTGTGTGATTGTCCACCGTTTTGTCATCTGATGTATTTTCCGATGTGTTGTAAATCCTGCCTCTATGATGTTAATGAGGCAGGATTAGAGGCAGTCATGTTAATGAAGCAGGACTCAAATCTACAAGATTAGGTTGTCTCTTGAGTCGCTCTCTTTTGAGATTTAAAAGAGAAAAGTGAGCAGAGAGAAAGAGGGACCTCATACCACCAAGAAAGCAGTGCCAGGAACAGAGCACATCCTTTGGACCCAGGGTCCCTGCGCTGAGAAGCTCCTAGAACAGGGGAAGATGGTTGGCGAGGACCTTCCTCCAGAGCCGACAGAGATAGAAAGCCTTCCCCTGGAGCTGGCATCCTGAATTCAGCCTTCTAGCCTCCTAGACTGTGAGAGCATAAATTTCTGTTTGTTAAAGCCGCCCACTTGTGGGATTTCTGTTACAGCAGCAGTAGACGACTCAGACAAGGACAGAGAGTCCCGTATACCCTGGTCTTAGAAACTAAGACATCACGTTGCCATCTGGACACCATTTCTCTTACCAGTGTCTTCATTCCTATGGCACATGGTTTACAATTGGTGAACCAGTATCAATACATTATATTAACTCAAGCCCACAGTTTACATGACAATTAGAGCTAAACTTCTTCAACTGTTTATATTAGAAAATTAAAAAAAAAAACCATTGCCGTCTAGTCGATTCCAACTCATAGCGATCTTATAGGACAGAGTAGATTTGCCCCATAGGGTTTCCAACAAGTGGTTGATGGATTCGAACTGCCAACCTTTTGGTTAGCAGCCGAGCTTTTGACCACTGTGCCACCAGGGCTCTGGAAAATTTTAAATATACACATAAGAAAAGAGAAGAGAATGATTGCCATATGTTCACCATCCATTACGTGGTTGCAATAACCATCAACATTTTACCAATTCTATTTCATTGACCTTCCTCCTCCATGTTAGTGTTTTTGTTGGTTTGTTTTGCTCGTTTATTTAAAATGACATCATTTTACTCATATACTTTGAGAAGGTTAATTTTTAAGGCAGCAGCTAGACACAGGGACAGGGGAAGGAGCAACGGCACTGATTATTAAAGACCTGACCAGCACGGGCTAGGCTCACCAGGTCCTCAGTCTGGTTCTGCTTGCACTTAAATGGCTCTGGTTTCTAGAGAATTTCCACAACGGTCCAGCTCTCACTTCAATTGCATCTATTAATCTGGATGTTGATTTTCACAATTCTCTTCTCAATAATTCTCATTATGTTTGCATTTTGAGAATCTACTTTTTGCACCTCTGCTTAAAAGGACAGACTATGAATGGCTTCATTTTCTTAGAAAGAAAAGCAAAATGAGACAGTCGTCATCCTGAGTGAATACCACTAATAACGAAGCAGGAGGCCATGCACAGCTAAACATCATTCAGTAAAGAGGGACATAACTTGAGAAACACAGGCAAATGACCCCATCATTGAGATACACAGACACTATTCACTGTACTTGTCCAGAGCTGCCCCAAACCATTGTTGGTGTTGAATCACAGCTTTTTAGCACCAAAAAGGACTTCATAGGCTATTTGATCTGACATCCACGTTTGATGGATCCAGAGATATTCAGTAATTTCCTTAAGGTCACATAGCTTGCTTTCTGATGTTAAAGCCTGAACATTTAACCACTTGGATACACTGCCTCCAATTATTTCCTAGCGTACAAGAGAAGAAAGCGTGACTTGTCTAAGTACTTAGCAAGGACGAGCCTAGCCTGGAACCACCTTTAACTGCTAAAGTTTTCTTTAAGGAGAACAAAGAACAGTTTTGAAACAGTTGCTTTATTTATACCCAGTTCATACTAGATAGTCCCTAGGTGGTGCAAACATTTAACGAGCTCAGCTGCTAACCTAAAGGTTGGCAGTTCAAGTCCATCCAGAAGTACCACGGAAGAAAGTCCTGGCAATCTACTTCAGAAAAATCAGTCACTGAAAACCCTAATGGAGCACAGCTCTACTCTGACATATATGGAGTCTCCATGAATCAGATTCAACTTGATGGCAATTGGTACTGGTGCCAGTATATACCAGATGACAAGACAAAACTGCCTATTCCCCAAAAAAATGACCATTTTCCAGGAAAAGGTCCTCCCAGTGGTTTGCTTAGCTCAGATGTGAGAGTGAGGCTGGTGACTTGGAAAGCCAGAGCGTCTCTTTGCTCCAGGAGGATGGCAGGCCTAGCAAGCCGTAACTCTATCTCCACTGGTGGAAAAAGAATTAACAGCAGGTATTTACCGAACAGCAGGTTATGTACAGCGTCTATAAATGTGAAAGAAAATAAGTTCACTTATTATAAAATATTCAAGGGTGTGCAAAAGCCCCAAGCTGAGAAATCATCTCTGCAAGCTGGATAGCTCTCTCTCCTTTCTCATGCAACACATTTGTGTAGTGCCATGTTGAATACGGGAACTAAATGTGGCACCCAGACTTAACTTTCATTAAATCATAAAGGTGTGGCAGACCTGGGTGGCCTCTAGTGTAAGTGGTACTCGTGCAAAAAAGCGTTCCACACTTTGTAAGCCCGTCCGCGCGTGGGGTACCACCATCAGAGAAGAGAGAAAAACAGCTCTCTATAATATGGGTTGTTGAACATTATGCGTGTCTTCAGAATGAGTTAAATTCTCATCTATGGCTGACCGTAATTCACTACAATGACTCCTCTCCTGGAGACTTTGGAAATTGCCAGAAATGCAAAGATAGGCCCACACCGGCACCTCTCACGGTGCTCCTCAATGAATTAGCTCAGACCTCAAAGGGGCAAGGTGCTGTTTTGTGACCTGTTCCAGCAAATACCCTGAAAACCCAGCCTCAATACTCTTGGCTTGCCATCTCTGGGGTAATTAAAAGGAGAGAGGAAATCACACACTAAAATACAGCACTGAGTGCCTAGTACACGTCATTCACCAAGACTGACTGACATGTCGGCGTGGTGCACACCTGGGGCTGGTATTACACAGAATGCCCCATGAGCTCACTAGGACCACTTCACGCCCACAGCTTTCAGGGTAGCCCTGGGTCCTCGCTTTTGCCCAAGTGAATGCAATCAAATTCAAGTGGGAGCCAATTGTTGTTGTTAGGGGTCATCGAGTCGGGTTCGACCCATAGCAACCTTAAGTCCAACAGAACGAAACACTGCCGGGTCCTGCGCCATCCTCACAATCATCGCTATGTTTGAGCCCATTGTTGCAGCCACTGTGTCAATCCATCTTGTTGAGGATCTTCCTCTTTTTCACTGACCCTCTACTTTACCAAGCATGATGTCCTTCTCCAGCGACTGGTTCCTCCTGATAACATGTCCAAAGTAGGTGAGAAAAGTCTCGCCGTTCTTGCTTCTAAAAAGCATTCTAGCTGTACTCCTTCCAAAACAGATTTGTTCGGTTTTCTGGCAGTCCATGGTATATTCAATATTCTTCACCAAGGCATCACTTCTTCTTCAGTCTTTCTTGTTCATTGTCCAGCTTTTGCATGCATACGAGGTGATTGAAAAGACCATGACTTGGGTAGGGCACATGTTAGTTAGTCCTCAAGGTGACCTCTTTGCTTTTTAACACGTTAAAGAGGCTTTTACAGCAGATTTGCCCAGTGCAATACGTTGTTTGATTTCTTGACTGCTGCTTCCATGGGCATTAACTGTGGATTCAAGTAAAATGAAATCCTTGACAACTTCCATATTTTTTCCATTCATCATGATGTTGCTTATTGGTCCAGTTGTGGGATTTTTGTTTTCTTTATGTTGAGGTGTAATTCATACGGAGGTACTGAGGTCTGTGGTCTTTGATCTTAACCAGTAAGTGCTCCAAGTCCTCTTTGCAAGCAAGGTCGTCTCATCTGAATATCGCAGGTTGTTAATGAGTCTTCCTCCAATCCTGATGTGGCATTCTCTTTCATATAGTCCAGCTTCTCTGATTATTTGCTCAGCATAGAGATTGAATAAGTATGGTAAAAGCATACAACCCTGACACACACCTTTCCTGATTTTAAACCACGCAGTATCCCCTTGTTCTGTTTAAACAACTGCCTCTTGGTCTATGTTCAGGTTCCCCATGAGCACAATTAAGTGTTCAGGAATTCCCATTCTTCTCAGTGTTATCCATAATTTGTTATGATCCACCCAGTCGAATGCCTTTGCATAGTTAATGAAACACAGGTAAACATCTTTCTGGTGTTCTCTGCTTTCAGCCAAGATCCATCTGACATCAGCAATGATATCCCTCGTTCCACGTCCTGTTCTGAATTCAGCTTGAGTTTCTGGAAGTTCCCTGTTGATGTACCATTGCAACCTTTTTTGAATGATCTTCAGCAAAATTTTACTTGTGTGTGATGTTAATAATATTGTTCAATAATTTCTGCATTCTGTTAGAATAGGCACAAATATGGATCTCTTCTAGTGGGTTAGTCAGGTAGCTGTCTTCCAAATTTTTTGTCATAAAGTTGTGCGCTTCCAGCGTTACATCCATTTGTTGAAACATCTCAGTTGATATTCCCTTAACTCCTGGAGACTTGTTTTTTGCCAAAGCTTTTAATGTGGCTTGGAATTCTTCCTCCAATACCACTGGTTCTTGATCATATGCTGAAATGGTTGAACAAATTAGGGAGGCAAAATAAAGCAGACTTACTGAAAACCAGCAAGAAGCTCAACAGTCTACTATTAGCAAAATTGAGAACATTTAACAACACGAGACTATTCTGTGCTGGAAATAAAAGAGGCCCTTAATGGAGACCGCAAGGCCAGAGCCGTGGACCGGCATCTGGGTGGGATAAAACGCAGAGGAAGGGGCTGGCCAGGGATTAAGCCAGGTTCACGTAAGTCCTTATTAGCTGATGAATGAAGACTGCCCAGCGTACCAGTTGTGTGAAAATTGGCCAACCATGAAGTTTCCAAATCCGTAGCATGTTTTCCAGGTAGACGTACATGTAGAATTTCCTATGTAAGAGGGAAAATAGCCCTGGCAGAGTTTTCCAGAAGGCTGGCAGCATGTCAATCTCAGTCCTTTAAAACTTAAAGTGTTCTAACAGGACAAACATAACTGAAGTCGTGGCAAGCCTTTTTTTTCCTTGTGTTTTTCTTCCCCGTTTCCTTTTGAGACCTCATAGTCACACCTCGTATATTAAGATTCTAATTTGTTAAACATGGAGCTGCTGGGCGTAAAGGCACCACTAAACTCTGATAAATAGGGTAGCTACTGGGTAAATGGGGGAGAGGGTGCAGAGGGAGTGTAGAGCGCGCAGTTGATTTTCATTTCCTAACAGGCATTCTGCCTAGAAATCTGTATAAACCTGAAATACGCGTTGCTCTAAAGACTGTGAATGTTTAAAATGTCATCCTAAATTACTAAGTGTCTTTACATCACTCCTTTGTCACGTCTTAGTAATGTTTATTACATGCCGTAAATCTGACTTACAATCACATAAACTGAGCCCCCTAACCAGTAGGGGAGAAAGAGCTTTTACTGGATGACCTAAGATTCAAGAGTGGTGGATGACATCAAAAATTATGATTGGGGGGAAAAAAAAAAGAAGAAGAAGGTGTCTAAAGAAACCGGTTTGGGGAGAAAGAAGGAATAGCAAATCTTTCTGCATCCACTGGTGAGGACTTACAGTTAAAAGTTTTTTTTAGTTTCTCTGAAATTCTGTTTCACAAGTGTGGTGATTCAAATAAATGGTCACGTTCCTAATGAAATTTTAAATAAGTCATTTCAAACATGCCTGGATTCTGATTGATTTAAGGAAGCACAGTAATGGTGAGTAGAATAAGTTGAAGAAGAATAAAAATTTGTTAGTCTAATGCAGAAAAAAAGAAAGAAGCAATTTATAAAGATTCAGGGTTTATCTGCAGTGCAGTTTTAATGTACACGAGACAAAGAGTGGGACAAGATGGAGGAACGAAGGAGCTCTGTTTAGAAGGCCTGGATTGGCTCTTCCCAGACTTGCGTGTTTCAAAGGGTTTCCAAGGATCGGCTGGTAGATTTGAACTGCTGACCTTTTGGTTAGCAGCCGTGGTTCTTAACCACCTCGCCACCAGGGCTCCTTTTTAAATTTCAGAAACTGAAATTTTTATTTACTTTTTATTTTTCCAAATAAAAAGTTTTTAAATTTTGCATAGTCTAAATAGAAAAGCTCCTCTTACTCAGAATTTTAGCCATTGTATGAATTTAGTTTTAGGAAAAACTCATCTCATTGTCCTTCATTTTCTTGTTTTACCACAGGGACAGCAGTGGTTCAGTGGTAGCGTTCTCCCCTTCCATGCGGGAGACTGGGTTCCATGCCTGGCCAAGGCATCGCATGCGCAGCCACCACCTATCTGTCAGTGGAGGCTTCCAAACTAAGACAGACGAGGAAGAAAGGCCTGGTGATCTACATCCAAAAATCAGCAGGACTGGGCAGTATTTCATTCCATCGTGCACAGGATCCCTGTAAGTCGGAGGCTGACTCCACAGCAGCCGACAACAACAGCAGTGGAACGCAGATGATTCTGAATTGCTGCGGACTCCAGGGAGACTTATTTCTAACCACAATGAGATGTCCAATATTTTAGGAAACTATTTCCTACTCCTGTACCTTGTGGCCTCATGAGCATCGCACCAAGGGACTTAGGTCTGATGACTGCTCAGATCCCTGATCCAAGAGAAAAGTGCACCTTGAACACCTAGGTGTTGGGTGAAATGACCCATCCACTCCCAGAGGGTCAGACTTAGCCTTGTGAAGATAATGGTTTGCAGAGGAATTCTGGAGTACACTGGATCTAAGGTCCACCTTTTCTGCCTGAAAAATCCTTCTTCAGTGTTCAAGTTTTAGTTCAATAGACACTTCCTCTTATAAATCAATCCTGCTCATCCCCCTTAATCCTGGGTATGATAGAACAGTGGTTGGCAGACATGGCTGATCAGCAGAACAGTGTAGAAAACATTTAAAAAATGCAAATTAGCTTCTCTAGCTCTGGAAATTCTAATTTGTGGTTCTGGAATGTGCTCTGAAAGCTGCACTGTTTAAAATTAAAACTCCGTGGATGGTTCTGGAGTCTGGGTTGCAGACACAGGTGGACAGCCCATTCTTTTGCCCCCCACCTCCCTGCTGTACCCCTGAGGACAAACGTAATATCATAGTCCTTGTAAGACTTCAGGGAAATTACTAGATTACTTTTCTCCCTTGGCAAACATTCTTCTCCATTCCCACACCCAGCTCTGAACCAATACACACCGAATTATAAAAATTTTTGACAGCAAATTGGCTTATTCATGTTAGTTGCCACAAAATTTAATGCAATGTCTGGACCACAATAAAATCCAAAAACCAAACCCACAGCGACCCTAAAGGATAAAGTAGAACTGTCCCATAGGGTTTCCAATGCTGTAGTCTTTATGGAAGCTGACTGCCCCATCTTTCTCCCTCGAAGTGGCTGGTGGGTTCCAACCACTGACCTTTTGGTGAGCAGCCAAACACTTAATCACTGCACCACCAGGGTCCCTTTGGCCTGTAATGGGGGCTGGCTACATAAATGTTTGCTCAGTGCATATCAGTGCCATACCCCTTTGCAGTGAATGATTTGGCCTTTGGTCCTGGTTCTGAGAGGAGGACCACATCTGAGGCCACTGAATGAGGACCTACACAACTAAGAGGGACCACCTGGGGGCCCGATGCTGACTGAGCCTCAGGGGGACCCTGTGGTGATGCCAACGAAAGCCTAGGAAGCTGGAGGCTCACTGGAGCTTCCTGGCCCTGAGAGTGTGAAAATTCGGCTCTAGGAGTAGGGGCGGGGCAGGTTATCCAACAGGCTAGGTAAGCACAGTGCTTACCTTGCTTACCAGATCATCTGCAGCAAACCAACTCACATGTTTTCACCACATCTAAGAGTCTGCTTCTAGGTATGGCTGGCATCTGTCTCTCTCCCAACCCCGCAGCACTTTCCTAAAGAATAAAAGTCTCTTTTCAGATTTATAATCCATGACAGATGGATGACCCAGCAAGCAAGATAAGCATGGGCTTACTTGTGCTTACTTACTAATCTGTAGCAGACAATTTCACTACAGATGATCTGGTAAGCAAGGTAAGCACTGTGCTTGCCTTGACTATTGGATATTCTGCCCCTGAAGGGGTGAGCACATTCCCTGGTTCCCTGGGGATGTGGAAGCTCTGTGCTGTCTCATACACACACACACACACACACACACACACACACACACGTGTGATCCTTGTCCCAGGGTGCCGAAGTCAGCTGGGGAATAAGAGACTGGCAGATTCATCAGATAGGACTGGCATCAGAAAGCAGTAGAAACCCTGGACCCAGCAGAGGGCAGAGCCGGGAGAGAACAGGAACAGGTGCCAGGAGAAGCAGAAGCTGGCGTCTGCTGAGCAGAGACGTGGCAGCAGAGTGATCAGAGAGGAGTGGGCCGATACTGTAACACTCTTGGGCTGCAGCAGCACCAGAGGCAGCTGAGACCAGGAGTGGGCCCGGGCAGCCAGGAGCAGGCCTGGCAGCAGCAGAAACCCCGCCGAGAGCAAGAGGCCCACAGAAAGTGCAGGGGCCTGTCCGACACAGTAGGGGTCCCATCTGAAGTGCTAGGGGACCTGGGTATGCCCCACATAGGGGTGGCCTCAGATCAGGTCTGCTTCAAAAGATGCCAGTCCAGGACTGTCCAGAGGCTGCTGGCTGAGAGGTGGACCAGCTTGAAGGGAGCAGAGCCAAAAGATGTGCAACTCCAGTGACAGAAGAGTAAACACTGACTCCTCACCGCGAGACTGCTATGTAGGAGCGAACACTGATGTCTGTGTCCTGTTTGCTGTCTACTTACCACGTGCCAGCTCTCTGGGAGAGTGTTGGGTGTTCCGGCTCTGCTGGGATGAACATGATATTTTTAGTGAACAATAACATGTGTGTGCCCCACGATGACACATTTGTGTTGTTTAAATAACCAGTAAGTGCATCACAGATATGGCGTGTGTGCACTGCAATCCATAAACGAGTCCTTCCCGACAGTAAAATTCAGCACTTCTTCCTTTGCCACTGATAAGTAATGAGATAAGTTGATAGAGAGTTTAGACTCAACTGAAGAATGAAGAGCAGAGAGTTAGGAGACCGTGATGCTCTGGAAAGATGTGGGTTCAAGTACCAGGAGTGTCACTACAACTATGGGACCATGAGTAACTCACTTGACTTCCTTGGTCCTCGGTGTTCTCCACTGTCAAATACAGGGATTAGTCTGGGTGGTTGCTATGATACGCCTTAGCTCTAAAATTTACTGACAAATTGTTGTTATTAGGTGCCATTGAGTTGATTCTGACTCATAGCGACCCCAGGTGACAGAGTGGAACTGTCCCATAGGGTTTTCTAGGCTGTAATCCTTATGGGAGCAGATCGCCAGGTCTTTCTCCCATGGAGCTGCTGGGCGGGTTCGAACTGCCAAACTTATCTGTTAGCAACTGAGCACTTAATTGTTGTGCCACCAGGGCTTCTTTACTGATGAACAGATGAAAACAATTTTCTTTCTAAGATTATAAACTGGCTTCCATTTTTCTAATGCCTAAGTCAACTGTCTTAGTCGTCTAGTGCTGCTATAACAGAAATACCACAAGTGGATGGCTTTAACAAATAGAAATTTATGCTCTCACAGTCTACTAGGCTAGAAGTCCAAATTCAGGGTGCCATCTCCAGGGGAAGGCTTTCTGTCTCCGTTGGCTCTAGAGGAAGGTCTTTGTCATCAATCTTCCCCTGGTCTAGGAGCTTCTCAGAACAGGATCCTGGGTCCAAAGGACACACTCTTCTCTTGGCACTACTTTCTTGGTGGTATGAGGTCCCCCTGTTTCTCTACTTGCTTCTCTCTTATATCTCAAAAGAGACTGACTCAAGACACAACCCAGTCTTGTAGATCAGCCCTGCCTCACTAACATAACTGCCTCTAATATCGCCTCATTAACATCATAGAGGTAGGATTTACAACATACAGGAAAATCATATCAGATAACAAAATGGTGGACAACCACACAATACGGGCAGTCATGGCCTAGCCAAACTGACACACATTTTGGGGGACACAAGTCAATTCATAACATCAAGGAACAATACAATTTCAAGGAAAGCACAGTTCCAGAGTGAAAAGCTGCATAAACTCTTTTAATGATGGCTGTTTTCAAACAAAAAGGTCTTGGATTTTTTATCTCTGCTTTCCCACTAGCACAATCCATTCCCCTGTTGATGAAATGGTTAATTGAGAAACCCTGCAGAAGACTTTACCTGCATTCTTATTAGAGATACTTCTTTAAAAATAGATTTTGTAAACAGTATGTCGTTGTATCAGCTGACCACCTAAAAAAGAAAAAGTGAAGAGAAAAAATGCCAGTCAAAAACTGAAAAAATTAGGAGAAATTTAAAGACTCCCCTGCCATCCAGCATACCCTAGACTGGCATCTGGAGATCGCCTTCTCTTAGTGGAGTATTTTCAGCGTAAGATGAAGTGAACATCCATCGGTGTCAACTGCCACCTGTCAGTGATGCTGGCAAGCTGTGTCACCACGAGAAATGGGCCAGGAGAAATAAATAACCTCCAAAGTGGTAGTCTACCAATATTGACACACATGACTGGGTCTTAGTTAAATGACAGAAAACACGGTGCAGACCTAAACTCCAGGGCTTGTCCATTTATGTGTCCTAGTTGATCTGCTTTTCAGAAATCTGCTTAGCACTAATGACTTGAATGCATTTTTAAGAAATTAATTTTGGGTAGATGGTGCTCTGGAGGGAAGTTGGGGACTTGCCAACATGTTATTAACCGTTAAAGTGGACGTGTCTGCAGCTTTTGTAGTATCCAGTCTAACCAAAATGACGGCCACCACCGATGACCCTAATCACACCATAGATTTGCACGGTCCTTAAAACTGTTCAAGGTATTTTCACAGTCATTATTCATTATCTTTTTGAGGGGGCAGGGGTGGTTCAGTGGTAGAATTAACACCTTCCATGTGGGAGACCCGGATGCATGTTGCTATGATGCTGAACAGGTTTCAGTGGAGCTTCCAGACTAAGATGAACTAGCTAGCCAAAGAAAACCCTACAAATCACAACTGTGATCCCAAATGATCATGGGGACGGTGCAACCAATCATGGGGGTGAGCACAGGACTGGGCAGCTTTTCATTCCATGGTGCGTGGGGTCCCCGCAAGTTGCGGGCTGTTCATGGCAGGTAACAACTACAACGATCTTGTCTGAAACATGACCTATTATGTTCAGAGTATATGTATTAAGCAGTTTTTCCTGTAGCCATGACATATGTGGTCTCACCCATGCCTTCCTTGGTGTGTTCCCTACTCAGCATTTGCAAGACAGCAGACCAGGCTGGAGCTACAGTGATAGAGAATAACGGTTTAACTGGGACACAAGAGGATCAGAACCACAGGCCTGTTTCATCCAACTGACCTAAAAAGAACAAAGTCTGCACCAAGGCCTGTAGGTTAATCCTTATAATCCCACATGCTCAGACATAATGTTTGCATGAACATCAATGCTTCTGTTAGATCACCAGTACCTCAAATTGGGTGACCCAAGTGTGAGAAGTAGTAACAGACTTGTTGGGTGGCAGCAATTGCTCCATTAAAGTTTTCCTGTGTATAAGACAGTCATGGGTTGAATTATGTCCCCCAAAAATACATGTATCAGTTTGGCTGGGCCATGATTCCCAGTATTGTGTGGTGGTCCTCCATTTTGTGATTGTAATTTTATGTTAAAGAGGATTAGAGTGAGATTGTGTAACACCCTTACTCAGGTCACCTCCCTGATCCAATGTAAAGGGAGTTTCCCTGGGGTGGGGCCTGCACCACCTTTTATTTTACAAGAGATAAAAGGGAAGGGAAGCAAGCAAAGAGAGCGGGACCTCATACCACCAAGAAAGCAGCACCGGGAGCAGAGTGCGTCCTTTGGACCTGAGGTTCCTGTGCTAAGATGCTCCCAGACCAAGGGAAGACTGATGCATTACAAGGACCTTCCTCCAGAGGCGACAGAGAAAGCGTTCCCTTGGAGCTGACACCGTGAATTTGTACTTGTGTGTAGCCTACTAGACCATGAGAGAATAAATTTCTCTTTGTCGAAGCCATCCACTTTCTGTTAGAGCAGTACTAGATGACTAAGACTGGGTCTCCTGAGACCTGGTTACCTGTGGCCAGAAGAATGTAAAGTCCCTAAAGGCAAGAGTGGTTTCTGCTTTGCATACTTCTGAACAAGAAGTACCTAGCAGAGTGCCTGGCGCTCAAAAACCCAGCTGCCCTGGAGTTGATTCCGACTCATGGTGACCCCATGTGTGTCAGAGTAGAACTATGCTCCACAGGGTTTTCAGTGGCTGACTTTTTGGAAGTAGATCACCTTGCCTTTCTTCTGAGGTGCTTCTGGGTATGTTCCAGTCTCTAACCTTTCAGTTAGCAGCCAAGCATGTTAACCCTTTGCACTACAGAATGTCTATCCAGTATGTACCTGGCACTATTTTAAATATTTTACATGCATAATTCCCTTTGTCTGTCTTTAAAAACAAGTAAGCAGTAACTTGCTTCTGGGCTTTCTAAATGCCTTCTAACAGAGATAAGGATCATGACGAACTTTTAGCCCATCACCAGGGTCCAGCCTCCCGAAGCTACATGATCTGGCAGCTTGGATGGATCGTGTTTTTTAATCAGCTCACAGCCGGAGAAGCACGCCAGGCCTTTCTTCTGAGGCACCTCCTGGTGGACTGGAACCTCCAACCTTTCTGTTAAGAGCTGAGTCCGTTAATCGTTTGCATCTCCCAGGGACTCCCGCTGCCTGGCACTCAAGAGGTGCTTAATATGTTTGTGTCAAATGAATGATCAAATGAATGGATTCCATAGCTTCTGCAACATACAAGATCTCTTCATTCTCCCACTTTCTTTATTCTCCAAGGGTCACGTTCAGTCTGCCCCCTTCCTGGCAGTGACGTCCGTTCTCAGGCCACTAGACTGATGTGCTAATTACCACTCACCTTTCATAAATAAAAGATGTGCTTTCTCTAATTCATCAGTCTCTTACGAATATCCAGAGAACATTTTCTGCATAAACATGCAGACCTCATAATATCCCCATCAGCCTCGTAATGAAAATTAATGACTATTTCATAAAATATTGAGACCTAAGACTGGCACTTAAAATAAGATTATCCTTCTCCTTCCCTGAAAGCCTCTCCCGGTGAGGTAACCGCCAGACCTCAGCAATGTTGTGAAATAAATCTGCAAACATCCCAAGATGAGAGTGACACCACACGCCTTGCTCTCACACTCGCGGGCTGGAGGCTGGTTGGTTCTAGCACCCATTAGCATGAGCTAATGAGTAAGCACGTTCCCCTCACTGTCACATTCCTTGCCTGTTATTAGCCAAAACCTGAACTTCCCCTTAATTGCAGAAACGAGCCCGCCCACCGCAGATGAGGGCACGGTCCCCATTGTTGTGATTGCATTCAAAGTGCTAATTGGGTGGACTGTGACAGATAACATGCCCCAGCCTTACACAGAGCAGCAGGTGCGGTGCTGGGAATACGGATTCAGAGGTGACAAATCGCATCTTCAAAAGCCCTGAGCATTTGGTTTTCCTCACATGACTTGGCCCTGCGAGCAAAACTAGATTTCCCAAGTACAAGAGGGTTTTACACATCTGGCTTCTCCAGTTGTACCTGAGTCCCTCACCAACTTTTCTGAGTTTGGAATTGATCATTTCACAGACTCAGCATCAGCCCCCTCCTCCCTATCTGCCCCCCATCCCTGTCTCCTGGGAATCCCCATTTCTCTCCTGAAGCTTCCCTTTGACTTTGGCACTGAATCATCTGGAGAATCAGATATATTTGAAAAGGAAAAGCCATGGATTTTCGTGCCAGGAATTCTGGTTTCTGATTTTCAAATTTTGTTAAAAAGCCTTTTGTAGTTGCAGGGCACTCTGATTTTAGAGAATTTAGGATCTGCTCACCCTCTGGTATTTTTGGCTCACACTGCTCTTTTACTGAGTGGCGACCCAGTGGGTAAAGCCCTTGGCTACTAACCAAAAGGTGGGTGGTTTGAACCCACCAGTTGCTCGGCGGGAGAAAGATGTGGCAGCCTGCTTCCGTAAAGATTACAGCCCTGGAAACCCTATGGGGCAGTTTTACTCTGTGCTACAGGGTCACTGTGAGTTGGAACCAACTCCACGGCAGTGGGTTTGGTTTGGTTTTTGCTCTCTTGCTGACTGAATATAATTTCTTTCCTTTCACATTTCCCCATCTTAGAGATGGATGTAATCACTCCCAGGGTCCACTTACTGCCTGTACCAGTTAGGATTCTTTTGCTTGTCAGAGACAGGAAACAGCCCAAATGGGTTAATCAAGTCCAGGAGAAGGGCTGGTTTCAGATGCAATGTGACTTAGAAGCTTAAATGACATGAAGACTTGGTTCTTCTACTCCCAGTTTAGCTGTGAGTGGCTCTGTAGGCAGGCTTCATTCTTAGTGTCTCCCTTGGGGTCAGGAGATTTTAGCAGCAGCCCCAATGTGCCACCTTTTTAACCAATGGAGAGGAGAAGAATTGTGCTTCCCTGACTGGCCAGACTTGAGTCATGTGTTCACCTTTTAACCAGTCTGTGCACGGGGTGGTGGGACGGGATGGAGTATGCTAATTGGATTATACTAGATCGCATGCTTCAGTATGGAGCATGGGGGTGGGATCAGCTTTTTTTATACAACATGGGCTGAGAGCTTTGGGCAGGGAGATTCCCCGCCCAGAATTAGAGTACTGTTGCATCAAGATGGGAAAGTGGGTGCTAGGTAGCAAAACCACAAATATGTGCTACACTGCCACAGAGAAATGGATGTGAAATAATGAAAATAAGTAAATCCCATTAGATTTTTTGAATTAAAAAGCAGAATTAATATAAAAGATATAGCAAAACTTTTTCTAAAATTCTGACGCGGGGAGCTAGAATAGCTTGTTGCACGAACTACATGTTATTAGGCATTTGCTTGAGGCAGAGTGTTATGATTCAATTGAGCTAATATGACCAAAACTAAATTCAAAACAGAGAGTTGATATTGGAGTCTTCCTTCACGATTTTGTATTTATAAGCATGAGCTATTGTAAGAAACGAGTTTGTAGTAGTAATCCATGAATCAACATTGTCTGGTCTTTATTGTTCTTGCCTACTATGCACTATGGGAAGAAGTCAATCGGAGAAGTTCTTTAGCCAGTATCCTAATGAGTCACGGGAGCATTTACATGATTGCTAATGGCTGGGTTTATACGATGCCTCGAAGCACCAGCGGTGATGTTTAGCACCAGCACATTATGACGGTGATTATCACTATAAATTAAGTTTATGTTGATATAATTAGCAGTTAAAAGCTAAAGTAATATTTATACTGATACAAGTTCTATCAAAGCCATATTAGTGCAAACAGCCTGTGAATGTTGATACGGGGGGAGTCATTTGACCTCCCAAGGCAGAATATTTCTAGAAGTGAGCTATTCTATGAGTCTATAATTGCCCTCCACCCTTAACCAAAAACAGAAAGCATAAATTCAACCAAATTACTTCGCAGAGTCAGAGTCCATAACTTAATCAAACCATCTCCACTGAGGGAAAGATGGCTCTGGACGTGGTAGTGGTCGTGGGGGCACGAGAGGGAAGGTGATCTCTAGGTAACCGCTTGTGAGCACAGATCCCTTGGTGGCGCAAATGGTTTGCATTTGACTGTGAACTGAAATGTTGGCCGTTCTAATCCGCCCAGCAGCACTGTGGAAGCAAGTCCTGGCAGTCTGCTTTCACAAAGATCACAGCCAAGAAAGCCCTATGGAGCAATTCTACTCTGTAACACGTGGGGTCACCATGAGTCAGAATCGACTCAACGACGATGGGTTTGGTTTGGTTTTTTGGTCGTGAGCACAGGCCAGCAGTGAGGAGGACAGGATCCTGTTGGCAATGGCCACAAGCTGCCTCACAGACTAACTTGTCACAAGAGCCACCACATAGGGAGGTGGGGGAGTTTCGCTATAAAAGCATGATCGATATGAGCTTTCTTGAGAAACTCTGCTTGTCGCCAAAAATCATGGTGTCTAGGTGTCTTCTTTGCCATGGGAAATTGAAGTTTGTGCAGCCATTTCAAGGCCACCAGGAGCAGGGTGACATTTCTCCCCCAGAGAAGGGGCCAGATTCTCCTGACCCAGGGATCAGGCCAGCCACCTGGTTTCTTCTGAATATGCTTTGCATGTATTGTCAGTAATCTGTAAGACTATCCCAAGGTTAATGGGATCTTCACTACTTTAGGGATAAGGGAGCAGGGTGGAGGAGGATAAGTCTCCCTGGTAGGGAGTGGTGGAGGTGGAAATCAGACTGGGGATAGCTAGTTCAGAACCTGTTCTCCCTCTATGGGCAGTGTTCATTCAGTCAGTAAATATTTATTCATTAGACACATCTTCATGGAGTATCTTCCTTCTCTCAGGTACTTTTCTGGGGACGTTATATACATCAGTGAAAGGAACAGGCAGATCCCTGTTCCCATAACTTGTATTTCAGACATCTCTTTGAGTGTAATCATATGTAGAATCCTAGAACCCATATCTCATGTGTACTCTGCACTGTCTCCCATGACTCACTGGGTCCACACACTCTCTGGAGGGGTTCAAGGTTCTCTAGGTCTCTCTCTGACTGCAAAAATTGGGCCAGAGAAATCTAACAATCTTGTTGTTGTTAGATGCCATTGAGTTGGCCCCTGACTCATGGTGACCCTGTGGACAACGAAATGAAACGCGGTCTTGTCCTGCACCATCCCCATGATTGGTTCCAAATCAGACTGTTGTGATCCATAGGGTTTTCACTGGTTGATTTTTCAGGCCTTTCTTCCTAGTCTGTTTAGTCTGGAAGCTCTGCTAAAACCTGTTTAGCATCATAGCTAGATGCAAGCCTCCAGGTGGTTGCTGTGCGTGGGGTGCATCAGCTGAGCATGGAACCGTGGTCTCACACACGCAAGGCAGTAATTGTACCACTCAACCACCACTGCCCATATGCTGGTTACTTAGCACTTTGAATAAAAAACAGGAGGTACTCGTTGGTTCTGGCAGGTTGAGGGAAATGGGTAATAGTGGTGGCAGCTGGCCTTAGGTCTCCTCTTGGGCCAAAGAAAGCTGTTGGTTGTGTCTCTGATGGAGAGAGAGAGAGAGAGAGATGACTAGCACCCCATTCCCTGAATTTGGCCCTACCTCCTGGCTCTGCTCCAGGTTTCTAAGAGAACCAACATTTTCTGAGCACCTGTCAGGAGCAGACAAGTTACACCCATCATCTGATTTAATCCTCACAGCAGCCGTACTAGGTGGGCTTTATTTTTCCAATTTGATAAATGAGGAAACTGAGGATCAAATAGCTAAGTAACTTGTCCACCTAGATTCGAAGCAGCTGCACTGGTATTCAGACCCTGGCCCGTCTCACACCACAGCCAGGAGACTTTCTAATCCTCCCAGCTGGGCAGAGAGCATGAAGGAGAAGAAGGGTAGGCAGCCTGCTACCCCACTCCACTGTGCTCCCTGGACATGCTGGGGGAGGTCCTGCAGAGAAAGGCCATCTCCCCTCAGAGAGCTAAAGGTGACCACTGCTTTCAATGAGAAGCAAAGAGACACTGGTCAGGCAAAGCCTGCAGAAGCAAGTTCTCCTTTTCTGCTGTGCGTATGTGTGTGTTCAGGGGGGCTAAAACCCAAACCAAACCCATTGCTGACAGTCAACTCATGGTTACCGAGCTCTAAACAGATATGGAAAAGCTGCTGCCAAGGAGAGAAACGGGATTAGAAAGATCAATTGTACCTCTTGACACCCACTAGGATGACTACTGTAAAAAAAAAAAAAGAAAGGAAAATAATAAGTGTTGGCAAAAATGTAGAAAAATTAGAACCCTTGTGTGTTGCTGGTGGCAATGTAAAATGGTATACCTTCTATGGAAAATGGTTTGGCAATTCATCAAAAAGTTAGACACAGAATTACCATACTACCCCAAAATTCCACTCCTAGGCTTATACCCCAAGGACTTGAAAGCAGGGACTCAAACAGACACTTGCACACCAATGTTCACTGCAGCCATATTCATCATAGCCAAAAGGTGGAAACAACCTAAGTGTCCATCAGCAGATGAATGGATAAACACAATGTGGTACATACCTACAGTGGAATATTATTCAGCCATAAAGAGAAATGAAGTTCTGATCCATGCTGTGACGTGGATTATGCTAAGTGAAAGAAGCCAGATACCAAAGGACAAATAGTGTACGATCCCATTTACATGAAAAATGTAGAATGAACAATTGCGTAGAGACAAAAGTACATTAGCGGTTACCAGGGGCTGGAGGAGGAAGGAATGAGGAGTTCATACTCAACAGGTACAGTTGCTGTTTGGCAATCTACTTCCAAAAAATCAGCCACTGAAAAACCTTATGGAGCACGGTTCTGCTTTGACACACATCGCGTCACTAAGAGTTGATGACAACTGTTTTGTTTTCGGTTTCATGTAGGAAAAACACTCATTACTTTTTAGCAGATGGGAGAGACATAAGGGGGGTGTCATCCTCCCATTGACGTGAACCCTCCATCAGTACCTAGGATGGACAAATTGTTATCTCTAGGTAGAGGGATTTTAGTAAATTTATATTTTCTTTTTTCTACTTTCTTTCTTCTTATATAACATTTATATTTTCTTTTTATACTTATATTTTCTGATATTTATGTGTGTTTCAGGGATTCACCAGAAGGTCTCACAAGACTCAATGGCAGGTTATACTCACTGCTAAGATTTTTTACATCAATAAAGAACAAAGCAGCAGGGGAAAAAAAAAATCCATGGCATCCAGAGAGGTTCAGTACAGGCTTCTCTGTCCTTCCATATCTGATGCCACCCACCAGTACTCTCTCTCTAGCAGCTAACTGTGGGGATATGTCTGGAATGGCTCTTCTCATGAAAGCCCATTTGAACCTCAAGGTCCAAGGCTTTTATTGACAGCTAATCACATAGGTATATCCTGCTATGCAACCTGCCATGGCAACCAAAACTTGGACCCTAACAACGAAATCAGGTACACATCTTCAGTCTTCATGTTGGTGCAAAGTAACTTGAGAAGCTGGTAATGCATAGTACATTCCTCCATGTGTATGTAACAAAATCATCAATCACTAACATAAGGAATACTCTAACGTCCTTATTCTTGGGGGTTCCAAGCCAAACCCATTGCCATTGAGTCGATTCCGACTCATGGTGGCCCTCTCAGACAGAATAGAACCTGGTGGCATAGTGGTTAAGAGCTACAGCTGCTAACCAAAGGAAAGCAGTTTGAATCCACCAGGAGCTCCTTGGAAACTCTATGGGGCAGTTCTACTCTGTCTCAGAGGGTCGCTATGAGTTGGAATTGACTCGATGGCAACGGGTTTGGTTTTGGTTTATAGGGTTTCCAAGGAGCAGCTCGTGGATTTGAACTGCCAACCTTTTGGTTAGCAGTGGAGCTCTTAACCACTGAGCCACCAGGGCTGCTGGTTTTGTATGGATGCCCTTTATTATGCTGAGGAATTTCCCTCCTAACAGCCTGTCCTTTCTTTAAGGAGGCTGGGTGGTCCAAGTGTTTTGCGATAGATGCTAACCTAAAGGTTGGCAGTTTGAACCCAGCCAGCGGTTGCATGGAAGAAAAGGTCTGGCAAACTGCTTCCATAAAGATTACAGCCAAGAAAACCCTATGGAGCAGTTCTACACTGTAACACGTGGGATCACTATGAGTCAGGGGCCTGCTCGATGGCAGCTGACAATGGGCGCTCTGCAGGAATCAAACGTGATCAGGCCAGGCTTGCTGGCTTTGGAGTGTGGTGTTTAATTTGTTGTTGTTATTTGGTGGCATCGAGTCGATTTCTGATTCACGGAGACCCTGTGTGACAGAGTAGAATTGCCCCATAGGGTTTTCTTGGCTGTAAACTTTATGGAAGCAGATTGCCAGGTCAGTGTGTTTGAACTACCAACCTTTTGGTTAGCAGCTGAGCGCATAACCATTGCACCTGGTTGCCACCAGGGCTCCTTGGTGTTTAAGTGCCCAGGCCAAATCCTCACTCCACTCCTTACTACCTGTGTGTCTTTGGGTAAGCCAGCCAACTCTCAAGCCTCAGTGTCCTTTTCCGCAGAAGTGGGGTAATAGTATTTCCTACCTCAGGAGGCTTCTGTTAGGATTAATTGTGTTAATATGTATAAAGCTCCTAGAAGAGGGCCTGGTGGGGACCAGTAAGAGCTCTGTGTTATCTGTTATTACCACAACAAGCCATCTTTGCATAAACCTCTGACTTCATTTCTGCTGTGAATCCCTTCTCTTTTAAGCTCAGCTCTCGGTCCTGCCAACTTAGGCTAAGAAATGTACTGACAACAGTCTTTGGAAATTCCTGGCGAAAGCCTTGTTTCCAGCTCTGCATTAGTAAAATTGCATTTCAGTTTCAAAAAGAAACAAAAACGACGGGCCCCAATCTTCCCCAGAAAATCACTTGGAAGCACAGACATTAAATACATGAGCTCTGTACCCGAACATTTACTTTATTCATAACTGAATAATTGCTACAATATTCATAGCATTCATAATTGCTAAAACTTGGAAACAACCAAGATGTCCTTCAACAGGTGAATGGATAAATACACTGTGGTACATCCATACAATGGAGTATTATTCAGCCATAAAAAGAATATACTACGAAATACGTGGAGGAACCTTAAATGCATGTTGGTAAGTGAAAGAAACCAGTCTGAAAAGGCTACATACTGGATGCTGCCACCTATGTGACATTCTGGAACAGGCAAAACCTTAGAGACAGCGAAATGATCAGCGGTCTCCAGGGGCTCAGGGCGGGGGGAGCAGGATGAGCAGGTGGAACAAAGGGCATTTTTAGGGCAGTGGAACTTCTGTATGACACTAATGGTGGGCTCAAGACCTTGCACATTTGTCAAAGCCACAAAGGTACACAACAGAAAGAGTCAACTCTAATGTCAGCTACTTTGTTGCCAGTTGCTATTGTTGATTCTGCCTCATGGCGACCCCATGTGTGCAGAGTAGAACTGCTCCATAGAGTTTTCAAGGCTGTGACCTTTCAGAAGCTGATCGCCAGTCCTGTCTTCCAAGTCCTCTCTGGGTGGGTTAGAACCATCAGTCTTTCGGCTAATAATTAAGTGCTTATCTGTTTGTGCCACTATAGACTTTAGTTAATAATAATGTATCAATATTGGTTCATTAATTATAAAAAATGCACCACACGAATGCAAGATGTCAATAATAGAAGCTACGTGCAGGGGGAGAGGGGGTGTATGGGAACTCTCTGTATATTCGGAGCAATTTTTCCGTACAGTTAAAATGGCTTAAAAAAAAAAAGCTTATTTAAAAAAAAAAAGAAGGGATTCCGGTGTTGGAGGCAAGGGCGGATTAACCAGTAAGGAAGGTATTAGGGGTTTAATCGTGTTTACTTAACTAATCTGTAGTGAGCAATTGCACACAGTAAAACACAGGTGAAATGTGCACTACAGATTAGTCAGTAAGCACAAGCAAGCCCGTGCGTACCTTGCTTATTGGGTAATCTGTCCCTGGTTGGAGGTGATTTATGGTTTGGGTCTAGTGCCCCCTCCCTGAAGGATGGTCACAGGAGAGGGTTGGGCTTGTCCACAGACAAAGAGGGGGTTCTGGCCGGCAAAAGTCTGTCATGGAAAATCTCCTGTTGATGGTGGCCTCCCAGTTAGGATGCTGCCCTTTCTCCAGAGCTGGGGGCCATCAGGCCCTCCCAGGAAACCTTGCAGAGAAATCTCCAAAACAGGCTCCATCTGCCTGCAGCTTTGTCATTTAAGGAATCCATCGATCAATTCATTAGGACTGAGTCACAAAGGTGGCTTGGCTTTCGTATTTGGAAAGAGGAAAAGTGCCTGACAGTGTTTTTCCAGGTTAGCTTTGTACTTCTTGACTGTCATTTGCTATGGTTTCTAGGAATAAAAAAAGAATATTGATTGTCAAGTCTTCCTGGTGGTGTTTCCTGTTCCCTCAAAAATACATCAGGTTTAAGCCTGCTCTCTTATGCACACACATGGACACCAGTTGAAAAAATCAGTCACTGTCCAGTCTCTTCTGATCATGGTGACCTGATGTGTGTCAGAGTAGAACTGTGCTCCGTAGTGTTTTCAGTGGCTGATTTTTCATAAGTAGATCACCAGGCCTTTCTTCCAAGGTGCCTTTGGGTGGATTTGAACCTCCAGTCTTCCGGGTAGCAGCTGAGTGCATTAACCTTTGCATCACACAGGGATTCCTCATACACACACCCAAATAAAAGCCTCCAGCAAATTGCTTATGCCTGAGGTCTTGTCTTTCAGCAAGACTTCGGTGTATCCTAACGGACAAACCATAAATCCTTCTAAAGGCGGCCTTTAGAATGAACATGCTGAGAGGTCCTCTAATTGTGACAGGCTGCCAGGCGGGGCTCTGACACGGAGAGAGCCAGTGTGCCCGAGGAGCGGCTGCTGTGTGTCAGGCAGACAGGATGGGAAGGACTGCTAGGCTCAGCCTCTGTGCCAGGCCCAGGCGCTGCACATTAGGGCGGCAATCGAAGGCAGGGAGCCACGTGTTGGGGTCTTGTCAGAAACAACATGTCCTAAAGCTTGTTTTGAAGGCACTGACATTGTTGCAGTGTTTATGGTGTGTGTGCCCACTCATGTCCTGCCTGCCCACTTGGCCTCTTTGTCTTGGTTTTACCCTGCAGGAAATTGTGGATGTTGCTGCTTCCAGTCATAGGATGTTTGAGATGCAAGAAGCCTCAAAGATCACCAAAATTATTGTTTGACAAGCCTGACCACAAGCCGCACAGGCTATGGGGACAGAGGGGTTACCAGGAACACCATCACCCTGATTTCTCTGGCTCTTGCCCCACATGCTCACACAGGAAGCCAGCCAAGGCTCACCCCAGCCACACCCGGAGGACCCTATCCCCGCAGCCCTCCTCACCTCGCCCCTGCCTCTCCCTGCCTTTCTGGTCGCCCCACGTTCATGGCCTCTGTCCCCAGAGTGGCCTGAGGATTCCTCCCCACTGCCAGGGCTCCATGCTCACTGAGGGGGGTCACCCGGTGTTCGCAAAGGCCCGGGGTTTGTGTGCAGAGTGGAGTCTTGTCCTTCTCCTGCTATCTGAGGTGCTGGCAGCGGGGCGCGGGCAGCGAGGCATGTGCCCCTGTGCCTCTGTACAAGGACAGCTCCCTCGTCCTCGTCTCAGTCCCACAGACGTATAGCTGTGTGGGGCTGCAGGCCAGGGAAAGCCTCTTTCACATACAGACCCCTTGTGCCTACCTCTCGGGCACCTTCTT
Source organism: Dugong dugon (assembly GCA_030035585.1). Taxonomy (NCBI): domain Eukaryota; kingdom Metazoa; phylum Chordata; class Mammalia; order Sirenia; family Dugongidae; genus Dugong; species Dugong dugon. The sequence goes on along the minus strand of CM057464.1, from coordinate 6,856,746 downwards.
CCCTCTGAGTTTGAAACAAACCTGTACGCAAGTCAGATTATGTAGACTGGATCATTTTGGACTTGCCCAGAAGTAAGGAGACGTGTTAAACTATCCGTGCAAACTCAAATTTTATTCTTTCAGGGGTATTGGTGGTTCAGTGGTGGAATTCTCGCCTTCCACGCAGGAGACCCAGGTTCGAATCCCAACTAATGCACCTCCTGTGCAGCCACCACCCATCTGTCAGTGGAGGCGCGCCTGTTGCTCTGATGCTGCGCACGTTTCAGCAGAGCTTCCAGACTAAGATGGACTAGGGAAAAAGGCCTGATGATCTACTTCCAAAAAACCAGCCAGCGAAAACCCTATGGGTCACAACGGTCCAATCATGGGGCTGGTGCAGGACAGGGCAGCGTTTCCTTCCACTGTGCGTGGGGTCACGTGCAACAGTCATGGAGCTAAGATAAAATTAATGCTTTCTCAATTTGCTCTTTGAAAAGAGAGTTTTCTGGCCCCTTCCCACCTGCCCCAAGCAGGAAGCCTTAGGCTCTGCTTTGTCCAGACGAGGAGACTGAAGTCAACATCCTCGCCCCCATGAAGACACGCTGTTCAGCCCCGAGTTGGAATCCACAGCCTCTCTTCTGTGCATTGAGGCCTTTTTCTCATAGAAATACCCCCAGCGGCGAGAAAACAGATTTTCTTCTGTCCTAATAAAACGTGCTCACAGCCTGATCCTCCCTCAAAATGGTCACTAAGAAAGCCAAAGAGTCTAATGTTAACAGAGACCCGATTCATCACTTCCAGGGCCTGTAGTATTTTACACTCGCTTTGCAAGCATAATCAAGGGAGCGATTCTGAACCTTGTTAATCAGAAAGGGCCCTTTAAAAATGTCACGCTGTCAATATAAAACTTGGCTAAATTGCATTATAAATGCCAGGTTCAGTCAACGAACACATTTAACACCGTTTCTTAAGTACAGTTTAGATTTTATCCGTGCCAGGGAGAACGAGAAAAATACCTCAGAAGCGCCAGAGCCGGCGGATTCATTGTGCTGAGCTGGCGTCCCCCAGAGAGGGATTATAAATATTTCATTCCAGATCCAAGCTGCACTTCTCCCAACGCCAGTGTTAATAAGGGGTCCCCCAAAGTTGCCGACTTTCCAACTGGCTGCTTTTCACAGCTAAGGAGGTTAAAGGGGTGAACCTCTTAGATCTTTTTCAATGAGCAGACATTCCTAAAGCTGCTGTTTTGTAGCGAAGGGAAAAGGTTTCTTGTGAGTCTGGGCTCTGTGTGGTGCGCATACCTATGGTGGGAGTAAGGGGTCTTCCTGTTTACCTGCAGAGGCAGAGATAGCCCTCCAGCACAGAACACCCTGATTTGGGGGGGAAGATTCACTGTCAAATACAAATCAACAGGGAACTTACCCATACCTCCCTCTCCCCGCACCACCCCTTTGCTCCAAATGAAGCTCTTCCTATGCTGTTTGACTAATTCGATGGTATCTTGTTCCCCATGATCCTGATTAGAATTGGGCTAGTTTCAATGAAGAGTTTGAAGTTTGACCAAATACCACAAGAGAAGCCACTTTAAGAACGTGAAAACAGGAAAATGATATGGTGCCTCCTTGAAAAGCTGAAAGTAGAAATACCCTACGATCCAGCAGTCCCACTCCTAGGAATATATCCTAGAGAAATAAGAGTCGTCACATGAATAGACATATGCACACCCATGTTCATGGCAGCATTGTTCACAATAGCAAAATGATGGAAGCAACCTAGATGCCCATCAACAGATGAATGGATACACAAACTATGGTACATACACACAATGGAGTACTATGCAACCAGAAAGAACAACGATGAATCTGTGAAGCATCTCATAACGTGGATGAAACTGGAGGGCATTATGCTGGGTGAAATAAGTCAATCTCAAAAGGACAAATATTGTATGAGTCCTCTACTGTAAAAATTCATGAAAAAGTTTACACACAGAAAAAAACAATATTTGATGGTTATGAGGAGGGGGTGGGGAGGGAAAAACACTAACTAGACAACAGATAAGTGGTAACCTTGGTGAAGGGTAAGACAGTACAAAATATTGGGGAAATCAGCACAACTTGACCAAGGCAAAGTCATAGAAGCTTCACAGATACATCCAAACTCCCTGAGGGAACGAATTACTGGGCTGAGGGCTGTGGGGGCCATGTTGTCGGGGGACATTTAGCTCCACTGGCAAAACATAGTTTATAAAGAATATATTCTACATCCTATTTTGGTGAGTAGCATCTGAGGTCTTAAAAGCTTATGAGTGGCCATCTAAGATACTCCACTTGTCCCACCCTATCTGGAGCAAGGGAGAATGAAGAAAACCAAAGACACAAGGGAAAGATTAGTCCAAAGGACTAATGGACAACAGCTACCACACATCCTCCACCAAACTGAGTCCAGTACAGCTAGATGGTCCCCAGCTACCACCACCAACTGCTCTGACAGGGATTGCAATAGAGGGTCCCGGACAGAGCTGGAAAAAAATGTAGAGCAAAACTGAAAATCACAAAAAAAGACCAAACTTACTGGTCTGACAGAGACTGGAGAAACCACAAGAGTATGGCCCCTGGACACCCTTTTAACTCAGTACTGAAGTCACTACTGAGGTTCACCCTTCAGCCAAAGATTAGACAGTCCCATAAAACAAAAAATAATACAAGTAACTCAACCATATATGCGAGACTAAATGGGCACACCAGCCCAGGGTTAAGGACAAGAAGGCAGGAGGGGACAGGAAAGCTGGACTAATGGAAATGGGGAACCAAACATCAAGAAGGGGAGAGTGTTGACATGTCGCGGGCTTGGCAACCAATGTCACAAAACAATATGTGTATTAATTGTTTGATGAGAAACTGATTTGCTCTGTAACCCTTCATCTAAAGCACAATTTTTAAAAAAAACAAACTTGAGATGAACAGTGTTGGGGAGCATGCAAGGACATGAAGCGCAGATACAACCAGTGCTTCAATTGGTGGTTTGCCGAGAAGTTCCTCAAGGGGGATGGCGCCGGGGACCCGTGCACCAACCTCTTTAAGCGCTATCAGCAGTGTGTTCAGGAAGCAATAGAGAAGGAGATTCCTATCGAAGGACTGGAGTCCATGGGCCATGGCAAAGAAAAGCTTGAAAACTCTTCTTGACCTTGACAGTCACCCTGAAAATGAACTCCTCAGATCAGCAAATTGAAGACTCTCGATTTTGACAATTAAGGCTGTGAAGAAAGCCATCGATCTGATGAGGAGTTTAGGAAGGAGTTTTATTTCTTCCTTCTTGATGTGTGCCTCTCACTTGCTTCAAGGTGATTTCTCACTTGCTCTGGCATTAGAGGAACTGAACGCTGAAAATTGTTTCTTGAGATGATGGTTGCAATACTGAGTCTGGGACCAGCCTGAAGTATAGTTTATACGTAAATAATGATAAAATAGTCAGGATGGTCAGGGTTGTCTGGCCTCTTGAGTTATGCTGCAAAGGATATTAGGTATACTGTCCTGGGGTCATTGTTCATGGAATCAGTCAGTTAGGACTTCTCTCAGGAAGATAATGCTCTGAAAAGGGACCCCGACTTGGGAGCACAGTTTTATTTTTATATAGTAACTGAACAGTTAAGATTGCTGGTAGCCTGGGTTAGCCAAGTGGGAGACAGCTTTGAACAAACTTACAACCTTGCCTTAAGATTTGAAAGCTTCAGGTGTTGCAGTGAACACCATCTCAAAGCTTACTGTGTGGTTCCGAAATTAAGATACTTGGAGTAACTATGGAGGAAGATCCTAAGTTGCAAAGATTTGCCGTTGCTGGCTTCCAGCCCAAGTCAATGAATTAAGTCAACCTGCATATCACAAAAATGTCAAAATGCTGCACCTAGTTAAATGGGAGGAAGAAAAAGTTTGCTTTATTTGCCTTCTTTACCGATCTTGTCCTGTTAACGTCTGTAGTTATGAAGGTGGAATAAATCATAACATTTAGTTTCTCTCGATTATTTGCCCTTTGACTTCAGTGCGTGGAACAAATATTACCGTGTATCCCCACATCCCAAAGAAACACTGGATACAGTTTTGTGTGTTTTATAATTTAAAGGTGAAGAAAAGTAAAGATACGCTAAAGCTAGGTTGTATGGTATAGCAATTTGAAACTTTACTGATTTCTAAAACTTATTTCTGCAACTTATTTCCAAAAACCCTTAAAAAAAAAAAAAAAAACAAACTTGAAAGTGGTCATCGAACGTTGTGCTTTCTAATCCAAAACTCTCCTCTTAGCAGAACTGGATGATTTTTCTTGTGTTGCCTGTGTTCTAAGAATGCAAGGCGAAATGCTCCAAGAATGCATGACTGGATAATATTTTGAAACGTTAATCCATTTCTCTCCTTCCCCCTGCCTGTTCTTCCCTTCACCTCGTTCCCTCTTTCAAGCCAGACTATTCTGCATTCATTATATTAGGAAGGAATGATGTAAGTGAGGCATTGAGTCTTTTCCTTGCTTTTGAATTTCAAAACTGTAGCTGTCAGAAAGAAAAGAACAAAGACCTTGGAAGTACTTTATAATTTTTATTTTATGATAGCTAACATTTCCTGAGAACTTTCTACATGCTAAGTGCTATTTCAAGCATGTTTCAAATCTCTTTCGATTTTCACAACAACCCAGTGAGATAGGTAGTATCATTATTGCTATTTAACAGATGAGAAAACTGAGGCGCTGGGAAATGGAATGTTTTGCCCAAGATGGCACCTGTAGTGAATAGCACAGTTGGCTGGCTAAACAGAAGTGTGTTTCCAGAGCTCACATTCCTAACCACCATACCACGGACCTGGAATACTACACAGTGAGATAAGACTACGGCTTCTGCCTTAGGTTGGGCTCCCCAGATGAGGATTTGTGTGCAAGGGATTTATTAAGGAAATGTTCTCAGGGGAAACTGGCAAAAGAGGGGAGGAGACAGGACAGGGAAGGTGTTGTCTGTTGCTTCCTGGGAAGTATTAATGTGCAGGAAGTTTATGGGATATGCTCTTGGGATCACCATCTGTGAAAGGAAGGGACATTAGCAGGATTGGAGTCCCTGGGTGGTCCAAATGATTAACACACTTGGCTGCTAACTGAAAGGCCGGAGATTCAAGTCCACCCAGAGGTACCTTGGAAGAAAGGCCTAGCAAACTACTTCCCAAAAATTAGCCACTGAAAACACTATGGGGCACATGTCTACTTAGACTCACATGGGGTTACCATGAGTCAGAGTCGACTCTATGGCGATTGGATGGTTAGCAGGATTGGGCAGAAGAAGAAGTTGGGCTGTGAGGCAGTCTCAGGGAGGCCTCCCCTGGCCACAGGGAGAATGCTGGAGCTGGAATCACCCTTCTGAGTTGTCCCAAGTTGGGGCAAGGAGTCTTGGGTTTTTATACTCCTGCATGGAGACCAGTCGCTGCATGGGGGTACCCTGAGAAGGGGCATGACTTTGGGTGAGGCAACTTTCCTCAGCTGAGGCAATTCTTGTGCAGGGTCCTAGCTGAGGACTGTCTCCCAGCAGCACTCCCAACAGCTAGGGGGAGAAGTGCTTCAGTCCTGAAAGGGGATCTCGGCGGCTCATCACAGTGTCCACTGCAGAAAGGGAAGAAACCAAGCAAGGGTGCCATTCCTAGCCTCAGCCTGATCCCTCCAGGGAGTGCTGAGTGTAAGTTATGCCTCAGAGTTTGTGCCAACTCTAGATAAGGGATCTGGGCTTTCATACTCCCTCACCCATCAGTCTTTGGAAAAGACCCTTAGTGAGGAAGAGGTTTGGATAAAACCAAACTTCAGGCTCTCTGCAGGTGTGTGACAGTAGGGAGAGCGCTCCAGTGACCCAAGGGTGGGTCTCAGAAGAGAGTCACACACAGGTGCAGACCATTAAAAGCAAAGGCACACATTTGTGGAGGATGTGGAGAAATAGGAACACTCAGTACACTGCTGATGGCAATGTAAAATGGTATAGCCGCGGAAAACAGCTTAGTGCTTCCTAAAAATGTTACACGTAGAAATACCACGTTGCTGTTCTTAGCTGCCATTGAGTTGGCTCCAATTCAAGCAAGCCCCTGTACAACAGAATGAAATATTGTCCAGTCATGCGCTATCTTCATAATCATTGGTATGTTTGGGTCCATTGACTATTGTGTCAATCCATCTCATTGAAGGTTTCCCTCAATTTTGTTGGCCCTTTACTTTACCAAACATGATCTCTTTTCTAGGAATTGGTCTTTCCTGATGACCTGTTCAAAATAAACGAATCCGAGTCTCACTTTCCTCACTTCTAAGGAACATTCTGGTTGTAATTTTCTAACATTGATTTCTTTGCTCCTTTGCAGTTCTTTTGGCCACCACTCGTCTGTCACTTTCTCATACTTTGGTGGTTTACATGTTGCTATGACGCTGGAAAACATGCCACCAGTATTTTAAATACCAGCATGGTCACCCGAGCTGGACAGGTTTCAGCAGAGTTTGCAGATTAAGACAGATTAGGAAGAAAGGTCTGTTGATCTACTTCTGAAAATTAGCCAGTGAAAACAGAAATACCATATGACCCAGCATTTCCGCTCCTAGTATAGACCCCAAATAACTGAAAGCAAGGACACAGATATTTGTACACCAGTGTTCATTGCAGCATTATTCACAATAACCAAAAAGTGAAAACTACCCAAGTGTCCATCCACAGATGAATGGATAAACAAAATATGGTAAATACATCAAATGGAATATTATTCAGCCATAAGAAGAAAAGAAATTCTGATGTGTGCTACGACATGGGTCATGCTAAGTGAAATACATAGAACAGGCGAATGCATAGAGACAGAAGTTGTTACCAGGGGCTGGGTAAGGGGGAGGAGAGACTAGAGAGTTAAAATAAGTAAATAAATAAATAAAAGCACATTCCACTCCACTTCACACAAATGTTAAAAACAAAACAAAGTAAATGCACACAGAAACCCGGGGATTATCATGAAGGAGTCCCCATGATCTGACCAAATCTTCCACAGTATCTGCTACAGCATCTGTTGGCCTGAGAGAAAGTAGATGGTGAATCAAAAGGAAGGAAGGGGTCACTGAGAAAAGGCCCTGCACTCTGCTGAAAGACCACAGCCTCAGGGAGCTTTGAAGGATGGGAGAATAGGAGGACCTCTGCCTCACTCTCAGCGAGTGCCTTGCTGGGAAGGCAGACTCCAGAGAAGCAATGGGGCCCTCAACTCAGCAGCCTCCCTGAGTGGGTACTACTTAAGAATTCCCTGCCCTGGTACTGGCCAGGAGGTGGCTGGATGTCTCAGGGTAGGCAGGAGCAGCAGAAGGATCCTGTGGATAGAAGAAGAAGAGCCAGAGAGCAACAGGGGTGATGCAGCCACCTGTGTGGACAGTGGGCATCTCAGTGGGTGCCCATGTGAGTCCACAGCAATGAGGATCCACGCCCTGGCTGGCACCTCAGTACATCATCACCTGAAACTTACATGCAGCCCCAGGGAAAGGGGGATCCTGAACAGACTCAACATATGTTCCAATCACCTGGACAGATGGATGCCTAGAGCAGTGTCATGGATTGAATTGTACCCCCAAAAAATATGTGTCAACTTGGTTAGGCTATGATTCCCAATATTCTGTGATTGTTCACCATTTTGTCATTTGATGAGATTTTCCTCTGCTTTGTAAATCCTATCACTATGATGGATTAGTGGCAGTTATGTTGATGAGATCTACAAGATTAGGTTGTGTCTTAAGCCAATCTCTTCCAAGATATAAAAGCGAGAAGCGAGCAGAGAGACATGGGGTCCTCATAACACCAAGAAAGCAGCACCAAGAGCAGAGCGTGTCCTTTGGACCCGAGGTCCCTGTACTGAGAACCTCCTCAACCAGAGGAAGATTGATGACAAGGACCTTCCTCCAAAGCCGACAGAAAGAAAAAGCCTTCTCCTGGAGCTGACGCCCTGAATTGGGACTTCTAGCCTACCAGACTGTGAAAGAGTAAACATCTGTTTGTTAAAGTCATCCACTTTGGTATTTCTGTTATAGCAGCACTAGATGACCAAGGCAAATAGAAACTGAGTTATAGAAAGCTAAAGAAAGTTAAATTTCTTATGTTGTTTTTGTGTGCGGTCGAGTTGATCCCAACTCATTGCGACCCTTTAGGACAGAGAAGAACTGCCCCATAGGATTTCTTAGGATATAATATATATATTTTAGAAGTTTATTGTGTTTTATGTGAAAGTTTGCAGTGCAAATTAGTTTCTCATTCAAAAATTTATACACAAATTGTTTTGTGACATTGGTCGCCATCCTTGCAATGTGTCAGCACTCTCCCCCTTTCCCTTTCCACCCCGGTTCCCTGTGTCCATTCATCCAGTTTTCCTGTCCCTTCTTGCCTTCTTAACTTTGCTTTTGGGCAAGTATTGCCCTTTTGGTCTTGTATACTTCATTGAGCTAAGAAGGACGTTCTTCACATGTGTTATTGTTTGTTTTATAAGCCTATCTAATCTTTGGCTGAAAGGTAGACTTTGGGAGTGGACTCAGTTCTGAATTAGCAGGGTGTCAGGGGGCCATTATCTTGTGGGTTCCTCCAGTCTCTGTCTCTTTTTTATGAATTTGAGTTTTGTTTTATATTTTTCTCCTGCTCAGTTTGGGAGCCTCTGTTATGATTCCTGTCAGAGCGATCTGTGGTGGTAGCCAGGCACCATCTAGTTCTTTGGGGCTCAGGCTGGTGGAGGCTGTGAGTTCTTTGAACTAATACTTTCCTTGTGTCTTTGGTTTTCTTCATTCTCCTTTACTCTGAATGGGATGGGACCAATAGATGTATCTTAGATGGCTGCTTGAAAGCTTTTAAGACCCCAGATTCTACTCACCAAAGTCGGATGTAGAACATTTTCTTTTTTAAAAACTGTTGTACTTTAAGTGAAAGTTTACAATTCAAGTTAGTCTCCCATACAAAAATTTATACACACATCATTATGTGACCCTAATTGCTCTCCCTACACTGTGACAGCACACTCTTCCTTTCCACTCCCAATTTCTCGTGTCCGTTCAACCAGCTCCTGACCCTCTCTGCCTTCTCATCTCACCTCCGGACAGGAGCTGCCCATTCAGTTTCATGTATCTACTTGGGCTAAGAAGCACACTCTTCACAAGTATCATTTTATGTCCCATAGTCCAGTCTAATCTTTGTCTGAAGAGTTGACCTCGGGAATGGTTTTAGGTCTGGGTTGACAGAGAGTCTGGGGGCCATGCTTTCTGGGGTTCCTCAAGTCTCAGTCAGACTATTAAGTCTGGTCTTTTTACTAGAATTTAAGTTCTGCACTCTACTTTTCTCCTGCTCCATCAGGGACTCTCTGTTGTGTTCCCTGTCAGGGTGGTCATTGGTGGTAGCCGGGCACCATCTAGTTCTTCTGGCAGAACATTTTCTTTATAAACTATGTTATGCCAATTGACCCAAATGTCCCCTGAGACCATGGTCCCTAGTTGTTAACCCCCTTAACTTGGTCCCTCAGGGTGTTTGGATGTGTCTAGGAAGCTTCTATGGCTTTGTCCTAGGCTGTAATCTTTACAGAAGCTGATTGCCAGGTCTTTTCTACTATGGAGTGGCTGGTAGGTTCAGCCTTTTGGTTAGCAGCCAAGTGCTTAACTATTAGGCCACCAGGGCTCCTAAATTTCTTATACACATGCATTTATGGACTGAATTTGTTAGTGCCACCTATTGTTGTTAGCTGCCATTGAGTCAGCTCCTGACTCTTGGGGACCCCATGTGCAATGGAATGAAACTCTGCCTGGTCCTGTGTCATTTCCATCATCAGCTGCAGATTAGACCATTGTGATCCATTGGGTTTTCGCTGGCTGATTTTCAGAAGTAGATCCCCAGGCCTTTCTTCCTGGTTCATCTTAGCCTAGAAGCTCCACTGAAACCTGTTCAGCATCACAACAACTTGCAAGCCTCCACAGACAGAGAGGTGGTGACTCCACATCAGGTGCATTGGCCTGGAGTAGAACCTCAGTCTACCACATGGAAGCTGGGAATTCTACCACTGAATCACCACTGGCACCTGTAGTAACTATAAAAGAGATCTTGTAGAAATATCTGAGCTATATTCATAGATGCTTCAGACGACAGGTGTTCGTAATGCATGTGTTAGCTCAGCGTAATTACTGTTTTGTTGAATTGTTTTATGTACATAAAGAAGGAATTATACTGTTATATACCACGGAAACCCTGGTGGCATAGTGATTAAGAGCTATGGCTGCTAACCAAGAGGCTGGCAGTTTGAATCCACGAGGCGCTCCTAGGAAACTCTATGGGGTAGTTCTACTCTGTCCTATAGGGTTACTATGAGTTGGAATTGACTCGATGCCAGTGGGTTTGGTTTTCTGGTTTTTTATACCATCAAGCACTGAATCAGCTGGCTAAGCAGACCAAAAGACAGAAGATTACTCAAGAAAAATGTAGGTCTCTAAGGTAGAGAATGGACTTTATGGACGTCACTTTGATTATGTCTGAAGTTTTCACTTCGTAACCCATGTACCCAACATGTTGAGCCATGAGGGCTTTTATTTCTTTCTCTTTCTTCCTTCCTTCTTCATGCCACAGTGACTTGGAAGAACAAAAAAGCTAAAGAAAGGCATGCCAGGTTAGCACTGGAGATGTGTGTGTGTGTGTGTGTGTGTGTGCCTTTTTCACTCAGGGTCTCAGAGCTGCAGTTTTCTGCTTGGAGTTTTTCTTGTCTATTTCAAAGCCCCCTTCACAAGTTTAACGCTAATGAGGAGAACAACGAAAAGTGAGCTGCAGCTTGGAAATGAACAGAAAGAAGTTACTCACCTGAGGCTACTCCGGTGGGGTAAATGGACTATAAAACGCAATTTTAAATTAAATAGGTGCTTTATGTACAACACAATATTAATTTAGTTTCCACAGGCAGAGGCTGGAGAATTGTGTGAAGCCCATTTGTGTATGTGAGTGTGTAAGTGTGTGTATGTGTGTGAGTGTGTCTAAGTGTGTGAGTGTGTGTGTACGTATGTGAATAATAAAAAAACCAAACCTGTTGCTGTTGAGTCGATTCCGACTCATAGTGACCCTATAGGACAGAGTAGAATTGCCCCATAGTGTTCCAAAGGAGTGACTGGTGGATTTGAACTGCCGACATTTTGGTTAGCAGCCCAAGCTCTTGACCACTGCACCACCAGGGCTCCAAGTAATATGAGGGTGAATTTTAATTTAACTTAACTGTCCAGGAAGAACTTAGTGATTAATATCTTTGGGTTTTAACTCTTCTTAGTCTTGAAATTATGACTCTTTCCCATTCCTTCTAACCTACCTTCTATGGCCCTCGTCAACTCCTTTCAAAAAAGTACCCCCACTCTCTACCACATGGGGTACGTAGCTCCATATTCACACTCTCACTCTCTTCCTTGAAATGAAGCAATAAAGCAAGCCACTCGGATATCCAGAAGCAGGAAGATATCGGTGTCCTTCCATTGTTTTACCCCCAAGAGCCCTTCTGCCTCTCCAGAAAATTAAAAAAAAAAAAAAATGTGTAACGTCACAAACAGGTGCCCCGAGACTCTTCCTCCAAATCACGGTTGGAAAGGTACCTGCGGTCGTGTATATAAGAAGTGTAGAAACACCAACATTCTTGAGAAGTAAGGGGCAGGGCAGGCCCTGGGAAAAGCTGGGAGGTAAGAGATGTTTGTCTTCACCTTCTTCCTTGTCTGTACCTTTTAAACCTTTTTAACAAGTCCTGCGCAGCCCCAAACCTAGGGTCTAGTATTTTCTAGAATGTTCCATTGAGCAGAAGAGTGATCTGATTAACTCATTTCCACAAAGAATTTAATACATTTGAAAATAAAATAGCCCTGAAAGATATCTTTTAATTGCTGGCAAAAATAGGGAAAATAGACATTCTCTCATACACTGCTTGCGGAGGAGAATTTGGCATATGAAAGTCTAAAAAAATCTTTATACAATTGACTCAGTAATTTTCCTTCTAGGATTTTATCTTAATGAAAGAATTGGGAATATGGACAAAAACGTATGCACTGGGATGTTTACTGTAGTGTAATTTATAATGGCCACAAACTGAAAATATCTTAAATTTTGAAAAAGTAGAATGCGCTAAGATTCTATCCAGGCAAGAAAGAGAAGCCAAGACAAGCCAGCTTAGGCAAAGGAAAGGGAGGTGGTGATATGAAAATCAGCATGTCTCATGGGCTTGAGGTGAGGAAGGTAACTGGGCAGACCTGCCCTTGACGTTTATGGCTTGGGGGCCAGGGGGCAAATGGAGATTCACACGCTACGTGTCTAAATATTTCAAAGTTATGAACTGAGCTAACAAACAGTTAAACATAGTGTTCTGTCTGACACCCTACCTTGACAAATATTCCTGTAAAACAACACGGCGCACCAGACATCACAGAGCTTTGTAAAAGAAAATGACAGCAGTTGGAGAATCTACAACCCTTGCCCTGGGCCCTCTGACCCCGACCTGCCTTCTTCACTTTTCACCTCCTGCCCTGCCCCACATCTTGAGGGATCTTGCACACATGTGTGTGGACACACCAGCCCACACGTTCAAGTGCACCCTTGCCCCCTACAAACAAACACCCTTACTTGCTCTTTGGACCTAGGAGTGCACATACCAGCAATGTGAACTGTCTCTCAGAGGACAGACCCAAGTGTCTTAGTTACCTAGCGCTGCTGGAACACAAATACCACAAGTGGGTGGCTTTAAAGAACAGAAATTTATTTTCTTACAGTTCAGTAGGCTAGAAGCCCGAATTCAGGGCACCAGCTCTAGGGGAAGGCCCTCTCGCTATAGGCTCTGGGGGAAGGTCCTTTTCTCAGTTTCTGTAGTCTCTGTGTTCCTCTGTTCCATGACGATCTTCATATAGTATCTGCCTTCCTCCAGTTTGTGCTTGCTTGTCCTTGTGTCTATAAACCAAAAAACCAAACCCATTGCCATCTAGTCAATTCCGACTCACAGCAACCCTACAGAACAGAGTAGAACTGCCCCATAGGGTTTCCAAGGAGCAGCTGGTGAATTCGAACTGCCGACCCTTTGGTTAGCAGCAGAGCTCTGAACCACTGCACCACCAGGGCTTCCATGTGTCAATGCTGCTCTTTATATTTCTCAGAAGCAATTAGATTTAGGACACACCCTACCCTGATATGTCTCATTAACATAAAAAAGAAAACCCTATTTCCAAAGATGATTACATCCACAAGCATAGGGGTCAGGACCCCAACACGTATTTTTGAGGGACACACTTCAGTTCATAACAGAAGTGATTCACTTGAGGGCCAGTTGGGCTGGTGGTTCCGGGATTCTGGTTACCCATAGCATGGCCCACAAGGGCAGAGTATGAGTTTCAGGTGGGCACATCCCTCAGCCCCCATAGGGAAGGTTTGGCTGGAAGAGATTGGAACAGGGATCCCAAGGCAGGGGGCTCTAAGGCAAGGTGCTCCAGGCAGGGACCCCCTGTTGCCTGAATCTGAAAGGAATAATACAGCTGGACCTCAGGGAGGGACTAAAGCCAGACAGTGAAAAGTCACAGGAACTTCAAGGAGCTGACTTCCCTCCATCACTTGTCTTTGCTTCTCTCTGAAAACCAGCTCTATTCCTCTGGATATTTCTGCTTCTCCTTCCTCATGGGAAGATATGGCTGCCCCATAGCTTCCCAAAATTGCTTACAGCACCACAAAAAACAGAGAGATCTATAGGCCCCAATTTCAAATTCCCGGGAAAGAGAATCTTCTTGGCTGTGCTTGGATTATGGATTGACTTCAGGCCAATAGACTATGACCAGAGGAAGAGTCACAGCTCTGTCATCACTTTGGAGCAAAGACAATTAATTCTCTGGCTTGGCTTGTGAACAAAGTGGACACCTCAAACAGGGTCTAATATGTAGAAAATTATTTAAATTATGGCACAGTCAGATGACGGAATACCATGCACCCATTAAATTGTGTTTTAGAAGAAATGTTAATGGCAAGGTAACGTGTTGATAGTTCAGTGCGAAAGGCAAGTTTAAAGCAATATTGCTGTATTGTTTTACATAACATTGTTGTTAATAAGCACACACACACACAGCTAAGGACTGAACAATGTCTACAAAAACATTTATAGCAGTTATGGCTAGGTGATAGATTATGCATGGATTTTCTTTCTTCTCCCCCAATGACTTACATTTTTAAAATATGTATGTATTTGACTGTGTTTTCACTGAAGGTTTACACAGCAGTTTAAGTTCCCATTCAACAATTTCTAACACAAATTTTTCAGTGACACTGGTTACGTTCTTCTCAATGGGTTAACATTCTCATTATTTCCATTCTGGTTGTTCTGTTTCCAAAGACTTTTATAGTTTAAATTTTATTAAATATACCTCAAGAGGGATTTTTAACACAAAAAAAATGACTTACTAATAGTGGAATTTAATACATAAATAAGGGAGACTTTCAGGGTAATAAGGCTGAGGAACAACTATTGGACTATTTGCCTAATAAAAAAAGATTCCTCTGTCTCTGGAATGTCCCTGACATCATAACCTGTAAGAAGTTCCTGCTTAGTACCAACAGTTAATGCTCTTGGCTGCTAACTGAAAAGTTGGAGGTTGGAGTCCATCCAGAGGTGCCTCAGAAGAAAGACCTGGTGATCTACTTCCAAAAAAATCAGCCAATGGAAACCCTGTGGAGTACAGTTCTATTCTGACACACACGGGTTGCTGTGAGTTGGAGTCGACTCAATGGTAAACGGTATAATCTGTAAATTCTGGATCCAAAGGTGTTGCCATATTTTTCCATGTGGACCAAAGAGGCATGGAAAGTCGATCTGCAAAAGAGGAAGAGAGCTGAATGAAGCTAATGTCAGAAGTGATGCAAAGACCACAAACACAGAGAGGAAGACCACAGACACAGAGAGGAAGACCACAGACACAGAGAGGAAGACCACAGACACAGAGAGGAAGACCACAGACACAGAGAGGAAGACCACAAACACAGCTCTTCAGGCCTGATTTACACCCGTCTCAGGACTGTTTACACTTCGGCTCTTGGGTTCATTGTGATGCTCCTTTATGTTGATAATAAATGTCTCCTTGTGTTTAAACTAGCTTGAGTTGATTTCTGTTACTTACAAGCAAAGAGTTTTGATCAATACCAGACCCTTCCCAGCTAGCATCTATGTGGACAGTCAGCCAGGACACAGTGGTTCTCAAGGGGCTGGAAGGGATGCCGTCCTGGCTCATTGGGAGGCTGTCTCCTCGCATCCTCCAAACACCGTGGAGACAAGGGGCTGCTCTGGGCTGGCAGACTGGGAGGACCCCTGCTCCCTTCTGGTATGCAGCTGAACAGAAAGCTGGGGTGAGATGGAAGTGAGGAGAATAGCTCAGCATCTCCCCGTTTTTCCATGAACAACCTGTTCATCTTCAGAAACTTTTTTAAGCAATTTTCCCCCTCATCATTGCAATCAGATAGGTATGTCTTCTCCTTCGTTCCCTAACACTTCTGAAGAATGAATCACTTCCTACTAGAATTCATAACCCCCCTCTACACACACACACACACACACACACTCCACAGACTTACTGAGAACATCTCCTTACACGAGGCTCCCCTGGGGTCCCAACTCAATCTGACATTACCCGATATCCAGATATGTTCAGCTTAACTGCTTGCTTCCCTGGGGAATCATGACACACCCAACAAGTCCCTCACCTCCAGAAAGGGAGAAGGAAGTTAAGAGGCAATGGTTCAGTGCGACATCCGGGTACGATCGCCAGCCAGGAGCACTGAGCAGGGCTACCCATGTGAGCAGGGCGGGATGGGTCTCCAGGAAACTCTAAGCGCCCGGAATAGGGTATTAGTGACTTGTTCTGCCAGACACGTCATAAAACCTCTGAATGTATATGCTGATAGTAAAAGTCTTTCACAGTTAGCTGCTTCTCCTTAGAGTTTTCAATAGGGCATTCATCAAGGGTAGGAAAATACGTTTGTAGTGATGTCCCTGAAGGGAAATAAAGGAAATACTTCAGACACAATACCAGACTATGTGCTCATAAAGTTACTGTTCTACACAGCTGAATCTGGGCAGGGATGCAGAGCTGGCATGAGTCTACCCTTGGATTCTCAGTGATCAAGAGCCAGAGGGGACCTCAAGGAGTCATGGTCTGAGACGATGTTTGGCTTGAGATGAACTGAGACACTCTGAAGGCGGGGTACAGAGATGGTCATGTCTGGGAACACACTAAATCACAAGGAGAAAGCCTGCAGGCTGAGGTGACTCAGAGTCACGTAACACAGAGACGTGAGTCTCTCAAGACACAAGGTTGCTGTCTGGGGGCTAGGTGAGGGTAGAAGGAAGACACCAGGGGGCAGAGATATCCTGAGTAATTTGTCAGGGCAGTTGTCTTGAAAGGACCTTCAAAGAAAATGTTTGTCCTTGAATCACTGAGCTCATTTGGAGCTGTGAGTGATTAATTAGTAGGGTCGTCTGCCCAGAAGACAGTGAAGGATGGTGACGAATACCCCACTCAAAGGAAACCAGCTGCAGTGGACTTGGATGAAGAAATGCCGTGCTTGGCAGCTGGGAAAGGATTTGGTTCCCCCTGAAGAGCGACAGGGCTGGAATGATGGCTGATTAAACTACGTGACTTACTGGGACTGTGTTCTCGGGAAGTTGTCCAAATCTTTTCTTCATTTAGCTTTGCGAGGGTTTCATCCTGGCCATTCACTACATCAAAGAGAGTTCCTTTCAACGCCAGATGGGGCAAAACTGCCTGGATATGTACCTTTGCCACTTGACATCATAAAATTCCGTCTTGGTGACCATAGAGGACGCATGCTCTTGGAGACTTGGATGATGCTTCCCTTTGAAACCTCATTTTGAACTGCCTGGGGAGTGATGGATCATCTCCTCAAGACTGGGAATGTGCTAGTGAGTGCAGCGAGCTACTAAGCCAGAGTTTGTTCTCCAAGTGCGGGCCAAGAGGTCTTCCTGGTAAGCAACTTAGTTATTCCCAAAAAGAGGTCAAGCTTTCACCTCCACTGCAAAATCTAAAGAAGCAGGGTACAATATGAGTTCTTTAACTTAATGATAATGTTTCACAATTTTCAAATAATTTGTCACATGTTTTCTCATCTCTCCCTCACAATAACCTTCAACACGTTTATTGCTGTCAAAAAATAGCCTCATAGGCTGTGGAACTCACTGTAGCACTTGGGGTAAATGTAGGGGGACAGACAGAGATAGAGGTGGTGCAGTTAATAGGCTGAGTTTCTAACCAAAAGGTTGGAGGTTCAAGTCCACCCAGAGGTGCCTCAGAGGAAAGATCTGGTGATCTGCTTCTGAAAAATCAGTCGTTGAAAACTCTAAAGAGCACAGTTCTGCTTGACACCCATGGGCCACCATGAGTTGGAACTGATTAACGGCAAGTGGGTATTTGGGTTTTTTGTTTGCTTGTTTGTTTTTAGGAAAAAGACAGTAATTGTAAATGCTCCTCAGTTCCAAGGTAGGACAGTAAACATTTCTTTCCTCGATTTTACAGAGGAGACACAGGCTCACCGAGGTTGAGGGATAATTCTCCACACTTAGCACTGGAAGAAAGAACTATTGCCTTTTTTAAATTCTGTCATTCTATTTCTAAGGGCATACAGCTTTGATTTAATTGTTTTATTAGTTAACATTTCCTTGTCATGAAAATTTAAGTTTAGGAGAGAATTTGTAATGTAAAAATAACTTACATTATAGAAATTGATTAACTCTAGACAATTTCATCCACTTATTCTAATTTTTAAGCCAATTTTTGTTCTACGGGAAATTTCTGATAAAATATCAGAGTTAGCGTTTCTATTACATATAGTTGTACTGACACCGAAACTTCCAGAGGATGTGACTGAACAGAACTTCTCGAATTTCTCTTTCTCTAGGATACGTTGCCTATCCCCAATATGTTCTTTCAAAAAAGACTCACAAGAGTACATAGTTTTACTCATTTCTACTTACTCGGTGCCCACTACAATGCCTGGCACATGGTAGTTGCTTGAAAAATGTTGAATGAGTGGATGATTGATTTCAATATTGTTTTAAAGAAAGAAAATCCTATGCTTTCCCTCGCTGTCTTCAGATAGAACATGATCTTAAAATAACATGAACTGCCCTCATTATTCACTTGAACCTATACAACCTATAAAAGCCAATGTCAAGGTGAAACATTCTTACATGTGAAAATTTCAATTAGTCAAACTAATTAAGGAGGGCTGATTCTCAGATAATTCCCAGAAACTAATAGTATCAGAATTGTTTTAATGAGATGTCTCAAAAGAACTTTCCCACAAGGAATGGTTTAGTGGAGACCGATCTGAATTGCATGTAAACATAGTTGAACATCTTGAAGCATGTTTCAAAGTGCCTATGCATTGTATACCTTTTCTGTAGATTTTGTCTTCCTTAGGCTGACCACAGCATTCAAAATAGAGAGTCTGTATTTTTTTGTGATGACATAGTTAGAATTTGCAAACTTCTTGTTTCTATGGGGAGAAAATAAAGGCTGAGGGGAAAAGGCCACAGTCAAATGAATATAAGAGCTGAAGGTGAGGAGCCCCACCAAGAGCTGGATAAGACCGCTTTGGACACAAGGTGATTGAGTATGTTTTGGGAACTTGCAAGGGATTCTGCGTTTTGAAGTTGTTTCACGTGGTCATGCAATGAAAGCTTGAGTGTGTACATGGAATTCTGAACCATCACCACTTGACTTTGGTCCAGCCAAAGTTCCTCTTGCCCAACAATGCACAGCTCATGCTGTATGATTGATCTGCCTGGAAATCCAGAAAAGGCATGGGATCAAGGTCTTGTGGGTGCCATGATCAGGCGGACCTTGTGGTATCAGACTGTAGCTGGTTCCACTCCTGGACCACTTTTCCACCTGGATGGCATTTGATGAAGTTGAAGCATCATGTTGTGAGTTCTTCATAAAACCAAGAATTGGTTCCACCCCCAGAAGGAACCACTTCATGAAAGATGGGTCAGAGTCATTGAACATGACAGGCTGTATTTTGTAGAATAATCTTGTTTTCTTCTTTTATTTATTGTCCAATGAATAAATAAATGTTTATGGGAAAGAAATTTTAGGCGCCCTAATATTTGTCTTTGGAATGCATTTTTCTACATGTGGTAGCACACAGCATCTGCATAAACAATTACAGACAGAGATCCTTTACTGAAATTCTATCATTACAAACACGAGAAAACAGAGGGACAGAGAGCTTAAGTAGCTTGTTCAAAGTAATCAGATTAATTAGTAGCCAAAACTAAAGCCCAGGACTCAAATTTCTAGTATTTCACACGTGCTTTCATAAGCACATACAGACATTCCAAATCAGATTCCTCCCTCCCTCCCTAACTCAGTCTGAGTTTGAATGTCTTTTTTTTCTGGAACAAATTATAAACATCCAGCTTAGGCACCAAGCCAGGCCCAACCATTATTTCTTCAAGCTCTATCAGGGCAAACGTTTAAGCAGAGATTACCTGACTCTGCTCCGTGAAGTCCCCTGAAGAATTCACTAGAACAACTCATGGCATTCAGGAAAGTGCCATACCTATGATTACAAGTTTATTCTAATAAAAGGATATAAATCAGAACCAGCCAAAGGGAGGGATGATAGGGCGAGGTTTGGGAGGACATGGAGCTTCCATGTCCCCGGGTATATGTTACATACGTGAATATCAGCAATCAGGGACGCTCACCTCAGCTTCGGTGTTTAGAGATTTTATTACATTCTATAAGAAAACTCACTACCTTCGAGTCGATTCTGACTCGTAGCAACCCTATGGACACGTGCCAGCACTCCATCTCCAGCTTTCCTCCCCTCCTCAGAGGTAGGGCTAATGTCACATGGTGGCTCCTTCTGGAGTGGCCAGCCCCAGCCTGAGCCATCTCATTAGCATAATCTATTAAGGGACCCACCATGATTCACCTCATTAGCATAAACCATCAGGTGTGGTCTGGGGCCCACCAAGAATAACAAAGACATTCCAATCACTTAAGAAATTCTAAGGTTTGGAGAGTACCTCCAAGGAATCAAGGACAAAGGCCCGATCTCGATTTGGGTAAAGTTAATTCTTCACTACACAGATACCTTCTTCTGATACTTATAAAATATCCTGATTGTAAACTTATTCTCTGTAGTACACCACACCAAAAACCTGTTGCCATCGAGTTGGTTCCAGCTCATGGTGACCCCATGTGGTACAGAACAGAGCTGCTCCACAGGGTTTTCTTGGCTATAATCTTTACGGAAGAAGATCACCAAGCCTTTCTTTTGTGGCACTGCTATATTACTAACACTTCTGTAACATTAGGCTTGCTGGTCCCTGTACCACCATTCATTACTCAGTGGCTAGTTTTATTCGTTGGCTCACTTGTTTGTATTTTGAATGGTCAACATGGCTTACAGATATTTTACACACAGATTCATTTTATTGTCTTATGCTTTTCTGAATGTCAAAACACCACAATAGAGTAATATGCTGAAGCCTAGATCTTTCAAAAATAATAGATTAGATAAAGCCACGTAAGAATACGACTTTCGATCATAAATGTACAGACTGGACCATGCTTAGGTCCAGTCTGTAGATCCAGAATATTGTGGGCACTACCCACCCCCCCACCTTGCATACCTTAAACACACAAGTTCTGACTCAGTGAAATAGAAAAAGTGGAAAGTGTTAGAATTTAGCTGAGAATTCAGATGGCAAATGACTTGGTATTTACAGCTTATTCACAAGTGAATAATATACCAAAGGTGTCTAAAAATTACCTCTCTTTCACGAGTGTACGATTTTGCTGGCTCAGCCTCAAGGCAAATAACCATGGAGAGGCAGCACAGAGAGGTCTTAGTAGACAGTTCTCTATAGCAAGATAGACTAACTCTATCCTTGGAGTTCAGTATGAGGTTGGAGAGAGCACCAGAGCAGTGAAATCTGAAGTGGGAAAGAGAATGTATTCAAGAGAGAATGAGACCTGGTGGCACAAAGGTTAAGTGCTCTGCACTAACCAAAAGATTGACAGTTCAAACCCACCAGCCAGGGCTCCACCAGAGAACGACTTGGCCTTCTGCTCCTGTAAAAATTGCTGTTGTTGTTTGCCGCGGGGTCGGTTCCGACTCATAGTAACCCTATGTACTACAGAGTGAAACACAGCCTGGTCCTGTGCCGTGCTCACAATCATTGTTATGCTTGAGCCCATTGTTGCAGCCATTTAGGGTCTTCCTCTTTTTCGCTGACCAAGCATGATGTCCTTCTCCAGGGACCGGTCCCTCCTGACAACATGTCCGAAGTATATTAGACCTAGGCTCGTCATCCTTGCTTCTAAGGAGCATTCTGGCTGTACTTCTTCCAAGACAGACTTGTTCATTCTTTTGGCAGTCCATAGTATATTCAATATTCTTCACCAACACCACAATTCAAAGGTGTCAATTCTTCTTCAGGCTTCCTTATTCATTGTCCAGCTATTGCACGCATATGAGGTGATTGAAAACACAATGGCTTGGTTAGGCGCACCTTAGTCTTCAAGGTGACGTCTTTAGTGATCCTATAGGACAGAGTAAAACTGGCCCATAGGGTTTCCTAGGCTGTAATCTTTACAGTTACGCCTCACATACTTTGGGCATGTTATCAGAAGGGATCAGTCCCTAGAGAAGGACATCATGCTTGGTAAAGTAGAGAGTCATTGAAGAACAGAAAGACCCTCAACAAGATGGATTGACACAGTGGCTGCTACAATGGGCTCAAGCATAACAAGGATTGTGAGGATGGCGCAGGACGGGGCAGTGTTTCACTCTGTTGTACACAGGGTCGCTATGAGTCAGAACCAATTAGACAGCACCTAACCACAACAACAAGAGCAAATCTTTACAGGAGCAGATCACCAGGTCTTTTCTCCTGAGGAGCTGCTGGAGGGCTTGAACGGCCAACCTTTGGGTTAGTGGCCGAGCGATTAACCATTGTACCACCAGGGATCCTTCCCATAAGGATTATGGCCTGGAAAACCTGATGGGGCAGTTCTACTTTGTCATATGGGGTCTCTATGTGTCAAAAATCAACTTGAGGGCATCTAACAACAACAACATATAAGAGAGAGACGCTGAAGACAAACTGAACCTATGCTATAAATTTAAAAAGAGGCATCCAGAGCTGAAATTTGGAATCTGAAACCATTTTGTTCCTGACTTGCTCAAGTGCACAATACCCAATACAAACATGTAATATATACCATAGGCTTCTTAAGGGCAAAGATCATGTCTTACTCATTTCTGCATATCCAGTGCCTTATACAGAGCCTGGCTCATTGGAATCACTCCTCAAGAGTTTATTGTTTTTGAGTAAATAACTGAATGCTTGACACATGCACACTCGTGTGTGTGTGTGTGTGTGTGTGTGTCTCTACTAGAGAAAAAGATTTCCTGTCTTTAGGTTGATGCATTCCATGGTAGTTCATATGAAATGCGATGCCTTTGCCATCTAATATGCATGGAACTGACCAACTTGAACTAAGAAATTGGCCTTTTCTGAATTCTGGTGCTCTAGACAGAAATTGAGATAAATATTTAACCATTCTTTATCTTCTGAGCCCTTATGGAACTGTGTGGGGTCCTCAAGCTTCCCCTCCCCCAGCTAACTGAAGATTGAATGTTTAAGTCAAGCTTCTCATCTCCCAGTAATAAAGGAAGTCATAGTTAGTTCGAGAACAACAGTTCTTCTCCACCTCTACTTAAAGCTAATAAAAATGTGTAAGATTGGAGAAATCGGGTTTATAAATAGCTTTGTCATACATACACAGTGCAATGAACCCGTGAAGTTTATACAACTACGTGCTCATAAAATTGTGTAAGGAATTCTTAAAAAAAAAAAAAATGTAATTTTTGTGTTTTTCTAAAAAAAAATTAGGCATGGTATTTTTGAATCCCATGTAGTTACCATTCACAGAAAGAGTAAGTTAGGAAAGAAAAAGTTAGCCATAGAAAGGCATTATATTAGCCAAATGAACCAAATCGGAAAAGTAGAGCACTATTCACAATTTATCCAGCCAAGTTAAACACGACATGATTACAGTCAATCTTTGGGGACCAAGTTAGTACTAATTGTGCCTTGTTTAACTTGGCCAATTAAAGGCCAACCTCTTTTCTAAATTGGCTCTTTTCAAGGCAATCACACCTTTGCACTAAGCCTTTTTCAACTTGCCGTTTTTAATTTAGGTATTTGACTACTTAAAGGATGTGTGTGTACATGGACCCATGCCTAAATATTTTCACATGATACAAAATTAATACGTATTTATACTGGGCAGAATAACTGGCTTCTTATTAATATGCCATTTAACCAGATCTGGGTCTATATATTTTTATACATCCAATAACTTTCAACATCTGGAGAAAGCATCTAAGCTGTGCAACTTTTGCCTAATGGAATATTCCTAGAAAATGACTGCTATTGTAAGCATGATAAGAAAAAATAACCTAAGCAACCAATATCTTGAAAAAAGAGGAAAGAGGATTAAATGTTCATTTTTCTACCAGTTACGGGTGCCTTTACTTTGTCACTTTCTCGTTTACCTTGTCATCACGAGTCAGTTGTTGTCAGCTGCCATTGATGGGCTCTGGCCATGTTTATAACACAAAGAAATGTGGCTCGCTTCTACACTATCTTCACCATCACTGGTAGGACGGAGTCCATTGTTTGAGGCCATTGGGTCAGTCCATCTCACTAAGGGCCTTCCTCGTTTTCACTGACCTTCTACCTTGCCAACCGGGATCTCCTTTTCTAGCAATTGGTCTTTCCTGATGACATGTCCAAAGTAAGCAAGCAAAAGTCTCACCATCCTCCCTTCTAAGGAGCATTCTGGCAGTACTTCCTCCAAGACTGATTTTTTTGTTCTTCTGGAAGTCCGTGGTATATTCAACATTCCTCGCCAACACTTATTAAATGCTCATTCTATGCGGAAAGCTGATGCTCTCGGCAGGGTCCTGGGTGATTCCAACCAAAGCCCCAGAAATTACCCAGTCATCAAGAAGCATTTCCTATAAAAAGAAAGCAAGAAGAGACCCAAATTATATGACACAGAAGTACATAGGATTGGAAGCTGGAATCAGTTATACAACTTTCTACAATGGAATAAGAGTGTCTGTGTAAGTATTAATGCTTAGGGTGCAGAAAAGGAGAAAAGATAAAACTTGGCATAGCTCTATGAATCGAGTCTGATGGAGTTTGTCAAAAAGGTTGTCTGGGAAAGGCCAGCAGAGTAAGAACCTTTGGAAAGAAGGATAGGAGGGTTGACAACTAAAGGAAATGACTGAAATTTAACTCTGTAGGAAAAAAACAAAATGTAGGTGCTCTAAACCCCGGAAAATATGTCATCTTTCCAATGCCCTTGGGAAATAAGGACAGATGTGTTGGATGTAAAGTATGGACTCACATACATAGGCTTGAGTAGACTTTAATTTTAAAGATTTAAGAATATTTTCTGCCTAAAAGAATGAGCAGTTGCTTAAGAATTTCAATACCATGTTTTATGCCTTATGGTTAATTTTCTAATCAGCTTTCCTACACACACATTCCATTCTCTTTGTGGAGAAGGAAACTGTAACAGTGTCACCTGTTTTGATCAGTGGTGGGACTTGATTACAAAGGGAGGTAATCCAAACACAGGGTAAAAATATGGCAGAAGTGAAATTAACACTCCTAACCTGAGGCAATGTGGTGAGGTTTAGGAGGGTTAGAGGGAAGGAGTCCTGGGTTCCCTTGGCTTCTAGAAAAAGCTCAAGATTCCTCCTTTTTTTCTCTCCTTCTCCTCTGGTGGGTGGAGGTCTTCACCCTCAGAAGGAGGTATTGTTTTCATTGGGCACCTTTTGTGACACTTCGTTGGCCAACATGGTGGTGGGATTCTTAGATGGAAGCACAACATTAAAAGATGGACTCATCCCTGGTTTGACTCTTCCACTGGGTTGAAATGGTCCCTCTGTTACTATCGGTTTTATATGCTCTTCTTCCCTGAGGGAGCAGACTCCTGACTGGTCTAAGAAGGCTGGCACCAAAGATCTAGGCCAGCTTCATTCTAGCTTTGGGCCAGAGCTCTCACTGACTCCTTGCCTCTCTCTGGAAGCTTGGATTGGCCTTTATTTTTTCCAGAGTGGCACAGTCCAAGGTTTGGACTTGGGGAAAGAAACAAAAGACATCGGCCTTCTGTCTGCTTTGATTCTAGATAGCACACACTTCAACAGGCTCTGACCCAGCCCACAGACTTCTGTATTTGGGGGCTGACGTCCCAGCTAAAAATAAAATGTTGCTTATCTTTGTGTGTGATTTTTCCGTGCATATATTTACTTTGAGGGGCCTTGTGGGAAGGTAAGACTTCCCACAGAATTTGCATATTCTAAAATTTTCTGGCCCAAACACCATCGAAATACCCAAGTGGATCATCATAGTGATTATCCCTTAATATCTCTCCAATCTATAATCTCCAACAGACATGGGTTGTCACACTGTCTCTTCTGCTCTTTGCTGTACAGCCTTGAGCAAAGTATTTTTTCCAAAATTTTTTTATTTTCAATGACACAGCGAGATGATTAGCCAAAAAAGAATCTTGGCCTAGTACCAATAGACATGTTACTTAGTCAGCATTTACAGTAACAGACATTTATGAGCCCTGACTACGTACAGGAGTCCCTGGGTGACTCAAATGATTAACATGCTCAATTGCTAATTGAAAGGTTGAAGATTTGAGTCCACCCAGAGGCATCTCAGAAGAAAGGCCTGGTGATCTACTTCCAAAAATATCAGCCACTGAAAACCCTATGGAGCACATTTCTACTCTGGCACACATGGGGTTGCCATCAGTCAAAATCAACTCAACGGTAAACGGTTTGGGACTGTAGGCAAGGTACTGTGGAGAGTTTTGTGGTTACCAAAATGGGTGTCATGATCTCAGCCCTCAGTCTAGGTAGAGGTAGATCCATAAGAAATTGTTCCTAAACATAACTGTAAACAGATATAGTCAGCAGGCCCATGCCTTGTCACATGAGATATTCAACACAAGAGATACCATAAAGATGGCAGTCATGAGTTAGTTGAGCAAGAGAGTCTCCAACAGCCAGAAGAATTAACTTTGTGACTAGTAAAGCAAAAAGAAAATGGAGAAAAGAAAAGATAGTGGTGAACAGAGAGGAGGAAATGGTGTCAAATAAACTAAAGTACTGCTCTCTTAGCTCTTTCTATTCCGTTAAGAATATGAGTTATGTGCAAATGGACGATGATTGTAAAAGGCCACAGGGAAAACACCAGAAACTAAAATCTCAGAAGAGAGAAAAGAGTTTAGTCATGCAACTGCAGAGTGTTTGGGATGGAGGCCAGGGTGGGAGGTGACTGTACAACATAGTTCCCAGTTTTAGCCACTGTGAGCCAAGAGAAAGGCATTTGAGAAGTGGGACTTTTGCCACATAGGCAAAGTCAGCTTTGACACATCAATTACTGTCTTATCTTTTGTTAAATGTTATTTCCTGTTAAGTATATTTCTATTTCCTAACCTAACTTTGTGGTAAGAATGCTGGCAAGAGAGTTGGAAGGCTTGTTTGCACTGTATTTCAGATATTACGAGGACAAAGAACAGTAGTAGGCTAGACGGAGGCCCTGGGCAGCGCAAATGGTTAAGGTGCCCAGCTGTTAACCAAGAAGTTGGAGGTTCAAGTCCACCCAGAGGCTCCTCAGAAGAAAACCTAGTGATCCACCTCTGAAAGATCAACCACTTAAACCCTATGGAGTACAGTTCTACTCTGACACACATGAGTTCGCCATGAGTTGGAATCAACTCAAAGGCAAATGTTTTTTTTTTTGGCTTAGTGGGTGTCTTAGTCATCTAGTGCTGCTCTAACAGAAATACCACAAGTGGATGGCTTTTAACAAAGAGAATTTGTTCTTTCACAGTCTAGTAGGCTACAAGTCCAAATTCAAGGCATCAGCTCCAGGGGAAGGCTTTCTCTCTCTGTCAGCTCTGGAGGAAGGTCCTTGTAATGCATCAGTCTTCCCTTGGTCTGGGAGCTTCTCTGCGCAGGAACCTCAGGTCCAAAGGAAGCGCTCTGCTTCCGGCACTGGTTTCTTGGTGGTATGATGTTCCCATGTGTCTCTGCTTGCTTCTCTCTTTCGTATCTCTAAAGAGATTGGCTTAAGACACTATCTAATCTTGTAGACCTCATCAGTATAACTGCCATTAATCCATCTTATTACATCATAGTGATAGAGTTTACAACACATAAGGAAATCACATCAGATTACAAAATGGTACACAATCATACAATACTGGGATTCATGACCCAGCCAAGTTGACAGATATTTTGGGGGGACACAGTTCTATCCATGACAGTAGGATATGGTAGGAGGAACCAGGGGAGGGGAGAAGAATATGCTTATGAAGGAAGTTTCCTGCCACCTGTCACTCCATTACACTAAGTCCATCTTTAACTTCTTAAACATCAAGTCTAAGCATGTTACTCTTCTATTAAATTCAGCACTTTGATTACCAGTACTATCAAGCCCGGAACACAAAGGTATCCACACTTTAGTTAGAACCTACCTCTCCAGAACTTTGGCCCAGTGGACCTTACTGAATCTTCAGTTTCATTGAATTTCTCACCATTTCTCCAACAGACCATATCTTTCTTACCAGTGGAGCACTAACTCAAGACCGATAGATAAATGAGAAAGTAAACTTTTCTAATAGATGGAGAAAATTCTGCTAACTGCAAAGGCAGGGCTCTCTCATCAAAGCATGATTGGAAAGCATAGTTTCCTCTCAAGGAAGACTCTGTCCTGCTCCCCTTGATCACGCATCTCTGACTTATGACTTACACACTCAGGGGCACTTGCAGAGACAGAAGGATATGGCTGGGCTCCCACAAGAAATGCCAAATTCCCTTAAGCACCCAGTTGAGGCACCCATAGCTGGTGCCCTTCTTCATCTTGTCAATGGCAGAAAGAGATAGAGCTAGGAAGATGGGCAGGCCACGAGGATGCTGGATGTGCCACAGAAGTCAGGACCTACCTACATGCCTTTGATAGTGCAGGAACTCTGCCCAGGGTTAATGGCACTTCTAAGTGCTAAGTGCTAAGGGCTCCACTGGTCATTGTCAAATTGTGATTCATCAGGATGTAGAAGTCCTTTGTAAATACAGTTCTCTTCCATCCCCTGAGTCTAGGAAAGGTGAAAGTACCTTCTTTTGAAACAAAGGGTGAAATATGAGAAGAAGAAATGCAGACTTCCTCCATTATACTTATCAAGTTGCACTTTTATATGTATCTTCCCCATTGCTCTCTCCTGGATGGGAACCATAGTTTATCCACCAATGCTTAACACAGTTGGTGGTTAGCAATAACAAAATTCCATTTAGTGAGTAATAGACAAGTGAACGAATGAGAGAATGAATGAATTCCAGGCAGTGAGGAAAGAATGCATATAGACTTTTTATATTTTTATAACAAAGGCTAAAAATTAAGCCAGCATGCTAAGGACTTCCACATGTGTATCTCCTTTAGTCCTCACACCAACCCTGGGAAGTGGGATTATTCTCACTTTTCTTATGAGAAAACTGAGGCTCAGCAAGGTCAAATGATCACGCAACTAGTATGTTATAGTGTTAGGAAAGAGACCTCAATTCTGGTTCCAAGTATGTAATACCAGAGCTGTCTGGCTAGTCTCAGGGAGAAACTCCAGCTATAGGAGGGTGGGAAAAGAGCTGGAGAGAGAAAGGTCATATCAGATTTTACTATGCTTAAGAATGAATTAAGGATTAATATCAAAGATATGGGGGATGCCTGCAATTCTGTAAGAAAAAGACACATAGCTAAAAAGAATGATGGGCAAAAAGTATGAACACGTAATTCATAAAAGAGAAAGATTCTCAACCTGTCAAGGAACCAGGGAAATGCAAACTAAATGAGAATGTTCTTACCCCCACCACTGGGAAAAATTTAAGAAGTTGGATAATAACAAGTTTCGGTGAGGAAATAAAATGAGCACCTTCATATACTCTTCATGGATAAGATGTAACTTGGCTTACCACTTAAGAGGACAATTGCCAGTTTCTACTAAAATTTAAAATACGTGCTCTCTATGACCTAGTAGAATCTGTGTGAGGTATACGTGGTTAATGCTCTTGGCTTCTAACTGAAAGGTGGGAAGTTTGAGTCCACCCAGAGACACCTCGGAGGAAAGGCCTGCTGATCTACTTCTGAAAAATCAGCCATTGAAAACCCTATGGGGCACAGTTCTACTCTGATACATATGGGGTGGCTACAAGTCAGATTTGACTAGACGGCAACTGGTAACTGGCATGACACAGTAGTGGTCTAGAAAGTGGATTCTGTATATCTCAAGGGGTATGCAAGAGTCATTAAGTATCAGGACAAATATGATAACTTTGTTTATGTTTAATTTTGTCCTATTCTTTTAAATTTCCTGTTGAGCGTCGATTTTTGTGGAGGATGCTGTAGAGCGCTGCTGAGGTGCTCTTCTGGAACAGAGGCGCTCACCCCAGCTGGCAGGAAGGTTGGCTGTCAAAGGCTCATGGTTGAGCAGTGCCCAGGGAATTGACCTTGACCAAGCGGCGCTGCTTTGTCCATACTGGGGCAGACTGTATCCAATGACTGGTCAGTGCAGGGGTTCAAAGCCTCAGCCCCTTGTCCCAATTCAGGTAAGCGCTGAAGGGCCATCCCAGCTCTAGGGCCTCTGAGGGATTGTTTGAGGCCTCTGTGGCAGCTGTAATGCAGCTCAACAAAAGAATACTATGTGCTTCTATAAATTCGTCTATGAAAATTAACACATAGGAAAATGACTGGAAGGATGTACTCTAAACTTTTGAGATTGTTTGCTTCTGGGGAGAGGGTTAGGAATGGAGGGCTGCTACATGAGTCATTTATCAGAGATATTTAAATTTTAACAGGAGAATATATTCATGAATTTTTTGTAATTAAAAATTAATAAAAACAAAGATCAACTAGGGAATGTAATGTGGAATCCTGGAACAGAAAAAGACCAGTAGATAAAAACTAAGAAAATCTGAATAAACTATGGAATATGGACTTTAATTCATAATAATTAATCGTATTGGTTCTTCAATTGTAAAAAATGTACCACAAGAATATAAGATGTTAATAATAGGGGAGATCCTGTGTGTGTTTGTGTGTGTGTATGTGTGTGTGAACTCACACAAGGCATATCGGAACTGTCTGTAATATTTGCTTGATTTTTCTGTAAAACCTAAAACTGTTCCAAAAAATAGTCTATTAATTTCTTCAAAATCACCTAAGGCTCTTGAAAGTGTAGATTCCTGGGCATCATCTCCAGATATTTCTACGTCAGTAGGTCCAGCAATCTTTGTTTTTATTAAGCATCCCAATTGAGTCTGTGCTTTAGATTACCACAAGCTAGGGAAACAAAACAAAAAATCAAAGAAAATCCAACAAACACACCCATTCAGTTAACAAAGCTGATTCTTGAAGCCTCTTCACAGTTTTGAATGAGGAGGACAGGAGTGGGGGGGGGGGGGGATGAGGCAGTCTGGAGTGCATTTCCACACTGGAGTGGGGGGGCTAGTACAGAGAGTGTTACTCCCTGTCATGAGGCTGGGCTCAGCCACCTTCTGGGGAGCTGGTGCTCAGGGGCTGACAACTAATGGTGAAGTCTACAGCAATAAGGCCACCACCCACCTGTCAGTTTATCATACTGTGGTGGCTTGTGTGTTGCTATGATGTTGGATGCTGTGTCACCAGTATTTCAAATACCAGCAGGTTCACCCATAGTGAACAGGTTTCAGTGGAGCTTCCAGACTAAGACAGACTAGGAAGAAAGGCCTGATGATCTACTTCTGAAAATTAGCCAATGAAAGACTTATGAATCACAACAGAATATTGTCCGATACTGGATCCCTATATGCCAATAAAGAGAACTACACAAAGGAAATCAGAAAAATAATACCATTTATAATACCCCTAAAAAAATAAAATACTTGAGGATAAAGCTAATTAGGGATGTAAAAGACCTATACAAAGAAAATTACAAAACACTACTGCAAGAAACCAAAAGAGATATACATAAATGGAAAAGCATACCATGCTCATGGATAGGTAGACTCAACATTGTGAAAATGTCAATTCTACCCAAAGCAGTCTACAAATACAATGCAAGCCTGATCCAAACACCAACAACATTCTTTAAAGAGATGGAAAAACTAATCATTAACTTTATGTGGAAAGGGAAGAGGTCCTGGATAAGTAAAACACTATTGAAGAAGAAGAATAAAGTAGGAGGACTCGCACTACCTGACTTCAGAACCTACTACACAGCTACGGTAGTCAAAACAGCCTGGTCCTGGTACAACGACAGATGCTTTGACCAATGGAATAGAATTGAGAAACCAGATGTAAATCCATCCACCTATGGTCACCTGATCTTCAACAAGGGCCCAAAGTCCATCAAACGGGGAAAAGACTATTGGGCAAAACTGGATGTCCATCTGCAAAAAAATGAAACAGGACCCATACTTCATATCATACACAAAAGCTAATTCAAAATGAATCAAAGACCTAAATATAAAACCAAAAACTATA
Source organism: Dugong dugon (assembly GCA_030035585.1). Taxonomy (NCBI): domain Eukaryota; kingdom Metazoa; phylum Chordata; class Mammalia; order Sirenia; family Dugongidae; genus Dugong; species Dugong dugon. Next base: position 6,825,094 of record CM057464.1, on the reverse strand, counting down.
AAGTTCATAGAAGAAAAAACAGGATCAACACTAGAGGCCCTAATGCATGGTATTAACAGGATACAAACCATAACTAACAACACACAAACTGCAGAAGATAAGCTAGATAACTGGGATCTTCTAAAAATTAAACACTTATGCTCATCAAAAGACTTCACCAAAAGAGTAAAAAGAGAACCTACAGACTGGGAAAAAATTTTTGGCTATTAACAAATCCAACAAAGTTCTAATCTCTAAAATCTATAGGAAAATCCAACTCCTCTACAACAACAACAACAATCAAATAATCCAATTAAAAAATGGGCAAAGGAAATGAACAGACACTACCAAAGAAGACATTCAAGCGGCCAACAGACACATGAGGAAATGCTCAAGATCACTAGCCATTAGAGAAATGCAAATCAAAACCACAATGAGATACATCTCAACCCAGTGTTACTGGCACAAATCAAAAGAACAGAAAATAACAAATGTTGGAGAGGCTACAGGGAGGATGGAACTCTTATGTACTGAAGATGGGAATGGTACAACCATTTTGGAAAATGATATGGTGCTTCCTTAAAAAGCTAGAAATAGAAATACTGTATGATCCAGCAATTTCACCCCTAGGAATATATCCTAGAGAAATAAGAGCCATCACATGAATAGACATATGCACACCCATGTTCATTGCAATATTATTCACAGTAGCAAAAAGATGGAAACAATCTAGGTGCTCATCAACAGATGAATGGATGAACAAACATAGACTCAATGGAATACTACGCAAAGATAAAGAACAATGATGAATCTGTGAAGTGTCTCACAATATGGATGAGTCTGGAGGGCGTCATACTGAGTGAAATAAGTCAATCACAAAAGGACAAACACAGTATGAGACCACTACTATAAAAACCCATGAAAAGATTTATACACAAAAAGAAACAATCTTTGATGGTTACAAGGAAGGGGAGAGGTGGGGATGGAAAAACACTAAACAGACAATAGATAAGTGGTAACTTTGGCAAAGGGTAAGACAGTACACAATACTGGGGAAGCCAGCACAACTTGATGAAGGCAAGGTCATGGAAGTTTCACAGACACATCCAAACTCCCTGAGAGACCAAATTACTGGGCTGAGGGCTGTGGGGACCATGGTCTCTGGGAACATCTAGCTTAATTGACATAACATAGTTTATAAAGAAAATGTTCTACATCCTACTTTGGTGAGTAGTCTGGGGTCTTAAAAGCCTGTGAGCAGCCATCTAAGATACTCCACTGGTGTCACCCATCTGGAGCAAGGGAGAATGAAGAAAACCAAAGACACAAGGGAAAGATTAGTCCAAAGGACTAATGGACCACAACTAACACAGCCTCCACCAGACTGAGTCCAGTACAACTAGATGGCGCCCGGCTACCATCACTGACTGCTCTGGCAGGAATCATAATAGAGGGTCCCGGACAGAGCTGGAAAAAAATGTAGAACAAAATTCTAACTCAAAAAAAAAAAAAAAAGACCAGACTTACTGGCCTGACAGAGACAGGAGAAACCCCAAGAATATGGTCCCCTGACACCCTTTTAGCTCAGTAATGAAGTCACTCCTGAGGTTCAGCCTTCATCCGAAGATTAGACAGGCCCATAAAACAAAATGAGACTATTAGGGCACACCAGCCCAGGGGCAAAGATGAGAACACAGGAGGGGACAGGAAAGCTGGTAATGGAGAACCTAAGTTTGAGAAGGGGAGAGTGATGACATGTCATGGGGCTGGCAACCTGTGTCACAAAAACAATATGTGTATTAATTGTTTAATGAGAAGCTGGCTTGCTCTGTAAACTTTCATCTAAAGTACCAAAAAAAAAAAAAGATTAAAAAATTTAAATAAAAAATGTATTGTTCCCCCCACAAAAAAATATTGTCCAATACTGCATAGTGCTGGAAGATGAGCCCACTAGGTTGGAAGGCACTACACAATAGCCGCAACAGTGGACCCAAGCACACCAATGATCATGAAGATGGTGCGGTCCCAGGCAACATTTGGTTCTGTTGTACGTAAGGTCGCCATGAGTCAGAGCTGACTCTAAAGCGACTAATAACAATGCCAAAACAGCAATAAGAAGCAGCCTCTCTGTTCATCGCCACAGCCTTACGAATTGTTGGTTCTTCGTTTTTTAACTATATTTTGGGATTTGTGTTCTACGCAATTTACTACCCAAAGTCAAAATATGGTTCTTTTGGTTACAATTGTTATGTATGACCTGAAAAGACTGCATGCTTAGACATGAGGTCTACTCTGTCCATGAAGCCAATTCTAGCCTCCTCTCTCTGAGTTGTTCTACATGGCCTCCGGCTTCTTCCCCACTCCACACACCGTTTAACCTGTTGTTCTTCATTGGTGTTCCCATAAGACTTTACACGTACAATTATCACAACAGTTATCATAACAAATTGTAGGTGTGTGTGTATGTGGGCCTCCATTAGTGGTCTGAGAGGGCACCGAGTCTCCACAACTTGGTAAACCACAGTGTCTGGCATCATATTAAGTACATATATTCACCTCACTCGCGCATTCTATAAGCATTTACTGAGAGGCTATTGTGTGCTGGGCATTCTACTAGGTACTAGTAAGACAGCTGTGAAAAATGTAACAGTTTCTGCCCTCAGAAGATTACCCTCTGGTGAACCAGGTAATTGTCAGCTGGATTGAATGTCCCTCCCAGTCTCTACAATCTAATAAATGAAGTCACGGTAAAGTGTGATAAATTATTTTAATTGTAAAATAAGATACCTCTATGACAATATTTAACACAGAAAGACTTAATTACTAAGAGTCAAAACAAAACAAAACAACAAAACCCCTTGCCACTGAGTCAATTCCGACTCATAGCAACCCTATAGGACAGAGTAGACCTGCCCCATATGGTTTCCAAGGAATGGCTGGTGGATTTGAACTGCCGACCTTTTGGTTAGCAGCTGTAGCTCTTAAGCACTACACCACCAGGGCTCCCCAGCTTTTATAATGGACCATTACTGGTGGAAAAAAAAACCCCAATGTGGGGCTCCACGGCCATAGAGTGCCTGGTGGTACCATTACCAACAGAAACCTATGTATAACTTCAGGGACACCTGGCCTCATTTTGAGAGAATACAATAAATGTAACAGAGTGGTACAAATGGTTAACACCCGGCTGCTAACAGAAAGATTGGAGGTTCGAGTCCACCCAGAAGCACCTCTGAAGAAAGATCTGGTGATCTACTTACAGAAGTCACAGCCATTGAAAACCTTACAGAGCACAGTTCTACTCTGACACGTATGGGGTTGCCGTGAGTCTGAATTGACTCAATGGAAACTACTTTTTCTTTAAATCAGTCAACATGGGATTTCTAGAAAAATGGAGGGAAAAAAAAAATCCATCATCCGGACTCTTGTTTATCTTGCCCTTAAAAACTGAAGGAAGTTGGTAAAGAAGAAAGAAAGCCAATTAGCCCAAGAGACAGGAAGGGCCACATAAACCAGAGACTTCATCGTCCTGAGACCAGAAGAACTAGACGGTGCCCAGCTACCACCAAAGAGTGCCCCGACAGGGAACACAACAGAGAGTTCTTGAAGGAGCAGGAGAAAAGTGGGGTGCAGAACTCAAATTCTAGCAAAAAGACCAGACTTAATCGTTTGATTGAGACTGGAGGGACCCTGGAAGACATGGCCCCCAGACTTTCTGTTAGCCCAAAACTAAAACCATTCCTGAGGTCAACTCTTCAAAGATTAGGCTGGACTATGGGACATAAAATGATACTCATGAAGAGTGAGCTTCTTGGCTCAAGTAGATACTTGAGACTAAATGGGCAGCTCCTGTCCAGAGGTGAGATGAGAAGGCAGAGGGGTCAGGAGATAAATACAGATGTACAGCACAGCTGGAGTCTATGTGAACTTTTCAGAAGCCTGGGCACATGAAGGAGAGAGATGGAGCCGGAAGAGAGAGGGAAGACAGAAAAGGGACAAAGGGGCGAGAAGTCAAAAGAGTTAAAAGGTGAGCATTGAAATGGCGGAGCAGAAGGCAAGAGCTAGCACTTACTGAACAGTAAGTAATTTATATACATCTTCTCATTAACCCACACAACAGCCTTTGAAATGAGAACATTAAAGGTGGACGTCCAGAAGCCTCAAAGTCTCCTGATTCATACCCAGGTGAGCTTAATACCTGAGGCTATAGCCTTAACTGCTGTACATACTGCCTTAACGAGAGGCAAAGAGAATAGCAGTTTAGCCCTCTTTCCACCTATTGTCACTACTTTATGCTAATCCAGACAATTTAGGTCTGGTGCCACCTGTGGTCAGGAGGACTCTCTGCAGTCCAGATGGTCATCTCCACCAACTGGTCTACAAGCTCTTTGCAGTCATGACCTACGGAGTCTATGCAGGGAAATTGTCTAGCCTCATACTTTCCAAAAATTTTTCACTTGGTAGCAGGGCCTCTGTTACGTTATGCAGTGATTTTGTGCAAATTAGAAGAAGGCACCTACTCTGGGCAGACCAACTAGAAAAAGACATCTCTTTCTCAGAGTCTAGGACTTCAACCCTGTCCAGGGCACAGGGCTTGGGGTAGGAGTGCAGACTGGATTCCAGGGTCTGCTCTCTCCCAGGCTGGGCACTTACAATTATGCACAAATTTCATAGCTGTTATGGGGCCCTGGCTGGCAAGGCTCATCTGAGGGAGGGAGCGGGAGAGGGTAGAGGGGAGGTGGCTGGCCAAGGCTTACATCTGTATAAGGCAGCTTGTATTTTCCTCACAATGTAGAGAGTAAACCACACCGAGCAGCAACTCTCCTCTTTTGATATCGGGCATTGAATTATTCAAAAGCACTTTGATTGGGAGCTGGTCTCCCTCGTTCCTATTAATAATATGGCCAAGGCATACATTGGCTTTCAAAAGGTAGTCAGAAATGAATTTGATCCTTTATAAAGAAAGGCAAAAAGACGAAGCGCCTACTGCAAATCTTCACAATGGGAATACCCAGCAGAGATAGATGGTAATAATAGAGAGTAAAACCTTTGTATTGATACATGCCTATCTGTGAATAGTTCAAAACCTCTGCATTTTTAAATGCAACCATTCTCTCAATATGCCTGTGAGATAGCATGAGCAGGTATTAGAGTTCCATTAGCATTAGAGAAAGACTAGAATTCCAACCTCCTGGTGTCCATTCTTGACAAGATCATGTTGCTGAAAAGTGACATAAAATGACAAAACAGAAGCCAGGATTTAAGACCCACGTTGCCCAGGGGTCTGTCTCACATTAGCATGCTTAGCAGCTGAAATAAATGACATTCTATTTATTATTATTAATCAACATTTCAGTGCCCACATCATGGAGACCTAGCGAAGGTCAACCTCACTGTAGAGCCCACCACACAGGACAGGCTTCTAGCAGAATCAGGAGAGCAGAGCTCAGGGCCCGCAGGCTGGGCACACAGCAAATGCCCAAGTAATTGACGACACACTTGTTCATCAATAATAATCACTACTTTATTAGGAGTCCACTGTTTTCCAGGTACTATGATAAGCATTCCATGTAATTTTTATCTTATAAAATTGTTTTCACAACCTTGTGAGTAAGGTATCAGTATCCTCACTGAGCAGAGAGGTTAGAGGACCCATCCAAGTGTGTGCAGCTAGTTAAATAGCAGAGCTGAGACTTGAACCCAGAGCCACCACAGCACTCCAAAAACAGGGATATTAACCACTATCCTCCATCATCCATCTGGCAGCTTTTTGTACTGTGGGGGCTTGCGCGTTGCTCTGATGCTGGAAGCTATGCCACCGTTATTTCAAATACCAGCAGAGTCACCCATGGTGGGTAGGCTTCAGTGGAGCTTCCAGACTAAAGCAGACTAGTGAGAAAGGCCCGGTGATCTACTTCTGAAAATTAGCCAAGGGAAACCCTATGGATCAGACAGAATATTGTCCTATATAGTGCTGGAAGGCACCACACAATAACCACAACAAGGGACTCAAACATCCCAATGATCATGAAGATAATGCAGGACCCAGCAATATTTCATTCTGTTATACGTAAGTTCACCCAGAGTCGGAGCCAACTTGACGGCAGCTAACAACAGAAACAACCGCTACCCTATGCTACCTTTGACCAAAGTGTGCCCCTAAAATTGAAGCACCAATTCCTTTCCAAATCCTTTGGAATACTAATAAATGCTGCTGTCTATGAATTAGTTCCCAATTGTCTTAGTCATCTAGTGTTGCTGTAAGAGAAATACCACAAGTGGATGGCTTTTAACAAAGAGAAATTTATTCTCTCACAGTCCAGTAGGCTACAAGTCCCAATTCAAAGCATCAGCTCCAGGAGAAGGCTTTCTCTTTCTGTCGGCTCTGGAGGAAGGTCCTTGTGATGCATCAGTCTTCCCTTGGTCTGGGAGCATCTCAGCACAGGAAACTTAGGTCCAAAGGACATGTTCTGCTCCCGCTGCTGCTTTCTTGGTGGTATGAGGTCCTCAATTTTTTGCTTGCTTCCCTTCCCTTTTATCTCTTATAAGATAAAAGGTGGTACTGGCCACACCCCAGGGAAACTCCCTTTACATTCTATCAGGCATGTGACCTTAGTAAGGGTGTTACAATCCCACCTTAATCTTCTTTAACATAAAATTACAATCACGAAATAGAGGACAACCACACAGTTCTGGGAATCATGGCCTAACCAAGTTGACATGTATTTTGGGGGGACACAGTTCAATCCATGACAGCAATCAACATTTTTAATGAAATAAGCTAGGCTAAGCTGGGCTATAAAATATCAGAGTGCATCCCAGGCACTATGGGTAATTATTGTTCTGTGGAACAATTACTTCAAATGTGTGTGTGTGTGTGTGTGTGTGTGTGTGTACACATACACATACTACTGGGTGCTGATGTAAAATGCATTTATTGTGGGTCACAATAGAAAATCACCAAAAGCACTATTAGAGAACCAGTCCTCTTTGTCACTTAGCTTCCTAGAGGTTGCCCTTCCCAACTCATGGCCACTTCAAAAAGCCACCATAAACAAAATGTGATATATCTATAGCTATAACTATAGATCTAGATCTAGCTGTAGCTGTAGATATACACACATACGGAGCACTGGTGGTGCAGTGGTTAAGGCAATTCAACTGCTAACCAAAAAGTTGGCGGTTGGTGGTTCAAAACCACCAACAGCTCCATGGGAGAAAGATGTGACAGTTCGCTTCCGTAGAGATTTACAGCTTTGGAAACTCTGTGTGGTGGGGTCACTATGAGTCCGAACGACTCCACGGCAGTGAGTGTATACAATGGACTATTATTCAGCCATAAAAAGGAATACTGATAAATGCTACAACATGAATGAACCTTGCCTTGAAAACATTATGTTAAATGCAATAAGTTAGACACAAAGGATGACTATAGTATGATCCCACTTATTTGGGGAGCCCTGGTGGTGCAGTGGTTAAGAGCTCGGCTGCTAACTAAAAGGTTAGCAGTTGGAATCCACCAGCTGCTCGTTGGAAACCCGATAGTGCAATTTTGCTCTGTGTTATAGGGTTGCTATGAGTTGGAATAGACTCGAGGGAAACAGTATTTTTTGTTTGTTAGTTTTGGTATAACAAGCAAATTTGTGGTGACAGAAACATTAGAGGTTACCACGGGCTGAGCCGAAAGAGGAAGGGGGAGTTATTGGTTAGTGGATCCAGAGTTTCTGTTTGAGGTGATGAAAAAGTTTTGGAAATAGATGATACTGTTGGATGGAAATGGACTTGTGCATGTATTTAGTGCCACTCTGAATTGTACACTTAAAAACGGTTAAACTGGCAAAGTTTATGCTAGTTTATATGCTAGTTATAGTTCGCTGCAATTAAAAAAAAGAAAAAAACATCACGGATTTCAGAATACACTTTCTGGCATTAGTGGCTTTTTTGGTAAAGGCTAACGGAAAAACTAGAAATCTCCCTTTCACCTCCACGTGCTACTGAGTTTTAATTCATTTTGTTTTTCGAACTGCATGCAAGCCTTGTGTGGTAGGTGCTGGTAGTAGGGTCTGTGTGATCTGAGTTGATCAGGGAAGCTGGGCTCCCGCCACATGCAGGTGCTGGGAGAGACAAGAGGAAGCGGAGAAGCTAAGTACTGACTAATTCAATCATTCAGGCTGGGAGCACGTTTGGAGCTTGCAGAGCTGGAGGAGAATGGTTGAGCCTAGATCATCAAAGGCATTGGCTTTGGTGAGGAAATTTATATCAGAGCCAACCGGCCCGGAAACCACACTGTCAATATTCAGAAGTGTCTAGGTGTGCCCAGACATTCTCTCTCCATGGTGGTCAAGCTTCACGGAGCATAGGAACCATCTGCCTCTGATCTGAGATAGAGAAAGGAGAAGCAAAATGTTCCACTCTGAGGAGACTCACCCCAGACACACAGGAGTCCATGAGAGGATGACCCCATCCTCAACCCCATTTTCAGAGTTCCAGCGGTGACCGTGAGGAAGAAATGTGAATGTATCCAATAACGGCCAGGCTGGAGGTGCTGCTTCCCCTTCCCGCACTTCAGGACACACCCTAGCAATACACTGTCGTAGTCACTAGCCCACTTGCTTTTTATCCACAACAGTCACTATTTACAGGGGCCCTACCTGCTGAAGAAGTCTCTGGTGGTACAAAGGGGTTAATGTGCTTGGCTACTAACCGAAAGTTTAGAGGTTTGAGTTCACCCAGAGGTACCTCTGAAGAAAGGCCTGGTGATCTACTTCTGAAAAATCAGCCATTGTAAACCCTGTGGAGCACAGTTCTACTCTGACATACATGGGGTCACCATGAGTCAGAGTTAACTCAATGGCAACTGGTTTACCTGCTGAAAGTAGGCATTATCTGCCCTGAGAAAGTAGCTATGGAAGTTAAAATTGTCCCTAGTTTCAGGGAGGGAGGCTCTGCCAGTGAATTAAGAAGAATTACCTAGTTCTGTTGTTGATTTCCTGGGGGCAACCTTCCCATCGGTCAGCAGTCCTTTATTTTCCCCATGACTAAGACGGAAAATTGCAATAAAAACCTTACACATGGTTCGGATCTCAAAGGGTGGGATTAGAAGTTCTTTCAGTTTCCAAATGATACATTTCATGAGTGTTTGAAGTTTTAACCAAGATTACGCATGAATTTGTAATTAAAAGGAAAAAAAGGTAACAATTTATAAAAACAGTCTCACATGTAGTAATAACACAAGGGATTTGCTGAGTGGTGTGAGCTCTTGGCTCACATTCTAGAAAGTTCTATCACACGGTGGAATTTAAACAAAAAGACACCTCTAAGGAGGTACCTTTTCTATTCCACCACACAGTTTTGATGAGGAGAATGAAAATAGTTTCTCCACGGAAGAAGAAAGTCTGAGAAGCAAGTTAGCTATTTTTTAAGGACTTCTGAGTGGAGGTAAACTGGGAAACCACTTGCTCTAGAACGTTCTAGATTCCTGGGAAGCCCTTGAGTGCGCCATTACCTGATAACCTTGGAGGACCATGCTCCCCTGACTCAATCCCACACCGTCTCCCCTTTCCACCCGGCCCAGAGACCACTCTCAACTCTTCCTGAAGTGTAAATAAAGCTCTCTTTCACTGGAGAAAGCTATTCACAGGCGCAAGGGTGGAAACCACAGCCCTGGAACAATTAAAGGGCTTTATTAGAGCCTTAAGAGTGGTCGCACGAGGCCGCGGGCCCGGCTTTATTAAACTGTAGCTCTTCCCCGCTGCTACCTCGTGATTGCCAAGGCTATTGTTAATCTGAATGAGGAGAACACAGGGCTGCAGGGAGAGCTTTAGAAAGGAAAGATGAGTCCAACTCAGGGACAGAGTGCTCAGCCTACCCACGCATAGAAAAGTGAATAAATGTTCCCCATACTTTACAAAGAGGCAGAGGGACCAGGCGCCGGGGTTGCTGGGGAACTGGGTTGCTTTCAGTTGCAGCCAGTACTCAAGCCCAGTTTCTGAAAACAGAGTTTCCTTGTGGATTTTGAGAAATAACAAAGCCCTTGCTATGAGGGGCCCCACTCCCTCAGGGGTTTCCAGCATTCCTCTGCTGATAGCTTTGAATCCTTCTAGCAAGGATGCTGCCCAGCAACCCAGCACAATGCTGTGGTTCCTGAAATGTTCTCCTACAGAAACACACTTGCTCTGCTGCTGTGAACTCACCATCAAGCAGTGAAAGCAAGCCACAAGGAGGGCACAATTTCTGCAATTCCCGGGAAGGATCCAGAAGAGTGTCTCTGGCTGTCCTAGGCTGTCTCCCTCCCCAGTGCTTCTTCAGCTGCTGTCTTCTGGTCTGTTGGCCTTCTGGTCTGTGAGCTGTGGACAGTCCAGGTCTGTTCCCTCCAGCTGTCCAGCCCAGCCCTGTGGCAAGGTCGTGGATGGGGCCATCTCTTCCCTTTCCAGCCCCAGCTGTACAAAACTTTCTCTCTGGGCAACACAGCCCATCCCAACAGAGTGGGGCTCAGGGGGCCAGGCTGAGACTCGAAGCTGAGGATCCTCAGTGGGACTCTCCATTCCTGGGCTGTGGCCCAGAGAGCCAAGCAGGGCTAGAGTATATACAGAACCCCTGGGGAGTGGCAAATCAGGAGGCTTCCCATCTGTGCTGGTTTCCTGTGGCTGTTGCAAAGTTCCCACAGACAGGGTCGCTTAAGATAACAGAAATCTGGCTTATAATAACAGGTTTACAATAATAGTTCTGGATGCCAGAAGTCCAAAATCAACGTGTCGGCCCCACCATGCTTTCTCCGAAGCCTCTAGAGGAGGATACTTTTTTTTTTTTTTTTTTTAACCTCTTTTATCTTCTGGAGGAGCCCTGGTGGTGCAGTTGTTAAGAGCTCAGCTGCTAACCAAAAGGTCAGCAGTTCGAATCCACCAGGTGCTCCTTGGAAACCCTATGGGGCAGTTCTACTCTGTCCTATAGGGTCACTATGAGTAGCAGTCAACTTGACGGCAATGAGTAGCTTCTGAGGCTGTTGGTGTTCCTTGGCTTGTGGCAGAATCACTCCAGTCTCTGCCTTCATCATCATATCACCTTCTCCTCTGTGTGTGTGTCTCTAATCTCCCTCTGCCTTTCTCTTATAAGGATACTTGTCATTGGATTTAGGGCCCACCCATATTATCCAGATAATATTCTTATGGAAAGATCCTTAACTTAAGCCAGCCTAACCCCGATACTGAAGCCAGACAAAAACATGACTAGATAAGAAAATTACAGATGACTATCCCCCATGAATAGATACAAAAATTGTCAAAAAAATTCTAGACAGTAGAATTCATTGGTATATCAAAAAAAATAATACATCATGATCAAGAGGGATTCATACCAGGGATGCAAGGATGGTTCGATATTAGAAAATCAATCAACGTAATTCACCACATGAATAAAAGAAAGGAAAGAATCATCTCAATTGATGCAGAAAGAGCATTTGATAAAATCCAACATCCTTTTCTGATAAAAACTCTCAGCAAAGTAGAATAGAAAGAAAATTCCTCAACATAATTAAGGGCATATATACAAGCCAACAGCCAACATTATTCTCAATGGAGAGAGGCTGAAAGCTTTCCCCCAGAGAGTGGAATCAGATGAGGATGCCGTTTATCACCACTCTTATTCAATATTATACTGGAAGTCCTAGCTAGAGCAATAAGACAAGAAAGGGAAATAAAGGGCAACCAAATTGGTAAGGAAGAAGCAAAACTATCCCTATTCTCAGGCGATATGATCCTATACGTAGACAATCCCAGAAACTCCACAAGAAAGTTACTGGAACTAATAGAAGGGTTCAGCAAAGTGGCAGGATGTAAGATAAACATACAAAAATCAGTTGGATGCTGCTACACTAACAAAAAGAACTCTGAAAAGAAAATAAGGAAATCAATACCCTTTACAATAACCCACAAAAGGATAAAATACTTAGGAATAAATCTGACTAGGAATGTGAAAGACTTATACAAAGAAAACTACAAAACACTGCTGCAAGAAACCTACCTAAATGGAAAAACATACCATGCACTTGGGTAGGAAGACTTAACATTGTGAAAATGTCAATACTACACAAAGCAATCTACAGATATAATACCATCTCGATCCAAATTCCAACAACATTCTTTAACAAAATGGAAAAACCAGTCTCCAACTTTTTATGGAAAGCAAAGAGACCCCAGATAGCTAAAGCATTACTGAGGAAGATCAAAGTAAGAGGTCTCACACTTCCTGATCTCAGAACTTAGTATACAACCAGGGTAGTCAAAACAGCCTGGTACTGGTACAATGACAGACACATAGATCCATGGAACAGAATTGAGAATCCAGGAATAAATCCATCCAGCTATGGACAGATGATTTTCAACAAAAGTTAGGTGTCAATTAAATAGGGGAAGAGATAGTCTCTTTAACAAATGGTACTGGCAAAACCGGATATCCATTTGCAGAAAAATGAAACAGGATGCATTCCTCACACCATACACAAAAACTAACTCAAAATGGATCAAACTCCTAAATGTTAAACATAAAACTATAAAGTTCATGCAAGAAAACATAAGGACAAAGCTAGGGTCCCTAATTTATGACATATACAGACTATCAAACATAACTAAAAATGCACGTACACCAGAAGCTAAACTAGATAACTGGCCCCCCCTAAACATTAAATACTTATAATCATCAAAAGGCTTCACCAAAGGAGTAAAAAGAGAACCTACAGACTAGGAAAAAAAAATTGGCAATGACATATCTGCCAAGGGTCTAATCTCTAAAATTTATAGAAAACTTCAACACCTCTACAAACAAAAAAACAAACAATCCCATTTAAGAATGGGCAAAGGATATGGATTGACATTTCACCAAAGAAGACATTCAGGCAGCAAACAAACATATGAAGAGCTGCTTGCTATCACTAGCCATTAGAGAGATGCAGATCAAAACTACAATGAGATACCATCTCACCCTGGCAATAATAGCACTGATCCAAAACACGGAAAACAACAAATGCTGGCAAGGTTGTGGGGAGACTGGAACTCTTACACACTACTGGTGGACTGAAAATGGTACAACCACTCTGGAAAGCAATATGGTACTTCCTTAAAAAGCTAGAAAATACTATGTGATCGAGCAATCCCACTCGTAGGTATATATCCTAGAGAAATAAGAGCTGTGACCTGAACAGACATATGCACACCCGTATTCATAGCCACATTCTTCACAAAAGCGAAAAGATGGAAACAACCTAAGTGTCCATCAGTGGATGAACGGATAAACATACAGTGGTGCACACACACAATGGGATATTACACAAGCATAAAGCGTATATAAAGCGTAATGATGCGTCTATGAAACATCTCACAACATGGATGCATCTGGAGGACATTATGCAGAGTGAAATAGGTCAATCACGAAAGGACAAATATTGGGTGAGACCACTATTGTAACAAGTCAAGAATAGGTTTACACAGAAAGAGACATTCTTTGATGGTTACCAGGGATGGGAGGGGAAGGGAGAGAGAATCACTAACTAGATAGTAGATAGGGGTGAATTCTGATGAAGGGAAAGACTGTACACAATATGGGGGAAGTCAGCATAACGTGACCAGGCAAAGGAAGACCCTGAGAGGCACACAAGAGTAAAGGGCAACCATTGTAAACACTGTAATATATACAATCCTGCGACAGCAGTAATAACAAACAGTAATTTGTGAGTGGATACATAGGTAGATATGTATGCTAAATAAGTGTAGGAGGACATACGGGAGTACACCTGGGAACGTATGCGGGCACGGTTATGGATATTTCTACATACGTATTTGTATGTGCTGCATGTATATTCACATATATGATAGAGCACATGGGGGCAACAGTTATGGAAACTTCTTAGACATAACTAAACACCTCACAGGACTGAGCTATGGGGCTGGGGTTTGAAAGCTAAGGACCATAGTCTCGGGGGACATCTAAGTAAATTGGCATAACATAGTTCATAAAGATACTGTTCTCCATCCTAGTTTGGTAAGTAGCATCTGGGGTCTTAAAAATTTGCAAGGAGCCATTTAAGAGACAGCTGTTTGTCTCTTCCCATCTGGAGTATAGGGGAGTGAAGAAAATCAAAGACTCAAGGAAGGAATTAGTCTAAAGAAGCAATTAGTCGAGAGGAATTAGCCCACATAAACCACAGTCTCCTCTAGCCTGAGACCAGAAGAACTAGATGGTGCCAGGCAGCTCTGACCAGGAACTCAACAGAAGGTCCCAGTTAGAAGGGGTGAAAAATGTAGAACAAAATTCAAATTTATAAAAAAAGACCAGACTTACTGGTCTGATAGAGACTGGAGGAACCCCCTAGTTATTTCCCTTAGACACTGTTATAACTTGGAACTGAAGCCACTCCCGGAAGCTACCTATAAAATACACAATAACACCTGTGAAGAATGTGCTCCTTAGAACAATCAACTGTATGAAACCAAAAGGGCGACATTTGCCCAAAAGCAAAGATGAGAACTCAGGGAGGGGCAAGGAAACTGGAAGGATGGAAATGGAGAATCCAGGGTGGAAATGGGGAGAGTGCTGTCACAATGCAAGGATCACAACCAATGTCATGGAGCAACTGGTGTACGAATTATTGAATGGAAAACTAATTGGCTGCATAGACTTTCACCTCAAGCACAATCTAGTTGTAAGGTGCTGTCAAGTGGTTTCCAACTCATAGCGACCCTATGTACAACAGAACGAAACGCTGCTGGGTCCTGTGCCATCCTCACAATAGTTGTTATGCTTGAGCCCATTGCTGCAGCCACTGTGTCAATCTATTTCCACGAGAGTCTTCCTCTTTTTCGATCACCCTCTACTTTACGTAGCATGATGTCCCTCTCCAAGGACTGGTCCCTTCTGATAACATGTCCAAAGTATGTGAGACAAAGTCTCACCATTCCTGAATCTAAGGAGCATTCTGGCTGTACTTCTTCCAAGACAGATTTGTTTGTTCTTCCAGCAGTCCATGGTATATTCAATATTCTTCGCTGACACCATAATTCAAAAGTGTCAATTCTTCTTCAGTCTTCTTTATTCATTGTCCAGCTTTCACATTCTTATGAGGCAATTGAAAATACCATGGCTGGGGTGAGGCACACCTTAGTCCTCAAAGTGACATCTTTACTTTTTAACACTTTGAAGAGTTCTTTTGCAGCAGATTTGCCCAGTGCAATGCGTCTTTTGATTTCTTGACTGCTGCTTCCATGGGTGTTGATTGTGGACCCAAGTAAAATGAAATCCTTTACAACTTCAGTCCTTCGGTACCATTGATTCTTGATCATATGCTACCTCATGTCTGTCAGTTTCTCATGCTGTGGCGGCTTGTGTGTTGCTGTGATGCTATTTCAAACACCAGCAGGATCACCCCTGGTGGACAGATTTCAGCAGAGCTTCCAGACTAAGACAGACTAGGAAGAAGGACCTGGAGGTCTACTTCTGAAAAAATTGGCCAGTGAAAACCTTACGAATATCAAACAAAAGAATTGATGAAGTAAAAGAGCCGAACAGAAGATTTCAAAGGGTGGCTTGAGAAGACAGAGTAAAGTATTATAATGAAATGTGAGAAGACCTGGAAGTAGAAAACCAAAGGGGAAGAACACTCTCTGCATTTCTTAAGCTGAAAGAACTGAAGAAAAAATTCAAGCCTTGAGTTGCAATATTGAAGGATTCTATGGGGAAAATATTGAACAATGCATGAAGCATGAAAAGAAGATGGAAGGAATACACAGAATCACTGTACCAAAAAGAACTGGTCCAGATTCAACCATTCAACCATTTCAGTAGATAGCATATGATCCAAGCACAATAAAATGTTTTAAAAAAAAGACCCTTAACTTAATTTTATCTGTGAAGACCCTTTTCGCAAATAAGGTCACATTCAAAAGTTCTGGTGGACATATCTTTTTGGGGGCCATCATTCAACCTACTACACTATAGTTGCCCCATTTTGCTGAGAAGGAAAATTAACTCCTCGAAAACAGAGGAGGGCCAGTATTGTGTTAGGAATGTGGACTTATGAGGGGTGTTAGACTGGGTTTGAATTCTAGCATTGCTAGTTATTAATTCTGTGACTTCAAGACTTCTGTTACTTAATCTCTTAAAGACCAGTTTCCTGGAGATGAGGAAGACAATGCATAGGTTGTTGTGAGAATTAAATGAGAATATCTATATTCTTAGTGCCTGACACGTAGTAGGTGTTTAATAAATATTAGTCATTTGAGGGTTGTGTTTTTTCCTGTAAGAGTGAGAGAATTAAACTTCTATCCCACTCCGTATAGAAGAAAACCTGGTAACACACTTGCCTTTTGTCAAGAGAGAAGAACAGTTTCAGACCTTCAGGCTTTCCTCCTGAGAATAGAGTGGTGTCAACAGCCTCAGGTGCCTGGACACCTGCGTCCTTCCCTTCTCTGGCCCACCCCTGGCCCTATGCTCCTTGGTCTCCTCCATATTATTTAGAAAGATGAGAGAGTTCCTGTGCCCCCTGCATGGCCACCCTGGTCATCACATTGAGTAGATGTATAAGGAGGCTGCCCTGAATTAGGGGAGTGGAAGAACTTGCTGTGACCTTGGATAAGTCCCTTCTTCCCTCCAGTGTCACGATCACAAGATGAGAGTTGAATGTGCTAACGTCTGTCATGGATTGAATTATATCCCCCAAAAATGTGTGTATCCATTTGGCTGGGGCATGATTCCTAGTATTGTGTAATTTTCCTATATGTTGTAGATCCTGCCTCTGTGATGCTAATGAAGGACAATGGGTGGCAGTTGTGTTAGTAAGGCAGGACTCAATCTACAAGATTGGATTGTGTCCTGAGGCAATGTCTTGAGATATAAAAGTGAGCAGAGAGACGGGGGGACCTCATACCACAAAGAAAGTGATGCTGGGAGCAGAGTGCGTCCTTTGGACCCAGGGTCCCTGCGCAGAGAAACTCCTAGTCCAGGGAAACATTGATGAGAAGCCAACAGAGAGAAAGGCTTCCTCTGGAGCTAACACCCTGAATTTGGACTTTTAGCCTACCTTAAGGAAATAAACTTCTCTTTGTTAAAACCATCCACTTGTGGTATTTCTGTTATAGCAGCACTAGATGACTAAGACAATGTCTAAGATTCTTTCCAGCTTTGAATTCTCTAATTGTAAGGCTGCAGAGAGAGCTCCCTTTAGCTACATTCCCTATTACCCAGACCTGGCCACTGTGCCTTACCCATAACAGCTGCTGTGGAGGACTCTACTGTGTGGTGTCTTGGAAGCAGCAGTGCATCAAAGTCCCATGCTTCCACTTTTCCATGACTTCCTTCCCAAGACAGACTAAAGAGACCCAGAGAAACAAACCAAGAGACTCTAGGGTTGCATTAAAGGCAATATTACAGAAGGAGGCTTGTAAGGTCATCTTCTAGGCTCATTTCACCGACAGCAGCCCAGCAACATAGACACCCTTTTTCAACTTCCATTTTTACCATTAGAGTGGGACCCAGAGGATTGTGAATAGGCCAGAGTAGAGTCAAGGGCCCTGGACTAACAATAATCAGCAGATCTTGGTTCTAGGGCCAATTTTCCCATCTATTTGGCCACTTCTGACCTTGCACAAATCTTGCCTGGGTCTTCACAATTTTCTTTAGGTCTGAATGGGACTAGGTCCGTGAAAACCATTTGCAGACTGTAAAATGCTGATCCAGCGTAGGAATGCAGGAGGCACCCTGGTTTCCCAGTCCAGGTGTGTGCATCTGGAAACCACCTTTACTGAGCGTGCTCCCACAGAAAGCCCCTAGGCTGCAAGCTCCTAACAACAGGAGCACAGTAACTCTTCTGACCTGCCCTCACTGAGGGCTTACTCACTGCTGCGAACTCAACTCTCTGCTTTTAAATCGCCTGCTGGAACCCATGTTGTTGCAGAGGATGGCAACCTGGGGGTTAGGGCAGGATGGGGTTCTGGTGGGGCTGGTGGCATGTTGTTACCCTAGTTACATTCGGAAAGCAGTGCTAAGCTGCTGAAAGTTTCGCACCAGTGGGCCTGTCCCCTGGGCCGTTTCTAGCCTGGGTTTCTGGGAGCAGGGGTGTGGAGACAAGTGGCTGGTAGGGACTTGGGGAAGAGTCGCTCTTACACCAATGTTGGGCAGAGAGGACAGAGCCATGATTGTCCCTCCAGGACAGCAGGGCTGGCTCTGGGCCTCAGAGCATCATCTTGGTTCCCCTGTGAGTCAAGATGAGTAGTGTATATGTTTACATCACTCAAACCCGCAAATGAAATCATAACCAAAGTGAGAGGAGAAAGCAAAAGGAAGTGAGATATGGCCATGACTTCCTAAGGGCAAATGCGTAGGGTTTGATTTGACTTGGAGATGTGTGCACAGGCTATTGGAATATGATGTTATAAGATGGGGCTACTTCTAGGCACACTGCACTTTTAAACCCAAAGGGATCCCTATCTCCACAATTTCCTTTTCTCTCTTTGTCTTAGTTATTATTTATTGGGAGTCTATTGGTGGTGCAAACAATTAAGGCACTCAGCTGTTAACCGAAAGGTTGGAGGTTCGAGTCTACCCAGAGGTGCCTCAGAAGAAAGGCCTGGTGATCTACTTTGGAAAAATCAGCCATTGAGCACCCTGTGGAGCACAGCTCTACTCTGACACACATGAGTCGAGTCAACTCGATGGCAACTGGTTTATTATTTATTAAACTCTTAATCTGTACCAGGCAAATGCCATGCAGTTAATAAATATTCTCGTGCAATCTTCATAAAACTCTGTGAAATTAGCTTTCTTATCCTATTTTACAGTTCAGAGAAACAAAATTCAGAGAGGGCAAGTAACTTGTCCTGGATTATTCAGCAGGTAGGTGGTAAAGATAGGATTGGAAACCCATTCTTCCTGGCTGTTCAGCCCCTAAGCTTTCTACTTATGCCCCACCATCTTCCTTCCTTTGCCTCTTTCCTGGCTAACTAGCAAAAGGCCATGAACATCATGATTACATTTCTTTAACAAGGTTCGAAAGTGTGTTCATTCGATAAAGATTGATGGAACTCCTAGTGTATGCCAGGCACCATACTAGGCATAGAAGCCACGAGCCACACAGAAAACTAAAGGGAAAGCCATCTCCCAGATAATGTCCTTCCCTGTCACACCATTAATGCCTTTCCCATTAGGCTGCCCCTCATAGGGCTTCATGTGAGTAAGTGCAGGCCAAGAAGAAGTAGGCCTGAAATTTCTTGCCTACACCACCAGAATCATTGTGGGCCCCTTAAGAAAGCGCTTATTATCATTGTAGATGAGATAGAGATTTTCCCAGTGGTAGGTGGTCAGACCACCAAACATCTGTCAGTTTGTCTGACTGAGGTGGCTTGCATGTTGCTGTGATGCTGGAAGCTATGCCACTGGTATTTCAAATACCAGTAGGGTTACCCATGGTGGACAGTTTTCATCAGAGCTTCCAGACTAAGAAAGACTAGGAAGAAAGATTTGGTGATGTATTTCCAAAAATCAGCCAATGAGAACTCTACTGATCAGAGCTGAATATTGTCCTATTGGAGGCAAATATGCCAACCACTGTGCAGATGACTCAAGACGGGGCACATTTTGCTCTGTCATACTAGGGTTGCCATGGGTTGGAGCTGTCTTGACAGCAACTAATAACAATAACAAGGGGTCAGAAAACCTGGGTTGTGGCAGGAGCTTTGCCACTTAGTAAGCTGTGTGACTCTCACAGTCTCTGATCCCTCATCTGTCCAACAAGGAAGCTGGGCCATGTGGTCTCTATGTCCCTCTCAGTTCTAACACATCACCAATTCAACTGAGTTCTCTAATTCAACCCTCTGTCCAGACAAAGGAATCCTGAGGCCTAATTTGAAAGTTTGAGATGTTGACTAGTTTTTCTCATCCCCAGCCTTAGGATCTGCTATTAATCCATTTTTCTTTTTTGTTTCTGTACTTTTGACTCATTTGTCATCTACAGAGGCCTTTGACATTGTTGATGATATCAGTTTTGTACGAGACACATGTACATCCAAAATCTAGAAGTATGCTTCATTATGACCTATATGTTTCCCTTGAAAAGCAACATGCAAATCAAGAAACTGTAAATTGAATTCTTTTTTCAATGAATTAGTGCTTCTTGCCTGAAAGGTTCGAGTCCACCCAAAGGCGCCTTGGAAAAAAGGCCTGGCAATCTACTTCTGAAAACTCAGCCCTTGAAAACCCTATGGAGCATAGCTCTACTCTGACACACATGGGGTCACCATGAGTCAGAGCTGACTTGACAGCAATTGTTTTAATTGTATCATAAAGGGTAGATAAAAAGGGAGTACAACATATTTCTGTTTGGAAAATTTGTATTTTTATATATTCGGATTGCTTTAACGTGAGATACAGAAACAGTTTCTTAAAACCCAGTCTGTCTGGTATAGTTTGTATAAGATAGGGGCCAGGAAAGATTTTTTTTTTCCCCTAGAAACTTCAGGAAAGGTGTTTTCTGTTCTTGATGATTTGCTGACTGTAAATGGCTATACTCATTCTGTGTCAAGTATATAAATTATACTGTTTCTAGTCCTTAAACAATCCTCAAGAACAGCTTTTACTAGGCCCCATTTGTGGGCAAATTGAAGTTCAGGGAATGTACGTAACTTCTTCCAGGTCGTTTGGATGGTAAGTGACAGATGTGGTGTTCAAGCTGAGTTCAGTCTAAATCCAAATTGTTACCCTTGTTCCACTATCTATGCCGCCCGAAAGAGAGAGGACATTGACTAATACCCAGATGGTTTAATACATGCCTGGAATAAGCAAGGAGAAAGTGGTTCCAGTAAGGAGGTTTTTCAGAAAATGTATAGGGAGAGTGGGCTAATGCTAGCTGGCACCGTAACGTCTTTGTGTGAGTTAGAAAAAGGTACCTCTTCCTGGGGGATGCTGGTGGCTTGCTGAGTAGAGCAAGGGCTGGCCTTCCCACCCTCCACCCAGCCCGTCTTCTGGGGACCCCAGTTTAGGGAACAAATTGTACAGCTACCCTATGAAGGAGAAGTGGAGTTACAAGTAATGGGTGGCTGTAGGTGACGAGGACGGTCTTGAGGTTGGAAAGCCTGGTGACAGACGACTGCGTTGGTCATGTTACGATCTTCAGATATTTATACTTCTCGCTCTCTCTTTTCTTTTGCAAATAGTTGAGTGAGCAGAGGAAGCTCTTCATACTGTTGATGAGGTTTAGCTTGATTTCCAAACGCCAAGTTCAGTTGGAGAGATTGACCACACTTCCCAGGGCTGGTCCGGCCAGAAGCCAGGGCAGAGGTAATGCATCATTCTTGTTACTAAGTCATCCCAAAGAAAGTTCACGTTGGCTTATCGTAAACGTATTCACTTATACTAACTTGGCCATCGGTCCCATTTGTGTTTTTAATGATTTTCTGCCTCTTCTTTTCAACCTCACTCATTTCCTTTGCCTTGTCTAGGTCTCTGCTTAAATTGTCATCAGCCATGACATTTGGGCTTCGGTTAATGATATGGAAGAAGAAGGAGGAGGAGGTGGAGGAGGTGGAAGAAGAGAAAGAAAGAGAAGAAAACGAAATCACATGGAGTCTGTTAATACAGCTCCGCTACAAAAGGGGGAAGGAAGGAGGCAAGAAAGTAGCGCTAAGGAAGAGAAAGGTATTTGCACACATAGAAGGAGGGAACTTTGAGTTTTAAGAGATTGGCCAAAAAAAATTCGAATCACAGAGTTTTCATGTGGAAATCATCCTAATGATTCAATGATAGTGCCCAGCATCTGTAAAGACTTGACATTTAGCATGCATCATTTCATGGTAAGACTGTTCCATGGGAAGGACAACCTTGTCAGATGCATGGGTACCAGATCCCCATTTTATGGATAAGATGATTGAGGTTAGAGAGTTTGACTGGTTCAAGATCACTCAGAGCCCAGGTTCACACTCAAGTGTTCTGGTTCTAAGTACTGTGGGCGCCAACTAAACGCTGGGTCTAGCTCCCTTCTTTTCTAGAGGAGGAGGGGGAATCCAGTGACAGGATGTGATTCGCTCAACTGCGCATAGCCGCGGAGAGAAAGCCAAATGAGCAGACCTCCTAGTGCCAGGTGGTGACAACTCCGCCCTTCCCTGTAGACCTTCAGCCAGTGGGGGCGGGGCCGGGCCCAGAATTTGACATTCACAGGTGTTTCGTAAGTGCTCATTGTAGGTGAATCTAGTTATGAATGGAAAAATGCACGACTCGGGTTGCCAATATGGGGACAGGTGTGTGCGCGTGCGGCACGCGCGCAGGGGAGCGGGGAGGGGAGCCATGGCGGGTAGTGAGAGCCCTGGAAGCTACAGCAAAATGAGCGCATCTGTCTGGCGGCCCACAGTGACCACTGTAAACCAGAGGGAGAAATCACCAGTAACCTCTGGGCCTCAGGTTGGAGTGGAGGAAAACCCGTCAAAGCCACTCATGGAGGGTCGCGCTGAGATTCCCCACAGCAGGTCAGTCGCCATTAGAAGAACTCCCCTACGCAGTCGATGGCTTCCTTCTCCTGGGTTCCCCACCAGAGGAAGGGCTTGCCTCTGTATTCTGGGGGAGTGTGCAGGTCGATCTCTGGGCCAAAGGAAGTGGGGGACGCAGCGGTGAGTGGGGTGTAGTGGGGGTGCACGCAGGACTACAAGCAGAAAGGAGCCACCTTCCGACTTCTCTTTCCATGAAGTGGTGAACTGAGACTTTGGTTAACAAAATTAACAAAACAGTTAAAGTAAGATAGTTAAAAAAACAAAACAAGTTCCAACCCATATATGGGTCTCTCTCTCTCTCCTGTTTCCCTTTCCCCCTCTCCCACTCTCTCTCCCGTCTTGTTTCTCTTTTTCTTTCTTTCCTTCCTCCCTCTCCCTGTTTTTTCTCCCCCACTCACTTTCCTTCTCTCTCCCTCCTCCTTTTTCCCTTTCTCTGTGTCCCCCCTCCCTCGCTCTCCCTCCTCCTCCCTCCTCTCTGGCTCCCCTCCATTCTCCCTTCCTTCCCCCACCCCTGCCCCACATGTATTTCTTTCATTTCGTTTTATTTGCGGTCCCGGTGAACCCTTTTGGCTGAAGGCACAGTACTTCCTGACGCACGCACACCTCAGGTGTGGTGGGCGCTCCCAAAGTGTGTATTAATCAGCCCCACAGCACCATCTGTCACGACTTCGGCTTAATTAGAAAAGGAGCCTGAAAAGAGGAGGCGTCAAATGGGAGGAGGGGCGGGAGGAGCGGCAGCTGAGCTGTGAAAGGAAGCCAGCATCCTCACCAATGGCTCTGAGAATCGCCAGGCCTGCCCAGATGTGGGGGGAGCGAAGGGGTGAGGGATGCTGGGGAAAGCTGTGAGAGGGACAGATTAAACTGCAGTAAAGCAAGTGTGGCGGTGGGGGGCCGGTAGTTCAGCGGTAGAATTCTCGCCTTCCATGCCGGAGTCCCCGATCATTCCCGGCCAATACACCTCTTGTCCGTGGAGGCTTGCGTGCTGCTGTGGTGCTGATCGGGTTTCAGTGGAGCTTCCAGACTAAGATGGACTAGGAAAGATAGGTCTGGCGATCGACTTCTGAAAACCAGCCAATGAAAACCCTATGGATCACAAAGGTCCAATCTGCGACCAATCATGGGGATTGCGCAGGACTGGGCAGCGTTTCATTGTTATGCATTGGGGTTGTTGTGAGTTGGGCGCTGACTTGACAGCAGCTAACAAGAACAAAGTGTGAATTTCCATTGACTTCCAGATAATTCTCAAAGACTTCAATAGCTAGGAAAAAATGAGCTGAGGACTAGGTCCTGAGAATCCTCCTCTCGTGTCTGCATGTGGCCCTTCCCATTGCCTTCAGAAAAACAGCCACATCAGGTTTGCCCACGAGGTCGGTTCAATTAGCCAGGCACATTTAAGTTTTGCAAAGTTGAAAACAAAACAAAATTCGCTTTGGATCCACAGACCCTACAAGCTGGGAGAAAGGTAAATCCGGTTACAAAAGCCCGGTTTTTCCCATCCTTTGCGATTCTCCTCCCCTTTGAGTGTCGGGAGATGCTGTGCCGATTCGAAGCCGCTGTTACCTTTCTTTCAGGAGGAGAGTTTCCGGCATCCCTGGGTAGCGCAGTTAAGACTGGCGGTTTGAATCCACACAGACGCTCCTTGGAAAACAGGCCTGGTGATCTGCTTCCGAAAGGTCACAGCCTTGCAAACCCGATGGGGCAGTTCTACTCTGCACACAAGGGTCACTATGAGCCCGTGCACTTGGATGGCACCTAACAACAACAATTACCTTTCTTTCAGGAGGGTGGTTTATCTACGGAAGAACTGAACCCCCTCTCCGGGGTAGGGAGGCAGTAGGAGACCGAGGTGTGAGGGCGTGTTCTATGTGTCCCTGATATTTACGTGCGTGCAAAGTGCGTCATATTCTTTAGCAAGCCAGCTACTCCAGGGACTGTGCCATACGCATATTTATAGAGACCTGATCACATGGTAGCCACTCAGTGAAGAGGAAGTATAAAGTTCAGTAGGTCCAGAGCAATTACAACTTACAGACGGAATCGCTCCCACGGCTTTGAGAGGCTTCATCATTTTTTTTTTTTTTTTTATATATTACTGTTCTGAGGGTTCTTAATAGAAGCACGGCATTACAATGACCCCTTTCATTCTCTGCTATACAGTAAAATGTCCTTAACAGGGCCCAGCATTTTGGAATTTATGCTAATTATAACACGGTGATCTTATTGGCTAAGAAGTTTGAACGGACCGTTGTAATTTAGAAATCTCTACTTTCATGAGATCTACACGTATAACACAGTGTTTGTATAAACTGTAGTTTTAGATTCACTTAGTTAGCTTTCCTGATTAGTACCTGTTCGTTTCTAAGCGTATAGCATCCGCAGTATGTAATATAATTATCAGTATTTCTTTGAATGAATCCTGGAGTTAGGATTTTTTTTTAAAAATTATTTTAAATGAGACTCTCAGACTCCCGTCTTTCAAAATAATAAGGTTTTACTGTATTTGATTTGGACGCAGCAAGCTTTCTTTAGCCATGTGACAAGTAAGAAAGCTGAAGCCTTGGGAAGGACATGTTCTTACTAGAGACGCCCCATCTGCCCAGACCACTGTGGCCAAGGGACATTGTACGCTTTCCACCAACGACAGCTGGAGTCCCTGGGTGGTGAAAACACTTAAAGGCTCAGCTGCTAACCGAAGGTTTGGAGGTTCCAGTTCACCCTGAGATGCCTCAGAAGAAAGGCCTGGGGAACTACTTCCAAAAAAATCAGCCATTGAAAACCCTATGGGGCAATTTTACTCTGACACACATGGGGTCACCGTGACTTAGAGTCTGCTTGACAGCAACTGGTTTGTTTTATCATTTTTGTTCGAGTTTCTGGGTGGTTTGTTGGTTCTGGTTTACCTAAAGCAGCTGCCACTTGAGCCCACTCTGGTGTCTTACTGGTTATTGCCTTTGTTCCCTCCCCTACCAGGTTATTACTTTTCCATGGCAACCAAAGAAAGGTGTGACCGTCACCTTCATTTCCCCTCAGCTCAGGAGTCTGGGTGCATTTTTATGACACTTTGTCTGAGGGGGGCTATGAGGAGGTGTGGGGAAGGAAAGCCTTGCTCCCTCCCCTGGAGTCACCCCCCCCATCCCACTCCCTCACTCTAGAAACCTTACCCTGACTTCTCCCTGCATTTGGATTAGTTGCCCTTCCTCTGAACTTGGGAGCAACATGCAAAGAACAGGGATTTTAGAGCCTGGAAGGCCTGGGTTTGGATCTCAGTTCTAATACTTACAGCGGGGTCACTTTAAGCAAGGGGACATTGGTGGTTCCGTGGTAGAATTCTCACGTGGGAGACCTTGGTTCGATTCTGGCCATTGCTCCTTATGGGCAGCCACCACCCGTCTGTCAGTGGAGGCTTGCGGGTTGCTATGATGCTGAGCAGGTTTCAACAGAGTTTCCAGACTAAGACAAACTAGGAAGACAGGCCTGACGATCTACTTCTGCAAGTCAGCTATGAAAACCCTGTGGATCACAATGGTCTGCTCCGCGAGTGATCATGGGGATGGTGAAGGACTGGGCAGCATTTCATCCCGTGGCGTAAGGGGTCATCAGGGGCCCACGCATTGGCAGCTAACAACAAAAACAGCAACAACCTTAAGCTAGTTCCCTAACATCTATGAGCCTGTCTCCTCAACAGGAGGATAACAAAACTAACTGGGGAGGACTGTGAGCGAAAATGCCCGTAACATACGTAGTATCCAGAATAATACACCCCAAAATGGCAATTATTTTGATTATTCTAGTATTTGCCACACGGTACTGTGATCGTGTTTAGCTGTCTTTCTTCCCCCTCAGGACTGTGAGCTCTTTTAGAAGATATTTTTCTATCCCTGAATCTTGGAGAAATACGTGGCACAGAGTAGACATTGCATAAATGTTTGCTTCATGAATGAATCATTCAATCAAGAAATCCACGGGAATTGCGGGATCCATCTTTAATTTGGCTGGCTTGGTTTGGGCATCATTCAAGCCTATTTCTTGAGGTCTGTTTGAGACTAGAGACCATTCTAAACACCAAGGGAATCAGAAAAAGACCAGAGAATGAACATATTAAAGAAGTTGGATTTGATATTTTGGTCCTTAAAATGTATCATGCCCATAATAATGATAAAACTCTCTATACCAGTAACAGTTGTTGACATTGAGTTGATTTCAACTCATAGTGACTGTCTTAGTCAGCTAGTGCTGCTATAAGAGAAATACCACAAGCGTATAGCTTTAACAAAGAGAAATTTATTCTCTCACAGTCCAGTAGGCTACAAGTCCAAATTCAGGGTGTCCGCACCAGAGGAAGGCTTTGTCTTCTCTGTCGGCTCTGGAGGAAGGTCCTTGTGATGCATCAGTCTTCCCTTGGTCTGGGAGCATCTCAGCACAGGAACCTCAGGTCCAAAGGATGCGCTCTGCTCCCAGCACTGCTTTCTTGGTGGTTTGAGGTTCCCATGTGTATCT
Organism: Dugong dugon; assembly: GCA_030035585.1. Lineage (NCBI taxonomy): Eukaryota > Metazoa > Chordata > Mammalia > Sirenia > Dugongidae > Dugong > Dugong dugon. The sequence continues at coordinate 6,798,101 of CM057464.1, read as the reverse complement.
GCTCGCTTCTCTCTTCTATATCTCAAAAAAGATTGGCTCAAGACACCATCCAATCTTGTACACCTCATCAGTATAACCGCCACTAATCCATCCCATTACATCATAATGATTGAATTTACAACACACAAGGAAATCACAGCAGATTACAAAATGGTACACAATTCTACAACACAGGGAATCATGACCCAGCCAAGCTGACAGACATTTTTGGGGGACACAGGTCAATCCATGACAATGACCTTATGCATGTCAGAGTAGAACTGTGCTCCATAAGATTTTCAATAGCTGATTTTTCAGAAGTAGATCATCAGGCCTTTCTTCCAAGGTGTCTCTGGGTGGACTGAAACCTCCAACCTTTGGGTTAGCAGCCAAGCATGTTAACTGTTTCCGCCACTTGAGAACTTACTGTACATAAAACAAAAAGTAACTGACCGTTTCACGGCCTTGAACGTGCACATTCTGAGCATTGAAATGAGAGGTGCAAAATGCAAAAAAAAAATAAAAACTCCACGAGTTTTCTCTCCCCCTGCCCTCAGGCATTTCTCATTTATGGGCAGGACAATCGTGTTCCTTCCAAGTCCCATTCAGGGAAAGCATTCAAATCTTAGAGAAACTTGCAAAAATAAACAATGGTTGGCATCTCCTTGGGAAGAAGAGAAAACTCAAAGCTTTGATAGATTTTAAACTGCAGCCCCCTGGGACCCTCTAAATGACTCATAAATACAGCCGATGGAATATTGCCTACATGTAGTTTCCACTTACAGTCCCCTTTAAGATTCTGTTCTGGCCCCTTGAGAATTAATACACACAATAACAGAATTGCTGATGTATTATTAATCTTTTTGCTGATTGAAGCGTTTTTTCTTCCAAGGTGAGAGTGAGGCTGGGATAGGAGAGAAAACTAGACCACTAGGAAAGCAGAGGGGAAAAAAATGTCGTTTCCAGACTTCAGGAAATATACTAAGTATTTCTCTTTTTTTAGCCTCACTAAGGCGCCCTGGTGGCACAGTGGTTCAGAGATAGGGCTGCTAACCAAAAGGTCAGCAGTTCGAATCCACCAGCCACTCCTTGGAAACCCTATGGAGCAGTTCTGCTCTGTCCTACAGGGTCACTATGAGTCAGCATCCACTCGACAACAACCAGAGTTTTGTTTTTTTAAGGCATCTTGATGGAGGGGCCTGGCTGGCCCAGAGCCATGGGCTTCAGCTTATGACAAGCATCCCCTATCCTGGCTTGTGAATGTCTTAGAATAGAGTTGCCAAGAACTTTCCAGGTGGAGCCTGGGACAGCAATTCCATGAGACCAATAAACCACCCTCCCCAGAACCATCCGCTACAAGGAAAAAGTTTTCCTACCATAGCAGAAGGGTATTTTTCTATGGTTTGAGAACTTTTACCTGTGAACACACATCACCAGTTGAACCTGGTGGTGAACATCCCAAATTTACACCGGCCTCTGAAGGAGCCCCCCAGGTGGGGGAGGAAGGAAGGTGACTTGACTTGGAGATGAGCCTGAAAGGCTATCGTCATTACCAAAATCCTCAGCGAAGAATTATTTTGGTTGTGGCCAGTGATGGTCGAGTGGGCTCTGACTCATGGCAGCCCTGTGTGTAACAGAGCAAAACATTGCCCGGTCCCCCGCCATCTGCAGGATCGTTGGCGTGTTTCAGCCCAGTGTTGCAGCTACTGTGTCAATCCACCTCATAAAGGGGTTCCCTCGTTTTCGCCAACCCTCCACTTTACCAAACATGATGTCTGTCATGGACTGAATTATGTCCCCCCAAAAATGTGTGTATCAGTTTGTCTGGGCCATGATTCCTGGTATGGGGTGATCTTCCTATCTGTTGTAAATCCTGCCTCTGTGATGTTAATGAGGGAGGAAGGGTGGCAGTTGTGTTAGTGAGGCAGGACTCAGTCTACAAGGTCGGATTGTGTCCTGAGGCAATCTCTTGAGATATAAAAGGGAGAAGTGAGCAGAGAGACAAGGGGACTTCATACCATCAAGAAAGTGGTGCCGGGAGCAGAGCGTGTCCTTTGGACCTGGGGTCACTGCGTGGAGAAGCTCCTAGTCCGGGGGAACATGGATGAGAAGGCCGACAGAGAGAAAGCCTTCCCCTGGAGCCGACACCCTGAATTTGGACTTTTAGCCTACTTTACTGTGAGGAAATAAAGTTCTCTTTGTTAAAACCATCCACTTGTGGTATTTCTGTTAGAGCAGCACTAGATGACTAATACAATGCCTTTTTCTAGCAATTGGTCTTTCCTGATGATGTGTCCAAAGTAAGTAAGACAAAGTCTCATTATCACTGCTTCTAAGGAACATTCTGGCAGTCTTTCTTTTCTGGCAGTTTTGTTCATTCTTTTGGCATTGCACGGTATATTCAATATTCTGCCCCAACACCACAGTTCCAATGAATCAGTCCTTCTCCTGTCTTCCTTTTTCACTATCCCACTTCCACATGCATATGAAGCAATTGAAAAGCCACAGCCAGTGTGAAATTATAATGCGATCTTGTTCTAAGGTGGGTCGGGGAAAGACGCAAAAGGAGAGGCAGTAGGCGTTGTGCTTTATTGCTTCTTCCCCCACGTCCAGCCTCTCTTAGAGGTTAGGAGATGGGCAGGAACTGCAGGAAAGAAAACATCAACTCCTTTATTTTCGTTTCGTTTTCCTCCTCCTGCACCACCTTAGGAAGCTCAGATGATGATCCAAAAGATACTCAAGCAAGGCTAGGCGACTTCTTTCATGAAGGCAAGGGAGATAGGAAGCCCGGAAGCTGACGATCTACTTCTGCAAATCAGCTATGAAAACCTTGTGGATCACAATGGTCTGCTCCGCGAGTCTCTTTCACCCCCTGGGGGGTGCAAATGGGTTAAGGCGCTCTGCTGCTAACCAAAAGGTTGGAGGTTCAAGGACACCCAGAGGTGCCTCAGAAGAAAGGCCTGGCAGTCTACTTTGGAAAAATCAGCCATTGAGAACCCTATGGAGCACAGTTCTACTCTGACACACATGGGGTCACCATGAGTCAGAGTCGACTCCACGGCAGCTGGTTTTACCCTGTGGGGAGCCGGCAGACTGTGAGTTCTTCGGGGAGGCAAGGGTTGGCTCCACAGGGAAGCTGAAGATTCCGTGTTCCCTCTCCCAGATTCTCCATCAGGGGGAAGGCTATGAGATCACTTCTGTTGGCTGTAGTGGGTCCAGGGTCTGGTGAGGATGTGGCCAGAGCAGGTCCTAACCAGAGAGATTCCATGGCAAGGTCTGGGCTGTGTCCCTGCTGCCCAGCTTTCCTTAGCATCTGCCCATTTTCAGAGCTCGGTTTTCTAGCCTTCCAGTCAGTTCTGTGAACTGCTAAAACTATCCCAATAAATTCCTTTCTGCTCCAAGTTAATAAACTGGTGTCTTTTGCTTGAATCCAGGAACTCTAGCCAATGCAATATGTTTAACACGTATGATAAATCCAGGGCACCTAGTAGGATGTTCACGAAAGCAGGCACCCACCAGAGAATTCCGATGGTTATTGTTAGCCCATTAGAGTTATGTCCTGGTATTCCAGATTCCACACTGGATGTTTCAACTACTCAGATATCTGGGATGTGTTACAATATTTTGTTGAGATATGAAATCTTATTGCCTTTGCAAGAATACACATCAAATTATTTGTTAATTGTTTGATGTTTTACAGTGAGCATATAGTATTTGTAATCATCAAAAATACAAAAAAACAAAACAAAAAAAAAAACCCGTTGCCGTCGAGTCGATTTCAACTCAGAGCGACCCTATAGGACAGAGTAGAACTGCTCCATAGAGTTTCCAAGGAGCGCCTGGTGGATTCGAACTGCCGACCTTCTGGTTAGCAGCTGTAGCACTTAACTGCTACGCCACCAGGGTTTCTTCATCAAAAATAGGAAATATATTTCATCTTAAAAAAAGAGAAACATGGCTTTGATTTAGATTGTGTGTACTCAGAGGCAACAAAGCTTTGGGAATTGATTGATCTCAAATGACTGATTAGCACGCTCACATAGTGAAAGAGACAAACATATTCTGCAATTGTATTCAAGAATGGTGCTCTGTGGATGATCAGGGTCTTCTGGTGGAATTCACCTAAAAAGCCTTTAATGGTTAAAGAAATAGCCTAAGAAAATGAAGTTGAATAATTTGGGTTAAGGCCTGGGTTGTAATCTACATTCCATTAATAATTTGTTAATACAGCAATTTGGTCTGTTCACAGCTTGAGCATCCATGCATAGCACCAAAGCATTTTATCAGTTAGCTAAGTCCTTGTGATCCACAGTGTGGTACAAGGATCAGCAGCATCAACATCACCAGGAAGTCTGGCAGAAATGCAGGATCCCAGGCCCCAGCCCAGACCTACTGAATCAGAATCAGCCTTTTAACAAGATCTCCAGTCCCTTCATAAGCACAAAAAAGTCTGAGAAGCACTGGTAAGTAACTTGACCATTACTGTTGTGAGCTGCCTCCCAGCTAGCCCCCAACTCATGGCGACCCCATGCAGACAGGGACAAAATGCTGCTCGAACCTGCACCGGCCCCATGATCACCTGCGGATGGGATTGTTGTGATCCAGGGGGTTTTCGTGACTGATTTTCAGAAGTAGATTGCCGGGCCTTTCTTCCTGGCCTATCTTAGTTTGGAAGCTCCTCTGATACCTGTTCAGCATCATAGCAACATGCACATGCAAGCCTCCGCTGACAGATGGGGGGTGGCTGTGCATGAGGTGCATTGGCCGAGAATCAAATCTGAGTCTGCTGCCTGGAAGGAGAGAATTCTACCACTGAACCACATTGCACCCAACTTGGTCATTAAAAAGGAAAACCAAACCCGTTGCTGTCGAGTCGATTCTGACTCATAGTGACCCTATAGGACAGAGTAGAACTGCCCCATAGAGTTTCCAAGGAGCGACTGGTGAATTCAAACTGCCGACCTTCCGGTTAGTAGTCGTAGCTCTTAACCACTGCGTTGGAAAAAATGTCACCACTAGTTGCCACCAACCAGGTTGGGATAAAACTTGTAAGCCCATTTTCAAGTATCTGTGATTTACTCTGGGGTTGTTAACCTACTGAGTGCTATATTCTTTAACGGAACAGCCTGAGGAAATTTCCGCCTTACCCCCTGTGAAATGATCTGCTTTTTCACACTGAAGGGTGGAGGGGCGCAGAAGCCTCTTTGCTCCTTTCATTTGCCGCTGGCTTGGAATGAGAATTTTAGAGGCAACAGGGAGAAAATCATCTTAAATTGTCTACATCCCTGAAAGGTGGTGATTTCATGCTTTGGTGTGGGACTGAGTCAGACTGCACTTTGCCCAAGCTTTTTGCTTGGGACAGACAGGTCCTGCCCTAGAAACAGATACGCTTAATCGCGTAATCGGTAGAATGGATTAGATCCTGAGGAAGTCATTATCATGGAGCGTCAGTGAGTAACATTAACATGTATTTTTAATAAGTCTGTAATTACTTATTCTACAATAGACCATATGGTCTACTCACTTTTCATGGACTTAAACACTTAAGCCCTCAAATGCCATCTTGCCTTAAAAACACACCCACGCACACTCCACTTCCCTTCAAAGAAAACAAAAGGATTGCATTTGGACCTGGGAGCAAAAATTCAAATGACTATCAAAGACAGGAATTTTACACTTGTGTCTAGAAGGCTGCAGGGACAAGTTCTGGCCACATCTCCCGCCTTCTCTCCTTTGAATTTGTTGGCTCAACAGTCTGAGCGGAGGGCAGCCTGGCTGCTGTTTTCAGCTGTAAGTGTTGATTTCCTTGTTTTTGTGAATTTTGGGGTCAGATCCGGCATTGTTATCTAAATGGAATCATTGGGTGCTTTCTATTAGAATTCCCTTAAACTGAGAAACAAACAGACCTCTGCTACTTTCAAGGAGAAAATGTCTCCATTTTCCCACTTCTAGACTGGCAGAGGAGACACTGATGGCGGGGTAGTGGTTAAGGTCTACGGCTGCTAACCAAAAGGCCGGCAGTTTGAATCCACCAGGCGCTCCTTGGAAACCCTATATGGTAGTTCTACTCTGTCCTGTAGGGTCGCTGGGAGTCGGAATCAACTCAGTGGCAATGGGCCGGGGTAGGGGAAGGAGACTTACCAGTATTTTAGTAAGGCCTTTGACGATATTCTCATAAACATACTTTTAGAGACATGCATGTGTTTTATGACTTCATTTGGGTCTTTTAAAACTGCTGATTAAGCAATGCCTCTTATTTAAAAACATTTTTTTTTCTGTTCAGAAAGGCTACAGGAAGTCTCTTCTTGCCCCGCATAAAATTGCTATTTTGCAACGCATCCGGGAGAAAGGAATGATAAACGCCAGCATTAGGGGCAAATCGGTCCATTTAAGATGATTGTATATTTTTTACTTCATTAACTGAATTTTTTAAAGTCAATCTGATCACTATGGAAAATTTCACCTTTTAAATAAACAAGAGGTGTAGCGTTGATAAACGAGGCGCAGATCCCCCGGACCCCATGCCTGCTCCTCTTAGTCCTGGGCTTGGATACTTAGAGGAATTAACTGCAGTTTGGAGAGGCCCGTTCTGGAGAAGAAGACTGGAGCTCATGGCCTGCATTCACATTTTTTAACCTTTGTTTTCTAAATTTTTTTTTATTGTACAGGTATTCCCCGACTTACGACAGGGTTTCCTTCTGGCAACTACAATGTTGTAAATCGGTTCTAAGTGAAACCCCTCCTTTTTTGGTGTTTAGTTTCTTTTAATTGCCCTTTATTATCAGTATCTTTGTAAATCCTATCTTTAGTTATTCTGGGAGGTTGGAAACATTACGTCTGAGAATGAGAACATCAGCAAGTTACGCGCTGCAATATTATATGCAGTATGTATTCCTAACGCTAAGATGTACAAAAAAAACCAGACGGTCCTATGTGCTGTTTGTCATCCCTCTAATATGTCATAAGTTGGGGACTACCTGTAGTAAAATATAAACAACATAAAATTTGTCATTACAGACATTTTAAAGTGTACAGTCCAGTGGTGTTAATCACACTCACAATGGTGTGCAACCATTAATTACCTCTGTTTCCAAACTTTTTCATCGTCCCAACCAGAAACTCTGTGCCCATTAAATAATTTAACTCCCCATTCTCCCTTCCTGCGAGGCCCCTGATAACCACTCATCTACTTTCTATCTCTACACATTTGCCTATTCTAGATATTTTATGTAAATGGAATCCTATAACATTTGTCCTTTTGCTATTGACTTGTTGAGCTCAGCATGATGGTTTTTTTTTTCTGCTCTTTTAAGTGATATTTGTTTATTTAATTGTACTTTAGATGAAGGTTTACAGAAGAAATAGTTTCTCATTAAACAGTTAGTACACATATTGTTTTATGACAATGGTTAACAACCCTACGACATGTCAACACTGTCCCTTCTCAACCTTGGTTTCCTATTCCCAGCTTTCCTGTCCCCTCCTGCCTTCAAGTCCTTGTCCCTGGACTGTTGTGCCCCATTAGTCTGGCTGTGTTTTATGGGGCTATCTAATCTTTGGCTGAACGGTAAACCTCGGGAGTGACTTATTACTGAGCTAAAAGGGTGTCCGGGGGCCATACTCTCGGGGTTTCTCCAGTCTCTGCCAGGCCAGTAAGTCTGGTCTTTTTTTGTGAGTTAGAATTTTGTGCTACATTTTTCTCCAGCTCTGTCCGGGACCCTCTGTTGTGATCCCTGCCAGAGCAGTCAGTGGTGGTAGCCGGGCACCATATAGTTGGCACTGGACTCAATCTGGTGGAGGCCGTGGTAGTTGTGGTCTATCAGTCCTTTGGACTAATCGTTCCCTTGTATCTTGTTTTCTTCATTCTCCCTTGCTCCTGAAGGGATGAGACTAGTGGAGTATCTTAGATGGCTGCTCACAGGCTTTTAAGACCCCAGACTACTCACCAAGGTAGAATGTAGAACATTTTCTTTATAAACTGTGTTATGCCAGTTGAGCTAGATGTTCCCTGAGACCACAGCATGATGTTTTTAAAGTTCATCCATGTTGTAGCTTGCATCAGGACTTCCACTGTAACATTCCATTGTCTGGATAGACCACATTTTGTTTATTCATTTATCTGTTGAGGGACACTTGGGTTATTTTCACCTTTTCCCTGTTGTGAATAATGCTGCAGTGAACATTGGTGCACAAGGATGTGTTTTAGTCCCTGCGTTCAAGCGTTTGGGGTATATACCCAGGTGTAGAATCTTAGCTTTTTCAACCAATGTTTTCAGCAATCAATAAAGGGCACTCAGACTTAGGACTTAGACTATTGTGCCTTAAATTCCTTTTTTTTTTTTTTACAGAATTGCACAAACACAGAGTAGAAGGGGATGCTAAAGACACCATATGCCCATCCCTGGATGGTGAGTCTCTGGGGATTCTGCTTGTTTGGTTTTATCTTCCTCTTATTATCATTGTGGTGAAAATATACATAGCAAATCATACACCATCTCAAAAAATTATCCAAGTACAATTCAGTGACATTGATTACATTCTTCAAGTCACGTAGCCATTCTCGCTCTCTGTTTCCAGATCATTCCATCACCATTAACGTAAACTCAGGGCTCCCTAAGTATATCTCCCCCTTTTCCCTCCCTCTAACAATCTTTGGTTTCTAGATATTGCTTATTCCTTGTGAGAGCAAACAGTAGTTGTCCTTTTGGGACTGACTGATTTCACTCAGCGTGATATTTCCCAGGTGCATCCATGTTGTGGTCTGTATCAGGACTTCGTTCCTCTTTGTGGCTGAGTAGTATCCTTTCATCTTTGTATCCCCAGCACCTGGGCAAGCTCTGCTCTCACAGCCATCTGTACCCCACAGAACAGTTAGGGAGTCAAAGCTGCCACTTCACCCTGGTGGCCTCCCTCGTGGGACTCTGTCTCTAACGGTCTCTGACTAGGTGTCTCACCTTTCCTTCTGATCCAGTGAGAGGGGCGTCAGCACACCACTCAGAAGCCCAAACATGTGTCCCCCACTCAGAGACCCAAACACATGTCCTCTGTGATGGGAAGCCACAGAGGACTGGCACCAGGTGCTCCTGAGGAAAAGCTTAGGTGGCCTGTGGTCACTGGACGGGGGGCTGGATCACTGCACCCCCTGCAAGGCAGGTCAAAGCTGCACGAGTCCTGGGGACCTGAGGTGCCACCCACTTTCTTGATATTGGTTGGAGCTGTTTTAAAAGGCATCCTGCCAGCCTTTAAGAGGTGAGAAGCTAAAGGGGATTGGGAGGGGCCGACTGGAGGGGAGGCACTGCCCACATCGAGGCAGCTGTGGAGAGATGCCCGGCTGGAGGGACGGTGGTATCTAGAGAACCCATGAAAACGCCCACGAGGAAGTCAGCCTGCATCATCTGTAATGCCTAGAGGCCATGATGCCATCTTAGGGCGTATCAATCAAGTAAGCACTTTATTGTCCCCCTTTCTGGAACCAAACAAACAGTTAACGTGCTCAGCTGTTAACCAAAAGGTTAGAGGTTTCAATCCACCCAGAGGCACCTTGGAAGAAAAGCCTGGTGATCTACTTCTGAAAAATCAACCACTGAAAACCCTGTACTCTGACGCACATGGGGTCACCATGAAGCGGAATCCACTTGACGGCAGCTGGTTACTGATCCCCCTTTCCTTCACTTTCTGCCCACTGGCTCTACCACGCAGGGTTAGAGACCATAGCTGGTGGGTGGGGGAGAAGGTGACCCTGAAGAGGGATAAGCCCGCTGCACCTCTTACCTAAAGGAGGACAGTCCAGCTGGAGGTGAGGACAGCATCGTATCTCCCTATGAAAACAGAAGTGCTCTTTGTGTATTGGGCCAGTATTAACTACCCAACTGAATGGGGCATGACAGACTCAAAAGAACAGTTTGATTTTCTGTTGTCTAAGACTGAAGAGAAAAGTTGTGGGAAGTGCCTGTTTTTTCATTCACAGACAAGGGAAACGTTCCCCACTGGGTAGTTTAAGAGAGAAAGCAGAAGTCAAAAATAACACACCCATGAGACCTTGACTGATGGGCTGGTTACGCTCTGTTTCCTAAGACAGAAGACAGAGAACCCTGGGCTGAGAGCAGATATCCACTGATCCCTTTAACAAGCAGCTGTTGATGTACTTGGCACTTTGATAGCACTGGAGAGAAAACCACCAACTAGCACCTGTCTTTGCCCTCAAGGAGCTTAGGGTCTACCGGGAAGCAAAAACAAGTAAATAGAAAATAAAAATGACTTTTTAATGTGGTAAGTGCTACAAACAGGGGCCAGTGGTGGTTTGATGGCAGAATTCTCACCTCCCGTGTGGGAGACATAGCTTCGATTCCTGGCCAATGCACCTCATGTGCAGCCACCACCTGTCTGTCCATGGAGGTTTGTGTGTTGTTATGATGCTACCCAGGTTTCAGTGGAGCTTCTGGACTAAGACAGACTAGGAAGAAAGGCCTGGAGATCTACTTCTGAAAACCAGCCAATGAAAACTCTATGGATCACAAGGATCCAATCTGCTGCCGATCATGAGGATGGCACAGGGCAGGGCAGAGCTTCATTTCGTTGTGCATGGGGTGGCATGAGTTGGAGGCAGCAGCTAACAACCCCAACAACAAGTGCTACTAAACAGTGTACCCTGAAGCCCTGACCTGTCTCAGAAGAGGAAGGCTACCCCCCCACAAAAAAAGTTAAGCTTACATTGACATCTGAGGAACCAGTAGGTCTTAACTGGGCAAAGAGAGGAAAAAGAGGAAGAAGGCAGAAGGAAGAGAAGTTGCGTTTCGGGCAGAACTGGCAGCAAGGGGTTAAAACCCACAGCCAGGTGAGCAGGAGGAGGGAGATTGTAGGTAGCTCATACACCTGAGGAGCCCCTGGGTGGTGCAAAATGGTTAATGTGCTTGGCCATTAACTGAAAGTTTGGCTGTTCTAATTCACCCAGAGATGCTGTCATGGTTTGAATTATGTCCCCCAAAAAATGTGTGTATCAATTTGGCTGGGCCATGATTCCCAGAAGTGTGTGGTTGGCCTCCATTTTGTGATTGTAATTTTATGTTAAAGAGGATTAGGGTGGGATTGTAACACCACCTTTACCCAGGTCACATCCAATGTAAACGGAGTTTCCCTGGGGTGTGGCCTGCACCACCTTTTATCTCTCAAGAGATGAAAGGAGAGGGAAGCAGGCCAAGAGTTGAGGACCTCATACCATCAAGAAAGCAGTGCTGGGAGCAGAGCGCATCGTTTGGAACGGGGTCCCTGCACAGAGAAGCTCCTAGTCCGGGGGAACACCGAAGAGAAGAAGGCCAACAGAGAGAAAAAGGCTTCCCCTGGAGCTGACGCCCTGAATGTGGACTTTTAGCCTACTTTGACTGTGAGGAAATAAACGTCTCTTGGCTAAAACCATCCACTTGTGGTGTTTCTTTTATAGCAGCACTAGAGGACTAAGACAGATGCCTCAGAAGAAAGACCTGGTAATCTACTTCTGAAAAATCAACCACTGGAAACCTTATGGAGCACAGTTATACTCTGACTCAACTGAGGTCACCATGAGTCAGAGTCAAATCTATGGCAACTGGTTTTTTTTTTTTCCATACACTTAGAGTATAGAATTTAAGGGGAGGAATAGCAAGAAATTAGGACTGAGCGATATCGAGGAACCCTATCCTGAAGAGCTTATGACCCACATTCGGTTTGGATTTTCATCTTAGGATGCTGTGGGATTTTTAGCAAGGGGGGGATCAGATTTGCCCTTTAGAACAACTTCTCCAAAGAATAATAAGAGAAAAAAAAAAAAAGACCCTTTGTTTAAAGCTTACTCTTTTTAAAGCTGCCAGTTTTATATGCTTTTTACACACACACCGAGTATAGTACCAGTGATACGTGGTATAACTTATACCTGTACTGGGGAGAGCAGGGACGATTGCTTTAGAAAGGACACTCCGGCTGCAGAGTGTAGCAGTGTGGACCCCGGATTGGAGGGCAGCAAGAGTGGAGGCAAAGAGGCTGGTCAGGAGGCTGTTGCAGTGATTGAACGAGAAATGATAGTGGCTTGAACCAGGGTAACGGCACTGAGGGTAGAAAGAAGTGGTTATATATGAAATAAGCTGTTCATCTCACTTCATCCTTTCACATAAGAGTATTCCATCAGAAACGTCTAGCACCCACAAGCTAGCTGATAGATGGGAAGTATAAGGAACACTGAATTTCAAAACATCCATGCTTCAAGTCCTGCTTTCCTTACTTAATATGTGATCTGGGCAATTCAGTGACTTTCTGAGAGTTAGTCTCCCCCACCATAAAAATGGGGCTATAGATACTGCCCTAAGTGCCTCCTGGGGCTATTGGGCTAACCTACTGAATAAAGAACAAGGGAAAGCTTTGAAAACTGTAAAGCACTAGACAAACAATAGGTATTATTTCATGCATTCTAGAGAAATTTATTACTTACAGGTACTATATTTCTGTGCGTTAATTGTTCACCGCTAAATCTAACAATAACCACCCGTCTCTCAGTTTGTGGTACTGTGGTGGCTTACGTGTTGTTATGATGCTGGAAGTTATGCCAGCAGTATTTCTAATATCAGCAGGGTCACCCATGGTGGACAGACTGCAGCAGAGCTTCAAGACTAAGACAGACTAGGAAGAAAGGCCTGGCAATCTACTTCTGAAAATTAATCGATGAAAACTCTATGGGTTGCAACAGAACATTGTCCAAATAGTGCTGGAAGACAAGCTGCCTAGGTTGGAAGTCACTCAAAATACACAGTGGCCGCAACAATGGACTCAAACATACCAACAATCATGAGGATGATGCAGGACTGGGCAACTTTTTGTTCTGTTGTATATAAGGTTACCATAAGTTAACAGAAACTAACGATTCTAACAAGGAAGTTCACTATACTCGTGCTCAGTAAGAGGCAGCATCCTGTGTTGAAAACAATACCAAATGGGTCAGGTGACCTAGTTTTGCCCCTTTGTGGTAGCTAAGGTTGTGTGTCAGCTTGGCTGGGTCATGCTTCTCGGTGGTTTGGCAGTTATGATGTACTTTGGCAGTTGTATAATGATGTGTTCACCTCCACAAGATCTGATATAATGTGATCATCTCCATGATAAGATCTGCTATGAGCAGCCAATCAGTTGAATGGGAGTTTCCTTGGGGGTGTGTCCTGCATCCAATATATGGGGACTTCCTGGCAAAGCTCACCTGCTTTTGCTCTGCTCAGGATCCTGCATTTGGCTTGTCACCATCTGACTTCCAGTTCTTGGGACTTGGATCAGCAGCCTGCCGTCTTACCTGCTGATCTTGGATTTGTCAGCCTTCACAGCCATGAGCCAACAGCCTGACCTTTGGATCTTGGGTTCCTCAGCCCCTGCAGCTACATGAGTCGGAAGAAGCCTCCAGCCTGATGCCTGACCCACAGACGTGGGACTTGCTAGCCTCTACAACCAACGTGAGCCATTTCCTTGAGATAACTCTCTCTCTCTCTCTCTCTCTCTCTCTCTCTCTCTCTCTCTCTCTCTCTCTCTATATATATATATATATATATATATATATATATATATATATGTACATACACATAGCCTCACTGGTTTTGCTTTTCTAGAGAACCCATCGTAAGGCACCCTTCCTCCTTGGGAAGCCCTATGATTCAGTCTCCTCATCTGTAAATGGGAAGTAATAGCATCTATCCTGTCTACCTCCTAATTTATTTAACCTTTCAGCAGAGGGACATCAACACCCACTGAGCTGGGTGTCAGGAACTGGGTGTTAGCTCTGCCTTTCCCACAACTTCCCTGTGTGATCTTGGACAAGTCAAGTGACCACCTCTTGCCTTGGTTTCCTTATCTGTAAAGTTGGAAAAAGGTTGGAATAGAGCATTTCTAAAGACCATCTATAAAATATTATCCTATCAAAGGTGAATGGTAAGATGAAATATGAAGCATGCTTTGTTACAGCTGTGATTTTATTTTTCTCTGTTTTTGCTTGGTTGGGAGGGGAAGGAGGGGGAGAATAGATTGAAGGGGAATAAAAAGTTTACCACTAGAATTATCTGCACATTAACCAAGCCATGGAAAATGGAAGAAGCTGTGAAGATTTTCTCAGTATGCATAGCCGCCAGGCACTCACTGACAATAAAATTGTGAATTCAGCGATTCCATGCTGTGTTTTAATTTTCTGGCACTGGCGTGCCCATTATTTAAGCATGCATTTGAGTGGGTGCCAGCCTGCCCCTCCTCACCAAGGCTAAGGAGGGGTGCTGAGAAGTCTCCTCAAATGCATACCAGTAGATCCAGGAACGTTGCAAACCCTGCTGCTCTCAGGGAGTCAGGAAAGGGAGGTGGAACAGCAGACTTTACAAAGGATGAAGGGGAGCTGGGAGAAAATTGGAGAAAGAATGAGACAGACAGTGGGAGAAGAGAGAAAAGCTAGAGGAAAATTGGAACACAGTTAAGGAAAGAAGGAGAGAAGGCCATGAGTGTGCAGGTTGTGTGCCAGATGTATTAGTCACCTAGGGCTGTCGTAACAAAACACCACAAGCTGGGTGGCTTGTAAGAACAGACATTTATTGTCTCACAGTTCTGCAGGCATATATGTCAGTCTTGTTGATTCCTCCTGAGGCTTTGAGAGAGAACCTGTCCCATGCCTCTCTCCATTTCTTGTAGGTCCAGGCAGCCTCACATGGCATCCTTCCCCTGTCTCCCTGTCTCTCTGTGTCCTTCCTCTTTTATAAGGACAATAGTTATCTACGATTAGGACCTTTCCTACTCCAGATAGTGTAACATGACCTCATGTTAACTTAATTGATAACAGCTTCCAAGGTCCTATTTCCAAACAAGTTCACAAATTCACAAGTAGACAGGTTAGAACTTCAATATATCTTTTCGGGGACACAATTCAATCCATAACAATGGATAATGAAAGAGAGAAATTAGGAATTAGAAGAAGGCACAAGAAGAGGACGTACAATGACTGTGAGTCTTACGTCTCTTTCTCTTCTAGGGTGAGGGGTGCAATCAGCTGGCAACGTTGGAGCTGAGACCACACTCTTCCTGAACAGCCCCCAGCCAAAGACTAAGCATGGTGGGAATACTAGGGCCTGGCCTTTTTTTTTAAGTTGTGCTTTAGATGAAGGTTTACAGTACAACTAGCTTCTCATTAAACAGTTAGTACACATATTGTTTTATGATATTGGTTAACAAACCCATGACATGTCAACACTCTCCCTTCTCGACCTTGGGCTCCCTATTACCAGCTCTCCTGTTCCCTCCTGCCTTCTAGTTCTCTCCCCTGGACTCGTGTGCCGCTTTAGTCTTGTTTTGTTTTATGGGCTTGTCTAATCTTTGGCTGAAGGATGAACCTCAGGAGTGACCTCATTACTGAGCTAAAAGGGTGTCCGGGGGCCATACACTTGGGGTTTCTCCAGTCTGTCAGGCTAGGGCCTGGCCTTTTTTACCTAATGCTGTACTCTGCTCCAGGACTACCCACTGGGCTGGCTGAGACTTTCTCAGAGCTTCCTTTTAGTAGGAGACTTTTCCTACCCAATCTTCCTTCCACCTCTCCTTTTGAAGATGTCAGACCTGCATTGGTGTCTGAGGCTCTGCCTACCTAGTCCCCCACCTTCTCCCTGTTACCATTCATGGTGCTGCACCAATAAACTGTTTGCAAATCTCTATCTTCTGGAGGATCCAACAACACCGTTGGCATGGCTCCATTTACACTTTTCACACTATGTGTTTGTGTTTACTTTAGAAAATCTGAGTGCGCTGGATATTAGCTATTGGATCTTACAACACTTGAGAGGGAGGAAAAGAAGTGGCAGAAAGACGGTGTAAAAACAAACGAAAGGAAGGCCGAAGGCCAAGAGAAGTCCAGGGTTGCAGCTAGGAGAAGCATAAAAGAAATTGCCTTTCCATAAACGTGTAGACTTGAATGTTTTGTTAAATAGATGATCTCTCAAGGGCTTTTTGCAAACAGTGGCATGGGCAGATACCAGGTAGGAAAGAAAAGGAACAGATGAGCACACACTGATGTGGGTCTCGTGTTTGCTTTCACTTATTGGAATCAATTAAAAACAAGTATTTCCCCTTTGCCGATCGCCATCTTAGATTACTTGATGTCAGAGCACACACAAAAACAGTTGTCCACGCATCTGTCTCAATTTTCTCCCTCGCTTTTATGGATTTCTCTGCCTGGCTTCTTAACAAAATGAAACTCAATCTTAGAAACTTTTGCCATTTACTGCCAATTGTTTCCTCGCTTGCTTTACTTGTGGTTTATATAGAGAATAGCCAGATGGGCGACAGAAGGGATGCAGTGGTGACGTGAGATCACCGTGGCCCCACATGTGACTTCGGATGAAATGAGAGGTCTTCATTAAAGCAGCTGGACTTGCATCCTTGCATGACATTACCTGATAGCCTCTGAAATTTTATTTTCGTTTCTGAAACTGTGCTGACTTTCCTTAAATCCAACAAGCTCCCATTCATTTTTTTCTTTCAACCATGTACCAACAAAAGTTAACTCTGGGCTTAGCAGGTGCTGGGCACAATGCTAGGTGCTGGGGTTGTGATGGAGAGTTAACACTATCCCTGCTCTCCCAAAGCTTCAGGTTGTATGGAATGATGGGTGCTTACTAGGCTGACTGTTTCTGGATCACACAGCTGCTTTAACAGAGGTGCTGCTCAGGCTAGCTTTAGAGCTTTTCCAAATGATTGCTGTGTGGTAGCCATGCAGAGAAAATGCATCCAGGATGTCATTGTCTCCACTTGGCCAAGGAAGCAACTTGCTTGCATCCGAGGTCTTTATTGTTGAAAGCCAGTCCAGTTCAACTCTTACTTGGTCCGATAGCTCTGTGCAATGACCAGACCACCAGGTAGAGCTGGTCAGCTGGTCTCCCCTCAAATGGATGACATTTTTGGGATAAAGTATGGAGTGTTGTTGCTCAACACCAACCAACGCCACTCCTGTGACAACTTGGTTATCAACGTGCTGTGCCTAGAGCATGAGAATTTCTTATGCAAATGACCTTTGCATTTACCTGGTGAAGCCCAGTTGCCACGTTTCACCAACTCCCTTCCTGGAAAGAATGGGTTGTGGTGGGAGGGACCACTTCTTACTGAATTTAGGAAAGAAAAAAAGACCTGGGCATCTTCTATTTGTTTTGGTTATCATCATTTTTTTAAAAATGTTACCAGGAATACACGCTCACTGTTGAAAAATTAGAATACCTAGGTAAGAGAAGTTTAAAATTATTTTGTAATCCCACAATTCCAAAGGAATTTGTTAACTTTTTATGTGCAGCTTTCCAATTTTTTTTAGACAACAACTGGATCATACTGTAGTGAATATTTTGTAACTTGTTTTGCACTAGCTAACAGATTGTGCAGAGTATTCCCACAAGATATATATGCTTCTACTTAACAACATTCTTAATTATTATAATATATTCTATTGCATGGATATACCATTGTTTATTTAGCCAATCCTCTGTTGCTAGACAGTGAAAGAGTTTCTAATTTGTCCCTATTATAAAGAAGTCAACATTGAATATCTTTGGTCATACAGCTTTGTCCATTTGTTCAATTATTTCCCTCTAATAAATTCCTAGAGAAGAAATTGCTAGGTCAACGGGTGTGCACATTTTTTAAAAGGCTTTTGATGCATACTGATAAACCACTCTTCAGAAAAATACACCAATTTATAAAGTTACTATTATTTTAATAGCACATTGATCAATTTATATTGGCTCCATATGTTAATAAACACCTCTGAATTCTCTATTTCCAGAATTAAATTTGCAAGAAAAATGTCATTAATTCCAGGATGTTAAAAAAACAGTTGCCATTGAGTCAACTCCAACTCATGGTGGCCCCATGTGTGTCAGAGTAGAACTGTGCTCCATAGAGTTTTCAATGGCTGATTTTTCCAAAGCAGATTGCCAGGCTTTTCTTCCGAGGTGCCTCTGGGTGGACTTGAACTTCTAACCTTTTGGTTAGCAGCTGAGTGTGTTAACTGTTTGCATCACCCAGGCGCTCCTCTAGGATATTAAGAAGAAGGAAAAAACAGCTCGATCCTACCTTTTTGGTTTTGAAGAAAATTCTCTTTTTAGACTTTTTTTTAAAAATTAGGTAGTCCTTCGTTGATGCACCATTCTGCCCTAAAATTAGCTAAGAGTAAACTGATTTAAGAGGTAGTCTATATCTTAAAGAATACGTGTATGTATGTAAAAATAGTTAATGTTGCTTAGCCTTTGAGGATTGGCAGGCTGGGTGAAATGAATAGAAAAAGTAAGTAGATTCCCCAGCTCTGGCATGCATACATTCAATACTTCCATTGTATAGATGTATTCCCCACAGCATCCATATTACAGCATTGCACTGAATCAGCAGATCATAGAGACGGGAGAGTGGCATTAATGACGGTTAAGAGAGAGCAGGTGGGAGCCACACCAGTTGGCATGCTCTCCATGCCTCTTGGTCTCATGGCTAGAAATACTCAGCAACACGAAACTTCCCAGACACCGTGGGCAGACATGAACACACACCCATGTGGCTGACGGGAAGACTCACCTTGACTTTGCCATGAAAGTCACAAAAGTGATTTCGTTAATGACTCAGGACCCTCGATCAATTACAGTCAGAGGCTCAATAACTGTTTGTTGCATTGAATTGCTCCGTGTTAACTATCCGTTTCATCCTCAGGTGTAAGCAAAAACAGGATTGACGAACTGACATCTTTATTCATGGACACCTAACAAGGCGGAAACCAAAGGACGCAGAATGAGAAGTGTGGTTAGACTTCGACTTTGTTAATGTTCATCTGGGGCCAAAGGGGTGGAGGAAGAGAAAGGATCGATGCAACGGCGCATACAATTACCGCAGCCTCCAAATTGTAGCTTGTGACCCAGTGCAGCCCCATTTGCCCTCCACTAGCAGGAACCACACACATTGCTCAGAGTCTGGAAGAGTAATAGCATGCACAAAATGTTCAAGGCAGGATTCACCTGGAGGTGAATGCCTTACTTCTAAGCCATCATTGCACACCTCTTTAAATATAGACACCCACGTGCCAATTAAAAGCCTGGTTTGCAGGGGGACAATAGAATAGAACATGGGTTTCATTCTTTTCCAGCTGAACAAAAGCCACGGTTTTGCTCCTGGAGCTCCAGGGGCTGGAGCCTCTTTTGAATGGTCCCTGCTACCCCACGCTTCCCAGCTCTGCCACTGGTGAGACAGGTAACAAAGGGGGAGCAGATGGTAATGAATCTGAATTTGCAGAATTTCTCAGCTATGGGCAAAGGGAGGGCCCCAAAGCAGGGCAGACTGACCCTTTCCACTTATATCCCTTGTTAACCAAAATTGTCAGTGACTCAGAACAATTACTGCCTCTCTGACACCAAAACCTGTACGGCACAATCACTCTTGAGCCTTCACCCTCTGCATTATTAATCACGTTCGTGATGCCTTACTTAGCAGGTTACAGGGTGAGCTTAGTCTCCGACTCTGTGTAGTGATCAAATTAAAGAGGCTCACTCTGTTCCGTGAAAACACTGCCGCTCATTTCCCGAAATGCTTCTCCACTTCAAATTGGCATTCCAGCCGTGTTGCATATAGTTTTTATAAAGCCATCTTATAGGTCAATAATATTCAACTCCTACCTATGACAATAATTTACTACCGTCGACTGCGTCCATACATAGAGAAGACATACAGAGTGCGTTTGCGAGCTCATTCGCTGATCCCTTTCATCTCTCCCATCAGAGTGGATTCTGTCTTCCTATTGTGTTTCAGCCTTTTACTGGCAGTCTCTTTTTCCTGCAAAGAGTGATTACAAATACAATCCTAGAATTGCAAATAGAACGGTGGATGCCTTTTGTTCAGCTTCCTGTCCAAGTTGTTACAACCTTTGTCATGATAATGAGCCATCAGAATTTCAAAGCCTAAATATTCTCCCAACTCCTCCTGGACATTGTGTGCCTTAAGGGGGATGAGTTTATGGTCTTCTTTCTTGTGGTCTGTGGGTTAAGAGAGTTGGAAAAGTTGACCAGCTTTAAGATGACCTAGAGATTTAAAAGCAAGTCAACAGTTGACTTGTGTGTTTGAAGGGTTTATAAAGCAACACATCAAATCAGGAGAGCCTTGACTAGAAATTTAGAAAGTAAAATACACACTTGCCAAGTTTTCCCATTGTGTTCTAAAGAAGGTCGACAGATTTTTGACCCCAGTTGAATTTTTTCCAGTTGTGACAGAAGAGTTTCATCATTCATTTAAGGAATGTGCGTTGAGGACCTACTTTGCACCAGACGCTAGATGAACTGAGGGGGAACAAATAAACACGGTGACCTTAACGTCCATCTACAAATAAATGAATAAACAAACTGTGGTACATACTGTCAAAACAAAAATCATATTAAGCCAATAATAGAAATTGAATGAAGTTTGTTTAATACAGAATTTGCAAGTTGGACTAATGTCAGATCAAGTATGTCCCTGCCTGGCGCACTGTAAAGCCAAGAGACAAGACAGATTGAGTTTTGAGGAAAGAGAAAGTAGTTCATTGCAGCAATGCAAGGAGCCAGGGGCCTTGCCCAGAGCTGACTCCCTGAGCAGGGGTTAGGCTACAGTCTTTATTGGGATTCTAATCTAGGAAGTTATACATAGTCATCAATTTTCTGGGAAATCTCATTCATAGATAATTCAGAGCAGAGAGAGTCATACATTGCATGTTCAAAAAATGGTGTCCTTAGTATGATCGATGTGGGAGTTTTTGCAGGGGATACATCATAAGGTTATTTTCGGGTATGGCTGGTCCTGACAGTGCATAGTCCATGGGCCAGATCTGGTTCGGGCTAGTTCTTGCTTACCACCCTGGCCCTGGCTTCTTGAAACACCTGGTGTTTTTCTGTAAAACAAGCTAACAAAGTAATTAAGCAAGAGGCTTGGGGGAAGTTAGATAAGAAACAGAAATACACTGGGGTAACTGCGGCACAGGCCTCTGTTTCAGTAACATTTCGACTGGTGAGTCAAAAATGTTCCAGAGACGAGAGAACCTGGGAACACTCTTATACCAAATCTTATTGGCATTGCCATGGAGAAAAGGGTCGGAACAGAACTGACAAACATATTTGTGGCCAGGAAGGATCTTCATACAGCATTGTCTTGAAGAACAATTAAAATAATTACCGACTTACCCTGAACATAGTTCCCAGTCTGACGCTTGGAGTCTGTTTCCAGGAAACTGACTGAATTCTTCAAAAGAGCACAGTGTCCAAGGAAAAATGGTCTTACTAGTTTATCTAGACCATGACTTGACTCAAAAGTGGCCTTTATGAACCAGTTTTTTCAAGGCTCAAAATTCAAAAAGACACCTTAAGGGCAATGACCTGTGTGGGTTACTCCAACTTCCATGAAAGGCAAAAATCTGGATTCCAGGAGAATTAAAATGGTTTCTAATATGTACAAAGGAATGTTACTCAGCCTGTCATGGATTGAACTGTGTTCCCCCAAAGTATGTGTCAACTTGGCTGGACCACGATTTCTAGTATTGTGTGATTGTCCGCCCTTTTGACATCTGATGTGATTCTCCTATGTATTGTAAATCCTGCCTCTATGATGTTAATGAGGCAGGATTAGAGGCAGTCATGTTAATGAGGTAAGACTCAATCTACAAGATTAGATTGTGTCCTAAATCAATCTCTTTTGAGATATAAAAGAGAAGCAAGCAGAGAGACAGAGCGTGACACCACTAGGAAAGAAGTGCCAGGAGCAGAGCGTGTCCTTTGGACCCTGGCTCCCTGCACTGAGAAGCTCCTCAGCCAGCGGAAGGTTGATGACAAGGACCTTTTCCCAGAGACAACAGAGAGAGACAGCCTTCCCCTGGAGCTCGCACCCTGAATTCAGACTTCTAGCTTACTAGACTGTGAGAGAATACATTTCTCTTTGTTAAAGCCAGCCACTTGTGGTATTTCTGTTATAGCAGCACTAGATGACTGAGACACAGCCATAAGGAGACATGTTCTAACGCATGCTACCACTTGGATGAACCTTGAAAATGTTATGCTGAATGAAAAGGACAAATTTCATACGATCCCATTTATATGAAATATCAAAACAACAACAACAAAAACCCATTGCCATTGAGCCAATTTTGACTCATAGCGACCCTATAGGACAGGGTAGAACTACCCCCATAGGGTTTCCAAGGAGCAACCGGTGGATTTGAACTGCTGATCTTTTGGTTAGCAGCCTCAGCTCTTAACCACTGCCCCACCAGGGCCCCATGAAATATTAAGGATAGGCAAAAGCATAAAGACCAAAGTTTGTTAGTGGTTATCAGGCAAAAGGGAAAAAGGAGGGTCATTGCTTAGGGGGCACTGAGGGTCTGTGAAAGCTATTGGAAAAATTTGGAAGTGGTTAATGGTGATGGTTGTACAACATGATAAACATAATGTCATTAAATTGTACATATAAAAAATGTTGAAATGGCAAATGTTTTATATATATATATACTTATATTTACATATGTATATATAGTTGTATGCCATCAAATTGATTTCAACTCATAGTGACCCTATATGACAGAGTAGAACGGCCCCATAGGACTTCCAAGGCTGTAATCTTTATGGAAGCAGATCGTCAAGTCTTTTCTCCTGAGGAGTGGCTGGTGGGTTGGAATTGCCAACCAAGTGCTTAACCATTGTGCCACCAGGGCTCCTGTATATAGAAATACTTACCACAATTTAAAAAAAAAGATATGGGAAGAAAGAGAATGAACACACCCATGAATAGCTATTTATGCCAGTGTGCAAGGAACAGAAAACTGAGTTCACCTGTTCCCTTTAACTGCTATGTGACTCTCAGATCAAATTTCGCCAATGAGAGCCCATTTACAACGGTCAGTGTACTGTTAACAAGCCACTGATTTCACCAGTGAATACCCATTTCTGACCTTGGTCATGCTTATTCGCAAAAGATCCAGTGTTGATCAAGACAACAGAAATGAAATTTGGACTTTGGGCTGTACAATGAGACACTGGCAGACCACTTCTAAAAGATAAATTCCTGATTAGAGAGACACCTATACTTAGGTTGTGGCTTAACTAAACGCTTATGTGATATTACATGATCTATGCTGAAGTATTTTAAAGCAAATTACAGACATTGTAACAGTTTACAAGATGACTGATTACATGTTACATCCATTCCTCACTTAGCAACGTGGTTAGGTTCCAAAGACTAAGTCATTATGTGAAAGCTGGCATTATGCAAAAATGGAGGATAGCCACATCAGATCACAATATGGAGGATAACTATATCATCTCATAACTGCCAAATCACATCATTACATAACGGCCGAACCACTGAGAATCCTGTCTCAGCCAACTTGACACATAACCTTAACCATCACTTCCAGTGTTACTCTGGCCTTGCACCTCTGCATTCGTTATTGCCAGATGTACGTTGTTAATACGCAAAATAGTTGGTAGTAGATTTTGTAAACGTGAAATGTTGGATAACGAGATAGTCGTTAAGTGAAGGGTTGGTGTATTTATGACATGAATGAATAATTTATCTCACCAGTATTTCATCAAAATGGTGCCATTTCCCCTGTTAATTAGATGGAGGGTTTTTGTGACAAAGTAGAAACTGTTGGGGTTGGTGGTCTGTGAGGTTATGGGACATAAAAGGTCTTTTTTTCCCCAGCAGATGGGGCCCACAAGGATGAAAGAGACTTGAGAGCCACTTAAATGGGCCACAGGCCCATTTGTGATTGAAGCTAAGTGCTAGCTGTGATTAAATTCATGCAAAGCACCCAGCACAGTGCCCAGCACAGAGCTGCTGCTGGGTATCCGTCAGGGTGTTTTTTCCCCATAGAGTTGGGTATGGGTGGTTAGAAAGATTCTGCATGAGTAGCTAGTGCCAGCACCAAGCAGGTATTCTTTTTTAATCCCATCCTGCCCTTGAAGGAGGGGACTTTTAGTTAAGTGACTTGTCCTGAGTGTATCGAGAAATCATTGGCAAAGCCTAGAATAGATCTCGGAGTCTTTGAGTTTGATTTGCAACCTGCTACCTCCTCTCGCTAGGATGCCTTTCCTCCCCCTCTGCAGGCACCTTTGCCAAGAGAGAATGAGATGCTCAAAGCAAGGCAGGAACCCTGGTAATTTTCAACTGGCCAGTTCTTGCCACCTCTCCAATGATTCTCTGCCTTCATATCTGCAGTGTCAGGTAGAAATGTAGAGAGGCATTCCCTTCTTCCTCCCTTCCCTCCTCCGCCCTCCCTCCCTGCCTTTCTTCCATCGGTCAGTATGATAAGCTTCAGGCTGGGAAAAAAAAGGGAAAGAAAAAGGAAAACCTTGCCAACTGTTCTACGTCATGTAGGGGAGTGGGACATGGAGGTGGCAGGTTTGGGGGCTGTAGCAGGGGGCGTCCAGACTCATCTGGTGTTAACACAATAACTCTTAACTTTGGAAAACTTCCCGACTCACGGCTGGCACAGCATGAAGTCCATTTCCTTTTGCAGGCACCCTCATCTGACCCTGGAGACTTGGTGCTTTCTCTGACCACGCGTTCCTGTCACCAAGACAAGAGCCGTGCCGAGGACGTGCGTCTGCAAACGTGGTGATTCCACAAGGTCAAGGCTAACACTGCTCTCTAACAGCTGCTGCTCGGCCCACGGCTAACATTTCCGCACGCTTCTCCTTGGCCCGAAGCCTAAAAACGTAAAGGCGAAGCCTAGCCCTCCCTCCCCCAGTCCTCCCTTTCTCTGGGCAGCTCCCCTCCCAGCAGAGAGGAAAGTCTTGGATTACTCTGAAGTTTCTCAAAAGCTACAGTGCAAATCACCCTAAGTGTTTGCTAGATGAACAATGATCACTCTAACCTCCTAATTAACATTGTTAAAATCTGCTAACAAAGGACATTTAACAATAGCTTAATTAGCAAGGATTTCCAATTTGTGATATGGAGCACGTTAGACAAACAGGGCACAATTCTCCCTTTGTTGCTGGGCTCAGCAGCGTGAGAGATTACATGATATGACACAACATGTTTGCCGTTTATCATTCTATATCCTTTACACATTTGCGCTACATAATTAGTGTCTTGGCTAATTTTACCTGTGTTACTGTTTGCACCATAACTTGGAGAGGATAGAGTGGGTGAGGCCATGTGATTTACGTTGGGGCAGGCATGTGGTTCTCTGCCTCTGTGACGGTGACGAACGCCCCCAACGGCCGGCTGGAAAAGACCCTGCTGGCAAGGAAAGTGGCTTAGTGGTTAAGGCCTATGGCTGCTAACCAAAAGGTTGGCAGTTTGACTCCACCAGGCACTCCTTGGAAACTCTATGGGGCGGTTCTACTCTGTCTAATTGGGTCGCTATGAGTCGGAATTGATTCGACAGCAATGGGGTTGATTTGTTTTTTCTTTAGCAAGTAAAGGAGTCCCCGGGTGGTGCAACCGGTTAACACGCTTGGCTGCTAACCAAAAGGTTGGTGGTTCAAGTCCACCCAGAGGCACCTTGGAAGAAAGGCCTGGTGATCTACTTCTGAAAAACCAGCCATTAAAAACCCTATGGAGCACACTTCTACTCTAACACACAAGGGGTCGCCACAAGTAGGAGTTGACGGCAACTGTCCTGTTGTTCTTAGCTTTCTAGCAAATAAAGCAAACGTTGCTGGGCCTTTGAGAGCAGATGATGGCTGGATAAGATGAACAGCTTTCGTGGGCTTTCCCAATAAACATGTGGACAACTAACCGTTTTAGTCTGTATGCCTTTTCCAAGCTCTTGCAGATTTTTTTAAAGCCCCTATTAACTATTACTTAATTATTAAAAAGTGTCTCCTCTGTTCTCATAAATTATCTATGTGTTAGAGAGATTGGCATAAGAGAGACACTCATGGGGAAAAGGGAGTTTCCAAAGCCAATTATCCCAGCTGGGAAGATTTGAGAATTGAATGGGACCTTGAATTATTCTCTACTAGACCTTTATGGATATGTGTGTGTTTGGTTAGCATGGGTGGGGAGAGGAAGGGTTAGGACACCAGATAATGCCTAATTCATTATTCTCACCTGTTTGTGAGGACGTCCTTGTTGCTGCTCCTTTGTCACAGGTCTTAAATTCTTTATTCTGAAGACAGGGAAATGGTTGGAAAAAATAACTAACCCTGAATGTTATTTGGGATTACCGTTTATAGAAATTACTTCATTTAAATACAATGAGGAAACGTAAGGCAAACACTTAATAGCTAGCCTGACACATAGTTAATATTCAATAAATTGTAGCTAAAATAAACTATGTCATATCATAAAGCTGGATATGACGTATGATGACATCTTAGGTGTGTTCCAGTGGATGATGCTGTATGTAATACATAATGTATTGCATATATAATCTAATCAAATGTTCCAGGGCTATTTGCAGACCCTGGCCTGAGTCACTGAAGGGTCCCTTCCTGAAGCTTAGGAAACAGGCGACGGGAAAGTTCCTCTCGGCAGTTTGCCCTGCACAAGCACCTGGAAACTGTCCAGCAAGATAAAAATAAAATGACGCAAAACAAAAAAAAAACAAAACCACTTTTCAGTTGAATAGCTATGGTCTGAGCCCTTATTGAATTGACGTCTATCCCTTCTCTCCTTCTCTCACACGCGTGCGTGTGCGCGCACACACGGAACCATGCATGTCTTGCTGACACCATTACCTCACGGAGGACCTTACTGACAAGGATGCAGCAGACAGGCTCCTGATGGTGGGAAGGAAGTATGGTGAATGGGCCTCTCAAATCTCCTTGACCAAGTTGTTTAAGAGAAATACCAGCCTTAGTATCATCCCTCCCCACACACAACCATCTCTCTCACCATTAAACACACCAAGTTGGCCTAATAATTACTATCCATGTTGTTGTTGTTGTAGTTAGCTGCAGTCAAGATAGCCC
This sequence comes from Dugong dugon, assembly GCA_030035585.1. Lineage (NCBI taxonomy): Eukaryota > Metazoa > Chordata > Mammalia > Sirenia > Dugongidae > Dugong > Dugong dugon. Next base: position 6,771,186 of record CM057464.1, on the reverse strand, counting down.
CCAACTCACGGCAACTTCATGCATAAAAAGAACAAAACGTTGCCTGGTCCTGCACCATCCCCATGATTGGTTGCGGATTGGACTGTTGTGATCCATAAGATTTTCATTGGCGGGTTTTCAGAAAGAGCTCTCCAGGCCTTTCTTCCTAGTCCACCTTAGTCTGGAAGCATTGCTGAAACCTGTTCAGCATCATCACAACACACAAGCCTCCACTGACAGATGGGTGGGAGCTGCACATGAGGTGCATTGGCCAGGAATCGAACCCAGGTCTCTTGTGTGGAAGGCAAGAGTTCTACCACTGAGCCACCACTGCTCTTGATATTGGGGCGTATGTAGATAATATTAACATTTTAGAGTTGGAAGAGGCCTTAGAAACCACCACCTTCCTCCTTATTTTACAAATGAAGAAAGTAGGGGCCCCTAATGAAAAGTAACTCACCTATGATCTCAGCATGTTAGCGGCACAGCCAAAGCAAACCCCTTAGAGCCCATCCCCAGGGACTGCTCTTCCTGAAAACCAAAAAAACAAACCCCTTGCCATCAAGTCGATTCCAACCCATAGTAACCACTGTACCACCAGGGCTCTTCCTGAAAGCAACAGCAAAACACAGTGCTGGTTTCAAAGACAGAGCTGGAGGAAAAAGATACAGTCTAAAGAAAACGCATGACCATCTCTGGGTCCTCACACTCCTCATGCTTGGTGGGTTCCTGCTCATTTCTGAAAGGGTGGAAAACTTGAGATAATAGCAGTGCTCTGTTGGGGGGAGAAAAAGAGGTGAGCTCAAAAGAAAGAAATTACTTAAATTGACAAGCTTTCCCATGATTGCTTGCAAAAACAATCACTTTTTGATGATACAGCAGCCTTATCAGAAGAAGTAATTTATAGATACTGTTCCAAACGGGGAAATCCTACAAAACCAAACAGCATAGAAATGCAGAAGGAAATATTGCTTAGGGTAAAAATAATAATAATAAAAAAAAAAAAAAGCAAAAGGATAAACTTCTCCTGCGCTCTGTAAATCCTGATGTTGACATTCACCTCAAATCTATTTTAGAGGCAGTCCACAGACTCAACGGGGCGAGAGAAAGCACTAAATCATAATTACCTTGTACAAGCCAAGCCAGTTTCTCTGACTGCTTGAGAACTGGTAGAGCTTCTCAAAATATCATAAATCTATTGTGTGTTCTCCTGTTTTACTTAACAGCCAATTAATGTGCCTGTTTAGAAGAATTAAAGCCAGGGCTTAGAAGGGGTGAAGGTGAAGGGAAAGGGAAAATACTGGCCTTTAAACGTGGACTAGCACACAGATACAATACAATGTGCAGATACTCCAGCCTTCATTACAGAGCTGCTCATAAAATGCCTCAGCCTCGGAGAGATCTTGCGGCAAGCCACCCCAGTGATAGGATCTTGTTCTTATTAGCATACTGAAATGGAAAGCGTTTGTCAACACCACCTTAAGTTGGTTTTAATGTCCTATAGGTGACATGGGACATGATGGCAGGAGGTCTTGCTCCTCTCTGGAAAGTCCTCCCGCAGGTGAACAATCTGGGCCACCGATGCGGCCAGTGTAACCAGCAGGAGCAGGAGGATGGGCCAAAACAAGACAGACACACAGCCCCAAGAGGTGTCCAGACTCCACCAGTGGCTCCGGATCCCAACATGGCCCTATGATTGTGCCACGCATTTCCAAAGGAAGAAAATAAAGACCCTGTTTGCTCTCAGAGGGCTCACCTGCAACTTGGTCATTCTCAAGAAAGAGAGTTTCACCAGTTGTCACTTTAAATTGTCAGCAAAGACTGAAGCAGCTGTGTGCGATGGCTCCTAGGTATTCATGAAAATGAGCGCCTGACGCAGAGTCAGGAGCATTCAGGTCCCTACCTTGTCTCCTTCGTGGCCTTGGTCAAGACCCACTCTCTGCATCTCAGTTCCCGACTCTGGGAAGATGTCAGTAACCACCAATGGCCCATGTGGCAAAAACATGCTAAAATTAATTAGAATATTACTTTTGTCACATATGAATCTCTCTACAGTATTGTGATCTATGGCCAGCATGATATTCAAAATATTTAACAGTCAGTAAGGACCAGGTCTGATCGATTAGAATAGAGGACAGCCCAGAACGCTGAGTATGGCCATAGCGGTGTTAGCTGACTGAACTTCTACCTGGTCTCTGGTGGTTGTCAGAATAGTCCTGAGCTGAGGCTTAAGAAGGGAGAGCAGAAGTGAGATGACTTGGACACAGCCAGGAGATGGCCAAGAGGTAGAGGACTGTTTGAAACTGGGACTCGAAGGGAGATCTGAACTGGATTTGGGCCCAGTAGAAAGAGTACGTGCTTTGGAGTCAGACTAACCCAGCTCAGATCTCATCTCAATCCCCAAATGTATGGCCTAAGGCAAGTCACTTAACTCCTCTGAGCCTCAGTTTTCCTATCTGCAAAATGGAGATAAGGCGCCCTGGTGGTGCAGTGGTGAAGTGTCTGGCTGCTAACTGAAAGGTCAGCGGTTTGAACCCACCAGCTGCTTTGCAAGAGAAAGACCTGGCGATCTGCTCCTGTAAAGATTATAGCCTAGGAAACCCTATGGGACAATTCTCCTCTGTTACATGGGGTCACGATGAGTTGGGATCAACTGGACGGCACGTGACAACAAAATGGAGATAAAGTGAAGTGTCACATATGAGACAGAATTAAGCACAGGAGGCAAAATATAGCACGAATCAAAATTTATTCTTGTTAATCCCTCAAAATGCCTATAAAATTGTCTTAAATCATTGCCCACTGACTCTAACACGGCCATGCTTTTTCCAGCAATGGAACAGATTAGTGTATCTCTAGGTGAATGGCAGACAAAATCGTTGAACTTAGTTTAAGGACCATTCTGGATGGAAAAAAAACTGTGTTGTAATTTTAATCACCAGAATCATTCTCAAGGCTGTGGGATGCTGACATCATGAGGAGCACTGGGGAACAGAGATGGTTTGAAGGAACTCACATCTCATGCACACTCTGAGGCCCAAGTTCACTGAATGGATTGTGAGCAAAATCATTTGCACCAATGTCTTAGGCTGGGTTCTCTAGAGAAGCAAAACCAGTGAAGTATATGTGTGCATACACACACACACACACACACACACACAGAGAGAGAGAGAGAGAGAGAGGGAGAGAGATTTATCTCAAGAAAATGGCTTAGGTGGTTGTAGAGGCTGGCAAGTCTCAAATCCACGGGCTGGGTGTCAGGCTGGAGGCTTCTCCTGACTCAAGTAGCTGCAGGGGCTGATGAGCCCAAGATTAGCAGGTCAGAGGGCAGACTGCTGTCTCACAGGCTGCAGAGGCTGATGAATCCCAAGACTGGCAGGCAATACAGCAGACCACTGGCTCAAGTCCCAAGAACTGGAAGTCAGAGGATGACTAGCCAGATGCAGGATCTAGAGGGAGCAAAAACCAACAAGCTTTGCCAGAACTTCCATATGTATTGGATGCAGGCCACATCCCCAAGGAAATTCCCCTTACAACTGATTGACTGATCACATCAGCTCACATCATGGAGGTGATTACATTATATTACAAAATGGAAGATGACTAAATCATTACATAATTGCCAAACCACTGAGAATCATGGTCCAGCCAAGTTGACACACAACCTTAACTATCACAATCAATTATATTAAATTCATTCTCTCTCCTCCTCTATCCCTCTTACTCTATCAAGTATAAAACCAAACCTGTTGCCATCAAGTCGATTCCGACTCACAGCAACCCTATAGGATAGAGCAGAACTGCCCCATAGGGTTTCCAAGGAGCAGCTGGTAGATTTGAACTGCTGATCTTTTCGCTAGCTGCTGAGCTCTTAACCACTGTGCCACCAGGGCTCCCTGTCAAGTATACACAATTAAATTCGTCTAGGTTGAATGAGACAAATACATGCATCATTTAACCTTGCTATATTTATGTATGTACTTCCCATGACTATTGTAAGGATTCAGAGGGTTAGTGCATGCCACGTGCACAGTACAAGATTTGGTATGTACTCAATCCGTATCTATTACTACTTTCGTCCTTCACATTTGGACGGATTCTATTCATGACTGTCCTTGAAGAGAATTAGAGAAGTCATAGTGTATGGCAACCCTCCTTCCACCCCATGTCTTTATCCTTGAATGAATGTTCTTGAACATGAAAAGAAGGTAAAAAGAGGGAAGCAAGACAGGAAGGAGGAAGGGAGAGAGGTGAAGAGTAAAGAAGAGAGACCAATGAAGAATACATGCCAGTGGAAAGAGTTAATGATATTGATAGCTGGGTGTAGGTGGGGAGATGTTACAGCTAGATTCTATGTGTATATCCACAAATATTAGCAGATTTTTCATTCATCATTTCCTTTACTAGGGACCAGGCACTGTGCCAGGCCTTTTCTGTGTGACAAGAAAGAAATCAGTAATTATTTATAGCCTCTTTCCCTTTCCATCTTTTCGGAGGGAATGTGTGCCACCCTTCCTGTCCTTGAGTCTTTGCAGAACTGGGGTATAGGGAAGACCTGAGAGAAACAAAGATTGACTGGACTGATGCATATTGGGAGAGACCATGTTTCTAGGGGAATAGAATTCATCAAGAGAGGGGAGGGAGCCTGGGCAGAGCAGTAGTCGGGCGAGAGATATTGGACGAATTTGGAGAAAGACAGAAAAGAAATAAGGCGTGGGGGCAGTTGCTAGAGGAATGAGAGCCAAACAAGTTTTAAAGGACTTTGCAGCATAAACCAAAAAACCAAACCCATTGCCGTCAAGTTGATTCCAACTCATAGCAACCCAATAGGGCAGAGTAGAGCTGCTCCATAGAGTTTCCAAGGAGAACCTGGTGGTTTCAAAGTTCCGACCTTTTGGTGAGCAGCCCAGCTCTTAACCATTACACCACCAGCATACTTGGAATTAAATCTCATTTGAAGGGGCAGAGGTTTAACTAGCCTTAACATAAATTTTGTGGCTATGGACCTTTGTTTCCTCAGAGTGTGATGTGGCCTTAAGGCTCAGCATTCTTTGGGTTATACAGAACCCTCTGAGAAAGGTATGAGTTTCCATTAACAAGAATGAGGCAAGAGGTGAGAAGTGCTTTATCTGAGACCACAGAGCCGGTAATTAGGGTGGGAAGTATTCTCACCTTGCTCTGTACTATGCCAAGCCCATCCTCGGTTTATGAATGAGGATTTAGCTCCAGCAGGGCCTCCTTCCCTGGGTGGCATAGCTGCCAATCATTGGAACGGATTCATCAGTGGTCCCATTTAGCTCCTGCTTGAAGTGATTGAAGGAAAAGGGGCAGTTAAATACTTCTCAGAATTAAAAACAAAAACAAAAACTGAAATCCTGGAAATGCTCCTTCAGCTTTAGTTAAACTGGTCACTACTGACATCACCCTCCATATGGCCCTGTCAGAAATAGCACTGATCTTATCCCTGCTATGTTTCGTTAATGACCACCATTCTTCCTTGTCTTGGTTGTCTACTTCAGAAACAAACAGTTTGTACCATTATAAATCTTGTGGTCAAGAGTCATGATTTCCGCTCCATTGTTAACCCAGGGGCTTATTGTTCTTTTTTCTCTTTCCCATTACACATTAATAGCCAGTGTAATAATTGTTAAGGTGGTCTCTGCAATATCAGTTTTTTTTTTTTCAAATCCGTAAATTTGCTGTAATTAACCAACCCCTCCAAATTTAGCAATATACAAAATGTCCTTTAAGCCCTATCCATAGGCCAAAGAGAGATACTACATAGACGCTTTCAATGACTTCCTCATGTGAATCAGTAGAAGTTGTGGTTTTCCCAACCTGAGTCATTTTAGGAATGGCTGCTCTGAACAGTGGACTTGTGACAAAATCACTCAAAACAGGTTTATTCAACAGCTTACACTCAGAGGGGCTTGTGCTGCCTCCTGGTCATCTTAGACTTCCATAAGTGTGAAGATATCAGCATGTTCCCGCCTCCAAAGACTCCTGGGAGAATTGGAAGCCTGCAGAGGACATGTGAGACCAGGGATGCAGTCAGAGAAGTGGGGCTGGGCTGCAAATTAAATAGCCTGTCCACAGAGACCTGAGTGCCACCAAACATTTCAAATTATCAATAACCGCTCGTGCTGCATTCTTAGAAGTTGCAAGAGAGTCTCTCACCAGCCGAAGCTGTGTTTTCCAGCTAATGATTTTGCAAGGTCTGAGAAAGGCACAAACAACAAGAGAATTAATGAGGGTCTGTCCCGGGGAGACAGTGTCTCAGTTGCTTACATTCTTCTTCCTGAAAATGAATGTGACATCTGACACCACATCATCCAAGAATCTCAGGCATCTGGCAAGCTAAGGAGCTGGAGTTTTGTTGTTGAGTTGGATTGTTTGTTTTCATAATTAACAACTTACGTTCTGATTCATAGCGACCCTATAGGGCAGAATAGAACTGCCCCCACAGGGTTTCTAAGGCTGTAAATCTTGACGGAAGCAGACTGCCATATCTTTCTCCCATGGAGTGGCTGGTGGGTTCGAACCATCAAACTTTTGATTAGCAGCCAGGCACTTAACCACTGTGTCACCTGGGCTTCTCTTTTGCAAATATATCTTTCTAAAATCTGGGATTTAACTTTCTAATTATGCCAACAACTTGAGGTTAATTGGGCGAAAATCTTTCACCAGTCACAAATAACCCTTTTATTCCATAGGATTCCTATACTTCATCTGGGTTCATTAAAACATCCACTGCATTTGTAATTTTTTTTTTCTCATTATAGACATCTACAACCACTGATATCTAGTGCTGCAAGGCTATATACAGATAAAATACATGAACATTACACTGGACTAAGACGAAAAGGCCTTGTAGGATGGACACATTGAGTGGTTGATAGTGTCCTGTTCTCTTGCTCTGGATAACGCCGAGGTACTAACGGTTAGGCTAGAAATGCCTAAGTGTACAATCTCTGTCACCTCTCAGGTAAGTATGTGCCTCATTATAACACCTGTTGGGACATGTGCATGCCTCTACCTCCTAGCTGTTTATGTGTCCCTCTGCCACCAGCTTCAAAGTCTTTCTCTTATAAAAGAGAGAAAATGGTAAAATGGGGATTGGATTTATGATAATCATTTGTGTCCAGAACTCTATTGTGTTTGAGATGTTTACTGCAGCATATTAAGATATTACAGTCAAAAGGTGAACAACCCGAGAGTCCATCAACAGGTGAATGGACAAACCAAATGTGGTATGTCAAAGAGTTACAAACACTTACTCTGTTAAAGTAAACACAAGCAACAGGGAAAACATCTGTCCCTCCCAGAGTGAAAGAAATGCTCTGAGGAACAACAAAGAAATGAATGTTCTTATAGGGCTAAAACCGGAACTTGGGCTATATTGTGATTGGTTAGAAGGCAATCAGGGAAGTTAGAGGTGGGCTTTCTAGAAGTGGGGGGCTTATCAGTGATTGGGGGGGTAACATACAGATGGACTTCAGTGATTGGTGATTCATCACAGATTGCGGAAGTATGTGCAGACAAGGGGGAACATGGGGGGTTACAGGACAATGATAGGACATGCTTTTCTGGGAACATGTTATTTAAACTACTTTCTCAAGCATGTCTTTCCTTGGGGGTCCATTGTAAAGGGGATTTTTTGATAGTACTGTTTATCAAGACCCTCTGGGAACAGGCCATGACATCCTGCATGTACCTGACCACAGAGAAAAATATTTCTTTTAGAATATATTTTTAAGGATAACTAAAGGTTAAGCACAAGAGAGAAAAACTCCTGCTTTAAAATGAAGTTTGCTCTAAGACCTGGGCCAGGGTCCCCTACTTACACCAAATGCCTCATGTAATTTTGGGGTTCATGCTCTCATTCCCTCCTTTTGCTCTAGGATTTCTAGGGAAATTCTTTGATCAGACTTTAAAGAATACCTTCTTCTGCACAGATTGGTGGATCTCTGGATGGCCGCTTATTTAAGATCTTTAAGATCTTTAAGATCTCAGGCACTACTATTCCTGGTAGCCGAGCACCATCTGAGGTCTTCACCATACCATAGCGTTGGCAATCTTTTTCAGTGATGTTCTAGGGAGAGAGAGAAATGAGGCTGCATTAGGAAGAACTACTTGGTTGTTCAAGGGAACTGAACAATGAACCCAGATGAAGTATCAGAATCCTATGGAATAAAAGGGTTATTTGTGACTGGTGAAAGATTTTTGCCCAATTAACCTCAAGTTGTTCAAGGGAACTGAACAATGCACATTATTCTTCCTATGGGTAAAAGGTTAGTTTTATGGGTCAAAACATTGGAGGTGACTTTCACACAGCATTTGATAGTTCCAATAAAAATTACAATAACCATAAGTGTTATTAATCCAGTTAACAATACAGATCTGATCCATGATCCAATCTCTGAGAGTAGCCCACTGAAAGTATCTAGAAAAGGGAAGTTTGACATGGGAGGTACTTGAAGCCAATTGACCTTTTAGCAGACTGTCTGATATCTTGTTCTACTTCCGCTGTAGTATTTATCCAAGTACAGCAGTTGGCATTGGCAACTGCATAGACTCCTCCTTGTTGGATCAGAGGAAAATGAGTGTCAATTCTAGCAAATCTAGCACAACTTTAACTAAAGAATTTAGGGACTTCTGTTGGGCTTCTATATTATCAGCAAGCTTATCAGTTATTTGGAGCATAATAGCATATAAATTGCAAATAGATTTTTAAAGTTCAGGAATACTAATAACGGGTAGGAGGCCCTGAAGAAAAGCCCACTCATCTCCAGGTCTGTCCATTGTAGGGCTCCCATTAGAGCCTGTAACGTATTCTCTTTTGTGATGAGTGAGGATGTTCATATCTTTGGTCCAATATATGTTTTTGTCATAGGAATCGGTATCTAGAAAGACTTCTAAAAGACCTAATTTGCATTGGCCTGTCATATTCCAACCATGCAAACAGGATAAAAAGGGACTCATCATTTGGATTTGGATTGGCAATTGTTGGCTATCTGGATCCTCCATATAAAACTATGTATCCATATGGGGCACATATTATGCCAGTTCCAGTGTGTTTATTTGGGAGAGGGATGGTTTAATTTATTTGTTCAAGCCAATTTTCTGTAAAGGAATTGTTATATATAAGCAGTCTTGCTAATCTTAGCCAATTCCACATTTGAATACAAAAAGACTTCTTTTCCTGTAGGCATGCTGTTAAATTTCCTGTAAAAACTGCTTTCCAAAATCTGGGAGGTACATTATTTGAAACTAAACACTCATTTTTACAGGCTGAAGGGTTCTAGGCTACTTCAGAACAATCCTTAACTCTATTCTGAGTTAGACTGAAACATGGGACCTGGGGTTGAGCTAATAACCTAGAAGGATACTACAGTCTTGACAGTAGCAGGAAGGACAAAACTATAATTCAGCATGGGAGAAGCTAATGGGTCTGAATTCATGAGGCCAGACTTTGGAATTTGATGGCAAATTCAACAGTCAGGTTACTGGCGCTGGCTACTGACTAGGCTATTATAGCAAAGTTATTTCTATGTCATGCATGAAGGGGAATGGTGAGCTGCAGTAGAATGATACCTAAGATAAGCTTCATGATACAAAAATACTGCCCAAAGATAATATACAAAAGCAAATATGGCAACAAATTGCAGCTAATATAAAATAAATTCTCTCTGTTACAATCACAGTGTTGATGGAATACAGACTATGTAACACAATTATTAACAGAAAAATAACTAAGGCACTAAGAATGAAAAAGCATAAAGTGACTCAAGCTCTAAGCAAATCATATAAAGTCACATGATAGCCTCAACAATATTTTGGGGAAATTTCCTGATAAGGGAATAATGCAACCTAAATTTAGTCTTACGACGATAATATAGGTCAATAAAAACAAAAGTAAGTATCAATCTAATATCACTATTCTATAAATTCTAGTTGATAAAATAAGGCAACCTCAAAAGCTATAAGTATTAAACAAACAGCAGCTACTTCAAAGGTTCCCATATCAGATATTCTACCATGGGAGTAGGCCTATTTGGTGAAGAACAAATAAGATAAACAGAAAAACAAAGATTATAAAGCACAGTCCAAAAATCTCAGCTGCCTGCATGGAGTCTTATTCTGTGATCATGGATGGAGCTCTCCACCTCTGTCAGAGTCATCTGCTTCCAGCCACTGGGACAGATTAATTTATGTTTGACTCCCTTAGTTGGCTGGACAGTCCAAGCAGGAGTCACAGTCTTCTTTAACTGGGAGAAGTGTATCCAGGTCTTAACTCCCTATAATTTAGTGGCACAAGAATTAGTAAGGAGAACTATATACAGTCTTTTCCAATGAATCTCCAGGGAATCTTTTAACTGATTCTTTTCTAATATACATGGTCCCCTGGAACAATATCAGGCAGATTTTTGAATTTTGGTTTTTGGTCATCAAAGGCTCCTTTAACCTGTGAAAACATTTCTTAGAGTATTTGATTAAAGACTGACAATATTTAACAATATTAGAGTCAGTATAAGCAACAAAAGGGAGGGCCATTTGGTTCTGAAGAACTACTTTTCTCATCGTTGTCATTTCAGCCTTCACTTCTTGGAGTCCATGGGCGAAATCATTTAAAACATTCTGAATATACTTAGTCAGAACTTTAACATGTGCCATACACTTTCTAATCTATAGGATATTCTGCAACCAATGTAATGTGATTAGTTACTGGAAGAACTGATTTTTATATTAAAAGACAGAAAGGAAAATAAAAATGGTTTTCTATATCTAGAAATTAGAACATTAAACATCAGCCAGTGTTCTCATAAAACCCTTATGGTAATTCTTTCAGTTTATCTAGTCCTATTCCTTTAATTTTGGTTCTATGCAATTCTGGATCAGCAGTAGTCTGAAAATCCCATCAGCTTCTCCGTAAGAGTTCTAAAAATCTTGATTTAGTCCAATAATTTCCATGTCTGAAATATTGTAGTCTTTTTTTATAAATTTGATATAGTCCATTTTTGTCAAAATATTTTGGTTATATGTTTTCAGTGAATCAGTAAAGTAAAAGTCATCTGCAGATGACAACTTAAAATACCCATGCTTACCTGATAATAATAATTCTTAAAAGTGAAAAATCTGATACAAATTAATTACAAAATTAATGTAAAGCCAAATAAAGTCAATTCAGAATAAAAACTTTTAGACAAAAATATTTCTAAATATAATGATTAACCTTATTTTCAGAAAGCTTCAGCTATAACCATGTAATAACTTGGATACATAATATTAAATAATCAGGATATACCAAGAATATATCAAGATTATTAAGTTTAGCTTTCCTTCTATAGTATATTTAACTTCCTATTTAATTTTCCTCTGACCATCTACAACTTTCTATACCCATCTAAATTATTTTTCTATGCTTTTCTCTTTCTTATCTTGGAACAACCAGTCTCTTTCATTTTAGGACAAAAGTAATATTTTGCCCTGGTGGTGCAGTGGTTAAAAGCTAGGCTGCTAACCAGGAGGTTGTCGGTTTGAATCCACCAACTACTCCTTGGAAACTCTATGGGGCAATTCTACTCTGTCCTAGAGGGTTGCTATGAGTCAGAATCAACTCAATGGCAATAAGTTATTAAGTCTCTAAACATCTGAATAGTAATAAAAATTCCATGAGTAAACAATGTGAATTACTCAGTTAAAACTATTGGCTTTGATGATGCTAGATTCAAAGGAAACAAAGTTGCAACCAAGTCAGCAATTGAAATAATAAAATTATCACATAATATCATGTGCTTGTTGTCTAGTATCAGGCAAATATTACTGACATATACATTTTAACTCAAAGAAAATATGGCACTTTTCCTGATTTGACAACACATTTCATGTAATCATAACATATCAAATAAATCCTTTTTGCATTTTTCTTTTTATAAAACAGAAACAATTTTTTTTTGTGTGGTTTTCGTACAAAGTTTTAAAATTGTCAGGAGTTTATCACAGGAACAATATTTGAGTTATTTAACTAAAGATCTTAAAGGTAAAAACTTTAGCTTTTTTTTCTAAAGCCATGCAGCTTGGTTTTTGATTCAGGAATTTATTTTGTCACACTCCTGTCTTCAAAGCAGATTGCATAAAGAATAAAATAAACCTTTTAATTTAGTAATTAAGGGAAAAAATTGATATCTTAACCGTGAGAAACCCAATTCTTTGTTTTATATGCTATTTGATGTCAAAGATTTTAAAAATTCTCATGATTAACCCATTAAAACTTCAGCTGCAATAAACAAGAACCTTGATCATATCAAACAAAATCTTTTACAAACTTTTCAAATTTCTTGTCTTTGTTATATATATCTCATAACATAATCCTTTAAGTGGCAAACATATTTATCATTAGACCCAAATACACATACATATATCTTTTCTCTGTGGCAGAAGTTTAGCCTTCCTTCTTTAGTATCTTTAACATATCAAACAAAATCTTTAACAAACTTTTCAAATTTCTTGTCTTTGTTATATATCTCTCATAGCATAATCCTTTAAGTGGTAAACATATTTATCATTAGACCCAAATACACATACATATATCTTTTCTCTGTGGCAGAGTTTAGCCTTCCTTCTTTCGTATCTTTAACTTTCTATTTAATTTTTCTCTGACCTTCTACAACTTTTTATATCCACCTAATTCTTTTCCTATGCTTTTCTCTTTCTTATCTTGGAACAACCAGAAAAAAAAAAAATTGTTTTTTCTTTTAACAAAACAAATTTCATATATTCAACTTAGCTTAAGTTACTTAAAAAGATCTTGGAAACTGTTTTAAGTTGACATGTTATAAAATATAAAAACTCTACCAGATCTAATTTGCTTTTATTAATTCCTAGGAATGTTAACAAAAAAATGTTGCCATCGAGTCAATTCTGACTCATAGTGACTAGGACTATTTAATTTATATAAACATTTATTTATTACTAAACTAATCAAGGTGAGTTCTTTGAAAGGTTATTATAATCTAATTTAATAATACCATCTGGAGTTAGGAAATTATCGTGTGTTCATAACCTTATCTTCTGCATGCTTTATAGGATTCTTTTAGAGAAACAATTTAGACTAATTTGTTCCTCCCCTTTTGTTATACAGATTAAAATAAATAATTCAAAAAGGACTGAGATTTTTAGACAACCTTATAAAAAAAACACCAGCTATAGCCTTTAACTTGATACAAAAACAGAAGCTTAGACACAGCAAACTCTGAAGTAAAGTGAAACAGAAACAAAAAAACCCAAAAAACTATATAAACTTATTTACCCATGAGGGTAGCTTAAAAACTAAGGTTATACAATACCATACGGAACAAGTAACCTGGTTTCTTAAAATGTATACAGCAATTCTTTGGTAAGGTCTACCCAATTCAATAGAAAAACAGATTCTAGATAAAACTTATTAATTTGTCAGAGTCTCAGATAGAGGGATTTTATTTAGACCCTTTGACTAAAATTGAGCATTGAACATTTTCAAAAAGGACAATGTAAATGAGAACTTATTTTCTTAAAGTGATCACTGCAATTCCAAATTATTTAAAGTATACTTGGCTTATAATGTTTTTGAACATGAACCCCAAACCAGCATCCTGGTCGAGAGGGAAATCTAGGCTAATAAGTTTCAATAAGGATCTTATAAACAGACAGATGGACAAACAAATTAACCAAAACAGGCATACTTGCAGAACTATTAACCTGCACATGCTAGCAAAACAAAACAAAACAGAATTAAAAAAAACACAGAAAACAAGAGTAGAAAGTTCAAAAGATCCTCAAAGTTGCCCTTAACCTTACAAAACAGGCAAAAGCTGCCACCTTCCCCTGTGAATTGGCATTACCTATTATCTCCTAAGAGCCCTGGTGGTGCAGTGGTTAAGCATTCGGTTACTAACCAAAAGGTCAGTAGTTCAAATCCACCAGCTGTTCCTTGGAAACCCTATTGAGCAGTTCTACTTGGTCTTATAGAGTAGCTATGAGTCACAATTGACTCCATGGCAATGGGTTTGGTTTTTATTATCTCCTTAGAGATAATGAGTAATGAGGATCTCGAGCTCAAAAGAATACCCTCTTTGGGGTCCTTAAATGTGCACTTGAAAAGACAGAGCAAGTCCAAACTTAATGGCCTGAGCCTTCTAGTTTCCCAGGATCAGACTGGAGTCTTATCAGGGATTTTCCGCTAGATGGCAGCCTCACCAAACTTAATTTAACAATGACCTCATTAAACCGTTCAGAGTGAACTGAAAATTAAAGTACGAGAGAGGAAATCCAACAATAAATCTCGAATAGGTTCAATGCAAGGATGTGGAGGCTCAATTTTGAGAGAGGTTACCTGAGATGATTCCCTGGAATCCGGGAAGGTGGTGATCTCAAGTGGCTCCACTGGTTGACCAGAAGCCCACTTCCTCGGGTGTCCTGGACCTGCCAAAGGCAATGCATCTTCTAAATCCCACTCCTGACACCATTTAAAGGTCAAAGAGTAACGAATGCTTACTCTGTTAAAGTAAAAGCAAAGAGATGTATTGAAGGTTCAAAAGCAGTCCAGACCAGGGAAAATGTCTGTTCTTCACAGAGTGAAAGAAATGTTCCAAGCAGCAACAATGAAACAAGTATTCTTATACAGCTGAAACAGGAACTTGGGCTATATTGTGATTGGTTAGAAGGCAATCAGGAGTTAGAGGCGGGCTTTCTTAAAGCAAGGGCATGTCAGTGATTGGGAGGTAACATAGGTGGACTTAAGTGATTGGCGATTCATCATAGATTGCAGAAGTAAGTGCAGATAAGGGGGCACGTGGGGGTCACAGGACAATGACAGGACATGCTTTTCTGGGAACATGCTATTTAAACTGCTTTCTCAAGCATGTCTTTCCCTGGGGGTCCATTGTAAAGGGGATTTTTATAATGCTGTGTGTCAAGACCCTCTGGAAACAGGCTGCAACATCCTACATCTGCTTGACCACAGAGAAAAATATCTCCTTTAGGGTATATTTTTAAGGATGAGTAAAAGTTAAATACAGGAGAAAAAAACTGCTATCTTAAAATGAGGTTTGTTCTCAGGCCTGGACTAGGGTCACCTACTTATGCCAAATGCCTCATATAATTTTGAGGTTCTCTCTTTCAGGTATTTACATACAATGGGATAGTATTCAGCCTCGAAGAGAATCCAAGTCCTGACACATGCTACGGCATGAATGAATCTGAACACATTATGCTGAGTGAAAGAAGTCAGACGTAAAAGGACAAATATTACATGATTCCACATCTATGCAATAGCTAGAATGCACAAATGTATAAAGACATTAGATTAGAGGTTACCAGGAACTGGAGGGAAAAGGGAATGAGAAGTTATTTGCTTAATAGTTACTGATTTTCTGTTTGGGGTGATAAAAATGTTTGGAAGTAGATAGTGGTGATGGTTGTAATTAAAGCCACTGATTTGTACACTTAAAAGTGGTTAAAATGGCAAACTTTATGTTATATATATTTTTCCTCTAACTAGGACATTAGATTTACCTAAAGTTAAAGTAAAATGCTTTGCCTTATTTCCAATGTCCATCCATGGACTTTAGGCAGAGGAACATCAGGCAGCTGGGAATCTTGAATTGGACAGCAAGAAGGGGAGAGGCAGGGTACCGAAGAGCACTCACTGTTGACCTGGTCAGGGCAACAACCCTGCAAAGTGGGGTGGGCATTCTAAGTGGTCTTAGTATATGTAAGGAGAGTAATACCCCAGCCCATTCCATTTCCCCTCCTCTTTGCTCCCCCCAGTTGATGTGCCTCTTCAGAGAATAACCTTTAGCTCCCACTTAAGGTAACACTTTATATTTTCTGAAAACAGAGACCATGCGTCATCTGAGTCCATAATAATAGCTACAATTTTCTCATGGGACTAGTCATTTAACACACACTATCTCTAATCCTTACAACCCTGCAAGGTCTGGAGGCCCAGAACTTTAAAGGTCTGTATCACCATCTCAATTTTAGAGACACTATCCTGCCAACCACCACCCACCTCTCTGTCAGTTTGTGGTATTGCAGTGGCTTGTGTGTTGCTGTGATGCTGGGAACTATACGAGTATTTTAATACCAGCAAGGTGGCCCATGTGGACAGGTTTCAGTGGAGCTCCCAGACTAAGATAGACTGGGAAGAAAGGCCTAGAGATCTACTTACAAAAATCAGCCAGTGAAAACTCTATGGACCACAGCAGAATAACGTCCAATATGGTGGTGGAAGATCAGCCCCCTGGGTTGGAAGGCACTACACAATAGGTGCAACAATCAACTTAAACATACTAATAATGATCATGAAGATGGTGCAGGACCAGGTGACGTTTTGTTCTGTTATGCATAAGGGTGCTGTGAGTCAGAACCAGCTCAATGGCAACTAGCAACAACAACACCACCCAGCCAAATCTCTCATGGTGCTTTCTAAAGGTCCACTCTTATTTTATTCTCCTTGCGGATGAGAAACTAGCTCCTCTCAGTTAAGAAATGCTCCTGGAAACTGTTAGTCTCTTTTGCTTTCTTTTCTCCTGAGTGAATAATTCTATTCCCTGAACGTTTACTCATGAAACTTCTTCTGAAACTTTCTTGTCATCTTTTTTTCGTTGCCTTGTGTGCTTAGAAAATTGGGTCAATGTTTCTCAAGTTCCTTTCTAAAACACAATGATCTCCCTTTGTTATTTACTTCTGCTTAGTACAAAATGTCTGGTAGACTCTAAACTCAACTCTAAGGTTGAATTTAAAATTGCATAAAGCGTGGTCTTTTGATACTAAACTGTATTAATTTAATCCACATTACTGCCCCCATAGCTAGTATTTTTCTTGCTATAAAATCATAGCTAGGAAAATTAAAAGATCTAATTAAGCCAGTTCTCAAACTCCCAATCATTAAAAACTGAAACACATGGTGTTCTGCAAAAAATTCAGACTTCATTGTTTTTCTGCATGGTGTAGTAGGGGAACAAAACAAAAACACTGGGCTTCAAAACAGAAGGCCTAGATTCGAGTCCTTAATCCGTTACTTTTTTTTTTTTTTTTAATTACCTCAGGCAATTCATTTAATCTCTCTGGATCCCCATTTCCTCACTCATGGAACAATAAAACCCATTGCCATGGAGTGATTCTAACTCATAGTCACCCTGTAGGACAGAGCAGAACTGCCTCACAGGGTTTCCAAGGCTGTAATATTTATAGAAGCAGCCTGCCACATCTTTTTCCCATGGAGCGGCTGGTGGGTTCAGACTGCTGACCACTGTGCCACCAGAGCTCCTTACAGAATGATAGGGGTGGATTATATCAAGCAGGTTTTCAAAACTCTTTTTTTTTTTAGCCATAGAAACCTTTTTTAAAAGGAATCTTAGGCAGAAGCACAATAGAAATAGCAGATAAAAGCAGAGATCTCTGGTTGAAGCATGGATGGGGAGACTCTATGATTCACTCAGATTTCCCTCACCCACTCCCACTCATTCAGTTTGTGTGACTCATTTACATTTCCTACCATATGTATTTGATAGGATATATACGTATGTATGGTTATGTGTGTTTATATGTGTGTGTAGTTGTTGTTAGTTGCCATTGAGTCAATTCTGACTCATGGCGACCCCATGTGTACAGAGTAGAACTGTGCTCCATAGGGTTTCCAGTGGCTGATTTTTCAGAAGCAGATCACCAGGCCTGTCTTCCAAGGTGCCTCTGAGTGGGTTCCAACCACCAACCTTTCAGCTACAGGTCAAACACTTGACCATT
The DNA here is from genome assembly GCA_030035585.1 of Dugong dugon. NCBI lineage: Eukaryota > Metazoa > Chordata > Mammalia > Sirenia > Dugongidae > Dugong > Dugong dugon. The sequence continues at coordinate 6,753,420 of CM057464.1, read as the reverse complement.
TTTGCCACCTAGGGACTCACTCCTTCACTCTGTGACTAGGAAGCAGATCACATTAATAGTAGTTACCCAGATGTCGCTAGCTCTTTCAGTCATAAGCATAACACAGAATGGCAGCCCCATGCTCACTACCCCCAAGTATTTCTAGGACCGCCTTTGGGAGGTACAGTAGTTCTCATTTAAGCTTATGAACAAGTGTGTTCCAGTAGATGCTGCTGCCCTTCCCATGTGGCTCCACTAGGCCCCATTGTCTGTCCTACTAGATAGCAGTCCAGTCATTGAGTCAACTCCAACTCATAAAGACTTTATGTACAACAGAATGAAATGTTGCCTGGTCCAGTATCACCCTCACGATCACCAGCATGTTCGAGTCCATATTTGTGGCTACCGTGCCAATCCATCTCACTGAGGGTCTCCCTTGCCCTTTCTAGCCCTCTACTTCACCAAACATGATGTCCTCCTCCAGTGATTGATCCCTCCTGATGACAAGTCCAAAGTAAGTGAGTCAAACAATGTTCTGTTGTGATCCATAAGTTTTCCATTGGATAATTTTTAGAAGTAGATTGCCAGGCCTTTCTTCCTAGTCTGACTGAGTCTGGAAGCTCCGCTGAAACCTGCCCACCACGAGCAACCCTCCTGGTATTTGAAGTACCCGTGACATAGCTTCCAATATCATAGCAACAAGCAAGCCAGCACAGTACGACCAACTGACAGACGGGTAGTGGGTCTCTCCCACTTGACACCAACAATTGTTGTTGTTGGCCATCATGTCTACTGCTCCACCAGGCAAGGTTGTCTCTCTGACTGGTTAGTGGTTCTACGCCATAACTGTTCAGCTGAGCCGATGGCGCATTGCCACTGCTCCATTGGAAACAGCGCGTCCATAGCCAGTGCTCTGCTCTGCCTCAGCTGTCTGGGCGGCACTGTCCCCAATGCCATGAGCACTTGTGGTACCAATGCCTTGTAGCATAGCAGGGAGAAAGGCTCCTTCAATTTAGAAATAGTGTCACTCAGGTCTCAATACTTAAGAGTTGTTTTTTTTTTTTTTTTAATAGCTCTTTTAATTTTTATTTACAAGAGCCCAAAAGCAGTCACAGACAATATGGAAATGAATGAGTGTGGCTGTGTTCCAGTAAAACTTTGGATATGGACACTGGAACTTAAATTTCATATGATTTTCATGTGCCACAATATTTTATTTTTCTTTTGATTTTCTGCAGCCATTTAAATATGTAAAAATCAGTTTTAGTTTGCAGGCTGTACAAAAACAGACAGTGAGTTGAACTTGACCTGCGGGATCTAATATGCCAACCTCTGACCTAGAGGGACTAGCAGGTGGTAAAATAATTGAGTGCCTAGACAGATATCTGTACCCAAAGTCCCTGGAGCAAAAACCATATCTGATTATTTACCGTTGAATCTCCAGTGCCCAATCTGCTGCCCAGGACAGGTCCTACCTACATGGAGGGTGCTCATAAATATTCACTGAAGGCATACCCACCAATTCAGTTTATCTGTCAGTACCATGGGCATTCAAACTCTGGTGTTGGTGAAGAATATTGAATATACCATGGACTTCCAAAACAACGAACAAATCACTCTAAGAAGAAATACAACCAGAATGTTCCTTAGAAGTGAGGGGGGCAAGACTTCAACTCCTTTACTTGGACATGTCATCAGGAAAGGACATCATGTTTGGTAAACTAGAGGGTCATGGAAAATGAGGGAAGGCCTCAATGAGATGGACTGACACAATTTCCACAACAATGGACTCAAACATACCAATGATCACGAAGATGGCACAGGACCAGGCAATGCTTTGTTCTGTTATACACAAGGTCACCATGAGTCGGCGCTGACTTGATGGTGACTAACAGTAACAACCATGGGCAGAATTTAGTTTCCCAAAGTTGTTTTGTGGCTATTGTATTGATCCTGAAGACTGGATATCTCACTATAAGTGGGAAATAGGAACCCGTAGCTCTGATGTTTTCAATGCCAACAAAGAATTTCACACCTGTTTAAATATCATTTGACTGCAGGTAAAGACAGTTGCAGATGCCTAGAATGTTAACTAAAGCTAATAAGAATTAGACTGATCTGCTAGAGTAAAAATAAATGCCTTATAAAAGTTGTTCTGTTTTGGCCAGATAGGAATTTAGATTTCAACGGCAACATCTGGACCAGAACATAGATTTATTTCTAGATACTTCTTTTACTCACAGCTGCCTTTTTACTTGCTTCCTGGGAAGGGCCTACTTTGGTGTCCCCATGGCATCCAACCATCTTCATCAGCGTCACCAAAGTTCATCACAACAACTCTGATTGCTGTGCTCAGTCCCACGTTAGTTCCTCTCCAGGGACTGTCTTGTCCTTTGGAAGTTTCTGTTGGTATCATGGAGTTACTCTATGACAACTTCATGCCCAGCTGCAGTCCCAGATCTTCAGAGATGTCCTCATGAACCCCTCCAGCTCTGTGCAGGGCTCCTTCCTCTTAACTTATTGACTGATTAACTCATTCATTGTTTCACTCATTGAATAAAAGCTTACTAAGCAGTTGGTGTGTGACTCATGCTCTGGAAATAAAAGCATAGGAAATATAAAAATGTAATATAAAATATATCAAAATGGGGGAAAATAGAAAAACACACTGGAAATATAAAAATGGGAAAAACAACAACAGCAACGATCCTTCCATCAAGTAGTTCCCAATTTACCGGAAGAGCCAGAAACAGGAGCAAACAACGTGAGCACCGTCAATGGTCCTCAGAGTGCCTCTCAACTTGCTCTTAACCATATACCGCCTGGCAACTTTAGTTCCCTTTTCGGGTTCTGATGCTAGAGCTCTTCAACTCAGTTATGGGTTCTTGAGGGCAGACACTGTGCTCTTTGTGATTTTTCCTCCACAGTGCCTAACACAGTGACTGCTTACACAGCAGATTGTCATCAAGTGTCTGATGATTGATTTCTGAACTATAAACAGGAAGCATAAACAAGCTCGAGAAGACACGACTGACTTTATTTTGCAGCTTTGTCACTGGATGCTTTGTTTTCTTCATGACCTGGATTCCCCCAGACTTTGGTACCTTTGGTGACCAGTGGATCCAACTGGGGGTAAACAACAGTGGAATCTGCAGCCTGGCCTGGGCGGTGCAGGGGCAGTAGCAGGACAGTAGCAAATGAGGGAGTGTAGGGAGGGATAGTTTACCTTATACCCGTCTTCCTTCTCAAGGTACAGACTGGCCTGGTTGGTGGTCTGTCAACCACTGTGGACCTCAAAGGACCCACTTACTAGGTATACCCCCATCCCTGTAGGAGGGTCCCAACCAGACCTGATTGTGGAGAGGATGCCAAAGGTGGAGGTGCTCATGCTCTGTTCCCTCAGGACTTCTCAAAGAACAGAGCAGCTTGAACACTATGGCTGAGCCAAGCAGTGAGGCAGGACCTCGGACAGTAGCAAGCCCTGCCCAGTCCCTGGAATGACCCCTACCAACCATAAGGCAAGCTGGCCATGTAACCAACATAGGTGCAAGTGGTACTCATGGCTTGGGTTTACATGGAAAGATGGTGGAGCCTAGTGGAAAGAATGCAGGCTTTGGAAATAGGAATATGTAGGTTTGGTGTCATAGTCTCTCTGTTATCTGGGACAAATGTTTCATCCCCTTGAAACTCATATAGTTTTTGCAGGTATAAAATTGGGAAAATAATATGTTTTGCTTATGTTGTGAGGATTGCATAAGAGAATGTTTGTAAAGGGCCAGGCGCCAACAGGTGATTCACGAATGGCAGCTGGCATTATTATCTTTTGCTGTAAGAGTTGTTTTCAAGGCCACATTCACTTCTGTCTCTACAGTATGTGGGCCTCCTGATTTCTGGGACTTAAGCTTCCCTGGGTTCTGCAGAGTGAATAGAGTCTCTGGGTGCTGCAAATGGTTACGTGCTCAGCTGCTAACCAAAAGATTGGTGATTTGAGTTCACAACACACCTTCTGACTATATATATATATATATATATATATATATATATATATATATATATATATATATGGAAACCCTGGTGGTGTAGTGGTTAAGAGTTTGGCTGCTAACCAAAAGGTCAGCAGTTCGAATCCACCAGGTGCTCCTTGGAAACCCTATGGGGCAGTTCTGCTCTGTCCTACAGAGTTGCTATGAGTCAGAATCGACTCGACAGAAATGGGTTTATATATATAAATAAATAAATATATATATATAAAACCAATTGCTATCGAGTTGACTATGACTCGTGGTGACCTCACGTGTGTCACAGTAGACCTGTGTTCCATAGGACTTTCAATGGCTAATTTTTTTGGAAGTAAATCACTAGGCCTTTCTTCCAAGATGCCTCTGGGTGAACTCGAACCTCCAAACTTTTGGTTAGCTGCCAAGAACATAAGCTGTTTGCACCACCCAGGGACTCCAGAGATTTTCTGTATATATACAATCTACATATGTCAGGGTGAATAGGCTTGATTCACAGTGATATCACCCTCAGGCTCTTAGGTTTGCTTTTCCATAGATTACTACGTGACTTACCACTCCACCATCTGTTTTTGCCTCTTCGTATGTTGTGGTTACAGTTGTCTCCTGCCCTTATAGAATATGGTGTTTTTGTTTTTGTTCTTGCTTCTTGTTCTCTTTGTTATTTTTGGAGTGGTTTTTGAAAAAAAGAAGGCGGACGGAAACATCTTTGCTCTGTCATCTAAAATCTTGGTTATCTTTTCTCGGATTCATCTATAAGCACAAACAAATAACAGACCATCTTAGAAGTCAAAAGTGAAAACAGATCTTTCCCCTCCCTCCTCCTCCTCCTCCTTCTCTAGTCCATTCAATATAATAAAGTACACAGTGGCTCTCTTATTCCAGTATTGTGGCTGTTTCTCCACCATCAGCACATTCCTCCTGCCATCTCCCACAGGTCCTTCCCTCAGATGAGCCAGTCAAGGCTGGGGTTTGACTGACTCGTAGGAATGGGGGGTGTAGTCAGAGGGAGGAGAGCATTATAACAAACCAGCTGCTCTTCGGAGGTTGATTTTCATTCTGGAAAACAGCAGATGCAATTACCGGGGCTCATTAGAAGGACTCACAAACTGGCTGCAAAACTATATTTGGAGAAGCGTGTTCACTTAGTTCTAAAGTGGTGAGAAGGTGTGAAAGGGTGGCAGCGGAAAAGACAGACCAGGGCCTGCCTATGTTTAGACTCACATCCACAAACAGGTGATTTGAGCTGAATTCTGAGAGGAACAAGAAATCAGCGGAGCTGGAGCGTGACACCAAGCGTGGGCCTTTGTCTTTAGGCCCTAACCATGGGGAAGCTCCGGCCCTTTGGAAGGCTGAGTTTGCTCATGGATAGGCCCTCCCACTTAGTAGGAGATGGGTCAAAGATACAGTCTGTTTCATGTGTCCTGCTGAGAAAGTCCAGATGCCATCACAGACCTCCATGTTTCCATTCTTATCTTTCTGTGACCTTCTGACTAGGAGGTGATCAGACCACAGGTGTTTGGCTAGCTACTAGCTCAGAACTTGTATTTGCTCACAGTTTATGAAAAGGGATGGTTCAGGAAGTTGGTGGAGTGGAACTACCCAAAAAGAACTTGAAAAAAATCACCTCTGCTGTGTTCTGTTGGATGAGATGGCATTTGGAGCCCTTCATCCTGGTGTGTGATGGAGCTATATTAATTTGAACTCAAATAATTCCTGGTGGTTCTTCCTCCTTCTCCTCCTCCTCCTCTTCCTCTGCATTTCCTTTTCCTTTTTCTTCCTTTTTGTTCAAGGAAAAGAGCAGCAGTTACATTTCATAAGTAATTCAGCGGGCTTCCCCTCACGTGGCTCAACAAAGAATACATTTCTTGGAGGTATTCTGAATAAGAAAGATTATAGAATACAGGATTATTATTTTAAGAAGCTGAGTTCTATTTCTGAACTGGAATCCATGATTATATGCCCTGTTCTCTATAATCACAGCTGGAATGTATGTTCCTAGTCTTTAGAAGCACTCAAACTTGTCTTAATCAATCCTTATAAGTGTTTCTGAATGTAAAGGAGGATGCTAGAATCAAGTCCCAATATCTCAGTATCACATGTATGAAGATGAAGATATGGGGAGATAGTGGGAAGGATGGACAGATAGATGGAAAGACTAGCAGAATATTTGAAAAGATTTTGGGGAGTTCTGAGTGTCTGCCATCCTCACCCGTTTTGTACCACTGACTCCACCTCTCTGGACATAGCTGATTGGACAAGGGTAAGTAAGCACCTGGTCCAAAGGCAAGTATAGATGGCAGTGACTCTGCTTCAGAGGTGCACAGCAGAATCACCTGGGAGACTTTTCAAAATATCAGATTCTAATTCAACACCAGGTGAAAAAAGAAAAAATCGGTTGCCATCATGTTGATTCTCACTCATGGTGATTCCACATGTGTCAGGATAGAACTGCACTCCATAGGGTTTTTCAATGGCTGTGATCTTTCAGAAGCAGATCGCCAGGCCTTTCTTCTGAGGAGCCTCTGGGTGGGTTTGAACTGCCAACCTTTCGGTTAGTAGTCGAGCTACTAACGGTTAACATTTGGGCCACCCAGAGGCTCCCAACACTAGAGATTCTAATTTATTACTTATCAGTGGGTCCCAGGAAGTGTATTTTGAAAAAGCTCTTCTGTTGATTCCAGTAAGGAACCCTATATGCTGATTCCAAGAGCAATTCTGACCAAAAGGGGTTCCCTATACCTGATAGAAGGATCCCTGGTGGTGCAGTAGTTAAGCACTCGGCTGCTAACCGGAAGGTCGTGGTTTGAACTCATCAGCTGCTCCACGGGAGAAAGATGTGACAGACTGTTTCCGTAAAGATCATAGCCTTGGAAACCCCACAGGGCAGTTCTACTCTGTCCTGTAGGGTCACTCTGAGTCCACAGCGACTCAACAGCAATGGATTTGGTTTTGATAGTGGATAGTGACTAGGTTAACCAGTCAAGCCTTTTCTTGGGGAGTTTGACCTGAAGACTCGGGGTCCCATCATTGCCTTTGCCACCTGCTGCTTTGAGGAGATAGCTGGAAATGACAGGAGGTAGCAGAGAGCATAATGCTACTCCCCTTCCGATCATTCACAGCCCTTCGTTCATTCTATCAGTTTGGGCCAGTTTCTTTCCTACCCGGAGCGCCCTTGGGTTGTGGGACTGCAGCAAAGGGTGGGGGGCCGGGCGTTGTCTGCAGATTCCAAGGGAGTGCTTGATGCAGAAGCAAACCGTTTCCAAGGTCTGACAGCTGTCTGAATACCTTCCCCAGAGATTGCAGAGGAGAGGCGAGAGAGAAGGAGGGAGGGAGAAGGGAGAGAGGGAAGGCGCTCCTCCCCAGTCAACTGGGAATAAACACAAGACTTCCTCCCAAATTAAAATCATCAGATACTGAAGGCAGCTTTCCTCCGATTCACTCTAGATGCTCAGGACTGTCAACTCTTCGATCCTCTTTTCCCCTTCTCTCTTTCGTCTGCCAGAGTTTCTCCCCGCCCTCCACCTCCCCGTCCCTCCCCGTCCCTCCCCATCTTTCCTCCCTCTCCCTCACACCACGTACCGTTATTGTCAGTAGAACAAGCTGCATGCATGCCAAATCAGGTCATTCACAAATATAGAACAAACGTCTGTCACTACAGATTTACCAGGATGACTAAGGCATCGCCCTTCTGTCTGTAGAAAGTGTGCCCATTAGCTATGTGGGAGGGCAGGCCCCTTGCCTTTTAACCCTCCACCTTAGCTTAACCAAGGTAAGCCTTCTTCCAGTCAACATCCGTTTGAGGGTCTTTGAATGATTTATTGTGGTGGCTCCATTTGTCTTTCTAACGCCAAGACAGTCAGCCCCTTCCAGTGAAATGTCCCCCCACCCCCACCCCACATCCAGCACACAGACAAAGCCACTGTCTAGAGTTTAGGGCCAAACTGTAAATATCCTGAGGGATATTTGCCTAAAACTAGATAATTAACCACACCCCATCGATGAAAATGAGCCTGAGTGAAGACTACTTTGCAATGAAAAGAACCAACTAAGCATGAAACTCTATTTACATTATTCAGAAATTCTCTTTGGAACCTTTTTAATCCATCATGTATTTTTCTGTTGTTAAAACCAGACCAACTGTCCTTTCAATCAGATATTAAAGTATACTCAGTGACAAATGAGAAAAAGAAAAATAGGAAGAGGGAAATAATAGAAGAAAAAAATGCTAGAATGAGTTTCAGAAATGCCTATTTATCTTCAAAATTGTCTTGTTTTCAAATAGTTCGGTCCATTTAGAATTACAAGTCCACCCAGAAGTTTACAGATAACTAAAGCAAAGCCAAACGATACATACGTATGAGTGAGAAAATAGGTAATGGCAAAGATAATTCAATACTGAACACAAAACTACAGTACAACTGGAGACTTTTTCTGGTTATGTCTAGCAATCACTGCAGGCCAACAGTCCAGAGAAATTTTCAAGTACAAAAAATAAAAGCACTACCTACTATCCATACAACTTGCTTCTATGTTGATTGTTAGGCTGGATCTGTTTTCTGCATTGAGAATGTTTGTTTATTTTAATGAAGGCCGCAGAAAGCATGGATGTTAAAATGAGAAAACCAGATCTGTTATAACTGCCCCAAATAGCCCTCTTATCCAAATGACCCAGTTGTAAATGCCTTTGCCAGTTAATTACTACACCATCATTATTGTTATTGCCGTTGTTATTATTTTGTTCTTTTTCTTTCATCATTGGATTGCTGGTTCAACATCCATGGGTTGTAACAGAAATTCATTAGCCTGTGATGGTTGCTGGGTAGCCTATGGGAAGTGACTTGATAATCTTGCAAACACTGAATCATGCAGTACATTCACACCCATTTTCATGCACGTTTGCTTGCATGTGGATGACGTGGAAACACGTGCTTGCACTCCATATTTTTCCTTGCTGTTCCTGATTCGTTTCTTCTCTGCTAGGATTAGAACAACAGGGGCTTCCTCCAGGGGACAAAGCAACACCTTAACTCTGAAGCATGGAAGGGTGAGAGGAGCAGATGGATGAAAATTATACTTAGAGTGGGCCAACAGAGCTCATGCAGAGAGGAAATGCAGCTACCTGGGATCACACCTGGGCACTGCCAACCAGCCTGGCAGCCAGGCTGCCTGGGGAATGGGAAGCAGTGGGCCAGAAGAGTAGGATCCAAAAACGGCTCGTAGAATAGTTCTTTGGAAGAGGATGCATATTCTGGGATCCTTACACCTGGGCCCGTGGTGTTTAGAAGCTCAGTTTCTGCCCCCCCACATATACCAAAGAGGGGAATGGATGTGAATGGATGCTGTTTCTTCACTTTATCAAACATCTCCAGGCTTCCCACCGTCTTTCTTCCTTTAGCTGGCAATTAAACCAACTAAAATAGTCCTTAATTCAATGAGCACCAAGTCATTCCTGACTTCTGGAGTGAGGCCATATCAGCTGTGTTTGACTGTGGGTGGGCCTTTGACTTCCTCAGCAGCACTGTCCAACAGAACTTTCCAGGATGATGGCAATGTTCTTTATCTGGACTGTCCCACTAGGCGCCTGTGGGAGTCCCTGGGTAGTGCAAATGGTTAACATGATCGGCTGCTGACCAGAAGGTTGGAGGGTCAAATCCACCCAGAGGCATCTTAGAAGCAAGGCCCCGGAGATCTACTTCCAAAAAATCAGGCATTGAAAACCCTATGGGACTCAGTTCTACCCCAATACACAGGGGGTTGCCGTGAGTTGGAACTGATTGGCCGTCAACTGTTTTTGGTTTTTTTTAGCTACATGTGGCTATTAAGTACCTGAAAGGTGGCTAAATTTTTCATTTTATTTGATTTTAATTCACTTAAAGTTAAATTTAAACAGCCACTTGTGGCTAGTGGCCACATAACGGACAGCACAAATCTTAAGTACAACTCTCAGAGTTGGCTACAGATCTCTGGCTATAACTGTGTCATGCCTCTCAGCAATGGACACCTCAAACTGTCTCAACTCATCTTTAAAAGACTATGGTGCCTTATGCTTCTTCTTATAAACCAGGACTCAGGCAATGCTATCACACCCAAGTATATAGTTACTGTCTATAATCTGATGACACGCTAATCAGCTTCCTACCCAAGTTGACCTTTGTGGCTCATGTAACACTTTGTCTACACTGGCAGTGGGCCAAGACCTCACCCAAGATATACTGAACTAGAATCTCTGGAGGAACAACTTCGCTTAGAAACTTGTAATTTTCACAAGCTTCTCAAGAGGTTTTTCCGCAAACAGTCTGCTGTTGATTCTTACCACCGCTCTGCAATGCTTCTCAGGCTGGATGCGTCACCACCAGCTGAGGCTGACTATGACAAAGATCAAATCTTCATTTGCCTTCTCCATACTTCTACCTTTCCCAGTTTGCCCGGAAGACAGAGCCGTAATTTCCCAGACCAAACTGGTCATAAATTTCAGAGTCAGCACTACTCATTGATTAAATGCACCAGCCCTGGAGAGGCTGGGACATAGGAAGCATTCAACAAATATTTCATCCCTTTCTCTGTCCTTCTGTCCTTTGTTTCTTATATCTGATGAGTTGTAAAGCCAGCCTTTTTCTCACACTGGATCGCCTGTGTCCATTTCATTCTCTCTGTCCCAATCCTCCACAGTGTTGGCTAATAACGTAAACACCTTCGTCTGTAATACTGCACCCACCATCGTTATCATCATCAAGACAGCTTCCTTTGTATTCAATCCACAAACGAAACTTGTGAGATTGAAATCATAATTCCCATTTTACAAAGGGTTAAATTTAAGGAAGTGTATCTATTGTCATTTGGCTAGGGGAGTCCCTGGATGGTGCAAACAAATGATTAAGCGCTTCCACCGCTAGCTGAAAGGTTGGCGATTTGAACCCACACAGAGGCACCTCGGAAGACAGGTCTGGAAATCTGCTTCCAAAAGATCACAGCCTTGAAAACCCTATGGAAGAGTTCTACATGGTAACACATGGGGTTGCCATGAGTCGGAATTGACTCGACAGCAACTAACAACAACAACATCAATTCAGCTAGTAATTGGCAGAGAAATGTGTGTTTATCCAAACCTAATGTTCTTTTCCACTAAGTGGGGCTAGCTACCTGCTATATACCCCCACTGCATCCTAAGGCAGTCTTCTTCCTGAACAAAAGTTATTCTCCCTGTTCTTCTTGTTGACCATATTATGCCCACTGTGAAGTAATAACAGAATTACTGGACGCTCAAACCAGTGGGTGAAAGATTGTCCGGGGAATAGGTGACTCACACAGCCTCATTGCTCTACCTCACAGATAACTTACTAATTACAAAGTGGGAAGGTGGCAAGCACCACCTTACCCAAGTGATTAAAGTAAACATGGCCAGTAATGGGACAAACCGACATCACATGCCTCCCGATGTGATGGACTGAGAAAACCACATGACCTGTCGAGTATTTCTGTCAAAATGTTAAATTCGAATCTAGTCATGAGAAAAGTAATTAGACAAATCCAGACCGAGGCACATTATGCAAAAAACCGGCCCAGATTCCTCAAAAAGGTCAATGTCATAAAAGACAAAAGAAGATTGGTGAATAGTTCTAGATTAAAGAGTCAAAGAAACAGGACAAGTAAATGCAACGCATGATTCTTGATTGGATCCTGATTAAAATATATATATATATATATATATATATACACATATATATAAAGGATCTTATTGGGACATTTGGGGAAATTTGAATATGGACTATATACTAGATAATAGGATTGTGCCAATCTTAAATTTCCTGAGTGTAATTATTCTATTGTGATTACGTGCAAGAGTGTCCGTATTCTCAGGAGCTTATATACAGAAGCATACAGGAATGAAGTGTCATGGTGTTGTTGTTAGTTGCCCTTAAGTGAGCGTCAACTTGTGGCAACCCCATATACAACAGAATGAAATAATAACCAGTCCATGAGTTAAGCCAAAACTATATCTTCAGTTTAATTATGATAATGTACAGTCTCTGTGAATTGAACTGTTTTCATGTTTATCAATCATATTTGAGTTGCCCCAGTTGCTAAATCCATACACAGCAAATTGAGGATTACATGATTTAGGACTGAATAGTTTGTACACAAAACAATATACAGGTCCAGCTGATGGATAATATATTTTTACCATTAGCTTTGCACCCTAGAAATATATTCTGGCTACAAAACCTTGTTTGTGTACCAACCTGAAATGTTCAACATGGATTTTCAAATGGTCTACTGTGATGTTCATAATCACTCGGCCCCCTTTTGATCCAATAATGTACGTTGTTAAAAGAAAAATTATTCCACACATCAGGATCTGTATTTCTGTTATTTACGAAGTCTGCAGATGCAACAATTTCAAATTCTAAAATAGTCTCACTTTCTACATCATTATTAGCTATTTTACTGCGGCAAGGAATGGATGTAAAATTTGGAACAAATTCTATTACCGCTAGTGCTGAAATTACTCAGAGTAATAGGAATATGACAGAATTTGTTGTATTTGTATTGCCATGAGTAATTGCAGCCCTAGCAGAAACAGTGCAATGATTTGCACCCATTAAATCGAGTGTTCAATGGAAGAAGTCTCTCCTGATTCATTATGTTTCAAAAAGGAAGGTAATTTTGGAAGTGTCTTTAGAGATTCACAGATTCTTTTTTTTTTTTTTTTTTTTCCGTGAGCTTTCGTTTTTGTGCCCCATTTAGCTGTTGTCATTCATTTTACCTGGCTATAAAATCATGTCACTTTTTAAATTTGGTTCTACTGTAGCAAATAAGTTTGAATAAGTGAAAATAAATAAAATTTATAAAACAAGTAAAATTTCTAAAATTGGACATTAACACTAAAATTTATATTTGAAAATTAATAAGTAAAAAAAATTGATTTGGAACATGTCATTTTGTTCTTTGGGCTTGAGATAGTCACAAGAAACAGTACTTACAAGGCAGTTGGAAATAATTTCATTCGTATGATGTTTGTTGGTGGGCCCTTCGCAGATCTCCACGAGTGCTTTTTGTCTTGAAATAATACTTAAAAACTTGCGAACTCACTTTCCATCCTTTGATGCTGCGTCTTCGCGGTTCATGGGACTGCTGCTGATACCGGATGGGGGCAAGAGCGATCTCAAAGAGCATGATAGAAATACAAAGGTATGCTCAGCCTGAAGATGTGTTTCGGTTTACTTTGCACAGGACCAGATGTGTCAGGAGTCACGCGATTATAGTGCCTCCCGTGTGTTCTTATGTGGTCAACGAGAGAGAATTGAATGTGAGGTTATACCCGACCAGTCCGAAATGAAAAGGAAAATATAAGTGATACCATATACAAAATTTATAAAATATTCATTTTATTTATTTGTGGACTCATTCAACTCCCCTATTCAGAGATATGTACATAATTGATGTCACAATAGCACCACTTCTTGATGAGCTAGTTTGCTTTGCGAGTCATAGCAATATCAATCAATTTCTTAAAAGAAAGTCAGTCTGAAAGGAAATGGAAAATAAAAGACGTTTATATAATTTATCTAAATATGCGCTTAGTTTATTTCCTTGAGAAATTGTTAATTTTTCTTACACAAACATATGCTAATATTCTGATAAAATATAAATGTAATCTTCTGGTGAGTATCTTTTGTTGCTTTCTTGGAAGATGAATTTAGAAATACATTGTTGCAAAACAGAAACGTATTTTGCACAATAAATAAACACTGAATTTTGCATCTTCTTAATGTGACTAATACCTCGTTTATTAGCATATATACAGTAATATCAAGTACTGTGTCCTGCACAATAAAAACAAAGACAATAAAAAACAAAATTCACTTGATACATAAGTTAAAACTTTTCTTGTTAGATAAATATTAATATTTGCAGTATTTTTTGGAAGTTTGCTATGTTAGCATTACATTATTACCCATATCATTATTATACTAAATGTATGTTAGATCGGATCCACATGTATGCCAAATATATTTTAAAGTTAAAGTCATAAAGTTTACAAAACTTAGGACATAACTGTATATAAATACTACACAGTTAAAAACTAACTTGATTGAATTCATTGCAATGGCCGACTTATTCGAGTTCCCTTGCTTTTGCGCATCATCTGGGACTGGAGTTCCCATTGGTTGTTTACCAGAATGTTTACCAGGATGTTTGTATTATGGCAAAGAGCATTGCTGGCCCTCCTGGCTGGAACTGCTGGATCAGCAGACCTGGATGTATAAAACGTTCTCTCAAAATGGATCGAGACCTGTTATGTATTAATATAATCTACCGTTGCCCAGTAACATGTTGGATCCAGTTGTATATCAGGTGAATGTAGCAAGAGTTAGACTTGACATCCCACTCTCACCTCTTGTTTATTAGAAAGAAATAGGATACTCCCAAGAGACACACTGAGATAAAGAGTTTCAACTGTGCAAGAGAGAAGCGTAGAAGACAGACATCAATGAAGGTGTAGAAGTGGTAGGGGCCTGATAGCTTAAACACCCTTTCTCGTGGGTGCCCTTGTGATCCTGAATGAACTTTCTTTCCGGCCGGCACATTCTCACGCACTGGAGCTGGGATCAGTTTCATTTAGTCCCCTGCCAGTCCCCTTCGCCTGAGGTGTTCACTTTTCCTTGTGTCCTGTCTGCTTCTCATCAATGGATCTTTGCTTTAGACAACCGGTACTCCTGTTTTGTTGATGCCCTAAGCACATGCTTACCTTGCTTATTGGGTAATCCCTCCCTGCTATCATTGCAGCCGCTGTGTATTTTGAGCACCTTCCAGCCTAGGGGGCTCATCTTCCAGGACTGTATTGAACAGTATTCAGTGGTGATTTATAAGGTTGTCATTGGCTGATATTTGGAAGTAGATTGCCAGGCCTTTCTTCCTAGTCTGGAAGCTCAGCTGAAACCTGTCCGCCATGGATGACTTGTCAGTATTTGAAATACCAGTTGCATATTACTATTCTTCAGCATTAAAAAATATTGTCCAGCAAGTCTTTTCTGACATGCTTTCATACTTTGCATGGTTTTCTACTCCTTGTCCTGTTTCACTTCTTTGAAATCTTCTTGTCTCCTTCTTTTTCCTCTTCCTGCCCTGTCAAGAGGGATATTTTCCAAGATTATAACTTTGGTTCTTGTTTGTTCATATTTTCTTTAATTATCAATTCAACAACTACTTACTGAGAATCTACCGACTGTTAAGTTTGGCTCTAGGCACCATGGAAGGCAAAGCCAAAGGGGTCCATGCCCCTTGCTCCAATATTATCTTCTCTGTGAAAGGTTTCTCAGCACTTTCTCACAGACATGACTACCTCCTCTTTGCCTTCCCATAGCTCTTTATATGTTTCACTCATCTGGCTTTTATTTCATTCTATCTTGGTGGAGAATTCCCTGGAACAATATCCGACGTCTTGATTGAAAACAGGATCTAGACTGGGCAAAATTATCTCATTGTCCAGTTTTGATTTTGTTACTCATTTGTACTTTCTTCTTCAAGCTCAATAATTATATCATCCTTGGAATTGATTTAAAAAAATTATGACAATCTTTTCCACATGACACTACCTTTTGCTGATCAAAATATATAGCAGTTATACACAATTTTGATTAGTATTTGGAAATCTGGCAAGATGATGGGGAGGAAGAATCAAAATTCTAATTCTAAGCATATTGACGCAAGGCAAATATTAATGGTATTAACTTTTTAAATTCAGTTCAACCAGCAAGTGTTGATAAATCGTAATTTGCTATTTGTAGAATTATGGAGGAAATCTGCAACAGAGGACAAGTCTAGATATCCTGAAAGAAAACGGAAGGCAAGAGGCAGATTGGGAAAAAACTCCTTCAGGGCACAGAGGGCAGCACAATCACTCCAAAAACACAAGGCCACCTGGAAAACCTTTGCTTCAAAACTAAATTAAGAATCGGGTGCCCATTGTTTGTCTTACAGTGGACAGAGTTCACGAGTGTCTTTGTGTTTGCATGCATGTTTCTCCTCCAGCATATATCATGCCTCTCCAAATTTTGTGAGAAAAATAGAGATTGGTCCTGCTGCCTCCATTCTGGATGTGGCAACAATCCATGGAAATAATGTTCATCCCTGTGAACGTCTGGGTATTGAAAAAAGGGAGACAAGGAGGGCAGGGAAGGATATTTTCATAAAGAGACTGGGTAGACATCAGTGGAAACTTCTCTGAGCTCTCTCTGTGGCACTCCAGCCTTCCTACTCTGTGATGTAAAGCGCTCATGTAGGCAGTCACAGAGTTGCAAAGGAAGTTCCAGCCTGACCTGATTTACTGGGACCTCAGCTGTTGACCTGTTCTGGGCACATAAACTGAATGGAAAGCATTTGGGTAAGAGAAAGAGAGGAGAGTTACATGTATACCAGTAGACCTTTGGAATTCAACAGATTTAACACAGAACGAGTGTCAGGCACTTCCTGAGGAAGGAGGCACGTGTGATTCTCCCTGTCAACTCCCCTGGTGACTGTATCAAATTTGGTGTCACAGATATCCTGCCAGGTTCTCGAGGACCGGGAGGGACAGCTCCCCATGCCTTTTTGCAATACAGTGGAGATACATCATGCTCATATCCAATGTATGCACATTCAGCTGTATGTTTGGGAAAAACAACCACCACCGCAGATATTTTTCACACAACTTGGCCCTTAAATGCAGGCCAACTACTTTATCTGATGCTCACGAAAAGGACAGAAAGGTGTTCAATAAAAGGAAAAAAAAAAAAAAATTGGCTGTATTGGCTTCGTTTGAAGATGCTGCAGTATATACAGAGCACACTTCTGTTTGTGGGTGGTTTAAGGGACCTTCCTTAGTGGGAGAAAGCTGACGCCTCAGTGCCCCTGGGGCTTCCGTAAGCAGCTGTGGAATTAGGCCAGTGCCTCTCAGAGACTATTCTTCTAGACCATCAGCAGACGGGGACATGAGAAAGGATATGTCTCTATGGAAACTCCCTTCCCTTCCCTCCCTATCTCTCTACCCACTACTCCTTCTTCCCTATTTTCCAGTGCTCTTCTCGGAGAACTTCCCTCATTCACAAGATAGGGGCCGTGGGGGGTGCACGGCGAAGTTGGTGCAGTGCACTTTTGTGGGAGCTTTCACCCCAGACAAACTGTGTGGACACCTCATGGCTCACGGCCCCGGTGCGATACAATAGCTATGTCCAATGGAGCCTCACCAGAACTCGGTGCTTCCCTTAGCATGAGAGACCTTGAGCTGTTCTCAATATGAGCCCAGGTTTGAGATGGTTGCTAGGTAGGACTCTCCTGGAGACTGTTTCTATCTATGCCAAACAGTAACCTTTCTTCTAGCCTAATGTTATCAGGTTTTAAGAGGGAGGAAATAATTGTTTATTTTTGCTATTTGCAGAATTACGGAGGAAATGTGCAACAGAGGACAAGTCTAGATATCCTGAAAGAGAACGGGAGGCAAGAGGCAGATTGGGAAAAAACTCCTTCAGGGCACAGAGGGCAGCACAATCGCTCCAAAAACACAAGGCCACCTGGAAAACCTTTGCTTCAAAACTAAATTAAGAATCGGGTGCCCATTGTTTGTCTTACAGTGGACAGAGTTCACGAGTGCCTTGCTCTGTCCCCAGAGACTCTGTTTCTCCATTCCAGGTTGGCTCTGATTAAGAGGAAGCCATATCTCTTCTAAGAATATTTCTGTCTTCTGCTTAACTCAGTATCATTAACAGAGGGAAATGAGGTTATGTGAACTTTCCGTGGATATTTTGATGGGAGTGACTCAGCTGATACAAAGGATTCCCTGTGAAAAACATTCATATAAATAGAGAGTAGAGTTTATTCTAGTGATTCCAGAAGGCTCCTCTTGCCCAGGAAAGAGCAAAGAATATCCTTAAGAGACAGTGACTGCAAGTCTGGCTAAAACACATGGTAAAAGATGCTCCCAAATTGTCATGGATTGAATTATGTCCCCCCAAAAATGTGTGTATCAATTTGGCTAGGCCATGATTCCTGGTATTGTGTGATTTTTCCTATATGTTGTAAATCCTGTCTCTATAATGTTAATGAGGGAGGATGGGTGGCAGTTGTGTTAGTGAGGCAGGACTCAATCTACAAGATTGTATTGTATCCTGAGGCAATCTCTTGAAATATAAAAGAAGTGAACAGAGAGACAGGGGGACCTCATACCACCAAGAAAGCAGTGCCAGGAGCAGAGCGCGTCCTTTGGACCTGAGGTTCCTGTGCAGAGAAGCTCCTAGTCCGGGGGAACATGGATGAGAAGGCCAACAGAGAGAGAGCCTTCTCCTGGAGCTGATGCCCTGAATTTGGACTTTTAGCTGACTTTACTGTGAGGAAATAAACTTCTCTTTGTTAAAGCCATCCACTTGTGGTGTTTCTGTTAGAGCAGCACTAGACGACTAAGACACAAATAGAGTAAAACAATGCAAAATTCTCCCACTACAAATGGGTAAAGCGTGGCATATTTTAATCACTGAGTTAATTTGGATTCAAGTAGCTTCCTCGTTGTGTTTTTTAAATAAAGACTGTAATACCAGAAAGATGTTTACCTGTGTTTTATTGACTATATAAAAACATTCAACTGTATGGATCATAACAAATTATGGATAACATTGCAAAGAATGGGAATTCCAGAACACTAAATTGTGCTTACGTGGACTCTGGACGTAAACCAAGAGGCAGTCATTTGAACAGAACAAGGGGATACTTTGTGCTTTAAAATCAGGAAAGGTGTGAACCAGGGTTATATCCTTTCACCATACTTATTCAATCTTTATGCTGAGCAAATAATCCAAGAAACTGGACTATATGAAGAAGGTGGCATCAGGATTGAAGGAAGACTCATTAACAACCCGTGATGTGCAGATGATATAAGCTTGCTTGCTGAAAGTAAAGAGGACTTGAAGCACTTAACTGCTGAAGATCAAAGACTACAGCCTTCAGTACAGATTGCACCTCAACATACAGAAAAAAAAAAAAAAATCCTCACAACTCGACCAATAAGCAATATCATGATAAACAGAGAAAAGATTGAAGTTGTCATGGATTTCATTTACTCGGATCCACAATGAACGCCCATGGAAGCAGCAGTCAGGAAATCAGACGACGAATTACACTGGGCAAATCTGCTGCAAAAAACCTCTTTAAAGTGTTGGAAAGCAAAAATGTCACTTTGAGGACTAAGGTGGCCCTGACCCCAGTCATGGTATTTTCAATCCCCTCATATACATGCAGAAGCTGGGCAAAGAACAAGGGAGACAGAAGAAGAAATGATGCCTTTGAATTAGGGTGTTGGTGAAGAATATTGAATATCCCATGGACTGCTAGAAGAACGAACAAATCTGTCTTGGAAGAAGTACAACCAGAATGCTCCTTAGAAGCAAGGATGGTGAGACTTTGTCTCACATACTTTGGACATGTTATCAGGAGGGACCAGTCCCTGGAGGAGGACATCATGCTTAGTAAAGTGGAGAGTCAGTGAGAAAGAGAAAGACCCTCAATGAGATGGATTGACACAGTGGCTGCAACAATGAGCTCAAACATAGCAGAGATTGTGAGGATGGCGCAGGACCCGGCAGTGTTTCATTCTGTTGTACGTGAGGTCGCTGTGAGTCGGAACCAACTTGATAGCACCTAACAACAACAACAATATTGGTTGGCAATCAGTGGGCTAGGTTCATAGCCTACCTTATCTTCAAAATCATCTATAGCAGAAAACTGATAATAATGAGGAAAACAAACTCTTAGTCAAAAGAGTTTATACTGGTTCAGAATTTAGCAAATGTGAAAATTACTACACAAGGAATTTTGTCATTTAATCCTAGAATTAAATTTTCTACACTCCCCCCCACCCAACACATCCCCTTACCAATACCAGTTGCCATTGAGTAGATTCTGACCCATAGCAACTCCTATGTTTTAGAGTGGAACTGTACTTAATAGGATTTTCGATGGCTGATTTTTTGAAAGTAGATTACCAGGAGCCTCTGGGTGGACTCAAACTGCCAGCTTTTCAGTTAGCAGCTGAGCACGCTAACCGTTTGTACCTCCCAGGGACTCCCACATCCCCTTAGGTTTTGACTTTTCAGGAGATGTCAGTCATAGCCCTATATAAAAATATCCAATTTTATCATGGGAAAAAGCAAGTCTTATCCCTAAGCAAATCTACCTTCCAGATCAGGATAGGACACATGTTCCCATTTTTAGTCCTAGTGAGGAAACAGTTTTTGTCTCCTCCCAGAAATATAAGCGAAACATCAGTCTCTTAGGGGGAGAGTAGAGCCGTGGAGGCAGCTAAAATGGCGGGAGAGGATCAATGTCTATGAAGTTGATCCACAGAAGAATCTACCATCTGTCTGCCTTTGGGACCACCCGAGACACGGGACCCTTAACTAGTCCCTCTGCAACTCTTATCCAAACAGTCACCATGTTTTTTATAGTCATTTTCTCTCCTTTAATCTTTTATTGAAACTCCCTCACCCCTCAGAGCAGGGAGTCAATGCCTTTTAAAAAAAAATAGGCATTCAATCAATGTTCCATGGTTGGATGGATTTTTCTCATTCACTTCTAGGTTTCAAATACTTTTTTGCTCTGCCTCTCAACAAATATTGATGTGTAGGCAATTCAGAAGCACTCCTATGCAGATACCACAGGAACTATTTCTCCTACTTCATTAACAAGCTGGGTGTTATATGCTATAGTCATTGGTTAAAACCTGAAATTATTTCCCTTAAAGAAATGTGAATTGGTAGCAAACAGGGATGGGACAAAGGGAAGACTTCTATTTCTGGACCTATCTAGCATCGCAGAAACGTTGCAGACATCTTCCACTTCTTTTCTCTTTCCTTTTGCAATTGGTGTGGCCAGGGAACATAAGGATAACTCAGATACAAGAGGAGGAAAGACGGTCAATAAGACAATTAGAAGATTTAGGCAAAGGAGCATGACCACAGCACAACTCTCTTAAGTGTCTGCCTTCTTTTTCAGAAAGTCACTGTTTTCAATAGCTGCCAGCATTAGGTCCCTTGTTATTAATATAAATTATGAACGAAGAATTGGTTGCAGAGGTACCATATCTCCTTTACTATTTCTGGTACAATGAAAGGGAACTATCTTCCCTGAGGGGCTCTGGTGGTGCAGTGCTTAAGGGCTCATCTGCTAACCAAAATGTCAACAGTTTGAATCCACCAGCCGCTCCTTGGAAACCGTATGAGGCAGTTCTACTCTGTCCCGTAGGGTCGCTGTGAGTCAGAATTGACTCAACAGCAACGGGTTTGGTTTTTGTTTTTGTTTTGTTTTGTTTTTTTTTTTTTGGTCTTCCTTGAGAGCAATATTCCCACCAATAAAAAGTAAGAGAAGAAAGAAAAACTGTGCCTTGGTGCTTGTCCCTTTGTACTCCCACTTCCTCACCTTGAAAACAATCTATTGAAAATGTTCATAGAAAAAAGGTTCTGCTCAGCCTTTTGGAAAACCCAGTATCTAAGTATATATTCTGTGTTGATCTCAGGTGACAATATCAATAAATGTGTTGCACTCAAACAAAATTGTTCAAGGATAGAATAGAAGTAAAGCCCCAACTGTTGAAAGATAATGCCATGGTACCACACAGTACAGAGGCAGTGGTGGTTCAGTGGTAAAATTCTCACCTTCCATGCAGGAGACCCAGGTTTGATACCCAGCCAATACACCTCATGTGCAGCCACCACCTGTCTGTCATTGGTGGCTTGCATGTTCCTAGACAGGTTTCAGCAAAGCTTCCAGATTAAGGCAGACTAGGAAGACAAACCTAATGATCTACTTCCAAAAATCAGCCAATGAAAACCTTATGGATCACAAGGATCTTATCCTGCTGTGCATAGGGTTGCCATGAGTTGCAGGCTGACTGGATAGCAGCTAAAGACAACAACAAGACAACACCAAAAACCACTCATCTGAGTTTTCATTCTTGAGAATACCAGCAAGGGGAGGGTATTGCAGACCTCAAAGAAACCAGAGGTTTATTTGTCCTAAATGTGTGTGATGGGTAAGATTGTGTGTCAACTTGGCTGGGCCATGATTCTCAGTGTTTTAATGTAATTACTTCCATGATTGAATATACTGTGAGTAGCCAATCAGATGAAAGGGAGTCTCCTTGGGCGTGTGGCCCGTATCTGTATATAAGCAGACGTTCTGGCTTTTTGCTCTCTCTGGATCCTGTGGCTGCTTCCTGTCATCTCATCTCCCGTTCTTGGGACTTGAGCTGTCATCTTATCTGCTGAACCTGGGATTCGTCAATCTGCACAGCCTGTGAGTGGGAGCCCTGCTCTCCAACCTTCCGATCTTGGGCTTGCCATCTTCTGCAGCTGTATGACTTGGGAGAGGCCTCTACCCTGATCCATGGACTTGGGATGTTCTAGCCTCTACAGTCACGTGAGCTGTTTCCTTGATATAATCTCTCTCTATGTATATATTTATACACTTTACTGGTTTTGCTTCTCTAGAGAACCCAGTGGTTTTCTATTTGAGGAAAACGAGACGGTAGAAACCTTCCAATTACATACTGTACAGATTTCAGAGTATTTCTAAGAAGATCAAGTATAGAGATTTGGAGGAGCCATTATATTAGTCTTGCAAAGTCAGATCCCTTGGGCACTGATGAGTCAGAGTGTTGGTGTAATATTTTTCTAACTTGCATGTGTCCCAAAGTCAGCTCTGGGGATTCCTTCACAAACAAGCTTTGTGGATATTTCCAACTCTCTATTTTGTTCCCTGGACTATGTCATCTCTTCCAAAACATGACAACTCTCCAGAGGATTTCATGTCCTTAAGTCTTTCTCCTTTTTAAGACAAAGCATTTCATTGTCCTCAGTGAATCTTCTCTTATTTGGCCCAAAGTGTCTGGACGTATCGTTTTGTAAAGTGCTTCACAAATATCTTGGTTTCCTAGTGCTGCTGCAACAAGAAAATACTACAAGTGGATGGTTGTAAAGCACAGAGATTTATTTTCTCACAGTTCAGGAGGCTAGAAGTCCAAATTCAGGGCATGGCTCTAGGGGAAGGTCCTTCTTTGCTTCTTTCACCTTCTACTAGCTGTGACAATCCTTGGTGTTCCTGTGCTTATGGACGCATCTGCCACGTGTGTCTGTCTTCACACACTCTCTTTCCCTGGTGTGTGCCTCTGTACCTGTTCTACTCTTTTTATAACTCAGAAGTGATTTGGTTTAGGATCCACCCTACACTGGTATGACCTCATTAGCATAACAAAAGAAAAACCCTATTTCCAAACAGGATCACATGGACAGGTATAGGGGCCACGACTTCAGTATATATTTTGGGGTGACACAATTCAATCCACAACAAGTGTATCAGATGACGGGCAATGTTGGCATTTTTGAACCACTGATGAGAGATAAGTGGCTCCTGGCCTTTGCTGTGTGGAGTAGCTGTGTGGCCAGAAGTTAGAATGAATCATGTAGGACCATTGGACCGTGCTGTGCTCATGAAACCCATCTACAAAAATCCTCTTAAGGCACAAACACAGAGAAAGAAGTTTGCAAGACCTGGCCTCAATGCTGATTGCAAAGGGAGTTTCATTAACAAAAGTAGAAACTTTCATTCCATTCTTTGTCCATAGGGCCAAGCCTTGGTATAGTTCAGGGGTCTACAGGCAAGGACTCATGAGCCAAACCTGGCCGACTGTCTGTTTTTGTATGAGCTGGGAGTCAAGAGTGGTTTTTGCATTTTTAAAAGTTCAGGGAAAAAAATCAAAAGAAGACACATGGAAATTATATAAAATTCGCATTTTAGCGTCCATAAGTAAAGTTTTATTGGAAGACAGCCACGCCATAGTGTCTATGCCTGCTTTTACGATACACCAGCAGGGCTGAGTAGTTATGACAGAGACCATATGGCCTACAAAGCCGAAATAATCCCTTACTATCTGTCCCTTTACTGAAAAATATCGCCGACCCCTGATTATGCTCATTCTTAAATTCAGTCTTAGTCCTTAGATAGATGCCTGAAGTTTTGCTCAAATACATGGATTACTTTTATAGGACTGTTAAGTAATCTATTGGAGAATGAGCCATTCATTTTTATAAAATAGAAACTGACCATGGAACAAGTAGGATAAAGAGACCTACCTACTCAGCCTGTTAGTCATGGAAATGCAGATTAAAACCACAGTGAGATACCATTTCAAACCTCTCAAATTGTCACAAACTATAAAAAGCCTCATCATATGAGGTGTTGCGAGACGCAGAGCAATGTGTATCGAACCCTGTCGATGGAAATGTGAAATGGCACAACCACTTTGGAGAGCAACTTGGCAATTTCTAGTACAATGGGAGATGTATTTATTCAAGGACCTAGCCATTCCATTCCTAGGTTTATCCTCTGTTCTGAAGAAATTCTAGCACATATGTAAAAGGAAACTTTTAGAAGGATGCTCAAGGCAGCATGGTTTATGTGGTAGTCGTTAATGTTGTGTCGTGGATTGAATAGTGTCCCCCAGAGAGATAGGCTGAAGTCCTAACCTCTGGTACCTGTGAACATGACCTTGTTTGGAAATAGGATCTTTGAAGATGTTATCAGTTACATTAACATGAGGTCATCCTGGAGAGGGGTGGGTCCTAATCCAATATGAGTGGTGTCCTATAAGCGAGGAGACACAGCGAGACAGAGGGAAGATCACCATGTGACTCTGCAGCTGTAAGCCAGAGAATATCTGGGCTAACGGATGCCAGGAGAGAGGCATGGACCAGATTCTCTCTCAAAGCCCCAGAAGCAATCATCATGGCCAACACCCTGATCTCAGACTGCCAGCCTCCAGAACCGGGAGATAACACATTTCTGTTCTTATAAGCCGCCAATTGAGCTAGTGGTATTTTGTTACAGCAACTCTAGGAGACTAATACGTGCTGTTAGCCAAATTGCACCGCTTCCCCATCTCCTCTAGGAACATGGTAATATTGTGCTTCCTGGCTCCATTGTGGCTTGATCACTGAGTCATGACCAGAAGTGGCATATGTAACAGCTGGAGCATATATATACAAGGCTAATGTGAGACCCCTCAGCGTTATACTAACCCACAGGTTGGAGAAGAAACTTCTATCGAAAGAACACAACTATTTCAAATGAAATGGTAATAAAAATATTACATATCAAAACCTTTCGGAGAACGCTAAAGGCATGCTTACAAAGATATTTATACCTTTCAATGCATGTATTAGGAAAGAAGAAAAGACGGGAAAAAATCAATGAATTTCGAGTTTCATTTGGTTCCCCCAGAAGCAGATGCCAACCAAGAATTCAACGGCAAGCGATTCACTGCGAGGTGCGGGGAACACAGGCGGGTACACAAGTAGGAAGTCAGACAGGGAAGGAAGGGAACCGCCAGAGCCGGCCAAGGGAACTTGGTTACTAGGGAAACTCCGGAAGACTTCGTAAATCATCCTTCAGAATTACCCCAGTCAAAGGGTAGGCAGCGGGGGTATTTATACCCTGACATCTTTTGGTCTTTGGTTAAGGGTTTCCCCAGGGGGGATGTTATTTCCCAGCAAGGGCGGATTAACCAGTATGCATAGTGTGCACCAGCTTGCATTCAGCAAGGTATGCATAGGCTTAATTGTATTTACTTGCTAATCTGTGGTGAGCAATTACACGTGGGTTTCATCATGTCGTTGCGTGGTGGGAACAGGTGAAATTGTGCACTGCAGATTGGTGGGAAGATACCTCTGGACTGTGCGGACCTTGCTTATTGGGTAATCCGGCTCTGGTTCCCCGGCCCTTACAGTCCTCTATGCCCACAGACTAAGTGTGTTCAGGCAGCTCAGAGGCAGCTGTCAAGCAAAGACGCAGGTGCCGGCCCTTGGTAGTGAGGCAGGTGTCCACGGGAATGCTAAGGGAATCCCAGGGCACATGGGAGGAGGACCAGCAATGTCTGCTAAGCAGCCCTCTCCAGGAGTTACAAAAAGCGCAGTGAAGCTAACCCAGAGGAAGCAGAGAAAGCAATAGCAAAGACAAAATCAAATATGTAATGGAGAGGGTCCACAAAACCATCAGTTGCTTCCTTAAAATACTAACGAAATGGATAAATTACTGGCAAGACCAATTAAAATAGAGAAAAGGCACAAATAAGCAATGTCAGGAATTTAAGAAGATCATTACAGATCCTGCAGACATGAAGGCCGGAAATAGAAGTAAAAGGGAGAAGAGTAAGTAGCTGAGGGGTTTTGACCACGTGCAGGTCTACGATTGCCATGCGCTGAAAATCTTTACTATTTTGCTGATCTCACTATATCGTCACCATTGTCTCATAAGATAGGCATTGTTAATCCTCATTTTTACAGAGGAGAAAGGAGTCTGTGGGAAAGAATCTGAAGTTTTCTCTCTTTTTGTGTTGCCCAGTGTTTTGCAGACTTGATTCAAAGAAGGGTTCCACTTTTGAGAAGCAGAACTCAAGAAAACCTGGGTGAGGTTGCTTTAAGGCCTCACCACGCCCTCTCAGCTAAAGGAAGCTGGGCAGGCTAGGCAGAGTTAGGTGCTCTGCTGTTCCAAATATACCCTGAGCACAGCCACTTATGAAGTCAGATTCGCTGCCAGCAAGAAGTCCTTAGCACGTGTGTGATTTGGCGTGTTGTAAGCTGTGAAGTAGGTGTGATACAGGCAAAAAACTGCTGAAGTCGTGGGGAGGGACCGTGAGGATGCCCACTGCTGTCTGCAGTGCCTGGAGGTAGGGTGGAGAGGGGCGAAGAATCTCTCCCTTTTTAATAGATGGTCAGGATGGAAAAATCATATTACGGCCCCCAGTCATTTGCAAACAATGGTCCCTTTGATAGAAAAACCAAAAAACCAAACCCGTTGCTGTCGAGTCGATTCCAACTCATAGTGACCCTACAGGACAGAGTAGAACTGCCCCATAGGGTTTCCAAAGAGCGCCTGGTGGATTCGAATTGCCAGCCTTTTGGTTAGCAGCCATAGCTCTTAACCACTACCCCACCAGGATTTCCCCCTATGACAGAAGGCACATCTAAAGTGAAGCTGGAAAGCTGGCAACTCCCTGCAAACTCACTTTGTAGGTCCTGGATGTCAGAAGAAAAGGCCAGAGGATCTCAGTGGGCAGTGGCCCCCTCACTCCTTCCAGCCGTTGATACTGGGCAACAGATGGGGAGCAGAAAACCGAGCAGACTAAGAGTAGCAAGTGCCAGTGGCTATGGGACTTCAAGAATCCCTAGGTGGCACAAGGTTAAGCACTTGGCTACTAACTGAAAGGCTGGCAGTTCAAATCCCCCCAGAGTTCCTTCAGAAGAAAGGCCTGGTGACATGCTTCTGAGAAATCAGCCACTGAAAACCCTATGGAGCACAGTCCTACTCTGACAAATACCGGGTTGGAAGGAGTCAGAGTAAACTCACAGTGGTGACGGATGGGACTTGAAATGACACTGAGATTACTCCCATGATCTCAGGAAGGGCAGGCAAAAGGAAGATGTCAGATGAGGTAGGAGCAGAGCGGAGAGTTAAGCTTGAAATACAACACCTAGCCGTGTGGTAAAGCTATTTCTCTGGCACAGGTTAGCATTTACATTAGAAGGTACATTTGTGAAATTTCTATTTTTCACCCATGTTATTCCTCACAACTATACCTGGAGAAGTAGGTTAATATTGAATCTTTAATTTTACCAAAGAGAAAATTATAGTACAATACAGCAGAAATGTTAAGTTAAAAGTACAAATTAGCATAAAGTCATAGGTCCAGAAACTGAAAAGATATTTGACTAAGTCCTAAAAGAGACCAAATCATTGAAAGAGGAGGAAGGAGGGGAGGAAAAATTAATGTCAAATTAAAAGTAGGACTTCTTAAGCTCATATTTAGTTTCTTAGAAGTCTAAAACTCTGAGATTTTACTCACATCCCGCTATCAAATTAATCATCAATTTCTTTTGATTTAAACTCAGAATCAAGGGAGTTCTTTTTTTTAAATTTTTTATTATTATTGTACTTTAGATGAAGGTTTACAGAACAAACTAGCTTCTCATTAAACAGTTAGTACACATATCATTTATGACATTCGTTAACAAACCCATGACATATCAACATTCTCCCTTCTTGACCTTGGGTTCCCTATTACCAGTTTTCCTGTCCCCTTCTGCCTTCTAGTCCTTGTCCCTGGGCTGGTGTGCCCCATTAGTCTTGTTTTGTTTTATGGGGCTGTCTAATCTTTGGCTGAAGGGTGAACCTCAGGAGTGACTTCATTACTGAGCTAAAAGGGTGTCCGGGGGCCATATTCTTGGGATTTCTCCAGTCTGTCAGACCAGTAAGTCTGGTCCTTTTTTGTGAGTTAGGATTTAGTTCTACTTTTTTCTCCAGCTCTGTCCAGGACCTTCTATTGTGATCCCTGTCAGAAGAATCAGTGGTGGTAGCCGGGCACCATCTAGTTGTACTGGGCTCAGTCTGGTGGAGGCTGTGGTAGTTGTGATCCATTAGTCATTTGGACTAATCTTTCTCAAGGGAGTTCTTGAAACCAATTCTCAACTCCCAGGAAGATTAAATTTTGGTCCTCCCTAGAGCCTACAGAATAGACTGGGTGACTGTGGTGGGCATGATGTTTGAGTGCCCAACATCCATAGCACTCTGGCAGATTAATGTAACTGATCTGTGCAAGGCATTCCCCCGGAAAATGTTACTGGTCCATGGGTAGGCACATGAACCACACTGTTTCAATCAGATTAAAAGAAATGGTTGATGTTCCACACCTCCTCTCTCCCTTGTGAAAGGAATAAGGAAGCACGCTACCCCAGCTGGTAGCTAGCTGCCTGATCCCCAAGAACAGCTGGTCTGAGAAGAGAGTCCATCACGGAGGGTAACAGACCCAGGAGACAGAAACCTGGGTCTTTGAGGTAGTTGTCAAGTGGCTGCATCTACCAGCTCTGTGGCCTACCCTACCTCTGGATTTCTTGTTAATGACAGACTTACCTTATTTCTTAGGCCAGCTGGAGCCCAGATTTACTTCTACTTTCAACGGAATCATCCCAACTGGTACCATGTGTTGGGGTGTAAAATACTTTCTATTATACTCGGGTGGAAACCCTGATGGTGTAGTGGTTAAGAGCTACAGCTGCTAACCCAAAGGTCAGCACTTCAAATCCACCAGGCGCTCCTTGGAAACTCTATGGGGCAGTTCTACTCTGTCCTATAGGGTCACTATGAGTCAGAATTGACTCAAAGGCAATGGGTTATTATACCCAAATCAAACCCATTGCCATGGAGTTGATTCTGACTCATGGTGACCCAATGTGTTACAGAGGAGAACTGCTCCATAGTTTTTTCAACAGTAGTTTTTTATGGAAGCAGATAGCCACGCCTTTCTTCCACAGCATCACTGGGTGGGTTTGAACCACCTACCTTCAGATTAGTGGTCGAGCACAATTAATTGGCACCACCCAAGGACCTCCCTAAAATCCAGGCCATGAGTTTGATTTCAGAAGTAGGAGTGCAAGATACTTTTTCACTGCCATGAACACTAAAATACTTTTCTTACCTTCCAGAAAACTCTTGAAAATTCTTTACAAGGAGGCAAAAATTATCCTTCCCTGCTTAGAAATCAACTTGCTGACAGACTAGGGGTCATTCTAGTAGAAAAAAAAAAACAGGGGAAAATAATGACTCTAAAAACTAATAAAACATGCAAATTTAGGCAAGATACATTTTACACTATCAAATGAACTAATTTAAAAAGACCCTAACACCTTACTTGCTGGTCAGGTTGTGATAAAATTTTTTAAAGTAATGAAAATCAATGAGCTTCTTTGATACTCAATAGTAAATACTCATTAAAAATGATAAAAATGCAACTTCCAGCAAAATGGCGCTCTAGGCAGAAGCACCACGCCGTTCCTCCACAGCAAAGATCTGAAAAACTAAGCCAAACAGAGAAAACAGCAATCCTGAAACGCTAAAACATCAAAGAGAGATAAAGAACTCAGCCAACCACCAAATGGAGTGAGAAAACTGACAGAGAATGGAGAGCGAGGAGAGATTCATGCAGAGGTCCCCAACCAGCTAACGCAGCACGGATCCACCATCTTGGACCCCTATTGGAGACCAGCAAATGGGGTACGAGAAAGCAGCTTCACGGAGCTTCCAGTGGGAGACAAAACAACCGGTAATTTGCGATATAGACTTTCTCACCCCCCACCCTTCTTCACCCCCACTCGGCCTCCTCTGCTTCCCGTGGCCACAATCTCTTGTCCGGGAAGCACCAGCTGCTTGGATTCTACCCACCCGAATGGGCCAGCTCTCTGAGTGGCATTTGTTGGCTGCTGCTGTTGCTTTTTTCCACTTCTTTTGATTTCTTCCTTATCTCTCACCACCTCTCCTTCCTTTTGCTCAAATACTTGGCTCCGTGTGCCATCTTTGCTTCTTCCTGAGGGGCTGCGGAGCTCTGTTCGAGTGTGGAGCTGCTTCCTGGTCTGGGCTGCCGCACTGGTGGGATCCCGGTGCTTTCGTTCCTTTGTTTGTTTTGAATTGTTTGTTTGTCTTCTTTTCCTTTTCTTGAGTTGGGGGCCCGTTCTGGCCAGGTGGTGCTGCATGGCTTCAAACCTACCCCCTCGGCTTGCACAGACGTGCAGAGGGATCCCTGAGGGTATTTCTTTCTTCTTTTTTTTTTTCATTTTCTGTTTTTTGGGGGGCTTTTCTTGTTCTCTCTCTTTTTTTTTTAATTTGTTTTCTTTTCCCTCATTTTCCCTTATTGTCTTTCTTCATTACTCAGTTTCTCATCTCTCTATATCTTCCTTCTCTTTCTGTTTCCTGAATACCTGGCGTTGTATATGCCAGGCTGTACTGCAACACCTGAGAACAACTTCCCCAGACCTCATAGCCGCACTGGTGGGATCCCTGGGAACTTTGTTCTTCTTTTCCCTTTCCAATTTTTATTTATTCATTCTTTTCTTTTCTTCCTCTTCCCCTTTTTGTTTTTCTCCATTTCATAGTCTCTCATCTCTCCACTCCACTGGCAAACTGCCCTACAATTCTTTTTTGTTTGTTTGTATGTTTTCGGCTTCTGTTCCTCTCTCCTCTCTCCCATATCCATCTTAGCTCCACACGTAACAATCTTCCCGCTACATCCTGCCTACCTGCACTGTGCGCTTAACATCACACCACCAAGCAGCACAGGCATGGCCTACTAAAACCTGCCCTGCACTGATTACCGACCCGCCCTGGTGGCTGTAGTAAGTGCCACAAAAAACCCGTCCCAGTAACTCCTCTTCAGCTAGACCTGCCCTGCTGTACCATATCTGAGTGACTGACCCTGCCAACTGGAGAAGGAGGTGAAAAGTATTGTGCCCACAGACAAGCAAACAACAAAGAACACAAAGCCTGTCTGCTCAGACATAGCCAAATTAAAAAAAAAAAAGGGATGAAACAAACAAATCTACAATCAATAAACGAGAAAAATAACTGCTGAATGCCCCAAAGACAGCAGACAATACCAAAACATTTACAAAAACAGAATAGGATGGTTCCAGTATGCATCCAAAAGAAAACACCAGATGACTTTCCAGTGGAAGAAAAGGCACTAGAACTACTGGATAGAGAATTCATATCTCTAATACTCAGAAATCTCCAAGAGCTGAAGCAAAAAGCAGGCAAAAATGAGGAAAAAATAGACAAATTCATGGAAAATACAGACAAAAATTGGAAGAATTCAGGAAAATAATGCAGGAACAAAATGTCAAAATAAATTCACAACTAGAAATTATACAAAAACAACGATTAGAATTCCAAAAGATAAACAACAAGATTTCAGAAATGGACGGTGTCCTAGAAGGGGTAAGGAGCAGATTTGAAATGGTGGAAGACAAGATCAGTGGAATTGACGACAAACACTTAGATACAACTCTGTTTGAAGAACACTCAGAAAAAAGAACAAAGAAAAATGAAGAGACCCTGAGTGTTATGTGGGACACAATCAAGAGCAAAAATTTTCGAGTGATTGGAGTTACTGAATGGGGGAGAAAACAGAAAACACAGAGAGGATCATTGAAGAACTGCTTACAAGAAACTTCCCCAATATCATGAAAGATGAAAAGCTGGCCATCCAAGAAGCTCAACGAACCCCATATAGGATAGATCCCAAAAGAAAATCACCAAGGCATATCATAATCACACTCGCAAAAACCAAAGACAAAGAATCCTGAAAGCAGCTCGTGAAAAACAAGAAGTCACATACAGAGGAGAAACAATAAGACTCAGCTCAGAGTATTCAGCAGAAACCATGCAGGCAAGAAGGCAATGGGATGACATATATAAAATCTTGAAAGAAAAAAATTGCCAGCCAAGAATAATATATCCTGCAAAACTCTCTTTCAAATATGATGGTGAAATTAGGTCATTTCCAGATAAACAGAAATTAAGGGAATATGTAAAAGCCAGACCAAACTTACAAGAATTATTAAAGGGAGATCTTCAATCTGAGAACAAACTACTTCAGCTCACAGGTAGAATCTAGGACACAGGATCGTACCAGCCAGATACCAGTCTAGGAAATGAACTCTCAAGGACTACCCAAAAGCAAAAGAAATACAACAGGGAATCAGAGCAGTTAATCGGCAAATGACAACAACATCAAAACAATAAAAGAGGGAATAAATGGCATAGGTATAGAACCTTCTAATGGATAGGAAGGCAAGGCTATATCAAGTAATGGTAGACCACTTCAAACTTAGAAAGATAAGGGTAAAATTCATGGTACCACAAAGAAAGTTAACAAACCAACTCATAAACATAAAGAGGAAAAACAAAGTCTCAGCAAAAACAAAACCTACAAAAACAAAAGAAATGAAAAAAAAATCCACAAACAAAAGTAACTCAGTACAGGAGAGTAAGAAGAACAAAGAAAACGTCAGCACCACAAAAAAAAGCACTACAAAATGACAGCAACAAACTCACATCTATCAATAATTACGCTAAATGTAAATGGACTCAATGCACCCATAAAGAGATGGAGAGTGACAGAATGGATAAGAAAACAGGATCCATAAATATGCTGTCTACAAGAGACACACCTTAGAAACAAAGATGTGAATTTATTAAAAGTCAAAGGTTGGGAAAAAATATATCAAGCTAAAAACTACCAAAAAAGAGCAGGAGTGGCAATTCTAATCTCAGATAAAATAGAATTTAAAACGAAATCTACCATAAAAGACAAAGAAGGGCACTATATAATGATTAAGGGGACGATCCATCATGAAGACATAACCATAATAAACATCTATGCACCCAATGACAGGGCTCCAAAATACATAAAACAAACTCTAACAACACTGAAAAGAGAAATCGACAGTTACACAATAATAGTAGGTGACTTCAACACACCACTCCCAGTAAAGGGCAGAACAACTAAGAAGAAAATCAGAAAAGATGCAGAAGATCTAAAGGGCACAGTCAGCCAACTTGACCTCATAGACATATATAGAACACTCCATCCAACTGCTGCAAAGTACACGTTCTTTTCCAATGCACATGGAACGTTCTCCAGAATAGACCACATCTTGGGCCACAGAGCAATCCTCAACAAGATCCAAAACGTTGAGATAATCCAAAGTATCTTCTCTGACCACAATGCCATCAAGGCAGAAAAAAGCAACAGAAAGAGCAAGGAAAAAAAAAAAAAAACCAATTACATGGAAACTGAATAATACCCTGCTTACACATCAGTGGGTAAGAGAAGAAATCAGAGATGGAATCAAAAAATTCCTAGAATCAAATGGAATGAAAACACATAATACCAAAACCTTTGGGACACAGCAAAGGCAGTCCTCAGAGGGCAATTTATAGCAATAGACACACACATCAAAAAAGAAGAAAGGGACAAAATCAAAACATTAACTACAGAACTCAAACAAATAGAAAGAGAACAGCAGAAAAAGCCCACAGCCACTGGAAGAAAGGAAATAATAAAGATCAG
Organism: Dugong dugon; assembly: GCA_030035585.1. Taxonomy (NCBI): domain Eukaryota; kingdom Metazoa; phylum Chordata; class Mammalia; order Sirenia; family Dugongidae; genus Dugong; species Dugong dugon. The sequence goes on along the minus strand of CM057464.1, from coordinate 6,719,445 downwards.
AGCAGAAATAAAAGAAATAGAGAACAGAAAAACAATAGAAGGAATCAACAAAACCAAAAGTTGGTTCTTTGAAAGAATCAACAAAATGACAAAACACTGGCCAGACTGACAAAAGAAAACCAGGAGAGGACACAAATAACCCAAATAAGACATGAAATGGGGGACATTACAACAGAACCAACTGAAAAAGAAAGGATTATAACAGAACATTATGAAAAACTATACTCCAACAAATTTGAAAACCTAGAGGCAATGGATGAATTTCTAGAAACACACTACCTACCCAAACTACAACAAAGTGATGTTGAAAATCTGAACAGACCCATAACAAGAGAAGAGACTGAAAAGGTAAAAAAAAAACTCCCAACCAAAAAAAGCCCTGGCCCAGATGGCTTCACTGAAGAATTCTACAAAACATTTACAGAAGAGCTTGTACCAGTACTACTCAAGCTATTTCAGAGCATAGAAAAGGAAGCAACACTTCCAAAATCATTCTATGAAGCCAGCATAATGCTGATACCAAAACCAGGCCAAGACGTCACAAAAAAAGAAAATTACAGACCAATATCTCTCATGAATATAGATGCAAAAATTCTGAACAGAATTCTAGCCAATAGAATTCAGCATAATATAAAAAAAAATAATACACCACGACCAAATAGGATTCATAGCAGGTATGCAAGGATGGTTCAACATTAGAAAATCGATCAATGTAATCCACCACATAAATAAAAGGAAAGAAAAGAATCACGTGATCATCTCAACTGGTACAGAAAAGGCATTTCACAAAGTCCTACACCCACTCCTGTTAAAAACTCTCAATAAAATAGGTATAAAAGGGAAATTTCTCAACATAATAAAGGGCATCTATGCAAAACCAATGGCCAACATCATTCATAATGGAGAGAGGCTGAAAACATTCCCCTTGAAAACAGGAACAAGACAAGGATGCCCTGTATCGCCACTCCTATTTAACATTGTGCTGGAAGTTCTAGCTAGAGCAATAAGGCAAGAAAAAGAAATAAAGGGCATCCAAACTGGTAATGAAGAAGTTAAACTGTCCCTGTTTGCAGATGATATGATACTATACCTAGAAAACCCTAAAGACTCCACGAGAAATCTACTGGAACTAATAGAAAGATTCAGCAGAGTAGCAGGATACAAGATAAACATTCAAAAATCAGTTGGATTCCTATACACCAATAAGGAGAACGATGAAAAGGAAATCAGGAAAACAATACTATTTACAATAGCCCCTAAAAAGATAAAATACTTAGGAATAAATCTAACCAGGGATGTAGAAGACCTATACAAAGAAAACTACAAAACACTACTGCACGAAACCCAAAGGGATCTACATAAATGGAAAAACATTCCATGCTCATGGATAGGCAGACTCAACACTGTGAAAATGTCAATTCTACCCAAAGCAATTTACAAATACAATGCAATCCCGATCCAAATACCAACAACATTCTTCAAAGAGATGGAAAAGCTAATCATTAACTTTATATGGAAAGGGAAGAAGCCCCGAATAAGTAAAGCACTACTGAAGAAGAAGAATAAAGTTGGAGGACTCACACTACCTGACTTTAGAACCTACTATACAGCCACAGTAGTCAAAACAGCCTGGTAGTGGTACAATGACAGATACATTGACCAATGGAACAAAATTGAGAACCCAGATGTAAATCCATCCACCTACAGTCACCAGATCTTCGAAAGGGCCCAAAGTCCATCAAATGGGGAAGAGACAGTCTTTTTAACAAATGGTGCTGGCAAAACTGGATATCCATCTGCAAAAAAATGAAACAGGACCCATACCTCACACTGTATACAAAAACTACTTCAAAATGGATCAAAGACCTGAATATAAGGCCTAAAACTATAAAGTTCATAGAAAAGAAAATAGGACCAACACTACAGGCCTTAATACACGGCATTAACAGGATACAAACCATAACCATCAACGCACAAACCCCAAACAATAAGCTAGATAACTGGGATCTTCTAAAAATCAAACACCTATGCTCTTCAAAAGACTTCACCAAAAGAGTAAAAAGAGAACCTACAGACTGGGAAAAAATTTTTGGACAGTACAAGTCAGACAAAGTTCTAATCTCCATAATCTACAAGAAAATCCAACACCTCTACAACAAAAAGACAAATAATCCTTTTAAAAAATGGGCAAAGGAAATGAACAGAAACTTCCCCAAAGAAGACATTCAAATGGCCAACAGAAATATGAGGAAATGCTCACGATCACTAGCCATTAGAGAAATGCAAATTAAAACCACAATGAGATACAATCTCACCCCGGCATTACTGGCACGAATCAAAAACACTGGAAATAACAAATGTTGGATGGGCTGCGGGGAGATCGGAACTCTTATGCACTGCTGGTGGGAATGCAAAATGATACAACCATTTTGGAAAATGATATGGCTCTTCCTCAGAAAGCTAGAAATAGACATACCATTCGATCCAGCAATCCCACTCTGAGGAATATATCCTAGAGAAATAAGAGTCGTCACTCGAATAGACATATGCACACCTATGTTCATGGCAGCATTGTTCACAATAGCAAAACGATGGAAACAACCTAGATGCCCATCAACAGATGAATGGATAAACCAACTATGGTACGTACACACAATGGAGTACTATGCAACGAGAAAGAACAACAAAGAATCTGTGAACCATCTCATAACATGGATGAAACTGGAGGACATTATGCTGAGTGAAATAAGTCAGTCACAAGAGGACAAATATTGTATGAGACCTCTATTGTAAAAACCCATGAAAAAGTTGACACACAAAATGTAACAATCTTTATTGGTTATGAGGGATGGGAGGGGTGGGGGGGAAATACTAAATAGGCAATAGACAAGTGGTATCTTGGGTGAAGGATGAGACAGTGCATAATACAGGGGAAACCAGCACAACTTGTACAAGGAAAGGTCATGGAAACTCCATAGTCACATCCAAACTTCCTGAGGGACTGAATTGCTGGGTGGAGGGCTGTGGGGACCATGGTCTCAGGGAACATCTTGCTCAATTGGCATAACACAGTTTATAAAGACAATGTTCTACATTCTACCTTGGTGAGTAGCGTCTGGGTTCTTAAAAGCCTATGAGCAGCCATGTAAGATACTCCACCGGTCTCATACCTTTGGGAGCAAGGGACAATGAAGAGAACAGGATACAAGGAAAAGATTAGTCCAAAGGACTAATGGTCCACAGCTACCAAGGCCTCCACCAGACTGAGTCCAGTACAGCTAGATGGTGCCCGGCTACCACCACTGACTGCTCTGACCAGGATCACAACAGAGGGTTCTGGACAGAGCTGGAGAAGGATGTGGGACAAAATTCCAGCTCACAAAAAAAAGACCAGATTTACTGGCCTAATGGAGACTGGAGAAACCCCAAGAGTATGGCCCGCAGACACCCTTTTAGCTCAGTGGTGAAGTTATTTCTGAGGTTCACCGTTCAGCCAGGGAGTGGACAGCCCCATAAAACCAAATGGGACTAATGAGGCACAGCAGTCCAGGGACAAGGGCCAGAAGGCAGAAGAGGACAGGAAAGCTGGTGATAGGGAACCCAAAGTTGAGTAAGGATAGTGTTGATGTGTTGTGAGGTTGTTAACCATTGTCATAGGGCAACATGTGTACTGACTGTTAAATGAGAAACTATTTTGTTCTGTAAGCCTTCATCTAAAGTGAGAATAGCAGCACAATTGGAAGAGCATAGCTGATGTCACTGAACTGTGCATGTAAAAATTTTTGAAATGGTGTATCTTTGGCTATGTATATTTTCACACAAAAAAAAAAAGGGTCGAGAAAGAAGGGAGAGGGTTGACATGTTGTGGGGTGGTTAACCAATGTCATAAAGCAGTATGTGTACTACTGTTTCATGAGAAACTGTTTGTTCTGTAAGTCTTCAGCTGAAGTACAATTTAAAAAAAATGATAAAAATGCTCATATCTTTGTCAATGCCCTCCATCTGAAGACCAGCAAGAACACACAAATACACCCGGAGCCGACCATGTTGGGTCTGATGTTCACTGCTCTGAGGGTGCGGTGCAATTAATTACTTTTGTGTGTGGCCTTTCTAGCCTTGGTCCTGTAACTTCCACCCAGGTGATTGTGTGATAGGGTAATTGTGACCTACCAAGGGGATTGGTCAGTTTGCCTTAAAAGACAGCCAACTGTAGAGCACAGAGGAGGAGCCCACCACCAGGGAAGGAGAGACCAGCAGCAGAGACCCGGCAGCAGGAGAGGGCGCTGTGGGCTTCCGGCCCACGGAGACAGAAAGCTGAGTGCCTTTGGGCAGAAACTGAGCACCAGGGAGAGGCGTGCCTGGGAGCACAGCTGGGAAGAGGCTCTCCTGGTGTAAGAACTGTATCCTGAGTGTTCCTGAGCCTGAATTGTAACTGTTACTTTCCCTAATAAACCCCAGAATCATGAGTGGGGCCTGTGAGTTCTGTGTGGCCACTGCAATTAATTATCAAACCCAGCGTAGAAGTGGACACTGCTGTGCGAGGGACAGTTGGTGTCAGAATTAGAGGAGGCTTGTCTGGTTTCCATCCCTTGGGAGTCAGCCTTGCATTGTTGATCTTGGTACTCCTTCCCCGCTGTGGGGTTGGAGGAGGTCAGACACCACCCCCATGCCGTTTTTATGGAGGGTGAACACACACCAAGGGGAACTGTGGGACATCTCAGTAAAAGGGTGAGAGAGAGAACTGATGATAGGGTTTGGAGGCCCTGGGGGGTATGAATGGTTAACACGCCTGGCTGCTAACTAAAAGGTTGGAGGTTCAGGTCCCCCAGAGGTACCTCAGAAGAAAGGCTTGGTGATCTACTTCTGAAAAATCAGCCACTGAAAACCCTACGGAGCACAATTTTACTCTGACACACATGGGGTTGCCATGTGTTGAGATGAACTCCATGGGAACTGTGTTTTTTAATAAGGTTTAGGCTTGCGTTAGGTGTTTTGGGAGAGGATTTAAGGTAACAGGGCTTTGCTGTTGGGTTGGATGCTGCCAGGAAGTAGGAAGTGGTAATACTATGAATAAATATTATCTAGAGAGAAGAAAGACTAGAGCAAGCTGAAATTGGTCAAAAAGCATCGGTCACACATAGTATCAAGGATAGGGAGATATTTAGTCATTTTTGTGACAATGTTCATGTGTTTGTCTGGGTTCAGACATGATTGCTGGAGTGGTCTTGATTTTCACCTGACTCATCATGGCCCCAGAGTGGCCTTGTCTGCTGTGGGTGTTCTGTGAAATCGCTCACGTTCAAAGGAGAACACCAGGGCCTCCTGGAAGTCAGGGGCTGCTTTTCTCTCACTCATCTTTCACCCCAAAGACTTTGCATCATAGTCTAGGATTTCCAGAGACAACTTTCACAGAAGGCAAAGTCACATATAAGTTGATGGTGGTATTCTCTTTAATTGTCAAAATTAGAAACAGGCAAATGTCCAACAGAGCAGGTGAGGTGAAGCTGCATGACAGCTCTGAAGGCCAGCAGGCCCAGGACTGCCTCAAATGGTATTAGGGTGGTAGGTTAATTGGTAACTGTTTTTAATGATTAATTCGTTTCATGCTGCCATGATATTGCTTTCGCAGCAATTAGAATACATACCTGTGGAAAGCTGATAGATAAGATTTAAACTTCTTCATCCCTTGGAGAAAGTGAAAGCTCCCAAGTGTTCTCTCAGCATGTCTTGGTGTACTGAAGTGGAAGACATTCCTGGGTGGTGTGAACAGTTAACATGGTCGGCCACTAACCGAAAGGTTGGAGGTTGGAGTCCACTCAGAGGCACCTTGGAAGAAAAGCCTGGAAATCTACTTCTGAAAAATCAGCCACTGAAAACCCTATGGAGCACAGTTCAACTCTGACACACATGGGGTCATTATGAGTCTGAAATGACTTGACAGCAACAGGTTTTTATGTGGAAGGCATGCCGAAGAGGATCCCAACAGGGCATTGAAGATGGGGAGCGGTCCACTGAAGTGGGGGGCAGTTAGGGAAACCTAGAAAATATAACCACCTTCCCAATTTTGCCGGTCATCAGTCCTGCTGCATAGGGTTTGGTGAGTGTCTTAGTCATCTAATGCTGCTCTAACAGAAATACCACAAGTGGATGGCTTTAACAAAGGTAAATTTATTCTCCCACAGTCCAGTAGGTTACAAGTCCAAATTCAGGGCGTCAGCTCCAAGGGAAGGCTTTCTCTGTTGGCTCTGGAGGAAAGTCCTTGTCATCAATCTTCCCTTGGTCTGGGAGCTTCTCTGCGCAGGAACCTCAGGTCCAAATGATGCACTCTGCTCCCGGCACTGCTTTCTTGGTGTTGTGAGGTTCCCATGTGTCTTTGCTCCCTTCTCTGTTTTATATCTCAAAAGAGATTGGCTTAAGACATTATCTAAACTTGTAGACCTCATCAGTTTGACTGCCTCTAATCCATTTTATTACATCATAGTGATAGAGTTTACAACAATAAGGAAGTCACATCAGATTACAAAATGGTACACAATCACACAATACTGGGAATCATGACCCAGCCAAGTTGACAGATATTTTGGGGGGACACAATTCAATTCATGACAATGACCCAAATTGTTTTCCAGTCTTCTGCCTTCAGAACAGAGCCAAGCTACTGTGTGATGCTGTAGTGGCACCCCAAAGCAAGCAGGAAGAAGGGTAACTGAAGGAGCAATTGCCAACCACACCCATCCCAGCCCAGATTCTTGTTCCATTAAAGCAAATGTTCTCTTAGGTATAAGATGGTGAATGAGAGAATTTTTGTTTTCTTCTTAGTCTATTTTTGTTGTTGTTCTTCTAGCTGTTCTTTAGCTTTTTACCTGAAAGAATTGCCCCCAACACGAGGAACAGGTGGGGCAGAAACATTTATTTAGGCTGCAGGTCTTGAAAGACTGCCAGGAGCCGTAGGCATGTGGCCCATTCTTGGTTTTAGAATAGCTCATGATGGAGGAGAACCCACTGTAACCTTCATTCTCAGAGTAGAGTCCAATGCTACTCTCCGGGCCAAAAGTATTTATAGGATAAAGACTTCAACCCGTCTCTCAAAACAACTGGCTTCCATTAGCATGTATGGTGCGCCTGAGTGCCTAGCACAACCTCATAACCTGGTCCCTCAGACCTCCCCACCCACACCACCCACCCCACCCACACCACCCGCCCCACCCCACTCTTCACATAGGGTCCTTTAACGGTTAAAAGAGTTTATTTTGAAATGAAATGGCAACTGGAAAAGGCTTTTATTTTCATATGGGAAAACCTCATAAAGCCTCTACTCCCCTTGATGGATGCTCACAGCAGCAGCTGGAATGCTTTCTCCGGCCTGTAGTCCATTGTATAAAACATCTCTCTTCTTAATCTGATTTTTTTTCTTCCTGTGTATTTGTTCGGCTTCAACCTTTCAGCACATTTGTTAACTTGAGTGACATTTTAAAAAGTCACCATCCCGTTAATGGAGAGTCATCCCATCCATAGGACGCACATCATTCATTTAATTGGGATGGCTTGGTTCCCTCCCAGATGTTCCCTTTCAGCAGATGCTATTGTGTTTTAAAACTTTGGATAATTATAGCCCTGTAAACCTAGAGTACAAGATTTGTTGGCTCCAGCCAGCTCCCAGCTCTTTATGTAATAGTTTCATTGTTTAGTAATCGCCCTATTCACAAAGCAAGGGGATCCATGTCAGCAAAGACATCTATTCAAAGCACTTCCCCTGTGCTGGGTAAACAGTAACAGAACCAGTCTACCAGGAGAATCAAAACACTTGCCAGGGACTTGGCCGCAATTTTGACCAGGGCTCCTGCTCCTGTCTTAAATTGAATGGTTCTTCGGAAATTTCTTCACCTTTTCTCCACTAACAAACCAGCCCCCACCCCCACCCCCATGCTGTCTTTCCCTTTGCTTGCAGACATCCCTGCTAAATGCAGGGAGCCCTGAATGGGTGGGCGGTCCAATGTGGGTGGTGTGGGAAACACTGTGCAGCTGAGAAATTATATGCAGGACATGCTGATAAGGTGAATGCCTGGGATTGGTCCTCAGACGCTGTTGTCAAGGCAAGGGAGCTGACATAGGAGAAAGAAGAAATAAATGTCTCCGAGCTAGTTCCTGGAAAAATCCAGAGCAACCACTGGGAGTGCCGTGGGAGAGTCCATAGGCACTATACAATGCAGGAAGCCATACAATATAGGAAGAGGTAGAGACGTTCTTGCTAGATTCCCTTGAGTATCTTCCACCAGTGAGTTCATACCCCAAATTTCCCAGCCTATGGGATCCCAGTGAATTTTGGAGCCCAAATTTCTCTGGCTCTTGCCCATACCTGCTGACACAGGACCACCACCAACCAATGCAAGTTGACTCATGGCGCCCCTTACTTGTGTCAGAGTAGAGCTGTGCTCCATAGTGTTTTCAATGGTTGATTTTTTGAACATAGATCACCAGGCCTTTCTTCTGAGGCATCTTGGTTAGCAGTCCAGTGGTGAACTGTTTGCACCATCTAGGGGGTGGCGTAGTGGTTAAGTGCTATGGCTGCTAACCAAAAGATCGGCAGTTCGAATCCACCAGGCGCTCCTTGGAAACTCTATGGGGCAGTTCTGCTCTGTCCTTTAGGGTCGCTATGATTGGAATTGACTTGATGGCAATGGGTTTGGTGTTTCGGTTTAGGGACTCTGACACAGGACCACAATTTCCCTGAAAAGTCCCTTCTCCCAGGCTGGCATTTCTGAGATTCCCTGTGAAAGCTACTTACAGGATAAAGAGCTTCAGCGGCTGACAGCTGATTTTGACGAATACTCACATTGGACCTAAGTGGCCGGCGCTATCCCATCATAGCACCAGAGGCCCTCAGCAGACCAACCCTCAACACACGTGCCACCCTTCCATCTTGTCAGGTTCTCCACAGTCCTGTTCTGTGGGCCCAGGAAAACTGAACCAGGATCTTGGGAGAGGGCAGAGGCATTCAAGAGGAAAAACAGGGAGATTTAAAAAAAATAACAAAAAGTGCTACAGAACACCTGCCTGAGGTTGATTTGCTATGGACCTGGAAGAAATGAAATGCTTTGAGCCACCCTCCAGACTCAGTGTGTTCATGACTGGCTGTAGTATAGTACAGTATATGGAGGCCTTGGGTAGTGCAAAGAGTTAATTAATGCGTTCATTGGAGGTTTGAGTCCACCCAGAGGCACCTCAGAAGAAAAGCTTGGTGATCTACTTCCAAAAAATCAACCACTGAAATTTCTATGGAGCACAGTTCTACTAGGATAGATGTGGGGTCACCACGAGTCCAGACGTGATGGCGACTGGTTACTGGATACTATATTACACTATAGTATTTATAGTATTTCTATTATATATAAATCTATTACATATTATATACTCATCTATAATTTATATATATAAATTTAGCTCAGAGTCAATCATGAATATTTATATACACACATACACACACCCATATATATACACACATATATACATACATATATTCTACTAACTGACAGTACCTGCACGCCCTCTCAGATGTGAAAATATTCTGGCTCCCTATCCCACAGCACCCTTTCGCCAGCCCCTGACCCCCACCCCCTCCACACACACGGTTACACCCACACCCTGGGAGTCGGTCTGTTTCCATCCAGCCCGCTGCTCCACTGGGCATCAGCTGCACTAACCTTGTCTGCCAGGCACTCCCACCTCCTTGCACTGCTGAAGCCTTGGGCCCTCAGGACGCTGGAGCAACGGAGCCTTCTATTGCTGCTGGGATGTGGGGGCTTCTCTACTCTGTGTGATACTCCGTGAGCGATAATTTTAAAGCACTCGAGATAACGCTCTAATATCTTGTGAGGTTTTCACAGAGTCCTGTTTCTTGGGTTTTTTTTTTGTTTGTTTTCCTTCTCCCCTCTCCCCATGGGGCTTACACCGGAATCCCCGTGGCCAACGTGGGGGACCATGCCCTATGTGCAACCCGAAGTAATTGTTTTATTGTGGTAAAAACACATAGAACAAAACATTTGCCAATTCAACATTTTTACACGTTCAATTCAGTGAGATTGGACACTTTTTCATGTTGTGCAACCATCAGCACTATCTGTTTCCAAATTATTCTCCCACCATCGACAGAAACTCAGTGCCCCTAAGCACTAACTTCCCCCTTTCCACCTCCCTCCCACCCCTGGTAACCAACACCAACTTTGGTCTCCATACTGTTGTTGTGCCGACTCACAGCGACCCTATGTTTGCAGAGAAGAACTGCTCCACAGGGTTTTCAAGGCGATGACCTTTTGGGGGCTGGTCCTGTCTCCTGAGGTATCTGTGAGTAGGTTTGAACTGCCAACCTTTTGGCTAGCAGTTGAGTGTTCAACCTTTTGGGCCAATGAGTGACTCTCTTGATCTATGTGGGGATCGTACAATATTTGTCCTTTTGTGTCTGACTTCCCTCCACATGTTTTCAGGGTTCATCCATGTCATAGTATGTGTCAGAACTTCATTTCTCTTTATGGCTGAATAATATTCCACTATATGGATAGACCACATTTTGCCTATTCGTTTTAATGAACACCTGGGTTGTTTCTACCTTTTGTCTATAGTGAACTTCTGTACCTACTTTTGGTGGGATGCTCCCCTGGGAGATGACAGGTGTTCCTGTCCTCAATTGGGGAGGTCAATGGAGGGTCCCTGTGGTCTTAGGTTTTTTGGATTCCTCATGGTGGAGCATCTCTAAGGCAAAGCACCCTCGTGCGGATCATGATGGCTTCTCACGGCATAACCTGAATATTTCCTGCTTGAATATTTTCCTCTCCAAATGTAAGAGACCTGAGAAAACAAATGGCTTAGAGGGAAAGTCTGAACATTTCTGTAAGACAGGTGTTTTTACTCCCACTTATGTTGTTGTTAACTGCCATTGAGTAGGCACCTGACTTACGGTGACCTTACGCACAACAGAAAGCAATCAAGTGCTTTAATTGTCTGCACCACCCAGGGACTCCTAGCTGAAGAGACCAGTCCAGTCCAGGCGATTCCAATTCATGGCGGCCCCACGTGTGTTAGAATAGAACTGTGCTCCATAGGGGTTTCAGTGGTTGATTATTCAGAAGCAGATCACCACCTTTCTTCTGAGGTGCCTCTGGATGGATTCGAACTGCCTATCTTTTGGTTAGTAGCCCAGGGCTTAGCTTTTTGAATGAACCATGGACTCCAACTGAAGAGAGAAAGAAAAGCCAGGTGACTGGGTGCACCTGTGTTAAGATCAAGCAAGTGAGGAGACCACAAGCGTCTCTCTGTCCAGTCTTTAACCAGAGATTCAGCACTCTACACAAAGTTGAGGTGTACCTCTGAACGCCGCAGGAGAAGAAAGGAAGGAGCACATTTTGAGGGAGTGGGGAAAGGGTCAGTGAAAGCCCATGCTTCTAAAAAGAAATTCCTTCCTTCCTGTGGGGTGAGGGCAGCAGCAAGTTACCCAGTGAACTCCTAGGAGCCTGTGTGTGTCCATCTGTCCAGAGCCCGTCTTGTCTCTTCATGAGAGGAAGCTGAAGTGGACAGCTGGGGTTTATGGAGATATTTCCATGTCAGCCTGCTCAGCGCCCACACACTACACATAGATCCTTCCCTGTATTGCGAATGTGAAGTATCCATTGCTCCCTCAGGAGGTACTTCCTTTGGAGGGGGCTTGGGGAGAACCAGATGATAGCCTGTGCCTCCAGCTTCCCGTCGACAAACAGGCCACTCCAAACTGGAAGTCCTCGTTTCCATTTCAAGACTGTGTTTAATTCAGTTGATTTAGATGACTTGACTTTCCTCTGTGAAATGGCTGCTGCCGTGAGCTCAGTCAGACGCTCCTTGAAAGATGTAAACACGCTCCCTGCAGCGACCAACCGATGAAGCCCCACCACCCATTGTTTATCTAAAACCAGCCCTTTATTATTGTTGCTCAATTAGTCCAGACAGCGGACACAAATGACTTTCCATGGCAACACCCTAACGCTGTTCATCACCCATGAAAGGCCAAAGACTGCCCTAACAGCTAACTCATACAATCAAAACCTGCCTGTGTCAACACCAGGGTTGACTCAAATCATCAAAAATTCCCTCACCCTTTCTCCTGAAATCTCTTCTTCAACAAATTACATAAAATATTTCTGCCTCTGTAAAAGAACACTAGCCTCAGTACTTGACAACTCTGTTCTCCATTTATTTATGAGCCAGCAACCAAGGTTTTTCTGAATGTAAACTTGGTGGTGGAGTTTATTTTTATACACAAACTAGTCTGTTTTTTTTTTTTTTTTTTTGCTCAGGGTCAAAATATTATTGCTTGGAGAGTTTTTCCCTTCAGATTTTTTTTTTCTAAAAATTGCCCAGTCTGTCGTTTCACAGACACCCACGAAAAGGCTCTCCTGATCACTTGTAAAAGATCATTTTCTCCCAGCTTACACTCACTGCTATGAAACACTATCATACACAAACGTTTCATCTGTTTGGCAAACACATTCTTCCACAGACTCGTACTCACTGCAGACACAGTTGCCTGAAATAGAAAAGGTCCTTCAAAAAAGATAGAAATGAATGGATTGAGGCATTCAGCTCTCGCCAGTGTTTTAAGTTCACCTTTGAAAGCATGGATGACTTCAATATGTAGAGATAGCATTTCCCATTGGCTGCACTGGAACCTCAGTCTTTGAAAGGAAAGATGCCTGATCTCTGACTCATACCTGTGATTTACAACAGAAGAAGTTAAGGTCAGTGGTAGCTCAGTGGTAGAATTCTTGCACTCCATGTGGGAGACCCAAGTTTGATTCCCCGCCAATGCACCTCATGTGCGGCCACCACCTGTCTGTCAATGGAGGCTTGTGTGTGGCTATGATACTGACCAGGTTTCCTTTTAGTGGAGCTTCTAGACTAAGATGGACTAGGAAGAAAGGCCTGGAGATCTACTTCCAAAAATCAGCCAATGAAAACCCTGTGGATCACAATGGTCCAATCCCCAACAGATAACAGGGATGGTGCAGGACCAGGCAATGTTTCATTCCACTGGGCATGGGGTCGCCGTGAGTCAGACCCAACTCGACAGCAGCTAACAACAACTACATCAATGAAAGAGGTGTGCCCGGAACTCAGGTGTTCTGGTTCCCTGGACCTGTGTGTGACTGAAACACAAAATGCTGAGTTTGGATTATAAGGAGCCTTCTTCTTTGTGGTGATGATGAGGAGTCTGAGTTCCGCAGCTAAGTCTGAGTTGGTTTAGTTTAGCTGTATGGCAGCTGCCCTGAGTGGCTGGTAGCTGCCTGCCCCCACCCTCCACCTTTACCTCCCAACACACACACATGCAGCCTTTAAAAACACAACATTTCTGAAGTTTTTCTTAGAGTTTAAGGTTGGGATTCATCCAGGTCAAACATAAAGAAAATCTCAACCCTGTCACTTCCCTCCCTTGCTGTCCCTGCCAAGTTCCCTCTGGTTTCAGTCATTGATGGGGAACCAACATTACCTCATGTCTCAAAACTCCCTCTCTGGGCAGGCCTGGTCTGGCCCCCTCTCTGCTCTCTCCTCAGGGTGAGAGGAGGAAGGGGGGTGATATTGGCACTGGAAAAGGAATTCTTTTTACCCACAAGCAGAGAAATTTCATTAAATCGGGGCCGAAGGCCAAAGTTAGGAAACCTGACAACTAGTTCTAGCAGCAGAGGTGGTTGTCGTTAGTTGCCTTCAAGTCGGCTCATGACGATCTTACCTATAAGAGAACGAAACGAAAAGTTGCCCAGTCCTGCACCATTTTCATGATGGTTGGCATGTTTGAGTCTGTTGTTGCAGCTATTGTGTTAATCTGTCTCACTGAGGGAGTCCCTGGGTGGTGCAAATGGTTAAGCACTCGGCTACTAACTAAGAGCTTGGAGGTTCAAATCCACCCAGAGATGCCTCGGAAGAAAGCCGTGGTGATCTGCTTCCAAAAGGTCATAGCTACGAAAACCCTATGGAGCAATTAGTTCTACTCTGCACACACGGGGTCCCCATGAGTCAGAATCAATTCGATGGCAACTGGTTTGGTATTTTGGTTTTCTACTTTACCGAGTGTGATACCCTTTTCTAGCAATCTGTCTTTCCTGAAGGTGGGTCTCACCATCCTCACTTCTAAGGAACATTTTGGTTGTATTTCTTCTAAAACTGATTTGTTTTCGTTCTTTTGGCAGTTTATAGTATATTCCACATTCTTCGCCAACACACAACTCAAGTGCATCATCAGTTCTTCTGCCTTCTTTTTTCATTGTCCAACTTTCGCATGCATATGAGGTGATTGAAAAGACCATGGCTTGGGTCAAATGCACCTTAGTTCTTAAAGTGACATCTTTGCTTTTTCACACTTTAAAGAGGTCTTTTGCAGTAGATTTGCCCAATGCGATATGTCATTTGATTTCTTGACTGCTGCTTCCATGAGCGTTGATTGTGGATTCAAACAACAGAGGAGGCTGTGGGTGGACTTCAGGTTGGGAGGCTGGAGCTCTACCCTCCTAAGCCTGCTTCTTGCTTGTTTCCTTGGATTGAGTTTCCATCATTTTATCAGGAAAACAGGAAGCATGAGGTCACAACCCAAGCAGAGCCCAAGGGTCCAGTGACCTTAATGCTGGTCTCCAGTGATACGCCTCTGGCACTTACCTAGCTCTGGGCCATTCGACTTTGGGCAAATTTCTTAACTCCTCTCTAGCTCCATCTTTTTATCCCACAAATTTTTCTAATAATTCCTATCCTTTCATCAGGAGGGTGTGGAACACTTTGAAAAGTACAAAGTGTCCTCTAAATGCAGATCCTTTATTTGCCCCTGTGATCATTAAGGTTGTGTGTCATCTTGGCTGGGCTATGATTCTCAGTGTTTTGGCAGTTATGATGTAGTCTGGCAGTCATATAACGATGTAATCACTTCCGTGATGAGATCTGATATAATGTGATCACCTCCATGATGAGATCTGCTGCGAGTAGACAATCAGTTGAAAGGGATTTTCCTTGGGGATGTGGCCTGCATCCAATATAAGTAGACTTTCTGGCAAGTCTCGTGGGCTTTTGCTAGCTCTGGATCCTGTAGCTGGCTCCTGTTCATCTAAACTCCAGTTCTTGGGACTTGAGCTAGCAGCTTACCTGCGGTCTTGCCTGTCAAGTTTGGGTTTGCCAGCCCCTGTGGCTACGTGAACCAGAGAAGCCTCCAGCCTGACCCATGGACTTGGGACTTTCCAGCCTCTACAACCTTGTGAGCCATTTCCTTAATATAAATCTCTCTCTATATATATTTATACGCTTTACTGGTTTTGCTTTTCTAGAGAACCCAGCCTAAGACAGCCCCAGCCTTCTACTTTCAGGGCATGGATGATAAGTGCAGAGAAGACATGTCTAATGTCTGTTAAAGTTTCCCGGGTGGTGCAAACAGTTTGCACTTGGCAACCAAAAGGTTGGTGGTTCGAATCCACCTAGCAGCACCATGGAGTAAGGCCTGACAATCTACTTTTGTAAGATTACAGCCACTGAAAACCCTATCAATTGCTGTTCTACTCTGACACACGTGGGATAGTCATGAACTGGAATCGACTTGGCAGAAATAGGCCAATGTCTGGTGAGTGAGTTAGAGGAAGTCCCTGGGTGGAGCAAATGATTAAGTGCTCAGCTACTGACCAAAAGGTTGATGGTTCGGATCCACCCAGAGGCACCTCAGAAGAAAGGCCTTGTGATCTGCTTCCAGAAGGTCACAGCCATGAAACCCCTATGGAGTGCAGTCCTAGCCTGCAACACATGGGGTTGCCATGAGTCAGAATCAACTTGACGGCAACTGGGACTGGTACTAAGTGAGTTAGAAGTCAAGTACTTTGGCAAGACCCTGGTGTTATTTTATGAACCATAAGCTGTTACTTAGGGATCACCTTCTGTGTGTATGCCTTTAGAAGAAAATAGGTGTTTTACAATGTCATTATCCTGCTGCCCCTCAGATCCCCTCACGGTAGTGTCAGTTGGTCAGTTTCTCTTCGTTCCTTGCCTGTCCTCACAAGGTGAAATACCATCCCCTTCTGGAAGCTGCCTGGCTGGGCAGCAGGCTTCCTTTGTTTCTCCAGGCTAACGTTTCAACAGCATTGCGCCCTGGTTTATAAAACCTCCCTCAGGAAGCCACATGAATGGTCTCTAAGCGCGTGGGTCTTTCTGGAGCTACCCACCTTCAATGTTTAAGCTCTTGTGTCCTGGCTTCTCTTGCCTTCTGAAACCGCAGAGCAGTTAGAGATTCTAATCTCTCAACACAAAGGCACTTTGGTACTGACAATCAGATGTCAGCCGGGTCACAATCGCCCTTCTGGGGTGGAAAGTTCCGGCAGTGGCAGTTGCTTACGTGATCTGCCAGTTGACATGGAGAGAGCCCTGACACCCAGCAGGAAGGTGGGCTTCCTGTGGCATGTTAAATATATCTATGTATGTGTTTATAGACAAGTGATTATTTTTAGTATGAGGAAGAGGATTCAATAAGGATCTAGTGGTTTGGTGGTGCATGGCCTAGCTAGCAGGATTTGTACCTGGACAAAACCAGTAGTTTGGGGTCTTCTGCTTCTGACTTGTTGCCCCACTTGCCACCAGTCCCCTAATTCTAGTTGTTTTGTTGTTAGTTGTGTGGAGTCAGTTCCGACTCATGGCAACCCCATGCCTGCAGAGTAGAGGTGTTCCATAGGGTTTTCAAGGCTGTGACTTTTCAGAAGCAGATTGCCAGGACTGACTTCCAAGGTGCCTGTGGGTCTATTCAAGCAGCCAAACTTTCATCTAGTAATTGAGCATTTAGCTGTTTTTGCCTCCCAGGGACCTCCCCTAATTCTGGAGCAGGAGGTAAACTGATCCTCCATCTAGTCTTTCTGTTCCTCTCTAGAGCTTCAGGCCATGCCACTCTTGAGAAACCAACAGCTCAGCTTCAGGCTCCATGAGGCTCTTTATTCCTACCCTATGGCAGCAGCGTGGCCTCCTAAGTCCCAGCCCTGCAACACTGTGCTCAGCAGAGCCTGAGTGCTCGGCTGCCAACAGCTGTGAGCTCAAGTCACCTTTTGGGCCATGTAGGTGGGTTGGCTCAGCATCTATAATCCAGATGGTTCTACTCCATTGTAGAAACTCCAGACTGAGGAGTGGACAGGACATTTATAAAGGAATGCTGGTTCTCTGGTATCTGGTTTGATGGATTCTTTTCAAATGAGGTGACTTGGAAGTAGGGGATAAGTGAAGATGTCCATTGCTGTCCTGCTAGTGCAGTGCCAACCCTGTCTCCACGCAGTCACGCTGGGGGCTTGCGAACCAGAGCACGTTAAGCTGAGGTGAGAGGCAGAACCCAGTGAACCATTGGATGACACTAACTTGGGGCCCAAAGGCAGAGTCCTGGGGGGCTGACAAATCGACAGTGATCTCCTGGATCCTTCTGTTCTTGAACCACCATGGACTGCTTCAGCAGAGTGTCTCTTACAGATAAATGTGCCTGCGCTGTGTACAACGGACCCCAAACTGTGACCTACCAGCCTAGGGTGCATGGGTCCAGAAAAGATACAGCAGATGCTAGCAGTGCTTTGCCCATATGTCCCTTCCAAACCTTTGTCATGGTTATGCACATCACTTCCAGGTATGCCAAGCAGCAACTGTGTCTCTTTGTCAGAGGGTATCCTCAAGGTCCTGGAATGACTGTCTGCTTATGGAAGGCAATAAAGGGAATTTACATTCTTCCAGGGATAGCCCTTGCCAGTGAATGACTAATCGAGGGGGTATAAATACTCCAGCTTCCATGGCCCCTGTTTGGGACAACGGTGAGGATCAAAGGTAAGATACAGAGAGAGTGTGAATCACTGCTTCCTTCCCTGGGGCTTTACTTGATCTCCTTCTCTTACTTGACATCCTTCCTTTCTGTGGCTTTATTAGTTTTCTAGGGTTGCTATAACAAAATGCCACAAACTAGGTTTATAGTGATAGAAATGTATTGTTTCACAGTGCTGGAGGCTGAGGGTCTAAGATCAGGGTATCAGCCCTGTTGATTCCTTCTGAGGCTCAGGGGGGAATCTGTTCCATTTCTCTCTCCTAGCTTCTGGTAGCTCCAGGCATTCCTTGACTTGCAGTTGCAGGATCACATAGATCCTCCCTCTGCCTGTCTCTCTTCTTTAGCAAGGACACCACTTTTATCAGGACCCACTCTACTCTGGTATGACCTCATGTTAACTGATATCTTCAAAGACCCTATTTCCAAACAAAGTCGTATACACAGGTAAGGGAGTTAAAACTTCAACATATCTTTTTTATGGGGACACAGTTCAGTTCATAACAGCAGGCTACTTCCCAAATGCCCTATCAGTTTTTCCTGAGTACCCTCCTTAAGTAAGTTACTCAGGGACTGCTTCTGGGGAACACAGCCTGATATACAATACATCACAGTGGCAATGCTCCCTTCGAGATCCAGAATCAACCCAGCCTCCTCTCAGCTCACATAGCTTCTCACCTCTTTAAAGTCTATGCTCCCTGGGTCATGTCATGCAGATTCTCAGAGTGAAAGAATCTATAATCCTGTAGCACAAACATAATAGGCAATGATTTTCCCATTTCACAAGAGTCTTCTGGAAGATCTCAACTCAAAGTCAGCACCAGGGCCCTGGGGGAAATTATCCTTCCTCAGACATTTCATAATCACCCTGGCCTATGCCAAGGCTTCCAACGACAGCACACACAATCACATTGTATTTTCCCCTTCCTCTAATCTGGAAAATTCAAAGCCAACTGGGGTCTTATATGGCAATGAACAACAATTGAAAACTTTTCAAAAATAGTTTTGGTCCCCTTCTTATTGTCTCCCCAGAGTCTGATAATTCCTGTAAGGAGGGTGCATTGACACTTGGGGAGTACAGCAGGAAATCAATACTGATAGCTCAAGAAAGCTGTACAGTTCATCAGGGACTCCATGTCCTCCTCTTCTGGGAGTTGTCAACTCTCTCTTCCCTCCTGGCCCTTTGAGCCTTGAATTTAATTTTGACTGCTCAGCAGAGCAGACAGCAATGGACACAGTACAAGGAGGGAAGCAAATGTTGCAAATCATTTGAGTTGCAGGTCTGTGCGCCTTTCTTTCCTCCTCTTTACACAAGCTCCAAGAGCTTCTAGTTTAGAAGCATCGATGTTTGTTTGAACGTGACAAAGTCCCCTAGGAAAATCTCTGCAGTGTCCAGATTACTTAAGAGTCTCAGCTTGTCGTGATCATTGCTGCTCTTGGTCCAACTCTGGAAAAGTTTTGAAGATACAAGTGTGGCCCAGAGGCTCAGAAGCGAATGCCCAGAAGTCCTGTGGGTTATTACACCTCAATAACTAGGTGCTGTCAAGATGATTCCAACACATGGCCACCTCATGAGTGTCAGAGTAGACCTGTGCTCCATAGGATTTTCAGTGACTGATGTTTTTCAGAGGTAGATCACGAGGGCTTTTTTCCAAGGTGCCTCTGGGTAGACGCCACCTCCAATCTTTTGGTTAGCCAGTGAATGCATCAACCGTTTGTATCACCCAGGAAACTCTGCTCCACCTCAATATGCACTACCTTATATCAGGGTTGGTAGGAGAGCAGTGGAGACCAGCAGGGAGGTCTCAGGAAAGGTCTCCAACCCCCAGTTTTCTTACTTAGTTTTTACCTGTTAAGGGTGGTGATGTCCTCGTAATGGTGGACGGGGACCCGGATAATCATGTTGTGTACTGTCCGTAGGTAAGCGGCTTCCCAGACTTTGTCAAAGGAAGGAGAAGCTATGTGGGAAGGAGACAGGTGGAGGTGGGGAAAGGAAAGAAGAGGGCTGTGAGCAGCAGCAAAATCTGCCCGTGTATGGTTAGATGGAGTCCCTGGGTGGTGCACACAATTGACGCTTGGCTGCTAACCAAAGGTCAAGGGTTTGAGTTCACTCAGAGGTGTATCAGAAGAAAAGCCTAGTGATCTACTTTCCCAAAATCAGCCATCGAAAGCTCTATGGAATGAAGTTCTACTCTGACACACGTGGGGTCGCCATGAGTAGGAGTCATCTGGATGACAACTGGTTTTTATGTAGTAAGTTATTCAAGTTTTGCCAGGCATGCCCTTCAGAACCTTGCCTTTCCCCTCAACCCACAGCTCTGAGGGAGACATGTTCACCCTGTTTGGTTTGGAGGAGGGAGTGTCTCAAATTCCAAATTCAGCAAAACTCTTGAAAACTCTGCCAACTCTGGTGTAGAAAACAATAAACTATGCTCTTTCCTTTTTTCTTTCCTTTCTTGCCAATGTGAGTGAGTGGATGCTGTGCTTGCAAGAGTGTTTTAATTAATTTTTTATTTAAAAAAAAAAGAAAGAAGTAGTTAAAATCGAAGCTTGTTATATAATGGCAAAGCAATTTCTGGAAGATCATGAGCTGCTGCTGGCAAGCGCATCCAGGAGGTGGGAACAATGTAAGAGCTGTTTCAGGAGCAACCCAGCAAAGGGACTTCAGGAGAGAAGGCTTTCTGGCATTACTCAGGGTGGGGTTTGGTTCTGGACTCACACAAACCTCTCTTCAAGCTGATGGAAAATGTAGGACTGTACAGGTGCTGGCCCATCACTCACCCAAAGCTTATCTTTAGTTTTTATGCCACGGTATTTCCATGTGGACTATGAATCCCAAGAGCAGAAGAAGCTGACTTATCCCTTTTGTTTCCCCATCACCAAGCACAGTGCCTAGCATGCCACAGGTGCACAATACATGTTTGTTGATGATAATGGATCTGATCAAACCACTCCCATTCTCTACAACTTTTCACTGAGTAGCTGAAGATACAGGCAGTTGTTAGTTGTCATGGAGTTGCCTCGGACTCATAGTGACCCCATGTACAACAGAATGAAACTCTGCCCCATCTTGTGCCATCTTTACGACTGTTGGTATGCTTGAGTTCATTGTTGCAACCACTGTGTATCTTGAGTGCCTTCCAACCTAGGAGGTTTATCTCCCAACAATATATTGGACAATATTCTATTTTGATCTGTAGGGATTTCATTGGCTGATTCTCGGAAATAGATCCCCAGGCCTTTCTTTCTATTCTGTCTTAGACTGTAAGCTCTGCTGAAACCTGTCCACCTTGGGTGATCCTGCTGGTATTTGAAATCCTGGTGGCATAGCTTCCAGCATCATAGCAACAAGCAAGCCACACACTGCAACAAACTGACAGATGGGTGGTGGAGTGATAAAGAGGGAGCTGATAAATAGAGGAAAAACATATAGAGATCTTTATTTCTCTCTTCTTAAACCTAAAAGTTAGGTTACTGTTGAGATGTGTGAGAAAGGTGTCTTTAAGAAAGTGATTCCTGCTTTACCGTCTCTACTTTAGGAGCAAGGAATCAGTTTGATGCTGTGGATAAGAGTATGGACCCTATGGCTCCACCCCCTGGATCAGGGTCCTGGCTCCACCATTTTGTAACTATCTGACCTTGGGTGAGTTACTTAGCCTCTCTATGCTTCGGTTCCTCACTGATAGATTGGTAATTGAAAAAGGGTAGTAGTGGTATCAATAGGAGTGTCAGAACCAAGCTGTTAAAGGTTCGACTCCACTGAACGCTACAAGGCTAACAAAAGGGACCTATGTCAGATAGGGAGAAATTGCTAATGACGTGGATTGAGATCCAGACACAAAGGCAAATCCCTCTCAGCACATGGGTGATCACTGCTAAGGCACAAAGCTGGTTCGATATGCTTAAAGAAAAAGCAGAAGCAGGCTGTGATATTGAGTTTAATGCTAGCTCTGGATCATTCAAGCGCTTCACCCGTGTTTTGTCACATAATGTGAAAGTGAGTCTTCAAGTGTTGATGCGAAGGCAGCAGAAGAATCTGTTGAAACCTTAGATAAACTAGCTGTAGAGGGAGGTTATTTGCCCCAGCACATTTTTAATATGGATGAAACCTTATTCTGGAAGCAAAGGCCTTGAAAGGTCCTTTAACCGGAAAATGGCGTTGGCGCAACATCCGAATCACATAATGTCCTATTTCACGAAGTGTATCATGGAAGTTAAGTGACACATGACTGAACAATGGAATATTACTCAGCCATGAAGAGAAATGAGGACCTGATATCTGCTACAACACGGATGCTGAGTGAAATAAGTCAGACACAAAAGGAAAAAGAAAGTATGATCCCACTTATATGAAATATCTAGAATAGGCAAGTATTTAGAGACCAAAATTTACCAGGGGTGGGGGGGGAAGGGGGAAAGGAACCCTCAATGTTTAGGGGACCCTGAGCTTCTGTTAAGGGTGATGGAAAAATCTGGAAATGGATAGTGGTGGTGGTTGAACCACATGATGAATATAATTGATGTCACTGACTTGTACATGTAAAAAAATGTTGAAATGTCAAATGTTTTGTTACATATATATTTTCTACAACAACAATAATAAAAAAAAAAAAATAGAGCCCCAAATATATCTAATCAATCCATTCCATCTCTAGCGAAACCTAAGTCTAAGCCACTGGGTAGAGAAAGCCACTTGTCCCGTGAGTAAAACCACTTCCTACAAGACTTAACCATGAGTAATGGCAAGGAAGAGGGAGACCAGGGTGGGACAGTTGCTAGAAAAAGGGCATTGCTATACAGTTTTCTTGACCCAATAATTCTGAGATGAACCCTTCTGGGTGTATTCAGAAACTATTTCTTCTGGGAGGTGGTGTCTAGGCCAGATGGCCTTTTAAATTTAACATATTAGAGCCAGCTGGGTCTTTGGACCAGTCAAGGTGACCGGAGCTATTTCCAAATCAAGTGTCTGTCTAGCTACTTTTCAACTTTACGTAAGCATCTAAACAGCTACTGCATCTTGTCCTACTCTGGGAGTTGAAACAGATAGTGGGAAGAGGAGGCAGTGGCTTCTTTTCAACCCCAAACAGACTTTACAAACCTTTTAAATGAAGCATTGTGTAATACAGAAAAGTACACAGGTGGTAAGTATAGAGCTCAAAGAGCCATGACAAAATGAACAAACCTATGCAAATACCACTCAGGTCAAGGGAGAGAACATTATCAGCACCCCAGAAACTCCCCTTATGCTCCCTTCCAATTATCACCTCCTCCTTTCTCTCCAAAGGCAACCACTATCTTTACTTCCAACACCATTAACCAATTGCCGTCAAATCGATTCCAACTCGTAGTGACCCCAGGTGTGTCAGAGTAGAACTGTGCTCCATCTGGTTTTCAGTAGCTGATTTTTTGGAAGTAGATCACCAGGTCTTTTCTTCAAGGTACCTCTGGGTGGGCTCCAACCTCCAACCTTTCAGTTAACAGCCGAGCACGTTAACTGTTTGCACCACCATAGGCTAGTTTTATTTGTGTGTTGGCCACATTACATATTCTTTCAGATCTAGCTACATTCATTAACATAATGTTTGAGAGTTATCCATATATTTGTGTGTAATAGGAGCTCATTTATTTTAATTGCTGTATGGTAATATTCCATTGTTTTAATATAACATAATTTATTTGCCTATTCTGCTGTCCATCAGTGGACATTTGGGCTGTTTAAACTTTAAGGCTATCATGAATCATGTTGCTATGAACATTCTTGTATGTCTTTTGGTACACATTTCCTGGGGCATATACACCTAGGAGTGGAATTGCTGAGTTAGGGAGTTTGTATATATTCAGCTTTAGAGGAAACTTGCTCTATAGTTTTCCAAAATGTGTGTACCAATTTGCACTTCTCTTAGCCATGTGTACGCTCAAAATCCTTGCTAACGTTTGGTATTGTCAGTCTTTAAAATTATGGTCATTCTGGCATGTGTGTACTGGCATCTCATTGCAGTTTTAATTTTCCTTTCCCTGATGACTACGGAGGTTGATTACTTTTTAAAATGTTTATTGGCCATTTGGCTACCTTGCTTTGCAAAGTGCCTGGTTATGTCATTGGGTTGTTTGTCTTCCTTATTAATTCATGCTTCTTTCTAAATTCTAGCCACCACCCATCTGTCAGTTTGTCGTACTGTGGTGGGTTGGTGTTGCTATGATGCTGGAAGCTATGTCACCAGTAATTCAAATACAAGTAGAGTCACCCATGGTGGACAGGTTTCAGTGGAGCTTCCAGACTAAGACAGACTAGGAAGACCTACTTCTGAAAATTAGCCAGTGAAAACCGTATGGATCACAGCAGAACATTGTCCAACTCACTTGCTCTGGATATGTCATCAGGAAGGATCAATCATTGGATCAATCATGTTTAATGAAGTAGAGGGCCAGTGAGGGCGAGGGAGAACCTTGGTGAGGCAGATTGGCATAATAGTTGTAACAATGGACTCGAGCATGCTAGCGATCATGAGGATGATGCAGAACCACGCAGCATTTGATTCTGTTATACGTAAGGTCATGTGAGTCAAAGCTGACTCCACAGCAGCTATCTATGTAGAGACCCTGGGTAGGAGTGATGTGTATTGCAAATAACTTCTCCCACTTTATAGCTTGCCTTTTCACTCTTTTAATGATACCTTTGACCAACAGAACCTCTCAAATGTAATGTAGTCCAATATACTTTGCTTTTATGATTAGTACTTTATGTGCTTATTTAAGAATCTTCTTCCTACACCCCCAAATTATAAAGATATTCTCCTATGTTATCTGTTAGAACAGGGGTTGCAAACTATGGCCTGTGGTCCAAATCTGACCCTCCATCTGTTTTTGTAAATAAAGTTTATTGGCGCACAGCCACATTCATTTGTTTCCATATTGTCTACGGTGCTTTCGTGCTACAATGGCAGAATTGAGTGGACAGATGGTATGGCCCTCAAAGCCCACAATGATTGCTATCTGGCCCTTTACAGAAAATGTTTGCTAACCCTTGTTCTAGAAGCTTTATTGTTTTTGCCTTTGACATTTAGATATAAATCCATTTGGGATAGATGTTTGAAACATATATATATATATATATTCTATATGGCTATCCAAATGAACCAGTACCACTTTTTAAAAGACTGTCCTTTCCCCCACCGGTTTGTAATGTCGTAAATCAAATATACATGCATGCCTGGCTCTGCTTCTGGATTTTCTTTTTTGTCCCATTGGTCCATTGACACCTTGTTTTTATTGGTACATCTTTGTTCTTCAAGATTTTCTCTGCTGTTCTTGAGACTTTACATACTCATATGAATTTTAGAATCAGCTTGCCAATTTCCTCAAAATAACTTCCTGGGATTTTGATGAGTATTGTATTGACTCTGTAGATCAATTTGGAGACATCTGACTTATTACAATGACAAGCCTTCTGATTCATGAACATGATGTATTTTTTGATTTATTTAGGTCTTCTTTAATTTCTTTCAAGAATATTTAGATTTTCTGATCTTGATATCTGGTACATATTTTGACAGATTTATCTCTAGGTATTTTTAATGCTACTATAATTTATATCAGCACTGGCATTTTGTGGGAAAAAAAAAGCATCAACTACTGATTAGTCGCCCAGAAAATACCACATTTAATGAAAATATTATGAGAATCTAAAAAGATATTCCCTGTCCCAAGAAATAAGGTTTGGGTAGGCAAGGGAAATGAAAAGACTCACACACACACACACACACACACACAAACAATTACACATAGCACATGTATAAACTATATGCACTTCAGTGAGTCTTCCAGGGGTTTTGAGTGTCTGCTGGTATTGGATCACATGCCCATGTGCTCTTACGACTGTATGACAGAATAGAAAGAGCATTAGTGTGGTGTCAGGATTCCTGAGTTCTAACCTTGGTTCTTCAAAGACTGGAGGTAAAACTTCAAGCAAGTCTCTACTTAACCTTTCTGTGCCTTAGTTCCTGCATCTCTGAAAAGTGAGTTGGTGCTAACATTCTCTGACCTATAATGAGTGACTGGTGAGTACAGGCACAGTTGGGGATGTCCTGGTGTGATTTGGGGGCTCTGCCTGTGGAAACATTTCTTAAAGAAAATCATCTCCCCTCTTGTTTGCAAATGCTTCGAGTGCTTTTGACAGAGACAAAGATTTTCAAACAATGTCTCTGAGAGAGGAGACCCCAGAGATAAAACAACCGGAGATATAATAGATGGAAGAGACATCATGGGGGCTGGGACTAGTACCTGAGATGAAGATTCCAGAAAGGTAGAGAAGGATCCTGGGAAACCCTAGGGGCAGATATGTAACGAGCTGACAGTGTTGTGTGGGGGCTTCTCTTTTAACCATAGAAGTTTCACAGAAAAGATGAATTATGGAACTACTTTAAAAGTCTTTAGAAAAATGCTGCAGTCAAAAGACAGGAAGTGCTGCCATTTTTCTTAGAGTCTAAGACTGATGAAGATAAGTCGGCAGGGCAGCAACAGCTGTTGGTCAAAATGTATGCTCCTCCTCTCCAAGTAAAATGTTGCTCCTGAGAAAGAGCTATTCCCAGGAGTCCCTTGATTTGGATTGGGCCAACAGAATATGAGTAGAACCAATGCTTGTCCCTTCTGAGCCAAGGCAATTGAGGACAGGTGCACCTCCCCACTCTCTTTTTCTCTTTCTCTGGCTGGATACTAAGAAATCCTAGTTCACAGGGGACAGACAAGCTGTGAGACGTAAGGAGCTTCAGTCCTTGAATTATCTCACTGAGGAAAGTTGCCTACGCATTACGGACACCTGTTTGTATGGTTCTGTGAATGACAAATAAACTTGTTGTATTAAAGCCACTGAAGCTTTGGGTTTATTTGTTACAGCAGCTAGGGTTACAGTAAGGAATGCAGTGGGTTTCGGAAATAACTCGTAGTATTGACAGAAAAGGAATAAAAGCGCAAAGTTATTACATTACTGCCCATTTTACATTTGAGAGAAGATAGGAAATGAAATAAAAAAACTCAAAAGAAGTTCCCTTAAACTTTCCAGAGTCATTGGAGAATGCTCATAATTAGCATAAAAATAAGACAATGATGATGTAGATACATGACATGCTGTCTAATAGATGTGTACTCCCACAACCTGCATTTTAATTTCCTTGAATTGGCTCACGACACATTCTTTTGTGGGATTCAAAATTTAGCAACAAATAAGGCTTTATTCTCTCTTGGCACTTCTTCCTCCTCCCTTTCCCCCACGCATCCATGTCCCTGCTGCCTTCTCCCACCCACGAAGCTCATTTTTGGCAAAACGGTTTTCATAAACCACACATTTTAATGAATTAAGTGTAGTCCCACAGTTACACTTACGTTCTCCCACAGTCCGCTGACTTACACACTCCTCCAGCTATGGGGATTCTCCCTCACACCTCCAGAAAGGGGAAAAAAATGTATCAAAAATTCTGTCTCTAAGTAGAGAAGTTATGTGCAGAATGTGATGGCTTTCAACTTTTTTTTTTTTTTCTTGGAAAGACAAGAAGGAAGATGCTTTTAAAACATTGCATGTCCTCTGAGAAACTAAAATACTCAGACCTGTTTTTCTTTTGGCAGTAGCAAAAATGGTTTTGATCATAAATCCACATAGCTCCCTCTTTATCCTTTTTTAGTGGGAGCTGCAGAGACTGCTACTACCCTGCCAAACGAGAAAGTTGAGGGGGTTGATGACGAGGAAATTTAAGAGAATTTCAGAGCAGAATGGAACCTTAGAAGCTGGTTTCCTAACTTCTCATTTTACTGCTGAGGATACTGAGGTTCAGGTTGTTGTTAGCTGCCTTTGTGCTGACTCTGACTCATGGTGACCTTACATACAGCAGAATGAAACGCTGCCCTGTCCTGCACCATCTTCATGATCATTGACATGCTTGAGTCCAGTGGGATAATATTCTGTTGTAATCCATAGGGTTTTCATTGGCTAATTTTCAGAAGTAGATCACCAGCCCTTTCATCCTAACCTGTTTTAGTCTGTATGCTCTGCTGAAACCTGTTCACCATGGGTAATTCTGTTGGTATTTGAAATACCGTTGGCATGGCTTCCAGCAATATCAAGCCACCACAGTACAACAAAGTGACAGACGAGTGGTGGACTGAGGTTCATGGAGGTGGTTTAACTTGTTCTATGTCATACAATTAGCCGGTGGCTTCTGGAAAATTAAGCTATATCCAACATTTAAAATTTTTGTCACATGGAATTTCAAACATGTGCTCTTTCTGGATTTTCATATCAGCCACGTGACAGTCATAAAGCCACATTCTGATAGAGAATTGAGGAGCCCTTGTGGTGCTCGGCTGCTAACAGAAAGGTTGGTGGTTCCAATCCATCCAGCGCCTGATCTGGTGGTCTGTTTCCACAAAGATTACAGCCCAAGAAACCCTATGGGGCAGCTCAACTCGATGGCACACAATATCAACAACGTGAGTGCTAAGGAGATCATGAAGTCTGAGAGTCTACTCCCTTACCACTAAATCCACATTTGTCTAAACCAAGAGTACATGTTGAACATGTTCTCAGGTCCATCCAGTATTCTCTTCATTCTTTGGTGTGGCACCTGCTATGCAGTAAACATTATACTAGGATCTGGGGTTACCTAGACAAAGGCTGTAACCACTGCCATCAAAGACACACAGTTCAGTGAGGGCAGATAAATAGATGATTCTGACACAATGTGATAAATACTTCCGTCTTTTGCTCCTGGCATGTAAGTGCTTCAGAAGCCATGGCTGCATTTCCCAGGAAGAAAAATAGCAGCAGCAGTGGCAGCGGCAACAGCAACGGCAGCCAACTGCTGAATCATCTTCAAAGTGAGGAGGCACCAACAGCCTTGCCTCCCCATCTAAGGAAAATCTTACCCAATCTCCCTCCCACGCACCATCACCACCTGTTGGCTGGGAACCAAGAAAAGCTTGGAAACAAAAGATAATATGCTAATAGGATGTTAAGCAAAATCACCCACCACCAGAGGTGATTGTGTAAATGTGTTTTCCCGAGCCCAGAGCTTCATTTCTTCGCTCTGGCTTGTGGCATTTGACTAAGGTTTCAAGTCTTGCTTATCCGGAGAACTCAGACATTGCTTTTGGCAAAGGAGCCCAGAGCAGGAAGATCCAACCCTTCTCTCTGTCTCCCTCCTGTTGCCAAAACATATGGCTCTTGGTTTTATGGGAAACTCAAGTGAATTTTCCTTCTAAAGAACAGTCACCAGTGATAACAGTTAAACTTAAGGCTGTTTCCTTGTAGGAGAGGCAGGATGGGAATCTGGAGAACTAGAATCTAGTCCTGAATTTACTGTTTACCCTTGGACAAGTCCCTTTACCTCTCGGCTGTAGTTTCTTCATCTTTGAAATAAGAAAAGTGGACTAAATTATCTCTAAAATCCCTAACAATTCTGGGACTGTACAAGTTCAAAATTTTATTATTTCATTTGAAAATGTACTTTGTGGTGGTTGTTAGTTACTGTTGAGTTGGCTCCGACTCATGGTGATCTAATATATAACAGAATGAAATGTTGTCTGGTCCTGTGCCATCTTCACAATCACTGGCATTCTCAAGTCTATTGCTGCGGCCATTGTGTTAATCTGTCTCAGTGAGGGTTTACCTCATCTTTGCTGGCCCTCTCCATCACCAAACATGATGTTCTTCTCCAGCGATCTGTCCCTCCTGATGGCATCCAAAGTGAGTGAGTTAAAGTCTTGGACAATATTCTGTGATTCCTACGGTTTTCATTGGCTAATTTTAGGAAGCAGATCACCAGGCCTTTCTTCCTAATCTGTCTTAGTGTGTGTGATAGTTAAGACTGTGTGTCAATTTAGCTGGGCCATGATTCTCAGTGTTTATATGTGATCACTCCCATGATTGAATATGCTGTGAGTAGCCAATCAGATGAAAAGGCGTTTCACTGGGGGTGTAGCCTGCATCTGAATATAAGCAGACTTTCTGGCTTTTTGCTCACTCTGGATCCTGTGGCTGCCTCCTGTTCATCTGACCTCTGGTTCTTGGGACTTGAACTCTCAGCTTACCCGCTGATCTTGGGATTTGTCAATCTTCACAGCCTGTGAGCAGAGCCCTGCTCTCTGACCTGCTGATCTTGGGTTGGCCAGCCCCAGCAGCTACGTGAATCAGGAGAAACCTTACAGCCTTGCCCACTGATCCTGGAATTCATCGACCTTCACAGCCTGTGAGTGGGAGCCCTGCTCTCCGACATGCCAGTCTTGGAATTCATCAACCTTCACAGCCTGTGAGCTGGAGCCTTGCTCTCCAACCTGCTGATCGTGGGCTTGCCAGCTTCTGCAGCTGCATGAATTGGGAGAGGCCTCTACCCTGATCCACAGACTTGGGACATTCTAGCCTCTACAATTGCATGAGCTGTTTCCTTGATATAACTCTCTTTATATATACATTTATATGCTTTACTGGTTTTGCTTCTCTAGAGAACCCAGCCTAAGACAGTCTGGAAGCTCTACTGAAATCTATCCACCATGGGCAACTCTACTGGTTTTTGAAATACCAGTGGCATATCTTTCATCATCCTAGCAAAATGCTAGCCATCACAATAGGACAAACAGACGTACAAGTGGTGGAACTTCCAAATTAGTCCTTTGTAAATACACCTTACTTGAATTTAGATCAAGTTGAGGGTGCTGTCTATTACCTGCTGGGGCCCTGTATGATACAGGTATGAAACTTACTTTTGAGATTTGTGTACATTGGAGGTAGTGGAGGATGCAGTTACATGAGGGAAGACAAGGGACAAGAGAACAAAGACCCAGAGAGCATCTGCACTCAGTCTTGAAAGATGCCTTGCAGCTAGCCAGTTACAAAAAGGATGTGATGGGGGAGATACTTTCAGAGTCAAAATGTGGATGCTCAGAGACATGAGAGTGTCCTGAGGAAGGTGCAAATGTTCAGGATGGCAAGAGGGACAGACCAGGGATGTGGGGAATGGTAAATGATGAGGCTGGAGCCCTGGAGGTTGCCGGCTGGCACATGAAAGACTCTGTGTACCCTGTTGCTATGTTTGAATTTATCCTGAATCCAAGGAGATGATTGAAATATTTTTAAGCAGAAGGGTAACAGAATCAGGTTTGTATTTCAGAAGATTATCCTGGCAGGCAGCATGGAATAAATCAGAACTGGAAACAAGTAGATTGGTTGGCAAGTTCATCCAATGACCAAGGCAAGAATCAATGGCAATTTGGAATTGTGCAATGGAGATGAGGTAGGAGGGGGCAACACGCAAGCCACCATGATGAGAACTATTGAGGGATAAAGAGAATTTGGTGGCGGGTTGGGAATCTAGAATGGTGCCCACATTTCCAGGTTTGGCAAGTTGGTAGATGGTGGAATCATCAACAGAGGAAATCCTGAAGGGGGATCTATTTTAGAGGGATTCAAATTCCATTCACTCTTCATTAGTTTTATTTCAGTGTCCTAATGAACTCTCTCTGATCATTAGCTTTTTAGCAGGTATTCAGCTTGCAAATCATTCTTCATCGGTGGCACCTGGCAAGTGAGACTAATATCAGTTCCTTCTTCATACAAGTGAATGCATACAGACACTTAGCACAACTTCAGACACATGGTAAATATCCAATAGGGCTTATTATCAAAAACCAACGTGTCAAATCATTCCAAAATACAGTCATAAAACTTATTTGCTCATCCAGAAAATACTTCCTGAGTGTCCACTTTGTACCTACCATTGCTTATTGCTTCTGTGGACAACTGTCAAAAAGATCTGAGAAAGGACTACTGAAATTCCTTCTGCTTCCTTCTTTCTTTGTTGTTTCTTTCTTCTTTATCTTTCTCTCCTTTTTTTTTTTTTTTTTTTAGCCTTCTTTTCCTTATTTTGATACAGCTTCCATTTCTGGGAGGAAAAAAAAATCCAGAAAGCTAGATTTTTTAGAGAGGAGAAGAAAAAAAAAACAAAAACAAAAAACTTGCCTGAATTATTATTTTTATTTATTTATTTAATTTTTTTATTGTACTTTAGATGAAGGTTTACAGAATAAATAGATTCTCATTAAACAGTTAGTACACATATTGTTTTATGACATTGGTTAACAACCCCACAACATGTCAATACTCTCCCTTCTCGACCGTGAGGACCTTTTTTTTGGTGAAAAGATACATAGCCAAAGTTACACCATTTAGAAGGTTTCCACATGTACAATTCAGTGACATCAATTTCACTCTTTGAGTTGAACTGCTATTCTCACTATACTTTTCCAAATTATTCCATCACCATTATCTTCAACTCACTGCCCCCTAGGCTTCCCATCAAACCTTTTGAGTTGTTGTTGTCAATTTGATCTCACATAGATAATACTTTTTTTTTTGTACCTTAAATTAAGGTTTTCAGAACAAATAGTTTCTCATCAAACAGTACACATATTGCCCTATGACAACGGTTAACAACCCCATGACATGTCAACACTGTCCCTTCTCAACCTTGGGTTCGCTATTACCAGCTTTCCTGTCCCCTCCTGCCTTCTAGTCCTTGTCCCTGGACTGCTGTGTCTCATTAGCCCTGTTTTGTTTTATGAGGCTGTCCAATCACTGGCTGAATGGTGAATTTCGGGAGGGGCTTCACCACTGGGGTAAAAGGGTGTCCGGGGGCCATACTCTCCAAGTTTCTCCAGTTTGTCAGGCCAGTAAATCTGGTCTTTTTTGTGAGTTAGAATTCTGTTCTACATCCTTTTCCAGATCTGTCCAGGACCCTCTATTGTGATCCCAGTCAGAGCAGTCAGTGGTGGTAGCTGGGCACCATCTAGCTGTACTGGACTCAGTCTGGTGGAGGCCGTGGTAGCTGTGGTCCATTAGTCCTTTGGACTAATCTTCTCCTTGTATCTTGTTGTCTTCATTCTCCCTTGCTCCCAAAGGGATGAGACCGGTGGAGTATCTTAGATGGCTGCTCACAGGCTTTTAAGAACCCAGACACTACTCACCAAGGTAGAATGTAGAACATTGTCTTTATAAACTGTGTTATGCCAATTGAGCTAGATGTTCCCCAAGACTATGGTCCCCACAGCCCTCCACCCAGCAATTCAGTCCCTCAGGGAGTTTGGAGGTGTCCCTGGAGCCTCCATGACCTTTCCTTGTACAAGTTGTGCTGGCTTCCCCAGTAATGTGTACTGTCTTACCCTTCACCAAAGTTACCACTTATCTATTTAGTTCCCCCCTACTCCTCCCATCCCTGGTAACCAACAAAGATTGTTTCTTTTTGTGTGTAAACTTTTACATGAGTTATACAGTAGAGGTCTCATACAATATTTGTCCTTTTGTGATTGACTTATTTCACTCAGCATAATATCCTCCAGTTTTGTTCCTCTTACTCTTCTGTGCTGAGTTCCTTTTGGTTGTGGATTTATTTTCATTTCTTTTGTTTTTGTAGGTTTTGTTTTTACTGAGACTTCATGTCTTTCTTCTTTATTTTGATGAGTAGGTTTGTTAACTTCCTTTGTGGTTACCGTGAAATTTACCCTTATCTTCCTAGATTTGAACCAGTCTGTTATTACTTGGTATTGCTTGACTTCCTCTCCGTTAGAAGGTTCTATATCTACACCGTTTATTCCCTCTTTTATTGTTCTGATGCTGTTGTCATTTACAGATTAACCTCTCTGGTTCCCTTTTGTAATTCTTTTGGTTTTGCATAGTCCTTAACAGTTCATTTCCTAGGTTGGTATCTGGCTAGTACAATCCTGTGTCCTATATTCAGCCTGTGGTCTGATATTGTTTGTTCTCAGATCGAAGGACTTCCTTTAATAATTCTTGTAAGTTTGGTTTGGTTTTTACATAGTCCCTTAATTTGTGTTTATCGGAAATGACCTAATTTCACCATCATATTTGAATGAGAGTTTTGCAGGATATATTATTCTTGGTTGGCAATTTTTTTCTTTCAAGGTTTTATATATGTCATCCCATTGCCTTCTTGCCTGCATGGTTTCTGCTGAATAATCTGAGTTTAGTCTTATTGTTTCTCCTCTGTATGTGACTTTTTGTTTTTCTTGAGCTGCTCTCAGGATTCTTTGTTTGTCTTTGGTTTTAGTGGGTGTGATTATGATATGCCTTGTTGATTTTCTTTTGGGGTCTATCTTATATGGGGTTCCTTGACCTTCTTGGATGGTCAGATTTTCACCTTTCATGATATTGGGGAAGTTTTCTGTCAGCAATTCTTCAATGATCCTCTCTGTGTCTTCTGTTTTCTCCCCGTTCTGGAACTCTGATCACTCACAGATTTTTGCTTTTGATTTTATCCTACATAATTCTCAGGGTCTCTTCATTTTTCTTCATTCTTTTTTCTATGACACTGCCCACTTCTGAAATCTTGTTGTTTATCTTTTGGATTTCTAATTGTTGTTTTTGTATAATTTCTAGTTGTGAATTTATTCTGGCATTTTGTTCCTGCATTATTTTGCTGAATTATTCCATTTTTTGTCGTATTTTCCATGAATTTGTCTGCCTTTTCCATGAATTTGTCTATTTTTTCCTCATTTTTGTCTGCTGTTTGCTTCAACTCTTGGATAATTCTGAGTATTAGAGATTTGAATGCCCTATCACATAGTTCTAGTGCCTTTCCTTCTACTGGAAAGTCATCTGGTGTTTTATTTTGGATGCCTATTGGAACCATCCTGTCCTGTTTTTGTAAATGTTTTGATATTTTCTGCTATCTTCGGAGCATTCAGTAGATATTTTTCTCATTTATTGATTGTAGATTTGTTTGTTTCATCCTGTTCTTTTTTTTTTTTTTTTAATTTCGCTATGTCTGCACAGGCAGGCTGTGTGTTCTTTGTTGTTTGCTCATCTGTGGGCATGATACTTTTCACCTCCTTCTCCAATTGGCAGGGTCAGTCGCTCAGATATGGTGCAGCAGGGCAGGTCTAGCTGAAGAGGAGTTGCGGGGATGGGTTGTTTGTGGCACTTACTATAGCCACCAGGGCAGGTCAGTAATCTGTGCAGGGCAGGTTCTGGGAGGCCATGCCTATGCTGCTTGGTGGTGTGATGTTAAGTGCACAGTGCAGGTAGGCAGGATGGAGCGGGGAGATTGTGATGTGTGGAGCCAAGATGGGTATGGGAGAGAGGAGAGAGGAACAGAAACCAAAAACATACAAACAAACCAAAAAGAGTGCTAGGGGAGCTTGCCATTGGAGTGGAGAGATGAGAGACTATGAAATGGAGAAAAACAAAAAGAGGAAGAATAAGAAAAAAAAAAAAGAAAAGAATGAATAAATAAAAATTAGAAAGAAAAAAGAACAGCAAAGCTCTTAGGGATCCACTGGTGCAGTATGAGGTCTGGAGAAGTTGTTTCCAGGTGTTGCAGTACAGCCTGGCCAGAAGGTGTGGAGGAATTCAGCGCCAGGTACTCAGGGGAGAGGAAGAGAAAGGAGATATAGAGAGAAGAGAAACTGAGTAATGAAGAAAGACAAAAAGGGAAAAAGAGGGAAAAGAAAAAACAAACTATAAAAAAGAAAAAGAACAAGGAAAGCCCCCCAATACAACATTAAAAAAAAAAAAACCCACGAGAAAAAAGAATGCCCTAAGGGGTTCTTCTGCGTATCTGCGCAGGCTGAGGGGGTAGGTCCCAAGCCACATAGCACTGCCCAGCCAGAATGGGCTCCCAACTCAAGAAAAGGAAAACAAACAAACAAACAAAAGCCCCGGGGATCCCACGAGCGTGGCAGCCCCGACCGGGAAGCAGTTCCACACTCAAACAGGGCTCCGCAGTCCCCCAGGAAGAAGCAAAGATGGCGCACAGAGCCACGTATCTGAGCAAAAGGAGGGGGAGGTGGGGAGAGGTAAGGAAGAAATCAAAAGAAGTGGAAAAAAGCAACACAAGCAGCCAACAAATGGCACACAGGGAGTCAGCCAGTAGGGCAGGTAGAATCCAAGCAGCTGGTGCTTCCTGGCCAAGAGACTGTGGCCACAGGAAGCAGAGGAGGCTGAGTGGGGGTGAAGAAGGGTGGGGGGTGGGAAAGTGTATATCACCAATTACTGGTTGTTCTTTCTCCTGCTGGAAGCTCTGTGAAGCTTCTTTCTTGTACCCCCTATTTGCTGGTCTCTGATAGGAGTCCAACATGGCAGATCCACGCTGTGTTAGCTGATAGGGAACCTCTGTATGAATCGCTCCTCGCTCTCCATTCTCTGTCAGTTTTCTCACTCCATTTGGTGCTTGGCTGAGTTCTTTATCCTTCATTTGATGTTTTAGGGTTTCAGGATTGCTGTTTTCTCTGTTTGGCTTAGTTTTTCAGATCTTTGCTGTGAAGGGACAACGTCGTGCTTCTGCCTAGAGCGCCATGTTGCCGGAAGTCTCTTGCCTGAATTATTGATTCATGAGTCTATAATGCACCCAGGATAGTGAGGACTTTTATAGATTTCATGAGCTGTATAATAGCTATTTGTGGAGCATGGCCATGTGCAATCATCTCGGACTCATTATGTTTCCTCCGCTGTCCAATGAGTCATAATGAGTCTCTGAAAATGTAAAATAATGGGTTAGAACGAGAGGGAATGAAAGAACAGCTAAAGTCAGATATAAAATTATTATTACATGCAGTCTTCAGGACTGACCAGGACAAGGAAGGATAGAGGACGTATTATCAAGTGCACACACTCATGCACACACTTTAAAGAGAGCTTGCAGTAGAGGGGGCGGTAGGCGGGAAGCTCTATGAACGAGATCCTTAAAAGTAATGGGTTGCAGATCTATTTTCCATTAGGATTCAAACAAGTGGAGGTGGGGAGCTCAAATGATAGGGAAGAAATAGAAAAGCCAATGGAGACCCATCTGAGAAGACAGCAACCTGTACTAAAAGGATAAAAGAGAATTTATACTCTAGCCATTAAAATGAAGAGGGAGAGATCGTTTCTAAACAGAGCATAAGGAAAAGCTTCATTTCTCCCTATTAACCTCTGTTTCCCCAAAGAAAGCCAATTGAAGCTAACAGGACAAAAGAATGCTATACAGATATAGTGAAGAATAACTTCTGTAATGGGAGCAATAGTTTGAAAGAAAAAAAAAAAGTGTAATTCTCCCTTTTACTTTTGCACATATGGGCCCTTCTCCCTAATTGGTTCCAGGGTCACCTGCCCAAAGGCCTGTGGGTGTTACATATGGTAGGCAAAGAGAGAAAGAGCCGATATTCAGCTTTTGATATTCAAAATAGGGTTTTGAAGCCAGATAATAGTCTTGAAAGAAGACTCTTATATTTCTGAGGCCCAACTGAATTCCTTCATCTTCTCTTTTGGCCTATTAAGCACTAATAGAAGCACCTAAGCCTTGGGGTCTTCTGCATGGCAGAAAAGTTATTCTTTCTGAAGACAAGAGCTGGCCCATGAGCTTGTTGCTTGATGAAAAAATGAGGAGATACCATAGAGGGAGGCAGGTAAGCCCTGCCCTAACTGTCCTGGGAGATCATAGAGAAGCATGAAGAGAGGGAGGAGCAGATGGGATTGATTCAGGAATACCCAAAAGGAGTTGGTATAAACACCAAGGGCTGGTAGATGCAGCAACAAAACAGTGGAGCCCAGCATTGCTAAGGAGACAGAATGGGGCTGGGAGAAGGTCTAATTTGCACTCTGAAAGACTCCTTCAGTTGCTATGTGGTGGAGAAGCTGAGAACGGAACCAGTAGGTCTAACTTGGCACAGTTCCAGACACATGTGAGTATCCAGTAAAGGTTAGCTGAGCTGAGATTACAGGAGTCCCTGTTGCAGAATAGGAAACCGTGGGGGTGTAGTGGTTAAGAGCTACGGCTGCTAACCAAAAGGTTGGCAGTTCAAATCCACCAGGCACTCCTTGGAAACCCTATGGGGCAGCTCTACTCTGTCCGATAGGGTCACTATGAGTCGGAATCAACTTGACAGCAGTGGGTTTGTTTTGTTTTGTTTTGTTTTTAATGGCAGAATATGATGTTCCTGGGTAGCGCAAACAGTTAACATGCTCGACTGTTAGCCAAAAGGTTAGAGGTTTGAGTCCACCCAGCAGCATCCTGGAAGAAAGGCCTGGTGACCTACTTTTGAAAAATCAACCACTGAAAACCCTATGGAGCACAGTTCTACTCTAACACACACAGGATTGCCGTGAGTCAGAAGTGACTCTTTGTCAACTGGCAACTGATAACTGCAGGGTGTCAACCACCTAGGCTGGGGAGTAGAAGAGGAGTCAGAGTGTTTTACAATTATCTATTGTTGAAGGGAGATCAAGTCATCCAAAGAGGACCATCACACCTGACCAGGTGAGAGGAACCAGATCAAGTGTTTTCCTGCTTGGCAATATTAGCTGTCAAATCAAATGACGCAGGCAGCAATCATGTGGCCAAGGTCTTTGTTCTGGAGTCCACAGGAATCAGAAGACCTGGAGCTGTCCCTTCTTCTCTATCAAGAAGTTACCAGCTACATTCCTTACCCTATAAGCCTAGATACCACCTTGGAAAGGAGCTGGAGAGAAGAGCAGAAGTGTGAAAAATCAGAAAGACTTTGGACATTTTTACTTAGAGACTGAGTATTGGCTAAAAGAGCTGTTTAACTTACTATGTCACTGACTTGGCCACTATTTCCCCACTAACCAGTGCAAAATAGATCAGTTTTAGGCAAAATAATAGCACCATATTTTCTCTGCATGTTGAAGTATAAACAAATTTTGCAGCCTCATAAAACTGACACTAACATATTTTCCTGCCCTGGTGGTGCATGGCTAAGAGCTCGGCTGCTAACCAAAAGGTCGGCAGTTCGAATCCACTAGCCGATCCTTGGAAGCCCTATGGGGCAGTTCTACTCTGTCCTCTAGGGTTGCTATGAGTCGATTCCGACTAGTCAGCAAGGAGTTTCTTTGTTTTTTTTTTTTTTGGTGGGGGAGGGGTTGAAGAATTCTGGGATGAAGCATAGGTCCCAGTTTTGGACCTGAACAGTGCCAGGGCAGGTAAAAATATCTAAGCTACCTGTTCTAGTACATTCCTGCCCCTAGAAATTTAGACTGTGAATCTACGAATAAAATAGCTAACTTACCAAGACTAACAGTTCAGCCATCAAAACTTACCTTTAGATCCTCACCACACTGTACCTACCAATCCAAAGCCATTATGTCATAAATTCTGCCCAGTCCCAACTGTTCCTTCCCCTGCAAGACCCACCTTCGTGGCACCCATCCTAGGCCTCTAACTCTGTAAACAATCCTCCCCCAACTTCTCCCTTCTGAGGCACTACTAAGATTGTCAACAGGGTGTCCTCCTTGGCTGCAGTAAGCCTACAAACTTAGCTTTGCTTAACCAACACATTTTTCTGGTTGTCTTTGGGGATACTCCATAACCAATACCCATTATACTTGATATTGTATGGTCTGGCTGTGGAATGCTAGAGAAACTGCCACAGGCAACAAGTTAAGCATGTGGCAACCAGAATGCATGCATTTTTTTCTGAGCGAAAGTGGCTAAAATTGAAGGGACCCAAGAGCAGATACACAGGAGAAACTTAATAAATACACATTCTTATGGCAGACAGCTGCTTAGTTTCTGTATGTGGACAAGACAAATCACAGTACTTTTTTTTTCAGACATTCCCTGCACACAGGAAGAACAACAATTGAATTTAAGAAGAAATTGTATAGAAAGAGAATATATCTAATATCTACCTAAATGTCCACCATTCATCTGTCAGTCTGTTATACTGTGGTGGCTTGCATATTGTTGCGATGCTGGAAGCTATGCCAGTGGTATTTCAAATACAGAAGGGTCACCCATGGTGGACAGATTTCAGCAGAGCTTCCAGACAAACTAGGAAGAAAGGCCTGGCCATCTACTTCTGAAAATTAACCAATGAAAACCATGAAGTACAACGGAATACAACAGAATATTGTCTGAAATGATGCTAGAAGATGAGTCCCTTAGGCTGGAAGACACTCCAAATACACCATGGTCACAACAATGGACTTGAGCACATCAATGATCTTGAAGATGGCACAGGACTGGGCGACATTTCTTTCTGTTGTACATGGGGTCACTATGAGTTGGAGCTGGCTGAATGGCAACCAACAACAACAGCATAAATGTAGGCATAAATATAAGGGGTAATTGGGAGCATACAAGTTAGGGGCTGTTTTTAAACTTTTTTTTTAATACCTTGCAGATAACTGACTTAGTATTATTAAAAATAATAATAATCATCCACTGATTTTCCTAGGCTCCTGTGGACCAATAACTTCATGCTCTTCTTTTCAGAGACCACAAGCAGAAAGGCTAAGAGGACTGTGGACGAATTTGGAAAAGACCACATATCCAATGCTCCCAGTCTTAATGTACTGCCTCTGCATGCCCACTTAGTCCAGTCCCTTCAATGGCCCCAGAGGCCTACTGTGGGGTCCAAGTTGTTAGAGGAGGGTTTGAATTCAGGTGTCATGTGAATTATTCAGACTATATGCTGACCCTGAGAATTAATGCCTCGGTTCCCCCGGTTGCCTACCTCATTCATGTCACCCCAACACCTAATGCTTTATTTCCTTTCCTGGGCTGGCTGTCTGGCGAGGCCTTGGAGTGAGCTTGCATCTTTATTTAGCTCCTACATGAGTGTTGGCTGAGCCCTGGAAGTAGCAGGAACTGTTACTCCATTCCACCTCAGTGGCGCTGTCATCTCCCCTCCCTGTCAGTTCTGATTACACCTCCCAGGCTTCCTGGGCTGCAACTGCCTCCTTCCAGGCCTTCCGAAAGACCTCAGTCTGCATGCCAGCTGGTATCTCTCTTACTCACCTCCACCTGATGACCAGCCACCTGTGCAGCCCAGAGCAACCAAACCTTCCAGCATCACCCAGCACAAAGGAACTTGATTACTTTTGCTAGAGGACTTCATCTCTTTTCTGTTTTTCTCTTTATATTGCTTCTCCTTATAAGATCAGATAGTCACTTTCTGTCCCCAAATATCTGTTCTTCAAGCACTTCTTTGCCTAACTCACCCCTCCAACCCTGAACATCTCCATACGTCACCACAGTAGTACCTTCTTGTTATAGCAAAATTGGTTGGAAGAACTAAGATGGTATAACTTAGAGGAAAAGAATATTTATAGGAAGGCATATATTTAACTTCAAATACCTAGAAGTAAGAAAATATCGTACTTACTTTGTGTGAGTCCATAGAGCTGGAACCATTGATGGAAATTATAGGAAGGGAGATTTTGTCTAAAATAAGGAAGACTTCCTGAACAATTGAAGCCTGGATGGTGCAAACGGTTAAGTGCTCAGTGTCTTAGTCACCTAGTGCTGCTATAACAGAAATACCACCAGTGGATGGCTTTGCCAAAGAGAAATATTTTCTCTCACAGTCTAGTAGGCTAGAAGTCCAAATTCAGGCCATCAGCTCCAGGGGAAGGCTTTCTCTCTCTGTTGGCTCTGGAGCAAGGTCCTTGTCATCAATCTTCCCCCATCAAGGAGCTTCTCAGCACAGGGATCTCGGGTCCAAAGGACGCGCTCTGCTCCTGGTTCTGCTTTCTTGGTGGTATGAGGTCCCCACCTCT
This sequence comes from Dugong dugon, assembly GCA_030035585.1. NCBI lineage: Eukaryota > Metazoa > Chordata > Mammalia > Sirenia > Dugongidae > Dugong > Dugong dugon. The sequence goes on along the minus strand of CM057464.1, from coordinate 6,678,067 downwards.
CTGCTTGCTTCCCTTTCTCTTTATCTCTTGTAAGATAAAAGGTGGTGCAGGCCACACCCCAGGAAAACTCCCTTTACATTGGATCAGGGATGTAACCTGAGCAAGGGTGTTATATCCCAACCTAACCCCCTTTAACCACAGGCAGAGACTATCATTTATAACACATAGGAAAATCACAAAATGGGAGACAACCACACAATACTGGGAATCATGGCCTAACCAAGTTGACACATATTTCTGGGGGACACAACTCAATCCAGCTACTAACCAAAAGGTTGGCAGTTTGAACCCACCCAGAAATGCCTAAGAAGAAAGGCCTGGTGATCGTCTTCCATAAAGATTATAGCCAAGAAAACCTTATGAGGCAGTTCTACTCTGTAACATGTGGGGTTGCCATGAGTCAGAATAAACTTGGCTTTTTATTTTTCTCTAAAAATTAGTTACATTAAAATTAACACATCTACTTGTAAAGTTTCTTGATTTTGGTGCAGGTTATTTGGATCTGTTTTCTGTAAAAGTTTTTGGAGTTACTTAGGACTTGGCCCTTTTCTGCACATATGTATTTTTTCAGGAAAAAGCTTTAAAAATGAACAGGTGCATCTCCTCATGTTTGTCTCCTTTTGTTGGCGCTATTGAAGCAGAGACGGGATGGCATTGGGTTTGGGTAGTCAGAGGGGATTCATACCTAGGACAGAAAGCTGGACGGCTCTCAGTGTCCTTCTGAGCCTTAGACTCTATGAATCCATTTTCTGGTTCTTCCTAAGACACAGATCGGGAGGGTGCATAGTCCCCTGCCTCTGAAATCAACCCTGGAGAAACTATAGAAGCAAGAGAGAAAGATGATTCCAGGAAGTGACAACAGTAATAACCACATAAAAGTGACAGAGCTTTGCCTTGACTCAGTGCTCACATGGGAGGTAAGTGGCTGCAGTCTGTGGTTGGGGAAAGTGGCCAGAGGTGGCAGTGGGAGAAGAAAAAATCCTGTTCCCGTTGAGTCGATTCCGACTCATAGCAACCCTATGGGACAGAGTAGAACCACCCCATAGAGTTTCTAAGCAGTGGTTGGTGGATTTCAACCTTTTGGTTAGCAGCCATAGCACTTAACCACTACACTACCAGGGTTTCCAGTGGGAGAAGAGGTGGGAAGAAAGCTTTTCAAATTTTACTCTGGTCTCCCCTCCCCACTTTGACCTCTGAGTTGCTGGGACAATCCTTGCCTACCTCTCCTCCGCAGAAATTGGCTACAATGGCTCAAGGCTGGTGTTCTTTGTCTAAGGGCTTGGGGTGGGGGCAGGGTTAACATCTGGGCAGAGGAAATCCTGAAGGAAAGAAGAGGTAATGAAAAGAGTGGTAGTTTGAGCAGCTTCCCTCAGTCCTGCACTCCCCATCCTGCCCTCAGACCCCAAGAACTAGTGCTTAACAACCTTGGAGAGTGCCTCCTCCCAATGCTGATTCACTTCAAGTGTTCAAAGTAAGAGTCTAACCAAAGAGGTTTCTGGTGAAGTGGTGGGCAGTGATTCTGGGGTGGCTGGGGATCCCACCCTGGGATTCATGCTCTCTTTCCTTCTTCAACTGACTGGGGCCGGCCTTCTCTGAAACATGCCACGGGAAAAACCACAGCTGACTCTCCCAGGGCTCTTGAGCTCACCTGAGCACAACTAGAGACCTGAGGCGTATTACCACCAAGAAGACCACACACTGCACGACCACCACAAGCTGAGGCACAAATATTAGAACAGTTGTGACAGAAACTAATCATGGTAAATACAATTGAAGAAATAAGGGCAGATAATATCAATATAAAACACTGTGAAAAAAACCAGAGAAGTTGAAGCAATGGGTATAAAAATAAAATGGGTTCAAATACGGCACTATCCTAAGTGTTCTACGTACATTAACTCATTTATGTCTCACAATGACATGAGATAGGTGCTATGATTAGGCCATTCTAAGATGAAGATAAACATCCATATCTTAGGCATTCGTGAGCTGAAATGGACTGGTATCGACCATTCTGAATCATATAATCATATGGTCTACCATGCCGGGAATGACTGATTGAAGAGGAATGGCATTGCATTCATTGTCAAAAAGAACATTTCAAGATCTATCCTAAAATACAACATTGTCACTGATAGGATAATATCCATACTCCTACAAGGAAGACCAGTTAATACAACTATTATTCAAATTTAGGCATCAACCATTAAGGCCAAAGATGCAGAAATTGAAGGTTTTTACCAATTCCTCCAGTCTGAAATTGATCGAACATGCAATCAGGATACATGGATAATTACTGGTGATTGGAATGCAAAAGTTGGAAACAAAGAAGAAGGATTGGAAGTTGGAAAATATGGCTTTAGTGATAGAAACAATACTGGAGATCAAATGTAGAATTTTGCAAGACCAACGACTTCTTCATTGCAATTACCTTTTTTCAACTACTTAGACAGTGCCTATACACATGGATCTCGCTGGATAGAATATACAGGAATCCAATCGACTACATCTGTGGAAAGAGATGATGGAAAATCTCAATATCATCAGTCAGAACAGGACCAGAGGCCGACTGCAGAAAAGACCATCAATTGCTCATATGCAAGTTCAGGTTGAAGCTGAAGAAAATTAGAACAAGTCCATGAGAGCCAAAGTACAACCTTGAGCATATCCCATCGGAATTTGGAGAACATCTCAAAATAGATTGGATGCACTGAACACTAATGACTGAAGACCAGACGAGTTGTGGAATGACACCAGGGACATCATTACATAAAGAAAGCAAGAGGTCATCAAAAAGACAGGAAAGAAAGAAAAGACCAAAATAGATGTCAGAAGAGACTCTGAAACTTGCTTTTGAATGTCAAGTAGCTAAAACGAATGGAAGAAATGATGAAGTAAAAGAGCTGAACAAAAGATTTCAAAGGATGACTCGAGAAGACAAAGTAAAGTATTATAATGAAATGTGCAAAGACCTGGAGTTAGAAGATCAAAAGGGAAAAACACGCTTGGCATTTCTCAAGCTGAAAGAACTGAAGAAAAAAATTCAAGACTGGAGTTGCAATACTGAAGGATTCTCTAGGCAAAAAATTGAATGACATAGGAAGCAGCAAAAGAAGATGGAATTAACACACACAGTCACTGTACCAAAAAGAATTGGTCGATGTTCAATCATTTCAGGAGGTAATATATGATCAAGAACTGGTAGTACTGAAGGAAGAAGTCCAAGCTGCACTGAAGGCATTGGCGAAAAACAAGCCTCCAGGAACTGAAGGCATATCAACTGAGATGTTTCAGCAAATGGATGCGGTCCTGGAAGTGCTCACTTGTCTATGCCATGAAATTTGGAAGACAGTTACCTAGGGCTGGTTCATCAACAAGGAACTACCAGAAATTCAAGCCATATTCAGAAGAGGACATGGAATGAGGGATATCATTACTGATATCAGATGGATCCTGGCTGAAAGCAGAGAATACCAGAAAGACATTTACCTGTGTTTTATTGACTATGCAAAAGCATTTGACTGTGTGGATCGTAACACATTATGGATAACATTGTGATGAATGGGAATTCCAAAACACTTAATTGTCCTCATGAGGAACCTGTACATAGATCAAGAGGCAGTCATTCAAACAGAACAAGGGGATACTGCATGGTTTAAAGACAAGAAAGGTGTGCGTCAGGGTTGTATCATTTCCCCATACTTATGCAATCTACATGCTAAGCAAATAATTCGAGAAGCTGGACTATATGAAGAAGAATGAGGCGTGAGGATTGGAGGAAGACTCATTAACAACCTGTGATATGCAGATGACACAACCTTGCTTGCTAAAAGTGAAGAGGACTCAAAGCACTTACTGATGAAGATCAAAGACCACAGCCTTCACTATGGATTACACCTCAAATAAAGGAAACAAAAATCCTCACAAGTGGACCAATAAGCAACATCATGATAAACAGAGAAAAGATTGAAATCGTCAAGGATTTCGTTTGACTTGGTTCCACAATCAACATCCATGGAAGCAGCAGTCAAGAAATCAAACGATACATTCCATTGGGTATACCTGCTGCAAAAGACCTCTTTAAAGTGTTAAAAAGCAAAGATGTCACCTTGAGGACTAAGATATACCTGACCCAAGCCATGGTGTTTTTAATTGCCTCATATGTATGTGGAAGCTGGACAATGAATAAGGAAGACTGAAGCAGAAATGACACCTTTGAGTCATGATGTTGGTGAAGAATATTGAATAGATTGCCAAAAGAATGAACAAATCTGTCTTGGAAGAAGTACAGCCAGAATGCTCCTTAGAAACGAGGATGGGGAGACTTTGTTTCATGTACTTCGGAAATGTTATCAGGCGCGACCAGTCCCTGAAGAAGGACACCATGCTTGGTAAGGTAGAGGGTCAGCAAAAAAGAGGAAGAAACTCAACGAGATGGATTGACAGAGTGGCTGCAACAATGGGCTCAAGCGTAACAAGGATTGTGAGGATGGCGCAGGACCGCAGTGTTTTGTTCTGTTGTACATAGGGTCACTATGAGTAGGAAATGACTCGAGGGCATCTAACAACAAGAAGAACAACAGATGAGGAAATTGAGGCACAGAGAAATTAAGTAACTTGCCTGCAATTGTAGTCGGAGCCAGGATTCGAACCTAAGCAGTCTATCCACTGAGTGCAGCCTTAACCACTATGCTGGCTCTAATGCTTGATTAGTGATCACAAAGGGAGGGGAAAATGTTAGGATGGATAGAGCTAAAGAAGGAACCTGTGAGTTAGAATATTAGACTGAGGAACTCTCCTTGAAAGCAAGAGGAATGTGTAAAGTAATAGAAAATATAAAACGAAAACTGAGAAGTGTGAAAAAATAAAGTAGAAGTAGCAATAGTCAGATTATAAGAATATCTAGAAGGAGAAAGAGAGGTAGAAAAATAAGAGATTCTGTCATTCTAAACCAAATTCCTTAAGGAGTGTTCTTGTACGGATCCCGAGCTGACAAGGAGGGTAGATTTCAGTGCCTACACTATCTACCGTGAACATTCTTGCCGGTGGTGAGGAATTTGTCAGTGGAACCAGGAAACCTTATGTCCCCATTCTTGCACTTCTCACTTTACAAGGCCTCTCTGGCCAGGTGAATCACCAACTCCAGCACTTGAGGTTTGTGCTGAGGGAGCAGCAGGGGACAGAAAGCAGTCACACAAGAATCTGAGGAGCAAGTAGGCGAACTGCTCTCCTCCTCAGCATATAGTTAGCTACTTATAAGTGTGCAAAGGGCAAAAGGGACCCTTTCTAGATCAAGGGTCAGAATACTTCAGCTCATGGGCCAAATCCAGCCAGCTACCTGTTTTTCTAAATCAGCATTTATTGGAACACAGACAAGCCCATTCATTTATGCATTGTTTATGGCTGCTTCTGTGTTATAACAGCAGAACTGACCAGTAATGACAGAGACCAGATGGCTCACAAAGCCTACAAATTATTTACTCTCTGGCCCTTTATGATGGTTAATCTTATATGTCAACGTGACTAAGCTATAAAACCAAATCAAACCCATTGCTGACGAGTCGATTCCTACTCAAAGCAACCCTATAAGACAGAGTAGAACAGCCCCTAAGGTTTCCAAGGAGCTGCTGGTGGATTCGAACTGCCAACCTTTTTGGTTAGCAGCCATAGCAAGCTGTGGCTCTTAACCACTGTGCCACCAGGGCTCCTGACTAGGCTAGAGTACCCATGTATTTGATCACTTATCTAGGGGTTGCTGCAAAGGTACGTTATAGATGTGGCTAACTTCTATAATCATTTGACTTTCAGTAAAGGAGATTACCCTCGACAAATGTGGCTAGGCCTCATGCAATCAGCTGAAGGCCTTCGGAGCAAAAAATGAGCTTTCCCCAGAAGTTCTGCTTCAAGGCTGCAGTGTCAACACCTGCCTGATTTTCCAGCCTGCCGGCCTGCCCTACAGATTTTGAACCTGACAGTCCCCTACAATCACAGGAAACAGTTCCTTAATATAAATCTCTCTCTATATGTATCCGTGGAGCCCTGGTGACACTTTGGCTAAAAGCTCAGCTGCTAACCCAAAGGTTGGTAGTTCAAATCCACCAGTCGCTCCTTGGAAACTCTATGGGGCAGTTCTACTCCGTCCTATAGGGTCCCTATGAGCCCGAATCGACTGACAGCAATGGATTTTTGGTATATATATCCATAGATCACTAGGTGGCGCAAATGGTTTGCCCTTCATTACTAACCTAAAGGTTGGCAGTTCAAACACACTCACTGGTACTGCAGAAGAAAGGCTTGGTGATCTGCTTCCATTAAGATTATAGCCAGAAATCCCTATGGAGCAATTCTACTCTGTAACACAAGCAGTCACCATGAGTCAGAATTCACTTAACAGCAAAGGGTATATATCTATATCTATATCATCTGTCTGTCTGTCTGTCTGTCTATCCTTGTATCTCCTATTGGTTCTGTTTCTCTGGAGAACTCTGACTGATAACACCCTTTACAGAAAAAAAATTGCTGCTCCCCAACCTAGATTAATATTCATCAGTCAAAACCTGCCAGGACACTCGGACATCCTTCTTGTTCCCCTCACCCCTTCATCCCACCATGCCCACACGTCACCGTTGCGTTCCCGCTCCCCCACCCCGTTCCCACTCATGGCTGGGTTAAGGCACTGAAAGTCATCACTCACCTGGGCTCCCAGGCGAAAGTTTAGCTCCTGTGTTTGCACCTGAGTAATCAGAGGACCATTTCATAGTCTCTGCATTCCCAGAGAGGCTGTCCTCCTGTAAAGAAAGGCAGGGCTCGGCTTCCTTCCTGGTGCCTGGAGTGACAGAGAGAGAAGCCAGGAGCAACCCGAGGATGGCCCTCTCAGCTGCAAGCAGCCCTCGTTGTTGTTGTCTGCAGTCAAGTTGACCCCTGACTCATGGCGGCCCCGTGCACAACAGAACAAAACACTGCCCCGTCCTGAGCCATCCCCATGATCAGCTGTGGATTACGCTGTTGTGATGTTGTGTGGCTGATTTTCAGCAGTCTCCAGGCCTTTCTTCCTAGTCTGTCTTAGTCTAGAAGCTCTGCTGCAACCTGCCCAGCATCATAGCAACACGCAAGCCTCCAATGACAGGTGGCTGCTGCATATGAGGTGCCCTGGCCAGGAATTGAACACAGGTCTCCCTGATGGAAGGCGGGAATTCCACCATTGAACCACTACTGCCCCCACAGCCTCATAGCCTGCTTAGTTTACACAAAGGATAGTGGGGACAACTTGAACAACTGCTTAAACAAAACGAAACAAAACCAGCTGGGCCTGGGGCTGGGGCTGGGGCTGGGGCTGGGGCTGGGGCTGGGCTGGGGCTGGAGCTGGGGCTGGGCTGGGGTTTGGGGCTGAGGCTGGAATGGAAAGAAGGGTCTCTCTTCTTTGTTTGCGCTGAAGGAGAGCCTTGGCCTCCACCTCCACCTCCCTTTCTGAGATAATGTTTCCTGATGAGAACTGAGTCTGCCCCAACCTCCTACAAAGGTTCAGGACTTGGCTGGAGTGTTTTCCTTTGCTGACACACTTTTTCTCTTCTAAAGTTAGCTGAGCACACAAATCACCCTGTGCTTATTTGCAAAGTCCACATGGGAGATAAAGGCGAGACAGTCTGATGAAGGGCAGAGGAAGCGGGTGGGGAGAAGCAGAAAATGTGGGGCTGGGACGCCTGGCCAGACAGCCTTCCTCAAATTAGGTCACTGTTTACATCAAGAGTTAAAATTAAACCAAGGACTGTTTTCCAAGCTTTCTGACATTGGCCATGGCTCCGTACACCATCCCTGGAATGCAGTGCAATAAACACTGCAGAGCACATTACATCATGGCGAGGGGGAAGCCAGAGAATATCAATGTCAGGGACTTCCAGGCTCTACGCAACTATGCTGGAGACTCTTTCCTCTTAGCTTTCCTGCTGGCTCTTTCTGATTTTCTACTCCCCACATTTCTATCCCCGGGAGAACCAAAGCCTTGAGAGCAAGGACATGTGGGCATCTATGTCCCCATTTGGCCAACATCATGAAGCTCAAACCTTCACCCTTCCTCCACCCTCCAGCAAACTGCTCCTACCTAACCTTGGAAACCCTGATGGTGCTGTGGTTAAGAGCTATGGCTGCTAACCAAAAGGTCGGCAGTTCAAATCCACCAGCTGCTCCTTGGAAACCCTATGGGGCAGTTCTACTCTGTCCCATAGAGTTGCTATGAGTTGGAATCGACTCGACGGCAATGGGTTTGAGTTTTTTGAACATTCTTACCCACTACCCGTCTGTCAGTTTGTGGCACTATGGGAGCTTACGGGTTGCTGTGATGCAGGAAGCTATGCCACCAGTATTTCCAATACCAGGAGGGTCAACTATGGTGGACAGGTTTCAGCAGAGCTTCCAGACTAAGACAGATTAGCAAGAAAGGTCTAGCAATCTACTTCTGAAAATTAGCCAATGAAAACCGGATGGATCACAACAGAATATTATCTGTTATAGGGCTGGACAGCATTTTGTTCTGTTGAGCATGGGGCTACCATGAGTTGGAGCCAACTCAAGGAATGCTACCAACAACAACAACATTCCTATGGAGTCCCTGGGTGCAAATGATTAACATGCCTTGCTGCTAACAGAAAGTTTGGTTGTTCGAGTCCACTCAGATGTACCTCGCAAGAAAGGGCCGATGACCTACTTCTGAAAAATCATTGAAAACCCTATGAGGCACAATCCTACTCTGACACACATGGGGCCATGAGTCCTAATCAACTCGACAGCAACTGGTGATCTAACATTTCTGCAGTAACTTCTCAAAATGTTTTAATAAGTATTGTTATTACCAATTTAGAGATGGAAAAACAGAGGCTCAGAGAGGTTCAGTGACTTGCCGAAGGTCACACAGCAAGTAGGTTGCTGAGAGGCACCCAAAGCCAGGTTATCTTTGTGCTTCCCGCCCCCCCACTACCCCTATCCTTGGTGCACTTCCATAAGTTTATCAGGTTTAAATGGCAATTCAAATGGAAGCTCAGTGAGGGCAAGGAATTTGTCATGCTCCTCAAGTACCAGGGACAGATTACCCAGTAAGCAAGGTAGCCATGTGAAACTGTGCACTACAGATTAGTAAGTAAGCACAAGTAAGCTCGTGCGTACCTTGCTTACTGAGTAATCTGCTCCTGAATGTACTGCTGTTAATCATGTTAAGTGAAGGTCCTTATATCTGCTCATTAGCTCTCTGTTTGAATTGTTTCTCTATTAGTCTGGAAGTTCTTTGAAAGACTGGATTATGTGTTTTGTTTTTAATATGGGCCAAGCCAATGACCTCAACCTTGGTCGCCAAGGGATTTAAATGGAAATGGAATACCGAGTATAAGATGAACCCAACCAGTCCTCCAAGAATCATTCTTCTTGTGGCCTCCATACTGTTGAGAGGAATCCATTCAAGTTTGGTCATGGTTGATTCCAAATGATTGTACGTCACATCTCACTCAGCAACCCCATCTAGTAGTCAGAACCCACCTTGCTGTCTGAGTTCTGTCTGTGCTTTTAAATAAGCCAGAAAACACTCGGTTCACCAGCTCCAAATTAGTTCTTCCTTTCAAGCTGTGTCTCTTTCCTGGCTCAATGCCAGAACCTCCCTCCATTAGAATTAGGAAACAGTGCTCCAAGTCTTATGTCTTCACCTAGTTAACCTCTCTCGGGGGACAGTTTCTCTTACGATGGCTCCCCCATGCGCCAAGCTTGTCTCCTAGTGATCCTTCAGGTTGTTAGTGTCAGGGATGGGGACGAGAACGTGTGAGTCTGATGTATATGTGCTGTCGGGGTGGAGAGGGTGCTTTGCGTTGTCGTATAAGGTACTCTGCAATGGTGATGAAGAAGACAGTGAGTTGACCACATGTTTAGGATACTTTTTAAGGAAGCCAGGATGGATTGCACATATCTTGCCTAGAACTGCATTCAAAATCTTTTTTATTTTTAAATTTGGTGTGCCTTAGGCCAAAGTTTGCAGAGCAAATTAGTTTCCCATATGATAGTTTCTACATAAAGTGTTTCATGACCTTAGTTGCATTCCCCCCAATGTGTCAGCACTCTCCCCATGTCCTCCCTGGTTTCCTTATTTTCTTTTATTCTAATGATCTACCCCTTCCTGCCTTCTCATCTTATAACTGATTGTTCTAAGCAGCACGTTCCTCTCTGGTGTCATTGTTTATCATATGTGCTTGTCTATTGTTTGGCCAGGAGGCGGTCTCCAGGAATGGCTTCATTTCCAGGTCAGAATGGTGTGTTAAGACCATAGTCTCAAGGGTTCCTCCAGTTTCTGTCAGACCAGCAAGCCCAGTCTTTTTTGGAGAGTTTGATTCTTTTGTTCTACAATTTTCTCCCACTCTGTCCAGGACCCTCTGTTTTGATCCCAGTCAGAGTGGTTGGTAGTGGTGGCTGGGCACCATCTAGTTCCTCTGGTCTCAGGGTTGTGTAGGCTGTGATTCATGTGGTCCATTAGTACTTTGGACTAATTGCTCCATTGAGTCTTTGGTCTCCTTCACTGTCCCTCACTCTGGACAGGACGAGACCCATAGTTGTACCTTAGATGGCCTCTCAGAAGCTTTTAAGACCCCAGATGCTACTCACCATAGTAGGATGTAGAACACTGCCTTTATGTACTATGTTGCACCAATTGGTGTAGATGTCCCCCAAGTCTATGATCCTTGGTCTTCCAGCCTGGGAACTTCATCCCCTGAGGTGTTTGGTTATGTCTAGGAGGTTTCCCTGACTTTACGCCTTGTGTATTCTAATGAGCCACACCTACAACCGTGTGTGTAGAAATATCTACCACCAAATCTATATTTGCCCATGGGTGCGCTCCTTTACATCCTCTCACACCTCTTGGTGTATCTATCTGCGTAGTTGCCCATTTGTGAATTATTGTTTGTTATACTACTGCTGCAGGATTGTCTAAGCTATGGTAGTTACTGTAGTTGTCCTTTATTCTTATGTTCCTCTTTATGTCCTCTCTTTTCTTGGTCATGTTGTACTGACTTCCCTCATATAATGTATTGCCTTTCCATTCACTAATACTAATTTGTGTCTTCTATCAAATTGGTCATTTTCCCCTCCCTTCCCCTCTCATCCTTGGTGGCCATCAAAGAATGTTTCGGTGTTTTTTTTTTCTTTCTTTTTCTCCTGTGTGGAAACTTTTCGTTGTTACTTTATAGTAGTCTCATACAATATTTGTCCTTTTGTGACTAGCTTAATTCAATCAGCATAATGTCCTCCAAATTCATCGATGCTGCAGATTCATCATTATTCTTTATCATTGTGTGGTATTCTATTGTGTGTATGTACCACAGTTCGTTAATTCATTCACCTGTTGATGGGCACTTAGGTTGTTGCCATCTTTTTGCTATTGTGAATAAGGGCACAATGAACATGGCTATGCAGATGTCTATTCGTGTCACAACTCTTATTTCTTTTGGGTATATTCTAGAAGTGGGATTGCTGGATCACATGGTATTTCCATTTCTAGCTTTTTTAGGAAGTGCCATACCATTTTCCAAAGTGGTTGTACCATTCTACATTCCCACCAGCAGTGTGTAAGAGTTTCAGTCTCCCCACAGCCTCTCTGACATTTGTTATTTTGTTTTTTTGATTAGTGCCAGTAACGTCAGGGTGAGATGGTATCTCACTGTAGTTTTGATTTGCGTCTCTCTAATAACTAATGATTGCGAGCATTTCCTCATGTTTGTTAGCTGCCTGAATGTTCTCTTCAGTGAGGTGTCTGTTCATATCCTTTGCCCATTTTTAGTTGTGTTGTTTGTCTTTTTATTGTTGAAATGTTGAAGTTTTCTATAAATTTTAGAGAGTAGTCCCTTGTCTGATATGTTGTTGCCAAAATAATTTTTTCCCAGTCTATGGATTCTCTTTTGACTCTTTTGGAGAAGTCTTTTGTTGAGCATGAGTTTTTAATTTTAGAAGGTCTCATTTATCTAGTTCATCTTGTGTTGTGTGTGCATTTTTAGTTATGTTTGGTACTCTATTTATGCCACATATTAGGGCCCCTAGTGTTGTCCCTATTTTTTCCTCCATGATCTTTATAGTTTTGGGTTTTATATTTAGGTTTTGATCCAATTTGATTAGTTTTTGTGTATAGTGTCAGGTATGGGTCCTGTTTCATTTTTTTACAGATGGACATCCAGTTTGCCAGCACCATTTATTGAAGAGACAGTCTCTTCCCCATTTAATGGCCTTCGGTCCTTTGTGGAAGATCAGCTGACCATAGGCAGATGGATTTATGTCTGGGTTCTCAATTCTGTTCCGTTGATCTATGTGTCTGTCATTATACCAGTGCCAGGCTGTTTTGACTACTGTGGCTGTATGTGCTGAGATCAGGTAATGGGAGACCTCTTACTTTGTTCTTCTTCTTCAGTATTGTTTTACTATCTAGGGCCTCTTTCCTTTCCATATAAAGTTGGTGATTAGTTTTTCCATTTTAGTAAAGAATGTTGCTGGAATTTGGATTGGGATTGCATTATATCTGTAGATTGTTTTGGGTAGTATCAACATTTTCACAATGTTGAATCTTCCTGTCCATGAGCATGGTATGTTTTTCCATTTACATAAGTCTCTTTGGTTTCTTGCAGTAGTGTTTTGTAGGGTTTTTTTTTTTTTGTTGTTGTTGTTGTTGTTTTTTTGTATAGGTCTTTTATGTCGCTGGTTAAATTTATTCCAGGTATTTCATCTTATGGGAGGCTATTGTAGATAGTATTGATTTGCTTTTTGAAGTTCTCTTTGTTGTTGTATAGGAATGCAAATGATTTTTGTACATTATTCTTATATCCTGCTACTTCACTGAATCCTTCTATTAGTTCCAGTAGCATTCTTGTAGAATCCTAGAGATTTTCTATGTACAGGATCATATCATCTGCAAATAGGGATAGTTTTACTTCTTCCTTCCTTACCAATTTGTATACCATTTATTTCTTTTTCTTGGCTTATTGCTCTAGTTAGCATTACAGTATAATGTTGAATAAGAGTGGTAATAAAGGGCATCCTTGTCTAGTTCACATTCTCAAGGGAAATGCTTTCAGTCTCTCTCTGTTGAGAATAATGTTGGCTGTTGGTTTTGTATAAATGCCCTTTATTATGTTGGGGAATTTCCCTTCTGTTCCTATTTTGCTGAGACTTTTTAACAGGAATGGGTGTTGGACTTTAGTAAATTCCTTTTCTGCATCGATTGAGATGTTCATGTGATCCTTTTGTTTTATTTATATGGTGGATTATGTTGATTGATTTTCTAATGTTGAACCATCCTTGCATACCTGGTATGAATCCCACTTGGTCACAATGTATGTATTATTTTTTAATATGCTGTTGAGTTCTATTGGTTAGAATTTTGTTGAGAATTTTTGCATCTATGTTTGTGAAGGATATTGGTATATAATTTTCATGTTTTGTGGAGTCTTCACCTGGCTTTTTTATCAGGATTATGCTGGCTTCATAGAATGAATTCAGGAGTATGCCTTCCTTTTCTATGCTCCAAAATAGTTTGTGTAGTACTGGCGTGAGCTCTTCTCTGAATGTTTGGTAGAATTCTCCTTTGAAGATGTCCAAGCCAGGACGTTTTTTTGTTGTTGAGGGTTTTTTTTTTTTTTTTTTTTTAATTATTTCTGCAATCTCTTCTTTTGTTATGGGCTGTTCAGATTTTCTGTGTTAGTTTAGGTAGGTGGTGTGTTTCTAGAAATTTGTCCATTTCCTCTAGGTTTTCATATTTGTTGGAGTACAATTTTTCATAGTGTTCTGTTATGATTCTTTTTTTTTTTTCAGTTGATTCCATTGCAGTGTCACCCATCTCATTTCTTATTTGGGTTATTTGTTTCCTCTCCTGGTTTTCTTTTGTCAATTTTCCAAGTGGTTTGTTGATTTTGTTGATCTTTTTAAAGGACCAATTTCTAGTCCTATTGATTATTTCTATTGTTTTTCTGTTCTCTATTTATTTCTACTCTGATCTTTATTATTTCCTTTCTTCTGGTGGCTGTTGGCTTCTTTTGTTGCTCTCTACTCGTTAGAGTTGTAGAGTTCATGTTTTGATTTTGGCCCTTTCTTCTTTTTGATATGTGCATCTATTGCTATAAATTGTCCTCTGAGCTTTTGCTGTGTCCCAAAGGTTTTGGTGAGATGTGTCTTTATTCTCGTTTGATTCTAGGCATTATTTTTTATTTCATATTTGATTTCTTCCATTATCCATTGGTTTTTAAGTAAGGTGTTATTCAGTTTCCATGTATTTTTTTTCCTTGTTCTTCCTGTTATTGATTTCAATTTTTATAGCATTGTGATCAGAGAAAATACTTTGTATTAGTTTGATGCTTTGGATTTTAGTGAGGCTTGCTTTATGGCCTGAAATGTGGTCTATTCTGGAGAATGATTCATGTACATTGGAAAAGAATATATACTTTGCTGCTGTTGGGTGGAGTGTTCTGTATACGTCTGTAAGGTCAAGTTGATTGATTGTGGCAATTAGGTCTTCTGTATATTTGCTGAGTTTCTTTCTAGTTTCTCTGTCCTTCACTGAAAGTGGTGTGTTGAAGTTTCCTACTATTATTGTGGAACTGTCTATTTCTCTTTTCAAGCTGTTAAAGTTTTTTTTATGTATTTTGATGCCTTTTCATTGGGTAGGTATATATTTATTATGGTTGCCCTCTTGGGGGATTGACCCTTTAATCATTATATAATGTTGTCAAGGTGTGAATTATGTCCCCCCAAAAAATGTGTGCATCAATTTGGCTAGGCCATGATTCCTGGTACTGTGTGATTTTCCTGTATGTTGTAAACCTGCCTCTATGATGTTAACGAGGGAGAATGGGTGGCAGTTGTGTTAGTAAGGCAGGACCTGATCTACAAGACTGGATTGTGTCCTGAGGCAATCTCTTGAGACATAAAAGACAGAAGTGAGCAGTGAGACAGGGGGACCGCATACCATCAAGAAAGCAGTGCCAGAAGCAGAGAGCATCCTTTGGACTGGGGTCCCTGTGCCGAGAAGCTCCTAGTCTGGGGGAACATTGATGAGAAGCCTGACAGAGAGAAAAAGCCTTCTCCTGGAGTTGACGCCCTGAATTTGGACTTTTAGCCTACTTTGACTGTGAAGAAATAAACTTCTCTTGGTTAAAACCACCCACTTGTGGTATTTCTGTTATGGCAGTACTAGAGGACTAAGACAAATGTCCTTCCTTATATTTTATGGCGGATTTTGCCTTAAAATCTATGTTATAAGAGATTAATGTAGCCACTCTTGCTCTTTTCTGATTATTGTTTGCTTGATATGTTTTTCCACCCTTGTTTTTTTAATATATTTATATCTTTGTGCCTAAGGTGTGTCTCTTATAGACAGCATATCGATGGGCCATTTTTTTTTAATCAATTCTGCTACTCTCTGTCTCTTCACTGGTACATTTAAGCTGTTTACATTTAGTGTGATTATTGATAGCTATGCATTTACTGCTGTCATTTTTTTTTTTTTGCAGTGTTAAAGATTTCTTTGATCTGCTTAATTTTTTGCAGTGATTTCTTTTTGTTTGTGAATGTTCTTTTCATTTCTTTCATTGTTATTGATTTTGTGAATACTGAGACTTTATGTTTTTCTTCTTATTTATTTTGATGATTAAGTTTGTTAACTTTCTTAGTGATTACCTTGAAATTTACCCTTAACTTCCTAAGTTTGGAGCCCTAGTAGCATAATGGTTAAGAGCTTGGCTGCTAACCAGAAGGTCAGTGGTTTGAATCCACCAACCACTCCTTGGAAACTCCATGGGAAATTCTACTCTGTCCTATAAGGTCACTGTGAGTAGGAATCGATTTGACAGCAAGTGTTTCGTTTGGTTTTTTGTTTTTCCTAATTTTAAAGCTGTCTTTTACTTCTTGATATCACCTCGACTTCCTCTCCATATTAAAGTTCTGCAGCTACAACATTTCTTCTCCCTTTTTGTTTTCACAGATTGATGTCTGTCAAAAATCATTTGCAGATTGATGTCTCTTGTTCCCTGTTTTCAGTCTTCTAGCTTTGTTTTATTTTTATCAGGGTTAGTATCTGGCTGATACTGATATTTGTCCTAATCTTAGGTTGTTGTCTGATGTTGATGATCCTCTATCTGAAGGGACTCCCTGTAATAATTCTTGTAACCTTGGTCTGGTTTTTACAAATTCCTTTAATTATTGTTTATCAGGAAATGTCCTAATTTCACCATTGTGTTTGAGAGACAATTTTGCTGGATATATAATTCTTGGTTGGTAGATTTTTTCTTTCAATCAGGGTTTTATATATGTTATCCCACTGCCTTCTTGCCTGCATGGTTTCTGTCGAGTAGTCAGAGTTTCTTTTATTGGCTCCCCTTTGTAGATGAACTTTTTTTTCCTGAGCTGCTCTCAGGATTCCTTCTTTGGCTTTCGTTTTGGCAAATTTGATTATGATAGGTCTTGGTGACTTTCTTTCATGGTCAATCCTGTAAGGAGTTCACAGATGGTTGGAGGAAGTAGAAGGCACAGCTGGACCTCAGCCCTGGCACTGGTGGCTAGGTGTAAGAGTGCATGGGCATCTATGTTCACTGGGTAAGCTGAGCTGGGATGGCCTGCCAGTGCTGGGGTTGCTCATGAGGGAGGTGAGGTGGGGTAAAGCCATGTGGAGCTCCCTGCCTGCTCTTGGGTCACTCCTCAGGAGGGGGCTGGAGGATGGGTGGCCAAATTGGGTGGGGGGAGAAACAGAAAAAAGAAAAAGAGGGGCTCATATCGTGGTCCATGGAGGACTGAGCTGGAGGGATGGGGGAGCTTTAACTACTGATCACCTTGTTTAGAGTATGTCTTTTCAGTTTCTCTGTGCCCTGATGGGAATTCCATGAAGTTGCCTCCCGTGTTACTCACACGGGATCACAACTGTCTTTGTCTTTAGATGGTCCCATTGTGTCAGACCAGTTGGCTAGTCACCTCTGCTCTCTCTTTCTTCATCAGTATTTTCAGTCAGTTTCTTCTTCGTTTCAGTATTCAATTTAATTCTTTATCCCTTCATTTGATGCTCAGGGTTCCAGGACTGAAGTCTGTAACTGTTTTACTTAGTTTTTCAGGTCTTTGTTGCAGAGGGATGATGTGGTGCATCTGACTAGTTTGCCATCTCTGCCACCACCTCAAATCTTTAAATAAATAACAAATCTTGTCTCTCTCTCTCTCTCTTTTTTTTTTTTTTTTTTTGGTCTACCTTTCCGGTTTTATCTATTACTAGTATTTTTTTTTTTTACCCTGAGTTTCCTCAAGATACCTGGAATGAACTCATTGCAAGTCAGAGTTTCATAGACATTACTAGCCAGTAAATTTTTTCCCTTTCCAGCCACCTGCTCTGGGAAGTTTTCTCAGTTCTGCCCTTCTCTCTACACCCTTCCCGCCACCCTACCACCACATTACTGTCCTTCACAGCCCTTACTACAGGGTGATGGGGTTATTGCTTCCTTGTCTCTCCCTTCTTATCTATCTTTTCTATTCACACAGAGCCTGGCTTGCAACTGACAGGCAACAAAAAGGCTATTAATTGAATAAATAGATGAAATTTTCAGGACATCTAATTTTTCTTTTCTCAGATTTCAACAAAGGACTATTGTACAAGTATCGCAAATGCAGAAATGATCTGAGGGAAATTTTTTTTTTTGTAATTTTATTGTGGTTTTGTGTGTGTGTGTGTGTGTGTGTGTGTGTAAAACAAAAAAAATTGCCATTTTAACTATTTTTAAGTATATAACTGAGTGGCATTAATTACATTCAAGATGCTATGCAACTATCATCATTATTTGTTTTGAAAATTTTTCAACACTTTAAACAGAGACTCTCTACCTATTAAACATTAACCCCCCTTTCCCCCTTCTTCCAGGTAACCTCTAATCTACTTTCTGTCTCCATGAATTTGCCTATTCTAGATATTTCATATAGGTAGAATCATCCAATATTTACCATTTTGTGTCTGGCTTATTTCATTTAGTATAATGGTCTTTAAGGTTCATCCAGGAAGTAGCATTTTTAAGTACCTCATTCCTTTTTAATGGATGACTAAGATTCCATTAAGGCACCCTGGTGGCACAATAATTAAGCACTCACCTGCTAACCAGAAGGTCAGCAGTTAGAACCCACCAGCTGCTCCATGGGAGAAAAGACTTGGTGTTCTGCTCCCATAAAGATTATAGCTTAGGAAACCCTATGGGGCAGTTCTGCTTTGTCATAAATTGTTGCTATAAGTAGGAATTGATTCAACAGCACAAAACAACAATATTCTATTGGGTGGTGCAAACTGTTAATGAGCATAGCTGCTAACCAAAAGGTTGGAGGTTCGAGTCTACCCAGAGGCACTTAGGAAGAAAGGTCTGGTGATCTACTTCTGAAAAATTAGCCATTGAAAACCCTATGAGCACAGTTGTACTCTGACACACATGGAGTTGCCATGAGTTGGAGGTGACTCAATGGCAACTCATTTTTTAATATTCCATTGTATGTATATACCATATTTTGTTTATCCATTCATTTGCTGATTGACATTTGGGTTGTTTCTATCTCATGACTATTGTGAACAATGCTGTCATAAACACTGGTGTGCAGGTATCTGTTTGAGTCCTTGCTTTCAAGTCTTTTGGATATATACCCAGGAGTGGAATTGCTGATCTGAGGAAAATCTCACATGTGATTATCAAAATATTTTCTAAATTTAAAAATATATTTCTTTTGTATTTCTCCTCTTTCAGTTATCTACCACTTTGTAACAAGCCTCTCCCTTTTTTTCTTGTGAGTCTGCAGGGTGACAGGGCTCAGCTTGCAGTTCATCAGCACCACGTGCAGTAGTTGAGTAACTCATGGGGATGCATTCACCTGGGAGTTCGGCTGAGGATAGAACATCCTAGATGACCTCTATACTCTGAGGTCTTTTGCTAAACACATAAGGTTTTCAGTGGCTGAGTTTTTGGAAGTATATCACCAAGCCTTTCTTCCAAGGTGTTTCTGGGTGGACTTGAATCTCCATCCTTTCAATTGGCATCCAAGCACAATAACCATTTGCCCCTAGGGTGGCTGCTCCCATGCCTTCTCTCTGGTTAAAGTTATATCATCTACCCTAACAAGTAAATGTAATATGATGCTTTTAGTAAAATCATCCAATTTTTCAGAAGAAAGAAAATTCTCCAGATAACTTCTATGGTGTAGATTTGGCATGCTATATGTCTTAATTTAGATATACCAATCAAGATGCTCTTTTCATTCTTTTTCTATCGAATTTTCTTCCAGACTCTCTAGAATTTCAAGTTAAAATAGCTGCTAGAGGAAACTCTTTGGTGGAGTGTCTACTTTTACTCTATTTTCTTTTTGTTTTCCTTCCACATCTCAGGCAAGAATGGTAGATGAGAAATCTGAAAATTGGATCAGAAAGAAAGTAATCATACTTCTTTTAAAAAGTTTTATCCCCAGACCCAAGATGAATATCGTAAAGAAATTTCATCATTCCAGAAGTGTCAAGCCATCTGGCAAAACAGCTGACTGATACGATTTCTATTTCATTGACCAAATTCTCATATCCACTTTCTTTTTTCCTCATAAGTGTGAATATATTCCAGTTAAATCTATGGAGTTGGCAGTGGTGGTGTGGGTGGTTCTTTACTGAAAGGCTGTTGATTTTTCCTTGTAAAACTAAGTGGAGGCAATTTAGAATTATGAATTAAATGCCTTACACATATTCATATCTTTGATTCCACAATAGCATATCTGGGAATTTGCACTAAGGAAATAATTAAGAATGTGTGCAAAAAATAGCCATGAAGTATTCATTTCATCATAATTCATAAAACTGGGAACAAACTAAATATTCAGCTATAGAAAATTGTTTTAAAAATTATGGTTCACACCACATAAGAAAATTAATTCAAAATGAATCAATGACCTAAATATAAGAGCTAAAATTATAAAATTATTAGAAAAAATACATGGGTAAAACTTCAAGATCTTGTTTTTGACTATGGATTCTTAGATATGATACCAAAAGCACAAACAACAAAAGAAAAAATAGATATATTGGGTCTCATCAAAATGATTTTTTTTAATCAAGAAAGTCAAGATACAACCTGCAGAATGGGAGAAAATATTTGGTAAATATATAACTGTTAAGGGCTTAATATCCAGAATATATAAAGAGCTCCTACAAGTCCACAACAAAAAGACAAAAAAACCCAATTAAAAAATAGGCAAGTACCTTGAACAGACAGGTCTCCAAAGAAGATACATAAAATGGCCAGTAAGCATGAAAAAGATGTTCAAGGTCATTAGTCATTCCAAAAACCCCAAATCAAGCCAAACTCATTGCCACTGAGTCAATTCTGTCTCATAGTGACCCTACAGGACAGAGTAGAACTGCCCCACAGGGTTTCCAGGGAGGGGCTGGTAGATTTGAACTGCCAACCGTTAAGTCGATTAGTCATTAGAGAAATGCAAATCAAAAGCATACTAGGATGGCTCTTATCAGAAAAACAGAAAACAACAAGCTTTGATGAGGATGTGGAGAAATTGGAACTCTTGTGCATTGCTGGTGGGATAGTAAAATGTTGTACTGCTGTGGAAAACAATTTGGTAGTTCCTCAAAAAGTTAAACATAGAACTGCCATAGGGCCCAGCAATTCCGCTCCTGGGTATATACCCAAAAGACTTGAAACAGAGACTGTAATAGACGTGTGTACACCAATATTCATTATAGTATTATTCACATTAGCAAAAAGAGGGAAACAATGCAAGTGTCCACCAACGGATGAACAGTTAAACCCAATGTGGTATATCCATAAAATGGAATATGACTAGTCATAAAAAGAAATGAAGTCCTGATCCATGCTACAACATGAATGAACCTTGAAAACATTATGCTGAGTGAAATAAGTCAGACACAAAAGGACAAATATTGTACGATCCCACTTATATGAAATATCTAAAATAGTCAAAAGGATAGAGACAGAAGTTTATTAGAATTTACCAAGGGCTGGGGGAGGAGGGAATGGGCGTTATTGCTGAAAGAGTACTGAGTTTCTGTTTGAGGTGATGTAAAACTTTTGGAAATGGATAGTAGTGATGGTAACACAATGTGGTGGATGTAATTGATGTCACTGAAGTGTACATTTATAAGTGGTTAAAATAACAAATGTTTTGTTATATATATTTTTACCACAATAAAATTAAAATGAAAAAAAATTATGGTACACACATATAACTGCAGAATGGGAGAAAATATTTGGGAACCATATATCTGATAAGGGCTTAATATTTAGAATATATAAAGAGCTATATATATAATATACAGCCATTAAAATAATAATTGATATGGATTATAAAAGAACATTAACTAGTATGTTTAGGATATAATATTAAGAGAAAAAAGCAGGTTTCAAAATAATATGTACAATATGATATTTTTACAAATATATATCCACATATTTTCCTGGTTTTAAGGTGCCATCATTTTTAGGAAGTGCTATTAGTTTAACAGGAGCCTTTTCAGACAAAAGGAAATACAGGCAGTCCCCAATTTATGACGAATTTGAGTTACAACCAAACGCACTTACAGCCATCTGGGTTTTTTTTGGTACATTTTGTTGTTAGTATTATGTACTACACACAGTGTTACATCACGTAATTTACTGATATTATCATTCTCAGAGGAGCCCTGGTGGCACAATTGTTACCAGCTACGGCTGCTAACCGAAAGGTCGGCAGTTCCAATCCATCAGCCGCTCCTTGGAAACCCTATGGGACGGTTCTTCTCTGTCCTGTAGGGTCGCTGTGAGTCGGAATCTACTTGATAGTAAAGGGTTGAGTTTTTGGTTTTTATCAGTCTCAGATGTTCACTCACAAATGTTCAAAGATCAGATTTATAAAGATACTGATAATAAAAGGCAATAATAATGAAAACCAAAATAAAAAAAAAAAAAAGGTGTTGGATTTAGACAGCACCAGCTTACAACGGAGTCATCAAAACGGAACACTTAGTAAGTCTGGGACTACTTGTATGTATTTTTAAATTTTTCTGCATATGGCGCTATTTTGTAATCATCATTTTTAATCTAATTTTAAAAAGAGCATGCCCTTTTCAGCATGCAACATACACTTTCACTCCGAAAATATTGCCAGAGAATTACAATAAACGTGCAAAGATCTTCCTGCATTCAGTCAAGGTATAGGACCTTGCCTTCACTAAGCTCTTTTTCGCTTCATCCAACTTCCCTGCGCTGGGCGTCCACATCAATATTTACACACTCCATCATTCCTCGGGTTATTTATTTTGCTTGGTCCATTTTGCACACTGACTAAGTTTTGCAGCGTGGAAGTTGACAGAATTTGTCTCTGATATCAATCTTTATTAAGTTTACTGCTGAGAGTTCAGAAAATGGTGGCTCTCAAGCAAGGCACAGGGTGGGCACAGGAAAAGAACATCAGGCAGTAGGAAAAGCCGGGTTGCCTTTTTTATAGAAAGTTGGTCATTACTGTTCAAAATCTCCATTTATTGGTGTTTGTATTTCTCTGTGACACTTTTTAAATTTCTTTTACACAAACAGAATACACAGTTCTGCTTACCAGCAACGCTCACCCTGAGGAAGCAAGAGATAAGGAAGTGACAATCCTAATTGTTCATCCTGAGGTACTAAATCCCAGTGGGTTTCCTTCTGTTGCATGGCCAACCTCCCACAAAGAGCTGTGTTCTGTTAAGAAAACTCTTCAGACTGCGAGTCCCTTTTGGATCCTCCGAGACTGCAGAAACAAAGACTGTGTGACACATAATGGGTTTTGTGTTTTGTATAGTGTGTTTTTAAAGAGTGAGGGTTCTAGAAAGAACCTTACTACCCAGGTTGGGAGTCCCTGGTTGCTGAAAATGGCTAACCTGCTCAGCTGTTAACTGAAAGGTTGGAAGTTCAAGTCTACCCAGAGACCCCTCAGAAGAAAGACCTGGCAGTCTACTTCTGAAAAATCAGCCATTGAAAGCCCTGTGGAGCACAGTTCTGCTCTGACACACACGAGTCACCGTAAGTTGGAATCAATTGACTCCATGACAACTGTTTAGTTTATCTGACTTCACTGCTTGCTACCTGTGTGATCTTTGACAGATCACTCAATTGCCCTATGCCTCCATTTACTCACCAGCAACATAGGACAAATAATAATTCCTACCTCGATCGTTATGTTATTAAATAAGTTAACACATTTAAGGTATTTAGAATAGTGTGTGGAGCATGGGATGCATGCAACAAAGATGAGTTTTTTATTATTATAACAACTTGGAACAGGTTCCCTCTAAAAGCCAGAAATACTTTTGGTGCTCATCCTTCCATCTTCACCAAAATATCTGTGTTGAGGGTTGTAGCTCTTTTCCACTACAGATTTGTACAAGAAGTGGTACTTTTAAGCTGGTCTCCATGTTGTACTTTTTCAGTATTGGCTGACAGTCTCGTGCAATGAGGCTGGGCTAAAGAAGTCGAGGGACCGAAATTAATGCAAAAACTTGCCTGGTGTCCAGTTAAGGGAGATGGAGCAAGGCAGTTTAAATAGAGCCACAAACAATGGTAGGGTTTACGACTCTCAGCTACTGTCTCAGATTATCATCAGTTTACATGCAGAAGAACGTGTGATAAATAGTGGGGTTGCATCAACCTTTTTAGCCATTCTGCCAAGGATGACAATTAATTCCATGAGCAAAATACCTGTATTAGCTTTGGAACGTTACCCATGGACTCACAACCCAGATAAAGATATAGAACATTATCAGCATGCCAAAACCTTTCTTGTGTCCCCACCTGGTGATTAACCACGTCCCTTACCAAGGTAACCACTCTTACGAATTAGGTCATCACTGATCACCTTTTCTTTTGTTGGAAATTTATATAAATGGTGCCATATACTGCTGTTGTTGCTATTAGGTGCCGTTGAGTTGGTTCTGACTTACATAGACAGCATACACAACAGAACGAGACACTGCCTGGTCCTGCACCATCCTCACAATCTTTGCTATGTTTGAGCCCATTGTTGCAGCCACTGTGTCAATCCATTTTATTGAGGGTCTTCCTCTTTTTCACTGATGCTCTACTTTACCAAGCATTATTTTCTTCTCCAGGGACTGGTCCCTCCTGATAACATGTCCAAAGTACATGAGACGAAGTCCCACTATCCTCGCTTCTAAGGAGCATTCTGGCTGCACTTCTTCCAAGACAGATTTGTTCATTCTTCTTGCAGTCCATGGGATATTCAATATTCTTTGCCAACACCGTAATTCAAAGGTATCATTTCTTCTTTGGTCTTCCTTATTCATTGTCTAGCTTTGGCATGCGTATGAGGCGATTGAAAATACCTTAGTCCTCAAGGTGACAGCTTTGATTTTTAACACTTTAAGGAGGTCTTTTACAGCAGATTTGCCCAATGCAATACATCCTTTGATTTCTTGACTGCTGCATCCATGGGCATTGATTGTGGATTTAAGTAAAATGAAATCCTTGACAATTTCAATATTTTCTCCATTTATCATGATGTTGCTTATTGGTCCAGTTGTGGGGATTTTTGTTTTCTTTATGTTAAGATGTAATTCTTACTAAAGGCTGAAGTCTTTGATCTTCATCGGTAAGTGCTTCAAGTTGGCTTCACATTCAGCAAGCAAGATTGTGTCATCTGCATATCACAGGTTGTTAATGAGTCTTCCTCCGATCCTGATGCTGCATTTTTCTTCAAATACTCCAGCTTCTTGAGTTATTTGCTCAGCACATAGATTGAATAAGTATGGTGAAAGGATACAACTCTGACACACACCTTTCTTGATTTTAAACCATGCAGTATCCCCTTGTTCTGTTCGAATGACTGCCTCTTGGTCTGTGTACAGGTTCCTCATGAGCACAATTAAGTGTTCTGGAATTCTCATTCTTCACAATGTTATCCATAATTTGTTATGATCCAACAGTTGAATGCCTTTGCATAGTCAATAAAACACAGGTAAACATCTTTCTGGTATTCTCTGCTTTCAGCCAGGATTCATCTGATGTCAGCAATCATATCCCCGGTTCCACGTCCTCTTCTGAATCCAGTTTGAATTTCTGGTAATTCCCTGTCAATGGAGAGTTGCAACTGCTTTTGAATTATCTTCAGCATAATTTTACTTCTGTGGTATTAATGATATTGTTCAAAAATTTCTGCATTCAGTTGGATCACCTTTCTTTGGAAGGGGCACATATATGGATCTCTTCCAGTCAGCTGACCAGGTAACTCTCTTCCAAATTTCTTGGCACAGACAAGTGAGTGCTTTTAGCATTGCATTCCTTTGTGGAAACATCTCAACTAGTATTCTGTCGATTCCTAGAGCCTTATTTTTTGCCAATGCCTTCAGTGCAGCTTGGACTTCTTCCTTCAGTACCGTCAGTTCTTGATCATATGCTACCTCCTGAAATGGCTGAATGTCGACCAATTCTTTTTGGTACAGTGACTCTGTGTATTCCTTCCATTTCTTTTGAAGCTTCCTGCATCCTTCAATTTTTTGTCCCTAGAATCCTTCACTATTGCAACTCGAGGCTTGAATTTTTTCTTCAGTTCTTTCAGCTTGAGAAATACTGAGCGTGTTCTTCCGTTTTGGTTTTCTAACTTCAGATCTTTACACATTTCATTATAATACTTTACTTTGTCTTCCAAAGTAGCCCTTGGAAATCTTCTGTTCTGCTCTTTTGTTTCACCATTTCTTACATTTGCTTTAGCTACTCTACATTCAAGAGCAAGTTTCAGAGACTCTTCTGACATCTCTTTTGGTCTTTCTTTCTCTTCTGTCTTTTTAATGACATTTTGCTTTCTTCGTGTATGATGTCCTTGATGTCATCCCACAACTTGTCTGGCCTTCAGTCATTAGTGTTTAATGTGTCAAATCTATTCCTGAGATGATCTCTAAATTCAAGTCATTTTGACCAAGGCCCAGCACATCATATACTAGATCCTGTTTTTTGTGTGTCTGGAGTCCAGTCCCCTTGGGTAGCACAAACACTTAAAATGCTTGGCTGCTATCAGAGACATTGGAGGTTCAAATCCACCCAGAGGCACCTTGGAAGAAAGGCCTGGAGATCTACTTCTGAAATATCAGCTATCGAAAACCCTATGGAGCACAGTTCTACTCTGACACATACGTGGTCACCATG
The DNA here is from genome assembly GCA_030035585.1 of Dugong dugon. NCBI lineage: Eukaryota > Metazoa > Chordata > Mammalia > Sirenia > Dugongidae > Dugong > Dugong dugon. Next base: position 6,651,866 of record CM057464.1, on the reverse strand, counting down.
AGTCAGAGTTAACTTGACAGTAACTGGTTTTGTGCACGTGCACGTGTGTGTGTGTGTGTCTGTTTTTTTCTGCTCAATATTATATCTGTAAGATTCATCCACATTGTTACATGTAACAGTAATTTGCTCTTTTTCATTGTTGTATAATGAGTATTTTATTTTATGAATATACCACGTAAGAATATTCATTCTGTTCTCTTTTTTTTTTTTTTTTGTACTTTAGGTGAAAGTTTACAGCTCAAGTTAATCTCTCATACAAAATGTTTATACACAGATTGTCATGTGACAATAGGTGCATTCCTTAAAATGTGACAGCACACTCCCCCTTTCCACCCCAGGTTTCCTGAGTCCATCCAACCAGTTCCTGTCCCTTCCTGCCTCCGGACAGGAGCCACCCATTTGGTCTCATGCATCTGCTTGAACTAAGAAGCACACTCTTCACGAGTATTATTTTATGTTTTATAGTCCGGTCTAATCTTTGTCTGAAGAGTGGGCTTCAGGAATGGTTTTAGTTCTGGGTTGATGTAGTGTCCGGGGGCATGCCTTGGGAGTTCCTCCAGTCTCAGACCATTAAGTCTGGTCTTTTTATGTGAGTTTGGATTCTATTCCATACTTTTCTCCTGCTCAGTCAGGGACTCTCTGTTGTGTTCCCTGTCAGGGCGATCTTTGGTAGCTGGGCACCATCTAGTTCTTCTGGTCTCAGGCTGATGGAGTCTCTGGTTTACGTGGCCCTTTTGTCTCTTGGGCTAATACTTTCCTTGTGTCTTTGGTGTTCTTCATTCTCCTTTGCACCAGGTGGGACCAATCAACGCATCTTAGATGGACGCTTGCTAGCTTTTAAGACTCGAGACGCCACTCACCAAAATGGGATGTGGAACATTTTCTTAATAAACTTTGTTATGCCAATTGACCTAGATGTCCCCCAAGACCGTGGTCCCCCAGACACCAGCCCCAGCTACTCTGTCCCTCAAAGTGTTTGGTTGTATTCAGGAAACTTTTTAGTTTTTGGTTTAGTCCAGTTTTGCTGACCTCTCCTGTATTGTGTGTTGTCCTTCCCCTCACCTAAGATGATTCTTGTCTACTATCTAGTTAGTGAATTCTCCTCTCCCTCCTTCCCGACCCTCATAACCATCAAAGAATATTTTCTTCTGTGTTTCAACCTTTTCTTGAGTTCTTATAATACTGGTATATCATACAATATTTGTCCTTTTGCGACTGACTCATTTCACTCAGCATGATGCCCTCCAGGTTCATCCGTGTTGTGAGGTGTTTCACGGATTCATTATTCTTTATCATTGTGTAGTATTCTATTGTGTGTATGTACCATAATTTGTTTATCTAGTCATCTGTTGAGGGCCACCTACGTTGTTTCCATCTTTTTCCTATTGTGAATAGTGCTGCAATGAACATAAGTGTGCATATATCTATTAGTGTGATGGCTCTTATTTCTCTAGGATATATTCCAAGGAGTGGGATTGCTGAATTGTATGGCGCTTCTATTTCTAGCTTTTTAAGGAAGCACCCAAGTGGTTGTGCCATTTTACATCCCTACCAGCAGTGCGTAAGTGTTCCAGTCTCTCCACAACCTCTCCAACACTTATTATTTCGTATGTTTTGGATTTGTGCCAGCCTTGTTGGGGTGAAATGGTATCTCATTGTAGTTTTGATTTGCATTTCTCTAATGGCTAATGATTGTGAACATTTCCTCATGTATCTGTTAGTCACCTGAATATCTTCTTTGATGAAGTGTCTGTTCCTATCCTTTGCCCATTTTTTAATCGGGTTATTTGTCTTTTTATTGTTGAGGTGTTGCATTATCTTGTAGATTTTAGAGATAAGACCCTGACTGGATTTGTCGTAGCCAAAATTTTTTTCCCAGTCTGTAGGTAGTCTATTTACTCTTTTGATGAAGTCTTTTGATGAGCATAAGTGTTTGATTTTTAGGAGCTCCCAGTTATCTAGGTTTTCTTCAGTGAAACTCCCATCTGCCTTATATGATGTTCCCATTTCTCCATATCCTCTGGAATACTTGTGTTTTTTTTTTTATCTATTTTGTTTTATTTTAAGTTTAATTTTAGCCATTCTGGTGGTTTTGTAGTGGCATCTTGTTATGGTTTTTGTTTTTTATTCCCCAGATTGCTAATGATTTTGAACAACTTTTCATATGTTAGCTGGCCATTTGGACATCACTTTTGTGAAGTGTCTGTTTAAGTATTTTGTTCATTTATTATTGGGTTGCCTCTTTTTATTTTATTATATTGTAAGAGTTCTTTATATACTCTTAGTATAAGTCCTTTGTTTGATTTATGTATTGCAAGTATCTTCTCCCAGTCAGTAACTTGCCTTTTCATTCTCTTAAGAGTATCTTTTGATGAACAGACATTTTCAAATTTTATGAAGACCAATTTAACAAGTTTTTCTTTGCAGTTAGTACTTTCTATGTTCTACACATGAAATCTTTGCTTAGTTCAAGTTTACAAAGATGTTCTCTTTAATTATCTTCAGGAAGCTTCATTACTTTACCTTTCACATGTAGGTCTGCAATCCATTTAAAATTGATTGTAGTATATGGTGAAATATTTGGGTTAAAATTCATTTCTTTTTTACCAGGTTCGATCCAGTGCCATTTGTAGGAAAGAATACCCTTTCAGCATTGTATTGTCTTGCCAAGTTTGTTGTAAATCAGATGATTTAAATATGTAGTTTTGTTTCTGGACTTGTTATTCTGTTCCAATTGCCTATTTGTCCCTAATATCACACTGTTTTAATTACTGTAGCTTTATAATGCTTCCTAATATCTGGTACTATAAGTATATCTTTATTGTTCTTCAAGACTGTCATGGCTATTTTTGACTTTTTGCATTTTATATAAATTTTATAATCAGATTATAAATTTCTACACATTTAAAATAAAAACATGATAGAATTTTGATTGGAAGCATACTGACTATATAGATCAATCTGAAGGACAAAATGACATCTTTACCAACACTGAGTCTTCCAGTCAATGAACATGGTATATTCTTCCATTTATTTAGGTCTTTAAGGAACTCTGGTTGTGTAACAAGGAGCATGGTGCAGTGGTTAAATGCTCGGCAACTAACTGAAAGGTTGATAGTTCAAACCCACCAGCCCCTCCATGGGAGAAAAATGTGGCAGCGTGCTTCTGTAAAGATTACAGCCTTGGAAACCCTTTGGGGCAGTTCTACTCTGTCCTCTAGGGTTGCTATGAGTTGGAGTCAACTCGGTAGCAATGTGTTTCTATTTTTTAGGTTTTGGTAGCATAACGGTTTAGTGCTCAGCTGCTAACCAAAAGATTGGAAGTTCAAACCTATCCAGCAGCTCCACAGGAGAAAGATCTGGTGATCTGCTCCCAAAAAGATAACAGCCAAGAAAACCCTATGGGGGCAGTTCTACTCTCTCACGGCTAGACGGCACACAACGACCACATTTTGCTGTCTAATTTTCCTTAGTTGAGCTTTGTAGTGTTCTGGGCAGGAGTCTTGAACAGCTTTGCTAGCTAAATGGTATCATCTTTAAATTTTATTTTCTAATTATCTGTAATGGTATCTAAGTGTACAATTGATTTTTATATACTGATCTTCTATCCAGTGGCCTTGCTAAACTCCCTTCTTATATATTATAGTTTTATCAGTAGATCTTTTTTTTATTTCTTATATACGTAAGCATGTTTTAAAGTATGTAACAGTTTTTAAAAAAATTTTTTCCAATCCTTGTAACTTTTATCTTTTACATTCTTTATTGTACCAGACCCTCCAGTAAAATGTTGATTAGAAATGGTGATAGGTGAAATCTTTGTTTTATTCTCAAAATCAGGGAAAAGATTTCAATATTTTACCATTAAGTATAATGTTTACCAGGTGTCTTTTGTGGCTACCTTTTGTCAGCTTAAAGAAGTTGGTTTTAATCTCATTTCTACAGAATTTTTAGTATGAATGTGTGTTGAATTTTATCGAGTGATTTTAATGCATCTATGGAGATGATGATAGGATCTTTTGCCTTCTTTCTGTTAATGTGAGGACACTTACGGATTGATTTTGTTCTTTGAATAAAGTCAAGTTGGTCATAACGTATTATCTTTTTATACATATGCTTTATTCCGTTTGCTTCTATTTTGTTTAGGATTTTCATGCCTACGTTCATGAAAAGGTTTATATTATAATGTTTTTTTCTGGTAATATCCTTGTCAAGCTTTAATATCAAGGTTATGTTGGCCTCATGAAATGACATAGAAAGTGTTTCCTCTTTGTCTACACTCTGGAAGAATCTGTTATTTCTTTCTTTAAAGGATGACTTCAAGTTGAAATCATTTAGACCTGGAATTTTTTTTTGAGGGTAGGCTTTTAATTTTGAATTTATTTACTAGACACAGGATTTTTTTCCCCTGCATATTCTTCTTTAATAGAGATAGAATTTTTCCCTATATATTCTTCTTTAATAGACATAAGATTATGTTTTTCTAAATATTCTTGTACAATTTTGTAAGGTACATTTTTCAAGGAATATTTCTACTCCTAAATTTTCAGGTCATTGGCATAAATTTTTTTCACCATTTTTTTTGCTTTCTTTTAAATCTCTTGGAACAATGGTAATTTCCCATTTTTCATTCTTGATATTGAGAATTTGTGCCTTCTCTTTATTCTTGGTTACTCTTGTCAGGGTATGTCAGCTTTCTCAGTCTTTTTTGAAAAAATGACTTTTGGTTTTGTTGGTTTTCTCTATTTTTTGTCTGTTTTCTATTCATTGCTTATTGCTCTTTATTATTCCCTTTCTTCAATTGTCTGTGAATTTAATTTCTTCTAGCTTCTTAAAATAGATGCTTAGATAATTAATTTAGATTTTTCTTCTTTGCCCATACATGCATTTAAGACTATAAATTTCTATCTTAGCACTATTTTAGTCTTATATCACAGGTTTTGATACATATTGTTTTTGTTTTATTGAAAATATTTTTTAATTTCTATTGTGATTTCTTTTGAATCACGGGTTACTTAGAAGTTCATTGCTTAGTCTTCAACCTTTTGAAGAGCCCCTAGTTATGCTTGATTCTACTGTGCTCAGAGAATATATTCTGTCTGGTTTCCATCCTTTGAAATTTGTTGAGACTTGTTTTATGACCCAAGTATATATTCAGTTTTGGTAAAATGTTCTTTGAGCATTTAAAAAGTTTTTATTTTCTGCAGTTCTGGGGATGCAATTTTTAATTAGATCAAGTTTGTTAAAAGCAACATTCAAATCTTCTATATATCTACTTGTTTTTATCAATTATTGGGAAATAGGTAGTAAAGGTTTCTACTATATTTGTGCGTTTGTCTAATTTCCTTTCAATTCTGTCAATTTTTTATTTATATATTTTAAAACTTTGTGTTAGGTACACACATTTAGAATTGTTATATCTTCCTGTTCATTGGCCTTGTTTTTGTCAACTGAGTTTAATTGTTTCATCAACAAAAATTTCATCTTAGTCTCTTCTAGTATTTCTTCATTTAAAGTCTCCTATTTCTACTAATAGTAGAGCTTTATCAGCTTTCACATGGAAAATGGTTATGCAATATATCCATTTGCTTTCAAACTTCTCTTTTCTTATATTTAAGCTGTGTCTGTGTAAGCAATATATACGGAAGCAAGAAAGACATCATTGAAGTGCTAAACATAAATATATGTATATTTAATACACTCTGACAAGTTTTTTTTTAATTGAAATATTTGGTCTGTTTACATTTAACATGATTATTGACAAATGTAGGTTTATCTATCATACAACTTTGTCTTGTGTTTGTCTTTTCTGTTCTTTGTTTCCCTTTTGTCTGTTTGCTAGCCTTTGTGAGTATTTATTGAGTATCTTTTATTATTCAACTTCTTGTCTATTAGCTTTTTAGTTATACCTTCTTATATTATTATTTTAGTGATTTTCCCTAGAGATCACAATATACAATCTTGGCTTACTCATATCTTTTAACACTCCCTGGATTTAGAATACTCACTACCTTCACTTTCCTCTAGCCTTTTGTACTATTACTTTCATATTATTTGATTACACATGTATTTTAAACACCACAAGACATAGTTATTTTTATTTGAATTAGGCAATGTTGATATCGGCTGACATACACATTTTTCCTTCCCAGTGCTCTGCATCCTTCACCTGCTTTACAGCGATTCTATCTAGGATTATTTTCTTTCTCTCTGAAGCATTCCCTTCATTATTTTATTTGTGTGGTCCAGCCAATAATGAATTATCCAAGTTTTTTGTTTATAAGCTTCTTTATTATATCTTTGTTTTGAAGGATATTATGCTGGGTGTAGACTTCTAGGTGGGCAGTTATTTATTTGTTGGGTTTTTTTTTTTTTTATGTTTAGCACTTCAATGATGTCATTCTTCTTGCCTCTGTAATTTCTATTTTCACTGTTATTATTAGTCCCATAAATGTATCTTTCTTCCCCCTTTGGCTGCTCTTAAGATTTTCTCATTTGTCTTTGATTTTCAGCAACTTTACCGTGATGTTTCTAGTATGGTTTTTCTTTTGTATTCATTCTGTTCTTAAAAATCTCAGCCCGGATGCCATTAAATATTTTTCTGATTACACACGTATAAGGCTGCTTAAGTTGTTACACAACTCACTGATGCTTTTATCATTTGTTTGGATTCTTTTTTTTGTGTGTGTTTCATTTTGGATTTTTCTAGTTTTATGTCTTCAAGCTCACTAATCTTTTCTTCTGCCAAGTCTAATCTGCTGTTTATCTCATTCTACATATTATTTCATTGTAGATATTATAGTTTTCACCCCTAGAAATTTAATTTGTGTCTTTTTAAAATTTTTTATATCTTCCATGTCTCTACGTCACCTTTTGAACATACAGAATACAGTTCTAACAAGTGTTTTAATGTTTTTGACTGCTAATTCTGACATCTGTGCCAGTTCTGATTGGTTTAGAATGATTATAATTAATCTCCTTATTTATGGATCATGTTTTACTGTTCTTTCTTGCCTGGTATTCTTTGTTTGGATGCCAGACATTGTGAATTTTACTTTGTTGGGTGCTGGATATTTTTGTATTCATATAAATATACTTGAGCTTTGTTCTGAGATGCTGTTAAGTTACTTGGCATGAGTTTGATCCTTTCAGATCTTTTATGATTTGTTAGGAAGGTACAGAAGAAGAAGAACACTCTATGTGGGGCTAATTATTTCTAACTACTAAGGCATATCCTTCTTGATTAATCTATCCAAATGCCTCATGAGTTATAAGTTTTTCAAATCAGGCTGGTAGGAATACTTACTATTCCCAGTCATGTGGGCGCTCTGGGCACTGGTCTCCTATTCTTTTGGATGCTTTTTTTCCCCCATTCCTGGGTAGTTTTCTTACATGCATGTGTTGCTCTGTACTCTGCTGTATACTCTCAGGGACCCTTGCAAATCTTTGCGGTTGTCTCTCTCTGCAGCTCTCTCCTCTCTAGTATGCCATCTTGTGAACTCTAGACATCTTATCTCCCTAGACACTCAGCTGCATCTCCTCAACCCAGGGTCTGATAGATTCTTCCCAGGATGCCCCTCCTAGCACACTGCCTAGAAGTCTTTCAAGGCCGTAAACTGAGGCATTGATAAGACTCATCACATTTTTTTCTCTGCCTCTCAGGGATCATTGTCCTTCATTGCCTGATGTGCAATCTTGAAAATTATCATCTTGTATATTTTGTCTGTTTTGTTGTTCTTGTTGTTTCAGGTACTCCATCTTGTGCAGAAGCAGAAGTTAGTATGTGGTTTTTTAAAAATTTATTTGACCATGGGACTCATTTTCATTGTAGATACTTTGGGAAATTCTGGATTGAAGCATTGAATCCACAGAAATGACAGAATCTGAAAAGACTAGTCACTCAATATTTTTGAACTAAGAAATGGAATTTACCCATTAAAATTCAAATCCCTTTGAGAGGTAAAACCCTTTAAATCATTAACATCCTTTAGCACTGATTAGTTAATCTGAAGATTGGTTTTCAGTTTATTTCCTTGTCTAATGGAGAATGGTAGAAGTAAAATTATAGAGTCAGAAAATTAGGTTGTGAAGAGAGGAGAAAGGTAAGGGCCAGTACTTAATGGTGTCAAAGAATCATTGTTTTTAGAGCTTCTTCCTTTTACAGGTGAGGTGAATCCTGCAGAGGTTAAAAGACTTGCCTAAGGTCATGTGGAGTCCCTGGGTAATGGAAAAGGTTAATGTGCTTGGCTGCTAACCCAAAGGTTGGCATTTCAAGTCAATCCAGAGGCACCTTGTAAGAAAGGCCTGGCGATCTACTTTTGAAAAATCAGCCACTGAAAATCCTATGGAACACAGTTTTACTCTGACACACGTGGGGTTGCCATGAGTCGGAATTAACTTAATGGCAACTTATTTTTTAAGATCATGCAGGTTAGAATGTAAGAGCTAGAATTAGAAACTTATTGTAAATTAGATAACACACTTAGTGGTGTGCTTATCATATAGGAGATGATCAAAATGCTAGTTCTTCTTTCCTTCCCAAATCCAGTGCAGGTGGGGTAGGGGAGGACTGGATGACAAAGTAGGGTCTTGGGATACTCTTGTGTGTGTGTGTGTGTGTGTGTGTGTGTGTGTTAGGTGAGAGTTTACAGCTCAAGTTAGTTTCTCATATAAAAATTTATACACACATTGTTATGTGACCTTAGTTGCTCTCCCTATAATGTGACTGCACGTTCCTCCTTTCCACCCTGGATTCTCTGTGTCCTTTCAGCCAGCTCCTATCCCTCTCTGCCTTCTCATCTCACCTCTGAACAGGAGCTGCCCATTTAGCCTCATGTATCTACTTAAACTAAGAAGCACACTCTTCATGAGTATTATTTTATATCTTATAGACCAGTCTATTCTTTGTCTGAAGAGTTGGATTCAGGAGTGGTTTTACTACTGGGTTAACACAGAATCCAGGGGCCATGTCTTCTGGGGTTTCCCCAGTCTCAGTCAGACCATTAAGTTTGGTCTTTTTACTAGAATTTGAGTTATGCACCCCATTTTTCTACTGCTCCATCAGGGATTCTTTGTTGTGTTCCCTGTCAGGGCGGTCATTGGTGGTAGCTGGGCACCATCTAGTTCTTCTGGTCTCAGGCTGATGGAGTCTCTGGTTTATGTGGTCCTTTTGTCTCTTGGGCTAATATTTTCCTTGTGTCTTTGGTGTTCTTCATTCTCGTTTGCTCCAGGTGGGTCGGACCAATTGGTGCATCTTAGATGGCCGCTCACTAAATTTTAGGTGTCTGTCTTGGGATGCTCTTGAGAGGATGCACAGTGAAAGGACCAGCTGCTATAAGCAGTCCTGAGACACTAGTACACATATGTCAGATACAAGGGTATGCAAAAGAAGGAAACATACAGGCCACTACTGGAAAAAAAAAGGAACCTGTTGTAATCTAGTCGATTCCAACTCATAGCAACCCTATAGGACAGAGTAGAACTGCCCCACAGGGTTTCCAAGGAAGAGCTGGTGGATTTGAACTGCCTACTTTTGGTTAGCAGCATTAGCTTGCCATAGCTCTCAACCACTGAGCCACCAAGGCTCCTTATAGGCCATTAACCAAAAAGCCAAACCCACTGCCATCGAGTCGATACTGACTAATAGCGAACTCATAGGGTTCCAAGGTCGTAAATCTCTCTGGAAGCAGACTGCCACATCTTTCTCCCGTGGAGCTGCTGGTGGTTTCAAACCACCAACCTTTCGGTTAGCAGTCGAGCACTTTAACCACTGCACCACCAGGGCTCCCTAGAGGACAATAATTCAACTACAGAAAGAGAATGGAAACAGATGACATATATGGCAAATTTGAAAAAGCTATTGCCAACGACTAAAAATACCTCCAGGTCTGCCTTCCTGCCTTTCCTGAATCTCCTCACACACTGGCTTCCCACGGCAATCCACTGGCGTCCATCTTGTTTCAGGTACTTTGAATTTAGTAGGCAGGCTTTAAATATCCAGTTCTAACACATCAAGTCCTCGAGACTCTGCTTCAGGCATCTGTCCACTCTGCTCGGTGCCTCAACCTGGGCAAATGGTACCACACCTTCAGTCCAGCCCTAGAACAGCGCTGGCCCAGTCTACAGAGCAGTGGAAGTGCTGAACCCACATTCTCCAATACTTGCCTTCAATCCAGTGTGAAGTCTGAAGGAAGAATTAACCATGTGCTGATGTCAGCAGTAGGTTTATTGTGACCACAAAGGAACAAGAGGTATTTTTTCTTTACCCAATCCCACCCTTACCACATCATGTCTTTAAGAGGGTAGTGAGATAAAAGCGTTTTTCATTCTGGAGATGAAGCATCTTTTGCTCCAGGGGAGAATTAACAGACTTTTGTTTAAAGACTCTAGTTGGTCCTAGAACTATAGAGCTGGATTGCCCAAGAGGCCGTGGGCCCAATGGATGGGGATGGAGTGGGGCGGAGGGAGTGGACCATATTCTTATAGTGCAGTTCCAAGTGGAGGTCCACCTGTATTGAACCGGGTTTAGGTGACCACTCTGTAAGATGCACAGAGCACACGTGTCCAACACGTGGTAGAGGACAAGCCTTGGAGAGCAGCATCAGGGAGCAGAGGAGTGTATTGATAAGCAATGGTCATAGTTATAGGCTTTGGATGATAGACTATCCTCATCATGCCCCGTTTTCCTGGTATCACACAAACCTGAGGTCTCTCAATTCTTAATAATAATCGTCAGAGTCAAGATCAAACTGAGGCTTCCTGGACACTTGCTAAGAGACTGGCATTGTTTTAAGCACTTTACCTGTATGACGTCATTAGCCCTCCACTACGACCTTACCAAGTAGGTACCAATACACTCATTTTACAGATGAAGAGACTGAGGCACAGAAAGGTTAAGTCATGTGCCAACATCAGACAGCCATGTAGTGAAGGGGCCAGGGTTCTTCCCCTGTCCTAATCCAGAGCCCAGAAGGCCCATAGTGGCTGATGCTGGACCTTCCTCCAGTCAAATGGTGGAGGCTCGGAGCTACATTTAAATTGATTTTATAAAAAGTAAATAACTGTTATGGTTCATACTTTAGAATATCAAAGAGCAATTTTTACTCACTACACCATCCCTGAAGAGAGGTTGTGTGCTTTATTTGTACAATTATAGTTTGAGCATACCTGTCATGATAGTAGGACTGCTCACACTCAGAAGTGTCTGTGGAATAAAATCTCCACATTTTCTATCCCTGGGAGACATGGAAAAAAGAAGAAATACTCTCTCCCAGAGGCAGAAAACCTGTTTTTATTAGTCTGAAGGGTATTGAAGAGAATTCCATGGAGAAAAAACAAAACACAATAAAACTTTACTTTTTATTTGAATGAGCTTCCTTTTTTTTTTTTTTTTTTTTTTCATTTTGAATTCTTCTCTTGGACAGACACAAATTCAACCGCTTTACCACTTAATTTAAAATGTAAGTAGGAACGCTGGTATAACTGGCAGCTTTTCAACTGAATTTCCATTATTTCTATAATTTATACCACTAGATCCAAGATGGGTGGCACAGTCAGTTAAGAATTTGACTACTAATTGAAAGGTTGGTGGTTTGAACCTACCCTGAGGTGCCTTGGAAGACAGGCCTGGTGATATGCTTCCAAAAGTCCACAGCCTTGAAAACCCCATGGAGCAGTTTTACTCTGCACACGTTGGGTCGCCAGGAGTCAGAACCGACTCAGCAGCAACTAACAACGACAAGACTCCTAGATCCAAAGTTCAACGTCCCCAAATATTCTGATAGACATTAAAAAAAAATTTAACAACCTTTATTTTTTAGAACAGCTTTAGATTTACAGAAATAATGAAAAGATGTTACAGAGTTGTCATACACCCCACATCAGATTCCTTTATTATTACCCTTTTATATGGTTAATTTGTTACAATTAACAAATATTGGTACATTATTATTAACTAAAATGCTTACTTTATTTAGATTTCCTTCGTTTTTACGTGATGTCCTTTATCTGTTCCAGGATCCTATCCAGGACACCAAACTACATTTAGCCGTCACGTCTCCTCAGGCTTCTCTTGGCTGTGAGCTTCTCAGACTTACCTTGTTTTTGATGGCCTTGGCAGTTTTGATGAGTACCGGCCAGTGTTTTATAGAATGTCCCACAGTTGAGTTGGTCTGATGTTTTTCTCATGCTTACCCTGTAGTTTGGGCTTCAGGGGAGAAAGATCGTAGAGGTGAAGTACCATTTTCATCAGGCCATAACAACGGTACATACTATCAATGTACTTATCACCGTTAATGTTGGCCTTGATCACCTGGCTGCTTTGTCAGGTTCTCCACTGTAACATTACTCCTCACCCCCCACCTTCCTGTATTCTACACTTTGGAAGGAAGTCACCATGCCCTTCCCATACTTAAGGAGTGGTAGTTACATACCACCTCCGTGAGGGCAGAGTATCTACATAAATTATTTGGACTTCTCTTGCAAGGAAGATTTTGTCTGCCCTGTGTGTTTATTGGACCAGAATGTTTAAGATGTAGAGAATTGGAAGGACAACAGTACAAATTAATGCAATGAGCAATTACAGAATGAATGAAAAAGAAGGTTAATCGAAGTGGGAATACCAGAAAAACACACATCATGAGACTTAATAAAATGCCCTCAAACTAAAAACCACCGTGTAAAATATGTACACTAATACAGATAGCTATTATTGTTATAATTGTTTGAGTGTCTACTCTGTGTAGGCACAGTACCAGGCACTTTATATACGTTATAGCTTTCAATGGAAACCCTGGTGGTGTAGTAGTTAAGAGCTACGGCTGCTAACCAAAAGGTCAGCAGTTCAAATCCACCAGGCACTCCTTGGAAACCCTTGGGACAGTTCTACTCTATCCTATAGGGTCGCTATGAGTTGGAATTGACTGGACGGCAACAGGTTTGGTTTGAGCTTTTTTTTTTTTTTTTTATGGCTTTTGATCTTCACTTTCAGAGAAGAAATCTGGGCCAGAGAGGTTAAGTGACTTGCCCACAATCACACGGTCACACAGCTAACAAAAGGATGGAACCAGGTCTCAAGGCCAAGTCTGTCAGAATCCATCATCCTTGCTCTTACCCTCTAAAGACACATACTAGGGGATTCTTTGATGCCAAGTGGAATGGGTAAATACAAATCCACAACAGAGATAAATGTGGGATCAGCTTAGCTGGGAGGACTCAGCATGGATTGACAAAGTAGAAGTGCACATTTTATCATTTTAAAAATAAAATACTGCCTTATGGCAGTAGAGTAGAGAGAAAAAGGGCTTAAAATTTTATATATATATATATATAGAGACTATATGTACATAAAACACATATATAAGTATACATGACATATATAAACTACGTATACATATGGAGCCCTGGTGGCACAGTGGTTAAGAGCTATGGCTGCTAACCAAAAGCTGATTTCAACTCATGGTGACCCCATGTGTGCCAGAGTAGAACTGTGCTTCATAGAGTTTTCAGTGGCTGATTTTTCAGAAGCAGACCTCCAGGCCTTTCTTCTGAGGTGTCTCTGGATGGATTCAAACCTCCAGCCTTCTGGTTACCAGTGAGCATATTAACCGTAAGCACCATCCAGGGACTCCTATGTATAAATAGATATATATTATTTTTATAAACCATATTCACATTAACTATTTATATATATAAATATATATAGGGAAGAAAGGTCTGGTGATCTACTTTCAGAAATTAGCCAATGGAAACCTCATGGATCACAACAGAACATTGTCCGACTTGTTTGCTTTGGACATCAGGAGGGATCGGTATCTAGAGGAGAACGTCATGTTTGGTGAAATGTAAAGGGCCCACCAGGGTGTGGGAGACTTAAGGTGATATAGGTTGGCACAGTAGCCACAGCGATGGACTCGAACCTGCCAGGGATCATGAAGATGACGCAAGATTAGGCAACATTCTGCTCTGTTGTACATAAGGTTGCCATGAGTCTACGTGGACTTTACGACAGCTATCTATGTCTGTCTGTCTATCTGTCTATCTGTCATCTATCTATCATCTCCATCCATCCATCCATCTAGCTAGCCAGCTAGCTATCCCATATATACATATACAATCCATTTATATAAATAGATACATACTATATATCTAAACCATATAAACATACACCATTCATTTACATATATCAGATAGGGAAGGAGGAAGGCATGTTGACCTCTAGCTCAACTTGCCTAGTGTCTTCCCCACAAAATCATTTAGGGAATAGAGAGACAATAACGGGAGGGCAAAGACACAATCAGAAATTTTACAAACCACTAAATCAAGAGACTGCGATTCCCGCCTGGGGAAGCTAACAACGAGATTAAGTGGATTAGTCTCCTGTACTGGAATCCGGGGACCGCGGGGCATGAGCTTTTGTTGTGGCTTACTTACTCAGCAGCAACATTATAGTTTTGCACCTCGCAGCAAAATTATAGTTTTGCATCTTCCAGAAACATACGGGCTTGTGTCCTTCCGCAAACCAGCCAGAAAGAGCAGCGCCTGGCACGCCGCTCCCCCTGCACCGCCCTCTGATTTCGGGAGGTGGCAGAGACTGACATTTTACGGAGAGTTTGCGCAGGGAACATGTTGGAAATGAAAAGGCAAGCGGGCTAATCACAACTGTAATTTCTACGCTCGGGAACCAGCTTCTCGATGGCTGACAAGAAGGAGCTGGAATTAGGAGCGCTGGCATGAAACCCTGGTGGCGCAGTGGTTAAGAGCTACGGCTGCTCACCTAAAGCTTGGCAGTTTGAATCCACCAGGTGCTCCATGGAAATCCTATGGGGGCAGTTCTACTCTGCCCTGTAACAGGGTCACTGTGAGTCAGAATCGACTCGACGGCAACGCGTTTTTTTTTTTTTTTTTGGTTGTTGTTGTTTTTGGCATAAATTCTTGGAGACCAGGAGAGGAGGACAGCTTTCAGACAGCGCTGCTCCCAAACTTCAGATGACCGTGTTACCTGGTGGTGGTCAAAGAGTCCTTTCCATGTTGCTTCCCTCTTGGTGCTGAGGGTACCAGCAGCAGCCCGTGGAATTAAACTCACAAACCACCCAAATTGCTGGTTTCCCGAAACCCACAAGCAAACTCCCCAAAGCTGGAGCACTGGGTGGATAAATCCACAAAGTATGACTCACCAGAGTTAACAGTTTACATTAGCAATCTACAATAAATAATTAATATAGCCCTAGGAGCTATAAAGTCAGTGACATGGTATCTCTCCCTCGCTCTAAATGGAACTCCAGATAACCTGCTTGGAACAGTAATGTGTTCACAGTATGTGGGAATTAACTGCTCAATATAATAAGTACTATTGAATATCCCATCTCCATAGAGGGGGGAAGGGCAACTGCCACCGAAAACGGGGTCAAAACAGTAACGGAGGGATGCAAAAAAAAAAAAAAAAACCCTCTTTTCTTGCAACCTTAAAACGTTATAGGTTAAAATAATCTTCAAGGGTTTAAAATACAGCAATTAAATCTTTCCATTGCTGTTTTCCAAGACCGCACCTCGGAAAACGAGGGCCTAAGACCATACCACGCTAGCCTTGCTAATAACACTCTGTGCAAAATCTCATTAATTCAGCCTAGCTCTTCAGATCAGCCACTAAATCCTTGTATTGTCACTCATCCACTGGCCTTTTCCGGATTTCCACAACCTAACTAGCAGTATCTCCATGGAAACCAAGCAGTCCTGCTTTGCACAGCCCGGAACTTTTTGTTCCTGACAAAGCTTGACAAATCACATGCAACGTGGAGAGTTTAACATAGCGAACTAAATCCTGACCCACACTTAGAAATGATAAACCCAAGCATACCAGCTTTATTATAAATGATTTCCTTACAAGATACTTAACCAAGCCGGTGAAATGCTGAACCAGACAAGTTTCAAGAGCAAGGTGCTAGGGGGTGGGAGGGGTTTGAGGGGAGCGGGAGGCAAATAAATAAATAAATAGCTAGATAGGTAAGGAAGAACCCCTGGGGTGTTCAGCTGTTAGATGTTTGCCGTCTGGTTTCCTGTCTAACTGATGTCAATTGAAAGCAACCAGAGGAGAAAAAGACCAGGAGGAATGCTATTTCTGTGTGATCCCTAACCCTAAAAATGGCCTTCCTTTCCCACTCCAAGTAAGAAAGTGAAATACCAAATCCATTGCCTTGTTTTCCCTCACCCTTGCACAGCATGGGCTTGGGAATCTAACAGGTCTTTGTCCTGGTGACCACCTTCTGGCTGTTCAGTCAGGTTGTGTCGAGTTTGTGGTTCTGGAAAACAGAGGCACTGCTGGTTCTAGCAAGTCAGCTGTCCTCACTGGGGAAGGATGCTGAATTCCCTCACAAGGGCAACCAAAGGACATGGCAGGGTAGACGGGAGGGTTCTCAGGGTCCCATTTCTACCTGAAGTCCCAGCGTCTCCCTTTGTTCATACCTGTTTACCCAGCAAGCCTCACTTCTCCTGCCCTCCTCATCCAGCGTTCTGTAGAGGAGATGGCGCCAAGATTGGAGGTGTTCCCCACAGGGGGCGCTGTTCCCAGAGGAAGGAGCAAGTTGAGCAGAAGGAAGGTGCACATCTGAGACAGAACAGCAGGAACAGACAAGGACTCCACAGAGAACAGGAGCAAATATTCTTGTCTTTAGCTTTCCTTCTTTACAGAGTTGGTGTCATAGGCTTACGTGAAGGCAGAATCATGACTTATAAACTTTTTCCTCAGCCTTACACAGGCTTGAGCACTGGGCCAGTCAAAGTGAGGCAGCTATACATTCTGAGGCATGAAGGGCCCTTCATGGACTCTTCTGTCTTATTGCTGCTTTACTGCCACTGATGAGGCTTCTTGGGGGTAGATGGGAATGAGAACATAGAACAACCCTTAGTTAGGGAAGACACACGAGGGTGAGGTACCACCACCCTTAGCCCCTTCAGTCTCCAATTTCCCTCTTGTCATCTCTGCAGTCCAACAGGCCAGTAATGGTGAAAGGAAAGGGCACAAGGGTGGGGGAGGGGACATGAGAAACACCACAAGTCTTCGATTTCATTCTGTCTCTTCGGCCTGGGCCTTGACTACACATGGAATCACGCTAGGGATGTCTGTGAGGGTCTAAGATCAGGTCTACCTTCTTTGGTTCATCTTGGTTCTTAGACTTGCAATGTTTTAATTAATTTATTTTTTATTTTATTGTACTTTAAGTGAAAGTTTACAATTCCAGTTAGTCTCTCATACAAAAATTTATACATACATTGTTATGTGACCCTAGTTGCTCTCCCTATACTGTGACAGCACACTCCTCCTTTCCACCCCTGATTTCCTGTGTCCATTCAACCAGCTCCTGACCCTCTCTGCCTTCTCATCTCACCTCCGGACAGGAGTTGCCCATTTAGACTCATGTATCTACTTGAGCTAAGAAGCACACTCTTCACAAGTATCGTTTTATGTCCTATAGTCCAGTCTAATCTTTGTCTGAAAAGTTGGCCTCAGGAAAGGCTTTAGTTCTGGGTTGACAGAGAGTCCAGGGGCCATGCTTTCTGGGGTTCCTCCAGTTTCAGTCAGACCATTAAGTCTGGTCTTTTTACTAGAATTTGAGTTCTACACCCCACTTTTCTCCTGCTCCATCAGGGACTGTCTGTTGTGTTCCCTGTCAGGGTGGTCATTGATGGTAGCAGGGCACCGTCTAGGTGTTCTGTTCTCAGGCCGATGAAGTCTCTGGTTTATGTGGCCCTTTCTGTCTCTTGGGCTACTACTTTCCTTGTGTCTTTGGTATTCTTCATTCTCCTTTACTCCAGGTGGGTTGGGGCCAATTGATGCATCTTAGATGGCCACTCGCTAGCTTTTAAGACCCCAGATGCCACTCGCCAAAGTAGGATGCAGAACATTTTCTTAATAAACTTTGTTAACACTTGCAATGTTTTAGAAGTGCCATAAAAGTCATAGCATTCAGAATGCTTGACCTTAACTAACCAGAGAGAACTAGATTAACCTTCATGTTGTCAACAATGTCTGAAATCTCATTATCCAGGAACTTGCCAGACAATACCACTACATGTTTGCAATGGTGGCCATCCTGGATGCATTGCACGTGATCTACAAATATTTGCTAATTAGCAGAACTGGTTCTTGTAAGATCCCACAGTTCGCTATGACTATCAAAGCAAGAAGCTTAGTCTCATTTCCAACATCAGTGAACTTCACCATACTCTTTGCCTTTGAAAGTCAAGAATCTGTGTAATGATAATAATAATAATAATAGCAGCTAGCTATTATTGAGTTCTTAATAATGCCAGGTGTTCTTCCAACTGTCTCACATGTGTCAACTCATTTACTCCTCAGAACTATCATATAGAGAAAATACTATTACTAGTCCTATGCTGGTTGATGTTCAAACATTTCAGGAGGTAACATAAGATCAAGAACTGATGGTACTTTAAGGAAGAAGTCCAAGCTGCGCTGAAGGCACCGGTGAAAAACAAGGCTCCAGGAATTGACGGAATACCAGTTGAGATGTTTCAGCAAAGAGATGCAACACTGGAAGCTCTCACCCTTCTATGCCAAGAAATTTGGAAGACAGCTACCTGGCCAACTGACTGGAAGAGATCCATACTTGTGCCCATTCCACAAAACGGTGATCCAACAGAATGTGGAAATTATCAAACAATATTAATGACACACACAAGTAAAATTTTGTTGAAGATCATTCAAAATCAGTTGCAGCAGTACATCAACAGGCAACTGCCAGAAATTCAAGCCGGATCCAGAAGAGGGCATGGAACAAGGGATATCATTGCCGATGCCAGATGGGTCTTGGCTGAAAGAAGAGAATACCAGAAAGATGTTTACCTATGTCTTACTGACTACGCAAAGATATTCGATTGTGTGGATCATTACAAATGATCGATAACACCGTGAAGAATGGGAATTTCAGAACACTTTAATTGTGCTCATGAGGAACCTATACATAGAGCAAGAGACAGTTGTTCAAACAGAACAAGGGGATGCTGCATGGTTAAAGTCAGGAAAGGTGTGTGTCAGGGTTGTATCCTTTCACCATACTTATTCAATCTGTATGCTGAGCAAATAATCAGAGAAGCTGGACTATATGAAGAAGAATGTGGCATCAGGATTGGAGGAAGATTCGTTAACAACCTGCCATATACAGATAACACAAACTTGCTTGCTGAAAGTGAAGAGGACTTGAAACATTTACTGATGAAAATCAAAGACCACAGCCTTCAGTATGGATTACACCTTAACATAAAGAAAACAAAAATCCTCACATCTGGACTAGTAAGCAACAGCATGATAAATGGAGAAAATATTGAAGTTGTCAAGGATTTTATTTTACTTGGATCCACAATCAACACTCATAGAAGCAGCAGTCAAGGAATGAAACCATGTATTCACTGGAAAAATGTGCTGCAAAAGACCTCTTTAAAGTGTTAAAAAGCAAAGATGTCACGTTGAGGACTAAGGTGCCCATGACCCAAGCCATGGTATTTTCAATTGCCTTATATGCATGTGAAAGCTGGACATTGAACAAGGAAGACCAAAGAAAAATTGATGCTTTGGAATTATGGTGTTGGCGAAGAATGTTGAATACTCCATGGGCTGCCAGAAGAACAAACAAATCTATCTTGGAAGAAGTACAGCCACAATGCTCCTTAGAAGCAAGGATGGCGAGACTTCATCTCACGTACTTTGGACATGTTATTAGGAGGGATCGATCCCTGGAGAAGGACATTATGCTTGGTAAAGTAGAGGGTCAGCGAAAAAGAGGAAGATGTTTAACAAGATGGATTGACACAGTGACCGCAGCAGTGTGCTCAAGCATAACAATGATTGTGAGGATGGCACAGGACCGGGCAGTGTTTCGTTCTGTTGTACTATGTTAGTTAAGCTCTCTGACTCTCAGTACTTTCACTGAGCAAAATGAAGTTAATAATATAGGCATGTTGTTGTTGTTAGGGGCCGTTGAGTCAGTTCGGACTCATAGCAACCATGTAGGACAGAGTAGGAATGCGCCATAGGGTTTCCAAAGCTGGAAATCTTTATGGAAGCAGACTGGCACGTCTTTCTCCGCTGGAGTGGGCCGGCAGGTTTGAGCCACTGATCTTACTGTTAGCAGCAGAGTGCTTAACCATCGGTCCACCAGAGCTCCTCAGACAATTACTGTTCACTATATCCCAGGTACTGTTCTAGCTTTACACGGATCATCTCATTTAACCTTCACAACGACCCTGAGAAGCCTGCGCTATGAGGCTGACACTACCGTTAGCATTGTTTTATGGGTGAGGAAACTGAGGTACAGACAGGTAAAGGAACTCCCTCAGAGTCATAGAACTAGTAAATGACAGAATCAGATTCAAACCCAAGCGACATGACTCCAGAGACTTCTGTCAGCTAGAACTCCCATTTCTCTGATCGTTCCAAGCAAGATGGCAAACAATTTTCCATAGAACCGTTATTCCACGCAAAGATTTTCTTCCTGAATGCCCCCACCCAGCAGAACAAGAAACGTCTGGCATTACTTTTTTTTTTTTTCCTTCTAAGACTCCTTTTCAGACTTTTTACAGAGGTGTCCAGAACACGTTGAGGTCAGTGGCTGCCCTTCCTCAGAAGAGCACACACAGGGATGCCCGTGAGTTCCGCTGAGCCCCGCTGCTGGCGCAGACTTTGGGAAATGAGACAGCGCTCACTGGATAGAGGGGCACTGCCAATGCTTAGGGACCTAAAATTAGACCAACCAGCTGTGTTTTGGTTTTGCAGGCACGTGCACGGCTGCTTCATTCTTGAGCACGGCCGGGTGTTGAAATGTATGTGAAACCGGCTCTCTGAAGTGCAGGGAAAGCTCAGAAATCCTGCACCTTGTCTTTTATTTCTTGTTTCTCTCCTGAGGCCCAAACTTCTTGTTTACGTCCAGGAGAATGACATTTCCTCTCTGTCCATGTTCCCCTTTTCTCCACTGCCTTCACCCTTAAGAAATCCTGGTAGTCTCCCTGGAGCCTGAGCACTGAGCATGTGATTCCCGTTCTCAGTTTTTGCAAGTCCAGGCTCTCTGCTTCCTGGACCACAGCCCCTTCTGGACTATCCAGCCTGCTGTTGTTGTTGTTGTTAGCTACTGTTGAGAGGACGCCCCAGTCATGGTGACCCCATGCACAATGGGATCAGACCACTGTGATCCACAGTGTTTTCATTAGCTATTTTTCAGAAGTTGCCAGACCTTTCTTCCTGGTCTGTCTCAGTCTGGAAACTTCACTGAAACCAGTTCAGTATCACAGTAACTTGCAAACCTCCACTGACAGATGGGTGGTGGTTGTACTGAGGTACATTGGCCAGGAATCAAACCCAGTCTGATGCATGGAAGGTGAGAATTCTACCACTGAACCACCAGTAGACCTCAACAAGTCTATTAGGCTTAGCAAATGGGGACAAAGGCTCAGCCCATGGTGGTCCAATAACTGGTTCTTGGCGTAGGAGTGGGTAGGAGTGGGGCATGGGCACAGAGGAAAGAGGACCTGGTGTACATATCCCAGGTGAAGGAAGGTCTGTCTAATGTAGGCAGTCTGAGAAAGCAGGAAGACAGCAAGCATGGGGCTTAAACCATAAGGATCAGCAGCGGAGAACCGGCAAGATGAAGTAGGGATCAGCGGCAGCACCTAGAAATAGTCCCAGAAGTATCTGACCCAGTGGAGTGAGAACCTTCTGTAGCAGCTATGTAGTAGAACTTTCTGCAAAGATGTAAATGTTCTATTACTGTGCTACCCAAGGAAATAGCCACTAGCCACATGTGGCAGTTGGGCACCTAAATGTGGCTAGTGTGACCAAGGAACTGAATTTTTAATTTTAGTTCTAGAGTTTTACATTTACATTTAAATAGCCACCTGTGGCTAGCAACATTGGGCAAAAATAATTGGGCAACACCGTGGGAAGAGGAAGGAGCTCGGCCAGTGTGCACATGAAACCCTACAGATTAGAATCCAGTGCCTGGGGCAACTTCAGGTTCCCATTCCAACTCTCTGTCTCTGTACAGGAGCACACCAGAGTCATCTCTAACCTCTTTCCTGGTGGCCTCCTGGGAAGATATGTCCATTTTACCTTCTGAGCCCTAACGCTTCAAAACTAGATAACCTTGCTACGAGGAGATCGTTGGAGTCCTTGGGAGGTACAAAGTGTTAACACGAGTTTGAGTCTTCCTGGGAATCTAGTTGATCAGTGAAAAATCACAGCTCGATCAATGAAAAATCAGCCATTGAAAACCCTATGGAGCACAGTAAGTCAACTTGACAGTTACAGGTTATGGAGCTCCTTCATGACCTGAGCTCAGTGTTGCCTGTTAAGATGAAGCCCATTTCCCTCAGTGAAATCTTCTGTTTTGCAAGCAGTCCTTCTTGCCCAAGGGCAATGTCCTCATTTTGGTTGCATATCCACACTCCTCTATCAAATGTCCACCTCTCACCACCTACACCACCCAATTCCAAGGCTTTATCATCCCTCACCTGGACCTCTGCAGCCTCCTAACTCACTATCCTGGTTCCACACATGACCTCCTACAATCATTTTCCACCAAGAAGCCCGTGTGATCTTTTAAAAATCTGAATCTGCACCTCTTACTCTTCTGCTTTAAATCTTTCTGGAGCTTCCCACTGTGTGCTCAGTTCCTGCCCACCTCTCCATCTGATTCATCCTGCTCTCCCTGCCTATCCCTTCAGTTCCTCCCTGTTATGTCAGCCCGATCACTTCACACTCTCCAAACTCCGTGAGGTCAGGGTCCTTGTCTCTGTACAGAGTGCCTGGTACATAGAAGGCATTCAGTAAGTGTTTGTTGAATGAATGAATGAATAGTGGATTAGGACACCAGGGCCATAATAGGTGTGCTGCATTCATGCCTTACTACTACTAACAGGGAGCTCTGGTGGCGTACTGGTTAAGAGGCTGGCTGCTAACCAAAAGGTTGGCAGTTCAAATCCACGAGCCGCTCCTTGAAAACCCTACGGGGCAGTTCTACTCTGTTGTATAGGGGCGCTATGAGTTGGAAACGACTTGACAGCAAGGGGTTTGGTTTTTGGTTTTGTACTACTAAAGAGTAATGCCGGAGCATCTCCCTTCAAAGTACTCAGTGTGCTTGGAAGATGTTTTTACATTAATCCTGAAATGAAAATAAACAATGTGCATTTTTAGGGCTGAGCCATACACCAGAAAAGAGACCACATATCTTAAGCCTGTGACTCCCCTACAAAACAGTGTCTTGGCCTTGGGTCTTACGATGCACCCTAGTAGCCCCTTCCCAGCCCTGGGTACATACAAAGATTACCATTGAGGAACTCGAGTCTTCATAGAGAAAACAGAGCTAGAGTGGGGCACCAAAATCTCAAATGAACCAGTATAAACCTTTGTAAAAAAAAAAAAAAAATTCCTAAAATGAAACAATAAAAATAGCACAGTAAATAGGTGATAGATGGCGTTCATCCATTCTTAATTGAGAATATGGCCCAGGTACAATTTTCATTTACCATTCTTTGCTCGCTTCAAACCCTCGAGAATCTTCAAGTCCCACAGTTTCAATGATACTATGACTGTGAAGAGGCTTTCTTCTTCTGTGCCTGTCCATGCTCTTTGTGTTTGTCTGATTTTGTGCCTTGTAGTTGTGGATGTCCACCAGCCAGGTCCTGTCCCTCGGGGCTCACTGTGGTCACACAGATGGGCTCATCTGCTTGATCTAGGTGAGTAAAGCTGGGGGAAGGATTTAACTAATACAAGCTCATGACACCACAGAACATTTTTCAAATCCCTTTCTTGGTACACAGAGTTATACGCCTTTAGTTCTTTAGTTCTGCCCCCAGTAGCCCAGCACTAGGTCACAGTGGAGGATGGCAGAATGCTCCACCAAGCTCTGCCAACCACTTGCATCACTGGGGATTCCTCAACCCAGTAGACCTCAGGGGCCCATGCTCAGTCTCTGCTTCACTGTCCTCAGCTTCCTTTGACTTCCTTGTGACGAGGTTGCAAAAACCTCTCTCGGCCCAGCTCTCCACTTACCTGCCTTTACGCTTCCCTGCCACCAGCTCTTACTTCTAGTTGATTTTATCAGGGACAACAAGACATTTGTGAATATTCAAATTAAAATTCTGGTGAAAAAGGTACATTGGGGGAAAAAATCTATACATATTCGAATTTCCCATAAAGGGAATTTGCTACTGGAGGAAGTGGGTGGTCAACTGAAAAAGCCCTATAGGCCTATCCAAACCACTTTCTGTGTATTTGTGTTGTTGTTCATTGCCATAAAGTTCACTCTGACTCTTGGTGACCCCATGTACAACAGAACGAAATGTTGCCTGGTCCTGGGCCATCTTCACAAGCATTGGTATGCTTGACTCCACCGTTGAGGCCGCTGTGTATTTTGAGTGCCTCCAAACTAGGGGGCTCATCTTCCAGCACTATCTCAGACCATATTCTGTTGCAATCCATAGGGTTTTCACTGGCCAATTTTCAGAAGTAGATCATCAAGCTTTTCTTCCTTGTGTTTTTAGTCTGGAAGCACCACTGAAACCCGTCTACCACAGGTGATTCTGCTGGTATTTAAAATATTGGTGGCATAGCTTCCAGCGGCATAGCTTCCAGCAGCATAGCAACCCCCAAGCCACCACAGTACAACAAACTGACAGATGGGTGGTGGCTCTATGTATTTAGTAGGAGTAAATTCTAGAGGATAAGCCTAGAATGAGATCCAAACCTGGCTCTGTGGAGTATTGGGGATGGACTAGAAAAGCAGGATGTTATGGTTGAAGAATAGGGGATGAGATAGTGGCTAATTTTTCCACAAGCTTGTGTGTTAAGGGAAGGAGAAATATAGGCTATAACTCAGGGAAAGTTTACTATTTTCTTAAAAAGGGAGAGGCTTGAGCATGTGGAAGGAGGCAGTGAAGAGGGGGATGGCTGCAAATATGAATTAACTAGAGAAACCACTTTCTGGGGCGAAGGAAGAATATGGGCTCTGACAGCGCTCAGTAGACTGTGGGAACCGTTTTGCACATC
This sequence comes from Dugong dugon, assembly GCA_030035585.1. Classification (NCBI taxonomy): domain Eukaryota; kingdom Metazoa; phylum Chordata; class Mammalia; order Sirenia; family Dugongidae; genus Dugong; species Dugong dugon. The sequence goes on along the minus strand of CM057464.1, from coordinate 6,626,818 downwards.
AGATTATCTTGAGGGGAAGGATGTCTGTGAGCAGGGACTTTGTGCCTGGTTGGTGCAAATGGTTAAGCGCTGGAATACTAACCAGAAGTTGGCGATTTAAACCTCGCCAGAGGTGCCTCAGAAGTAAGACCTGGCAATTTGCTTCTGACAGGTCACAGCCTTGAAAACCCTATGGAGCACAGTTCTACTCTGCACATACGGGGTCGCCATGAGTCAGTATCAACTTGATGGCAACTAACAACAATAACCTCTGTGGGAAGAGAGAGAAAATACAAGGAGAGTAGACAGGGTCTGTCCCTGGACTCATCTGTGCCCTTGAAGGGAGAGGGCCCGCAGCAGAAGCTGAGGGGTGGTCTCCCTAAGGGACTGTACTTCAGGACTCATGTGACAAAGTGACAGGCAGAGTGAGGGAGAGGCCATTTCCTCCATCTCTGCTGAGGTAGGACAGAGTGGAACACTATGCCGTGTTGGCAGCTCATGAATTCTACAGCCGTGAGGGTTTCAGGAGACAGACCCTGAGCAGGGAATCCAGAAAAGCTGTTCATAGGTGCAGTGAGAGGCTCCCACGGGCACCAGGCACAGCTGGGGGGTCCTGTAGCAAGCACCCAGGCTGCCATAACAAGTCCGTGCAACTCCAGGGACTGCTGCAGTGACCTCGTCCCCACACATGTGTGGGTGAAACCTGAAGAAATTGGGATCATACCCTCAGCTCACGCTGGACGTCCAAACGAATACTGTCTTTCATGGACTAGAATGTTCCTGTGTCACTCTCCAAATGGATTATCAAGAATCTTTCAGAGGAGGCTTATAGTAATAGGAATACAAAGTTATTTATGACTTGGATTCAGCAGAGAGCATTTTAACTACTCAGAAAGGCAGAGAAAAATAAGGCAACCACGTCCCACTTGGGGAGAGGAGGGTATCTTCTGTTTTGCTCAAAGGAACTCTAAGGAACCCAGGAGGTGTGGATGACTGTAAGGGATTCTCCAAATCTGATTTAGGTGCAGCTGAAAGTGGACGGGCTTCCACATCAAAAAACCCCAAATTCATTGCCATTGAGTCGATTTCGACTCACAGAGACCCTATAGGGCAGAATAGAACCTCTGCAGACCTCAAAATATACGATGTGAGAGGTTTTCTCCCAGACCATAATGTTCCTTCCATAGCTTTGCTGGCTTTCCTGTCTAACACTGGTCTCCAGCCACCTTGTATGGCTCTTTGATGTCCTTCTCAACTTGATGTGGCACACATCCTGTTCAGCAATCTCCCCCCTTAGACCAGCTTAGCCATCCACCACCTCTGCTCAGAAGCTGGGCTGCCGAGCACTGTTGGAGCCTTACCTCCCCTTTCCCCGCAGAAAGCAGCTCCTCTAGTGAATATGCATTTGCAACCCTCCCCCCTCCACTGTCTCCTTGCTCACCCACCACCTACAAACATGCTTAAGTGTCTCCTTTTTTAAAAAAATAGTAAGCCTCCCCTGGTTGTTAGCGGCTGTTGAGACATCCCCAGCTCATACCTACCCCATGCACAACAGAAAGAAACTCAGCCCGGCCCTGAACCATCCCTATGATAAGTTGCATAATCCATAGGGTTTTCATTGGCTGATTTTAGGAAGCAGATCACCAGGCCCTTCTTCTTAATCTGTCATAGTCTGGAAGATCTGCTGAAACCTGTTCAACATCATAGCAACACACAAGCCTCCACTGACAGATGGGTGGTGGCTGTGCATGAGGATTGACTGGGAATGACAACCTGACCCCCAGAAGGGTCTGCAGTGCTAGCAAATGCTAAAGGGGCTGAACCAATCAAGGAGAACAGCCAGCCCTGCTTGAGCGAAGAGAACAGACCACTAAAATCACTGCCAGAGGCTTCATCAACAGAAACCAGCCCCAAGACCAGATACAGCAGGATCCCACCTCCACCTGGTTACCAAAGAAACAAGGGAGTATCCCCATGATACCACACAGACCCAGAATTTATCTCCTTCACCACTGAGGTCACATAAGCTCCTGGCTCTAGACACCAGTTACCACCATGGAGAGAAGAAGGAGGGGTAGAAACAGCCCATATGATGTATTAGTTATCTGTAAGTGTGTAACAAATTACCCCAAAACTGAGTGGCTTAGAACAACTATAAATATTTATTATCTTTCACAGTTTCTGTGGCTCAGGAATTTGGGAGTGGCTTAGCTGGTTGGTTCTAGTTTGGATCTCTCATGTGGCTGCAGTCAAGATGTTGGCCAGGGCGGCAGTTTTATCTGGAGATCTGACTGGGAATGGACAATCTACTTTCAAGATGGTTCATTCACGTGTCTGGCAAGTTGGTGCTGGCTGTTGACAGGAGGCTTCGGTTTCTTGGGCTACTTGAGTGCCTTCATAACATGGTGGCTGGCTTCCCTCAAAGCAAGAGATCCAAAAGAGCTAGGTGGAGGCAGCAATGTTTTAAATGATTTAGCCTTAGAAGTCACACCACGTGACTTCTGCCATATTCTATTGGTCACACAGACCAACCCTGGTACAGTGTGGGAGGGGACTCTACAAGGACATGAATACCAGGACGTGAGGATTATTGCTGGCCATCCCAAAAGCTGGCTACTACAAGTGAGGAGTTTACTTTTATGAAGAAACACCAGGAAAGTGACTGATTTAACTAGAATTGACTGGAAAGTTCCTGGATGGATCTGATGTTAATAGAAGAAACGGCCGTACCTTTAACTGGAACTTTCCATTTTTCCGGACCTACCTATAATGCTGGGCCTTGAGAAGCAAAGTTGATATCAGTTATTTGGGGGAGAAAAAAAAAATCATGTTTGCCCAGTGCTGAGTTCTGACTATTCAAGTACACCAGTTGTGAGTGTTTAGTTGGGTTAAAGTTCACATTTGACAAATGAGAATGAGTTTGAGGTGCATACTTTTTTTCAGTTCCTATCTCTTAGGTTTAGTTCTTAATTGTTGCTAGTTGCCACTGAGTTGGCTTTGACTCATAACAACCTTATGTACAAACAGAACAAAACACTGCCTTGTCCTGCGCCATCCTCACAATCCTTTGTATGCTGAGCCCATTGTCGCAGCCACTGTGTCAGTCCATCTTGTTGAGGGTCTTCCTCTTTTTTGCTGACCCTCTACTTTACCAAACATGATGTCCTTTTCCAGGGACTGGTCGTTACTGATGACATATCCAAAGTACGTGAGACAAAGTCTTGCCATCCTCGCTTCTAAGTTTTCTTAAAAATGTATAAAGTATCTGGTCTTTCCCTGAAGGAATTTATACTACGGATAAGAAGAAAGAAAAGTCTGATGTGGCCAAGATGCTTCCCCAGAGCTGCCACACTTACTGGTCAGAGGTGAATATATCAGGTGACCACCAGGAGAAGCAGGTCCTCTGATATTCAAAGCTTCAAGCACCAAGAGGGAAATCTTGAATTCTTCTCACTTCCTAACCACCAGGCAGCCCAGGGCCCCTCATATGAGAATCCCACTGCTCACTAGACAAAGCCTGCCACTAAAGGGGGAGAAAAACAAACCAACCCCCTGAGAAGTATCTCAGATAACAGTCCCAGTGGCTTCTGGAGAACGGAAAAATCACCATAGGACTTTGGGGCTTGGGAATGTGTCTTCCTGAAACACGATTCTAATAACATACCAGAGCTCAGGTTTCTAGGATAATTGAAAACTTCGGTATTAATTGGAGTGGGGGGTGGGGGGAGGAGAACAAGGAAACCTTTTCCTTCCTTTGCTGGAAAGTTCACTCTGTGGTTTCAAAGAAACAAATAGTTCAGTGTTTCTCCTTGGGCTTGGAGTAGGGGAGGGTGAGGGGAAATCTGAGTGGAGAGGGGGCTATGCTCTGTTCAGTCAGCCTCTTAGGTTGGCAAGGGTTAGATGCCACAGCTTGGTACGCTGGGGAAGGAATTTCTAAATATTTATTATTTCAAAACTTGAGCTTCGCACCCCGGCACCCGGAGGCTCTGCCACGTGCAGGGCTTTGAACCAGTTCAAACTGGTTCAGTCATGGACAATGAAGCAAAACTGAACAGCCCTGAATTTTAAAAGTTTGGCTGATCCAGAACAGTAACTGGAACAGAAAAAATTAAGAGTTGAACGCTGGAATAGGGAGACTTGGAAGAGGCATAGTGAGTTCTTTCAGGAGCCTGATGCATGAGAGTGGATTATTGCCAGGACTGAGGAGAGTAACACACTCAAAGTGGTGTAGCTGGCCACCACCTTTTAGCAGGACACTGCTGTCTCCAACTGCGCAAAATCCAGTGGGCAAGAGATTTGGTTGCTATGCAAGCATACACTGCCCTTGTTTTCTAAGGGGAAGATTAAGTTTCTAGCAGGGCTTGGACCCATCATTTTTCCCGGTTTGGTTATGGTCCTGGTTCACCCAAATTTTAAAAATTCGAGTCTGTCTTGGTGTCACTCCCTCTGCCATGATTGAACTGGAAAGAGCCAGTTCAAAGCCCTGGCCAGATGCACATGTTAGATTTTCTACAGCAACTGGCATGGCTATGTAGACACTCAATAAACAGTGTGCAGCGATGATGAGATAGAATTGTGCAATTTTTAAAATAACACTGTCATTGTGCACCACAGAAAGAGGACAACAGTCCAGTGAACAGAAGAGAGGACTCAAAATAACATTTCGCATTTAACATTCATTTGCCTTCTAGCTGTATCCACTTAATAAGCACTGGGTCTCTGGGTTATGGGAAAGTTAATCATCCCTCTCCACTCACTCCCCTTCCTTATTTCAAACCACCCTGATGAGGCAGAGGGCTCACACTGGATGACATCAAGAACACTGATTCATAAGAACTTCTGAAAGACTCTTAAGAGGGAGAGTGGAGGATCCAGGATATCTTGACCTAGAGCTGACTTCCCAGAGGGCCTGTGGTGTGGCTTTAATCTTTAAACCAAGTATTTAGGAGCCCTTCCCTGGGGTATTTACCAAGATATCTGTAAGCTTTACATGGCATGATGTGAAGCAGCAAGACTGCTGCCTCACTTTTCTTATCTGTAAAGTGGATATATAAAAATTTAATGAAAAGATATCTGAAGTACCCGACACAGTGCCTAGAATGAAAAATGAAACTCCCTTCCCTAGCCTTATCTCTACAATGAGGAAAACGTTATTTGTCTTACAAAGTTGAAGATAAAATGAAAACTTAGAGAAACGTAAGTATAGTATCAGATATATAGGAGAGCTAACGTGATGAGCTTGAGAAATTACTGTTGTTGTTACTGTTGCTGTTATTATTAGTCTCTATCTCTGTAGTCTCAGAAAGGAGTATACATATTTTATCTACACTCCCCCTGCCCCTGCGCTGACACACACCCCTACTCTCTCAAACATCTTTGTGACTCTTTGAAATCTTGAGTTCTGGACTTGCTTTCCCATGGGGAAGTTAATAGCTTTTCACTTTGTCATAGATTGAATAGTGTCCCCCAAAAGATACCTATCAGCTTGGCTGGGTCGTGATTCCCAGTATTGTATCATTGTATACCATTTTGTAATCTGATGTGATTTCCTTAAGTGTTATAGATTTACTCACTATGATCTAATAAAATGGATTAGCAGCAGTTATACTGATGAGGTATACAAGATTGGATGGTGTCTTAAGCCAGTCTCTTTTGAGATATAAAAGAGAAGTGAGCAGAGACACATGGGAACCTCATATCACCAAGAAAGCAGTGCCGGGAGCAAAGAGAGTCCTTTGGACCTCAGATTCCTGCGCAGAGAAGCTCCCAGACCAAGGGAAGATTGATGACATGGACCTTCCTCCAGAGCCAACAGAGAAGACAAAGCTCTTCACCTGGAGCTGATGCCCTGAGTTTGGACTTCTAGCCTACTAGACTGTGAGAGAATAAAATTTTCTTTGTTAAAGCCATCCACTTTTGGTATTTGTGTTATTGCAGCACTAGATGACTAAGACACACGTATTTCAGATGGAATCCCTGGACGATGCAAATGGTTAAGTGCTTGGCTACTCACTAAAAGGTTGAAGGTTTGGATGAAAATCCTACGGAGCAAAGTTCTACTCTGACATACATGGGGTCGCCATGAGTCGAAATCGACTTGACGGCAAATTGTTTGGTTTTGGTTTGGTGTTTAAAGATAACTGACACCCAGACTTTCTCTCAGCTAGGGGATTTAATCTTTGCATTGAATAGGCAGACAGGACTGACCCTAAAGATGAATATCCAGAGGCTGGGAAGGAAGTAGGGAGTGGAAGGGGAGGGGAAAAAAATCACACCGCACCAATGGCAGCAGAGGTGGGGACTTTGCTTCAAGGCAATACCTGGGAAGTGGCAAGACTTTACACAGCACCAGCTGAATGGTTATCTTTCTGCTTTGTGGCCCAAGAGGCCTCAGTGCAGGTCTTTGTGTCATCAAGACATTGCCCAACTGATTTGAAGCAGCAACATATCATCCCAACACACCACAAATGAGCGGCAGTGAAAATGGCGATGGCCGTAGACAAAGAGCTAAGAAGGCTCCCTGTCCCTGCTTTCCTTGTCAGTTCATCTCTACCCCGTTTTGGAACCCCCAGCCTATGAATAATCCAGAAGTCTGGAAACTTCCATAACACAGTCAGTCTTTCATGATGGAAGAGTGTTAATATTTCTGGTGGCACAAGGGGTGGGAGGTGGGCAGCATGAGTTTCTGCTCTGCTCCTACCTCATCTGATAGACACCCGTCTCCCAATCTTATCCTATCATTGGTTCTGTTCCCAGGCTTCCTTCCTGCTTTGTGGCCCAAGATAGCTCAGTGCAGTTCTCTGCAGCACCAAGCCACTGCCCAGCTGATGTGAAGCAGCAAATCATGCCAACATATCACAGATAAACCCAAGAGACTGAGCATGATCCCCGGGGCCAAATATCACAGCTTGCTCTCTCCCCATTTCCTGATGTCCAGCTCCCTCTTCGTCAAATTTTCCCCTCCCATGGGGACACTCCATATTTCAGTAAGACAATGCTGGGAAACCCTTCAGAGTGTAACCTAAACTTGAGATCAACAGTTTGAAATCACAGCTCCGCTTCCAGGACTGCGGTTTTTGTGCCAAATCCTAAGAAAGAGACAAATGAGAGCGCGAGGGGGAAAGAAAATGGTATGTGAGAACTTGATTGATGCTGAACATCTGACCGAGCTCCTGTGTGGGTCATGCTTTTGTCCACAAGGATACTCGTGGTCCTCCTTTGTTTTTGCACTTGTGGAATATTCCTATTTATATCTGCTGTGTTTTCAAAAAACTCCAGAGGGGATCCATTGTTAAGAACACAAAGATCACCACAGGGCCGGATGGTTTACCAAGTGAGCAAAATGAAGTTTCCATCACTACGCGCAAAACAAAGAGCTTGGAACAGAAACGGAAGCTGGTTTGCACAGAATGATGCATCTGCCTTTAAGCTCTCGAGGCTGGAGAATCGTTTATAGAGTTTCCTTAGAAGCCTCTGTGGCAGTGTTATTAGATTTGTCTCAAGCTTGTTGAAAAGTATTTATTAGAGGCCTTCTTGATCCTTCCTCTGTCTGATATGTCGTAACTTTTATGACATAGAAATAACCAAAATGAAGAAGCAGAGACAACCCGGAGATTATTTGCCAGTTCTCCAAAGACTGCCGGCCATTTCCACGAGGAGCAAGCTGAGTAATTTATGAAAGCAGAAGTAGTCTGTGGGAGTGAAATAAAGCCCTGCGTGCTGCTGCAGTCATAATGAACAAAATAAATTCCATTGTTATGCAGATTGCAGATGTTCTATGAGAGCTGTCAGTGTGTCCGGGAAAATTTATTCCCCGTTTCTGATGCTCGAGACAAACAATTCCACGAGATGAAAAACAACATGGAAAGAGAAAGTCGAACCTGGTTTTCTGTCTTCTCTAGGAAGTTTTACTTTACGTGTGAAGCGGTGTGCTTCCACAATAGTGCCTGATTAGCCTGGTTTTTTTTTTTTCTGCAACAATACACAGTGAAACTTTTTGTTTTCTCACAGTTCTGCTGGTTAGAAGTTCAAATCAGGGTATCGGCCATGTCAGTTCCTCCTGAGGGCTCTGAGAAAGGAACTGTTCCACGTCTCTCTCCTAGCTGCTGGTGACTGCCAGCAACCCTTGGCATTTTTTTGCTTCTTGTAAATGTATTTTCACAGGGTGTCTTCCCACTGTATGATGCTGTCTCCGTGTCTATTCTCATCTTTTATAAGACACCATATAGGGTTGCTATGAGTTGGAATCGACTAGACTCGAGGGCAATGGATTTGTTTTGGTTTGGAAGGGATTAAGACCCACCCTACTCCTGTATGACACCATTCACTGATAACATCTAGAAAGAAAAACTGTTTCCCCAAACATTCAGAGGGACAAGGATTAGGACTTAAATATATCTTTTGCGGGGGGAACCCAATGCAATCCACAGCACAAGGAAAGACTCTTAGTTTGGATTATTTTGAGTGTTAGGGTCTATGAAGCTACAAGAGAAAATAAAATATTTGCTGTTTTGTTGAGGTCTGTAGAGATAATTCTATTTCCCTCAGCCTGCATGCTTGCCTCCCCCATTAAAGAAATCAGAAATGACTTCTCTCCAGCGTCTACCAGTTACATATGGCTATCTACCCTCCTGCCAGCTACAGCAAACACTGCCAAAGGTCTCAGATTCCTGACTGTATCCTGAAGGAGCAATCTTCCCTCACCTCTGTGTCTGGTTTTGCTAAAATTTAGAAACTGCTACAGCTCCTTAGACCATGCCAAGGAGTTATACATTGAGGTCTCCAAGCTATCTACAATTACTTGTCTTCGCTATGCTCTGTAGTCTACTGAGTCCCACTGGTAATTTGACCATAAACTATATCTCTGTCCTTCTATTTTATTTTATTTGGTGGGGGGAGGGCAATTCCTCACCAGGAATTACTTTCTCATTAGATGACTTCATTACAACTGCCAACTTGCTTTGTGATAGAAACCTTTTAGGGAGCAAATATGGCTGTGCTACAATTATAGACCAGTCACATGGATTTCCCTTGGCAATTCTGTTAGTCAGCATCCCTGCTGTCTGGAATGCACCTGACCTGTCCCTAAATATTACAGGTTGGTACTTTTCTTGGCCTTTTTTTTTTTATTATTATTATTGTCTCCACTGAAAAGCAGATGCGAATATTAATTTCTCCATGCAACATTCAGAAGGAACTGAGGGAGAAGGTAGCTTGCTTCTCCTTTTCTGAATTTCCAAGAAATAATACCAAGCAATAGCAGATTTAAAACAAAAACAGTTGCTATTCAGTCCATCCCGACTTACAGCAACCCCATTGTCTCGGAGTAGGGTTTTCAGCGGCTGGTTTTTCAGAAGTAGACTGCTAGGCCCTTCTTCCAAGGTGCCTCTGGGTAGACTTGAACCTCCGACCTTTCAGTTAGTAGCTGAGTGCTTAGCCATTTGCACCATCCAAGGATTCCAGTAGGTAGGTAGAGGCAATCTATTGTTGCTCAGAAGTATATAATTTACACTGCAACCTTCACTAATAATTATCCAACTACAACTGGTAACAGAGTAAGTAACATAACTTCTTACATTTCCTAAAACAAAGAAAATCGCATGGAGCAATGAGTCTGCAGTGGGGCTAGACTGGTGATCTTTTTTTTTTTTTTAGAAGCCAAGTCACTCTAATTCAAGAGCTTTATTTAGCTTGGGCCTCTCTCACAGCTTCTGCATAAATTTACTGTAAAATCATAAAGACACACATCAAAGGAGAAAGACAACCGTAAAGTAGCTCTGCCACGAAGGATTATATATTCCAACTAGGGCACGCTTAACTCTCTAATTGCTAATTGTAATTTAAATGAAAACATGTGTTTCTTGTTAAATTCATCAACTACATTTTTAAGTGCTACTGAGAACTGTGATTAAGGCGAAACGCACACCTCAGGGTTTTGACGGCCATGGGGGTCAGGCTGTTATGATGTCAGTTGAAGTGAGAGGTCCCTGCTGGGTGTGGAGCTTCCCACACCAGATATTTGGTGGGGGGTGGGGAGCGGATGGAGAGGAGAGCATTTTCAAGGAATCGGGTCAGCCAGGATTCTTTGCTCACCCCGTACTCTGTGTCCCACATGCCTAATTGTTAAGACCCCAAGGAGTTCATTCAGAATCAGCCCTCTTTGGAATCCATCCCTGTGCCTGCCAACAACACTCTGCAGAGTTATAAAATCCTGATGAACTAGAGCACCCTCCCAGGAAAAGAGGTGGTTGCCTTCTGTAAGTACCCCAGTCTCACAGGTCTCATCATTTAAGAGAAAGACATTAAACCAGGAGGTCCTTGTAAAGATCTTGTGTGATAACATGTAATGGACTCAACACAATTGGCACATGGAAGTTAGCTGCTCAGCAAACATTAGTCTCGTTCTCTTACCTGAGGTATTAGTTTCCGAGGGCTGTCATAACAAAATATCAGTTCTGGAGTCTGGGAGTCTGAGATCGGGGATCAGCCTTGTTGATTCCTTCTGAAGCTCTGAGGGAGAATCTGTTCTGTGCTTCTTTCCTACCTTCGGGTGATTCCAGGTGTTCCTCGACTTGCAGCTGCAGCGTCATATGGTGTCCTTCCTCTGTCTCCCTGTCTCTGTGCATCTTCTCTTTTATTAGGAAAGCACTCATATAGGATTAGGGCACACCCTACTCCAGTATGACCTCATGCTAACTTAACAAATGGCATCTTCCAAGACCCTATTTTCAAACAAGGTCACATATACAGGTACAGGAGTTTAGTGCGCCAACATATCTTTTTGAGGGACACATTCAATCCATAACACCTGATTGGCACAAAATTGCTATTAAAAGTTGAAAGAAAACAAAAAACTTCTTCATTCAGCTCTTTTGGGGAAAGGCTCTTCTTAAGCCATAAAAATTTGGAATATGGAACATTTTTTAAGTGTAGTATGATTTTTTTTACCTAGATATGTGAATTAGAATTAATCAAATTATTTTTCATGTTTGTTTTATTCAGCTGATATGAATAATCTGTAAATAGCTTATCAGTCCATGTGGAAAACATCTGCGAAGCGTTTGGGAGTCTCAGGTTAGCGTATGAAATATTTGAAGCACTTTCTCTATGGTATGCTGTGGAAAGTGGACAGCTCTGGAGGCGGGCAGATTTACATTGAATTCTGGTTGCTCTACCCATGAGGTCTGTTTCTGGAAGTTGCGTGACTCTTCTGAGACTCAGTTATTTCAGTTGCCCAATGTGGACAATAATTGTCTGCTCATTTCTTCGAGCATCACGTGTTTAGTTCAAGGTGCAACCAGCCGGCTCAGTCTATCCACAGTGGTAGAGCTAGAGTCCCAGCCCATATGGGGCCTGGGGGATTAGGGTGTGTTTGCTCCTACTGTGACTATGATGAGAGCTTTGCTTGCACAGGGCTGGAGACCTGGAGGGCTGGCCCAAATGTCTAGGTCCTCCACTCCAGACATTTCTTGTTTACATGTTCAGCTATTCTAGTTTACTGCTGGGCTGCACGCAGACCCTGGAGTGTTGGCTCAGAGCAGGCCCTAGTAACTCACAGGCCCAAGGCATTTCCCTTCTTTCCTCTCAGTCTCCTCCTTGGACTGGTAGCTTCTCCTTTGGGCCCTTAAAACACAAAAGATCTGCTTATATCCCCTTTCCTAGACAATGAAGTCCCTGGGTGGTACAAATGGTTAAGTGCTCAGCTGCTAATGCAAAGCTTGACTTTGAGTCTACCCAGATGCACACTGGAAGAAAGTTTAGGTGATCTACTTCTGAAAAATTAGCCATTGAAATCCCTATGGAGCACAGATCTACTCTGACATACATGAGGTCACCATGAGTTGGAATTGACTCACCTGCGGCCAATTTCCTGGACAATAGTGTGGCTGCCCGTTGGCAGCTACATCCAGTGCCTCAGGGGTAACTTTCCCTCCAAAGAGCAATACCTGGTGTTACAGATTGAATCGTGTCTCCCATAAAATATGTGTTGTGAGTCCTAACCTCTATGTCTGTGGTTATAATCCCATTTGGGAATGAGTTGTCTTTGTTATGTTAATGAGGCAAGATTAGGGTAAGGTGTATCTTTTTTTTTTTTCTTCTGTGTTTTAAATTTTATTTATTGTGTATTAGGTGAAAATTTAAGCCCAGGTTAACTTCTCATACAAAAATCTATACACATATTGTTATGTGACCCTAGTTGCAATCCCTATAATGTGGCAGCACACTCCCCCTTTCCACCTTGAGTTTCCTGTGTCCAGTCAATCAGCTCCTATCCCTTTCTGCCTTCTCATCTCACCTCCAGACAGGAGCTTCCCATTTAGTCTCAAGTATCTACTTGAACTAAGAAGCATACCGTTCACAAGCATGATTTTATGTTTTATAATCCAGTCTAATCTTTGTTTAAAGAGTTGGCTTCAGGAATGGTTTTAGTTCTGGGTTAACAGAAAGTCCAGGGACCATGTCTTCGGATGTTCCTCTAGTCTCAGTCAGACCATTAAGTCTGGTCTTTTTACATGAATTTGAGTTCTGCACCACACTTTTCTCCTGCTCTGTCAGGGACTGTCAGTTCTGTTCCCTGTCAGGGCAGTCGGTGGTGGTAGTCAGGCACCATCTAGTTCTAGTCTCAGGCTGACGGAGTCTCTGATATATGTGGCCCCTTTTATCTCTTGGGCTAATATTTTCCTTGTGTCTTCAGTGTTCTTCATTCTCCTTTGCTCCAGGTGGGTTAGGACCAATTGATGCATCTTGGATGGCCACTCGAAAGCTTTTAAAACCCCAGACACCACTCACCAAAGTAGGATGTAGAACATTTTCTTAATAAATTTTGTTATGCCAATTGACTTAGACGTCCCCTGAAACCATGGTCCCCAGGCCCCAACCCCAGCTACTCTGTACCTCAAAGTATTTGATTGTGTTCAGGAAACTCCTTAGCTTTTGGTTTAGTCCAGTTGTGCTGACTTCCCCTGTACTGTGTGTTGTCCTTCCCTTCAGGTAGGGTGTATCTTGAGTCAATCTCTTTTGAAATATAAAAGAGATTAAACAAGCAAGCTAAGAAGCAGAAATGGAGGAAGAGAGATGCCAAGCCACATGAAGACTGCTCAAGAGCAGAAGCTAAAAGAGACAAGCACCCTCCTCCAGAGCCGACAGAAAGAGAGAACTTTTCCCTAGAGCTGGCACCCTGAATTCAGACTTCTAGCCTCCCAGCCTCCCAAACTGTGAGAAAATAAATTTCTGTTTGTTAAAAGCTACCCATCTGTGGTATTTCTGTAACAGCAGCACTAGATAATTAAGATAGAATTTGGTACCAGGAGTGAGGTGCTTCTCTAACAGATACCTAAAATGTGGAAGTGGTTTTGGCATTGGGTAATAGGTAGAGGTTGGAGGAATTTTGATGTGCTTTGTAGTAAGACCCTAGATTGCCTTGAAGAGACTGTTAGTAGAATAATGGCTGACAAAGACGATTATGATGAGGGCTCAGAAGGAAGTGAGGAAACCATAAAGTTTCTATTGTCCTAGAGAATACATATGGCACCAGCAGCAGAATGTTGCTAGAAATGTGGACGTCAAATATGCTTCTGGTGAGGCTTTAAAAGGGAGTAATGAGCATGTGATTATACAATGGAGGAAGGGTGATGCTTTTTCTGCAGTGACAAAGAACTTGTTTGAATTATGTTCAAATGTTTGGTGGAAGGGAGAACTTGTAAGTGAGGAACTTGGATATTTGGCTGAGAAGGGGGCCACATGGTTTCTCTTTGCTGCTTATAGTAAAATGCGAAAGGAAAGCGATGGACTTAAAAATGAACTGTGCAAAATGAAGACAAAACTTACAGATTTGGAAGATTCTGTTGTACAAACTAAGGACACATGTTCTAGAATTTCACCAAGGATGTGGCTACACAATCTCTTGTTAAAGAGATTAAGCCTGTGACTGATGGCTAACCAACTACCACAGCAGAAAACCCATCAACTTAGACTGAAGAGGACAGAAAAAGAACGAAAGAAGAGAATGCTGTCTGACTTTTGGAGATCTAGAGGCAGGAAATAGGCCAAAAGAGCTCCATCTGCTGTCCTCCAAGGAAAGAAAAGAACTATCCCTGGAGCATCTCAGAAATCAGCAGAACTGTTGGAAGGAGCACAGGAAGCAGTCTCAAAGGGTGAAGCCACCACCTCTGGGGTCTCGAAGGGTGGGGCTGCCACCCCTAAGTGTCAAAGGGTAGAATCACGGCCTCCTAGGGTTTTTTCTTTTCCCATTAAGACTCAAGAGTAAGCTCGGATAAGGCTTCATAAAAACCATCCAAACATTCATGTTCTTTAACCAGGGTGAGGAATCCAAGGCTGCAGGCAGAATGGGCTACATAATTTGCAGGACCTGGTTCCCACAAAATGACAATTGTGGGGCTCCTTGTTCAAATATTATCAAGAATTTCAAGCCGGTGGCAGCAGTGCATGAAACCAAGTGCGGGGCCTTCTAAACAAGGGCTTTGTGGGACTGCATGGGTCATGTACCCATGAAGCTGGTCCCAGATACAGGCTGGCAGCACTGCTGACTCCAAACAAAAGCTAGGCTATTGAGTGCACACTCCAACTAAAATGTCATGTGGATTGGGATGGAGGCCCAAGTGTTCCATTTGGCCATTGGAAGTTCACATAATGGTCACCTCCTGGTGGACAAGAGTTCTATGTATCTGAAACCTAGATGTGTTCTCTTCTTCTACCCAAATGACCAGAAAGATGGGCTTTGACTGGAGAAGTGCCATCAGAGTAGACTCCAGGCTGTCTGCCCCAGCAGCTGTCTGCATCCCTATTGATCTGGAGGTCTGCGCTGCTGTCTGGCCTCACCTGCCAGTGACATCTAAGGTGATATCAGGGCTGTTGTCCATCCCATGCCTCCTGTGAACCCAGAGCACAATTCCGAGGACAGCAAGCAGTTGTTATCATAGAGTGTATATCACCCAAATAAGCAGCATGCCTCCAAAGAAACGGAAGCTTGCTTCTTTGAAGTATGTATCTGGATAGCTTTTACATGTTATTTAAAGAAAATAATGGAGAAAATGATGCTACTGAATATATATGATATTTCTCCTATAGAGCATTTTGGCACTGTTTGACAGCCATGGGTTGTGTTGGCTTCTCTTAGGGAAGGTTCCAGTTCTAGACAACATGGGACATAGGTGTTTGCTTGAGCAACTTCATCTATATTTATACCAAACACTGCACAGGATGGGGAGCAGAGTCATCACAGTGAGAAATGAGCATTATCTCCAAAATACACCAGACTTGGGCCTCTCTTTGGGTTCTTCCAAATGGATCAGGAAATGTTTTTGAAAACAGAAATGTCATTTTATAAACAGATCAAAGGCAGCACATAAGTCTTAAACACTTTGGTCAAATTCTAAGTAACTATGTGAAATTACATCCACTTAAGATACTCAGTAATTTTTTTTCAAGGCTAAAATATTTCCATTTGGGTCAATGTCTTGGGAAAAGGATCATTTGCTAAGTTTCCACATCTCCAAAGTGGGTCAACTGAGTTTTTCTCTTGTTTGATTTCTTTTTTCCTACTCAAATTCACAAGGTTTTTGGAACTAACCATACTGAGTAAATGAAGATGAGGCAAGAGGAAGCTGATCTGAGATCTTGCCCAAAGTACCTCTGTTGAATGAGCAAAGAGCATCTGTTGTCCTGTAGTCACTTCCATCCCTTCAAAGTCTAGCTCCAATTTTACCTACCTGGAAGCCAGTTCTGAATATATATCCCACACCTTGAAATTAAATCTCTACCTTGACTGTCCTTTTCTCTTACATTCTCAGATAGGATTATATTTGTTTGTACTTAATCATCCTTTGGAGGTCCCTGGGTGGGGTAAACAGTTTGCCCTCAACCACTAGCCTAAAGGTTGGTAGTTCGGACCCAACCTGTACCATTGTGGAAGAAAGTTCTGGCGATCTACTTCTGTAAAGTTTACAGCCAATAAAATCCCACGGTGCAGTTCTACGCTGTAACACATGGGGTTGCCATGTCTCAGAATTGACTCAATGGCAATGAGTTTGTTTTGTTTTGAGTAATCATCCTTTGGTTTATAAGAGACATTTCATTTTTCTCTCAAGTGCACACGTCATTCACCTTTGCTGGAAGGCAATCTTTGAGAGCAGTGTGAGGCTCTCCCAGAGTGTCTGGGCCAGAGAACATTGCCCCAGTCTCCTCACGGGGATTCTGTTGTCTAACTACCTCTTTCACTATGTGACTGCTTAGTACTGATCATGAAAATAAATGTACTGTTTGATCTGCTATAGGGAAAACTTGATTCAAAATTTGTGAAAATTTTATGCTTGGAGAAATAAATTATGTAAGGATTTTTTTTCATAATATCTGATGTCTCATGTAAAAGATATGCTTGTTCTATAAAACATATTAGGTAAGTACATTGTTTCTAAGCCACAGAGATTGTTAAATAAGCAAAGCCACAATTAATGTATCAGCTATGATAAATGGCTTTAAAATAAACAATGAAATTCTTAGGAGTTTTAAAGGAACGTGCTTGGCAAATGGAAAGAGTACACAATGAAGAGTTAGGACAGGGATGTTCTGGATGCAGGCCGGCACTCCAGTTTCCTTGTCTTAAATAATGGGTGATCTTTACAAGCCCTGTAAGACTTAACATTCTCTGTTGACTTTTCTTTTTAAAAGCTGTTTCTAAGCTAACGAATATATCATATGTCCCTTATAAAAGTTTTAAACAATGCAGAATTAAGTCAAATAAAAAATAAAAGCTCGCCTTTACCCCTCTCTATTACTGTTCTCATCTTCCATAGGGGAAACGTGGGTTCAATTCCCAGCCAACGCACCTCAACACAGTCACCACCCATCTGTCAGTGAAGGCTTGTGTGTTGCTATGCTACTCAACAGGTTTCCGCAGAGCTTTCTATGACTATGAAGAAAGACCTGGAAAGCTACTTCCAAAGGTCAACCAATGAAAACCCTGTGGGTCACAAAGATACAATCTGCAGCTGAGCATGGGGATGGTGCAGAATCGGGCAGCATATGCAGGGTTTAGTTTACCATCATGAATGAGAAGATACAATCAGTCATTTCATTTAATACACGTTGGGTAGAGGTTGGTCAGCAAACACTTCCTAAACGCACGCCATGTACATACGCTCTTCATCAGAGTCAAGCTTGTGAACTGTGGAATCAGATTCAAATCTTATTGCTTAACTCTTGTCTTTCCCCCACAGTTTTGTACAAGTGACATCTAGCTAAAATAAATGCATACTGCAGTCTTAAATAACCAAAAACTAAAAAATAAAAACAAAAACGCAAATGTGTACAGAAGGGCTGTATGTCATGGGGCAAAGATCTTACCCACTTTGTTGTCTTGGTAATAGTGAAGAACTTCCAGGCTGTTGTGTTCCAGAAGTATGCTTCTCTAAATGTGATATTCAAAAATAAGAGCTCATGTCCACAGGAAAATGTTGAATGTTGGAGCTGGAGGGACTTTAGAGATCACGTAGTCTATGGTAGATTGTTACATCAGTAGCCTCCATGAAGCACATCCCGTGTAGCTCCCTCCCACATTGACTCTGGGCTTAGCCATGGGACTTGCTTTTGCCAGCAAGACATCAGCAAATGTAATGCAAAGAAAGACTTGATAAGTGCTGGTGCATTTGGGGCTTGCTCTTTTTGGAGCCCTGCTCCATCATGTTAGAAACCCAGATATCCTGTTAGAGAGGCCATGTGAAGGAGAACTGAAGCATCCTGGCCAAAGCCCTAGCTGACCTCCAGACACGCGAGAGAGGCCATCTCGGACTAACCAGACCCAGCTGAGCTGCCAAAAGGCTGCATCTGCATGAGTGAACATCAGCAAGACCAGCAGAAAAACCATCCAGCTAAGCCCCATTCCGTTTCAGAATTGTGTGCACATAAATGGTTGTGAGTGTAAGTCACTGACTTTTGGTGTGGTTTGTAACATAGTAGATAACTGAAACATAGTCTAACCTCTTCTTTAAGAGATAAAGCAATTGAGAAAGTTGTGTTACATGTATGGACAAAACTCCCCAGCCAGCTCTACAAAGCTCATATAACATACCTGAAGGCGGCACTGACGATGCTCTTTCAACTACCTTCAACAACCACATGGCAATACACTGTAAAAATGCCTTCTTGGTCTCAATATTGCATGGCAGGTTTCTATTCTACACATATTCTCAAATACTACCCTTACTCTTGAATACTACCACCGCCATTACAAGTAAGGAAAGAAGGAACAGAATGTGATAATCACTAGTAGGCAATAATAATTTAACTTTCTATACTGAATTAAAAAAGAAAGAAAAAGCAACTGTCTATAATTCCTAATCTGCATTAAAGAAACATTCTTTCCAGAGTTTTCTCTTTCCAGATGTTCTGAATTGGGAAGCCAGTAAGCTGGTTGGCCCCGTGAGGACCCAGAGCTCAAAGGGAGAGAAAAATTATTTCTTACTTGGGTTGGATATGGGAAAGGTCATTCTGAAGTTCCAGTTTTCTAAGTCAAGTATAGCCTGTCTCTGAGCACCATATATTTTCCCCAACTTGACATTTCCTGACTCACAATGCAAGAAATAATAATGTTACCTTAAGTTTGACTCTAGTGCTAAGTCCAAGGGACACCAAGAAATCTAAGACATATAACATAAGATCTTGAGGAGTTTCCGATCCAAATGGGAAGAGAGATCCACATACCAAATAAGAAAATGACGTAAGTAGGACTTATGTTAGTTTCAGTAATTGTAGCCTTATTGAAATACTTCCGTATGAACTATCTCAAGTCTCCTGAGAGCTCCCTTCCCTTGCCCCAGTGTCCCTGGCTCCTCCGTCAGGCTCCAGAGCCCTCTCACACAGTGAGCGCCCTCTAGAAACCACCGCCATTATGTTTATGTCCATTCTGATTGGTCAGTGACCATGAAGTACAGGTTGTCAAATATTTTGAATATCACCCTGGAGACAAGACAGTAAATGAGTTACAGAGATGCCAGGTGGCCAATAGACTCAAAGGGTTAGGTAAGAAGATGCACCACTACACCGGACTGGTCAAAGGGAAGTGGACTTTGAGCCATGTGGAGAGAAAGGGGGTACAGAATTAGGGTCAGATAAGTACCAGCCAGGGGTCACCTGAACTGAGAGAGAAGTTCTGGTCTGTAAATTTCCAAAATCCATGCCATCTTAAGAAAAGAGAGAACAAATTATTTTCTAAAATAAGGAACAAAAATATGGTTATGGTTATGGATATGGAGACAGGATGAACAATGTTTGTTCAAAGGCTAGGATGCTTCTTGGGAGTGAGATTTCTATGAAGAAGACCAGCAGGTGATATGTTTGAAAACGAAGAGAAGAGCCATAGGCAAAGATCTCATACAATTCTAATAGATTCCGCTTTCCCATGAGTGCAGACTCAAGAGAGTAGATTTTGTAGTGTTTTGTAGTTCAGTATACTTTAAGATGCAGAACCATACTGTTGACATCTTACCAAAAGAGTATATTTTTATAATCAGTGTTGTTGTTGTCTTATGCAGTCAAGTTGATTCTGACTCATGGTAACCCTGTGTGTTAGAGTAGAACTGCTCCATGAGGTTTTCTTGGCCATAATCTTTACAGAAGCAGATCACCAGGCCTCTTCTTCCGTGGTGCTGCTGGGTGGGTTTGAACTGCCAAGCTTTAGGCTGCCAGCTGAGTGCAAATGCTTTGCACCACCCAGGGACTGGCATTACTAGATATACTGGACATTCCACTTCTGCTATGCCACTTTTTTTTTTTTTTAGCATATATATGTATTAAACAAAACAAACCCATTGCCATCGAAGTCAATTCTGACTCATAGCAACCCTATAAAACAGAGTAGAACTGCCCCATAGAGCTTTCAAGGAGCAGCTGGTAGATTCGAACTTTAGTCCTTTTGCTTAGCAGCTGTGGCTCTTAACCCCTGTGCCACCAGGGCTCCTATATATGTATATATGCATATATGTGCATGTATGTGTGTGTATATATGTTTGTGTGTATCTGTATGTGTGTGTATACACACACACACGTATACCCTATGGGGCAGTTCTACTCTGTCTTATAGGGTCGCTATGAGTCAGAACGGACTCGGCAGCACACGATAACATGTAACAAAATGAAAAAATATAACCAGGAATATATTAGTCTTGGTTACATTTTTCCCCCTTCTCGTTGGACCATGACAAGCCCCAAAATAGTGACTTCAGGAGCTGGGCAACTTTGAAGTCAAAGCGAAGAAACCCTTACATAGTGGAGAAGTAATTTGCATGTATGAGATAAAAAGGTGTCCCTTACATATGTTACAGGTTTACTTTAAGCCCTCTAACTTATACTCCAAGGCAACTGTGATTTAATGTTAGTAGTGTAGCAAATCATGATGGATAGCTTTAACTGTATGTTTAAAAGTCATCATATGTTCACGTGCTTAAAATCCGGATATCAGAATTAAACAATTCTTGAAATGTATGAATGTCTCCTTAATATACTCTTTACAAAGCCAAAAAAAATTTTTTTTTGCTGTAGTCTCAGAAGTGACTTTTTAAAAATTTCATTTTAAAACTAATAAAATTTTCACTTGGAAAATGGTCTCTAATTTGAGAAAAGTGGTCAGGGGATGGATCCAAACAGATGTTCAATGAAATTTTGTTTTTACACGTGCCCATGGAGGGTTTGCAGGCATCGAAGGAATTGTCTGACCGACACTCCTTTTCTAGGAAGTCCCCCTCATCCACATGGGTGCCATGGGGTCTGCTGTTAGAGCCACGTGGCAGACCCTGCGTAGGTGCCAGAATCAAGCTAGTCAATGAGCCCCCTCCCCAGGAGTTTTGGAATTTGGGGCTAAGAATGTGGTTAGCTTCTCTCAGGTGGATGAGGCTACGGGCTATAAGACTTGGGAGTCATTTGCTGCCATGTTTCCCACTGTCTCCAGACTTACAGAAATGGAGGAGCCAGTTCGTCAATATTCGGAGGAGCAGAGGTGTGAAGTGGAGGGACTGATGCCATCTCAGCTGTGAGTTCTGGTTGTTCCCCAGGCCCAGCCATGTCCCGTCGTCGGGTCTGAGAGGCAGGCTGGGGTCCTGCTAATGAACTCTCTCTTTCTTTATAAGCTAATTTGAGGGGGTTTCTGCTTCTTTCAACCAACCAAATCCTGTCTAATAATGACAAAAGGAATTGTTCTCTCCAGACAAATTATCACAATCTTGTAATCTTGTACTCTGGAGGAAATTTTACTGTGGTGGAAGGAAAAGAAGTTTGGGACAAGGAAAAATTTGGATGCAATCAACTAGGCAGTTCCATTTCTGGGAATGAATACTAAGGAAATATTCAGCAGTCTAGTGTGCAAAAGATAGCAAATATAAACATATACATATAAGTAAATATATATATAGACAGAGAACGTCATAAGAACATTGTTTATGATCATGGAAAGTTATGTACAATCTACTTGTCCACTGAAAAGATACTGGTTAAATAAATGAGGATACTGTCAGGTGCCATCCAGTCAGTTCTGACTCACGGTGACACAATCTATACACAACAGAACGAAATACCGCCTGGTCCTGCATCATCCTCACAATCGTTGTTATGCTTGAGTCCATTGTTGCAGCCACTGTGTCAATCCATCTCGTTGAGGGTCTTCCTCTTTTTTGCTGACCCTCTACCTTCCCAAGCATGATGTCCTTCTCCAGGGACTGGTCCCTCCTGATAACATGTCCAAAGTGTATGAGACAAAGCCTCACCATCCTTGCTTCTAAGGAGCATGCTGGATGTACTTCTTCCAAGACCTGTATTATACAATCGTTGAAAGTTATGTTATATACCTTTACCTGTTGAAATGACAAGATTATCTATAATATATAGTTAAAAGAGAAAAGGAAGTTTTGCTGAGGATACAAAGGGTGGAGAAACAAACACTACACGTATATGTATATATGTACAGAAAAATATCTGGAAAGATATAATCAAAATGTTAACAGTGCTTCTTGGGACTACGAACATTCTTCACTACTTTTGTGATTTTCTGAATCTTCATTGTTTGCAATGATCATGTATTATGCTTATAACTATATAAAATAATAACAAAACCTCATTGCTGTCAAGTCAGTTCTGACTCATGGCAATCCCCTGTGTTACAGAGTAGAACTGCTCCATAGGGTTTTGTTGGCTGTAATGTTTACTGAAGTAGATCACCAGGCCTTTCTTCCATGGAACTGCTGTGTGAATTTGAACTGCCAACCTTTAGGTTAGCAGCCGAGAACAAACCGTCTGCATCACCCAAGGACACTTAAGATAATAATATAAAACAATAATGCTACAAAAATTCTAATACAAATTAAAAGTTCAACTCTTGGTCTCAGTACAATATGTCTTCCATGAGCACAATACTGCTGATCCTCCTTCTCAGGAGACTCAGTGATGGGAGAATACTGTTGGCCCCAAGTGAGGATAATGTTGGTTTGGATCAACTCACAGGAAGAAGACAAGATGGCAATGGGAAAATCAGACAGGGGAAGTTAGAACTTGAGGGAAAGGTCTTTCTAACACTTATGAGCTCCACCACCCAGGCCACCTACCCCTTATCCCTGCAGACAAGTCTTCACTTCTTTCTGCTTTAGAAGAAAGCCCTCACACCTGTGCTGGGACTTGAACTCAAAGTGAACGTTTTTGACCCATAAGTCAGCCCTTCTGGCAAACTGTTGAAATAGAGTTATGATTTAACTAGAACACAATATGCCAAAGACAAAGTTTTGGCCTGTAGCTGTTAAGATCTGTGAAACAGCTAAGATTATACCCTACTTGCAAGCTAACAAGACAGTGTGCAACAGTTTCATGAATGCTGGCAGAAGACAAGAAACTCTTGGCTCAGAGACAAACAATGGTTTATTTCTCATAGCAATACCAGTATCAGAGTATCATTTTTTTCTTGTGGTTCCTTGTGCCCCAATTCCCACAGGATGATATGAAGAGCCACCAGCTTTCTGTCAGTTGGTCATTCTGTGGTGGCTTGCACGTTGCTATGATTCTGGAAGCTATACCACTGTTATCTCAAATACCAACAGAATC
Organism: Dugong dugon; assembly: GCA_030035585.1. Classification (NCBI taxonomy): domain Eukaryota; kingdom Metazoa; phylum Chordata; class Mammalia; order Sirenia; family Dugongidae; genus Dugong; species Dugong dugon. The sequence continues at coordinate 6,603,745 of CM057464.1, read as the reverse complement.
TCCCATGGTGGACAGGTTTCAGCAGGGCTTCCAGACTAAGACTAGGAAGAAAGGCTTAGTGATCTGCTTCCAAAAATCAGCCAACAAAAACCCTACGGATCACAACAGAATATTAGCTCATAGAGTGCCAGAAGATAAGACCCCCTAGGTTGGAAGGCATCCAAAATACACAGTGGCTGCAACAATGGACTCAGGCATCCAATGATTATGAAGATGGCACAGAACTAGGCAGCATTTCATTCTGCTATGCATAAGGTCACCATGAATCAGAGCAGACTAGAGGGTAGCTTACAACAACAACAATATGAAGAGGGCCACATGATGTCTGCACACATAGGCGATGGCATTGTGGTAGATAAGCCCCGCCGTAGGGAACTTGAATCTTTTCTAATAGGCTGCCAACAGACCATCTCTTCGCCCTGGAGGGAGACACTGTACTAAACAAATCTGCCCTTTGCTTTGGAATGAGATACTATATCTTCTAAGGCTGTTCACTATACAAATATCCTTGAAAAGATAGTCTGGAACAAAATCTGTCAGTTCTTCTGTTTGTAAGACGTGCAGAAATGTGAGAGACTCATGGAGAACTGGTTCCTGCCTGCTAACTTTTCACATTTTTCAAAGCCAAAGGCATGGAGTTCTGCAGGAACCAAGTTTGTCTATTTCTTTGTGAGTTGGTAGAGTTAGCAAAGCCAGCTGAGGGACCATTCTTAACTTTTCTCCCAAAAGGAGAAAGATAGTTTACCGCTGAGTCCCCAGTAGATCAATTTTATGAATTTACTCCTTAAGGAGAAATGCCTAATAGCAGCCAGTGAAGCTATCATTTAGAATGTCCAAAGGGGTACTGCTCAAGTTCTCTAAACAAAAACAAACGAAAGCACACAACCTTTGAAAACCAAACCAAACCCATTGCCATCGAATGGCTTCTGACTCATAGTAACCCTATAGGACAGAGCAGAATTGCCCTATAGAGTTTCCAAGGAGTGGCTGGTGGATTTGAACTGCCGACCTTTTGGTTAGCAGCCAAGCTCTTAACCACTGAGCCACCAGGGTCACTGATTTAAGTGTTCAGAATACTTATTGATTGAAGTGTAAAGATATTTTAGAAATCTAAAAATAAGCACAGGGTGGATGTTGTTTGAAAGGGGGCAGGGGAAACTTCTGGGGTGATGGAAATGTTCTATAACTTGATTCGGGTGTGGGTTACAAGGGCTTGTCATTTGTCAAAACTCATGTAACTCTACACTGAAGATCTGTGCCTTTCACTATATGTAAATTATACACCAATTTAAAACAAAACAAAACACAGCCAACTCTCACTCAGTGGCCCGGGAACTTATCATGGATAATCCAGATATCCTGTTTCATGTACCTGTTTTTTTCTTCTAGGTTCCATTTACTTATCTACCTTTCTGTCATGTTGCATGTATTAATGCCTCTCCTAGACAGAATGCAATGGCGGCTAATGAAGAAGAAATTTAACTTAAAAAAAATTACTGGTTAAATAACCCAGCTTCCTGGCATCCAGCAGGTGCTTCACTATGTGTCTTCTGAAGTGAATTATTTGAAAGTCAAGAGCAAAAGTGGTGGATGGGTGTTGAACACAGGATCACAAAACTGTGGGCCAAGAATGTTTTGGATTTATTAATATATTTGCATTATCTATTACGTTTTAAAGTCATTTTATAGATAGATAGGTAGGTCGGTAGGTAGATGGATAGGTAGGTACGTAGGTAGGTAGATAGACAGACAGACAGATAAATAGATAGCTGCTATTAAGTTGACTCTGACTCACGGTGACCTTATTAACAACAGTGCTAAACACTGGCCAGTCCTGCGTCATCTTCCTGATCACTGGCATGTTCAAATCCATTGTTCCAGCTATTGTGCCAATCCATCTCACCGAACATCTCCCCTGCCCTTGCTGCCTTCCGCTTCATGAAATATGATGTCCTCCTCCAGTGATTGATCCCTCCTGATGATGTGTGAAAAGCAAGTGAATCTAACAATGTTCTGTTGTGATCTATAGGTTTTGGTTAATTTTCAGAAGTGGATCACCAAGCCTTTCTTCCTATGTCTTAGTCTGGAAGCTCCACTGAAACTTGGCCACCATGTGTGACCCTGATGGTATTTGAAATACTGGTGGCATAGCTTCTATTATCACAGCAACACACAAGCCACCACAGTATGACAAACTGAGACAGGTGGGAGAAAGCCATTTTATGGATAGCCAAAAATGCAGGAGATAAATGAATAGGACCTCCACGTCTCACTCCAGTCAGGTAAAATGTTGGTCTGAAATGACTCATAGCAACCCTATAGGACAGAGCAGAACTGCCCTATAGGGTTTCCAAGGAGTGGCTGGTGGTTTACAGGGAATGGCTCCTTACCTTTGATACTTCCTTTGTATTATTGGGAGTGGGCAGGGAGGAAGACAGATGAGCAAAGCACAAAGCAATAGTAGACACTGAAGGTCAGGGTCACAACCACAATAGACAAAGAAGCATTTGGGAAACCCATTCTTAGGGTGATGAAGTAAGCAGCTAGCACATTATCCCTCCTTTTTTCTTATTCTAGAGTCTCAGTCGTAACAAGGGCTCTCTATCCAGGACCTATCTCTAAAGAGCCGGTTAGGGAAGGAGCAAATTATTTCAGAGAAATACGTGTAACTTTATGGTCCCTAGGCTTGCAGAATTTCTAGGGTCAAAACATATCACGTTAAATTTTGCTAACTGAAAACTCTGACTTGCCTAAGCAGGAATTCCGAAGTTTACAGGGTGTCTTAGTCATCTAGTGCTGCTATAACAGAAATACCACAAGTGGATGGCTTTAACAAAGAGAAATTTGTTTTCTCACAGTCTAGTAGGCTACAAGTCCAAATTCAGGGTGCCAGCTCCCAGGGAAGGCTTTCTGTCTGTTGGCTCTGGGGGAAGATCCTTGTCATCAATCTTCTCTGGTCTAGGGGCTTCTCAGTGCAGGGATCCCAGGTCCAAAGGATATGTTATTCTCCTAGCTCTTGTTTCTTGGTGGTATGAAGTCCCCACATCTCTCTGCTTGCTTATGTCTTTTATGTCTCAAAAGAGATTGGCTTAAGACACAATCTGATCTTGGAGACCTCATCAACATAACTGCCGCTAATCCATCTCATTAATGTCATACTGATAGGATTTACAACACATAGGAAAATCACATCAGATGACAGAATGGTGGGAATCATGGCCTAGCTAAATTGATACACATAGGTTTGGGGGACATAATTCAACCCATGACACAGGGTTATTATTCAAGATTCCCTCTGGGGAATATTATACCTAATCTTCCTGGAAGTCCGCTTAAGGACCAGCCTGTCTGCTCTGGTCCTTCCAAGGGTCTGCATGACTTTGTCTCAGAAAGCTACTTGTGGGTAACTTAAATGACCTCATCAAATAACCGATGTCCTTATCAAAGTTTCAGTCTCCATAACTGCTGATCTTTGAGCAGCCAGAGCAATATTGGGGCTATACAAATGTGGTAAGAATGGTTCCTTTCCAACTTCCAGCTATCTCAGGGCCCAAAGCCTAAAGCCTTTCATGGAAATAGCACCTTCAGCCTCTATTCCACCTCCTCATCAAGTCCCCTAAACTAGTCCAAGGGTAGTAATATGAGACAGATGCTGTGCTTTGCCCCATCATCTTTATCTAATATATCTATGTCTACAGGTATATCAACAGGTACATAAGTATACATATAAGATGGTATTACTGGACTGTGCCTTAGTACAGGCACTGGAACTTTCCCATGATGCTCTTGATTTATAAATCACAGACATTCTGCCCATTCCTCTTGAGCAGTGACACCAGGAAGTCGACAGCCAGGTGAGCGTTGTACATGAGATCATTGTCTGTCATCTTCACACAGCCAACAGCCATGGCGAGACCCAGCACCTTCTTTATCAGGAACTTGATCATGGACTTCACCTCATCAATTCTGGCCCCATGTTCTCATTGTGGGTCAGCAGAGAAGGTAATTTGCCAGACTTATTCAAGCCTGGACCCAGGATTCATGGGATTTACTTCATCAGGATTCAGAAGCCAAATAAGCTTCACACTTCTTGGCCAGCTTCTTGACCAGCTTCTTATTCTTGTTAAGTTTCTTCAGTGCCTCAGGGTCTATGTAGGTATATCATCATGAATTTATCATAGTACTTCTGATCCCCATGGACACACACAGAGAACCTGAGGCAGGTGGTGCACTTAAGCCTGATGATGCCTGAAATTCTTCAAGCTGATCTGCAGCTCCACTGTTTCCACAAACTTCCAGCGCTTCCACTGGTTCCCTCATAGGACTTCCTACGCCACCTCTTAGAGGGTATCCCAAGACTTTGCTATTCATGGTTCCTTGTTAGCTGCCATTGAGTCAGCCCTTGACTCATGGGGACCCAATGCACAATGAAATGAAATGCTGCCCAGTCCCGTGCCATCCCTATGATCAGTTGGGGATCAGACCATTGTGATCCATAGGGTTTTCATCAGCTGATTTTCAGAAGTAGATCACCAGGCCTTTCTTCCTAGTCTGGCTTAGTCTGGAAGCTCTGTTGAAATCTGTTCAACATCATAGAAACTCTCAAGCCTCCAGTGACAGATGGGTGGTGGCTGCACATGATGTGCGTTGGCCGGGAATTGAATCCCAGTCTTCCACATGGAAGGCAAGAATTTTATCACTGAACCAACAACAACTACCAGGTCCCTTACTCCCCAGTAACTGGGAAAGAGTCCCCCATTATCCTTGTCTCACACAATTCACAAAACTAGACAAAAATTCCTTCCTCCTCAAAGATTAGTCCAAAGAACTAATGGACCACAACTACCACAGCCTCCATCAGACTGAGTCCAGCACAACTAGATGGTGCCTGGCTACCACCAACTGCTCTGACAGGAATTAGAATAGAGGGTCCTGGACAGAGCTGGAGAAAAATGTAGAACAAAATTCTAACTTACAAAAAAAAAAAAGATCAGACTTACTGGCCTGACAGAGACTGGAGAAACCCCAAGGGTATGGCCCCAGGCCCATAAAACTAAACAAAACTAAAGGGGCACACCAGCCCAGGGGCAAGGACTAGAAGGCAGGAGGGGACAGGAAAGCTGGTAATAGGGAACACAAGGTCGAGAAGAGGAGAACGTTGACATGTTATGGGGTTAGTAACCAATATCACAAAACAATGTGTTTAATGAGAAACTAGTTTGTTCTGTAAACCTTCATCTAAAGTACAATTAAAAAAAAAAAAAAACCCTCCCTCTTCTTTCTGTCCTGCCCTTGCTCATCAAAAGCCACTCAGCATATCAGTCATGCAAAAAAAATTCCCACAGGATTCCCAGCTGAGCAATTCAGCAAATGTTGTTGAGTGCCATCAAGTTGATTCCGACTCATAGAGACCCCATGCGACACAGTAAAACTGCCCCATAGGGTTTTCCAAGCTGTAATTTTAAAGGAAGCAGATCTCCAAGACTTTCTCCCACAGAGACACTAGGTGGGTTCAAATCACCAACCCTTCCATTAGCAGCCAAGGGCTTAACCATTGCACCACCAGGGCTTTTTAATGCAGCAAATAACTGTCCTAAATCCCAGGTGAACACAGCTAGGACCCCTGCTGCACAAGGACATGTCCCAAGAACAGAGCAGGAGAAAGCCGCCTGCTGTCACTTGAGAAAAGGGTTTTCTGACTTGCCTTGCTTGTAGACAAAAGAATAGAGCACAATATCTCAGAGCCTTGAATGCCGCTTCTTTCTGGAAGTTCTCCCCAAACATTCCAGATTATGATTTGTTGAAAGTCAAAAGGCCTTGATGTCATCTGAGCCCTAGGAGTATAACCACAAGGACAACGAGAAAGCACAGTGCGCATGCTCTGCTCTAAGCGCTGTTTTTAGATCCTTACATGAAGTAGGTTCTCATTATTTGAGGTCCAGGCAGGTTAAGTAAATGAATAAGGTTATACAGGTAAAAAGGGCAGAACCTGCTTTAAACCCAGGCGATCTGAAACAGAGTCAAGATAATAGCCATTCAGCTATGGCACAAACTGTTTGTGCTTGACTGCTCACCTAAAATTTGGTGGTTCAAACCCACCCGGAGATACCACAGAAGAAAAGGCCTAGTGATCTGCTTCTGTTAAGATTACAGCCCAGAAAATCCTATGTAGCAGTTCTACTCTGTAACACCTGGGGTCGCCATGAGTCGAAATTGACTTGATGGTAACTAACAACAGCTATCCTCTGGATGAGGCAGTGGTGGTTCAGTGGTAAAATTCCCACGTTACCTGCGGGAGACCTGGATTTGATTCCCAGTCGATGCACCTCGTGCGTAGCCATCACCTGTCTGTCAGTGGACACGTGCATGTTGCTATGATGCTGACCAGGTTTCAGTGGAGCTTCTAGACTAACACCGACTAGGAAGAAAGGCCCCATGATCTACTTCTTAAAACCCTATGGATCATAACAATCTGATCATCAACTGTTCATGAGTATGACGCAGGACTGGGAGACTGTCTTAGTTATCTAGTGCTGCTATAACAGAAATACCACAGGTGGATGCCTTTAACAAACAGAAATTTATTCTCTCACAATCGAGGAGGCTAGAAGTCCGACTTCAGGATGCCAGCTGCAGGGGAAGGCTTTCTCTCTCTGTCAGCTCTGGGGGAAGGTCCTGGTCGAGGAGCTTCTCAGTGCAGGGACCCTAGGTCCAAAGGACGTGCTATTCTCCTAACACTTGTTTCTTGGTGGTATGAGGTCTCCATGTCTCTGCTAACTTCTTTCTTTTATATCTCAAAAGAGATTGATTTAAGACACAACCTAATCTTGTAGACGGAGTCCTACCTCATTAACATAACTGCCTCTAATCCCGTCTCATTAACGTCATAGGATTTACAACACAAAGGATAATCACATCAGATGACAAAATAGTGGATGATCACACAGTGCTGGGAATCACAGCCTAGCCAAATTGACACACATTTTGGGGGGATGCAATTCATTCCATAACAGAGACCGACAGGAGAAGAGCAGCAACACTATCCTGCAGACTCCTGGAAAAATCAAGCTGTGTGGAACCAGTGGCCCAGAGTGTGGAAGGAACAGATACTGAAGCTCATGGTTCCAAAGGCTAGTCTACCTAAGCTCCCACCCCCAAAGAGAGAAGAATCACATGTGAAGTTTGGTCAGGCATTCCCTGGAACAATATGACATTGACACTTGCAGAAGAATGACAAAGTTCAAGTCTGTCCAGTCCAATATCTAATTGAAAGTATAGCTGACAACTGGACAAGCATGCTTAATTTTATTTAAGGCTTGTGTGGTGTTGGCTCTTAAAAGAAGTTGGACACAGAAGAGCTTTTCTCAGACTCCTGAGAATAGCTATGCACAGAGGACAGTGACTGAGGACATCGCAGTACTATATACGTACACCTATCTCACAGTGACGCAGCTTTACCTTTGTTTAGTGGCACCACCACTGTGACAGGGAACAGGGAAGAGAGGAGTGAGAGAGGAAGGGATCCGAGGTAGCAATATACAACGGTTTTTACTTGTACAAGCACTCGCTTCCCAGTAGAGGAGTCAAAAAATATTTGTAAAGCAAAGTGGTACTCTTCAGTTTTAAGAAAGCAAATGACATTTCAAGATGAAATACGTGCAAAGGCTCAGAGAAGGTCCACATCTGAAGAAAGATGAGGGATCTGGTGAGGTTGGTGGGGGCTGTATGGATAGGAACCTGGGAAGGTGGTGAGGCAGCTAAATTTGTAAATGCATTTGAGATGTATAAACCACTCCGAGCATAAGAAATAGATTTTCGGGACTCTGTTTTGATTAAATTAAGTGTGTTCGTGTAATAGAAGTTCCCCTATCCAATCTACCTTGTAGTCATATTGGTCTATTGTCATGGATTGAATTATGTCCCCCCAAAATGTGTGTGTCAATTTGGCTGGGCAATGATTCCCAGTGTTGTGTGGTTGTCCTCCATTTTGTGATTGTAATTTTATGTTAAAGAAGACTAGGGTGGGATTGTAACACCACCCTTACCCAGGTCTCATCCCTGATCCAATGTAAAGGGAGTTTCCTTGGGGTGTGGCTTGCACCAGCTTTATCTTACAAGAGATAAAAGGAAAGGGAAGCAAGCACAGAGTGGAGGACCTCATACCACCAAGAAAGCAGCACCGGGAGCAGAGCACGTCCTTTGGACCTGAGGTTCCAGTGCTGAGATGCTCCCAGACCGACGGAAGACTGATGCATCACAAGGACCTTCCTCCAGAGCCGACAGAGAGAGAAAGCCTTCCTCTGGAGCCGGCACCCTGGATTCGGACTTGTAGCCTACTGGACTGTGAGAGAATAAACTTCTCTTTGTTAAAGCCACCCACTTGTGGTATTTCTGTTAGGGCAACACTAGATGACTAGGACACCTATATTAATAGGTCAGCTCTCCTCTCATACACCAAAACTATTCCACTTCCTCTCACTTGAGACAATGAAGGAAGGCAGAGAGCTTCCTTCTTTCTTATGTTTTCTAATTAAAACTAATCATTAGGGAAGAGAAGGAAGCTGGAAAGAGGCCATGGAAGTCTCTAAGTCCCACAAGGACTCTGCTAAGGTGACAGTAGGACACTGAGGAAATGGAAGCCTGAGGGGCCTTTGTGTGGACTGTTTCTGTCTTGCTTTAATGAGTGTGGCTCATTTTGAAGGGAATGTGGGGCGAAGGAAGAGGCACTCTGCCCCCAGAACCATCCTTCATGTTTAAATAGCCTCAGCACACCTTGGCAGAACAACACTTGACCAAGGGTTGGCAGATTTCTGACCTGCCCCTTGGCCAGAGTGATCAGGCTGCACCGTGTCTCAGCCTATGGCAGCATCAGTCCAGCGCCCTTCTTCCCAAACAGACAGGAATGTGGGGAGGCAGCTGGCCTGGAGAGATCTCAGAAGGGTAAGGCTCCCTTCGAGAGTCCCTCCCTTTGAGGCCTTTTCTCTTGCCTTTCTCTGTCTGTCTAACGGAAGCCCAGGAAGGTGGCCTGGTAGTGACTTTTTTTATTTTTTTATTGTGTCTTGTCTTTCAGTGTTATGTAGCCTGTGGAACTCATGCACAGGGTGGTGACGTGAAGCAGCTGAGGCGTTGGAATTAATTGGGCCAGGAGCCCCCAACCTCTGTGGGCTCTTTTTGTGGGTTTCCTCGCTCTCTCCCAGCAAGTCCTGTGTCTGAGGGATGCACCAAGTCCTTAACATTGACATATTTGAAAGGCACAGATGAAAGCTGCTTCCCTGGACCAGCCTAATTGGAGAGAATTGCCTTTTAGAGGTAAGGGATGGGCCTAATAAGTAAAGGGGGAGGGTGCAGAGAGGAGGGGCCTGGTGGGCCTGGAGGCTGAGGGTTCTTTTTTATGAAAATGTGGGCCTCCCCACAGTCAGCCCTCTTCAGCTGCTGCCTCACAGATGGACCCTTTAATTGAATTTCCTTACAGGCCTGAGGGAGGGAGTCATTTCAGGTCAGGAGAGCTGCGGAAGTGAATCTGACGGCTTTAGTTTCTTTTCTGTGGGAGCTGAGGGGCAGGTGGGGTGGTTGAAGGCCTTGGGGTTTTCACCTTATGCTTGCTACCCTCTTCTGCCTTTCAAGTCACCTGGATTTTTTTTTTTTTTTTCTTGTTTACAAATTTCCCCTTGGGATACTTTGCTATTTCTTGGCCTGAGTTTTCAGGAGGGCATAGGGTTGGCTTGGAGGAAGATAAATTGGAAAGGAAGGGGCTTGTTTGATTCCATGCCATTCAGCAGCCCTTGACTGAGCATCTGGTATTTGCCTAGGTCTGTACTCTGTTCTGAGGACATAGTGAGAAGTGCAAACACATGCCTTACCTTCTGAGAATGTATACTCGATCAGGAAGGATGGGCTTAAAAAGGAAAACAAAATAAACAAAACCAGGTAAATAATAATAGTTCTGAACCGAACTCTAAATTGGAGTAATTAATTCTAAATCGTTCTAAATTGTTCGAGTCAACCGTGACTCGCGGCGACCCCGTGTGTGTCAGAGTAGAACTGCACTCCCTCGCTGATTTTTCAGAAATAGATCTCCAGGCTTTTTTCCAAGGAGCCTCTAGGTGGACTCAAACCACTGAACTTCCACTAGCAGCTGAGTATCTCATTGGTTTGCGCTACCCAGGGACTTCTAAATTGGATAGGAAGTTCTAAATTGCGTATGATGAAGGACCGAAACGTATGGGTGATAGAAAACAGTCTGGCAGTTCCTCAAAAAGATAAACACATGACCTAGCAATTCCACTCCTGGGTGTCTACCCAAAAGACTTGAAATCATGGACTCAAGGTACTTTTACAACAATGTTTATTGAAGCATTATTCACAATAGCCAAAAGATGGAAACAACCCAAGTGTCCATCAACAGATGACCCAACAAACAAAATGTGGTACCTACCTACAACTGAATATTATTCAGCCATAAAGAGAAGTGAAGTTCTGATCCATACTGCTTCGTGGACGATCCTTGAAAACATTATGCTCAGTGAAATAAGTTAGACACAAAAGGACAAACATTGTATATGGTCTCACTTATAGGAAATATCTAAAATAGGCAAATGTATGGAGGCAAAGGAACCCTGGTGGTGCAGTGGTTAGGAGCTATGGCTGCTAACCAAAAGGTAGGCAGTTCAAATCCACCAGCCACTCCTTGGAAACCCTGTGGGGGAAGTTCTACTCTGTCCTATAGGGTCGCTATGAGTTGGAATCCACTCAACAGCAATGAGTTATAAATGCAAAAGTAGGTTAGCAGTTTCCAGGGACTGCAGGGTGGTGGGGAGGGAGGAATGCTTAATTATTGCTTAAGACGTACTGAGTGTCTGTTTGGGGTGACAAAGTTTTGGAAATAGATAGTGGTGATTGTTGCATAGCATGGTAAATGTAATGTCACTGATTGTACACTTAAAAATGGTTAAACTGGAAAAAATTCACATATATATATATTTATGTATATGTAAGGCAACTACACCAAATCTTGGAGGGTCAGAGGTGTTGTAGAGCATGTGATCTTGACGATCTGCGGATTGGCTGGTGAAAAAATGCACCTGTAGAAGGCTGTACACCTTTCTCTACCCAGGGGAAAAGGAATAGAGCAGGGAATCTTCAAGAGAAGAGAAAAGAAATAAGATGCAGTTCTCTATCCCTTGTGAAAATAGCAAGGGTGTGCTGTGACCAGGTTTCTGAAGATGGCCAGCAACTGCTGAGCGAAGTATGGATGTCAGGAGCAGGCGTGCAATTCTCAGGAAGGCCATGAAGAAGTCTGAATGCCTGCTGTTCAACATCTTCAACCATCTTAGCAGGACTTCATGAGATGGGAAAGTTGGTGGCATAAAGGGGAGGGACATTTATTACCTCAAAAATCGGGCATTGGTTTGTTCACTCATCAACATTTGTTAAGTGCCTACCGTATTTCTAACTATTTGTTAAATCCTGGAGATACAAAGTCAACTATCACATAGCCCCTGAAGCTTACAGGAGGAAAGAGCTATGTAGGCACACTTAATTCTGTTAAATAGTATTTTATAGCAAGAAAATGTATTTATTGAAATTTAGGCGAAGAGGACTCAAAGGACATGGTAACCAAGGGAAGAACATTAACTGTCTCTGTGTAACAGCAATCCTTAGATACAAAACATTTTAACAAAGCAGGAAGTCCATACCTTTGTCACTGTGGCCCTTCATGGTAGCCACATGGGGCGTGGAGATTGCATTTGGCCCAGCAGTCCTTCTCTGGTATCAGGGGATAGAGACTGAAGCTATTAGGGGAGATGAGGTGACGAGGGGAGATGAGACCAGAACTGTGCTTTGAAAGGAGAGGGTTTGATAGAAAGAGAAGGAAGGTTATTCTGAGTAGATCACTACTAACAAAGGAGTAGATGTGGGAATGAGAATACACAGAGAGAGAGAGAGGAAGAGATGGGGGGAAGGAGTGAGAGAGAAAGAGAGAGAGATGGCTAACCTACTTGGGTAGAGGGATCATGTCCGTGAGTGATGGGAGAGTTATTCAGGCAGGCGAAGCAGAACCATCCAAGGTAGAACATCATCAGCATAGGGAATTTAGCTATTCCTTCAAAAAAAAAAAACCTTTATTCAAGTTCCCACTATAGTTAGGCACTTTCATACTGATTACTGTCACCGTCATTGCTGCCGTCATTGTCATCAGCTCATCCCCACATAACGCCAGTGAAGTAGCTAATATTATCCATTTTAAGGATAATAATAACCAGTTGCTGTTGAGTCGATTCCCCATGTGTATCAGAGTAGAACTGTGTTCCAGAGGGTTTTCAATGGCTGATTTTTTGGAAGTACATCGTCAGGCCTTTTTAGAGTCATAAGTGACTCACTCAGGGTCACACAGCTAGCAAGTCAGGGTGGTACTGAGATCCACACACCATCTCCTAGACAGGGATTAGGACAACAGGGTCATGGCCAACATCCTCTCAGGCACTACCGCAGGTCATCTAGATATTTTTCCAATCCTCAGCTGGGAACTCCCAGGAGTCCCTGAAGATACCATCCCAACCCATGGAACCAATCAAGCAAGGACCCCGGTTTGTGGCAACCAGCAGGAAGGTGAACAAAACCTGCCAGACAGCATACCAAAGACAACAACAACAACAACAAACCTGTTGCCATTGAGTCGATTCCAACTCATAGCAACCCTACAGGATAGAGTAGAACTGCCTCATAGGGTTTCCAAGGAGTGCCTGGTGGATTCGAACTGCCGACCTTTTCGGCTCTTACCACTACGCCACCAGGGTTTACTCTTAACAAATAGGCCACATCCCAGGCAATCCTCTAAGGCCAGCCTGTCTCAATCTTTTCCCAATAATAGGTATCATTTAAGTGTCTATTATGCCACTTGCTGTGCTAGGCACTTTACATTCATTATTGTAATTAATTCTCACACCAACCCTTGAAAGTAAGAATGATTATTCTTTACAGGGAATGACAGCTCTGAGAGCAGCTGAGCTGCAACTCAAAAGCCAGGTCGGCCTCCTGCCCTTTCCCTGACAACATTGCCTTGGGAGCCCTCCACCCCTGCCAAATTCTTAGAGTTCAGATCCAATAAACATTTGTTCAGAGATCAGTTTACACCACCTACTGCAAGTCATACCTTGTCTCCTTTATCTAAGAAAAAAAGAAATCAGTGAATTTATTGATTCATAAGGAGTTATACAGTAGGATCTCTGTATCTGCGTGTTTGGCATTTGTGGATTCAACCAACCACAGATCGAAAATATTTGGGAAAAAAAAAAAAAAGAAAGGTCCAAAAGGCAAAATTTGAATTTGCCGCACACAGAGCGCTACGCTGAATCCACGTGGATGAAGTGATGTGTAAGCATCCCCTGCTGTAGCCTCCCGCCACTTCACAGCTCCTCAGTCTTTCTCCAGCTTTCTTGCTGGAGCATTGTTCGTTGTGTTGTGTGCACTTTTGTTTCTGTGAAAAAGTGGCCTCTAAAAAGCAATGTGGTCAAAGCAATCCCTCCAAGGCTAAGTGTGAGGGGTCAAGGAGAGCGAGAGGAAGGAGTTGACTCAATGACACCTAACAACAACAACAATTCTTTGCACAGTGTCCTGTGCATTGTTGGATATTTAGCAGCATCCCTGGCCAATTGCATCCCCCTCCCATTAGTGATCAAATGTCCCCTGAAAGACAAAATTGCTCTCCATTGACAATTGTTTTTTGTTTGTTAGTTTATTTTAAATTCTAGTGTGGAGAAATATGTATTAAAAAAAAATTGCCATTTCACCCATTTTTAAATGTACAATTCAGCGACATCGATTACATTCAGCGACATCGATTACATTCACAATGTTGTGCAATCACTACTATCCATTTCCAAAATTTTTAATCACTCTTAACAGAAACTCAGGACTCCTTAAGCAATAACCCCACCCCCATTTCTTCCTCTCCTCATCCCTGGTAATCACTAATAAACTTTGTTCTCTGTGCATTAGCCTCTTCTGGATAGTTCAGTTAAGTGGGATCACACAATATCTGTCCTTCTGTGTCTAACATGTCATTAAGCATAATGTTTTCAAGGTTTATCCATGCGATAGCATGTATCAGAACTTTCTTTCTATTTATGGTTGAATAGTATTCCATTGTATGGATACACCACATTTTGTTTATCCATTCATCTGTTGATGGACACCTGGGTTGTTTCCACCTTTTGGCTAATGTGAATAATGATGCATTGAATATCGGTGTACCTGTATCTGTTTTAGTCCCTGCTTTCAAGTCTCTTGAGTGCCTGACTGGGTTAGATGGTAGTTCTATGTTTAACTGAGAACCACTGTTTTAAAGCATGAATTGGTGGCTCTAAATTGATGAATTGGGACCATTTGCCTCTAGCTCAGGCTAGCACAGAGTCTGCAGGCAATCTTTGACAGCTTTGATTCCGGATCATCCCAGGCTGTTCTGCCCCATCTGCCTGGAGTTCTAGCAACAGGGTCACACTTAAAGGTTGACCCTCCATGGAGCCAAAGCATAGCAATATGAACTCTGCTAATGAGGATCCAAAACAGAATTCATTGCCCCAAAACTGAGCCTGGGGTTTCTGGGGTCAATTTCTTTGGGAACAGCTGCTAGTAGGCATAAATCCCCAGGAGAAACTTTACAAATTCTGTCTTACCACTAATTAATGTGTAATCTTGGAAAGTGACTTAACCTCTCTAAGCTCGGCTTTCTTGTCTGTAAACTCAGAATAACAGCACTTCTGTTACACGGGTTCTGGGCAGTGGTGAGGATTAAGCTGGATGCTAAATATAAAGCTCCCAGTCCTGTGCCAGGCACATGTCATTGTTGTTGTTGTTAGCTGCCACTGAGTCGGCCCCAACTCATGGTGACCCCATGCACAACAAAACAAAACACTCCGTCAGTCCCGTGCCATCCCCATGATGAGTTGCCGATCAGATCACTGTGACCCTTAGGGTTTTCACTGGCTGATTTTTGGTGGCAGATTGCCAGGGCTTTCTTCCAAGTCAGTTTTAGTCTGGAAGTTCTGCTGAAACCTGTTGAGTCTCATAACAGTACGCAAAACTCCACTGAGACAGATGTGGCTGTGCTTGAGGTGCATTGGCTGGGAATCGAACCAGGTCACCTGCGTGGAAGGCAAGACTTCCACCACCGAACCACCCATACCTCAGCCAGGCATATGGTAGTCTTCCTAAATCTAAATTGTTTTTCCCTCACCCTTATCTCACCAAGACAAAGACAGGATTTTATTTGGAATAAAGCTAGCAAGGAGTGTGAAACAAATTCCATCAAACAGAGTCCTGATTATGAATGGGTGGTTGCATTTCCTGCCAAGCATGATGTTTGGGCTTGGCATAGTCCGATCCCTTTGGGACTCCCCAGGTAATCACTCTTTGACCATGTGTGCAGACCTGTTGGGTCAAGATCGCTGTTGGAGCCCTCGTGAAAAAAGGCGTTGGCCATCTGCAGGTGTCTGCTCTCCGATAAGCTTGTCAACTGAGGCTTTTCAGAGCCTGACTCATCTGTCAGGTGTACAGGTGTGCACGGGCTCAGCTTACATCCCTGAGCCAGGGTCATGGTTGCTGGGATGGAGGAGTATTCCCCCAGGGATGGAAGCTTTTATCCACCTGAACACCAACCTGCTGCAGCCTGGAGCCTGCAGAGGTCGATGAATAGATTTCTCTTTGCCTTGATTTGAAAACCAAGAGCCAGAGCTCCAGCAAAGATTGTATTGCTACGTTCCCTGGGGAATCAGGTTGAGGAGGCTGTTGGTAAGAAGAACCTGGGAGGTAGATGTTAGCTGCCTGTTAAGCCTGTATGTCCTAGAAGGCATGACTGCTTAAGCAGAGCATAGGTTATTCCGAGGCTGAACATTTCTTTTCTCTTTTCACGGGCATTTCTCTGAATATTGAGAGAGAAAGAGAGAGGACAAGAATGGAATAAATGAAAGTGATGCTCGAATCCAAAAATATTTCTAATGGTTGCAACTGGAAAAATCATTTTGATGGAAGATTCCAGAAGGTAAAGCTTTCAGATTTCATTTATTCCTGCCCTGTTCTCGCTCCCCATCAGCAGGATCCTCTAACAGTGGGTGTGAAATATTCTGTATATGGCAGCTTGCTTCTTCTGGGGTTGGAGGCATGATCACTAGGACAAGGAGTCGGCCTTCGGAAGTGGGCTTCTCTCTCCCGTTGCCCGAATCAGCATTAGCATTCCCCGCAATAGCTAAGGAGGAAGAGCAGCCTCGGTCGCCAGCCTTTCTCGTGACCCAGCTGGGCTTGAGGGCCTTGCTGTGTGAAGCTCCTGCAAATTGCATAATTGGAACACAGACTCCGCTGGGCTAATGAGGACAGGACTTCCGACAACCCTGTGACAAAATCACTCTTCAGCCAAGGAATAATGGCAGGTGAAGTATACAAAAATTCAAAAGTTGAAAATAAAAACGTTTGACTTCCCTGGGAAAACAATGAAGCTAGCTACCCAGAACCCACCTGAATGTTGCCTAATAGTTAAGAGCATAGACTCTGGAGTTGGTTTTGGATTCAAATCCTAGCTAGCTCACAGGTAAGATTACTTACCCAATCTGTGCCTCAGTTTTTACATCTGTAAAATGGGAAAAATAATGGTACCTGTCTTAGTTTCCTAGGACTGCTGTGGCAAAGTACCACAATCTGGGTGGCTTTAAACAACAGACACTTATTGTCTCAGAGTTCTGGAGGTGAGAAGTCCAAAGACAAAGTGTTGGCAGGACCATGCTCTCTCTGAAGACTCTAGGTGTCTTAGGCATCTAGGGCTGCTCTAACAGAGACACCACGAGTGGATGACTTTAGCAAAGAGAAGTTTATTCTCTCACAGTCCAGTAGGCTACAAGTCCAAATGCAGGGCATCAGCTCCAGAGGAACGCTTTCTCCTTCAGCTCTGGAGGAAAGTCCTTGTCGTCAGTTTTCCTTTGGTCTGGGAACTTCTCTGCTCAGGAACCTCAGGTCCAAAGGACACCCTCTGCTCCCAGCACTGCTTTCTTGGTGGTAGGAGGTTCCCATGTGTCTCTGCTCGCATGTCTCTTTTATATCTCAAAAGAGATTGCATTAATTCACTATCTACTCTGGTCAACCTCATCAGTATAACCTCATCACAGTGATAGAATTTGCAGCATTTAAGGAGATCGCATATAATCTCATCATAGTGATAGCGTTTACAACACATAAGGAAATCACATCAATTTACACAATCATACGACACTGGGAATCATGACCCAGCCAAGTTGACAGATACTTTGGGGGGACACAGTTCAATCCATGACACTAGGGGAGGATCTTCCCTTGCGTTTTCCTAGCTCCCGGTGGTTGCCTTAGCATTCCGGAGCTTGTAGATGCGCCACTGCAATCTCTGCTACCATAGTATCCTCTCTGCGTGTTTGTGGTTTCTCTTCTTATAAAGACACCTGTTGTTGGAGTAGAACCCACCCTAATCCAGCATGACTGCATTTCAACTTAACTAATCACGTGTGCAAAGACCTTATTTCAAGTAAGGTGACATTCACAGGTACGTAGGGTTAAGGGCTTCAACACATCTTTCACACAGTTCAACCCACAACAGTACCCCATGGGCTGCTTGTAGGATTAATGAGATAATATGAAAACAGTTTAGAGCAGTGCCTCTCACATAATTATTATTATTTGTAAACTTCACAACAACTTAAAGAGGTGGGTATTATTATCCATCTTCAACAAAGGGGAAACCTAGACTGGAGCTTAGGGAAATAGGCCATCCAGGTAGTACATGGTGGGATCGGAGTTTCTACTGGATTGTCGTCACTCCAGAACCCATACACTTGCTTCTAGTTCACTACTCCATACTCATTCTAGAGGGCCTTGGTTTTTTTTTCTCAAAATCTAGCTCCTTTACACTTTCCTTGTAAGCTCACTTTCCAACCCTTGGGTTCTTCTATTTGCTCCCTGCACAAATTATTCAACTTCTAGTTCACTTCTTTAGAACACAAGATTTAAAAGTATTCAGCTAGAATATGATTGATTCTTGCATTCAGCATACGTCTTAAGCCCTTCTTGGGCCAAGTTCCATGGAGATGCCAAAGAAGACAGTGACGTTCCCTCACTTCAAGAGTTTGCACGAGAGGACAGATGAGATATACCCAGAGGGAAACATCTATAAACCAATTTACAACATGCCAGATATTAGTCGAAGTGCTTTAACAAATATTAACACATTTAACTTCCCCTAACAACTCTGTAAGGAGCCCTGGTGGCACAGGGGTTTAGCAACTGGCTGCTAACCGAAAGGTCCGCGGTTCGAATCCACTGGCCACTCCTTGGGAGAAAGATGTGGCTGTCTGCGTCCATAAAGATCACAGCCTTGGAAACTCTATGGGACAGTTCTACTCTGTCCTGTAAGATCTATGAGTCAGAATTGACTCGACAGCAGTGGGTTCGGGTTTTTAGTTTTGGATTCACCGCTCTGTGAAGTAGGTACTAGTTTATCCTCATTTTACAGATTAAAAAAAGGAGGCACGGAAAGGCTGAGGTCAGAGCTGGAACGTGCCAGAATGTGAGACTTAACCTGGGTAATCTGTGGCTCCAAAGTCTGTACTTTTCATGTGCTGTGTCCCATGTGGAATGGATTTATTTAATCCTTCCTTGGACATTAAGGTTGTTTTTCATATTTTGCCATTAGGAACAATGTTAAGCAAACAGCCTTACACTAAATCTTTGTGAACACTCTGGGTTATTTTTCTTATAGACTTGCTGAGTCAAAGAGGAGGCTTGTTGTTAAGGTTTTTGGTACATAACGTCCAGTTGCAAGAATGAGGGAAGTTCTCAGGAAGCGAAAATGTGGTCAGCAAAAGCATGAGGAAGAAAAGCATGGGTTCTATCTGAAAAATGGCCAACACTCTCATCTGAATGGAATGTGAAGTGTCTGAAGCTGAGAGACTGAAGACCAGCAGTCCCTACGGTAAGTAGTCTGGAACCACTTTGTGGAGGCCGTTGAACGCCAGACTGAGGGATTTAGAATTTGTCAAGCACCACTGAAGAACCAGCCTACGGTTTTGAACCTGGAGTGAAATGATCAAATTCCATCTAAAATAATGTCTCCAGAAAAACTTTCTCTGTCTCCCCTAAGAGGGGTTATTCCACGTGACTTCTTTAGTGGGACTGAATGAGGGTGAGGAAGTGGATGTGCATTTTCCTTTTTTTTTTTTTTTTAACAGGGTCCATTCTTGAAATGATCTATTTTAACATCCAGAAAAAAAGAGGGAATTATGTGAAGAAGACATGGTAAGCACCACCTAGCCATTTCAATTCTTAGCATTTGCTTCGTATTTGTTTTAGATTTTTTAAAGAAATAAAACATTACCCACGTGAACTTCCGCTACCCCATTTGCTTCCTTTATTTGTGGGGTAACCATTCTTCTGATTGTGGTTTTCTCATTCCCCTGCATGTTTTTTTTATATCTTTACTACAGATGTAAGTATGCATAAGTAATATATCACTGTAAATTGCTTATTTTAAAATTATAGATACATAGAATCATACAGTATATATTTCTCTGCAATTCAATTATATATATTTAAATATATATATCAAATATATATATTTAACCTTGTTGATACATGTGACTCTAGATCACTTATTATTTTTTCTCCACTGCTGTATAGCATTTTGTTGCATGAGTATTGCACACCTTGTTTCTTTTTCTCTTCTAATGTTTTGACTTTTTTGTTATTACAAACTATAATGCTATAATCACATCCTTCTAGATGTCTTCTTGGGCATGTGTGTGAGTGTGATGGTTAAGATTGTGTGTCAACTTGGCTGGGCCATGATTCTCCGTGTTTTAATGCAATCACTCCCATGATTAAATATACTGTGAGTAGCCAATCAGATGAAAGGGAGTCTCCTTGGGGGTGTGGCCTGCATCTGTATATAAGCAGACGTTCTGGCTTTTGCTCTCTCTGGATCCTGCGGCTGCTTCCTGTTGTCTCATCTCCTGTTCTTGGGACTTGAGCTGTCAGCTTACCTGCCAAACCTGGGACTCGTCGATCTGCACAGCCTGTGAGTGGGACCCCTGTTCTCAGACCTTCTGATCTTGGGCTTGCCATCTTCTGCAGGTGTGTGACTTGGGAGAGGCCTCTACCCTGATCCATGGACTTGGGACGATCTAGCCTCTACAATCACGTGAGCTGTTTCCTTGGTATAATCTCTCTCTACATATATATTTATACACTTTACTGGTTTTGCTTCTCTACAGAACCCACCCTAAAACGGTGAGTGTGAAGCCTTTCTCAGTCAGGGTGTCTGCTCTGAACCACAGAACATAGGAGATGATTAGAGTGACTGTTGTCTAAATTTGCCACGGATGGTTTGTGACTCGTATCATTCTAGAAGCATAGATAAGTTAATTCATTTCACACAATGCCTTGAGACAATAGCACTTCATTCTCTTCATAAATGGTTAAGAAAGACTGCTAGGATATATCTTAGGGGGGAAAATGCTGCTGAGTTTACATAATTTCAACTTCACCTGACATAGCCAAATTGCTCTTCCAGGTGGTTGCACCAATTTGCGCTTGTACCAATAATGTGAGAGAAATTACAGCACTCTGCAGCATTGCCAACAAATGGACTAATCAGATTTTGTAAATTCATGTTAATCTGATGAGAGTCAAATAGTATCTCATTGTTCTGAACTTGCTTTTCCATGAGGACTAGTGAGGATTTCATGGACTATGAGGATTATTTTCATGGACCACTTGGGTTTCCTCCTTTGGGAAATTGCCTGTTCAATCCTTGGTCCATCCAATTTTCAATTAAATTTTTTTTTTCTATTGATTTGTAGGCATTATTTACATTGTCTGATACCAATCCTTTGTTGGTGATACATATCATAAATCAAAACCAAAAACCCACTGCCACTGAGTTGATTCTAACCCATGGTGGCCCCCATGTGTGCAGAGTAGAACTGTGCTCCATAGAGTTTTCAAGGCTGTGACCTTTCAGAAGCCGATGGCCAGGCCTTTCTTCAGAGGCACCTCTGGGTGGGTTCGGACCTTTGGGCTAGTAGTTGAGTCCTTAAGCATTTGTGTCTCCCAGGGACTCCTTATGAATGCATTGTAGCAAGTATTCATTAAAGTAATCCCTGATGGTGAATTTTAGGAGGTCTGAGTCCTACTTTAAGGTTAAGCAGGGCAAAAAGAGAGGATTCCCAGAGGAACAGCCAGCAAGCTGGTTACAGTTCATTCACTCAATAGAGAAGTGCCCAGTAACTTCTTTGGGTTAGACTTTGTAGCAGTGCTGTGTGTGTTGTGTGCCGTCAAGTCAATTCCAACTCATAGTGACCCCATGGGACAGAGTAGAACTGACCCATAGGGTTTCCTAGGCTGTAACCCATAAGGGAGCAGATCGCCAGGTCTTTTATCCTACGGAGCTGCTTGTGGGTTTGAACTGCTGACTTTTCGGTTAGCAGCCAAGGTCTTAACCATTGCTCCACCAGGGCTCCTTGGGGTAGTACTGAGGATATAGAAATAAGCAAGGCAGGATCTTTGCCCTTAAGGGACTTGCAAGCTCGAGGAAGAAACTGACATGTAAACATTTAATGTATATTATAACCTATAAGCACTATTGTGGTTAGCAAAATAGCATTGCATGTCTTAGCCACTGTGAAGTCACTTTAGGGTAAAGAGGATACAATGTTTCTGCAAGTGGTTATCTCGGCCACCCAACACCAACATAACTGAATGAAGAAGAGCAATGGCAAATGGGAATGGCTTCTTTCCCGGAGTGTCAGATTCCATTACAGGCAAGATACAGTGAGGCCAGTTCAGGGGTGTGGCCGTCCCTGATGTCCTCTTGTGCTGAACACACCTGGCAGGACCAAAGGCCTTCTGAAAATGGCATTCTTTTAAGCTCATATGTGCTTTTTGTTCCCTCACAGCTCTGTAAACAAGGCTTCTTGTTCTCGTGCGTATCAAGCTGCCTCCTGCAACTGCAGAAAAAGACTGTCAGGACAGCACTTGACAGGAACGGCAGCCGAGCAACCCGTGACAGCTGGTGGCATGGGAAGCCACGCATCTGCCTTTGTCTCCCTGCCAGGCCTCCCTGAATAATGGGACGTCTTGTGTGCACAAGAATGATTCCATTGATCCACCAACAGTGGACCCCGAACGCTGTGTCGTGTTTTAAGTAGCTGGGTTGCGTTTACACTGCCCCCCGCACACACTGTCACCTAATTCGCTCTGGGATCCAGGGAACACATTTGTGCTTTGTTACAAGAGCAAAGAGCCCTGAAGTCCTTATCAGGAGAACGGGGTTTTGTGGTAGCCCTGCCACATACTCGCGGGGTGGCCGTGGGGAAGTCATCGGGCCTTTCCAACTCTCTTTCCTTATATTTTAAAGAGGAAAATAACTCCTGTCTTCACTTGCTCAATGATATACACATAAAGTTATTTTTGAAATGGATTTGTGAACTCTATAGTGTAAGGCCGCTATGAGTTGGAATCGATTCGACAGCAGCAGGTTTGGTTTTTCGGTTTTTAGTTGGTGTAAGGAAAATATACCAAAACCCCTGGCCATCGAGTTGATTCCGACTCATAGTGACCGTATAGGACAGAGTAGAACTGCCTCATAGGTTTTCCAAGGAGCAGCTGGTGGATTCGAACTACTGATCTTTTGGTTAGCAGCCCAATTCTTAACCACTGCGCCACCAGGGCTCCAAGGGATTATAATTATTTGTAAGCACAGAGCAGCACTGCACTTGATGGAGGGAAGTACAACTCTTAAGTGGTCCATTAATTTCATCTTGTGGTTTCTGAGCCCATGCATCTGTGGCCAACACAACTGGGCACAACCTTGTCCTTGGACAGCTGAGGCACTCAGCACTGGTGGTGGGATCCAAAGAAAACAGCTGAGAATTTCTGTCCAAATTCATAGAATCTAGGAGTCCCTGGGTAGTGCAAGTGATTCACACTCAGCTAGCTAGGTTAGAGGTTCAAGTCAACCCAGTGGCAGCTCAGAAGAAAAGCCTGGTGATCTGCTTCTGAAAAATCAGCCACTGAACACCCTATCGAGCACAGTTCTACTCTGACACACATGGGGTCACCAGAAGTTGAAGTTGACTCAATGGCAACTTTTTTTTAAATGGATGATTAGTTCGAAAGAGACCTCCTCATGATGTATAGAATGACTGGGATGGGTTAAACCAGTGGTCTCTAAACTTTTTGTGCAGGCACCCCTAGCAATAAAGCCTTTTTGAGCACATCCTTCCAGCATATGTATACTGATTTATTTATAAGCAATAGAACCCGTACCAATACTCATATAGAATGTGCATTGTAAAAACATACAAAATCAGACATTCCGAAATGATAAAGAGAAGTTCTGATGTCCTCTTCCTGGGCCATACAGTGAATCATCTTGCCCACCCCTGAGAGCGCATGCTCATAACTGTGGAGCCCACTGGGCAAAGGAGGAAATTGGGGCCAAGAGAGATTAAGTGATTTTCTCAAAGCCACACAGCTAGTGGGTGACTGGGCTGACACCCTGGTCTGAGATTTCTGCTTCCTGAAACTGTGTGCAAATTAATCTCAATGGGATTACCAGCTTTGTTCTTAGTTTATTCCTGACCCACTGAGAGCCTTTTGGGTTTTTTTTTGTTTTTTTTTTTAAGCTCGTTTCTTCCTCTTTTTTTTTTTTCGTTTGAATTGCTGAGAGCCGATCTGAGAGAGTGGGTATAGATTACCTTCACAGAACAATGTGAGAAGTAATAGAGCAAGATTGTATGTCATAGATGAAAATGCTGTATTTATGCTGCATTGTAATCCATTTATTGCTTTATGGATCCAAAGTCCCCTTGGGAGTGTCACAAATCCACATAATGTTCCTGGGCTCCGGATTTGGCATTTGGATCTCTGATTTAGCTGTCAGATGTGTAAAATCACATGTAGCCAGACAACCCCCCGGGGGACTGCAGAGTGCAAACGCCGGAGAGCACAAGTTATCCCAAAAGAGGTCCGCATTAATTTACACACAGATACCGCTCCCTCTCACTGCCCTCTCACTGCCCCGTCTCATTTTACTTGTGGCTCAGAGGGGTCTGGGGAGTGAGTCCAATAGATTCTCTTCTCAGAGACTTTTCCAAGCCCGGGGTCAGGGAGGGGTGTGTGACTTTCTAAAGGGTCATCTGCCCTTAAGAGACCAGTTGCCATTGAGTTCATTTGGACTCACGGTAACTCTATGTGTAGCGGAGTGGAACTGTGCTTCACACAATGGCTGGTTTGGGGGAAGTAGATCGCCAGGCCTTTCTTCCAAGATGCCTGTGGGTGGATTTGAACCTCCAACCTTTTGGTTAGCTGCCGAGGTGATTAACCATTTGCACCACCCAGAGACTCTGCCCTTAAGAGAGAAGACATCTATCCCAGGACAGCTGACCTTCTGAGGCCATCCCACTGCTCCATGCATTATCTTCACCTTCCTTTCCCTTCTGGTCAGCTTCCCAGGTTCCTCCTTCATGTGCTGGCCTCCCTCTAAGGATCCCACATGTGCCTTATAAATGGCGGGAGTGGATGTACCTCCCTGTGGACCATGCACCAATTACCTCAGAATCCTCTCCTATGTCCAGGTTGGTTCTGAGTAATGGCTGAGGAAAGATGTAAACGAACACCAAATACATTTTAAAAAAAAAGTGAGCTGGTTGGGTAAGATATCACCCCTTCAACACCAGGGGTGCACCAAGAGAAATTATTTTACTGCGTGAAAGGCTGAAGGGAACATTCTCTCCGTTCTTTTCCAAATCTACAGTAGGAAGATCAAGGAAGGTGGAATCAGAAGGCCTGGATTTAAAATCTCCCTCTGTCAGTTAGTAACCGAATGAACTAGCACATAAGGGCTCAAGAAATATTTGTTAAGCTGTGCAAGTGATTTCACTTTTCTGCGCTCAAGTTTTATCTCTAAAATGGGAATAATAACAGTTGTGATGATTAATGCTTAGTAAGTATTTATGTAAAAGAACATGAAACAAGAAATGTCTACATACTATAATCTCCTAATGCCTCACAACTCGTAAATATGGACAACAGTACGTGAGATTTTCATGAGGCTTTGCACGTTGCACCCTTTCTAGGCATGACAACCCTAGAAACCATTGACTTTCTCTTAGATCCTGGTTTTGGATTGAATTGTGTCCCTAAAAATATATGTTGGAGTCCTAACTGCAGTTAGCTGTGAAGGTGACCTTGACTGGAAACAGAGTCTTTGAAGATGTTATCGGTTAAGTTAACATGGGGTCATGCTGGAGTAGGATGGGTCCTAATGCCATCTGAGTGGCTTCCTTACAAAAGAGGTGAAGACACAGAGGGAAGACGGTTGTATGAAGGATGAGGCAGAGATGGGAATGATGCTACCACAAGCCAAAGGGCACTTGCAGCTACCAGAATCTGTGAGAGACAAGAAGGATCTTCTTCCCCTAGAACCTTCAGAAATAACACAGCCCTGCAGACACCCTGAATTGGGATCTCTAGTCTCCAGAACTGAGGGATAATACATTTCTGTTCTTGCAAGCAGCCCAATTTGTGGTCTTGTTACAGAAGCCCTAGGAAACCAGAAAGATCCCCTCCTAAGAATAATGATCCTTACGGGTAGACCTGAGGATAGGTGAATGGTCACTGATCAGACCCTGCGTGTCCACTGTTTCACCTCTTAATTCCAGCTGCTGCCTCAGTCAACGGTTTGTTCTGGGCAGGCTTCCTGCAGGCACAGCCTCCTAGGACCTCGTCTTAGACCCACACCTCATGTCTCTCACTTCCACTTCTGGGCTTCCCTGACTCTAGAATTTAATCTGCAGAATCCACTCGGCACTCACCCATGCACACTTGGAGGGTTACCAATCCGTGGGGCAAACCTTAGCCAATGGGGGATGGGCACCATCTCATCAATGCTCCCCCTCAGCCCCTTGAGGGAGCAGCTCTGAGACATGTTCCCCAAGGCTTCTCAGCAAGTCCTAGAAGTGGGCACCCAGTGGCCTTAGTGGGGGCTAACCCAGTGATGGGTCTTTGTACTGCACCCCCTCCTTCCTTGTTTAGTGCCCTGTTTACTGCAGATTCCTGGGATCCGTTTCTGAAAAAATCCACTCACGCGATATCTTAGTCATCTAGTGCTGCTGTAACAGAAATACCACAAGTGAATGGCTTTAACAAAGAGAAGTTTATTTCCTCACGGTAAAGTACGCTAAGAGTCTAAATTCAAGGCATCATCTCCAGGGGAAGGCTTTCTCTCTCTGTCGGCCTTCTCATTGATGTTTCCCCGGACTAGGCGCTTCTCCGCACGGGGACCCTGGATCCAAAGGATGCACTCTGCTTATGGTGCTGCTTTCTTGGTAGTATGAGGTCCCCACTCTCTGCTTGCTTCCCTTTCCTTTTTTTCTCTTGAGAGGTAAAAGATTGGTGCAGGCCACACCCCAGGGATACTCACTTTACATTGGATCAGGGATGTGATCTTAGTAAGGGTGTTATAATCCCACCCTACCCTAATCCTCTTTAACATAAAATTATAGTCACAAAATGGAGGACAACCACATAACACTGGGAATCATGGCGCAGCCAAACTGATACACACATTTCTGGGGGGACATAATTCAATCCATGACACGTGACCTATCAGTCTTTGTCTCAGGCTCTGCTCTTAGGGGGACTCAGGCTAAGACATAACCATGTGCCAGGCACAGTCATATGTTATCTCATTTTATCCTCTAGAGAGACTGGCAAACAACAACCCGGGGGGCAAAATTTGCCAGTTTTTATAAATAAAGTTTTATTGGAGCACACCAGGCTCATTCATTTACGTATGGTTTATGACAGCTTTTACATTACAGTGGTGGAGTTAAGTGGTTGTGACAGAGACCGTATGGCTCACAAAGCCTAAAACATTTACTGTTTGGTCCTTTGCAGAGAAAGTGTGGTGACTCTCCTCCAGGTGTGACACCTGGACCACCTACACCATGTAAAATGCAGATTCTTAATCTCCAGCTACATCCACCCTAGGTCCCAAAGGAAAATCAGAAGAATTGGCTGGAACTTAATCTCCGTGCCGGATGATCAACCCAAAGGCCCACCAGAAGCAAAGCAGGAAACAAAGGGAGTAAAGTGGGCTGAATCTGTTGTTCGGCACAGACACGCTTTTTAAAATTATCATTAGAAATGAGTTGGAAGAGTTTTCTATTCTTTAAAGAAGTATGCTCACTCCCAGGGCTTTCCCATACTAGCCCACACACTCTCTTTTGCTTTCTACTGTTGAGACAAACACGAGTCCAGGGAAATCATTTTCCGCAATGAGACACTAGTGCAAACTGAGTGGCCGCAACCCAGACTTGGCCTCAGGACTGGGCAGACCAAAGGGGAAGCAGGGGTCTGACTCATCTGGGAAGTCCACCCTGGATACAGGGGGCAGCTCCACTCAGCTCCAGGCATTGCCTCCCAGAAATTGTTGACCCAGGTATGCCAAATCTTCTGGGGTTTTTGTTTGTTCTGTTTTTAGAGGAAAACAGACATTTGAATTATTTTGTGAAGTCTCCCCATTTTTAAGGTTGCCCATATTTCTAATTGGAGTCCCGGTGGCACGGTGCTTAAGAGCTGGGCTGCTAACCAAAGGGTTAGCAGTTTGAATCCACCTGCTAACCAGGAAGTTGGGAGTTCAAATCCACTAGCTGCTCTCACAGATTAAACAAGATAAGACTTCTCACATCTACTGTTGCTGTTGTTAGATACCGTGTAGTTGATTTCGACTCATAGCGACCCCATGTGACAGAGTAAAACTGCCCCATAGGGTTTTCTTGGCTGTAATCTTTACGGTAGCAGATCGCCAGGTCTGGAGACCAAGGAGCCACTGGGTGCATCCCAACTGACCACCTTCCCTTTTGGAGCAGATCACTTAACCGTTTGCCACCAGGCTTCTAGATTCCATCAAGGTGGCATTATTATATATTTTTTAATTTTAATTTTATTATTATTTTACCTCTGGCTAAACCATAATCTGAGCCCTGGTGGCGCAGTGGTTAAGACCTATGGCTGCTAACCAAAAGGTCAGCAGTTCGAATCCACCAGCTGCTCCTTGGAAACCCAATGGAGCAGTTCTACTCTGTCCTATAGGGTCTCTATGAGTCAGAGTCGACCTGACGGCAACGGGTTTAAGCTGTAATAAAATAGTGAGAGCAGGGCTGTTCCTCCACAGGTATGCATGGGTACCAGTTGTTAAAATATTGAAATACACTTGTGGTGTTTGGTCAACGATCTCTGTCCCTCTGTGCAGCCTCGATGCCTCCCTTCACAGCTCGCTGTGTTCAGTCCTTCCCCAGGACCCCTCGAAACTTCCCCTCTCCCTGCTTCAGACTGAAAGGTTGCTGCCTAGGACAGCAGGGGCCAACTTGACTCTAGACTCTAGGGCTGCCATCCCTTCTGATCACCCTAGTGGTGTGAAGTTGATCCTGGCTCTTGGCAACCCCATGTGTTACAGGGTAAACTGTGCTCTGTAGGGTTTTCCTGGCTGTAATCACAAAGGGAGCAGATTGCCAGGCCTTTCTTCCATGGCACTTCTGGTTGAGGTTGAACCATCAACCTCTGAGTTAGTAGTAGATCAAAAACCATTTGTGGCACCCAGAGACCTCTCTCTTGTGCTTAGGCCGTGATTTTGTCTCATGGACTAGTAAATATATTTGCTATCATTCTTGTGATAGTCACAACAGTGCTCTGCCTATGGCAAGAGCCTCCAGCTTTTTCATTTCCCCTCAGAGAGGTTGTTGGATGGGACAGGGCTGACCCTGCTAGGGGAGCCCCTGGTGGTACAAATGGTGGGGAAATGCCCTTGGCTGCTCACTGAAAGGTTGGCAATTCGAGTCCACCCAAAGACACCTCAGAAGAAAGACCTGGTGATCTGCTTCTGAAAGATCACAGCCATTGAAAACCCTATAAACAAACAAACACAAAACAAACCCATTGCCATTGAGTTGATTCTGACTCACAGCGACCCTACAAGGCAGAGCAGAACTGCCCCACAGAGTTTCCAAGGGGCGCCTGGTGGATTTGAACTCCGACTTTTGGTTAGCAGCTATAGCTCTTAAACCACTATGCCACCAACGTTTCCTGAAAACGCTATGGAGAGTAAAGAAGACCAGACTTACTGGTCTGATAGGGACTGGAGGAACCCCTGAGACTATGGCCCCCAGACACTCTGCTAACCCAGAACTGAAACACTCTGTAGCTCCCTTTTCAGATGAAGACTAGACAGGCGTAGAAAACACACAATAACACATGTGAGGAAAGTGCTTCTTAGTTCAATCAAACATCTGAGACCAAATGGGAAACTCCTGCCCAAAGGCAGGGTGAGAAGGCAGGAAGGGACAGGAACTGGGTGAACAGGGCACCCGGGCTGGAAAGGGGAGTGTACTGTCACATGGTGGGGATTGCAACCAATGTCACAAAACAATATGTATGCAAATTTTTTAATGAGAAAATTAGCTTGAGTTGTAAACTTTTGCCTAAAGCACAATGAAATTAAAAAACAAAAAAAAGAAAACCCTATGGAGTGGACTCCAGACTTTCTGGAGCCGTGGAGGCTGGATGAATCCTGAGATAATCTTTGAACCTTGAACAGAAATATCCCCTAAAGTCTTCTTAAAACCAAACAGTAGTTTAGCTTAACTAGTAAAGAATGTCTGCCTTGAGCATTGTGCTCTTTTCAAGGTCTACCTATATGGGATCAAACTGACGACAGCGACTGGAAAAATTAGATAGGAAATTTAGGGAGCAATGAGTTTGTGTTAATGAGGGAGGAACAAGTCAGAAAAGGAGGGTGAGAATGGTTGCACAGCTCAAGACATGTGATCGGTGCCACTGAATTGTACACGTAGAGATTGTTGGACTGGTATATATTTTGCTGTGTATATTCTCAACAAAAACAACAAAATAAATACAATTAAGAAAAGAAAACCACGGAGCAGAGTTCTAGTCTGACAGACGTGAGGTCATCATGAGTTGGGATTGACTCGATGGCAACTGGTTTTTGGACCTTCTGGGAAGTTCATGGTTCACTTTTAACTGGCAAGATTGCCTCTTCTGAGTCCTTTGTCTTTCCCCACGCTTCTTGGGGAACAGTGTTCTCCTTTTCCACCTCAGATTTCTGAATCCTTCCTAATGCTCTAAAGGAAAAATGGTTTCTCACATGCCTCCTTTCATGAAGGAGAAATGAATGGCCCACTTGCTGTACTGTGACTAAAGGATTCCTGGTGGCTGCTAACCGAAAGGTCGGTTGTTCAAACCCACCAGTAGCTCTGAGGGAGATAAGACCTGGTGATCTGCCTCCATTAAGATTACTATAGGGTCAACTCCACGGCACAGAACCACAGTACCGGGCTGGGTTTAATCCTTAGCTCTGTTACTCACAGGCATGTGAGACTTCACATTTCTGAACTCAGTTTTTCATTCTGCAAATCAGGAATAATAGGCCACCCCTCACAGGGTGTTTTGAGAACTCAGTGGACTAGGTACGCAAAGCACCTGGTAGAGAGTAGGCACCCAGCAAACCACAGAGCTGACCCCTTGTCCCTGAGGGTCACTCTACCAGCCTTGTCGATTTTAATTAGTTTCTTAAACTAAAGGCACTAAGCACTAAAGATCCATCTGTCATGGATTGAATTGTGTCTCCCCGAGTTGTGTGTCAACCTGGCTGGGCCATGATTCCCAGTATTGTCTGATTATCCATCATTTTGTCATCTGAGGTGATCCTCCTATGTGTTGTAAATCCTGCCTCTATGATGTTAATGAGGTGAGATTATCGGCAGTTATGTTAATAAGGCAGGACTCCATT
The DNA here is from genome assembly GCA_030035585.1 of Dugong dugon. Taxonomy (NCBI): domain Eukaryota; kingdom Metazoa; phylum Chordata; class Mammalia; order Sirenia; family Dugongidae; genus Dugong; species Dugong dugon. The sequence goes on along the minus strand of CM057464.1, from coordinate 6,572,865 downwards.
ACAAGATTAGGTTGTGTCTTAAATCAATGTCTTTTGAGATATAAAAGAGAGTAGCCAGCAGAGAGACATGGGGACCTCATACCACCAAGAAACAAGAGCCAGAAGAACAGCACGTCCTTTGGACCAGGGGTCCCTGCGCTAAGAAGCTCCTCAACTGGAAAAGATTGACGACAAGGACCTTCCCCCAGAGCCAACAGAGAGAGAATGCTTTCCCCTGGAGCTGGCACCTGAATTCGGACTTCTAGCCTCCCAGACTGTGAGAGAATAATTTTCTCTTTGTGAAAGCCATCTGCTTGTGGTATTCCTTTATAGCAGCGTTAGATGACTAAGACACCATCCTCCCCAGGGCCTTGAAGGGAAGGTCAATGCCGCTTTTTTAAAACTCATGGCGCCATGTACCTCTCCACTGTGCACTTATGACAATTTTAAGCTATGTATTTGTTGCTGCCACCACCAGTCTGTCAGTTTGTCATACTGTGGTGGCTTGTGTGTTGCTATGATGCTGGAAGCTACGTCACTGGTGTTTCAAATACCAGCAGTGGCACCCATGGTGTATAGGTTTCAGCAGAGCTTCCAGACTAAGACAGACTAAGAGGAAAGATTTGGTGATCTACTTACAAAAATTAGCAATGACAACTCTACGGATCACAACAGAAGATTGTCCTATATAGTGCTGGAAGATGAGCCCCCATAGGTTGGAAATTACGCGGAATACGCAGTGGTTACAACAATGGACTTGAGCAGACCAACGATCATGAAGATGGAGCAGGACTGGGTAACACTTCATTCTGTTGTTCATGGATGGGGTCACCATAGTAGGAGCCGACAGGAGGGAAACTAACAACAACAGTGTAATGCCGTGAACCTTTGTTTACTGTCTGCTTCTCACTAGCCTGTGTATGCTCCACGAGGGCCAGGATGGGGTCTGTTTTCCATAGAATCCCCAGCCTTGGAATGTCTGAGACTACGAAAGAATGAAATGCCAGGCTTCACTGTCCAGGTGTGGATGGAAGATATTTTTGGATATGGTCTTCCTCCAGTTCTTATAATGTGGCACTTGGAAAGAGAAAGGAGGAAAGTTCCTTCACTCCCCTTCTGCTTCGTCCATCCCGTTCAGCTGCCAGCTTCATTGCATCTCCATCTCTATTGGGTGAAGACCATCTTTGGGGGTATTTGTGGAAGCAGTGGCAGGCTTTCCCAAAGCCACAGACCTGGGAAGAGTGAGGGCAAAGCAAGGTACAAACCAGCCAAGTCTCCATTCTGCCAATCCTTATATCATCCTAGGGAGTGGGATGAGAAAAAATAGACTTTGGTCTGCCAGGGTCTGGACAAATTCAGAGATGTTTTTGTTCCATACTCTGGGTATTGCACTTAGACTGGCCCGGCACTCTGCTGAGCACTGATGAGCAGCACTCACTCTGGCTCTCTCTCAGTCCTCCAGGGCAAGAGCTGATATTTGGGTCCCAACCCAACCCAGCCTGTCAAGCCTCCACCCTCAACCCTAGCCCCCAAGCTCAGAGACAGTCAGCTACTCAGGAGATGGCTTTGTCCATTACCTTCAAGAACTCTCTTTAGCCCTAGGCTTCTGAAGGCCAGCTCCAGCAGCAGGAAGTGAATTATCAGTGGAGCCCAGCACACCGTCTGTACTAACCCAACTAGAGCAGTTGATTTAGTCATAGAAGCTTTATGGAGATAGGTTTTTTAAAAGGGGAGGGAAATGAAAATGTTGCCCCAATAAATGATTCACCAGTGTTATAAAAGTAAAAAGGGGTTACTTTTACTTACCAGCTGAGGTTTATGGAAGTAAAAGATGGTCCCCTCTTGCCAACATACACACATACACACACACACACACACACACACACACACACACTTTTAAATCAGAATCGGAGTCAGATCAGTCCCTGAGCCTGAGTGTAGTGGGCACACTGATTTCCTAGACACTAGCTTCCTTCTCCAGTTGAACTACAAATACACAGGGACATCATGCTAAATTTCATTTTATGTACACAAGTATATACAGGATTGCTGTTTTTGCTTCCTAAGTTACAGTGTTCCATCTCCTATTATTGCCCTGTATGGGCATTCGTATGTTGTAGGAGCTGAGGATGTTATTGTTGTTATTGTTGTCTGCTGTCAGTGACTCAGCCCCTGATTCTTGGTGACCCATGTACACCACTGCCCTGTCCTACGTCATGTCTATGATTGGGTTTTCATTGGCTGATTTTCAGAAGTAGATCAGTAGTAGATCAGTAGTATATCCTTGGGGACATTTTTTCAAATCATTTTTCTTCTTTTTTATAAAAATCCATTTGCATGATACAAAATCTATTAACTTTTTAAAAAAATGTGTATTATAGATGTCTGACCAGGTCAGTGTAGATACAGCTACAATCTCAATTTCAATTACTGCATGGTTTTCTACTCAGCGCATCTCCAACTGAGAAGCATTTGTCATTGTTGTTAGCTGCTGTCAAGTTGGCCAAGATAGATGGTGTGCAACGGAAGGAAAGGCTGCCCAGTCTTGCACCATCCCCATGATCAGTTGTGGGTGGAACCATTGTGATCTGTAGGGTTTTCATTAGCTAATTTTCAGAAGCAGACGGCCAGGCCTTTCTTCCTAGTCTGTCTTAGTGTGGAAGGTCCACTTAAACTTATTTAACCTCATAGAAACATACAAGGCACCACTAACAGGTCGGTGCTGGCTATGCATGAGGTGTATTGGCCAAGAACTGAACCCAACTCACCCCCATGGAAGGTGGAGAATTCTGCTACTGGGCAACCACTGTTTTCATGATGAGTATTTAGACTGCTTTAAATTTTCACTGCTGAAAATAAATCATCAGTAGCGTCATTTTACATAAATCTTTGTCCACTTGTCTACTTATCCCTTTGGAGTTCACTTTTAGAAGTGGAATTCCTGGGCCAAAATTATGTACATTTTTGAGACAAGAGGCCCGCTGCCCCACAATCAGGCCCCAGCACTTACGATCCAACAACTGAGTCTCGGAGGGCCCATTTCTTTACACCTCCCCCCAGGGGTTGTCATCCTTCTCTACCTTTGCCATTCTAATAGTTGAAAAGGAGGAACCTTTGTCTCTGCAATTCAGTCTTGCAAATCAAATGCCATTCCCTGCCTAACAAGATGCCTATAAAAACCTAGTGTGCTGTAAATAGTCATCAGTTTATATAAGCCTTGTTAATTATGAAACTGACCATCTCCTAGAAAATTTAGAAATGAGCTTATGATTTATTTATATGCAAAAGTATAGGGTACTGTTTTATGCATTTTTCTTAGCCTTCTACCTGTTTAGATTTTGTTGTTGTTGTTGTTGGGTGCTGTCCGGTCAATTCTAAGTCGTAGAGACCCCGTGCACAACAGAATGAAGCACTGCTTGGTCCTAAGCCATCCTCACAATTGTTGGTATGTTTGAACTCATTGATGCAGCCACTGTGTCAATCCATCTCGTTGAGGGTCTTCCTCTTTTTCTCTATCTTTTTTTTTTTTTTTTAATATCCACTGTTAACTTTTTTCTTTAAACAACCACTTCAAAAAAAAAAAAAACAAAATACCGTAAACATAAATGTAACAAAACATTTGCCATCTCAACATTATTCACTTGTACAATTCGGTGATATTAATTACATTCATTGTTGGTCAACCATCACCATTATCCACTCCCAGATTTTTCCATCACCCTTAGCAAGCTCAGTGTGCCCCTAAGCAATGGGTCCCCCTTTTTCCCTCCCTCCTGTCTGCCCTGGTAACCACTTTCAATCTTTCTTTTCTTATTGCATTGTGTGCATCTTATATGTTGCCTTAAATTCTGAGAAAGAGAATGAATAGTGGATGAATGAATTAATGAAATAAGCCTATTGGAGGTTGCTCATGATGGTGGTGATGGTGAGGACATGGTGTCGTAGAGCTTTCTCATCTCCTTCTATAACATGAAGATAAGTGTTGCTCCGTGGACCTCCCTTTCTCACAGAAAATTCTAAGTGTAGAATGGTTTTGTCAACTATTTGGCACAGGAGGGAGAGTTTCTAGGAAACTTGTATTTATGGAGTCCAGATGGCCTGGGAGAAATAGTGAAAAGTCACTAGAGATTGTTGAGATGGGGTGGGGAATGACGATGGGACTCAAGGGTGGATATTCCAGAGCAGAACTGTGGGATAATTATTACCACTTTTCTAAAGAAGTGTCCCAGGTGACTATGAAACTATAATTTCTGGGCTCTGTTCTGGACACTAAGCTGAAGGGGCCCATTCTGTTAAAACAAAGTTGAGTGTCCACCAAATGTCCCTGGGGTATAATGGATTGCTTTTGTGTGGCCTTTCTAGCCATGGTCTTGTAACTCCCACCCAAGTGATTGGGCAGGACTTTGTGATAGGGTAATTGTGTCCCACCAAGGGGATTGGTCGGTCGGTTTTGCCACCCTGCTGGGCTTTAGGTGAGCAGGCTCAGAGGTGGAAAGAGAGAATCCCACCGTCACCAAGGAAGAACAGCCAAGATCCAACACATCCTTTGGACCGAGGATCCCTGTGCCGAGAAGCTCCTGGACCCAGGAGACAGATAGCAAGCTGTAACCTTGAAGACAGAGAGACCTGGCAGCAGAGACCCAGAAGCAGGAGACGTGGTGGGCTTCTCGGCCCACAGAGAGAGAAAGCTGAGTGCCTTTCGGCTGAGGCCTAGGGTCAGGGAGAGGCGTGCCTTCTAGCACAGCTGGGAAGAGGCCGTCCTGATGGAAAAACTATATCCTGAGTGTTCCTGAGCCTGAATTGTAACCTGTTACTTTGCTAATAAGCCCCATAATCTTAAGTATGGTCTATGAGTTCTGTGTGGCCACTGCAGTGAAAAATAGAACCCAACAGAGGCGTAGAGAGTGCCTTGGGAGGAACAGCTGGTGTCAGAACTGGTAAAGATGGTGGAGAGAGGAGGCATGTCTGACCTCTGCCTCATAGGAATCAGCCTCAGGTTGTTGGTCTTGATTCTCCTTCCCCCTTGTGAAGTTAGAGGAGGTCAGACATTTCTCCTGCCACACACCATTTTTACAGTCCCCATACCAACTCCACAGAAACTTGGCCCAGATTACTTATTAGTAAATAAACTCAGTGAACTAGAGTGTTCCCCATCACTGGAAGTATTCAAACATCCAGTAGATCAGACTGGAAAATAAAGAAACTATCAGGATTACTGTAGAAGAGTTTCTGGCATTACACGACTAGGTGCCAAAGGTATTTTTCATTGCCTTGGAATCCGTTGCCACCGAAACAGTCAATTCAGCGCAGCAATTAAGTGGAAAGAAAAACAGTCAGACTGTTTTACTTTTTTGTAAGAACTGGTTGCTGGACTTGGACAAAAATGTTGATCCCATTTTGCATGTGGAGATAGTCAATTTAGAGGATTGTTCTCACTGGCGTAAACCCTGGGAGATGGAGATTAGATGTGACCCTGCAGTAGAGGCCAGGATCGCGCTCGAACGCTTGGGATTTTCTCCTCTGGTCCCTCAGGGTTTTGCAATCTGATAGATACTCAGCGTGGTGGGGATTATTGACACTTCAATAAACGTTAAGCAAACATTTCTAACTGGTGGTAATTCCATGGTGCAGATAACTGACTGATTCTCTCTGGCCAGGGGAATTGTGTGGCTACGAAAAGTAGCCCTTAGAGCTTCTGTTAACGGTGATGTAAACATTGGGCAATGGTTGATGGTGACGGTTGAAGAACTCGAGGAGCGTATTTAAGGTCACTGAAGTGTACCTGTGACGAGTATTGAAACGGTAACCGTTTTGTTTACCTACATATTTACCACAATTAAAAAAAAAAAAGAAAATACCAGCAGGGTCACCCGTGGTGGACAGGTTTCAACAGAGTTTCTGGACTAAGAGTAGGAGGAAGGGCCTGGTGATGTACTTCTGAAAATCAGCCAGTAAGAACCCTGTGGATGACAACAGAGGACTTGTTCAATATAGTGCTGAAAGATGAGCAGCCTAGACTGGAAGGCACTCAAAATATATAGTGACCACAACAAGGGACATGAGCACATCAACCGTCATGGAGATGGAGCAGGACTGGCAACGCTTCCTTCTGTTGTGGGGTGTCCATGAGTCGGAGCTGACTTAAGGGCAACTAAAAACAGTTTTCCTTCCAGAATGAGGATGGGCATCATCCAATCGGTTGAAAGTTTTCAGAGTAAAAACTGAGGCTTCCCAAAGAAGAAAGGAGTCTACCTCAAGACTGTAACACAGAAATTCTGCTGAGTTTCCAGCCTGTGGGTCTGCCCAACAGATTTCAGGCTTGTCAGTCCTCACAACAGTGGCGGCCGATTTCTTAAAATGAATCTCTTTCTCTTGCTCTCAAAAAAAAGTATCCCTCAGAGCAAGGTCTATAAAAGTTAGGGACTGCATTTGCCTTGTTGTCTGTAGCAAAACCGAGCCAGATGCCATTGGGTCGATTCCGATTCATGGCAACCCCATGTGTTTCAGAGTAGAACTGCACTCCATAAGGTTGAAAGTAGATTGCCAGGCCTTTCTTCTGAGGTGACTCTGGCTGGATTTAAACCACCAACCATTCAGTTAGTAGTCAAGTGCTTAACTGTTTGTGCTACCTGGGGTCTCCTTATCTGTAACAAGGCCGTTAAAAAGAAGAGTCTCAAGAAACCACATTCTTCCCCTTTAAGCTCTCAACCCTAAGCAAGGGGAATGGAAGCCAACAGGAACTGCTTCTGTTGCCCACACTGGGTGGGGGATGTTTGCAAGTACACCCACCCCTCACTTACGGACATGGTTAGGGAACCAAGACTAGTTCGTTATGTGAAAAATCGGTGCTATGAGAAAACGGAGGATTCTTTTTTCTTCTGTTTCCAGATCATCCATTTATCCGATTTCTTTTATTTAGAAAATATGATCATAGAAATAATAACAACTAGGATTTACTGGTGGCTCATTGGTTAAGAGCTCCACTACTAACCAAAAGGTCAGCAGTTCGAATCCACCAGCCGCTCCTTGGAAACCCTATGGGGCAGTTCTACTCTGTCCTATAGGGTTGCTATGAGTCTGAATCGACTCAATGGCAATGGGAAGATTTACTGATGTGCTCATCACCATGATGAGTCCAGTTATGGATTATTCCTCTGCAGAGAAGGAGGCTTGGAGGAGACAGAGCTGCATAAGGACAGTCTATGTGATTAGAGGGCCACAGCTTGACACTTCACCCTCCTCCTGAACTGGGTCAGAGCTTCCCTCTTGGAGGTGCCTCCAGGGCTCCACCCTTGCAAGCCCTGTACTCCCAATCCCGGAGCCTGCTCTGTCCTCCGGGCCTGGTGGGTCTCCAAGGCTCAGGCTTCCTGCGAGGGCACTGGCCCCACTGAGGCGGAGGCTTCAGGCTCAGTTCAGTTCACTTTGGGATATCATTAAACTCTCATGCATGCCTCCAAACACTCTCTCTGATGCCTCTTTCTTTCCTCCCTTCCCAAACCAAAAAAAAAAGGGAAAAAAAAAAAACCGTCACCATCAAATCAATTCCAACTCATAGTGACCCACCAGGACAGAATAGAACTGCCCTGTAATGTTTCCAAGGAGAGGCTGGTGGATTCGAACTGCCGACCTCTTAACCACTGTGCCGCCAGGGCCCCTTCCAACCCTACAGCAATTTTGAGCTGCAGGACCTCAGGTCGTGTAGGAACTGGGAACCCAGAACAGGCTCCCACTGGCTCAGTGCTGCCTGCATGGCCACCCAGAGGCTGTGGCCACAGAGAAGGCCACCTCCCCCATCCCCCTGGCAGCTGGCCTGGGTGCTCTGACTGGCAGGAGGGAATGGAGGGTGTCAGACAGTAGCCCAGCTTCCCAGAGGCCACCTGGAGACCCTCCCTGAGGGAGTGGTCAATCCACAGCTGTCGGTACCCAATGTGCCTGCCACCTCATTAATGTGCAAAATAGTCGGATAGTAGATTTTCTATTATTGTTGTCAATGCAAAATGTCAGATAACTAGACAGCAAGGAGCAGGCGTAGAAGCATTCACCACAAATGCAAACCACTGTTCATAACCAAGAACAAGGTGAAGGGGTAAGAGAACTGTCTCTTTGGATGCTACAGATCAGGGATCATCTGGGAAAAAAAGCAAGGGATAATGCAAAAAGACAACCAGGACATTCAAAACGTGGAGAAAAAAAAATCAGACCTGGAGTCAAGAGAAAGAGATTAGACAAATGTGACAACAGAGGGAAAACGTCAAGGAGAAGAAATTCATCCTTAGAACTTTGCATGTAGTATGAGATTTGTCCATCGAAAGTGAGACCCAATCTTCCAGAGACAAAAGTGGAATGATGAGGAGTCTTACCCATCTTTGGTGAATGCAAGGGAATTCCCTAAAAGCTTGAGAAGAAAGACATGCCATCGGGTTGGACTCGCTGTCAAGGGGTGGAGGGAAGTCCTTGTAGAACAGCCATAACTGAATTTCTTGGATGAAGTATGGGGAACGTGAGAGACGGCCCCCCAAGATTTATTAAATTTGCAAACCACATCCATCCCTATTATTTTTAGGGTATGAATAACATCATTTGAAGTGGCCAAGAATATATTTTTAAGGGTTATGAAGTTTGAAGCAAGGAATGGAAGGCTTTGGAAGCCCAGCTGGTGTCTTATTGCTCCTTCATGTCAATGGCAGGGAAGTCCAGGGGCTGCACAGGTGGCCCTGCAGATGGTCTTGTGAGTAGGATCTAGACTGCTGGACCATCGTTTAAGAGGCTGGAATGATGGAATCTAGCCCGAGAATCGAATGTATTTCATGAAGACAGGAAAGAAAGAATTTGTCTAGAGGCTTACTCTTGACCTGATCAAGAGTGTTTTAATAATTGAATACTGGCAAGATGTTGTCAACCTTTTTAGGGCAGACACAGAAATAAACTGATCGGCCTCAAGAAAGGACTTTTAGAAAAGGACTAATACTGTATGAAACTACTTATTATAAAAACTCAAGAAAAAGTTGACACACAGAAAGAAACAATCTTTGATGGCTACAAAGGAGGGGAGGGTTGGGGAGAGGAAATCACTAACTAGATAGTACATAAGTGTTAACTTTGGTGAAGGGAAAGACAACACGTAATATAGGGGAAATCAGCACAACTTGACGAAGGCAAAGCCATAAAAGCTTCCTAGACACATCCAAATACCTTGAGAGACTGAGTTACTGAGGCTGAAGGCTGGGGGACATTTAGATAAGTTGCCATAACATAGTTCATAAAGAAAATGTTCTACATCCTATTTTGGTGAGTAGCATCTGGGGTCTTAAAAGCTTGCGAGTGGCCGTCTAAGATACATCTATTTGTCCCACCCCATCAGGAGCAAAGGAAAATGAAGAAAACCAAAGACACAAGGAAAATTTTAGTCCAAAGGACTGATGGACCACATGAACCACAGCCTCCACCAGCCTGAGCCCAGAACAACTAGATGGTGCCTATCTACCACCACCGCCTCTCTGACAGGGATCACAACAGAAGGTCTCAGGCAGAGTGCAAGAAAAATGTAGGACAAAATTCAAATTCACAAAAAAAAAACCAGACTTACTGGTCTGACAGAGACTGAAGAAACCCCAAGACTATGGCCACGGACACCCTGCTAACTCAGAACTGAAGCCACTCCCAGAGTCCACCTTTCAATCAAATAATAGACAGGCCTATAAAACAATAACACGAGTAAAGAACATACTTCCACCAAAGTGGAAAGAGGAGAGCGCTGACACATTGGGGGGATTTGCAACCAATGTCACAAAACAATCTGTGTATAAATTTTTGAATGAGAAACTTATTTGCACTTCAGACTTTCCCCTAAAGCACAATAAATTTTTTTTTAAAAAAAGGCTCTTGGCCCAGCTTCAAATAGTGGTTAGTAGATAGCCTCCAGATGTTAACTGCTTCAGGTCCACCTCAGCTTTGGAGCCAAGCCACACTCTTCTCAAGGTGGGCAAAGCCGATGACTGAGCAAGACTGTGGTTCAAGGGCTTAGTTATTTAAACCCAACAAGGAACTCCTCTAATGGGCACTCTTTGCTCCAGACCTCTCAAATGAGCTGGGAGAGACTCTGTCAGTTCTACAGGGTGGTCTGAGGGATCCTCCGGCTCAATCCTGCTTTTCTCTGCTTTCACAGGTGTTTTTCCATTTGTAAATCCATCAGCTTCCTGGGGGACCACTGACTCAGTGGTCCAGGAGTGGTCCAAGAAAGCAGCCGGTGAGAGATATAAAGGAATTTGGGGGCTGGATCACTGACAGCTGACTGGCAATGAGGATGCCATCTCAAGCAGTATGTGCGGCACCGACAGTCTTTGATACAAGATGGTAGCCCAACTGCTAAAATTTTACCAGTGGTAACTTGGGAGAATACTGCAGTAGACAAGAATGTCCTGGCCAGTGTAGTAATTCAGAGATTGGAAAAGTGTGTGTAGGAGAAACAATGCATGCAAGTTCAATATGGGCTGGTCTTAATAACTTGCATTGCCACCCTACAGAGGGATAATAAAGAGCTGAGGGCAGTTAAAAACAATCGAAACCTAAGTGTGAAGGCTAGAAGGCCTCTTTGGTAGCTTACAAAGAGGTCTTTATCTCTTGCCCTAAACCAAAACCAAACCCTGCCATTGAGTCCATTCTGACTCATAGTGACCCTACAGGACAGAGCAGAACTGCCCCATAGGGTTTCCAAGGAGCACTTGGTGGATTTGAACTGCCAACCTTTTGGTTAAGCAGCTGTAGTTCTTAACCACTACGCCACCAGGGTTTCCTCTCTTGCCCTGTGTCTTAGTCATCTAGTGCTGCTGTAACAGAAATACCACAAGTGGATGGCTTAAACAAAGAGAAATTTATTCACTCACAGTCTAGTAGGCTAGAAGTCCAAATTCATGGCGTCAGCTCCAGGGGAAGGCTTTCTGTCTGTGTCAGCTCTGGAGGAAGGTCCTTATCATCAATCTTCCCCTGGTTGAGTAGCTTCTCAGGCGCAGAGACCCTGGGCCCAAAGGACACGCTGTTTTCTTGGTGATATAAGGTCCCCAATTTTCTGCTTGCTTCCCTTTCTTTTTATCTCTTGTAAGATAAAAGGTGGTGCAGGCCACACCCCAGGGGAACTCCCTTTACATTGGATCAGGGATGTGACCTTCGTAAGGGTGTTACAATCCCACCCTAATCCTCTTTAACAAAAAATTACAATCACAAAATGGAGGACAACCACACAATACTGGGAATCATGGCCCAGTCAAATTGATACACACATTTTTGGGGGACATAATTCAAACCATGACACCCTGGGAGAACAGAAAACCAAAGCTGAAGACCAAATTCAGGCGTTAATAGAGAGAGCCCCAGCTTCAAAGGCATTGAATGGTAAACCTGGAAGTATCTGATATGCCAAAGACGAGACCCTAGCTAGGAAAACCTAGGGCTTTGACAAGTGGGCTAGGGATATCTGGGTGGATGCCCCCATTATGGATAGAACTGCGGCCTCCCAAAATATGTGTTGGAATCCTAACCTCTATACATGTGGATGTAATCCATTTGGGAATAGGATTTTCTTTGTTATGCTAATGAGATCGTATCATTGTAGGGTGCGCCTTGAATCAATCACTTTTGAGATATAAAAGGAGTAGCTTAGGCACAGAAGCAAACAAGCAGGAGTGGGGGAAGATACATGCCATGCGGAGGCTTCCAAGGAATGCCAAGAAGCTGAGACAAGGATTTTTCCCTCAGATTGGACAGAGAAAGCCTTCCCCTACAGCTGATGCCCTGAACTCAGACTCCCAGCCTGCAGAACTGTGAGAAAATAAATTTCTGCTTGTTAAAACCACCCACTTGTGGTATTTCTGTTATAGCAGCACTAGGTAACTAAGACACCCCTTAACATCTTGGCTCCTCAGTTACTTCTAAACTCAGAGCTTGCAGAAGTGGCCCCCTCCATATTAAGATCTTGCACATCTCACTTATAGGAAGACACTACAGAGGCCTCCCCGTTGGGGCAACAGCACCCCTTTAATCTCTCAGTACCCCCAGGATCTGCCCCCACCTTCTCTCTTGGCTGCCAGGCCAATAACCAGGGTTATGTCTCAGCATAACCCAGCTGGGGACATACTGAGCCTGATAAAGAAAAGCGACTATACACCAAAAGAATCTGCAAGAGTTCGCCAACATGTACCAGTCCTGTGGAGCTGGAATCTAAAAGTGCTCAATAAAGGGGCTAGAACACAAGACTGTATATGGGAGAGTATATCGACTGAAGGGCACTGTCTCAGAATATGGTAGACAACACCGTGGAAAAGATTACGGGGGATGGAACAAACTAGTTCCTAGTTCCTAGAAGCCTGGAGAAGGCTATGTCCTGTGTTGAGCAAAGCTGAAACGCCTGAATTGCCATGACCTATGGCCAAGGAAGGAATTAAAAGGCTTGGAGAAGTGGGCGTGCTGGAGTGGATGTATTTCTGTGAGTCCAGAACTCTCACCAGAGCTTTAGGTTCCCCAGAAAGGAATGAAGGAGACACCATTCTGGAAGGGTGAGGGACAGATCATCACAGAGCCGTTCAGCAGTGGTGATCCTCAGCAGGCCAGGGCTGATGGTAAGAAGAGGCTGGTGTGGAACTTGGCTCACTGATAGCAATAGAGATGATGGAGACAGAGGCCAAGTGGTGGGAGCCAGGGGCCTTCCAGTTCCCCAAACAACCAGCAGTCTGGGAGGGACAACCAAGGAGTCAGAGAAGTTATGGAGATGGTTAATGGACCATGGCAACTGTAGGGACCAAATGGATGCAGTTGGCAAGGCTACTGCTTCATGTATGTGATCAAAATAAACGGAGAATGGATGAGCACCATGAAGCTGAGGGATATAAGCCCAATAAGAAAGTCATGATCCCTTTCCCAGTTCCCAGACCTTAAGCCAGTTTTCAGACCCAGGATTTGTTGACTAAAGAGGTATCTGGGTCCCCAGAAGAAGAATCCCTGCAGCACTGTGACAAGTATATACTGTAACGCACCCCCTGGTCCTTCCCCAAAGGAACCTAAGGCCATTTACACTAGGGAAAGGAGAATACCTAGACATCGTGAGGACAATTAGACACAGAGTCGGAGTTGACATTTATGTTCAGAGACCTGGTCCTCAGGTAGAGTGAGGGCATAAGGAGTCAGGTAATAGAAGGAGTCTTAACCAAAGCCCAATTTAAAGTGAATCCTTTGGGTCCAAAGACCCACCCAGTAGGCATTTCCCCTGCCCCCGAATGTACAATTGGGACTGGCACATTCAGTAACAGGAATAAGCCCCACTTTAGATCCGTGGGAGCCTGGTGGGGCAGTGGTTAAGAGCTCAGCTGCTAGCCAAAACGTCAGCAATTCAAATTCACCAGCTGCTTCTTGGTAACCCTGTGGGGCATTTTCTTCTCCATCCTATGGGGTCACTATGAATCTGAATTGACTCAATGGCAAGGGGTTTGGTTTTCTTTTTTTTTTTTTTGGGTTGGGGGGTGGTTTAGGTCCTTGGCCTGGAGTAAGATCTAGCATAGTGGGGAAAACCTGAAAGCCTCTGAAACTGCCCTGTCTACCCACCTCGGGTCAAGATAACAAAACCAAATTTAAAAAATTAGTAGTAATAACAATAATCACATTGGAGAAAGATGGCAGCAGTTAGTGGCCCCTCTGAAACCTAAGGAGTCCCTGGGTGGTGCAAATGGTTAAAGTGTTGGCTGCTAACGGAAAGGTTATAGTTTCAAGTCCACCCAGAGGCACCTTGAAAGAAAGGCCTGGCAATGGGGTACAGAACTCAAATTCTAGTAAAATGACCGGACTTAACGGTTTGATTGAGACTGGAGGGACCCCGGAAGACCTGGCCCCTAGACTCTCTGTTAGCTCAAAACTAAAACCATTCCTGAGGCCAACTCTTCAGACAAAGATTAGGCTGGACAATGGGACATAAAATGATACTTGTGAGGAGTGTGCTCTTAGCTCAAGTAGATACATGAGACTAAATGGGCAGCTCCTGTCCTGAGGTGAGATGAGAAGGCAGAGAGGGTCAGGAGATGGTTGAATGGACAAAGGAAATCCAGGGTGGAAAGGTGGAGCATGCTGTCACAGTATAGGGAGAGCAATTAGGGTTACATAACAATGTATGTATAAATTTTTGTATAAGAGACTAACTTGAATTGTAACCTTTCACTTAAAGCACAACCATAAAAAAAAAAATTGGTAAAAGAAATGCTGGGCAAACTACTTCGGAAAAAAAAAAATCAATGAAAACTCTACGGGTCACAGTTCTACTCGACACACTTGGGGTGGCCATGAGTCAGAGCTGACTTGATGGCAACTGGTTTACTGGTTTTGAGATCCAAACATGCAGGAGCACTGGCCCCTAATGTAGCTATGCTTAGTTCACCAGCCTGGCCTCTGCAGAAACTGTTTAGAATGACCTCCTGAAGAAGCAGCTGAAATTATCCTCTGGAAAAATGGGGTACCATCCTCCAGGATGCGATATGTGCAGTGAATCAGACACCTCTATAAGGCACTGTATCCCCAACAGGGAAGATACAGGGATCTGGGAACCAAGGAATTGAACCAGGAGTGGCCCACTTACCATCATTCCCATGACCCCCTGGGGGTCTTTGTGATTCTTGTCTATGGAATTCTGGGCTTTGCAGAATTAAAAGTGCTGACCTCGAAGGGACCCATTAAACCACAAGCTATGACTGGGCACTTTGAAGTTCTGTGTCCAGGGACCAGAGACAAGAAGAGGAGTTGGCATGCTGAGAGGGGCAATTGAGTCTGATTAGCAGCAGGAGATAGAGCTCCATGCCACAGTGGGGCAGGAAGGGAAATGTGGAACCCAGGCGATCCACTGGCCACTTCTTGGTCTTTCCCTTGTTCAATCGTGATTGTGAATGGAGAAGAGCAGCAATCCTGGCCTTACCAGGGGGCTCTGCCCAGCCTTCAGGAGTGTAGTTAGGGGCCAGCCTCCAGCTGTTAACTGTTTTTGAGCTGAGGTCACACACTTCTGGGGTGACCCCAGCCAATGACTGAGCAAGACCGTGGTCCAAGAACCCAGCCATTTCCATCAGCACACACACAAAGAAAACCTGTTGACTCCAACTCATGTTGACCCCAAGCATTACACAGTAGAACTGCTCCACAGGGTTTTCAACGGCTGTGATCTTATACAAGTAGATCACTAGGTCTCTCTTCTGCAGTGTCACTGGTTGGATTTGAACCACCAACCATTTGGTTAGGAGTCAAGTGTAAACCATCTGCACCCTCCAGGGATCGTCCATCCACACAGGACTCGTGTAAAGACCACCTTTGTCTTGGACCTCCCTGTTGGGCTGGCGGAAATGTTGTCAGGTCTGCCTCCCAGTCTGACAGCTCTCCCTGCCCACTGTGGCTTCCTCCCGTGTCCTTCCATAGCCATCACTCCCCAATAAATCCTCTGCTCTCCTAACTCCGTCTTAACATCTGCTTCCCAGATAAACCAGCTGACACACTGTTGAAGTCAGGTGATGTATTCATGGAGCTTCATTGTATTGATCTGTCTACTTTGGGGTATTTTGGGCATTTTCACAGTAAAAGAGTTTTTCAAAAAGAAAGAGAATAGAAACGGGGACAGAATGTCTTAAACATTAAGTATAGATGAGGAGAAATAAAAATGCCCAGATAAATCCATAAAACCAATTACTGTGAAAATCTGAAGACATGACATAGAAAAAAAATAGATAAGCATGAGTAAAGTGTCTGGCAATTTTATACCTGAAAGTAATTGAGCAGGGGGACAGAAAAAAAATTGTTATAATTCTTAGACGTCTTATTTTATGCCAGTCAGCAAAGCATGAGTAACAAAATGAATTGGAGACAATTTGAGAGGATTTCTTACAAGATAGGGTAATGAATCTGACCTTATTTCACCAAGCTTGGGAAAGGAGAGACACAAAATTGAAATATGCTGACGGAAGCATATGCTGTAGTTAGGAGAAAAGATTGGACAGATGCTGTATCAAGAAGACAGGCATCTTTGTGGCAGTCATGAGCCTGGGGATGGATGCATGCTGAAGGCAAAACAGGTAAGTGTGAAAGGAGGTAGGCATTGAAGTGATGCTGTTGTGATGTAGGGCAGTGTTTCTCAGATCTAGTTGATCGTCAAAATTGCTTAACTAGTTGCCATCAAGTCAACCCTGACTTAGCGCGGGCCACCCCATATGTGTCAGAGTAGAACTGTGTTCCCAGGGTTTTCAGTAGCTGATTTTTTAGAAGTAGACTTCCAGGTCTTTCCTCTGAGGCATCTCTAGGTGGTCTTGAACCTCCATCCTTTTGGTTAACAGACAAACTCATCTGCACCACCCAAGGACTCCCAAAATTGCTTAGGGGTCCCATAAAATGCAGTTTCTGGAGCTCCCACTGAATCAGAAATTCTGGGTTGGGTCCTAAAATTTGTATTTTTACAACTCCCAAAGTAGTTCTGAGAATCAAATGGGTGTGTGAATCTAGTATACAGACTGGGCCACCAGGCCAGATGAATAAATAAGGTGGCTGGTTCCTGTTGTGGGTTGAATTGTGTCCCCTAAAAAGATACTTGCTAATACCTGGTACCTGTGAATGTGACCTTGTTTGGCAATAGGGTCTTTGCAGATGTGATCAAGTTAAAACAAGGTTATACTGGATTAGGGTGGGGCCTCAACCCGATGAGCGGTGTCCTCATAAGAAGGCCGTGTGAAGGCATGGGATCACAGAGACACAGAGGGAGAAGGCCACGTGAGGACGGAAGCAGAGATCAGAGTGACGTAAGGAATGTGAGCAACCCCCGGAAGCCAGGAGAAAGACATGAAACAGGTTCTCCCCCAAAGCCTTTGTAGGAACATGGCCCTGCTGACATCTGGATTGCAGACTGCTAGCTTTCAGAACTGTGAGAGAATAAATTTCTGTTTTTTTAAGCCACCAAGTCTGTGACCATTTGTCATGGAAGGCCCAGGATACTAAGACAGTCCCTAAGACACTTTTTAGAAAAATGCCATATAGGTGTAATTTAGTAACCGTGGGGGATTTCATCTCTCTAAACATCTCCTAGAAGCCTCATTTGGCAAAAGCAGAGCAGTGCATTACTCGCCTTGCTAAGGTTTTAAGAAGATCAAGCAAGCAAATGAAGGATCGATTGCTCAGATTTAATTCTGACAAACTAGGAAAAAGTAATGTTTAGCAAGGAGGATGAGATAGGAGCCAAAGGAGAAAGGTCACTGAGTTGCTTTAGTTTGAGCCAGCAGACCCAGAGATAGTATGATTCAAAGAAAAGCAGTCACAGATAAAGAAAAGCGGGCTTTCCAGGCACGAGCCTCTGGAGGGAAGGTTCACTGCACTCAGGCTGTTCCAGACTTGTCTCAAACATTTGAATCTCACAATGCAAATACAGGCGGGGCCAACGATAAAGGGAAAGAAAATCTAAAACAAATAACCAAAACGAGCAAACGAAAGCAGAAAGAAACAAACAAAAAATGTTAATGTCACTCTGTTACGGTTCCAACTATTGCTGTCCATTGGAATCCCAACACAAAACAAAAAACCGAACTCTTGCGTCACCTGTTGAAATTTTGATTCTATTTGCCTACGGTGGGCAGCCAACTGAATAGGTATTTGTTAAAGTTCCCCTAGGTGATTCCAATATTCACCAATAGCTGCCAACCACAGCTCTGGAAGCTGAGATTTTAAAGGACAGGATGGGAAGAAGGGCATGAATCGAAGTGTGTCAGAGAGTGACTCAGATAGAACTGTGTATCATAATGACCTAAGGCTGGTAAAGGAACACGAAGAGAACAACAATATCAAAATATCTCCCAGCTATGTTGGGGATTAGCTGGAGACCAGGGACAGGATAGGCATGCTGTTTGGGAAGAAGTCAAGAGCCTTTAGAAGGCTGGAAACAAGTAAATATCTTTCCAATTTTCTAAAATGGATTCTGTAAACTACGGATGATTGAGCTTGATATGGATCTCAGACAAGATTCTAGAATGTGTTGCTGAAGTGATGTTATAATAGGCATTCAAATAACAAAGAAGCGATTATAGGACCCAGCATGGGTTTAGTAGAACAAGTCCTGTTAGTACAGCCCATTTCCATTCCTCAGTGGGGGGCTGGCAGATAAAGACAATGTAACACACATTTCCATCCAGGCATCTGGACTTCAAAAAGCAATTGGCTATGTCTCTAATGATATAATCGTGGTTAAGGTAGAGAAAAGTAGGGTGGATGCTAGAACATTTTAGTGGGTTATTAACTGTTCAAAAAGTCATATCCAAAGAATAGTCATAAATGGATTGATGTCAAACCTGGTGAGGGGTCCCTAGTGTCCTGGTCTTCTGCCAGAGAAATAGTTCACAGCCCTGTGTGTGACTTGATTATTTTTTTTAGAGACTTAGATGAACATGCAAAGGGCCTGCCTATCATTTCCACAGGACATGTAGGTTGGTGTGATAATGTAGATATTATACGGTAGAAACCATGCCTAGAATATGAATCTTTATGCGTTCTGTTTCATTTTTGATGACTTCCGGTTTTCCTAGGTTCATACTTCATACGTTCCACCTTCTGATTATTAATGGATGTTTGCAGCTGTTTCTTATCATTTTGAGTCACGCCACCTTAGCAAATGAAGATCCTAAAAGGTTTACTGCACTTTGAGGGGGCAGCTCTTCCTCAGTCATATTTTGAGTCCCTTCCAACCCGAAGGGCTCATCTTCTGGCAATATATCAGACAGCGTTCCATTGCTATTCATAAGGCTTTCACTGGCTAGCTTGTTTTCAGACTAGATCTCCAGATCCTTCTTTCCTAGTCTGTCTTAGTCTGGAAGCTCCTCTGAAACCTGTCCACCATGGATGACCCTGCTGGTATTTGAAATACCGGTGGCATAGCTTCGAGCGTCACAGCAATATGCAAGCCATCACAGTCCGACAAACTGACAGATGGGTGGTGGCTGTAAAGATTACAGCCCAGGAAACCCTATGGGGCAGTTCTACCCTGTCATATAAGGTTGCTTTGAGTTGGGATTGACTCTGCAGCACACAGCAACAGCAACATCTTACAGTACAGGTAGAGGAGAGATGAGCTACAATGGCAGCTGACATTTTTAAGAGCCTTGAGAGTTTTAGTCAACAATTAACCCAGTATCGGTTAGAAACAATGTACCTGCAAAAACCAGAAAGTGACCATAAGCCTGTGGTCTATACTAAAAATTGTTGCTGTTAGCTGCCACTGAGCTGGTCCTGACTCACGGCAACCCCATGCACAATGAAATGAATGAAATGCTCCTTGGTCCTGTGCAGTCTCCATGATCGGTTGTTGGTTGGACCATTGTGATCCACAGGGGTTTCATTGGCTGATTTTTAGAAGTAAATTGCCAGGCCTTTCTTTCAAGTCCATTTAGTCTGGAAGCACCACTGAAACCTCTTCAGCGTCATAGCAAGACGCAAGCCTCTCCTGACAGACGGGTGAAGGCTGTGCAGCAGGTGCGTTGGCTGGGAATCGAACCTGCATCTCCTACATGGAAGGGGAGAATTCTATCACTGAACCACCAACGTCCCACTTGTAAAATACTGGCTCCAGCCTTATTATCCTAAATTATTATTCATTTGCTTTTCCTGGAAGGGTCATCTCTTGAAGGTAACTCAGTGACAACTGACAACAAGAAGCATGTTGATATAATTTTATTTTTTTCTTTCTGGACAGATAGATAGAGGTAGAGAATGTATAGAGAGACAAAAAGTAAAATTATGTACATATATTTTTTCATAAAAATTAGATATGACATTATCTTATATATACCCTTTATACTTTTCTTCCTCTAAATACGTAGAATATATTCTGACTATCTTTTATACATTTTGGATCATATTCTTCTGAAGGAATTCTCAGGAGTCCAGGAAACTCTGAAGGAGTCTATTGTTTGAATACATCAAAATTCATTTTATCAATCCCTTACTGGTGGACATTTAAGTTCTATTACAGACGGTGCTGTAATAAAGCAAAACAAAAAACATCGCAGCTTACCAAATGTATTCCCTGATTTCACTGAGCTACTATATTCTCCACACAACAGTCAGAGGGAATTTCCTAAAATATGTGTCAGAGCCTGTCACTCCCCAAACCCTTCAGTCACATTTAAAATAAAATCCAAACAGCCTGCATGTTCTGGGTCTTGCAAACTACCTGTTTCTCTGGCTAAACCACCTAACAGTCTCCACGCATTTGCTTTGCTCCAGCTACACTGGCCTTCTGGCTTTGCCTTTAACATGCCGCATTCCTTTGCCCCTCAGGGCCTTTGCACATGCTAATCTTGCTTTCCCCAGATCCTTCTGACTTACTTTCTCACTATTAATCAGTCTCTGCCCAGAGGTCAGGCCTCTCCCCTCAACTATCTAAACAGTCCCCCACGTCCATTTTTCTCTATCCCTTTGTTCTTTCTTTTTCCTCATTGTTCTACAAGCTCCAATCCGATATATTTATCTGTTTACTGGGTTATGCTCTCCCCTCTAGAATGCAACCTGTGTTTGCTATGTGCATAACTGCAATCCCAGTTCTAGAACAGTGCCTGACACATAGTATAGATGCTCAACAGATATTTTAGCCCGAGTTTGAGCACTGATTTCAGGTCGTTTGAAGCAGAAAGCAAAAAAAAAAAAAAAAAAACCAAACCCCTTGCCATCGAGTTGATTCTGTCACATGACTACCTTACAGGATAGAGTAGAACCGCCCCGTAGGGTTTCCAAGAAATGGCTGGTGGATTTGAACTGTTGACCTTTTGGTTAGCTGCCCAGCCAGGCAGAGCAGAAGGTCACTCTACCCTCCATGCTTGTGAAAACATAAGAAATGGATTTAGCTGTGCTTGGTTCCATCTAAGCAGGGAGACGACACTTGCTTTCTTTGATATCCCCAGGCTCCTGGTGTTCTGGATAGAACACCTCAGCTAGTTTGAACAGGATCCAGCTACACGCTTTCTAAAATGAGAGTGTTCTCCAGGTATCTTGGTAAAGAAAGGTAAATTAATCCTTGATTACCCACTGACTTTTTGTCCCCAGTGGGGAATCCCCAGGCTGTCTGCTTCTTGTCAGAGCAAACCCAGAGCATGTAGCAACTGGAAAGTGGGGTCGAGTGGGACCTTACAAAGCCAGTCATTAAACCACCCGTCTGTAGCTCTAGGTTAGGAAAAAAGTCATACAACTTAGAAGGGAAATGATACCGAAGCTACTGACCAAACCAGGCCTGGGAGATACTGGTAGATGTAATTTATCCGGATTATCCCCTAAAGCCCCCAATACTGCAGAAATGGACATGGACGCATGTTTACTAAATGATGCTGAATTCAATGCTCTTTGCTAAAACATTATTCATTTGTTTACCTCCCAAATATTTTTCTCAAATAATTAGAGCGGCCGGCCTATGATGGCTTACTTGGAGCCCCAGGTAAGAAGTTACTTGACCTGAGAAGATCAGATTTAAGGAATATTATATTGAACTTGGGAAGTTATTTTAAACCTGGGATCCTTTTTTTAAGATGTGTGGACATGAAAATAAATTATACTTTGTGCACGCTAACTGTAGCTTGAATTTACATAGAAAGGAGTAGTAATTACAAATCTGATGATGTTGGGAGCCCTGGTGGTGCAGCGGTTAAGAGCTCGTCTGTTAACCAAAATGTCGGCGATTCAAATCCACCAGCCGCTCCTTGGAAACCCCGTGGGGAAGTTCTACTCTGTCCTGTAGGATCATTAGGACTCAAAACTGACTCGATGGCACGTAACAATAACAGCATGATGATGATGATGATGACAGACATTTATTTGACACTTATTGTGTGCCTGACCCTGTTCCAACAACTTTAATATGACAACTTAATCCTCACAACAGCCCTGGGAAGTAGACATTTTTACCACCTCCGTTTTACAGATGAGGAAATTGAGGCAGAGAGGGGTTAAGTGATTGTCTGAGGTCACACAGCTAATAAGAGGGAGAGCCTGGATTTAGCCCAGGTGGTCTCCCTGCAGGACTGTGCTCTTGACCACTAAGGCCCACTGTCTCTCCCAGTTCCTGCAGGTACGTCGTTGGCCTCTGGAAGGAAAATGCCAGACTATTTCTTATACACATTGAGAGGGTTGTTGAGCCTCAGAGAGAGATTCGTTTGTTTATTGTTTCATTCAACTCTTATGGAAGGTGAGCACGCTGTGCAGGCTCTAGGGGATGGGCCCCGTGTCGAGGCCAAGTCATCCAGAGAGGGGAGATTTCTCAGACCTTTGCTCTTTTTTGCGGTCTCACATCTCCTCTTCTCTTACACCCACAGTAAATCCTTCAACAAAGAAAACAGGACCATCTTATCAGGGAAGAGGAAATCAGAGTGAGGAGCAGTGTGTGAGATAAAGCCCTTCTGCATCCCTCCAGCCCAAATCCCACTCCTGTGACACATGCCCAGTGGTGAGCTAGGGCCTACTCACAGAGGTGCCCATCTCCTTCGTCTTAGTCATTTACCACTGCTCTAACAGAAATACCACAAGGGGACGGCTTTAACAAAGAGAAGGTTATTCTCTCATAGTCCAGTAGGCTACAAGTCCAAATTCAGAGCACCAGCTCCAAGGGAATGCTTTGTCTTCTCTGTTGGCTCTGGAGGAAGGCCCGTGTCATCAATCTTCCCTTGGTCTGGGAGCATCTCACCACAGGAACCTCAGGTCCAAAGGACATGCTCTGCTGCCGGCACTGCTTTCTTGGTGGTATGAGGCTCCCCTGTGTCTCTGCTCACCTCTCTTTTATATCTCAAAAGAGATTGGCTTAAGACACTACCTAATCTTGTAGACCTCATCAGTATAACTGCTGCTAATCCATCTTACTACATCATAGTGATAAAGTTTACAACACATAAAGAAATCACATCAGATTACAAAATGGTACACAATCATACAATACTGGGAATCATGACCCAGCCAAGTTGACAGATATTTTTGGGGGACACAATTCAATCCATGACATCTTCCCAACTACATGTTCAGTGATAGTACATCTGTACTTTGAAATAGACCGTGGGGAAGGTATTTATATCACAGTAAACGGCAAATGAGGTCCCTGGGTGGCACAAACAGTTTTCACTCAACCACTAACCTAAAGGTTGGCAGTTCAAACCTACCCAGATTATGGCCAAGAAAACCGTATGGAGCGATTCTACTCTGTAACACATGAGGTTGCCGTGAACCGGAATTGACTTGATGACAAAGGGTAATCAGCAAATGCTACAAATCAGCGTTGATTTGTTTGTTCATTTGTTTACATGCTTGCTTTGTCTTTCAGAGAGCCAGCTTACCAACACACCACTGCACGTCCCGTGGGCTGTCTTCCCCAGAGACAGAATGACAAGTCTCACGCCATTCTGCTCTCTCCATGAATTTCATTTAGGATAATGCAGAGTACACACTTGTGTTCCCTCATGCTTCCCTCCACAGCCATTATCAGCAATCAAGCAGAGCTTTTGTTATGAATGCTTTCACTCCAAAGAGGCACTAAACCACCAAAGTCAACTGGCTCACAACTTCCCTCATCCCATCAAACACAGATCCAGCATTCCTTCCCGTCTGTGACTCTCCCCAAAGTTTCCAGCTCAGTCTGTCGACTCTCTCAGCCCTCCCAGCCCTGCTGAATCTTTTACTCCTGGAGTCAGTTATAGTTAGACCTGCATTTAGATCCCAGCGTCATCACTGTAGAGTTCATTTTAAGCCTCAGTTTTATCATCTGTAAAATGGAGATTATGGTAGTGCTTAACCTCAAGAATTGGTTTCAGGATTAAACTTTTTGAAAGTATGTGAAGCACAGAGCAGTCCTCGTCATGAAAGCAGAAGTTGCTATTGTTACATACTTGTCTTAGCAAGCAACCAATGCTCTCAGCTGCTTCAACACTCCCCTGCTACTTAGCTCTGCTCAGGGATAATATAAACAGAGCATGTGTTCCATCCGCGTTCCCTACCTCCTTAACATGCTCGCATGCACTCTTTATTCCAGAAGGCCTTTCCCTGCCTGTCTTATACATCCTTTACAACCCTACTCAAATGCCACCTTCTATGTGACATATTTACTGATCCTCCCAGTTGCAATTAAACTCTGATGTCTTTGCTCTCCCAGAGGCCATTGGGTTACTCAAAAGGCAACATCCTTTTCCCCTCCCACTTTCTTGTGTTTGCCTGGAGTGTTGGTAGAAAGCCACTTCTTTAGGGCAAGGTATAGAAAATTGTTCTTAAAATGTCAGTGTGATCTGGGAGGGATACTCATTAATGCATTGTCAGCCATTCATCCCAGAATTACGGAATCACAGCACTGGAAGCGCGCCTGGAGATCATGTAGTCTGACCCACCCACTTCATGGACGAAGAAAGAGGCCTAGCAAGTGACTTAACCAAGGTCACACAGCTGGGCTTAGAACCTGATGTTTTGACTACAGCCTAGTGTTCTCTTCCATCTGTGATGGTTAGTTTCAAGTGTCAACCTGGCTAACCAGTTATTTAGTCAAACACTAATCTAGGTGTGGCTGTGGAGGTACTTTTTACAGGCAACAGTTACAATCAGTTGACTTTAAGAAAAGGAGATTACCTTCCATAATGTAGATGGGCCTCGCCCAATCAGTTGAAGGCCTCAAGAGCAAAAACTGAGGTCTATGGGTAAAGGAGAAATTCTGCAAGGGCACCCCCTGCCGACTTCCCAGATTGCTGGACTGCCCTACAGATTTCAGAATCAAGAGTATAACATCAACTCCTGCCTGAGCTTCTGCATTTCCAGTCTGCCAGTCAGCCTTACAGACTTGCCAGCCACACAACTGCGTGAACTAATTCCTTTAAATGAATAAATGAATGAATGAGATAAAAATAAATCTTATTGGTTCTGTTTATCTGGAGAACCTTGACTAATACACCAACCTACCAGGTTCCTAGAGGAACAGGACAAAGACTGAGGAAGTTAGACTGATAGACAATGGTCCAAGCATGGAGGGCTTTCAAAGAAGGCTGGGGAGGGCCACAACTGGGCAGAGCAGCAAGGACAACATGAGGACATGGGTATAAGGGCAAAAAAAGAATCAGGCAAAGGGCTTAGGAAGAGTTCCTGGAGCAAAAGTCCTGGAGAGAAGTTATCTGCTTCCTTCATTGTTTTGCCCAGATTGACAACGTCCCTGTCAACAAGCCTGGCCCAGGCGCAAATGGATTGCCCTGGCTTCAGGAAAGCACCGTCATTCTGTTATTTAGGATGTGGGCTTTTTACATTTCCTAATGGCTACTCAGGTTCCTGTCCTTGGAAGACATCCTCAAGCCTAAAATAGCCACCACCACCCTCCTCTATTCACCCTCTAATTCTTTATCTTGCTGTATGTTCTTCAGCTTCAGTAGGTTTCTTGTTACCCAAAATTACATCATTCATTCATTCATTCATTTTCTCCTTTACTGTCTGCTTTCCATCTCCACTAGAAGAGAACCTTGAAAGTAGGGAATTTGTCTTATGCTTGTATATTATGAATAACATTGTGAAGAATGGGAATTCCAGAATACTTAATTGTGCTCATCAGGAACGTGTACATAGATCAAGAGGCAGTTGTTCAAACAGAACAAGGGGATACTGCATGGTTTAAAGTCAGGAAAGGTGTGTGTCAGGGTTGTATCCTTTCACCATACCTATTCAACCTGTATGCTGAGCAAATAATCTGAGAAGCTGGACTATATGAAGAAGAATGGGGCACCAGGATTGGAGGAAGTCTCATTAACAACCTGTGATATGCAGATGACACAACCTTGTTTGCTGAAAGTGAAGAGAACTTGAAGCACTTACTGACGAAGATCAAAGACTATAGTCTTCAGTATAGAGTGCACGTCAACATAAACAAAACAAAAATCCTCACAACTGGATCAATAAGCAACATCACGATAAATAGAGAAAAGATTGAAGTTGTCAGAGATTTCTTTTGACTTGAATCCACAATCAACACCCATGGAAGCAGCAGTCAAGAAATCAAACAACGCATTGCATTGGGCAAATCGGCTGCAAAAGACCTCTTTAAAATATTAAAAAGCAAAGATGTCACCTTGAAGACTAAGGTGTGCCTGACCCGAGCTGTGGTGTTTTCAATCCCCTCATAGGCATGCGAAAGCTGGACGATGAATAAGGAAGACCGAAGAAGAATTGATGCCTTTGAATTGTAGCGTTGGTGAAAAATATTGAATATACCATGGACTGCTAAAAGAACAAACAAATCTGTCTTGGAAGAAGTACAACCAGAATGCTCCTTAGAAGCAAGGATGGTGAGACTACGTCTCACAGACTTTGGACATGTTATCAGGAAGGATCAGGCCCTGGAGAAGGTCATCATGCTTGCTAAAGTAGAAGGTTAGCAAAGAAGAGGAAGACCCTTACTTATTTTCCAGTGTCCCTGCTTTGACTTGTTTTTAAAGAAACGTATCAGAGAAACCCAAATTGAGGGAAGGTCTACAACATACCTGACCAGTACTCTTTAAAACTGTCAAGGTCATGAAAAACAAGGAAAGACAGATCGGAGGAGAATAAGGTGACATGGTAACTAAATGCAATGTGACAGCCTGGCCTGGACCCAGGAGCAGAAAAAGGACATTAGTGGAAAACCTGGTGAAATCTGTATGAAGTCTGGAGTTTAGCTAATAGTAATGGCCAGTGTTGATATCTTAACTTGGCAAATGTACTATGGTCATGTCAGATACTAACAGTAGAGGTATCCGATGCTGGGACTCTGGATTTCTTTTGCAGCTTTTCTGTAAATCTAAAATTATTCCAAAATAAAAACCATATTTAAACACACACACACACATTGATGAGTTCTTACTTTCACTCCAGCTTAGCAGTGCATTTAAAACAATGTTTTGATTTTTAAATCAATATTTTAGTTATTTCCTTTGGGAAGGTCCTTAGGGTGTCTACTATACCTACCATACCACCAGAAATAGAAGCAACTTAGCCAGGGAAGAAAAGATCAGAATCATAAAAACCAAATTAGGCAGTTTTTTGTTTTGTTTTGCTTTGCTTCTTTTAGGGTTTTCATTGGCTGATTTTTGGAAGAAGATGACCAGGCCTTTCTCCCTAGTCCATCTTAGTCTAGAAGCTCCACTGAAACCTGTTCAGCTTCATAGTAACGGAAAAGTCTCCACTGACAGGTGAGATGGACTGGCCAGAAACCGAACCCAGATCTCCCACGTGGAAGGTAAGAATTCTACCACTGAGCCACTACTGTCCTCCCCAAATGAGGCAATTTTAATCAATGAAATATTATGTAATCAGACTAAGATGTGTTTAAAGAACCAGGACCCAGAATGAAAGGGACATTTTTTAAATTGTATTTTAGATGAAGGTTTACAGAACAAATTAGTTTCTCATTAAACAATTAATCCACCTATTGTTTTGTGACATTGGTTGCCAACCCCATGACATGTCAACACTCACCCCATCTCTACCTTGGGTTCCCCATAACCAGTTTTCCTGTCCCTTCCTGCCTTCTCATCCTTGCCCCTGGGCTAGTGTGCCCATTTAGCCTCATTTTGTTTTATAGGCTTATCTAATCTTTGGATGAAGGGTGAGCCTCAGGTGTGACTTTAGCACTGAGTTAAAAGGGAGTCCGGGGGCCCAAGAAAGGAACATCTGAAAGAACAGAAATGGTAGCAGTTATATAAGAGTAAGTTCCATTGGAATTTATCCCACATCAATGTGAGATTACTTAATTAAACCTCTTACATAAGCATAAAAATAATATAAAGCCAAAAAAAAGTCAATACTTTTCTTGAATGGAGTTATTCCCTAAAACTCTACATGATGTCTTTGCATTAGGCCTGCTGTGTGGAAAGCATTCTGTCTGCAGCAATCTGGAGAGGCAGAAGGCATCCTGTGACCCCGAGTTCATTCCCACCCCCTGCAACATTCCCAGAACCGGACAATGTCTTCTTCTATAAATACCACCATTCTACTTAGAGGTCTGGAACATAGTCAATTGTTCTGCTTCAAAGTGCTCTCTCCGTGAAAAAGCCCTGTGTTCTTACCTACCCTGTGCTGAGATAATGCTCTAAAGTCAATCTACAGAGCACCTTGGCTGTTCAGACCCAAAATCTGGTCAACCAACAAGGCCACAAAGACACAGAGAGCTGCTGCTGACTTTGGCAAAGGTGCACAAAGACTGTACCGGAGACTGGACTTAAGCCAATGCCCCACTGCAAAGCCTGAAAGGTCAGGGGCCTGGGGGACCTCCAGCAACTGGCCTTGTTAGTCCCTGAGGTTATGGGCCAGTGGGCAGAGTCTTCAGACCTAGGAAGCTCCTAGGACCTCTCCCAGCCCAACAAAGCCCAGTCCAATCTCTCACAAAGCCAAAGAAACAAACTAGGTATCTTGTACGACAGAGCAGAACTGCCCCATGGGGTTTCCAAGGAGCAGATGGTGGATTCCAACTCCCCACCTTTCAGTTAGCAGCAGAGGTCTTAACCATTGCGCCACCAAGGCTCTGTATGTATTTACAGAGACATATATATATATAAAGATATCTCTCTCTCTCTCTCTCTCTCTCTCTCTCTATATATATATATATATATATATACAGAAAGAGAGAGATTGAAAAATAAATGAAAGTTCCATTTTTTTATTCCCACAACTGAGTGGGTCCTCTCATGAAGCTCGTTTTGGAGATAACTGCCTTTGACGACATTGTCCTCCACCAACGTAACCTTACTTGCCAATGGGACAAGGCTGGCCAGTGGAGTTGGGGTAGGGGGATTCTTCTTTGTATATATTCACACCTAGAAATTTACATAGGAACTGAGTCCCATGGTGAGGGAAGTGGATTGAACTCTAACAGCCCCTTGGGTTTCTGGAATATAGAAATGTGTCTGATGAATGGGAGTGCTCCCAGACCAAAGCTGGGTACAAAGAAAGGGCAGTGGGGCCTCAGAGAAGGAACTCACAGTAAAGGAGGGTCAGAGAGGCGGGTGGATTCTGGGGTGGGAAAGTATGTGTGTGAGTTCCTGCAGCCAGGTTAGCTTGGGTCCAGGCAGTTTTACTAGGAAACTTCTGCTCATTGAATGCAAAGCTGGAGAAGGAGTATACTCCCTCTTACTGTGGAGACGTTGCTGGACAAATTGACAAAGATCTTCTGTGAGTAGGTGGACTTTGCTGCTTGATGCTAGCCCTACCCCTGCAGGTCTCTGAGGGCTTGAGCTAGAAGGTTAAAGCACAGCCGTACTTGGGTGTTATGTGTTGATTTGTGTCCCCCCAAAAGATATTCAAGTCCTAACCCCTGGTACCTGTGACTGTGAGCTTATTTAGAAACAGGGGCTTTGCAAAAGTAACTAGTTAATATGCGGTCATACTGGAGTAAGGTGGGCCCTACTCCAATAAGACTGGTGTCCTTACAAGAGGAGGAGAAGAGGCAGAGACAGACACAGAGGGAGACAGCCATGTGATTATGGAGGCTAAGACAGGAATGATGTTACCACAAGCCAAGGAACACCTGACCAGCTGGAAGCTGGAAGAGACAAGGAAGGTCCTTTCCTTAGAACCTTCAGAGAGAGCATGGCCATACTGATACACTGAATTTTGTCTTCTGGCCTCCAGAACTGTGAGAGAATAATTGTCTGTTGTTTGAAGCCATCTGCTATGTGGCATTTTGTTACATCAGCCCCAGGAATAGATACACAGGGTAAGAGGGAAAGCCATAACACACTGAGGCCCAAGTACCGGGCACCGGAGCGTGTCTCTCACCTCCCAGGAGTGACCCTGACGTCTGAGCTAGAGAAGATGTCCTGGTGCTCTGCCTTATGCTCTGCCTTGTGTTTCACAGATAATGGTAGCTCCAGCGGCAGCAGCAGGGGGAGAGAAGTTTAAGGGCAGAGTGACACCCTGATGGAAATTTCAGGCTTTGGGAGTTGGGTGGTCCTGTCTTGGCCAGCAGCAAAGCCATAAAAAAATGACCAGAACTGATTTTTGGCTACATGTGAACACTCCTGGAGATTCCCAGGAAAACATTGGGAAAAGAACCCTGGAAGTGATTCCGTTTTCCGCAGCCAGAGAGGGTATTTTTATAACTGTGACTTCATTTGTATGAGCAGGCAAGTGAGGCTGAGGCGTTCCTTTTAAGCATCCTAAGCTGTCCTGCTGGAACCACTAGATGAGGTCTGAGGATACAGACTCACGAATTCTGGTCGCCTCAGCAGATACCCTGCTACTTGCTAAAACAAATGATGTAGCGGTAATTAGTGCAATAGCTTCCATTGAAGAACATCACAAAAACATCTGTAGGAAAAGAATAAATGAGCCCACGCTTTTGGCAGACATGCTAAACCAAGTGTGGAAACCAAATAATCAGCTGCCAGCATAGAGGCTTCTACGGACCATTCTTCTCCAACCCCTGCCAAAACCTCCCTAAAACGCAGAAAAGAAACTTAAAAAACAAAGTGGAAAAAAACCACACGGCCAAAGAGACTTTAGGAGGAAAAGACAGCAGACAACTGACGTCAACAGAACGTGAGAGCCGGAAGGTGGAGGACAGCTGACTTAGCAAACCAGGGGAAGCTGAGACTTTAGTCTGCAGCCGAGCAAGATACAAAATCAAGCTGTTATCCCCTTGAAGAATCCAGGAAAAACCCAAGTGTTCGAGTTACTCGTCCCTCAGAAGGCAAGAAAGACAGGAGGACTGACTGGAAGACTTTGTAAGTAACACTGAGATCGCCAGATTTGACCTCCTACTTTACAAGGTCAAGCGACTGCCCCTCGCCCATTGCCCCAGAAGACTGAAGGCTTAGAGAGGTTGAACAAGATAGGCTCTGCACATCAAAAACAGCGGAAGGCAGGGGAGGCGTGGTCAACATAGTGGACTAGTTAGATGCTTCCTATATCCCTCTTACAACAAAGACCTGGAAAAACAAGTGATCTGATTCTATGTGAACATCTGGCAGCCCTGAACAAGGCACGGTTAAGAAATCCATCTGAGTCATACTGGAGAGAAAGACCATTTGGAAGAGGTGAGGAGCTCTAGAGCCACAGCGGTGACACAGCAGAGACACAGCCACGCCGGGCCACGGTGAAGCAGGCAAACAGCTGTGCTGTGAGGGTGCTTGAGAAGCAGTTTCCACATGGAGAGAGACCCGGCAGCAGAGATACTGCTTGTTCACTCCGAACCAGTGAAGAGCAGCTCCCAAGAGGCTAGGATAAGTACATGTGCACACCCTTTTGTGGCAATTTAAAAAAAAAAGCCCATTTGGGAAAAAACCTCTCTCCCTTTTACCTCCTACCTCTGCACTCTGCACTGGATTTGGGAAAAACCTCTCTCCCTTTTACCTCCTCCCTGCCCGCTCTGCACCGAGAATCCACTAGGCTGGAAGTAGATCCCAAAAGGTGCCCTGACCCATTCTCCTGGCCTTGGAGAGGGAACAAATAAGCTGCTGGCTCCCCTAGGCCAGGAGCACAGCGTTGGCACAGCTCCTTTGCTGGCCATAGAAATCAGGGGTCTGCAGACTCTGAGTGCCGTACACCCCTGTATAGACTTGTGGGGACCCATCTCAACAGCGTTAGCCCTCACTACCACAGTACAACAGGGCAAACATCTGAAGTTTAACTTCAACTGCTTCAGCTGTGAACAGGCAGATTGTGATCCTCAAAACAGCCCTGCCCCTCAAGTAGGCACTTTTATCGATCTGCAGCAGGGTCTTGAGGACTGGTGGTAGCTCCTAAAGTGCCTAGTCACCTGCTACAGAAGTTCAAGAAAAAGTGGTGCCCTGGAGTCTTTGCAGCCAACACAGCGGGGTGCTCTTAGCCTGGCTGCAAAACTCACCTACCTATTCACCCTAGAATAGGGACATGCTTTTCTTTCAGAATCTCAGGGGAAGCCATCAGCCCCCTGCCTGGCTCAGAGTGTGATCCCCTACCACAGCCAGAGTCCAGTTCCTGCACCAATCACCCATGCCTCTCTAGGACTGGGGGTGAGAGCCTGCATCACACACTTGGTGACCAACTGCCTGCACACCCGAGCTGATCCCACATAGGAAATTTTAACGGACTCTGGTGTTCACATACTTAGTTACAGAACTACCTACCTGGTGACAGGACATTAGACATGAGAAGGCGTCAAAAATTAAACTAGTGCACACGAGCAGCCTATTTGGGCATATCAAAACAAAACAAAATAAGAAGCTAGGTCTCACTAAGCAAACACAAAATAAAATTATAATAAATTATCGATGGCTCGGAGACAACAGTCCATATCAAGTCACATAAAGAGGCAGTCCATGATGGCTTCAGCAAGCTCCCAAAATAAAGAATCAATACATTCTCTGGAGGAAGAGAACTTCTTGGAATTACCAGAGACAGAATTCAAAAGATTAATATACAGAACTCTTCTAGAAATAAGAAAGGAAATTTGACAGAATGCAGAAACAGCCAGGCAACATACAGACACAGTAGTAGCAGAACTTTAAAAAGTTATTCAAGAGCATAATGCCAAATTCAGTAAGCTTCAAGAATCAAGGAAAATTTTAGCCCAAGAGACAGAAAGGGCCACATAAACCAGAGACTGCATCAGCCTGAGACCAGAAGAACGAGATGGTGCCCAGCTACCACCAATGACAGGGAACACAACAGACAGTCCCTGATGGAGCATGAGAAAAGTGGGGTGCAGAACTCAAATTCTAGTAAAAAGACCAGACTTAATGGTCAGACAGACTGGAAGATCCCCAGAAAAAATGGCCCCCGGACTCTCTGCAACCCAGAACTAAAACCATTCCCAAGGCCAACTCTTCAGACAAAGATTAGGCTGGACTATGGGACATAAAATGATACTTGTGAAGAGTGTGCTTCTTAGCTCAAGTAGATACATGAGACTAAATGGACAGCTCCTGTCCAGAGGTGAGATGAGAAGGCAGAGAGGGTCAGGAGCTGGTTGAATGGACACGGGATATCAGGGGTGGAAAGGAGGAGTGTGCTGTCACAATATAGGGGGAGCAATTAGGGTCACTTGACAGTGTATGTATAAATTTTTGTATGAGAGACTAACTTGAATTGTAAATTTTCACTTAAAGTACAACAATAAAAAAAATCAGCCATCGAAAGCCCTATGAAGCATTGTTCTCCTCTGACACACATAGGGTTGCCATGAATCGGAATCCACTGGATGACAACTGGTTTAACTGTTTACAAATGTGTGGTCAGGGTTAAGAGAAACCAGCAAGGAATGGTTAAGAACCCTAAGGCTGGCAGGAGCAGGGAGCTGTTACTAGCTAAGTCCTGAAAGCACAAGGGGAGGGAGCGGTTCCTGAACCTGGAGAGACAGCTGCAGCTGGAGGGGACAGCCAGCTGAGAGAAGTCTTGACCACTGTCCACTCACAGCTCTGCAAGAAGGGATTTGAGGAGCAAATACTCCTATTTCCCTTCCTCCCACTTCCATCAACTCTGGTAGGTCCCATTGGCCAAAGCCAACCAGAAGCCAGAGACCAAGGTTGCCTGTTGACACAGTCCATGAAAATCTGTTTCCCAGAGCACAGGTGGGTGGAAAGTGCTCTGGAGTGAAGACTGGAGAATTTCAAGCAAACCTCTGTGGACCTCCACTGACAGACAGGTGGTGGCTGTGCTCGAGATGCATTGGCTGGGAATCGAACCTAGATCGCCTTATAGGAGGTGAGAATTCTATCACTGAACTACCAATACCTTATACAAAAATATTTAGGCAAATAAAAATTAAATAGGTTAGATGGTAAAGTCTCTTGGAAACTCAAACAGAAAACAAAGTTTAAAAGAGTTGAAGAATTTAAGATAATTAGAATATGAGTTCATAAGATCCAACTTTCAACTAAAAGAAGAGCCAGAAAAAGAGACCTGAAAAGGGAAGGCAGAAAAGTATCAAACAAATAATAGAACAGTATATCCTAGAACTTCTCAGGAAGCCACTGGAAGATGTGATTCGGTAAACTGGAGGCAAAAACCAAAGAAGAAAAAGACTTGGGATTCCAGAAACAGACTCTAAAGCATGAAAAAAAAAAAAAAAAGAAAGAAAGAAAGAAATTCCAGGGTGATATTGAAGGGAAATCACCCAAAAAATCTATGCTGCAACCCTAAATTGCAAATTTCCAAATTCATGAGGAAAGATGAAACTAAACTAATAGTTGTCCTGTTTAAGAACTATGAGATTATCAGCTTTGTCACAGAGTTTAAGAATGCATTAACGATAGATACATTAAAAATACACAAACTAAAAACGAGGTAACAATTAACTCCAGATAAAATAAAAAGTTGTATAGGAAGGAAAAAAAAAATTATGATGCACTATTATGTCCATTATAGTATAATGTAGTGAACAGTATTGACATAGCTATAGGGTCACTATGAGTTGGAATCCACTCGATGGCAATGGGCTTAGCATGGCAGGGAAAATAATGTCTTCCCAAAAGATGTCCACATTCTGATCCCCAGAACCGGAGAATATGTTACCTACATGGCCGAAGGGATCTTGTAGTTGTTATTCAGGATCTTGAGATGGTGAGATTATCCTGGGTTATCCAGGTAGGTCCCATCTAATAACAAGGATTCTTATAAGTAAAATAGGGGGACAGACAAGGCGGATTAAGAGAAGGAGATGTGACAACGGAAACAATGGTAACAGAGATGCCACATGAGAAAGGCTCAAAGAACCATTGTTATCTTTGAAGACGGAGGAAAGGGACCATGAGCTGAGGAACGTGGGCAGTTTCTAGAAGCTGGAAAAGGCAAGAAACAGAGTCTCCACTACTGTCTTCTCTACTGAGGTCTCCAGAAGGAACCAGCCCTGCCGATGTCTTCATTTTAGTCCTATAAGACCCACTACGGACTTCTGACCTCCAGAACTGTAAGATCATAAATTTGTGTTGTTTTATATCACTAAGTCTATGGTGATTTGCTATAGCAGCAATACAGAACCAATACAATAGCTATAGGAATAGAATCAAAGAACCAAAAATTGAGAAAAAGCTGTGGCTTTCAATTATGCCCACTGATTCTTTGACGCTTCTTCTCTCAAACAGATCGAATGGTCTCCACACTAGTGATTCATTTCTAAGGAAGAGAATACAGTGCAAGTGATGGTGTATGACTTCTGAGGCTCAGTCATAAAACACGTTGGGGCTTCTGCCTTGTACTTTCTAGGATAACTCACTCTTGGGGAAGCCAATTGTCATGTGGTGAGGACACTCAAGGTGTCTGTAGAAAGGTCCAAAGGGGGAAGAACGGAGTCCTCCAGCCAACAACCAATACCAGCATGCCGTTCTAGTGAGTGGGCCGTCCTAAAATCAGAGCCCTCAGCCCCAGTCAAATGCAACCTTAGCAGACATCCTGAGCCAGAACCAGCCAGCTAAGCCAGGCACCCCAAACTCGTGACCTACTAAAACTGGGAGATAATCCATGTTTATTCTATCAAAGCAGTGTGGTTTATGGCAATTTGTTCTGTAGTAATATCTATCAGATGCGTGACTAAGTTAGGAGGATGAAGGAGGGAAAGTGTGTGTGTGTATGGCGAGTGGAGAGTGAGAAGCTAAATCATTATTCTTCATAGAAGAAACTCAACAGATACAGAAAAGTGAAAATCAGGAAATAAGAGTCAGGGGCAGATTACCTGGAATAGAGAGGAAGAAACAGCTGAAATAGTGGAAAGTGTTTGCCTTGAGGTATCAAGAACGGAGAGTGGGAGAGTGAGATTCAGGTGAAGAACGGGCCACTGTTTTTATTAATAAGCCTAAGAGTTATATCTGATTTTTAAGATATGTATCTGTCCATCTATCTATCTGTCCAACTATCTGTCTATCTCTTCTATCTCTCTCTCTATCTATCCATCTATCTTTTATCTAACTATCTATCTGTATCCATCTATACCGTAAGCTTATAAAATAAACGTTTAAAGAAGTAACTTCCATGGACCTCCCCGCAGGGTCCAATATCAGAAACCATCTCACTCACAGAGAAGCAAGCTCCCGGCTCTTTGCTTCAGCAAGAAAAGTATTAAGAGGGAGTGTGTTGAGATGAAGGACAAGGGGTCCTAGGGGAGATACTCAGGGAGGAGAGTCTGACAGTCCATCGGAGCTAGGTAGCCTATCCAAAACAGCTAGTGAGGTCCAAGGGACCTTTAGCGACATAGAAACTAACCCAGATCTTGAAACAAGGGATAGAGTCTTCATGTTGAAAAGGAGACTCGTCAAGGAGATGTCAGACAAGCATCAGAGCCCCTTCAGGACCCTGGAGAAGATGCTGGTCTTAATAAAGCAGAAGTGGATTAGCTTAAAATACAGTAAGAGGGTGGGAAAGAAGGGCACTGGAGAAAAGCTTCACTGGTTTTACATTTATCTATTGGACATCTAATGTAATTAGTGACATATCTACAAAGTGGTTCTTGTAGTGTTGCGTTACTAAATTATCATCTGCACAGTCAATGCACTTCTTTGGTTAAAGAGCCAGTGCTGAGCAGATGACTGTAAGAAATTCCCATCCGAATTATAGCAGTTAACATTGTTGTGATTATTATATTATTCCATTTACTATCGCCTTGATGTATTGTAGAGTGTACATATATTTTAAATTATTGAAACGATAGTCTCAGGATTGGTTGCTAAGTCTTCTGAAGTAACGCCAGTTTCCCATAAATA
Source organism: Dugong dugon (assembly GCA_030035585.1). Lineage (NCBI taxonomy): Eukaryota > Metazoa > Chordata > Mammalia > Sirenia > Dugongidae > Dugong > Dugong dugon. The sequence continues at coordinate 6,536,203 of CM057464.1, read as the reverse complement.
AACCACCAGCACTGTAAGATTTTTAGCGTCCTAGATGAGTAGATCTTCCTTAACTGCCAAAATGATGATGATAATCGTCATCATCCTCTCCAAATCTTATATCTTTTCAGAGTAGCTTCTCCCATGGGAAGCTCATAGTGGTCTGCTGGAAACCGTTCCTACAATCCTCTACCCTATGTTATGAAGAAATTCCTTAACTGGAAAAAGAGTTGAATGATACCGACGTTGGGGGGATTATCACTTCTGCTGGGTGGCCTCATCATTCACAAACGGGGAAGTGCAGACAAGAAAACAGGAAAGGCATACCCAGACTGAAAGCAGAACAGCCCTTGGGACTGCTGCCCTTATTTGCTTCACACGGCTCTCGGCTTCCACATGAAGCGCCTTCTTTTCAGTCTCTAGTCATATTTTAATCATTTTCCTGTCTGCCTGGCCTCATTAAATCCTGCCTTTTTCCACCCACATCTGATGCTTTACCACATCTCAAAGTGCTACCTTCAGGCCGGGCTGACCCTTCTCACGCTCCCGGGGCCCACTGTCTTCTCTTTCCTCCCTCTTCACAGCTGTGTCTCTCTGATTTTCTGCTGCCAAATCACTAAACAATGTAAGCACAGTAAGAACACCTCCACATCCTCTTCGGCATCCACTCCTCTATCTCCAGGTCTCTGTCGACTCCTACTCCACCGGTTGCTGTTGAGTCGATGCCGACTTATGGTGACCCCACGTGTGCAGAGTAGAACTGCGCTCCGTAGGGTTTTCGAGGCTGTGATCTTTCAGAAGCAGATCGCCAGGCCTTTCTTCCAAGGTGGGTTTAAACCATCAACCTTTTGTTAGTAGTCAAGTGCTTAATCATTTGCACCTCCCAGGGGCTCCTTCCATGGACTCCAGGAGTTCTTTATTTCATTATTCAAGACAGCAAATCCTAGTAAACCATCTCCAAGCAGACATTCACCCCAGCCAGACTGGTTTACCTCACCTGCCTATTCCTGCATTGCTAACATCCACTAGATGGTTTTTAATACAAAAATGCATACACCCTAAAGGCCCTTGGACTCTTGATAAGGATAAAATTGTATACTTACCGCCAGATAAGTAGGTGCCTTTCAAAAGTAAAGCCCATGTGTTATGGGTTGAATTGTGTCCCACAAAAAATGTGCGTATCAATTTGGCTGGGCCATGATTCCCAGTATTGTGTGGTTGTCCTCCATTTTGTGATTGTAATTTTATGTTCAGGAAGATTAGGGTGGGATTGTAACACCCTTGCTAAGGTCACCTCCCTGATCCAATGTAAAGGGAGTTTCCCTGGGGTGTGGCCTGCACCACCTTTTATCTTATGAGAGTTCAAAGGAAAGGGAAGCAAGCAGAGAGTGGGAGACCGCATACCACCAAGAAAGCAGTGCTGGGAGCAGAGCACGTCCTTTGGACCTGACGTTCCTGCGCTGAGAAGCTCCCAGACCCGGGGAAGACTGATGCACCACAAGGACCTTCTTCCAGAGCCGACAGAGAGAGAAAGCCTTTCCCTAGAGGTGATGGCCTTGAATTTGGACTTGTAGCCTACTAGACTGTGAGACCATGGAAAGCCATAAACAATTTCTACACTGCTAGTGTAGACAACACACTCAAGCTTTGGACCATAAACCCATCAAAAAGTAGGGCAAGAGAAGAGCAGAAGACATGGTTCCTGCCCTTGGGGACCTTCTGTACTTGCAGGGAAATGCCCACAGGGAGAACAGCTAAGAGAGCTAGCCAGTGTAACTCACCCTGGAAGTCTTCAGAAAAGTCAAGTACCTATCTTGAAACCAAGAGTCAGGTTGCCCTTTCAGACTGGAAACACAAGTCCCATGAAGAAAATGATGCCTATGACCTTGCTAAAGGAGGAATAAAAGACAGTGGGAGGTTCGGTGAACTCCACCTTCAGAAGGCAGCAAAATACCTTTGGGGCTTCCATTTATGACCTCAGAGGAAGTTTAAAATTATAACCACTTTGCCGTAGAGTCGATTCTGACCCAATGCAACCCCAAGTGCATCAGAATAGAACTGCTCCATAGGGTTTTCTATGGCTGTGACCTTTCGGAAACAGATTGCCAGGCCTGTCTTCCAAAGAGCCTCTGGGTAGGTTCGAACTGCCAAACTTTTGATTAGCAGCCGAGTGTGTTAAACATTTGCACCATGCAGAGACTTCGGAAACTGTATCAAGTCAATCAGGACGTTGTAAGATGCTGGACTACTTCTCTGTCCTTATTTTTGTGATATTGTATTTTCTGTTTGTGATTACCAATTGTTGTTGTGTGTGCCATCAAGTCGATTCCAACTCCCAGAGACCCTATAGGACAGAGTAGAATTGCCCCATAGGGTTTCCAAGGCTAATCTTTACAGAAGCAGACTGTTACATCTTTCTCCTACGGATCAGCTGGTGGGTTCAAATCGCCAACCTTTCAGTTAGCAGTCGAGCACTTAACCACTGTGCCACCAGGGCTTCATGATTAGCAATAAACGCCTTAAAAACAAAAAGGACTTTTGTGTTTGTCTTTGATGGTATTAAGAAAACTGCCAGTCACAGTAAGGTCAGCCTTAAAGACAACAAAACTTTCAAGGATGGTGGCAGCTTCTGAAGGAGAAGGAAGTGGATCGATGCCCTGGAGCCTGCTGCAGGGGACAAAAGTAGACATAGGCAGCAGAGTAGGATGTTAGCAGAAACACTGAGGTTGCAATAGAAAAATCTTCTGCAGGGTCCTGTCAAAACTGGCAACAGCAATGTGGTTCTGCAACATCCCTTCTACCACAGCCCAGTAATAGCACTTTCCCCTTGTTCTTGCTGCTCTGCTGATGAAAACTGCTTTTGGCTAGTGGATCATCTAAAGCTAGCTGGTGGCATAAAAATGTCGCAAGGCCCACAGTCACCAGCCCCTCCCAGTATTGGCTGTATTCCTCTGATAATGTTATAACACCATCAAAACCGAAACCAAACCTGTTGCCAAGGAGTCAATTCTGACTCACAGTGACCCAGTAGGACAGAGTAGAACTGCCCCACAGGGTTTCCAAAACTGTAATCTTTATGGAAGCAGACTGCCACGTCTTTCTCCCATGGAGCAGCTGGCAGGTTCAAACCACCGACCTTTCAGTTAGCAGCCGAGCGCTTAATCACTGTGCCACCAGGGCTCCTCGACATCATCAAAATGCATCTTAAACATGAAAGGCTGGTGGTGATCTGCCCATGGTCATGGCAAATTCCTCATCTTCTTCATTGAAAATTCACTGAATACGTTGAATGTCTAGCTCCAGTGAGAAGTTCTAAAATTACAAAGGGGCTTAGGGCCTTTTTTAGACAAAATATAAAAGCTAGACTATTCTGATTGAGCAGTTACATGGCATATTGGTTAGAAGCACAGGTTTTTGAAGCCAGTCTGCCAGCATTCAAATTCTAACTCTGCCGCCGACTGGATCTATGGTCTTGAACTTGTTACTTAGCCTCTCTGCAAATTAACCTCCTTATCTGTAAAATGGAGACAGGACTAGTACCTCTCTCATGAGCTCGTTTTCCCAGGAAGAGATGGACCTTGATCTGAGCCTGAAGAAGAGTAGAACACATATAAGTGAAGAGGAAGTCAAGGGCCCTCCAGTCAAAAGCACGATCAAGGCTGGGGTGAGTGATCAGACAGAGTCCATCTGACATCTCCTGGGTATCGTGACCCTCAATGCTGACCACAAGAAGCACTGGCTACCAGAATAGTACATGTGCCTCTAAAGCTCAGGGTGAGAATTTCTTCTCCCTGGACCCAGATATGACTCACAAACAAAAGAGGGAAACTCTTATGCAACAGTGATGAACAACTTTGTCCTTTGGGTGCTGCTCTCTTTCACCAAGTGCTCCCTGAGCACCCACAGGGGACAGCAGAGTGCAGGACAGTAAGCAGAGGTGGTCCTGGTGCAAATCCTGCTCTGCCATAGATTTAACCTCACTCTTCCAAGTCTCCCACCACCCGTCTGCTGGTCTGCCATACTGTGGTGACTTGTGTGCCTCTGTGATGCTGGAAACTATGCCACCAATATTTCTAATACCAGCAAGGTCACCCATGGTGGACAGGTTTCAGCAGAGCTTCCAGGCAAAGACAAACTGGGTGATCTACTTCTGAAAATTTAGCCAGTAAAAACCCTATGGATCCCAACAGAACATTGTCAAACTCACTTTCTTTGGACATGTCATCAAGAGGGATCAATTGCTGAAAAAGGACATCATGTTTGGTGAAGTAGTGGGCCAACAAGGGTGAGGGAGATGCTTGGTGATGGATTGGTACAATAGCTGCAACTATGGACTCAAACATGCTGGTGATTGTGAGGGTGATGCAAGACTGGGCAGTGTTTCATTCTGTTGTACATAAGGTTGTCATGAGTAGGAGTCAACTCGATGAAGCTAACAACAACCATCCCAAGTCTCAATTTTCTTGGACACTTACTTGATTGTGCTACCATACCACACAAACCCAATGCTCAAACATACAGCTATTTGCAGCTTCTCAAACCAGGGCTCCTAATTGGTTCAGAACGATTCAGTAATTGCCGACTTAAACAAGGACAGTTTACGTGTTGCATAGCAACCAAACCTGTTGCTCTTGGGATTTTGACCTGAGTAGGGAACAAACGGCAGTGCCCTGCTCGAAGATGGTGGCTAACCATGCTGCTTTGAATGTGTGTCCCTCTCCACAGTCCTGCTGGTAATCCAATCTCCCACATCAGGCTCCTGAAACTTTCAGGATCCATGTTTCCTACTTGGGTCAAAATCTGAAGGGCAACAGATTTGGTTGCTATGCAACGCGTATGCTGCCCTCGTTGTATCGGCGATTACTGAACCATCCCTAACTGTTCGAAGCCCTATCTCAAACTACTTTCTCTCCTGCCACTTTCCTTGGCTAGTGCTCTAGTGGAGCTGGAATTTAAATCCAGGTCTCTTTGATGGCACAGTCTGTGCTCTTAGTCACGATGCTGCATTGCTGAGCACATCACAGATGCCCAGTTAGAACGTAACAGACTCATCATAGCTGCTTCTCTAAAACCCGGGTACGTGTCTCATACATGCACAGAACCCAAATCTGTGCCAGCAAATTGAAAGTCCATTTTCCAAAATAACCAGAAACCGCTCCCGACATCTCGAGGAGAGGCTGATAATTGTGCACAGAAGCTCCTGCTAACACACACACAATTAACCCGGTTTTCACATGTAAATTTCCATCTGCACATGGGTTTCTTTGGTAAATGCCAACTTCATAGGTGCAATCCAGGTGCCCAAATCTGAGAACTTGGCATAGAGAGGGGAGGCTTGAATACTCAAGCTCTGAGGCAGTTGTGGACTGGGATCATTATTATAATTAGTCCCAACGGATATGCCTGTCATACAATAACAATGGTGGATAATTCGGCCTTACTCCCTCCTCTCTTTACCCCCCTTTCCTCACTTGTTCCTTCTATAAGAAAAGCCAGCCCCTTCTTGCTTAACAGTCCTCCCCACCCTCACATCTGCCTTTTAAAATTGAAAGCCCAGATGTGGGTGACCCATCTGTAGCGTGTGTCACGTTTTTAGCATCTTCTTTATTTAGAGCTGGGAGAAAGGGACTCATCAGAGAGAGGAAGTCCACAATGAAATTAGGAAACATTTGATCACACCATTGTCCCAAAACAATACGTGCAATGAGGGAAATGCTGGAGTTGGCTGCAAACCCTAAATGTGTGTTCCAGCTTGAATGACTTGTTCATCACTGACGTCCCCAGGGCTAACCAGAAAAGGGGCCGACAGCTCCCTGGGTAGCATCCAGGCTTCCGGAAGTGGGGAGAATTGTTGTTGGGTTCCATTGAGTCTATTCCGACTCATAGTGACCCCATATGACAGAATACAGCTGCCCCATAGGGTTTCCTAGGCCGTCATCTTTACAGGAGCAGATTGCCAGGTGTTTTCTCCTGCAAAGCCTCTGGTGGGTTTGAACTGCTGACCTTTCAGCTAGAGGCTGAGCGCTTAACCATTGCACCACCAGGGCTCCTTGGGAGGTAAATTATCTTTACTGTGTGGGTTTACTCTGCTATGGAAGTCTATAACAATTAGAACTTCCTGGGCCTTCACTGGCCTCAATCCATCCTTGTTGCCCAAGCAGAAGCATTGAACACAACCCCAGTGGTAGGGAATTACTCTTCCCATAGCTTTTAGCCTTTGGCAGCAGCCCTGCCCTCAGCTTCCTGCCACATAAAGGGCAGAGATTTTCTGCTGGAGACCTATGCCAAGGACTTGATGAACAAAAACCATTTTTGGACTCAAGTTCCATTTTTGGTATCCCAACTCTTTTATTAAGCAGAGCAGAAGGTCAGAAATACACAACTTACAGAACAAAAGCACTGGCAATACATTTCAAGCTCTGGGAAAACTACTTGGCTGTAAGAAAATCCAGTTACATCTCCAGATACTTAGTCCTCATTGCATCAAAATCAACCAATACTACATAAATAGAAATTAAGAAGCAGAAAGGTGGAGTCTAGAGCTCTGCTGTAAGAGAGATAGACCAGACTTCAGAGGATAGAGGTGGAACTCTAGCCCTGACTCTGTCACTAGCTATGGGCCAGTGGGACCCCGACCCTCACTTGTAACAGAGTTCAGAGTGGCTGTCTGACTGCTCTCAGAAGGTTGTTATGAAAGTAAAATACGAAGGTAGTTATTAAAGTAATGTAGAAAATTAAAAATATCACATAAAAGTCAAGTGTTAGTTTTATGACTATCAGGCCACACAGCAAATTCTATCGTTTGTGGGGTTAGAATCATCCCTCATCTGGTGCTAAATGCTTTGCTTTTTCTTCTGCTTAAGTGGCATAAGAGAATTGCCTTTCTCAAAAGACATGGAAAAACCATTTCTTGGTCCAAGTTACAGAGCATATTTAAAATTGGGCCCAGGAACATAAATAGAGGCACTTGACTACATAACTCAACGCATGCCGGTGTTAACGGATACAAGCTCAGCATCTGGCACATAGTAGGCATTCAATATATTCTTGCTGCATGAATGAATTAATGAAAAATATGTAGAGAAAAATGAAGCCAAATATATCCAACAAGTAATTAGTATCAGTGAATATATAGCGCATGCATGTCTCTGCTTTCCACCTAATATAAAAGTTAAATCAGAACTCCTTTAGCCATAAGTCAGTTTTCCGGAAACTTTCCCTAACATTGGTGAAAAGAAAAGAAAAGAAAAAAGATCATGATCTTATTTAATCTCATTTAATACACAATTCCAAAGAGCTTGTCTCACAAACGACTGTTAAAAACAGAGAGGATAACATAAAGAAACATACAGAAAAAAGTGAGAAGTGACAGCTGACAACATAGCAATGAAATGAGGTGTCAGGAAAACTGGAAACACATAACAAGTATGAGTCTGTGGCAAATAACCTCATACATCTTCAGGACTCCATAAAACTTGGGGGCATCACTGTATTTGATTGCTTCGAAAACTTTGTAGTATACAAATTCAAGTTTCTTTCACTGTTGCGTTAATCACCTTGAAAATAATGCAACCTTTTCTTAATGACTCACCATATTTTGTTTGTGTGTCCCTGGGATGTGCAAACAGTTAAGCAGTCGACTATTAACTGAAAGGCTGATGATTTGGACCCACCCAGATGTGCCTTGGAAGACAGGCCTGGTGATCTGCTTCTGAAAAGTCACAGCCTGGAAAACCCTATGGGGCACAGTTCTACTCTGCACACATGGGGTCACTATGAGTCAGAATCAACTCGATGACAAAAACAACATAGTTTGTTTAAAAAAGTGGAAACCATGTGTTAAACACAGCAGATGATCCATGAGGGGTAAGCATAAACACTTCTTTATCTTTATTTTCCTTCCCTGTCTTAGTCATCTAGCACTGCTATAACAGAAATACCACAAGTGGGTGGCTTTAACAAACAGAAATTTATTTTCTCACAGGTTAGGACGCTAGAAGTCTGAATTCAAGGTGCTGGCTCTAGGGAAAGGCTTTCTCTCTCTGTTGGTTCTGGAGGACAATTCTTGTCTCTTTGAGCTTTTGTTCCTGGGGTATCTTCATGTGACTTCACACCTCTCTTCCCATCTTGGCTTGCTAGCTTGCTTGTTAAATCTCTTTATATCTCAAAAGAGTTTCACTCAAGATACACCCTATACTAATCCTGCCTCATTAAGATAACAAAGACAACCCATTCCCCAATGGGATTATAACCACAGACATAGAGGTTAGGATTTACAACACATATTTTGCAAGGGACACAACTAAATCCATAACCAAACCAAAAATCCATTGCTGTCAAGTAGATTCCAACTCATAGCGACCTTATAGGACAGAGTAGAACTGCCCCATAGGGTTTCCAAGGAGCAGCTGTTGGATTCAAACTGTTGACCTGTTGGTTAGCAGCTGAACTCTTAGCCACTGCACCATTGGGTCTCCATAGCATTGTCCCTTTAAACCTGTTCTGTGAGGTAATGATTTCACTGCTCCTGGGTGAAAGTTCAGGCAATCTGCATGACTTTTCTGGCTCTCTTAGGTAATACAAGGTCTATAGCCGTGAACCCGGTACCAGTTCCTTATGCCTTTCGCTGGCAGAGGACGCTTATCAACTCTGAGTCTTCCAGTTGAAGGCTTCTCCTACCTCGAGGGGGATTGGTTTCACAACTCAAATGCCTTACTCTAAAACCTTCTGTATAAAACCCCTTCTGATTTAACCTCAGCCTGGTAGAAGGGACTCTGAAAGAGGGGAACAGAAGTTGTATAATAAGTTCTCAGATATTTTATTTGAAAATTTGCATTTTGTTGCCCTGTTCACATCTCACTTTGCTCTCTGACATCTATAATATCTTATTGCCTCTGTCCAAACTTCCAATTTATGTTAGAAACTTTCCACACATAGAATACTATAAATTAGGGAAGGAAGTTAAATTTTTAATGGGCTATTCATTCAGCTATGCAGAATTACTCATTCACCAAGTGTTTGGAATAGCTTTCTTTTTTTTTTTTTTTTTTTTACTATATTTGGAAACTTTTGGACTTTTTGATGAAATGTTTCCAATTTAAATCCAGATGTTTGAGATCATGTAAGTAGCCAGAAGTTGGAAAAGTAATTACAGTACAGCAAAAAGGACCCTGTTTTTTTGCTATCATTATATAGATATGATCTGACTGTGCATGGAATTATATATCAGAAATTCTGGATCCAAATCTAGATTTAGAAACTGAACTTTTCTGTACCTGAAATTATGCCTCTGAATTCAGTTTCTCCATAACCAACAAAGAGGTCTGTGAACTTTGTTCTTAGAATCCAATAATGTCAGTAGCTACCCTTATTGTGAAAAACTCAAATTTTGTTTGGAATATAAACAGTAGAAAGATACAATTTATACCAAAGAATTTGTGTTGGTTTTACAATATGTCCACAAATTCTTTAATACTTCTCCCTTCAAAAACAAAACCAAAAAATAAAATAAAATAAACCCATTGCCATCGAGTCAATTCCAACTCATAGCAACTCTATAGTACAGAGTAGAACTGCCCCATAGGGTTTCCAAGAGTGGCTGGTAGATTCGTAATGCTGACCCTTTTGTTAGCAGCTGAGCTCTTAACCACTGCACCACCAGGGCTCCTCCCTTCAAAAGATGGAGTCTAATTCCCCTTCTCTTACGAGTGGGCTGTACTTAGTAATTTGCTTCCAACAAATACAATGTGGAAGAAATGATGATATGTGACCTCAGAGATTAGGACATAAAAGTTACTGTGGCTTCTTCCTGGCTTTCTCTGTCTTTCTCTCTCTCTCTCCCTCTCTCAGTTCATTCTGTGTGGTGGAAGCCAGCTTCCCGGTTGTGAGGACACACAAGCTGTCTTATGGAGAGGCCCACATGGTGAAAAACTGAGGCCTCCTGCCAATAGCCAGCAAGGAACTGAGGCCTCCTGCCAATAGCCAGCAAGGAACTGAGGCCTCCTGCCAGCAGCCACATGAGAGTGAGCCATCTTGGAAGCAGATCCTCCAGCCCCAGTCAAGCCTTCAGATGACCAAAAACCCAGTGGAGAGTTTGACTGCAGCTTCGTAAGAGACTTCAAGCCAGAATCACCCAGCTAACCCACTCCCATATACCTGACCCTGAGAGTCTGTTATTTCAAGTCACTAAGTTTTTGAGTGATTTGCTTTGCAGCAATAGGTAATTACTACAGAACTGATCAGACTATCTATTCTGTCTATTATGAGAATCAACAATACTCATAAAATCAGTGATTAAAAAAATGGACTTCACTTTTTAGGTTGACAGAATATCATTTCCAGATGTTTACCAGTGAAGTTCTACTTAAGAAACAATTCCTGAATCCAGCCCCTTTAAATCAATAGTTCATGAAAGTGCTGTGTATACACAGCTTCACAGGCTAAAATTATTTTAAATGGGTGGTAAAAAGCACAGATTTGACCTACTCTAAACTACATCAACTCACTTACTTTCGACGCATCATCAAGAAAGACCAATTGCTAGAAAAGGACGTCATGTTTGGTAAAGTACAATGAAAACGAGGGAAACTTTATGAGATGGAGTGACAGAACATCCAGAACAATGGATTCAAACATACCAGCAATCCTGAGTGGGTGCAGGGTCCGGCCACAGTTCATTGTGTTATACATGAGGTTGCCGTGAGTCAAAGCCTACTGGACAGCAACTCACAACAACCGCAACAAACCGCTAAGTACTTGGCTGTCACCAAAGAACTTCTCAACCCTGCATCGAAAGTTACTTCTAGGTGCTTCTCGTATTGGCTAAGGGCATCAATTTACTTTTTATTTAGTTAAGAATTTATTTCTAAAGAGGAAAGCAGGTGCATATTTATTATGAAGATGAAACTTTATTTGTGGGAATGAGATAAGAGATGCATTTAGGATACTAAGCCATGTTTGCACAGCAGAGAAAATAAAAACACCATATATATGTGGGGACTTGACAGTTACATGTACTCATCTCCTCACGCACAGCCACCACCTGTCCATCGGGGGAGGCTTAGTGTTGCTATGATGCTGAACAGGTTTCAGCAAAGCTTGCAGACTAGGGTGGACTAGGAAGAAAGGGCTGGCGATACACTTCTGAAAATTGGCCAATAAAAACCCTGCGAATCTCAATGGTTAGATCCTCAACTAATCATGAGGATGGCACAGGACAAGGCAGCATTTCTTGGAGTTGTGTTCGGGGTGGCCATGAGAAGGGGGCCAAGCCAATGGCAGCGAACTGCAACAATCACTAATGAAGCTGAGCATCTTTTTTGAACTGCGCTTTTTGAACATGACATCACTTTAAAACTCCTGCCCTCATAAGGGGAACATTTGAGAATGTTCAGGTTCAGCGATTATAAATGACTTTCCAAGAACCCAGGTCTTTTAATTAAATCAAGTGTAGTTCCCACTCTATCACTCAGCCTCCTCTTTCCTTCATCCACGGAACAAGTAGTAACTGTCGCATGGTATATGCCAGGCACTATCCTAGGCCTGGAGGCAGTAATTTGGCTGGAAGCTACAAAAAAAAAAAACTGTCATTTTGAAACTCTCTGTAGAAGAGAGACCTGAATTCTTTCACCTTTGGGTCAGATTGTTCCTGTGTTTGGAATAAACACTCTGGGTGGACTCTTTGGTTACCCAGAGGTAAAGCGAACACCCACCCATCATTCAGGGCTGACGCTGGATAATGACAGTCAGGGATGTCACTTTTTGAATGAGAGTAAAAGGCTTCTCTAATTGTGAATGTTCCCCTACGGTGGAGCCAAAGCTTTTGTTGATTTATTTATCTTTCCTTTCGTTGTTGTTCTTATTTTTTTAGCGAGGGAGTGGCAGGAATATGCCGTTTCTCTATTTGGATCCAGAGGACCCTGTGCCAATGAGCCTGTTTTCCTGGAAGACAGAAGGACAGTCAGGCGTGATCCTAACACGAGGCTGAAAGAGGGACACCATAAAGGGGAACCGGATAGGCTCTTTGTAGTTCTCATGTACTAGAATATGGGTGTCCTGCCCACTGTGTTATCAAAGACCAACAAAGCACACCTTGGGAAATTCATGAATGTTTAAAGACTCCTGTGTTTCCACGAGCTGACCCGCGGTGGAGGCTAGTCCCACTGCCCTAGAATACAAAATGGGAGCTTGGGAAGCAGGCCCAGGCTGGCCTGAAACAATGAACAATGGATGCAAACAATGAACCTTTCTCTGTCTTCTTATTGAAGCTTCCTACATCCCACTGGACTACTTCCACCTGCCTGAAATTCTCTCCTCTCTTAGACGCGAAGATAGCTCTTTTTGTTGGTTTTCCTCCTACCTCACTAGATGCTTTTGCTTAAGCTTGTTTTCTCATCCTCCTTCCAGGGTCCAGCATCTCAGAACTTGGCTATGGATTCTTCTTTCTCTCGGCAATCTAATCCAGTACTGTGGCTATTTTGTACATCTCCAGGCCTCACTTATTCCTTGAACTCAACACTTGCATAGCCAACTGCCTTCTTGACATGGCCACTTGGCCACCCGGTGACTAAAAACTCCAGTGGCCTTCGAGTCAACTCTGACTCGTGGCAACCCCATGTATGCCAGTGTAGAACTGTGTTCCACAGGGTTTTCAATGGCTGATTTTTTGGAAGTAGATCACCAGCCCTTTCTTCTGAAGCACCTCTGGGTGAACTCAAACCTCCAACCTCTCGGTTAGCAGCCAGCACGTTAACAATTTGCACCACCCAGGGACCCCCGGCTATTCGATAGTTATCTTAGATTAAAAGTCTAAGAAGAACCCTTGATTTGACTCCAAACTTATTCCTCCACCAACATTGCCCTTCTAAGGAATTGGCACATTTACCCGCTATTAAGGGTTGAATTATGTCTCCCAAAGAGACATTCTGAAGCCTTAACCCCTGAAACGTATGAATGTGACCTTACTTGAAAACAGAGTCTCTATAGATACAATCAAGTTAGGATAAGGTCATACCGATTTAGGGTGGGCCCTAATTCAGTAATAACTGGAGAAAATATTGAAGTTTTCAAGGATTTCACTGTACTTGGATCCATTATCAACGTCCACAGAAGAAGCAGTCAAGAAATCAAACAACATGTTGCACTGGGAAAATCTGCTGCAAAAGACCTCTTTAAAGTGTTAAAAAGCAAAGATGTCACTTTGAGGAGTGAAGTATGCCTGACCCAAGTCATGGTATTTTCAATCACCTCATATGCATGGAAAATCTGGACCATGAGTAAGGAAGACTGAAGAAGAATTAACAGCTTTGAATTATGATGTTGGCAGGGAATACTGAATATACCATAGACTTCCAGAAGAACAAACAAATCTGTCTTGAAAGAAGTACAACCAGAAAGCTCCTTAGAAGCAAGGATGGTAAGACTATATCTTACATACTTTGGACGTGTTATCAGGAGGGACCAGTCCCTGGCAAAGGACATCATGCTTGGTAAAGTAGAGGGTCAGCGAAAAAGAGGAAGACCCTCAACCAGATGGATTGACACGGTGGCTGCGACAGTGGGTTCAAGCGTAACAAAGATTGTGAGGATGGCCCAGGACCTTGCAGTGTTTCATTCTGTTGTACATAGGGTTGCCATGAGTCAGAACCGACTCGACGGCACCAAACAACAACAACAACTAATCCAGTGACTCGTATTTTATAAGAAAAGGGAAATTTGGACACAGAGACGAGAGACACAGGGGAGAAGGCCATTGACAACAGATGCAGAGATTGGAGTGATGCAGCAGCAAGTCAAGGATTGCTGGCAACCACCAGAAGCTAGGAAGAGGCAAGAAAGTGTTCTTCTTTAGAAACATTAGAGAGAATGATCCTCCTGATACTTGACTTCAGACTTCTGGCCTCCAGAGCTGTGAGAGAACAAGTCTCTGTCATTTTAAGGCCCCCAGTTTATGGTGCTTTGTTACATTTGCACAGGGAACAAATACACTCACCGATCAGCTCAACTGAAAACGAGGTAGAATTGATTTCTTCCGTTTTCTTCCCAACTCATAAACAATCTCTCAGAAAGTTGCCTTGGTTCTATCTCTAATGCTGCAGTGCAATGGGCTTTCTGGCTTTAGGTTTATAATTCTGCCAGAATGATTGGCTGGGCAGCAGTCTTGAAAGGGATTGGCTAGTCTACTATGCAAACTGGGTACAGAAAACCACCCAATAAGATTAAGTGACCTTTCGGGAATTGGTGGATTACTATGCAGATTAAGCGATTGTGGTCTACCGAGGGGATTGGTCAGTTTGTGGTCCTGGCGGGAAAAGCATGCCTTGAAATTGACAAAGAGTGGGCTTGCATAAGAGGTTGAGGGGGACCTCACTACCATCAAGAAAGGCCTGGAAAGGAGCACATCCTTTGAAGCCGGAGTCCCTACCCTGAGAATCTCCTAGACCCAGGAGGGAGAGAGAGCTATAACACTGGAGATGGTGAGAAGTGGTGGCAACCACAGCAAAGCCCAGCAACAGTACGAGCAGTGGGAACAAGACCTGTGAAAGGGGGCTGCAGTGGGTTTGCTGAACCACAGAGCAAGAGAGAGCACTGACCCCTTCAGGCAGGAGGTTTGCTGGCAGAGTGGGGTGCCTCCTGGCACTTGACAGCAGAGCTAAAGAGCTGTGACACTTGCCCTAGCAAAGCGTGGCCAAGAGAAGGGCCTGCTTGTGGGCACAGCCAAGAAGAAGTTTAGAGCTCTCTTGGTTGGAAGTTACCCTGATTGAAGAACAGTAGTCTGTCTCCTGAGTTGTATCCTGTTACTTCCAAGTTGATCCTGATCCCAAGCTGTAGCCTGTCACTTCCCTAATAAACCACATAGCCATGAGTATGGTCTGTGAGTTCTGTGTGGCCACTGCAACAAATTATCGATGCCAACAGACAAATGGAGAGGGTCATGGGAAGAACGGCTAATGTTAGAAATGCTGAGAAAGTTGGAGAGTGGAGGTATTCTGACCTCCGCCTCATAGGAATCAGCTTTGGGCCGATCCTGATTCTTGTCCCTCCTCTTGAAGTTAGGCGAGATCAGATGCTAGCAGATTACAGACACACACCCACTTTTTTCCGTCTCTGTTATCACCACCATGGCACAGACCACCATCATGTTATCTTGGCTATTGTGAGAGTTTCATAACTGGTGCCCAGCTGATCGTATTGCTGGGCTATTCCACTATTTTTTCATCAGTTAGAGTGGTCTTTTAAATCAATTTGATCAAACCATGACCTTCTTTTAGTTATTATCACCCGCTGTGTTTGGAATAAAATCCAAACTCCTTAGCATGCCTACAAGCACCTACATAATCTAGCTCCCAGCTGACTTCCCAAACTTAACTCCGTTGCATACCATTCTCCCCTCACTTCTGCTACAGTGTCCTTCTTTTTAGGGACAGGAAATCCATCCACCTCACCTGCATGTCCGAATAGCGGTACAGCAGTGTCCCAAGGAGAATGGGAGATCCTGTTCCTGTGGAGACAAGAGAAACACCGTGCAGATTCTGGTGAAGTGGGACAGAGCAGCTGTGGAGGTTTGGTTCAGCTTCAAATTACCAGTCCTGTGAGTTACCACGAGATGCTCTGAGAGACACTGGAGAAGCCAAGGAACCTCAGAAGACGGGTTGAGACTGCTACCAATGTAATGGGCTCCTACCCACTGTAATACACAAAAAACCCAGACAAACCCTTTGCCATTGAATAGATTACAACTCATTGCAACCCCATAGGACAGAGTAGAACTAACCCATAGGGTTTCCAAAGAGCAGCTGGTGGATTTGAACTGCTGACCTTTTGGTTAGCAGCTGAGCTCTTAACCACTGTACCACCAGGGCTCAGAAATGTGGTATCAAGCACTTAAGATGTGCCAGTTTCTGCACTGATGGATCAGATAGAAGCTCTGCCTCCAGGACTCTTCAGTCTAGTAGGAGAGACAGACAGATAAACAAATAATCGCAATATGCTCATAAGAACAATGGAACAAAGGCAGCAGTGATTAATACTGGATAAGGGGGTGGTCAGCCCCCAACAGGCACTAAGTACATAGAGCTACCAGATTATTCTTCTCTTATTGCCCCTGTGGGCTTTTCCAAAGAAAATTTCCAGCTGATCAGATTTTATGTTTTCAATATTTTTAAACAAAATAAGACCAATGCTACATTCAGAGACATGAAGGAGACCATCTTATACTAGATGGTGCTCTTGATTTAAAAGTACCGTTGAAAACATGAGTTTGGCGATGTTTACAGAAGGTGATAAAACCCGCGTAAGTAGACATGTTTGCGTGTGCGGACATTTTTTAGTGCAAAGTCAGTATTATCAATATGATTACCTTTTTTTGGTGTATGTTTTGCATTACAATCCTTAAAAACTAAGGACTCACCAAAGAGAGCAGTGGAGATGGCTTTATTATAATAGCACAATGTCCTCTTTTGGAAGGTGGAGGAAGGCGGGTACAGACCAACAGATTACTGTTCCAGAAGCCCAGAGATGCCAGCAACGTCTTTGCTTTCTTTCCTTCCCTCTGCAGTCCAAATGACACATTTGAGTGCAATCCTCTGCTTCCCTTTCTGGAAAAGTTAAAAATAAAACTTCTTCCTGAATATTTGTTGCTCTCTCCCCTTCAGGATCAAAACAGTCTCAGAGAGACAAAATATGGTGTTTTCCCCTAATGCCATTTGGAAGGAAGTTTCCGGACTGTGTCATTATCCTCTCTTCCGCATTCCGAAGCGGTCTTAATGGGATAGCCTTTCCAGTACACAGGCAAGTTCACCATTGCAATACAACAACTGTTTGCTAATGATAAGAAGTACAATTAGATTAGTTCTCTGGAGGCAGAAATCAATATCCTGGTGCATGTGGGTCCTATTAGCCATTGCTAATTAGAGTACTCCGATATTAATCAAACACCACATATGGGGCTAATCAACCAACGTGGGAAGCAAAAACATCTATAGGGTCCCAAGGTCTCCCGTTGAATTTTCCAACCTGGCTCACCTTGAAACCAGACCTGGAAACCAATCCCTGAAGTAGGACTGCATTAACTGAGCAGGGAGACCGTGTTCTTTCACAGGCTCCGAGGCCTTCTAGGGGATCCCTGGATGGTGCAAATGGTCAACATACCCGGCTGCTAACTGAAACGTTTGAGGTTGCAGTAAACCAGCCTTTGAAACCCCATGGAACATAGTTGTTAGCTGACACACGCAGGGTTGCCATGACTAGGAGTTGGAGTCATTGACAACCATTTGTTGTTGTTGCTTTTTGTTTGTTTTAGGCCTTCTAGAGTATGTGGGGCGAGAGGGCAGCAGTGGTTCAGTGGTAGGATTCTCACCTTCTATGCAGGAGACCTGAGTTCGATTCCCGGCCAATGCACCTCATTGCACAGCCACCAGCTGTCTGTCAGTGGAGGTTTGCATGTTGTTAGGATGCTGAACAGGTTTTAGTAGAGTTTCCAGACTAAGGTGAACTAGGAAGAAAGAGCTGGTGATCTACTTCTGAAAATCAGCCAATGAAAGCCCTATGGATCACAACGGGTTATCAACAGAGTGTGAAGCCAACGTGATGTCATCGGGTTCCTTCTGAAACAAACACAGGCTTTAGCCTGCAGCCTCGACATACTTCTCATGAATCCTTATGGCAGTTGTGGGTGTGTGCCAGCTGCAGACTGAGCCCAGAGAGAAGGACCAATACCCTCAGGCTAAACAATAAATAAAACTAAAGACTTACCAATATATTATTCATGAAATAGCTCAATTGCCCCTCATACTACATGCTTGTATTCATACAATTATTCCTGTGTGTTTAAATAATGAATGTTAGCTTCGTGTTTACTAACACAAATTGCTGATTAATCTGCATTCACTTCCAACAGTGTCTCGGATGGACTCTTGAAATACTGTACTAGATCAGATTGCCTACCTCAGTTTAGGAGCGGTTTCTGTAATGTTCAATTTTAGGCACGTTATTGGAGCCCTTTAATTTGATGAAATCTACTTGACAAACCGAGTTTAATAAAGATTCTGCTGATAATGCTGGGCAGATCCAGATGGGATGTGAGATTTGTGGAGTGTGTTGAAAATTTTCTAAGCCCCGAGATCTTTAATTCCTGATTCTTTAATGCCTCTAAATGTTACCTTGTAAAAAGCTATTTATGGGCCACCAAGCCCTCTCAGTCCTATCATAATCTCTTTTAAAAAGATATTTTGCTAAAAAGCCACCACATGTGTGCATGCTGTTGTTATATATGTATTTTTCTTCAGAAATGGAAAGTCAGCTTTAAATGAACTCAAATCCCAATGGATTCATAGGAGATTTGAAATTCACAGCCTATAAGGATTGATCAGTTTTTAGAGCTCCAGAAAAGCGTGTTCTTTCAACCATTCTTGACTTTATCAGATTCAGACTTACCCAGTGAAAGAGAAATGGAATTCTGGGGGTTTAACAATAGACCCAGCTGAACAGCGTTGGAGGAAGGAATAGAAAGATCTAGTAGACACAAGCATGAAATCCAATGTGGATTTGAATCCTAATTTTAATCCTAGTTGTGTGGCCTGGTCAAATAGTTAATGCCTGCAGTTCTAGGAGCAGGACAGCAATGTCCAGGTTCATAGTGTCGTTCTCAAGGTTACAGGAGGAAATACGAGTGTGCTCTGGAAGTGTCTCACGAGAGGTGGACAATCAATGGGCTGCTGTTATGAATTGAATTGTGACCCCCGAAATGTGTTGTAAATCCTAGTCCCTATGCCTGTGGTTATAATCCATTTGGGAATGGGTTTTCTTTATGTTAATGAGACTGTATTAGTGTAGTATGTGTCTTAAATCAATCTCTCTGGAGATGTAAATAAGCTTCAACAGGCAAGCTGCAAGCAGAATAGGGAAGAGAGATGTCAAGCCACATGAAGATCGCCTAGGAGCAGAAGCTGAAAAGAGACAAGAACCTTCCTCCAGAGCTGACAGAGAGAGAAAGCCTTCCCCTAGAGCTGGCGCCCTGAATTTGGACTTCTAGCCTCCAAAATTGTGAGAAAATAAATTTCTGTTCATTAAAGTCACCGTTTTGTGATATTTTTGTTATAGCAGCGCTAGATAAAAGCATAGGTGCTAGTTCCCTTGGCCTCCTAATTCTGGCTCCATTCCTCCACCGTAACACTCTAGAGAGCAGGAATTACATCTCACATGTCTTTGTGTCCTTGGCGCCTCTGTGGTGGCACATGATTGTCTTTCAATAGATCATTATTGAGCCAGCATGAATTGGCAGACAAGCCACCAGAAGGACATTTTTGGGACACGTGAATGTTTCTTTGCCCTCTTTCCCAAAAGTCAACATTGGGCAGGATCGCCAAGGCAGTAATTTCCAGAAATCAGTGGAAATATTCCAGAATAGCCAAAGCAAATCCAGTCTGTACTTTCCAGCTTTGAAAAGTATGGTTATGAAAACGATTACCTGTCACTTCTCCTGCCTTTTTCTCTTGTAATTTTTGGGGTATTCATGCATGGAAAACGTAAGGCCGGGAATGGAACACAAATATGACAGGTACCCAAAATATTTATTTCATGAGCCATAGGCTTTGGGTAGCCTGTTGGTGAAACTACAGAAATAATGTATGGAGCATAGATACTAGAGAAAAGGGCAAAGCCTAAACAAGTTTGGAATGGGGAGCATTATTAACATCTGATACAGTTCTTGAGATAAACATATCAAGTGGGAAATATGACAATTAGATTCCTTGAGTTTAGATCTGGGGGCACCATGTGCTTTGCTTAAATCATGAGTTGAGAGCATCAATGAAATGTTGTGCGCCTACAGCATGCAAGTGAAAGGCAAGGAAACCATTGGCAAGGCTAGGAGTAAACTAGCAGAAGCTCACTGAAGGGACTGGCCTTAGAACAGAAGCATTGGATGTAATCAAGAGCATGCCTTTCTAATTAAAAATCAGAGTATCGGTTCTTAAACTAAGCAAATTAGTACAATGTAATTTTTCAAGTTGACTACTAACATTTCTATTGTTCACATGCCATCATGGTGATAATTACAATTTGAAGAATATTATGTAAGTTAGAAATGTGTTTTACCTTGTCGTAAAGCAATTATTTGATGTCTTATTATTTAGCATCTTCCCAATTCCAACCAAACGCCACCGTGACACTTTAATTGCAGGCAGATTAGGAAGAAAGATAGTCCACCAAAGAGGTCTCCCCTGCCAAGTTCTGCTTTACTGTTGGTCTCAGCTGAACTGTTATTTTTTTTCACAATGATTCTCCATTTAGTAAATCATAAGTCTTTATTTACAGCCTAAGAATATCTAAATTGAACAGTTGGCACCACCTCTTTCTGCGTGTTTGGGAGTTACATCTCTGTCATTTGGAACCAAGCTCCCAATTCTGAAAATATTGGGAGTTCCCAGATGAGCTGGGCCTCTCCCAGGGGTACTAGAAGAGGGTAGAAATTCAGCCTAGTCACATGAGCGAGCATCTGCAAGTAAGCCTTTGCTACAGTAGTTGCTCAGTCTTTATTCAAACGGATATGGGCTCTGTGAGCCACTTTGTGTTCTAGAAGAAAAGCAACAGATGCTTATGCACAAGACAAAGAAAGGGCTAGAGTTTTTCTTAAAAAAATCTGAGCCTCTGAATTCATGGTTTCATCCCCAAACCCCATCTCCAATGCATCCCTGCCACAATTCAGTTCATTAGACTCCCTCATACCAAGTCAACTCAAATGCACAACCCAAATTTCCTGTAGTGAGGGACTGTTGAGACATAAATACTATATAGCTGTGTTAAGTTTCAAGTTATTGAGTTAGGCTGGCATAATTGTTTAAACATTAAACAATTTTCCCAGCCTCTGCTTACTGTTATTCAGTACGGTAGGGCAGTTCTACTCTGTCCTACAGGGTCATTATGAGTCAGAATCAACTTGATGGCAATAGGTTTTTTATGGTAGACATATGTCGTATTATCTGCTCAGAACTTATTTCTCCTTTTCTGACAACAGCACCCTCTTTTCCTTTAGTTAATTATAGCTCTGGCAAACCATACAGTGCTGGAGATTTTGGGGGGACACTGGCTTCCGAAGACAAACCACCAGAGACCTTCCCTAGCTTTTATATGTAGACATCAAGAGAAAGAGAATGCCTTCTTTTAAGTGTTGCTCTCTGGCTGTATGAAGCCTGCAGCTCTCCCTGAAGTCTTGCCCATCCCCACCTAACCTTTGAACATATGAAGGTCAACCAAGATAAGCAGAGAGAAACCTGATGACATTATCTAATTCCCTAGATCCAGCCATGCCTGAAGCCAAGATCAACTTCTGGATTCCAAATCACGAGTTAACAGAAGCCCATTTGAAACTTGGAGAGTCCATTCTAATACATAAACATTTTTTAGTCCACAGATATTGCCTTTAGGCTCCTCAGTCTGCTGTTTAACACTTTTTCCACAAACAAGGTTGGGCTGAAAATTTTCTTCCCCCACTCCTAAATTTTCAGACTAGGGGTCTTTTCTTCTCTTGGTGAACAATCCACCAAATTTTATTTCATGATGAAAGTGTTTGCCTCACCGATGTAGCCGCTATCCTCCTGAGATCTGTCCCTCTGGAAAGTTCTAGTGAAACTTTCTTCTCACTAAGGCTTCGGGACCTTGTTTCACTTCTCTGATTTGTCTCTAATTTTACTATCTGGATTTTCCTGCTAGTTGTTCCCTTCTACTCCCCGCTTGGCTGTTCTTATTTTCTTTCTTTCTTTGCTGTCTCTTTTTTTTTTTTTTTTAGGATTTTCCTAGAGCAGGGTTATTAATAAAGTCCACAGAGTCTCCATTAATGAGTTTCAAGAGTGTCTCAAGGTCTTAAAATTATATGCAAGTTTTTCATGAATATGCATATATACAGGTATAGTTGTCTTGCTGTGTAACAAATTACCACATAACTTAGCAGCTGAAGACGGTGAACATTTATTATTTTGAGGTCTCTGTGAGGCAGAAATTCAGGCCTGGCTTAGCTGGATGCCTCTGTCTCAAGGTCTCTCACAATACAGCAATCAAGGTGTGGGCCAGGGACTTTGTTTCATCTAAAAGCCCCAATGGTGGAAAATCTGCTTCTAAGCTCACTCACATGGTTGTTGGTAGGATTCTTTTCTCATGGGTTGTTAGGCTGGGGCCTCTCTCAGTTCCTTTGCCACATGGACCTCTCCATAGTGCAGCTCACAACATGGCGGCTGGCTTCCCTCAAAACAAGCCAGCTAGAGTAAGAGAAGGAGAGCAAAACAGACATTATACTCATGTTGTCACCTAATCTCATAAGTGATATCCCATCACTTTTGCTGTATTCAGTTGGTTAGAACCAAGCCAGTAGGTCCAGCTCATACTCAAGTGGAGAAGTTTACACAAGGGCACAAATAGCAGGAGGCGGAGATTGTTGGGAGCCATCTTGGAAGCAGCCTACCACAATACATTTTGGAGTGGAGGAGGATTCGTATCTTTCATCACGTTTTGTATGTCTGAATCACCTTCTATATTCCCTCTTTGTTTCTGTCACAACCACCCAGAATCTTCTACATTTTCCCAAAACAAATCATTGGAAATCTACTATGTAATAGTCTCCAGTTAGTCTCCTCCTAACAACGGTCATTATATCCCCTTCTCTTATAATATTTATGATGCAAAAGCTCCTACCTTAGCACCCTTCCCCACCATACACACACACACACACACACATGCGTGCACACACATGCACTCGTGCACACATACACTTTAGTCCAAGGTCACTTTATGAGAAGTTGAGCATTGTGATCACACAAGACAGTTGTTCTCATACTCTGCAGTCTCGGGAACCTGTTACACTCTTAAAAATTATTGCAGATCCTAATGAACTTTTGTTTATGTTGGTTATATCTATTTATATGTACCGTGTTAGAAATGAAAACTATGAAATTTAAAACATATTTATTTATTCTTTTAAAAATAATAAGCCCATTATATTTTAACATAAATAATATTTTTATGAAAATAAAAATATTTTGTTTTTCTGAAACAAAAAAATTAAGAAGAGTGGCTTTGTTTTAGACTCTTAGAAATCTCTTTAATATCTAGTTTAAAAGAAGACAGCTGGATTCTCACAGCTGCCCTCAGACTTTATAACACGCTTTGATTGATGCGTATAAAGAAAATCTGGCCTCACACAGTCAAATAGATAGGTCGCTGTAGAAAGGAAGAGTATTTAAATAACCTCTTCATAGAATTGTATATATTATTTTTTGATACTACACCAAAACTTGACAATGGTAGTTTCTTAAAGGTTATGAAATGAGGAATCTGAAACCATAGCAATGTTTATTTGTTTTTAGTATCTCCCATTACATTAAAATCCATTGGTCTGTCCTACAGTTTAAATGGATCTCTTACCCATGCATGTTTTTGTAACATCATGCAGTGACCATTTGGGAAAAAAAAAATTGATTCACCAAAATATGCAGATCTTTCAAATGTTAGCCGATTTCATTATGAAATTAAAAAAAAAAAATCGCATTTGTAAATACCACAGTCAAATTCATCCACAGTCTTTAGGGATTGGGAAGTAGTCGAGTTTACAGTGAAGAACACAAGTTTTCCAAACTTCTAATTTTCACTTGAAAGCTCACATTTTATCTTTGGCAATAAATACTGTCAGTCATTTTCCTGGAAGTGACAGACCCCCTTTGTTCAGTATTGAGAAAATATCTACCAAATACCCATGTCTGAATTTCTTGGGTAATTTTTCTGTCAGTTGGTCTCTCAAGTAAAAATAGTGTTCCACGAAAACAAAAAGTGTCTAGTTCAACCTACAATGAGTGCTTTTCCCGAGACAACCAGGGTGCTCTGCTGTATTGCTACTTCCTGTTTAGCAGATAAAATAGTACAAAGATGTGAAGGGTGGGGGATTGAATAAAAATAATTGTTTTTACTGCTTTGTCAAAGTCATTTCAGAGAAAAACTGGCATTTCTTTTTTTCTGCGCATGTGGTGAAGAACACAATGACCACTAGCATAGTTTGGTGTCGCGGCCCCTGCGCGTCCTAAAGCACCAGCTATTAGACCCACATTGCTTTTGCATCAACAGGGTGAACGGCATCGCATTGGAAAAAAGCAAATGACAGCTTTGTAGTATTATGAAAATAGTTTTGACTTCATGGACACCTTGAAAGAGCCTAGGGGTCTGTAGTAGGTTGAATGGTGCCCACCCTAAGAGATATGTCTATTGAACTTGTGAATGTGACCTTATTTGGAAAGAGGCTCTTTGCAGATGTAATTAAGTTAAGGATCTTGAGATGAGATCATCTTCAGTTGGGGTGAGCCCTAAAGCCAATGACAAGTGTCCTTACAAAAGAAGAGAAGGGGAGAAGACATACAGAGAAAGCAACGTGAAAATGGAGACTGAGACTAAGGTAAAGTTTCGGAATGCCAAGGATGGCTGGAAGGCACCGGAAGCTAGGAGCTCCATCAGGGCCTCCAGCAGGAAGCAACCCTGTCAACACCTTGAGTTTGGACTTCTAGCTCCAGAACTTTGAGACAATAAATTTCAGTGGTTTTAAGCCACCCAGTTTGTGGTATTTCTTACAACAGTCCTAAGGTCCATGGACCATACTTTGAAAACTGTAACTGTAGACTGTCTTACATGGTTCTTTATTCTACAGACTCATTACACTGAGGGAACTGGATTTGATGTATACGTACTCACTTATGCTTATCTAGATCTGATGGGTGAATGGAGTCCTCTAATAAAATGACTGGTTTAATTTAATGAACAGGAACCACCTAGTATTTCCCACTAATTCCTAAGTTTTGCCAGAGAAGTATGATTATCTTCTAAACTTATAATAAATCTTTGGAGTCCCTGGTGGTACAAATGGTTAACGTGCTTGGCTTCTAACCTAAAGTTCGGATGTTCGAGTCTACCCAGATGTGCCTCAGAAGAAAGGCCTGGTGATCTATCTACTTCCAAAAAATCAGCCACTTAAATAAATATTTAAAAGGACCTTTTATCAAGCTGAAAACTAGTATATTTTCCTACAAATAGAAGACGTATACTGTTGTTTTAGTTGGTACAGAGTCAGTTCTCACTCATGGCAACCCCACGTGTGCAAAGTAGAACTGCTCCATAGGATTTTCAAGGCTGTGAGCTTTCCACAGCAGATTGCCAGACCTGTCTTTCTAGGTGCCTCCAGGTGTGTCCAAACCATCAGCTTTTTTGCTAGCTGTCAAGCACCTAAGCATTTACGCCACCCAGAGACTCCAGAAATATACTAATACTCTTCAAATAAATATAGAAAATCATTTCGGATACTGCCACGATACCTCTCTTTTAGAAAGATTGCAGTAACCACTTCCCACCTGGAGCTCCTTCTCTGGGCCAGATTCCATGGTATGCAAATTTATTTCCATATATCTTTTGATTCCTATATCTACAGATTGCCAGTCACTTCTGTTGGGGATAATTAGAAAAAAGGAAATTGAGGATTGGGAAACAAAAGAGGGGTGCAGCAGATGGCTGTGAAGAAATACAGGTTTGGGTATGAAGCTGTGGGAGAGATAAAGGGAGAGGAGAAGGAGGCAGCCCCTGAACTGTCCTCTTGGGTCTGGTGAGGCATGGAGACAAGGAGGATGTACAAGGGGCTAGTAAAATGTTCTTCATTTAATGGGTGCTGGGTTCTGGCACTGGCAACAAAAAATGCCTGCCCAGCTGTGTTAAATAAAACTCACTGCAAAATCGTTCCATTTGAAATATCCAAGTAGTTTGTCTCTGTGAGACCAAGGCAAGATCCAGCACATGGGAGTCACCAAGACTAAGCCATAAAATCGGAAAAGTACTGAGCATTTAGATGACAGGCAGGCGCGCAAACATGTACACGCGCACACACACACTCACACGTTGCCTCTTGGAGTGCATATTTTCTGCAATTAATGAGAACAAAGTTGAAAGCATCTTGTAACTATGGGGAAAGGAGATCATGAAGAGTTTCCATTGAGCAAGAGAGCATAAATGGGAATTAATGGCATAATGCCCATTATAATCCATTCAAGTTGTGAAAATACCATTCAAATTCGTACTTCTGCTGTTACCTTCATTGTTTCATTTTACCAAACATTTGAGACAGTATTTATGAGGGTTTTTATTAGCGCACTTCTTTCTTGATGCTTAAAGACTATTTTTGCTATAAAGCAGTGGGGTCAAAGTGGTTCAATGGAATACTCTAGGGGTCATGGGTAGGACATGGATGGCAAAGTCCTGAGCTCCTGATCCTTCCTTTTATTAGAACCTCTCTGCTTGACCTACGATGCATATTAGTTTTCTCCTTAAGATTTCTTAAGAAGAAAATGTTCTGGTACTTTAAAAAAGAAAAGAAAACAAGACCAGACTTAATGGTCTGAATGAGACTGGAGGGACCCCAGAAAGCATGGCCCCTGGATACTCTATCAGTCCAGAACTAAAACAATTTCTGAGGCCGACTCTTCAGACAGGGATTGGACTGGACTGTGGGACATAAAGTGATACTTGTGAGGAGTGTGCCTCTTAGCTCAAGTAGATACAAGAGACTAAACGGGCAGCTTCTGTCCGGAGGTGAGATGGGAAGGCAGAGAGGGTTAGGAGCTGGTTGAATGGACATGGGGAATCAGGGGTGGAAAGGAGGAGTGTGCTGTCACAGTATGGGAAGAGCAATTAGAGTCACATAACAATGTATGTATAAATTTTGGTATGGGAGACTAACTTGAAATGTAAACTTCATGTAAACTACAACAATAAAAAATAAAATAAAATAAAGAAAAAGAAAACAAGCCATGGTCATAAGGTCTGACGTCCCTCAAGAAAAATTCTCCTTTAAATTATCGAAGAAACGAACAAATATTACAAACCAAAATTACATTAAGAATAACATACAGAGACATGAACAGGCAATCATAAAAGAAGACACCCAAATGGCCAATAGACATATGAAAAGGTGTTTAACCCCATCAGTCATTAGGAAAATGCAAATCAAAACCACAAAAAGATTCCATTAAACTAAAAAGATAGCAATACCAAGTTGATGGCAAGAAAATGGGAAAACTGGAACTTTCATTGAATGTTGGTGGGCATGCAAATTGGTTTAACCATATTCTGGAAAACTGTTAGTATCTGTTAAAGCTAGAAGGTGCACATACCCTATAACCCAGCAATTACACTCCCTGGTATATACCCTGTCTTAGTCATCCAGTGCTGCTACAACAGAAATGCCACCAGTGGATGGCTTTAACAGAGAGAAATTTATTTCTTCACTGTAAAGTAGGCCAAAAGTCCAAATTCAGAGCATCAGCTCCAGGGAGACTCTTTCTCCCTCTGTCAGCCTTCTCATCAATGCTCCCCCGGACTAGGAGCTTCTCTGCACAGGGACCCCTGGTCCAAAGGACATGCTCTGCTCCTGGCACTGCTTTCTTGGTGGTATGAGGTCCCCTTCTCTCTCTGCTCACTTCTGTCTTTTATATCTCAAGAGATTGCCTCAGGACACAATCCAATCTTGTAGATTGAGTCCTGCCTTATTAACACAACTGCCACCCATCCTCCCTCATTAACATCACAGAGGCAGGATTTACAACATATAGGAAAATCACACAATATCGGGAATCATGGCCCAGCCAAACTGATACACATTTTTTGGGGGACATAATCCAATCCATGACATATACCCAAAGGGCACCAAAGGAAATTAAAGAATATTCATGGTAGCACTATTCTTAATAGACAAAATCAGGAAACTGGAAGATGCCATCAACGGTAAGGTGGATGTGATGGTTAAGGTTGTGTGTCAACCTGGCTGGGCCATGATTCTCAGTGGTTTGGCAGTTATGATGTAGTTTGGCAGTCATGTAATGATGTGATCACCTCCGTGATGAGATCTGATATAATGTGATCATCTCCGTGATGGAATCTGCTGTGAGTAGCCAATCAGTTGAACGGGAGTTTCCTTGGGGGTGTGGCCTTCATCCAATGTAGGTGGACTTTCTGGCAAGGCGCGGGGCTTTTACTTGCTCTGGATCCTGCAGCCGGCTTCTGTTAGTCTGACCTACAGTTCTTGGGTCTTAAGCTAGCAGCTTTCCTGCAATCTTGACTACCAATCTTGGGATTCGTCAGCCTTCAAAGCCTGTGAGCCAGAGCCCTGCTGTCTGACCTGCTGATCTTGGCTTTGCCAGCCCCTGTGACTGCGTAAATCAGGAGAAGCCTCCAGCCTGGCCCATGGACTTGGGACTTTCCAGCCTCTACAACCGGGTGAGCTATTTCTTTGATATAAATGTTTCTCTCTATATATATTTATATGCTTTACTGGTTTTGCTTTTCTGGAGAACCCAGTCTAAGAGAGTGAATAAACAGTAGCATATTCGTACAATGGAAAACTACACAGCAATGAAGAGGAATGAACAGCTGCTACAAGCAAGACCATGGATGAAAAGAAGCTAAGCACAAAAGAGAACACATTGTAAAAATTCCATTTATATAATTTTCAAAAAAGGTCTAAACTAAGCCATGGTAATAGAAGGTAGGATATGGGTTATCTTTGTAGGAGAAGTGACTGGAGGTACACAGGGGGGTTGGTATGTGGCTGGGTTCTGTTTCTTGATCTGGGAGTGGTTACTGAAGTTTTTTTCACTTTGTGGAAATTCATCAAGATGCATACATGTGACTTGGGCACTTTTCTCTACGTTATATTTTTAAAAGAAGCTTATTTAAGAAAAACAATAATACGTAATTTAATTTTTCTTTAGGGAATTAAAATTAAATAATTAAATTCTACATAAGTAGAGGTTTGGGATCCTTTAGTGTCTCAGTATTTCTGTTAAGAACTCTGCCTTTTTTTTTTTTTTTTTTAGTTTTACTGTCTATGTTCTGAAACAATAAAAATTCACTCACTGTTTTTCAAAATGTCCCGTGACCATGGATTGCTGCTTTACAAGCAGAACAGAGCACTCTGCTCAGCCTCATACCCCTTTCCTGTAAAGAATAACTAATGAACTAATTCAGCACGTGTGTTTTCAGCACCGACATGGGCCAGGCACTGTATGTAGCTCTGGGAACGCAACAGTGAATGAGGCAGATGTTATCTTTGGCCTGAAAGAGTTTACTAATAAATAAAGGAAATCACAAGTTAAAAGCAATTCTTCCCACTTACATGAAATATCTAGAAAAAGAAAATTCATACAGACAGAAAGTATGTTAGTGGTTACCAAGGGCTGGGGGAGGGGGAGTGGGAAGTTATGGCTTAATGAGTAGAATTTCTGTTTAGAGGGCTGTCTTAGTTATCTAGTGCTGCTATAACAGAAATACCGCAAGCGGATGGCTTCAATAAACAGAAGTTTATTCTCTCACAGTCTTGAAGGCTAGAAGTCCAAATTCAAGGCATCAGCTCCTGGAGAAGGCTTTCTCTCTCTGTCGGCTCTTCTCATCAATCCTGCCCTGGACTAGGAGCTTCTCTTCACAGGAACCCTGGATCCAAAGGATGCTCTTTGCTCCTGGCACTGCTTTCTTGGTGGTATGAGGTCCCCCACTCTCTGCTCACTTCCCTTTCCTTTTATCTCTTGTAAGATAAAAGATAGTGTAGGCTGCACTCCAGGGAAACTCCCCTTACATTGGATCAGGGATGTGACCTGAGCAAGGGTGTTACATCCCACCCTAATCCTCTTTAACATAATCTCATCTTGCCTTATTAACCACAGGCAGAGATTAGAATGGACAACACACAGGAAAATTGTATCAATCACAAAATGGAGGACAACCACACCATACTGGGAATCATGGCCTCACCAAGTTGACACATATTTTTTGGGGACACAGTTCAGTCCATGACAGGGGCTGAAAAAGTTTTGAAAATAGATAGTGGTGATGGTTGTACCAAATGGTGAATGTAATTCATGTCACTAAATTGTACACTTAAAATGGCTAAAATCGAAAATTCTATGTTATATGTATTTTACCAGAATTAACATTAATGATTAACTAGTTATTGAAATTAATTAATTAACTAGTTAATTGTTAATTTAAAAACACAAATATAAGAGAGTATGATGAAGGCTGTGGTGAAGAAAATCAGGGTGCTGTGGGCTCACACAGGCTCTTCTTTAGTCTCTGGGAGCGTATTTCTCTCCTCTGTTGCTGAAGCCTGGTGGTGCAGTGGTTAAGAGCTACAGCTGCTAACCAAAAGGTCAGTAGTTCAAATCCACCAGGCGCTCCTTGGAAACCCTATGAGGCAGTTCTACTCTGTCCTGTAGGGTTGCTATGAATCGGAATCCGCTCCACGGCAACGAGTTTTTTTGGTTGTTGAAGGCCAGTTGCATTTACAGGTAGGGCCACAGAGTGTGAGAACTCACAGTTGTTTCATAGCTGCTTCCCACTGTTAACTTGTCACCCAAACTGAGAGTAGGGAATCAGTCTGATCTTGAGTCTTCTGTTATACTTAATTCTGAGCAAGTTTTAAAACCAGTAAACCAGTTGCCATCCAGTGGGCTCTCGACTCATGGCGACCCCATATGTTACAGAGTAGAACTGTTCGATAGGGTTTTCCTTGGCTGTAATTTTAGGGAAGCAGACCACCAGGCCTTTCTTCCGAGGCACCTCCACGTGAGTTTGAGCCACCAACCTTCATTTAGTAGTTGAGCACTTAACTGTTTGCACTACCCAGGCCTTTTAAAATACATGATAAGGTGAGGAAGGGAGGAGTGGGGAGGAACATCTGCAAAGAAAGAGAACTTCCCTTCAAGTGAGGACGGCATTGCTGAGATGCAAGCCAAAGCTGAAAGCTTCTCTGCTGAAGGAAGTATGGGCTCAGAGGGCAGCAGCCTGAGGACGGTAGAAGGTGGTCTCCAGGTCTTGGGTCTCTAGACACTCAGAACCTGTAGAAGGAACACTCTAGAATCACCTAGCTGGCTGAATTCAAACAAGCAAACAAAAAAATTATACTAACTTAACTTTTCTACTACGGAAAGCAGAATATGTTTGGGGATAGGAGGGGATCACTCTGAAAGTGTGTCTCCAGCTTTAGAGACTTCCTGTTGCTGAGGTCGTGATGTCCCCCTGCCATGGGGATTTGAGAGAGATGGAGCAGGACTCACCCACTAGGACACAAGTAAGGGACTTGTGCAATGCCAGGGGTCACAGCAGCAAACCAGTAACAGCTCAGGATCCAGGAGCATTAAAAATGGGTGTGCAAGGAGGAACCAGCGAGAAACTGCCTGCTTGCCTGCCCCAGCTGGAGGCATCAGGATGCTTAGACGAGTAAGGAAGGAAAGGAAACACGGAGAAAGCTCAAAAGGGATGGTGCCTTCATTTCTTAAATCACCAGAGAAGGAGCCTAGTTACAGTTCCCCATCTGGCGACCTGACCAGAGCATTCCATAACCTGCTGGGCCCCCATCAAGCTAGGATTATTGTGGTGATTATTATTATTTACTACATTCTGATACGCAAGTATCTAAATTATGTAACTAATCCCATTAAATGCCACATTCTAAATAAACACTTTCTGGAATACCATCTTTTGTTATCATAGTTTATTAACAAATTATATACTACCCCAGGTCCAATTATCTCTTTACCATAAAATTCATAGTCATTTACGAAAACCCTAAGCCAGTGATTTTTCTCTACTTATATAAGAGACGTCCAGGAAACAAGCTCCTCCAAAGATCCACCAACCTGTGGTTCCTGCCCTTGCATTGATCTTCTCTTGCTGGCGGCATGGACTCTGGTCCCCGAAGGAGCATTAACTCACTCCTGTGTATTAGATCCTGGGTTGTGCATTAACTCCACTCTGCAGTTCCGGAGCCTGCAGCCTTGAGACCCTTCCTCCATTCCAAGTACGTCTGCTTCCATCAGCCTCCTCTGGAAGGATCTGTATTTATAATTCATGCTTCTCCTTCCGTTTCCTTTCCAGGTCACTCTGGGCTGCTGCTTAAACAAAACCTCTACCCACACCAAGCCATACAAGTCTTTCCTTAATTAATAATTAATAGTAATGATGATAATCATGCACAGATTAAAAAATTGTTTTATTTGTTTGTCTTTCATCTAAAGGTCACTGAGCACACTGAAGGAAAATAGAAAAATTCACTCTTCTTTCATTGCCCCAAGGGGTACTAATGAGGCACAGGCCCAACTCAGACATCCCCATACATCACTGGCTGAGTTTTATGTTACAGTCAAGGATGGATTACCCAATAAGCAAGGTAAGCATGTGCTTAGGGCATCAACAAAACAGGAGTACCAGTTGTCCAAAACAAAGCCTCATGGATGCCAACCAGACAGGACACAAGAAAAAGGCAGCGCCATAGTGGAAGGGAACTGACAGCATACTAAATAAAATTGATACCAGCTCCAGTGCGTGACAGTGTGCTGGCTGGAAAAAAAGCTCACCAAGGGTCACAAGGGCACCCACGTGCAAGGCTGTTTAAGCAATGAGGCCCCTACCACTTCAACACCTTCATTGACATCTGTCTCCTACGGTCCCCTCTTGTGGGATTCAAACTCCTTATCTTGGCAGGTCTTTTGGGAGTGTAATATTTCTTTCTAATAAACAAGAGGTGGGGATAGGCTGTCAGGTGTAACTCTTGCTACATTCACCCAATATGCAATTGGATCTAACATGAGCGGTTACTGGGCAAAGACAGATTATAGTAATGGATAACAGTTCTTGATCCATTTTAAGAGGGCCTTCTTGTACATCCACGGCTGCTGATCCAGCAACTCCAGCCAGGAGCGCCAGCAATGCTCTTTGCCAAGATACAAACACAAAGGTACGCTCTTGCAAACATCCTGGTAAACAATCAATGGGAACTCCACTCACAGATGACATGCAAGTCAACCATTGCAATTAATTCAATCTAAGTTACTTTTTAACTGTATAGTATTTTTATGTACAGAGTTATGTCCTAAGTTTTGTAATAAGTTTTATAGATTTAACTTTAAAATATGTTTGTCATTCACACAGATGCATCAAAGTAAAACTGATGAAAGTCCGCTTTTCTTTGTGGGCGATCAACAGTATTTTCCACTGATTATTGAAACAACAAAGTTCACGGACTCATTTTCTTTGTTGTAGAACGTGTGCAATATTCTTTTTGTAGAAAATGTGGTATATAGTAAAAACCTTAGTACCCCACATCCACTAAAAGTTTTATAATCTGGTTCATCACATTCTGCTAAAATGGCATAAACCATATTTGCATTCAATTGCTGATATTATAGTTGCATTTAAAAAGACATTACATCGAGAGTTCCAGCAAAATGGCACTCTAGGCAGAAGCACCTCGCCATCCCTCCACAGCAAAGATCCAAAAAACTAAGCCAAACAGAGAATACAACAATCCTGAAACCCTAAAACATCAAATGAAGAGATAAAGAACTCAGCCAAGCACCAAATGGAGTGAGAAAACTGACAGAGAACGGAGAGCAAGGAGAGATTCATGAAGAGGTCCCCTACCAGCTAACGCAGCACAGATCCACCATCTTGGCCTCTGATCGGAGACCAGCAAACGGGGGTACGAGAAAGCAGCCTCATGGAGCGTCCAGCGGGAGACAAAACAGCTGGTAATTTGCAGTGCGCGCTTTCCCAACCCCCACCTCTCTTTGCCCCGGTTTGGCCTCCTCTGCTTCCTGAGGCCATGGTCTCTTGACAGGGAAGCGCCGGCTGCTTGGATTCCACACACCCAAGCGGGCGGCTCTCAGGGTGCCATTTGTTGGCTGCTGGTTGCTTTTTTTTTTCTGCTTCTTTTGATTTCTTACTTGCCTCTCGCCACCTCCCCCTCCTTTCGCTCGAGTACCTTGCTCCGTGCACCATCTTTGCTTCTACCTGAGGGGCTGCAGAGCTCTGGTAATTTGCGATACATGCTTTCCCACTCTCTACACTTCTTCACCCACACTTGGCCCCCTCTACTTCCCATGGACACAGTCTCTTATCCAGAAACACCAGCCTGCACTAGCTGGCTCTCTGAGTGCCATTTGTTGGCTGCTGGTGTTGCTTTTTTTTTTTTTTTCCCTGCTTCTTTTGATTTCTTCCTTGCCTCTGCCGCCTCCCCTTCCCTTCACTCAAGTACCTGGCTCCGTGTGCCATCTTTGCTTCTTCCTGAGGGGCTGCAGAGCTCCATTCGAGTGTGGAGCTGCTTCCCGGTCTGGGCTACCGCACTGGTGGGATCCTGGGGCTTTTCTTCATTTGTTTGTTTTGAATTGTTTGTTTGTTTTCTTTTCCTTTTCTTGAGTTTGGAGCCCTTTCTGGCCAGGCGGTGCTGCGTGGCAATGAGACTCTCCTTCTGCTTCCACAGGCGTGCAGAGGGATGCTGAGGACATTTCTTTTTTCGTTGTTTTTTTTTTTTTCCTGTTTTTTGGGGGGCCTTTCTTGTTCTTCTTTTTTTTTTAATTTGTTTTGTTTTCCTTTCCCTCTACTTCCCTTTTTGTCTTTCTTCATTGCTCAGTTTCTTGTCCCTCTATACCTTCCTTCTCTTTCTGATCCCTGAATACCAGGCGTTGTATACCTCTATGCCTTCTAGCCAGGCCGTACTGCAACACCTGAGAGCGACTTCCCCAGACCTCACAGCTGCACTGGTGGGATCCCTGGGAACTTTGTGGTTCTTTAAACTTTCTGATTTTTTTCTATTCATTACTTTCTTTTCTTCCTCTTCCCTTTTCTGTTTTTCTCCATTTCATAGCTTCTCATCTCTCCACTCCAATGGCAAGCTCCCCTAGCATTCTTTTTTGTTTGTATGTTTTTGGCTTCTGTTCCTCTCTTCTCTCTCCCATATCCATCTTAGCTCCACACATAACAATCTCCCCACTGCATCCTGCCTGCACTGTGCGCTTGACATCACACCACCAAGCAGTACAGGCACAGTCTACTGGAACCTGCCCTGCACTGATTACCGACCTGCCCTGGTGGCTGTAGTAAGTGCCACAAACTACCAATCCCAGTAACCCCTCTTCAGCAACACCTGCCCTGCCATACCGTATCTCAGTGACTGACCCTGCCAGTTGGAGAAGGAGGTGAAAAGTATTCAGCGCACAGATGAGCAAACAACAAAGAACACACAGTCCGCCTGCTCAGACATAGTCAAATTTTTTTTTTTTAAAAAGGGATGAAACAACCAAATCTACAATCAATAAACGAGAAAAATAACTACTGAATGCCCCGAAAAAGGCAGACAATATCAAAACATTTACAAAAACAGGACAGGAGGGTTCCAATAGGAGTCCAAAATAAAACACCAGATGACTCTTCTGTGGAAGAAAATGCACTAGAAGTACCTGATAGGGAATTCAAATCTCTAATGCTTGGAATTTTCCAAGAACTGAGACAAAAAGCTGACAAACATGAGCAAAAAATAGACAAATTCATGGAAAATACAGACAAAAAATTGGAAGACTTCAGGAAGATAATGCAGGAACAAAATGACAAAATAAATTCACAACTAGAAATTATACAAAGACAACAATTAGAAATCCAAAAGATAAGCAACAAGATTTCAGAAATGGAAGGTGTCATAGAAGGGCTGAGAAGCAGATTTGAAACTGTGGAAGACAGGATAAGTGGAATTGAAGACAAACACTTGGATACAACTCTGTTTGAGGAAAACTCAGAAAAAAGAACAAAGAAAAATGAAGAGACCCTGAGAGTTATGTGGGACACAATCAAAAGCAAAAATTTGTGAGTGATTGGGATTCCAGAACAGGGGGAGAAAACAGAAAACACAGAGAGGATCATTGAGGAACTGCTGACAGAAAACTTCCCCAATATCATGAAAGATGAAAAGCTGGCCATCCAAGAAGCTCAATAAACCCCATATAGGAGAGACCCCAAAAGAAAATCACAAAGGCATATCATAGTCACACTTGCCAAAACCAAAGACAAAGAATCCTGATAGCAGCT
Organism: Dugong dugon; assembly: GCA_030035585.1. NCBI lineage: Eukaryota > Metazoa > Chordata > Mammalia > Sirenia > Dugongidae > Dugong > Dugong dugon. The sequence continues at coordinate 6,500,302 of CM057464.1, read as the reverse complement.
CATGAAAACCAAGAAGTCACATACAGAGGAGAAACAATAAGACTAAGTTCAGATTATTTGGCAGAAACCATGCAGGCAAGAAGGCAATGGGATGACGTATATAAAATATTGAAGGAAAAAAATTGCCAGCCAAGAATAATATATCCTGCAAAACTCTCATTCAAATATGATGGTGAAATTAGGTCATTTCCAGACAAACAGAAATTAAGTGACTATGTAAAAGTCAAACCAAACTTACAAGAATTATTAAAGGGAGTTCTTCGATCTGAGGACAAACTTCAGCTTACAGACAGAAGCTAGGATGCAGGATCATACCAGCCAGATACCAATCTAGGAAATGAACTCTCAAGGACTACCCAAAAGCAAAATAAATACAACAGGGAATCAGAGCAGTTAATCAGTAAATGACAACAACATCAAAACAATAAAAAAGGGAATAAACGGCATAGGTATAGAACCTTCTAATGGAGAGGAAGGAAAGGTGATACCAAGTAATGGTAGACTGCTTCAAGCTTAGCAAGATAAGGGTAAAATTCATGGTAACCACAAAGAGGGTTAACAGACATACTCATAAAAAAAAAAAAAGAGGAAAAACATAAAGTCTCAGCAAAAACAAAGCCTACAAAAACAAAAGAAATAAAAAAAAATCCACAAACAAAAGTAACTCAGCACAAGAGAGTAAGAAGAACAAAGAAAACTTCAGCACCGCAAAGAAAAGCACTACAAAATGACAGCAACAAACTCATAGCTATCAACAATTACACGGAATGTAAATGGAATCAATGCACCCATAAAGAGATGGACAGTGACAGAATGGATAAGAAAACAGGATCCATCAATATGCTGTCTACAAGAGACTCACCTTAGAAACAAAGATGTGTATTTATTAAAAGTCAAAGGTTGGAAAAAATATATCAAGCTAACAACTCCCAAAAAAAGCAGGAGTATCAATTCTAATCTCAAATAAAATAGATATTAAAACAAAATCTACCATAAAAGACAAAGAAGGACACTATATAATGATTAAGGGGATGGTCCATCATGAAGACATAACCATAATAAACATCTACGCACCCAATGACAGGGCTCCAAAATACATAAAACAAACTCTAACAACACTGAAAAGAGAAACTGACAGTTCTACAATAATAGTAGGAGACTACAACACACCACTCTCAGTAAAGGACAGAACAACTAAGAAGAAACTCAGCAAAGATACAGAAGACCTAAAGGGCACAATCAGCCAAACTGACCTCATAGAAATATATAGAACACTCCATCCAACCACTGCAAACTACACATTCTTTTCCAATGCACATGGAATGTTCTCCAGAATAAACCACATCTTAGGCCACAGAGCAATCCTCAACAACATCCAAACCGTTGAGATAATTCAAAGTATCTTCTCTGACCACAATGCCATCAAGGTAGAAATTAACAATAGAAAGAGCAAGGAAAAAAAATCAACTACGTGGAAACTGAATAATACCCTGCTTACACATCAGTGGGTAAGAGAAGAAATCAGAGATGGAATCAAAAAATTCCTAGAATCAAATGGAATGAAAACACATCATACCAAAACCTTTGGGACACAGCAAAGGCAGTCCTCAGAGGACAATTTATAGCAATAGATGCACATCTCAGAAAAAGAAGAAAGGTAAAAAATCAAAACATTAACTACAGAACTCAAACAAATAGAAAGAGAACAGAAAAAAAAAAAATCCCACAAACACTGGAAGAAAGGAAATAGTAAAGATCAGAGCAGAAATAAATGAAATAGAGAACAGAAAAACAATAGAAAGAATCAACAAAACCAAAAGTTGGTTCTTTGAAAGAATCAACAAAATCGACAAACCACTGGCCAGACTGACAAAAGACAAATAGGAGAGGAAGCAAATAACCCAAATAAGAAATGAAACAGGGGGACATTACAACAGACCCAACTGATATAAAAAGGATTATAAGAGAATATGATGAAAAACTATACTCCAACAAATTTGAAAACCTAGAGGAAATGGATACACTTCTAGAAACACAGGGCCTACCCAAACTACAGCAAAGTGATGTTGAAAATCTGAACAGACCCATAACAAGAGAAGAGATTGAAAAGGTACTAAAAAAACTCCCAACCAAAAAAAGCCCTGGCCCAGATGGCTTCACTGGAGAATTCTACAAAACATTTACAGAAGCGCTTGTACCAGTACTACTCAAGCTATTTCAGAGCATAGAAGAGGAAGCAAGACTTCCAAATTCATTCTATGAAGCCAGCATAACGCTGATACCAAAACCAGGCAAAGACATCACAAAAAAAGAAAATTACAGACCAATATCTCTCATTAATATAGATGCAAAAATTCTTAACAAAATTCTAGCCAATAGAATTCAGCATCATATCAAGAAAATAATACACCATGACCAAGTAGGATTCATAGCAGGTATGCAAGGACGGTTCAACATTAGAAAATCAATCAATGTAATCCACCACATAAATAAAAGGAAAGAAAAGAATCACATGATCATCTCAATTGATGCAGAAAAGGCATTTGACAAAGTCCAACACCCACTCCTGATAAAAACGCTCAATAAAATAGGTATAGAAGGGAAATTGCTCAACGCAATAAACGGTATCTATACAAAACCAATGGACAACATCATTCTTAATGGAGAGAGGCTGAAAACATTCCCCTTGAAAACAAGAACAAGACAAGGATGCCCTTTATCACCATTCCTATTTAACATTGTGCTGGAAGTTCTAGCTAGAGCAATAAGGCAAGAAAAAGAAATAAAGGGCACCCAAATTGGTAATGAAGAAGTTAAACTCTCCCTGTTTGCCGAAAATATGATACTATACACAGAAAACCCTAAAGACTCCAAGAGAAATCTACTGGAACTAATATAAAGATTCAGTAGAGTAGCAGGATACAAGATAAACATTCAAAAATCAGTTGGGTTCCTATACACCAGTAAGGAGAACGATGAAAAGGAAATCAGGAAAACAATACTATTTTTAATAGACCCTAAAAAGATAAAATCCTTAGGAATAAATCTGACCAGGGATGTAAAAGACCTATACAAAGAAAACTACAAAACACTACTGCAAGAAACCCAAAGGGATCTATGTAAATGGAAAAACATACCATGCTCATGGATAGGCAGACTCAACATTGTGAAAATGTCAATTCTACCCAAAGCAATTTACAAATACAACGCAATCCTGATCCAAATACCAACAAGATTCTTCAAAGAGATGGAAAAACTAATCATTCACTTTATATGGAAAGGGAAGAAGCCCCGAATAAGTAAAGCACTACTGAGGAAGAAGAATAAAGTTGGAGGACTCACACTACCTGACTTTAGAACCTACTATACAGCTACAGTAGTCAAAACAGCGTGGTACTGGTACAGTGACAGATACATTGACCAATGGAACAGAACTAAGAACCCAGATGTAAATCCATCCACCTGCAGTCACCTGATCTTCGAAAAGGGCCCAAAGTCCATCAACTGGGGAAAAGACAGTCTTTATAACAAATGGTGCTGGCAAAACTGGATATCCATCTGCAAAAGAATGAAACAGGACCCATACCTCACACCGTATACAAAAACTACTTTAAAATGGATCAAACACCTGAATATAAAGCCTAAAACTGTAAAATTCATAGAAGAAAAAATAAGACCAACACTTCAGGCCTTAATACACAACATTAACAGGATACAGACCATAACCATCAATGCACAAAACCCAATGGATAAGCTAGATAACTGGGATCTTCTAAAAATCAAACACCTATGCTCTTCAAAAGACTTCAGCAAAAGAGTAAAAAGAGAATCTACAGACTGGGAAAAAAAATTTTGGACAGTACAAGTCATACAATGGTCTAATCTCTGTAATCTACAAGAAAATCCAACTCCTCTACAACAAAAAGACAAACAATCCTATCAAAAAATGGGCAAAGGAAATGAACAGACACTTCACCAAGGAAGACATTCAAATGGCCAACAGACACATGAGGAAATGCTCGCGATCACTAGCCATTAGAGAAATGCAAATTAAAACCACAATGAGATACCATCTCACCCAGGCATTACTGGGACGAATCAAAAACACTGGAAATAACAAATGTTGGAGGGGTTGCGGGGAGATCGGAACACTTATGCACTGCTGGTGGGAATGCAAAATGATAGAACCATTTTGGAAAATGATATGGCGCTTCCTCAGAAAGCTAGAAATAGACATACCATTCGATCCAGCAATCCCACTCCTAGGAATATATCCTAGAGAAATAAGAGTCGTCACTCGAATAGACATATGCACACCTATTTTCATGGCAGCATTGTTCACAATAGCAAAACGATGGAAACAACCTAGATGCCCATCAACAGATGAATGGATAAAAAAACTATGGTATGTACACACAATGGAGTACTATGCAATGAGAAAGAACAACAATGAATCTGTGAAGCATCTCATAACATGGATGAAACTGGAGGACATTATGCTGAGTGAAATAAGTCAATCACAAAAGGACAAATATTGTATGAGACCTCTATTGTAAAAACCCATGAAAAAGTTCACACACAAAATGTAACAATCTTTGTTGGTTACCAGGGATGGGAGGGGTGGGGGGGAAATACTAAATAGGCAATTGATAAGTGGTATCTTGGGTGAAGGGTGAGACAGTACACAATACAGGGAGAACTAGCACAACTTGTACAAGGAAAGGTCATGGAAGCCCCATAGACACATCCAAACTCCCTGAGGGACTGAATTGCTGGGTGGAGGGCAGTGAGGACCATGGTCTCGGGGAACATCTAGCTCAATTGGCATGACACAGCTTATAAAGATAATGCTCTACATTCTACCTTGGTGAGTAGTGTCTGGGGTCTTAAAAGCCTACGAGCGGCCATCTAAGATACTCCACTGGTCTCATCTTTTCGGGAGCAAGGGAGAGTGAAGAGAACAGGATACAGGGAAAAGATTAGTCCGAAGGACTAATGGTCCACAGCTACCAAGGCCTCCACCGGACTGAGTCCAGTACAGCCAGATGGTGCCCAGCTACCACCACTGACTGCTCTGACCAGGATCACAACAGAGGGTTCTGGACAGAGCTGGAGAAGGATGTAGAGCATAATTCTAACTCACAAGAAAAAGACCAGATTTACTGGCCTAAAGGAGACTGGAGAAACCTCAAAGAGTATGTTCCCCAGATACCCTTTTAGCTCAGTGGTGAAGTTACCTCCGAGGTTCACTGTTCAGCCTGGGAGTGGACAGCCCTGTAAAACCAAATGAGACTAACGAGGTACAAGAGTCCAGTGACAAAGGCCAGAAGGCAGAAGGGGACAAGGAAGCTGGTGATAGGGAACCCACTGTTGAGTAAGGATATTGTTGATGTGTTGTGAGATTGTTAACCATTGTCATAGGGCAGCATTTGTAGTAACTGTTAAATGAGAAACTATTTTGCTCCGTAAGCCTTCATCTTAAGTGAGAATAACAGCACAACTGGAAGAGCGTAGTCAATGTCACTGAACTGTGCATGTAGACATTTTTGAAATGGTGTATCTTTGGCTATGTGTATTTTCACCAAAAAAAAAAAAAAAAGGTTGAGAAGTTAGAGGGTTGCTATGTTGTGGGGTTGTTAACCAATGTCATAAAACAACGTGTACTACTGTTTCATGAGAAACTATTTGTTCTGTAAACCTTCAACTGAAGTACAATTAAATACAGTTTTAAAAAAAGACGTTACATCATGGATAGCTAAGACACGTACACACGCTCACGTGTGTAGACATGTATATATGTAACTCACATGTTCCGTTTGAATGTGTGAGTAGCCAGAGAAGGGGCACCACAGAATATCAATGCTTACAGCGCTCACATGCCTTCATCTGGCCCTGGTTACAGTTAAGAAAAAAGTCCAGAAATCCCAGAGTAGAAATGTTTTGGCTTTGCCATCAGAATCCAACCTGTCCTTCATGTGGCAACGATATTACATTTTGCTTTGAGGGAATGCCTCCCCATCCCCACGTTCACCTGCCCCAACTCTCAGCTCTTGTCCTCAGGTGAAGCTGAGTCTACCCTCAGGCTATAGGGATGGGAAACTTCACCTAGATGAAGCCAACAAGACTAGTCTATATCCTTGCTACTCAAAGCGTGATGTTGGGACTAGCAGCATTAGAATTCTGCATTGTTAAAAATGCAGAATCTACATGTTAATAAAATCTGCAGACGAATTATATGCATATTAAAGTTTGAGAAGCACAGATCTATGTCTCCTGTGCAGTAATTGTCCCAGAGATGACAAATTAGTCCAATTAGGACCAACCAACCAAACCAAACCAGTTGCCATTGAGTCAGCTCTGACACATGGCAACTGCACGTGCGTCAGAGCATTAAGTGTGCTCCCACAGGGTTTTCAATGGCTGATTTTTCAAAACTAGATTCCCAGGCCTTTCTTCCGGGATGCCTCTGGATAGACTTGAACCTCCACCTTTTCAATTAGCAGGGGAGCACGTTAACCATTTGCATCACCCAATTAGGACCAAACCAGAAACCGAAGCAAACCGATTGCCACAGAGCCCATTGTGACTCATGACAACTCCAAGCACTTTAGAGTAGAACTGCACTCCATAAGGGTTTCAATGGCTGTGACCTGTTGGAAATAGACCACCAGGCCTTTCTTCAGAGGCATCTCTGGGTAGACTTGAACCTACAAGCTTCTGGTTAGTAGCCAAGTGTTTACCTGTTTGTGCCACTCAGAGACTCCCAGTTAGTACCAAGGAGATCTAATTCCCAGACTTTGATGCTAGCAATCAGAGCAGTAGATTCTCACAGTGGCTGGATTTGAACCTGGAAGTGTGAATTGCCCAGTTGCTGGTAACATTTTCACAAGCAGAAAGAGAGAGACTGCATGACAATCAAGTCCACACAGAGGAAGTAGAGGTAGGAGAGAGACAAACTAGATCCTCAGTGGCATCACTGAGCCTCATGGTCAACTGGGCCTAAAGCGACATCTGTAATGAGACTGTTCGTATACCTGAGACATCTACCTCCCTTTTTCTGTAAGCAAATACACGGCTTTCTATCGCTTACAACCAAAAGAATCCTCAATGATTCAGGGTCCAATTTCCAAAAGAACTCATCCCCTGCCTACCCACCAGGGCAGGCAGTTTCTGACATTCTGAAGGCAGGTCTAAACTTTTATTATTATTAATATTTTTAACTTGTTCTTTTAAAACCTCTCCTAGATTAGGCTTTTAAAATATGCAGCACCTCAGTGGGGAAAAAACCACAGGCGAAAGGGTACCAAATTGCTTAAAGATTTCCTCTCTGCTTTTAATACATTACATGTGACCCTTGCTTCCACTTCTTCTCTTAGAGATGAAAGACTTCTTGGAAATGCCAGCCACGCTGCTGTCATTTGGAAATGACAGCCAGCCCAGAGAAGGTTAATGCTCTCATCAGAAATGCCCATCTCCTAAGTTGGTTAAATGGGTCTCTCTGTTCTCCTGACTGCTTGTTCCTTCCCCCAGATAGATCAGCATCTCACTGAAGTGTTCTTGGGATTGAGCTGCCACCTTTGTGCAAGCCCAGTGAGCATCCGTATTTTCCCATGGGTCCCAGGTTTAACAAAACCAACCAGGATGTGCCACGCACAAGCCCAAGGAGGCAGATCTGTGTGTTGCTGTTGGAAGGACAGTCTTCCAGGGTTTTTTTCTACTTCTGCAGGAATAAAAAGAGAGAGACACTTGAGTAACCATCAAGGAGACTTTGTTCCAAAAAATTAAGGTCTCAACGGCTTGCCTCTACTTGGTCGACTTACCAAACTTGCCAACATTTTTCAAATAGTAGCCCAAGGACTATGTGTCTCAGAATTGCCTGGAGTGTGCATTAGAACTGTGGATTCCCCTTCTCTGGACTGTCTGAAGCCCAGTTTAATTATTTCCTGGGAACTGGAATACCGATTGCTGTCTAGTCAATTCAAACTCCTAGTGGCCCCATGAGTGTCAGAGTACAACTTAACTCCATAGAGATTTCTTTTTTTAATGATATTTTATTGTGTTTTTGGTGAAAGTTTGCACAGCAAATTAGATTCCCGTTTAATGATTTCTATGCATATTGTTCAGTGACATTCGTTACATTTCTCACAACGTGTCAACATTCTCATTGTTTCTGCCTGGTTGTTCCGTTTTCATTAATCTAGATTCCTTCCCCCCTTCCCTTACCTTCTTACCTTTGCTTTAGGGTAAATGTTGACTATTTGGTCTCGTAGAGTCATAGAGCTGATTTTTTTTTTTTTCTTAAAAGAGCACAGTACTCATGGGTAGTGTTTATTTTATGGGCTAATCTGTTATTTAACTGAAAGGTGATCTCTGGGAGTGGTTTCAGTTCTAGGTATAAAGGATGTCTCAGGGTGACAGTCTTGGGGGTTCCTCTGGTCTCTACTGGTCCAGTAATCTGATCTTTTTCAAGAATGAGAGTTTTGTTCTATGTTTTTCTCCCGTTCTATCCAGGACCATCTATTGTGTCACTGGTCAGAATGGTTGGTAGTGGTAGCCAGACTAGTTCTTCTGGCCTCAGGATAGATGAGGCCATGGTTTGTGTGGGCTATTAGTCCTGTAGACTAGTTTCTTCTCTGAGATTTTGGTTTCCTTCTTTCTCTTTTGCTCCAGATGAGTTGTATCTTAGATGGATGCTCACAAGTTTTTAAGACCCCAGATGCTACTCACCAGAGTAGGATGTAGAACATAAACTTTATGAACTATGTTATGCCAATTGACCAAGTTGTCCCACAAGACTATGGTCCTCAGCCTTCAAACCCAGTAAACCAATCCCATGAGGTGTTTGGTTATATCTAGGAAGTATGTATAACTGTGCCATCTTTGTGCCTTATTATTTATATGAATATACACACAGCACAGAAATATATGTCTATAGCTATGCCTATGGATAAACCTGTAAGTGCACATACATACATACACATATACCTTTCTAAACACATATATGGATACTTATCTGCCTATGTAACTCCTCAAGCAGCTTTTGGTAGTTAATGCTGTTGTTTCAGAATTATATGTGTTACAGCACTTACCAAAAATGTCCCTTGTTCTTGTGTCCTTCTTCATGTCATCATTTACTTGATCAAGTTGTGAAAACGTCACTCGCATTTGGCATTGCCTTTCCCATCACCAAAAATAACAATTGTCCCAAGGAACAGAATTGAGAACCCAGATATAAATCCATCCACCTATGGGCAGCTGATATTGACGAAGGGCCGAAGTCCATTAAATGGGAAAAAGACAGCCTCTTCAACAATTGGTGATGGCATAACTGGATGTCCATCTGCAAAAAAATAAAACAGGGCCCATACCTCACACGATACAGAAAAATTAACTCAAAATGGATCAAAGACCTAAATATAAAACCTAAAACAATAAAGATCAAGGAAAGAAAACTAGGGACAATGTTGGGGGGCCCAACTCATGGTGCAAATACAATACAAACCATAACAACGCACAAACACCAGAAGATAAACTAGATAAACCAGAAGATAAACTGGGAGCTCCTAAAAATTAAACACTCATGCTCATCAAAAGACTTCACCAAAAGAGTGAAAAGAGAATCTAAGACTGGGAAAAAAACTTTCGGCTACGACGTATCTAACAAGGGTGTAACCTCTAAAATCTATAAAATACTTCAGCACCTCACCAACAAAAAGACAAATAATCCAATTAAAAACTGGGCAAAGGATATGAACAGACACTTCACCAAATAAGAAATTCAGGCAGCTAACAGACACATGAGGAAATGCTTGCGACCATTAGTCATTAGAGAAATGCAAATCAAAACCACAGTAAGATACCATCTCACCCCAACATTACTGGCACGAACCAAAAAAAACAGAAAATAACAAATGCTGAAGAGGTTGTGGGGAGACTGGAACACTCATGCACGGCTGGTGGGAATGTAAAATGGTACAAACACTATGGAAAACAACATGGCGGCTCCTTAAAAAGCTAGAAATAGAAATACCATATAATCCAGCAATCCTGCTCCTAGGAATATATCCTAGAGAAATAAGAGCCGTCACACGAATAGACACATGCACACCCATGTTCACTGCAGCATTATTCACAATAGCAAAAAGATGGAAACAACCCAAGTGCATAGCAACAGATAAACGGATAAACCAAATATGGTACAAACACAACAATGAATAAAAGACAATAACGAATCTGCAAAATATCTCCCGACATGGATGAATCTGGAGGGCATTATGCTGAGTGAAATAAGTCCATCACAAAAGGACAAATATTGAATGAGACCAGTATTATAAAAACCCAAGAAAAGGTTTACCCACAGAAAAAAACATATTTGATGGTTATGAGGGAGGGGAAGGGTGGAGAGGGGAGATCACTAACTAGATAGTACACAAGTGTTTACTTTTTTGAAGGGGAAGACAATACACAGTATAGGGGAAGTCAGCACAACTTGACCAAGGCAAAATCATAGAAGCTTTTTAGACACATCCAAACACCTTGGGGGACCAAGTTACTGGGGCTGAGGGCTGGGGACCATGGTCTCAAGGGACATCTAGGTCAATTGGCATAGCATCCTTATTAAAGCAAATATTCTATACCCTACGTTGGTTAGTATCGTCTGGGGTCCTACAAGCTTTCAAGTGGCCATCTAAGATACATCTGTTGGTGCCATCCCATCCAGAGCAATGGAGAATGAAGAAAACCAAAGACACAAGGAAAATTCAGTCCAAAGGACTAACGGGCCACATGAACCACAGCCTCCACCAGCCTGAGCCCAAAAGAAATAGATAGTGTCACCACTGACTGCTCTGACAGGGATTACAATAGAGGGTCCCAGACAGAGTGGGAGAAAACTGTAGGATAAAACTCAAATTCACAAAAAAAGACCAGACTTACTGATCTGACAGAGACTGGAGGAACTCCTGAGACTGTGGTCCCCAAACACCCTGCTAACTCTGAAATGAAGCCACTCCCAAAGTCCAACTTTCAGCCGAAGATTAGACAGGCTGGTAGTGTAATGGTTAACAGCTCGGCTACTACCCAAAAGTTCGGTGATTCAAATCCACCAGGCGCTCCTTGGGAACCCTCTGGGGCAGTTTTACTCTGTCCTATAGTGTTGCTGTGAGTCAGAATTAACTCGACAACAATGGGGTGGGATAAAACAAACAATAACGCACGTGAAGAATGTGCTTCGTAGTTCAATCAAGTATATGGACAAAATGGGCAACACCTGCCCAAAAGCAAAGATGAAAAAGCAGGAAGGGACAAGAAAACTGGACAAATGGACAAGGAGAAACTGGGGCGGAAATGGGGAGAGTGCTGACGCATTGCGGGGATTGCAACCAATGTTACAAAACAATTTGTGTATAAATTTTTGAATGAGAAACTAATTTGCTCTGCAAACTTACACCTAAAGCACAATAAAATTAAAAACAAGAACAAGTGTCTACTATCTAAAAATTGATTCCACCTCCCTCCCGCTCCCATCCCTGGTAACCACCAAAGAACGTTGTTTTCCGTATTTACATCTGTTCTTTTCTTTTTATACAAGCGAGATCATATAATATTTGTCCTTTTGTGATTGACTTATTTTACTCAGCATAATATCCTCCAGATTCATCCATGTTATAATATGTTTCAAGAATTCATCATTATTCCCTATAGCTGCGTAGTATTCCATTGTGTGTATGTACCACGATTTGTTTATCCGTTCATCCACTGATGGGCACTTAGGTTGTTTCCATCTTTTCGTTACCGTGAATAATGCAATGAACATAGGTGTGCGTATATGTCTGTTTGTGTGACTGCTCTTAGACGCGTAGGGTATATACCTAGGAATGGAGTTGCCAGATTATAAGGTACTTCTATTTCTAGCTTTTTAAGGAAGCGCTGCACCTTTTCATAGTGATTGTACCATTTTACAGTCTCATCAGCAGTGGATCAGGCTTCCAATCTCCCCACAACCTCGCTAGCATTTGTTTTCTGTTTTTTTGATCCATGCCGTTTTTGCAGACTTGAGATGGTATCTCATTGTAGTTTTGATTTGCATCTCCCTAATGGCTAATGATCATGAGCATCTTTTCATATGTTTGTTGGCTACTTGAATGTCCTCTTTGATGAAGCGTCTGTTCATGTCCTTTGCCCATTTTTAATTGGATTGTTTTTTTGTTGTTGAGTCGTTGAAGTTTTCTACGTATTTTAGAAATCAGACCCTTATCAGATATGTCATTCCCAAAGATTTTTTCCCAGTCTGAGGATCTCTTTTTACTCTTTCAATAAAGTCTTTCGATAAGTGTAAGTATGTAATTTTTAGGAGATCCCGGTTATTTAATTTGTCTTCTATTGTTAGCACATTTTCAGTTGTGTTGGATAATCTATTTCTAAAGAAGATTAGGTCTCATAATTTTGTCCCTATATTACCTTCCAGGAACTTTGTAGATTCCTTTTAACGTTTAGGTCTTTGATTCATTCGAGTTAGTTTTTGTGTATGGTGTGAGGTATGGATCCTGCTCCATTTTTCTGCAAGTGGGTATCCAGTTTTGTCAGCACCATTTGTTAAAGAGATTGTTTCTTCCCCTTTGAATGAATTTTGACTCCTTGTCAAAAATCATCTTTCTGGGTTCTCGACTCTCTTCTATTGGTCTATGTGTCTGTCATTGAACCAGTGTTTTGATTACTGTAGCTGTATAGTATGTTTTGAAATCAAGAAGCATGAGGCCTCCTACTTCATTCTTCTTCTATATTGCTTTGGCTATTTGGGGTCTCCTTCCTTTTCCTATAAAGTTGGTGATTAGTTTTTCTATTTCAGTAAAGAAATATGTTGGGATTTGGATTTGGATTGATTATATCCATAGCTCATTTTGGGTAGTATTGACATTTTCACAATGTTAAGTCTTCCGATCCACGAGCATGGAATGTTCCTCCATTTATGTAGGTCTCTTTTTGTTCCTTGCAGTAGTGTTTTACAGTTTTCATTGTATAAGTCTTTCACATCCCTGGTTAGGTTTATTACTAGGCATTTTACTCTTTTGAGCGCTATTGTAAATGGTATTGTTTTCTTGATTTCCTTTTGGAGTCCTCCTTGTCAGTGTAAAGGAACCCAACTGATTTTTGCGTGTTGATCTTGTACCCTGCCACTTCACTGAATCTTTTTATTACATCCTGTAGCTTTCTTGTGGAATCTTTGGGATTTTCTATGTATAGGATCATGTCATCCATCTGCAAATAGTGATAGTTTTACTTCTTCCTTTCCAATTTGGATACCCTTTATTTCCCTTTCTTGCCTTATTGGACTTCCAGTACAAGGTTGAATAAGAGTGGTGCTAGTAGGCATCCTTGTCTTGTTCCCATTCTCAAGGGGAAGCTTCTCTGTCTTTCTCCATTGAGAATAATGTTGGCTATTGGTTTGGTATACAAAATAAAACAAACACCATACTCCTTTGCCGTCGAGTCGGTTCTGACTCATAGCAACCCTACAGGACAGAGTGGAACTGCCCCACAGGGTTTCCAAGGAGTGGCTGGTGGATTCAAACTGCCCACCTTTTTGGTTAGCGGCTGAGCTCTTAACCACTGCACCACCAGGGCTCATATGCTGTTGATTATGTTGAGGCATTTCCTTTCTATTCCTATTTTGCTGAGTTTTTATTAGGAAAGGGTGTTGGATTTTAACAAATTCCATAGGGTTTTCAATGGCTGACTTTTCAGAAGTAGATGGCCAGGCCTTTCTTCTGAGGCACAACTGGGTGGGCTTGAACCTCCAACCTTTTTATTAGTAGCCGAGTGAGTTAACCATTTACACTATCCAGGAACTCCTGGGGTTGGAATAGATGCACTTAATAAAGGTCCTTTCTAACTCTGAAATGCAATGATTCTGTCAGGAAAGGCAGGTACCATCTCTGAGATGCAAGTGTTAAAGTGAATGGTTAACGTGATGGGAAAGAAGCTGGCCGGGATGGACAGAGGGCTGTAGTCTTGACTCAACTACACTGATTGTTTGATGCAGTTAGCTAATCATGCCTGCCACTCAGTGAGTGACACACAGAACCAGGAGGTCTCATGGGATATTGGGGAGTGAGTGTGAAACCAGAGAAGAAGCAAAACCTGACTGTAACAGGAAGAGAGGGAACATGGCAAGCCCCGCTGTCAGCTCCTTGCTTGCTCTTACCTCACCGAGGCACAGTCACTCCCAGAAAAATCCATGTATCTCCCTAGACAAGTGATCAGGGTTTATGACGCATCTTCCAGTTTGTTGGTGGTGGTGATAGTTGCCATCAAGTCAGCTCCAACTCACAGCCACTCCATGTATGACAGATTAGAGTACTGTGCCTCGTTCCGCGCCATCTTCAAGATCATTTGTATGTTTGAGTCCATTGTGGGGGCCATTGTGTTGATTCATCTCATTGGGGCTTTCCCTTGCCCTTGCTGGCGCTCTACTTCACCAAACGTGATGTCTGTCTCCAGCAATCCATCCCTTCTCATGACACATTCAAAGTAATCAAGTCAAAGTTTCAGACAATATTTGGTAATCCACAGGATTTTCTTTGGCTGATTTTTAGAAGTAGATTGCCAGGCCTTTCCTAGTCTGTCTTAGTCTGGAAGCTCCACTGAAACCCGTTCACCTGGGTGACCCTGCTGGTATTTGAAATACTAGTGGCATAGCTTCCAGCATCACAGTAACACTCAAGCTACCACAGTATGACAAACCGACAAAGGAGTAGTGGATCTTCAAATTCAGGTGGCTCTAAAACCTACTGTCCAGAAGTTCCAAAATGTTTGGGGACTTTTTGTTTTTTTGTTTTTTCTCTGAAGTTATTACTTTTAAAACTATATAGCCAGAGTCCTCCTTGGAAGTAAGGATGGAGAGACTTCGTCTCATGTACTTTGGACCTGTTGGAGAAGGACACGTTGCTTGGTAAAGTAGAGGGTTAGCGAAAAAGAGGAAGACCTTCAACAAGATGGATTGACACAGTGGCTGCAACAATGGGCTCAAACACAGCAACAATTGTGAGGATGGCGAAGGACCGGGCAGGGTTTCATTCTGTTGTACGTAGGGTTGTTATGAGTCAAAACCGACTTAATGGCACCTGACAACAACAAAACTATATATGTTTCTAAGATAAGTTTGAACAAGTTATCCCTTCACCTGGATTGACTTGGGTAGATCAGAGCATGAATACTGATTTATTCCACTGGACAGCCATCACCTACTCACCTTTGCTGTTATCCTCAGAAAGCGCTCTGCGCTGAGAAATGGCTTCAGTTTACAGATTGCAAACACATGCATCTATCTCTAAACCAAACACCGCACCAAGAACACACTGTTCCTGTGCTTTACATGCGGCAGGCAGACATGCCTACACAGGCAGCCCTTTCAGTGTTGCAAAGGCAGCCAGGGCAGAACCAGAGAGACATGTTCCCTCATTCTTTAGCAAATCAGACAAGAAGGGTATTAGTTTCCTATTGCTGCTGTAACAAATTGTCGCTAACTTGGTGGCTTAAAACAGCACAAATTTATTCTTTTACAGTCTATGAGGCCACAAGTCTGAAATGAGTCTTACAGGCTAAAATCATAGTGTTAGCAGGGCTGGTTCCTTTGGCGGGTCTAGAGGAAGATCCTTCTTTACCTCTTCCAACTTCTGGTAGGCTGCTGGCATTCCTTGGCTTATGGCCACATTACTCTAGTCTCTGTTACTGTTGCCACATTGTCTTCTCCTCTTCCACAGTCAAATGTCCATCTGCTTCTCTCTTAAAAGGACACTTGTGACTACTGAAACTGTGAACTTGGATAATCTCCCATTTCAAGATCCTTAACTTAATCACATCTGCAAGGTTCCTTTTGCCATATAAGGTAATATTCACATGTTCCAGGGGTTACAATGTAGGATAATCTGAGGAGCAATTATTCAGCCCACCACAACCACGTATGAGATATATGAAGCTAAAGAATAGGTTTGCTGGGAGCAGGGCAAATATACCAGTACCACTTGCCCTTGAGTTGATTTCAACTCATAGCCACCCCAGGTGTGTCAGAGTAGAACTGTGCTCCATGGGGTTTTCAACGGCTGATTTTCAGAAGTAGATCACCAGGCCTTTCTTCCAAGGTGCCTCTGGGTGAACTCGAAAGTCCAGCCTTTCAGTTAGCAGCTGCGCATGTTAATATTTGCACCACCACACTTTTTTTTTTTTTAGGGTAAATATAGTCTCAGCAACTCTTATGAAGCATCCAGCAATTCAAGAGCTTCTTACTCCACCATCTTTTCTTTTTTTCCCTCCTTTTTTTTTTTTTTTAATTGCCTCCACCATTTTTGAAGAGCACATTCAGGCAGTTACACTGGCTCCATCTCATCTCACGAGAGCTTCATAACCATCAGAGTCACAGCCTTTATAACCATCAGAGTCACATGCATGAAGGTAACAATGTTTTCAACTTATCGCCAAGAAGTGGAGTCAGAAAAGAACCCACACTCTGAACTTCATCATTCATCCAAATTGTGCATGTTATGCATTTGAGTTTGTTTGACACACTGGACAAGGGTAAAAAATGAAAGAGATCACTAGTCTACTTTAGGGATCAGCAGGGGACACCGCTGAAGCCAAAAAGAGCTGACCCAGAATTTCTCCCACTGTTTGTCTTCTGAAGAGGAGCCTAGTTTGACAGCAGTACCAGGAAGGAGTAAAGGTAAAAAACCTTCTTTACAAGTGTTCAATGGATGCTGAGAGATGTGTCTTCCTACGTGCATGGGGGGTTTGAGAACAGTCTGACTTTATGGTTAGAGCAGGCATTCACTTATGGGGGGTTATTGTCTCTTTATGGATGCCTGGGAGAATTCCTTGTAAATCATTGAAGTTAGCCACATGAAAAATTACTGATTCTTTGAACTGAATGCCCACAAAGGAAAACAGAATGTAGTCTTAAACACATGGCCTGAAGTTCTGACATCATTTTATGACTCTACTCCCTGTTGAAAACGTCAACTAGTGTTCAGATGGTTCTTTCTTTGCTGTCTTGCTGTCCCAAAAGCACAAGTCAGAATGTGAGATGAATCATTTTAAGAAGCCTCCTAGGATGGTCCTAAGTCCCCAATGTTTCCCAGTTCCCATGTCATCCTGCCTACTTCTTCTGGCTCTGGAATGCATTGGCTCCAGGTACTTTACCCCAGAGGATCTTTCTGCTAAACATCTTGATTCCCCTGACTGTTGATAGTCACTGTTGCCCCTTCCTCCCCTCCTCTGTCTAACCTAGATCCTCTGCAAGTACTTCTTTATTCTCAATATATTGCCCTCCCCTTCTCCTTTTTTCTCCTGCAGAGCTAGACCCTCTACCTCAGCCTCTCTGCTCTCTAGTCTAGATCCTCTTCCCTTAGCAAAAACTCTGGATCTGGGATGTTTACTCGGACAGTTAATGAGAATTAGTTGGTGCCAGGACCCCATCCTGTGGAATCTGAAATTGGATTTTTTTTTAATCAGTAGCTTTTAGACATTCAAACATTTGGACAAGGTTAGACTAAGAAAATAAGGCATTGGTAGTTCAGTGGTAGAATTCTCACCTTTCATGCAGGAGACCTGGGTTCAATTCCTGGCCAATGCACTTCAAGCGCAGCTATCACCCATCTGTCAGTGGAGGCTTGTGTGTTGCAACGATGCTGAACAGATTCAGTGAAGACTCCAGACTAAAATGACTAGGAAGAAAGGCCTGGTGGTCTGATTCTGAAAATCAGTCAATGAAAACCTGATGGATTACAGTAGTCCAATCCACAGCCAGTCATGGGGATGGTACAGGACAGGGCAGCGTTTGATTCCGTTGTGCTTGAGGTCACCACAAGTCAGGAGCTGACGCAATGGCAGCTTACAATAACAGTAAGAAGAAGAAAAGCTCAGAGGTAGCAAAATCCCTCTGAAGTACCGACAACCAAAAAGTGGATAGATATTCTTGGTTAAAAAAAAAAGCAATAGATTTCTAGCAAGACCAGCTTCTGCTAGAGGCATGTAAGTAGGTCTGCAGTTTAAACTGCATAGAAGGAAGGACAACGTGAAAGCGGGGCATGGAAACAAAATCTGCCCCCAAAAGTTTTTTGGCCTTAAGGACAAAATCTCTGCAGAATGGCCCCAACAGTCCAAAAAGCAAACAGCATGGATTCTTTTTTAAATCCGTAAATGTGTTTTACCTGCCAGCAGAGCTGTGAGAATTTAACAGACCCATACCAATGCTTAAATGTTTTTGAAACACCTATTACAATGGATGTTTTCAAAACTGGCTTTTCACAAACCAAAAGGAAGGGAAATCAACTCATAAGAGCAACAGGAAATTAACGTCAGGGATCTGACTTCAGTGACATAGGCTACAAGGTTCTGAGTTGTTGCTGTTGTCACTTAATGGAACTCAATCACCACAGGTCCGCTGGCTCTGTACAAAGAAAAACATTGTTCAGTGCCGTATGGCACCATTAAGTCAAGATCTGGATCATAAGGAGTCAGCACCGGTGGAGACACGTGAGCTGGTCTCCCTTATTCGTTGTCACTCCTGATATGTGTCCAGGGGCACATTAACCAGTAAGCAAGTCACACACAGGTTTGCGGTAAGTAACGTACGTATGGGCTTGCTTGTACTTACTTACTAATGTGTAGTGAACTATTCCACCATATCTTAGTAAGTAAGCACAAGGAAGCCTGTGTGTACCTTGCTTATTTGGTAATAATGCAATACGTTGGCACCCCAGTCCTCAACTTCGCTCATAACGTGGTCTGGAGGCCAACATTTATTGCTCCCAACAACCTTGTGGGTTGGTATTATTATCCTTCCTATTCACAGACAAGGAAATTGAGGCTTAGCGAACCTAAAGGACTTGCCTAGTCACAGCTAGTCAATGGCAGAGCTGGGAGTGGAGATCAGGACTGTCTGACTCAGGAGACTTAACCAAGAGCAAGAGTCCCTCTCAAATGTCTAAGGATGATTGGACTGCATGACCTCAAAAGCTTTGCGCTTCTGCGATTCTTGTAATTTGTTAAGAACTGCTGATGACTTTGGCTGTTTTGTTCCTGATTTTTCCTCCAGGATTGTCTTTTCTCTGCCATTCTGCACTCCAAAACTCTTTCTGTTTTATCTCTCTCTGCCCTTATTGGAGACTCTTCTCGGACATTGAAGTGAAGCATTTATGTAGAAACAAGCTCAATGTGTAGAGGATGAAATAGAACAAAGACCCTGGTGACTTTTACTTTTGCCTTTTTGTCTGATTTCTTTGCGTCTAATAGCTCTCTTCCAATAAACCAGTGGCTGGTCAAGTCAATTCTGACTCATGAGGACCCCATGTGTAATCAGAGTAGGACTGTACTCCATAGAGTTTTCAATGGTTGGTTTTTCAGAAGTAGATCACCAGGCCTTTCTTCTGAGGCTCCTCTGGGTAGACTAGAACCTCCAACCTTATGGTTAGCAATTGAGTACGTTAACTGTTTCCACCATCCAGGGGTTCTAATATCTCTCTTAAGCCTGCCAACAACACCATGAAGTAGCTGTTATCATTGTCTTCATTAACAGATGAGGAATTAAAGTGTTAAGACATTAAGGCATTTGTCCAAGGTGGCTTGACTAATTAATGGCAGAGTCAGTATTTGAATCCAGTGCTGAGAGACTTCAATGCCCATATTCTTTGGCCTCCACTGCTCTGCCTTTCTGGCTCTGAGCTCTGGAGAGCTAGGCCTGCACCTCTCCCTGACCCTGCCGGCCGCTACATGACCCTCATGTGGTGTGTTTGTGCCCAGGCTCTTCCTGGCCAGCTGCTGGCTGTCACGAGGTATTAACTCATTTGGCAGCTCCGTGGGAAGGCTCCCAGCACACTAGCAGCCTTTGCCTAGAGGGCTTGGCAGTTCAGAGACACCGCTCTCACTGTCTGTAGTGACCTAACCCTCCAGTTAATTGACAACAGACATCACAAGACTTTGGATTCACATGCCGGTCTGAGAGTCAGGGTGTCAGCCAGTAACACCCGGTGATGGACCAGACTCTGTCTGCTATACTCCCTGTCTCCTATGACTAAGTGAGGACCAGGATCACCTCGCCCCAGGGTAGATGAGCTTCGTAAAGCAGGCCACATAAATTAAGAGGCCAAATTCATGCACAGAGATTAGGTGGGGGGCAGACCCTGCAGTTTCTCCTCTTCAGTTCCAAAGCAACCCAGAGCATGTTACCCCGGACAAGAGCCACCAGGAAGTCTCTCTCTCTTGTCTCTGGGGGAAGGTCCTTGTCATCAATCTTCCGCTGGTCTAGGAGCTTTTCAGTGCAGGAACCTCAAGTCCAAAGGATGCACTCTTTTTCTGGCTCTACTTTCTTGGTGATATGAGATCCCCCTGTCTCTCTGCTCGCTTCTCTCTTTTATATCTCAAAAGAGATTGATTTAAGACACAACCTAATCTTGTAGATTGAGTCCTGCCTCATTAATGTAACTGCCGCTAATCCCACCTCAACCTCATTAACGTCATAGACGTAGAATTTACAACACATAAGAAAATCACATCAAATGACAAAATGGTGGACAAGCACACAGTACTGGGAATCATGGCCTAGCCAAGTTGACAGAATTTTGGGGGACACAATTCAATCCACAGCAGTGTCCAAGTGAAGATAATGAGATTAGCAGTCATGACTGAAATAAGTAAACTGTGGTCAACTTGGAATTTAGATCTCATTACAAGACCACACTGCCTTTGCTGTGTTGTGTGGTTGGATGCCGTCAAGTCGATTCCAACTCAGAGCAACCACATGTGACAGAGTAGAACTGCCCCGTAGGGTTTTCTATGCAGTAATCTTTACAAGAGCAGATCACTAGGTATTTCTTCCAAGGAGCCGGTTAGCAGTGGAGCGCTTAACCACTGCACCACCAGGGCTCTTACTAATTTTGGTATGCAATGAATTAATACTTTTAATAAATCCTCATTTATTTAATCAATTTCTGAATAATGGAATTCCACGTCATTGTCTTTTTACTTTTTGCCAGCGTAATATTTTTTCCTTATTTTTAAAATTGTGGTAAAAATATATGTAACAAAACATTTGCCAGTTCAGCAATGTTTACATGTCTAATTCAGTGACACTGATTGTGTGATTCTCTGCAGCCATCATAACTCTCCTTTTCCAAATAATTCCACCGCAGTTAACAGAAGTTCAGTGCTCCCTAAACAGTAACTCCCCCTCTTCCCCTCCCTCCCGCCCCTGGTAACCACTAATTAAGTTTGGTCTCTGTATATTTGCCTGTTCTAGGTATGTTCTTTTCTTGGTTATCTAGTGCTGCTATAGCAGAAAAACCACAAGTGGATGGCTTCAACAAAGAGAAATTTATCCTTTCACAGTCTAGGAGGCTAGAAGTCCAAATTCAGGGTGCCAGCTCCAGGGGAAGGCTTTCTCTCTCTGTCGTCTCTGGGGGAAGGTCTCTGTCATCAATCGTCCTTGGTCGAGGAGCTTCTCAGCACAGGGACCCTGGGTACAAAGGACAAGCCAGTCTCCTGGCTCTTGCTTCCCGCTGGTATGAGGCCCCCGCGTCTCTCTACTCGCTTCTTTCTCTTTTGTATCTCAAAAGGAGTTGACTCACAAGAGCAATATTAGAAAAGCGAATTAAAAGAACTCGGAATTAATTTGGGGACAAGAAGAGGAGGGGTTTTTAAGGATGACATTAAAATCAGGACCAGAGGTGGGGTTTTTTGTTTTGTTTTATTCTTTTCTAGCTTGATAGCTACATTTGTGTACCCTGCACGTCAGCATGGCACATATCCAAAACCAAAACCAAACCCTTTGCTGTTGAGTTGATTTCAACTCATAGATGACCCTGTAGGACAGAGTAGAACTGCCTCATGAGGTTTCCAAGGGGGAGGGGGGAGAGATTGACTCAACATACCACCTAATCTTGTAGAGCCAATCCTGCCTCATTAACATAACTGCCTCTAACATCACAGGGGTAGGACTTACAACACGTAGGAAAATCACATCAGATGACAAAATGGTGGACAATCACAGGATACTGGGAATCATGGCCTAGCCAAGTTGACATACCTTTTGGGAGGACACAATTCAATCCGTGACAAGTAAATTGCTCCTGTTGTCCAGCACATTTTGCTCAAACTGTGAGTTTTGAAGTCAGTTCCTGCTCTGTGGCTTTTCAGTGGAAGAATTTACTATTTCCTTTGGCCACGGTGAAATTGCTAATGGCCAAGTAAGTAATGCCAGGTCAGCAACACACTTTGGAGTTGGAGAAATGGCATCAGCTGTGTGAGTCCTGGACTCACGGTGCTCTGCTCTTGGGGCAGTGATTCAGGGTGACTCTGAGTGAGCCTTGGTCAGGACAGGCTCCCTGTGCATGGCTGCTCTCCTTTAAACAGAGCAAGGGGGTTGGAATCAACCTCACCACCCAGGTTGGTCAGGGATCCCAGGGCCTCCCAGGTGACCACAGAATGGAATTGACCTGAGGGATACAGCAAGCTCAGTGCAGAGCAGGGTTTCTGGCCTCTGGAGCCAGCAGACTTGGGTTCGTGTCCTGCTCCATCACCCAACCTATTATTTTACCTTGGTGATCCCTCCAAACCTCATTGGAGAAAATGAGGACTTTGAACTCAACGATCTCTAAGTTCCTTCTCCACCACCCGTCTGTCAGTTTGTGGTCCTATGGGGGCTTGCATGTTGCCATGACGCTGGAAGCTGTGCCACTGGTATTTCAAATACCAGCAGGGTCAACCATGGTGGGCAGGTTTCAGTGGAGTCTCCAGACCAAGACAAAGAAGAAAGGCCTGGAAATTACTTCTGAAAAGTAGCCAATGAAAACCCCATGGATCACAACAGAACATTGTCTGAATTGCCTGCAGGAGGGATCCATTGCTAGAGGAAGACATCATGTTTGGTGAAGTAGAGGGCAAGGGGGAACCTCAGTGAGATGGACTGGCACAGTAGCCACAGAGATGGGCTCAAACACGCTGGAGACTGAGGATTACATAGCACCAGACAAAGCTTCCTTTTGTTGTACATAAGGTCTCCAGGAGTTGGCGCTGACTCAACAGCAGCTCTCTCTCTCTTCTCTCCCTAGCTCGCCCCCACCCATGCTAAGATATGTGAAGGGAGGGTCCCCTGTGAGAGTCATTTCTGTACCAGAATTTCCCACAGTTGCCACAGTGCTTGGAACATAGTAGGTTCACTGTCACATGTACTGACTTATGGGGAAACCACAGCAAAAAGGAGACAAGAAATAATCACTGCCGGAAACCACACCTTACCTCTGCTCAGAAGAGCAGACCCTTGTTATGGGATCTTGCTCTATCCCCCCATTGAAATGGGGTGCTTATTTTTAATCTGTGGAGACTCCTCATTGCCAACCAGAATGCAGGGCATGATAGAAAGGGAGGCTTAATGGGTTCTTTTATTTTCTGGCCATGGTTCCTTCTTTCTCCTTCCTCTTAAAAAAGAATAACAGTAGGGAGAGATGGGGGGCACTTGAGAAGCGGGGATTTTAAACCTCCTCAGAGGTCAAACAAATTGCATTTTTGCTACAAAGAGGGGGCTAAGGAGGGGTGGTGCAGATGGTAAATTGGCTGCGAGGACCCTTTTGGTGATGTCCTTCTCAGGTCCCCAGTTGGTAAAACCGCTGCAGCACACAGGGCAGGCCCTTCAGTGGGCAGATCCCATTGAACCCGAGAAACAAGGGCACTAGCAGGAGCCACATGAGCCGGGAAATTGTTTCCTAATAAAAGTACAAAGGGAAGGACAATAACTGGGCACTGCCAACAAGTATTGTTATCTTGTATCAAAATCTCTTTATAAACCTGTTTGAAGAACAGAGCTCAGTTTCTCTCTGAAGTCCCAGTTCAAAGCCCTTGACTCCAGCATTCCCAGCCATGGTGGGGGACTGGCTGGGGTGGAGGAGCCGGAGGAGCTTCGCAAGCGCTCTGTGTGAGTAGATGCCTTGGTACTCGGAGGGCAGTTTTTTGGTTAGATTTCCTGTTGAGCTCCTAATTATTACTAATAACCGCCCTGCTGAGCCCCTCCTAAGTGCTCCCCATAGACTATCTCATTTAACACTGACAACCCTGGAGGAGAAGTTGTTGCCCTCATCAGATAGAGGAAAAACTCATTGTATCCAGTGGTGGTGACCCCACATGTGGCAAGAGCAGAACTGTCCCATAGTGTATTCTTGGCTGTAACATTTACAGAAGCAGATCACAAGGACTTTCTTCTGTGGCACAGCTGGGTGGGTTTAAACCACCAACGTTTAGGTTAGTATTTGACTGGAAACCATTTATACCACCTAGGGACCTTGTTAGAGGAGGAAAGTAGAGCCAGTCCCCAGCTTGTCCATGTGATTCCAAACCAGCCTCCTCGTCCAGTCCAGGCAGCCTTTCATGAATGTAACGGAACGAAGTTGCTGGATGAACCCTGGTGACCAATTCTGTAGTCAGCAGGACCAAGTCACCAGCCAGATGCAGGAGAGAGGGTTTGGATGGGGAAAAAAAAGAAACAGCACAGGTCCCACCTCCCAGCAGCCTCTCAACTCAGCCTACCTCTTATATGCAGGCCCAGTGGATACAGAAAGAGGTGATCTGCTTTCAAATCCTCACATCCAGACAGAAGTCAGGCCACTAGGGACACATAGCAGGGCCCCTACCAGAGGACAGAAAACCCTATCAACCCTGGGAAACACCTGAAGGAAAAGGAAAAATTTCTAGATTCCTGGAAGCTGGAGAGTGTATCCTTGCAGGCACTGCTCATAAACCAGTTGCCGTCCAATCAACACCGACTCACGGCAAACCCCTGCATGTCACAGTAGAACTGTGATACAAAGGATTTTCCATGGCTGATTTTTGAAAAGTAGATTGCCAGGACTTTCTTCCGAGGCACATCTGGTAGACTCAAATCTTCAACCTTTTAGTTAGCAGATGAGCACATTAATTGTTTGCACCCCTCAAGGACTCCACTGAGAAAGTAATGGGCCGAATCAAAAGGTCCAACCTTTTGATTTTAAAACGCAAGGTCGTGGTCATTCTGACCCTTGGAACTGTGAACACCCACCTCCGGAATTACCTCCGGTACTAGCTCAAGAAGGAGACCTGGTGATGCGGTGGTTAAAGCGCTTGGCTGCAACCAAAAGGTCAGTGGTTGGAACCCACCAACCACTCCGCTGGAGAAAGATGTGGCAGTCTGGTTCTGTAAAAATTTACAGCCTTGGAAACCCTATGGTGCAGCTCTACTCTGTCCTGTAGGGTCTCTATGAGTCAGAATTGACTCGACAGCAACAGGTTTGGTGTTTTTTCATTTTTCATTAGCTCAGGTGGTTAAGACCTTGGCTGCTAACCAAGAGATCAGCAGTTCGAATCCACCAGTTGCTCCTTGGAAACCCTGTGGGGCAGTTCTACTCTGTCCTATAGGGTCGCTGTGAGTTGCAATCAACATGAGGAAAATGAGTTTGAGTTTTTTTTTTTTTTTTGGATTAGCTCAGGAGTTCCCAAGGTGTGCATGCCTGAAGGTATACATAAGACAAATGTAAGAGAGCCTTCTTACTCTGAAGAAGTTGAGTTTTTATTCTTCTTTCTCTTCTGGGGGCTATAAACTTGTGTGCTGTCCAGATTTTTGTTGTCACTTCTGATACTGCTTACCCAATATGAAAATTACTTTCTCACTCTCTTCCGTACTGGTATGGAGGGGACTTTTATTGGCAGAATGGTTTTTTTACCCTACCCCAGGGGCTGTCGTTAGCTGCTGTCCAGTCAGCTCCCTACTCTTGGTGACCCCATGCACAACAGAACAAAATGCTGCCCGGTCCTGTGCCATCCTCGTGGTCAGCTTTGGATCACACTATTGATCCATAAGGTTTTCACTTGTTGATTTTCAGAAGTAGATCACCAGGCCTTTCTTCTCAGTCTGTCTTGGTCTGGAAGCTCCGTGGAAACCTGTGCACTGTGGGTGACCCTGCTGGTGATTGCAATACCAGCGGCATAGCTTCCAGCATCCCAGCAACACACCAGCCACCACAGTGAGACAAAATTTAGTCTCCTCTGAAGCAAAACAAAACAACTTGCCAAACTGTAAGCTGCTCAGGGTAAGGAGGGTCCCTTCTGCGGGGCCTTTGCGGTTGGAATCCTACCCTCCTGAAGTTGTCCGCGCCTCAGCTTATTACACATGCAGCTTTCCAACTGGTAAAACTACCACCTCACACGGTTTCTCAAGAACCCTCTGCCGAGGGAGGAGGGTCGGAAACTCCGGGGCTGACAGAGAGACTCAGACAGGAGGAGGTGGGGCTTTGCCTTGGGCGGATGTCCTGCCCAGCAGGTCTCCCCTCTGGCACAGCCTCCTCAAATCCAGGCTGTACTTCATGCCATGCAAATGAGGTGCTGATGAGGTCACTGCATTCTGCCCGATGATTATCTCTGACATTTTATTCCTAATAATTATAGAGCCTTCCACCTTCAAAGTGCTTTGCAAACAATAATTAATTAATTAACACTCATAACACCCCGGTGAGGTAGCTTAGCATTATTAATTTATGTCTGTAGGGTATTATTATTCACCCTTCCCTCCCTCCCCGGGAGAAGGAAAGCCGAGTTTCAGGGCTGTGTGCCCCAACCTCGGCCCTTTCCCCCAGTCCCCTGCTTCCGGCTGCCACCCGGCTCACACATCTGCCTCTTTAGATTTTAGACTCAGGTCCCTACACCCAACGACTCACGTGTCTCTGGACTGGAGTGGGCCGGCAGATTTTACTGGTTTCTCCCTCGCCCCAGGAGCCCCTCCACCTCTGATTAACTCGATTCTTCCTGGTTCTCCCCCAATGCCCTCTCAGTCTCTCCTTTTCCGGCTCTGATTCTCCCACCTCCAACTTCATCCTTTTTTTTTAATTCTGGTACAAACCTATCTTTAATCCCATTCTTCTCTCGTCTTGGATTTGTGCTTCCTGCCTTATCTACAACTCTGTCCACCGGCTCACTCGCCATTCATTCTCTGGGTTTATTTGGATTTTAATTATGGAATTGAAACTTCTCTGAGGGGTGCTTTAAGGAATGCGATCCCTTAACTCCTCTGTCCTCCCGGCTCGCATTCCTTGTTTTTTATCTCGTTTCCTTCTTGGTGTGCGGTACCTTCGTGCGTTCGAATCCTGTCACCCCCATAGCCCATCATTCATGCCTTCATTTCTTCTGTGCGCAGTCATTGGGTGCCTACCGCGTCCGGGGTTCCGTGGTAACCAAGATCAGCTACAACCCCGGCCCCATCCTCAGGGAGGAGAAGACTGAATGGAATGAGAACACTTTTAACAGTGAGATAAACATTACAACAGAGGGATCTGAGCAGCAATATGGGATTACCAGAGAAAAAAGAAAAAACAGTGAAGTAGAGTCTATTTTTACTCACGGCAACCCCACGTCTTATGGAGTAGAACTGAGCTCTATAAGGCTTTCTCTGCCCTAATCTTTATGGAAGCAGATCGCCAGGTCTATCTTCTGTGGTGCCGCTGGATGGGTTCCAACTGCCAACATTTGAGTTAGTAGCCGAGCACAAACTGTGCCACAGAGAAGTGTTCACAGAAGTGGGGATGCCGGAAAAGTGAGGGGGGGTCTTTGCCAGGCAGACAAGGGCCAAAGGGCATCCCAGTGTAGAGAACAGCATGAACAAGGGACTGTGGGCCTGGGCTTGGATTACTCAGGTAACCAAGGGTGGGGGCCTGCCTCCCACAGGCTGCCTCTGATTTCACCTTGAGCCATGTGGAGACAGGTACTCCATTGCCCCCCAACCCACCTTGAAAGAAGGGAAGGGGAATACCACAAGCATCCAGGGACAATGATTTTAAAAGTTTTCCTAGGGATATAACAAAACGGGACTAATAAGTCACAGCAGTCCAGGGACAAGGACCAGAAGGCAGAAGGGGACAGGAAAACTGGTGATAGGGAACCCAAGTTGAGTAAGGACAGTATTGACATGTAGTAGGGTTGTTAACCATTGTCATAGGGCAACATGTGTACTAACTGTTTAATGAGAAACTGCTTTGTTCCGTAAACCTTTATCTAAAGTGAGAATAGCAGTACAACTGGAAGAACGTAATCGATGTCACTGAACGGTGCATGTAGAAATTTTTGAAACGGATGGTGTATCTTTGGCTATATATATTTTCACCAAAGAAAAAAGGTCTAGAAGGGAGAAGGATGACATGTCGTGGGGTTGTTAACCAATGTCATAAAACAATATGTGTACTGACTGTTTAATGAGAAGCTAGTTTGTTCTGTAAACCTTCACCTGAAATACAATTAAAGAAAAAAAAAAAAAGCTTTCAGGGAGTAAGAGAAGGGACAATTCACATCACCCACAGGCCTTGCTTCTCTCCAAAAATCGCCCCTCCACATCTGTGTCCTCTCCCTTCTAAGTCCTGAGGGACTCGACCCTGGTTATTCTTTTCTACTCCCTCCAAGGCTCAAATCCCCCAGCCCTGCAAGATTTCCAGATCTATCTGCTCCCCTTTCCCAGCCAGAGACATTTCTCTTTCTCTCTTGCTTCCTCTCGCTCTGCCATGTCAACTGTCTTCTGGGGTGCAGATACCCACAAATACAAGGAGCTCCAACGGCCAGGACCTTAGGAGATTGAGGGGGATGGTAATTATAAATATCATATAATTTATTATCACAAATGATTTTTTCTGTCATGTTTGTGTGTGGAATTACAAATGGTCTGGTGTGGTATAGTGTGTGCATGGGTGTGTGTGTGTAGGTGTGTGTTTGGGAAGGAGAAAACCAAAAACTCTAACTCATGGTAACTCCATGTGTTACTGCTCCATGCAGTTTTCTTGGCTGTAATCTTTATGGGAAGAAGATCTCCAGGCCTTCCTTGTGTGGTGCCACTGGGTGGGTTTGAGCTGCCAACCTTTGGATTAGCAAACCAAAACCAAACCAAACCCATTGCCGTTGAGTTGATTCTGACTCATAACAACAACCCTATAGGGCAGAGTAGAACTGCTCCATAGAAATTCCAAGGAGCACCTGGCAGATTCCAACTGCCGACCTTTTGGTCAGCAGCCAAGCTCTTAACCACTAGGCCACCAGGATTTCCAGCAGCTGATCGCAAATCACTGGTGCCACCCGCCACCTGTAGATTCTTCGACAGGAGAGGTCTCTGCCACAAGGAAGTAGAGGCCACAGGGGCAGGAATCTTAAACTTGGAAAAAAGGCCTGTTGGTGACCTTGCCTTGTCCCTCCCTTCAGGCTGTGAGATAAGAGCAGAGATGTTCAAAATAACAAAAAT
This sequence comes from Dugong dugon, assembly GCA_030035585.1. NCBI lineage: Eukaryota > Metazoa > Chordata > Mammalia > Sirenia > Dugongidae > Dugong > Dugong dugon. Next base: position 6,471,018 of record CM057464.1, on the reverse strand, counting down.
TGCCAAGTACACAGGGATGACGTGCCACAGCCGGCAGAGCTGCCTGTAAGGCACTCCAGGGAGCTGGGAGAGGGGCGCTTCCCAGACAGGCAGAAGCTGTGTCTCACCTGCAGCCACAATGGAAGCAGGAGGCAGGGGCCCAGGTGGCTCTCACAGTCTGGGCTCAATCTATCCTCCACATGGTGGCCAGGGTGATCTTTCTAGAACACCCATCTGATTAGGTCACCCTCTGCCAAAAATACTCAGTGACTCCCATCACCTACCAGATAAAACCTACACTAGGCCAACCCCCTGACTCCCAGCTTACCTGACAATGTCCAGGAGTTCCCCAATGTGCCCTGCTCTGTTCTCCCTCTACCAGGGCTGTGTGTGTATATGTGTGTGTGTGTGTGTGCGCACGGGCACGCATTATCCAATGAGCATGGCAAGCACGGGCTTACTTGTGCTTACTCCCTAATCTGTAGCGACCAATTTCACATGGGTTTCACCACATCTTTGATAATGTGATCTTTGTGAAAAACACGCAAAATTGGTCGCTACAGATTAGTAAGTAAGCACAAGTAAGCCCATGCTTACCTTGCTCACTGGGTCATCTGTCCCTGTCAGGGATTGTAAATGTGAAAAGAGGCTTTGATTCTGCAGGAAGGTGTGTGGGGTTGGGAGAGAGACAGATGCCAGCCATACCTAGAAGGAGAATCTTTGATGTGGTGAAAAAATGTGAAATTGTTCACTGCAGATTATCTGGCAAGCAAGGGAAGCACCGTGCTTACCTTGCCTATTAGACAGCGCCCCTGTGTGTGTGAAAGAGAAAGAATCTCTCCCTTGCCCCCTCCTCCCTCTGCAAACCCACACTGTTAGCTCCCATCCCTGCCACCCCATCTTCTGCCCACTCATCCTTTAAATCTCAGGATCCTTGGAACCTCCTCTGTAAAAAGAAAGTCAGAAAACAGTTGCCATTGAATCAATTCTGACTCATGGTGACCCCATGTGTGTCAGAGTAGAACTGTGCTCCGTAAAGTTTTCAATGGCTAATGTTTTGGAAGTAGATCGCCAGGCCTTTCTTCAGAGGTGCCTCTGGGTGGACTCGAACCTCCAACCTTTCAGTGAGCAGCCAAGCGCCTTAACCATTTGTACCACCCATGTCTGTGAAGCCGTGGTCTGTAAAGCCCTCCTTAAGCACATCCCTCGTCCCGCCCCCCCCACCTAGCTGATTAAATCTGCCTTCATCTTTGCTCCCGGCACCCTCGGAGCCAGATCCCATTTATTTCCATTGTGCTGGAGCCCAGCCACAGGTATGGTATCAGAGTTCCTAACCCCAGTGCACAGAATATATTATTTTTTTAAGTCATCTTAAATCCCACTCTGAGCTCCTATCCTGTGGGTAGCAGAAATCCCACCACAGTCATCCCCCCACCCCCCGCCCTGACCCCAGGGGGCTGGGCTTCCTCTCTCAGGGTCTCCTTTTTTTTGCCAGAGTACTGGGGAGCCCCCTCCATTTGCTGACCATTGTCCACCTTTCCTGATTCCCAGAGTCCCCCACTGTCCCAGCTCCCAGGGCCATCCAGCTCACATGTGCTCCTGTTCACATTTGGGGTGAGGCTGGGAAGCCCTGGCCTCCGCGGTGTCTCTGAGCATGCCACATTGGCCGGCCCCTTCCTGATCTTGCCATGTCTCTTTGCTTCTGGGTCTTCCTCCCCCTTTCCTTGCTCTCACAGCCCTCTCTCACTCAGTCCCCTGCCCCCAGAGTCGCTCTCTTTCTTCTTGCTGCCCTCAAAAGCTTCTCTCTCTCTCCTCTTCACCTCTGGGACACCTAGCATCCATTCTTCAAAGAGCCTGGGGTTTTCACAAAAGCCTTTGACTTGAAGCAGCTTCTGTTTTCTGCCCTGAAAATATCCTCAGGCAAGGACATGCAAAGGGCCTGCTACCTGTTGATCTGAGGGAACATAAAATAAGCAAAATATAAAACAATAACTCAAAATATTACTCTGCTGTATTGATATGTCTCCATGCTTTTCTCCCTAACCAAAAAAACACCAAACCCGCTTCCGTCAAGTTGATTCAGACAGAGTAGAACCGCCCCATAGGGTTTCCAATGAGTGGCTAATGGATTCAAACTGCCAACCTTTTGGTTAGCAGCCAAACTCTTAACCAACTACACCACCAGGGTTTGCTTTTCTCCCTACTAGACTGGAAATACCTTTAGAACTGGGTGTCATTTCCTGCTTGTATCTCTATCATCTCTACAGCAGGGTAGCTTCTCAAAAAATACTATAAAAACCCACCACCCCTGAGTCTATCTCGACTCATAGCAACCCTATAGGACAGAGCAGAACTGTCCTATAGGGTTTCCAAGCAGTGGATGGTAGATTTGAACTGCCAACCTTTTGGTTAGCAGACGAGCTCTTAACCACTGCACCACCAGGGATCCATTAAATAGATATGAATAAATGAATGCATGAATTAAATTAACTCAGAATATTTCAGCCACACACTTCTATCTCCTTAATATGCACGTAGTTCCACAGATAATCACTCTCAGGACTAGGTAAGCACAAACCCATTGCAGTCAAGTTGACTCATAGTGACCCTGTAGGACACTGTAGGGTTTCCAAGGCTGTGAATCTTTATGGAAGCAGACTCCCATATCTTTCTCCTGTGGAGTAGCTGGTGGTTTTGAACCGCCGGCCTTTCGGTTAGCAGCAGAGTGCTTAACCACTGCGGGCCACCAGGGCTCTTCAGGACCAGGTAGGGATCTATAAATGTAATCCCACTATCTACAGTATTTTTTCTTTTATAGTTGGGTTTCCCTGAATAAAAAAGTATGCAAAATTCAAGATTTTTTTAAAAACTAGGAAAATACGTTTTATTTCAAAATCTTGGTTTGCTGGGAGAAAGGGTAGGTAGGAGAAACAATACGGTCTCTTCCTCACAAGTTTACGGCAGCCCGGATTTGCTGCCCCCATTGTATAGCTTGGAATTAGTTCTCTGCAACCTGGTATTGGAAGCGGTGATGGTTCGGCGGTAGAATTTCCACCTTCCATGAGGGAGACCGGAGTTCAGTTCTCAGCCAATATACTTCATGCACAGTCACCACCTGTCTGCCAGTGGAGGCTTGCATGTTGCTACGACACTGAACAGGTTTCAGCGGAGCTTCCAGACTAAGACTGGGAGGAAAGGCCCAGAGATCTACTTTTGAAAACCAGCCAGTGAAAACCCTATGGATCACAACAGTCCAGTCCACAACCTATCATTGGGCTGGCACAGGACAAGGCAGTGTTTCGTTCCTCTATGTATGGGGCCTCCATGAGTCAGGGGCTGACTCAGTGGCAGCCAACAGCAATCCAGGAGTGGGAGCAGAACCCTCTAACCATGCTCTTCCTATGGGGTCAAGCTCTGGAAAAACAGTAATAAGAGTGAGAGGGGCAAATGAATTAATAGATAAGAGATTGCAGATTAAAAGTGGGAGCGAACCCTGGAAGCACAAGGGTATCGAGCTACATCTTCAAAAATAAGACTTGTTATTTGTTAGGCTCAGTTGGGAGACTAGGAAGCCACAGTCTTCGGGAGCCTTGGCCAGGTTTTATGTGAAGAAAGCAGCGCTGTGCTGTGTGCTGCTGTTGTCCCCAGAGAATCTCAGCTCCTGCAGAGGGGCGCGTCCAGAAGGGGACCTCCCGTCTGACCATCTGCAATGGCCAGCCCTGTTAACTGACCTCTGATTCATCCTCTCCTATTCACTTCAAAGGACGCCACATGAGGGAAAGAGACAAAAGACCATCAACGGGACTTGGGGGGAAGGCGGGAGCTGGCGAAATAATTAGCCCTCCAACCTTCAAAGTACTCTATAATCATTAATTAATTCACCCAACTGGGATCTGTGGGCAGATGGACTCTCGTGGCCCTCCCTGCCACGCCCCTTGCTAAATGGAGCCTGGAGATGGAGCAGATCTCTACAGGAGCAGACGGGCCACCTGGAGGGAGAGGGAGCAAGACCCCAGCACTTTGGCTTTGCCATTTGATGTCAGTAGAAATCTTTGGATAACCTGCCTGAGGTGGCAAAAAGGGACAAGGAGGCTTTGGGGAAAGAATGCACTGTGAGACAGGGGAATAGGAATAGTGGGTGGGCTTCTACTCCAAAGACCAGGAGTCAAAGGAAATGATGGTTCTGGGTCTGCAAAGAGCTCACACCTATTACCATGTGAGTCTGGGTGAACCCTTCCCAAATATGTCCCAGAAGGAGACCCCACCTCCAACCATGAGGACCACTGCCAGGGTCCCAGCAGCAGCCACCTTGAGCGGATCCCCAAAAAATGCAGAGGAGCTGCCCCAGACAGGGCACGGGCGAGCACGCACTATTTGAAGAGTGAGGTACACTGACCAATGCTTGTACGTCAACATTCACGGCAGCACTATTCAGAACAGCCAAACGGTTGAAACAACCCAAATGGCCACCACCAGATGAATGGGTAAGATGTAGTACACACAAACAATGGGATATCATTCAGCCGTAAAGAGAAATGAAGTTCTGATGCGTGCTACGAGGCTTCCACAGGTATGTTACATGTCCTCACTACGGATCCCAGCACAGGTGAGACTTGCCTGTCTGGGAGTGATTTTCCGTTGGTAGGTCCACAGTTTCTTACCAGTTCTCCCGCCCAGCAAGGTGTCCATCTTGCAATATGACCGACGAAAGTAAGGATGCAGTGTAATATTCTTTCCCCACAAATGAGCTCACGCTCTGAAACTCTTATTTCCATCAAGAGTTAGAAAGGAAAATGCGTGATGAGATCGAGGTGTCACCAGGGAGACAAACTGTTGGTTTCTCAAGATTCACACGGTGTATCTCATCCCAGAAAATTCACAGAAAGGCCTCGCCCTTGGGCATGTGTCATGGATTGAATTGTGTCCCCCAAAAATATGTGTCAACTTGGCTAGGCCATGATTCCAAGTATTGTGTGAGTGTCCACCATTTTGTCATCTGATGTGATTTTCCTATGTGTAGTAAATCCCATCTCTATGATGTTAATGAGGTGGGATTAGCGGCAGTTATGTTAATGAGGCAGGACTCAATCTATAAGACTAGGTTGTGTCTTAAGCCGATCTCTTTTGAGATAGAAAAGACGTGAGCAGAGAGACAGGGGGACCTCATACCTCCAAGAAAGCAGAGCCGGCGGCAGAGTGCTTCCTTTGGACTTAAGTTTCCTGCACTGAGAAGCTCCTAGATCGGGAGAATATTGACGACAAGGACCTTTCCCCAGAGCCAACAGAGAGAGAAAGCCTTCCTCTAGGGCTGGCACCCTGAATTTGGACTTCTAGCTTCCTAGACTATCAGAGAATAAATTTCTGTTTGTTAAAGCCATCCATGGGTGGTATTTCTGTTATAGCAGCTCTAGGTGACTAAGACAGCACGCATGTCCCAAAACTCAGTTTCAATGTCTTCAGGTCGTTTGGACTTGTTGTTAGTTGCCATTGAGTTGGCTCAGACTCTTGGCAACATTACGTAGAACAGAACTAAACGTTGCCCGGTCCTGGCCATCTTCATGATTATTGGTATGTTCGAGTCCATTACTGTTAAACGATCATTACTGAACACTTCCTGTGGGTTAGGCATTCAGCAAAGCATTTTCCTTATTGTGTATTATTTTCCTTATTCCTCAGTCTAAGCCCCCTCCACACACTTTCAACAGATACTCTTCTCATTTTTCAGAAGTGGAAACTGAGCCTTCCAGAGAACCTGCCACTCCAGGTCTCACATATTGTGAATGAAAGAGCCAGTTTTCAAACTCACGAGTGACTCCTAGGTTCACGGTTTTGTTTTGTTTTGGGTGGCTTTATAACTTTATTTGATAATCAGTGGTTAGTTTTCATCCTCACTGACCATCTGTAGGTTTTTGAACGTGATGACAGGTACACAGGTAACCAGGTATAGTGCTTCATGCTCATTACATCTTCTGGACAACTGTGTGTGGATATGATATGGGGTATTCCTTATTCCTTCAGCTCAGACAGCTTTGCTGAGCCTGGTGTCAATGTGCATGTTTGGCAGCCCCATCTCCTTCGTGGCGAATTTCCAGGTCTCTTTGAGCCTCCAAGAGGCACACCTCTTGAAACCCACTCCATGGACGGGTGTGGGAATGTTGATGGTACACTCTCTGGTAGCCACCTCGTTGACAACAGGGGACCCCTTCTTCTCCTTGCCATTGTTCTTTGTAGGAGGCATCCTGCCGGGACCAGGTTGGGAAAAGTGAAGTTCACGCTTGGACCACTCCTCTCTGTTGCCAAGACAAGCACAACAGCCCAACCAACGACGTACGTGTCACCCTGTCCTGCATTTTCTCTCCTGTAGGTAGGTTCCACACAAAGGCAGATTCTCAGAAGGTCATTTACTGTGTATGAAATCAGAACAAGGGGAGAGCTGTGATCTATGTGCCTGAGTGACTTCACCATCGGGTCTACCTGCCGGGCCATCCCCATAGCACCTGCTGTCCAGGGCTCAGTGGGAATTGTTCATGCTGCCTTGTGATGTTCCTCTCTGGTTTTCCACTGCAGGGCTGTCACCTACTTCTGAGGAGCTAATTGCCAACACAGCCTTCAGCTCTCCTATTTGCTGGTCTTCTGTCTTTTTGAGGAGACTTTGCAAATCTATGATCTAATCTAATCTGTGCCAAGCATGAGGGGGAGACTGGTTTTCTCCAGCACGCCCTCTAAAAAGTATCTCCGCATAACTGTAGATAAAGCCAGGAGTCACAGAAACACCAATGAGCCCCCTCTACACAGCTTTCAACCTCTGGAAAGGGGTGCACAGTTCCCGAGGGGCTGAAGGACATGACAAAGCAAGACACAGAGCCCCAAGAGGTGAAGGGTCCTCATGGGGCTACCTCAAATCCCCTAATCCTTCTCCAGGATTGGTGTGCATGGAGTCTCTCTTCCCAGGGCCGTGAGCCTCTGTTTCCCGGGCTAAAAAAAACAGTTGCTGTTGCGTCGGCTCCAACTCGTGGCAACCCCATGTGTGTCAGAGTAGAACAGTATTCTGTAGGGTTTTCAATGGCTGACTTTTTAGAACTAGATCACCAGGCCTTTCTTCTGAGGTGCCCCTGAGTGGATTCGAACCTCCAACCTTTCAGTTAGCAGTCAAGTGTATTAACCGTTGACACCACCCAGGGACTCCCATTTATAAAGGGGCGTGTTATTTGAGGCTGTCAGGTACTGCTCAAGAAATTTCTGCAACTTTGTTTCCATTACCAGTATTCCTGTTTCTAAAAATTCAACATTCCCAACTCTCACTTGACAAACAAATCAGTCATAATTGCAGTTCTTCAGTGTTCTTAAAAAAAAAGAACTTATCTAAGAAGCTTTTTAAATACATTATCTTAGTCATTTAGTGCTGCTTTAACAGAAACACCACAAGTGGAGGGCTTCAACCAAGAGAAATGTATTCTCTCACAGTCAAGTAGGCTACAAGTCCAAATTTGAGGCATCAGCTCCAGAAGGCTTTCTCTCTCTGTCGGCTCTGGAGGCGGGTCCTTCTGATGTATCAGTCTTCCCTTGGTCTGGGGGCATCTCAGCGCAGGAACCTCAGGCCCAAAGTACACGCTCTGCTCCCAGTGCTGCTTTCTTGGTGGTATGAGGTCCCCCACTCTCTGCTTGCTTCTCTTTCCTTTTACCTCTTGTAAAATGAAAGGTGGTGCAGGCCACACCCCAGGGGAAACTCCCTTTACATTGGATCAAGGATGTGACCTTAGTAAGGGTGTTACAATCCCACCCTAATCCTCCTGAACATAAAATTACAATCACAAAATGGAGGACAACCACACTATACTGGGAATCATGGCCCAGCCAAATTGATACACACATTTTTTGAGGGACATAATTCAATCCATTACAGGCATATTTTTAAAAATGCCCACGCTTCATTTCTTAAGAGTATGCGCTTTTTATAGAGTAAGATAAACTAACCAATACTTGTACACCAATGTTCATTGCAGCATTATTCACAATAGCCAAAAGCTAGACGCAGCCCAAGTGTCCATTGACCGATGAATGAATCAACAAATGTAGTACATCCATACAAAAAACAAACAAACAAAAAAAACCCAGTTGCCATCAAGTTGATGCTGACTCGTGACCACCCCAGGTGTTTCAGAGTAGACCTGTGCTCCCCAGGATTTTCAATGACTGTGGTATTTCTGAAGTAGATTGCCAGACCCTTTCTTCCAAGGCATCTCTGGGTGGAATTGAACCTCCAGCCTTCTGGTTAGCAGCCAGCCATGTTAACCATTTGTACCACCCAGGGACTCCACACCCAAACAAAGGAATATTATTCGGCTGTAATGAAAAACAAGGTTCTGGTACAGCCTACAACATGGATGAACCTTGAAAACCACGATGCTGAGTGAAGTAAGTCAGACGCAAATGATACCACTTATCTGAAATATCTAGAATAGGCAAATACATAGAGACCAAGTTTCTTAGTGGTTATCAGGGACTAGGGAAAGGGGGAATGGAGAGTTGATCGCTTCGGGGTACTGAGTCTCTGTTTAGAGGGGTGGAAAACTTTCAGAAATGGAGAGTGGTAATGGTTGGCCAATGTAATTAATGCCATTGAACTGTACACTTAAAAATAATTAAAATGTAATGGACCACGATTCCAACAGCCTCCACCAAACTGAGTTCAGCACGACTAGATGGTGCCCGGCTACCACCACGGACTGCTCTGACAGGGATCACAACAGAGGGTCCTGGACAGAGCTGGAGAAAAATGTGGAACAAAATTCTAACTCACAAAAAAAGACCAGACTTACTGGTCTGACAGAGACTGGAGAAAACCAGTAATGAAGTCACACATCAGGTTCACCCTTCAGCCAAAGATTAGACGGGCCCATAAAATAAAACAAGACTTGCCCAGGGGCAAAGACGAGAAGGCAGGAGGGGACAGGAAAGCTGGTAACAGGGAACCCAAGGTTGAGGGAGAGTGTGGACATGTTGCACGGTTGGCAACCAATGTCACAAAACAATATGTGTATTAATTGTTTAATGAGAAACTAATTTGCTCTGTAAACCTTCATCTAAAGCACAATTAAAAAACAGAAAAAAATGGTTACAATGGTAAGTGTTTTGTTATACATATTTAACCACAACACAGTTTTCTTAAATTTTATTGGAGCCCATGCTCACAGGGCTAAAGGACACTGCTCACCACCACCTAGTGCTGTCTAGAAAGGACAGCCACTCCCTTCTCATCCCCCTCACAGCCAGGCAGCAAACCCCCCAAGAACTCAACTTGCCATCCGCAGATTTTGGCCCTCCTCAGCCTCAAAGCCTCCAGCGCCCCCTCTCTGAACAGCTTTCAAAACAGCCCCCCTTTCTCTCACGGGAGCCTCCTCAAAGCTCTGGTCCTCGCTGTCCTCCCAGTGATCAGGGCAGGGCCAACATAGTAAGTGAGCAAGGGTGCAGCAGGTGGCCTTGTGACTGCAAGTGACAAGGGCAGCCAGTGGGGCCTCAGGCCACTGGGAAGTTACATGTTGATGGGGGGCCCTGTGGAACTTTCCCACGCAGGCAGGGAGGAAGGACTAGGCCTCGGGGGGTGTCCGGTGCAGGCCGGAGGCTGCTGGACGGTGTGTTCAGACTCCATCTGATCGGCGTGTCCTGACAAGGGCCACCTCCTCACTGTCACTGCCAGCCTTCTTGTCTCTAGCCTCCCGCCGCAGTCTGGAGCTTCAGAGAGTGTGGGTTTCATGACTGGAGCTGTCGGCTGCAGACACATTTTTAAAATTCATGATCCTTCCCATCAGGGTTCAGAAACGGATCAGACTCTGAGATGAAAGTGGAGTTGATTCTTTCACAGGTCCTGCCAGGCCCCCTCCATTCTCCAGCCCCCGGCTTCCCTTCCCGCTCCCGCCTCCCAGAGCTTCCCTTTTCCATTGTCCTACAGGGTCTTTTGCATTGATCCCAGTTTTAATCCCCCTGATAAACCGAAGCAGAACACACCCTCCCCTGTTTGCAAGCGGAGCGTGCGCTGGGCTCACAATGCACACGCGGCCATCAAAGGTATCTGCCTTCGCCAGGTAGCGCAGGCCGCGGCAGGTGCGGCTGGGCAAGCCAGATAGAGCGGGGTTTTGAACCGAAGGGAGTAGAGCGGCAAAGGCTGAGACGTTTTTGTTTTTCCAGAAGAGGCATTTGCTGGGGGACCGTGCACCTGAGGCTGGGGATGGGGGGAGGCACACAATCCAGGCCCAGCAGACACGCTGGCAGCAACACAGCACCGCACACCCTGCCAAGGAAAATGGAAAAGCAGTGTGTTTGCTTCCTGCAGCAGAGTAGAAACAACAACAAAGATCCTCTCGGTGGAATTCTAGTCTTGAGATTTCAGTCAGTTGACTGTCCTCAGCCGCCCTTAAATGGCAGCGTTTCCATCTCGGCTTTGACTGAGGGCGTCCACCAGAGGCCACCTCTAATTGTCCTAATTCACACCGGGAGCCAGGAAACGGTCATCTCTTCCCAGACACAGGTCACTGTGTAGGAACTCTGGGAACTTTCCTGCAGCCATAAGGAGAATGGAAGAGCAGCAAGGGCTGCTAACTTCCGGAGAGTTGGCCCCGTCACAGAAAGAACATGTCTGAGCTGGAGCCAGAGAAAGCACGTCGGTTTCCGGGAAAGAGGCAGGAACAATGACAGGTAACCCTTGCTGAGAATGTACTCCATGCCAGACCCTGTTCTCGGCTCTTTACACATCTCAGCTCATTCAGTCCTCACATTGGTTTCATGAAAACCATCCACCACTGAGTCGGTTCCAATTTATGGCGACCCCGTGTGTGTCAGAGTAGAACTGTGCTTTATAGGGCTTCAGTGGCTGATGTTTTGGAAGCCAATCCTCAGGCCTTTCTTCCTAGGCACCTCTGGGTGGGCTCAAACCTGCAACTTTTCAGTTAGCAGCTGAGCACATTAACTGTTTGCACAACCTAGGGACTCTATCAACCTCACAATGTAAGGATAATTAGTCGCATTTTACAGATGAGGAAACTGAGGCACAAAGAAGTAAATTACCTTGCCCAAAGTCTTATGGTCAGTAAGCAGTGCAGGCAGGTTCTAATTCATGCAGCCTGGCTCCAGAATCTGCACACTTCTCCAAACCCTGTGCACTTCTCTCATGAAGTCACAACCACGTGTCTGTCAGCGAACCAAAACTGGGAGGGAGGTGTAGCTGGAAAATGCATTTAACTAAAATTTAGCTAGAGCAGTGAACAGGACATAGACTTTGAGGCCAATGATATTTACTTTCAATCAAAGCTTTATTTTTGTGTCTGTGACTTTGAGCTTGTGATTCAAATATCTCTAAACCTCCATTTTCCTATCTCCAAAATACCACAACAACTATGCAAGATTATTGAAGGATTATACGGGATAATTTTATGTGCAAGATCCAGTATTTCCAAGGATATAAGTAAAATCACAATTACACTACTATTCCAAATTCTAAAGTTTTAAGTCTCTATTTGCTTGACTTACCAGGTGTCTCAGTTATCTAGTGCTGCTGTAACAGAAATACCACAAGTGGGAGACTTTAACAAACAGAAATTTATTTTCTCACAGTTTAGGAGGCTAGAAGTCTGAATTCAGGGTGTCGGCTCTAGGGGAAGGCTTTCTCTCTCTGTCGTCTCTGGAGGAAGGTCCTTGTCTCTTTGAGCTTCTGTTCCTGGGCGATCGTCAAGTGGTTTGGCATCTCTCTTCCCCCATCTCTGCTTCTAGCTTACTTGTTTAATCTCTTTTAAAGAGGTTGATTCAAGTTACACCCTACACTGATCTTGCCTCATTAACACAACAAACACAACCCATTCACAAACTGGATTATAACCACAGGCATAAAGGTTAGGATTATAACACGTATTTGGGAGAAACATAATTCGATCCATAAAATTCCACCCTTTGCCCCTCCCCCCCAAATTCATGTGCTTGCCAAATGCAAAACACGTTCACCCCATCGTGTCATCCCCAAAAGTTTACATCAACTCTAGGTCCACAATCTCATCTACTGAATCCTCCAAATCAAGTATGGGTGAGACTTTCAGAGTATTCTCATCTGGGAAGGATTCCTGTTCGTCTGTGAACCTGGGACATCTAGACTACAAGTTACCTGTTTCTAAAGCACAATAGCAGAACAGGCACAAGGTAGACATTTCCATTACAAATGGGAGAAATTGGAGGGAAAGAAGGGATAACAGGCACCAAACAAGTCCAAAACCCAGTTGAACAATTTACATTAGCTATCAAGGCTTGAAAATAATCCTCTGTTCTTTGGGACCATCTGGACAATGGCCCTGCCCTCCAGACACTGGGTGTATGTCACGTCCTCTGGATTCTGGGTGGTAACCTCTCAGCCCTGTGCTTTAGCTTTACCTTTCAGGCCCACTGGAATGGCAATTCTGCTCCTTCGGCTTTGGGCTGCCCCATTCTCCCAGTCTGAGTGGCAACCCGACCCCTTTGACCCTGGCAGGCCCCCGTTCTTCTGACCCTTAAGCATGGCAGCCTCACCCCCTCAGCTTTGGCATCAGCCCCGTGCCCCTGACACACCTTAATGGCAGCCCCACACTCTGGAACTGAGTTGACAGAGATCTGACTCTTTGAAACCCAGGAGACCATGGCCCCACCCTTTGAAACCAAGAAAGCCCTGTTTCCCGTGCTCCTTCAAACAGTTCTGCTGATCTCTGAGCTACCCTAGGGATGGTCCTTTTCTTTTCTTGGAGGACAACAAATATAGCTCCTTTGGTCTCTATTTCCTGCCTGTAGAAATCCAAGAAGCAGACAGCATTTTTTCCTTTCATTCTTTCTCTGTCCTGTGCAGTATAGGCTGATGAGTTTTCTCTGTCCCTTTCAGTATAATATGTGGAAGTTGGTCAGATCCATCAGTCACAGGCTTAGTCTCTTTAACGAAAGATTGTGTAGCCGTATCCTTGGTAAAAACTGTAGGACATGTGATCTTAGTTTGTACAACAGAACTTTCCAAATCTTTAAGTTTTGTTTTCATTTTGCACAGTTCATTTTTAAGTCCATATCTTTCCTCTCACATTTTACTATAAGTGGCAAGGAGAAACCACACAACACCTTTAAGATTTTGCTTAGAACTCTCAGCCAGAATCCAAGTTCATCACTTACAAGTTCTGCCTTCCACCAAACATTTGAACATAATTTAGACAAGTTCTTTGCCACTGCATAAAAAGCATCTCCTTTCCTCCATTGTCCAAGCACACATTCATCATTTTCTTTTGAAGCCTCACCAGAAGCACATTGAACAACCACATTTCTAGCAACAATCTATTGCTGGCTCAATATGTATTCTCTAAGACAACAGACTTTCTCTATAGCTTTCCTCACTTCCTTCCGAGCCCTCACCAGAGTAGCCTTTGATGTCCATAATTCTACCAACAACCTCTTCAAGGCAATCTAGGCTTTTACTACTAGTCACCTTAAAACTCTTCCAGCCTCTACCTATTACCCAATTCCAAAACCACTCCCGTATTTTAGGTATCTGTTAGAGAAGCACCTCACTCCCAGTACTAAATTCTGTCTTAGTTATCTAGTGCTGCTATTACAGAAATACCACAAGTGTGTGGCTTTAACAAACAGAAATTTATTTTCTCACAGTTTAGAAGTCAAGGAGTCCAAATTAGGGTGCTCATTCTAGGGGAAGGCTTTCTATCTCTGTTGGCTTTGGAGGAAGGTCCTTGTCTCTTTGAGCTTCTGTTCCTGGGTGATCGTCATGTGGCTTGGCATCTCTCTTCCCCCATCTCTGCTTCTAGCTTGCTTATTTAATCTCCTTTTATATCTCAAAAGAGATGGACTCAAGATACACCCTCCGCTAATCCTGCCTCATTAACATAACAATGACAACCCTTTCCCAAATGGGATTATAACCATAGGCATAAAGGTTAGGATTTACAACACATTTTTTTTTGGTACACAATTCTATCCATAACATCAGGGATGCGGTCTTTTATATAAATAACTCTCTCCCAAATATGCTTAAGTTCCTCAAAATTTCTCACCTGTATCCCTGCTGGTTGCACTAAAAGTCACTGTCCCTACTTCAGGGGTGGGGCTACAACCATCTCAGTCCTCAGGTCCAGACAGTCCAAGGTCCCTTTTGGTGGAGAACACTCCCATCTTGAGTTATTACTGATGGTCAAAGCAACTCACAGAGCAAAGCTGCACCTGCAGCAGGTGTGGGCTGGATTCCAATGCGGTTGTCAGATACCCCAGACCCTCACTCACCTTCCTCCTTTGGGCTTCCTGCCACCAAGCACATCAGAGTCCTCTTGTTCACAGTGACTGCTTACTTAGATCCCTTCCTTCGCCGTCCCCCATCCTCACCCACCGTCTATCAGATCTGCCTCTGTATGCCCAATGCCTACTGGGGAACAGCACCCATGTGTTTGTCCTGGGGGCAATGGGGGACTCCAACCCTCATAAAAATAAAAAGCAGTTGCCATCAGGTCAGTCTGATTCATGGTGACCCCATACGTGTCAGAGGAGAACTGTGCTCCATAGGGTTTTTAAGGGCTGATTTTTCTGAAGTAGATTGCCAGGCCTTTCTTCCACGGTGCTTCTGGGTGGACTCAAACCGCCAACATTTTGGTTAGTAGGTGAGCTTGTTAACCATTTTCACCACCTGGGGACTCCCCATAAAAATAAGCATATACAAAAGGAGAAAGTTTTACAATGTAATCCTTAAGGTGTGTGTCATCTTGGCTGGGCCGTGATTCTCAGTGGTTTGGCAGTTACCATGTAGTTTGGCAGTTGTATAATGATGTGATCACCTCCATGATGAGATCTGATATAATGTAATCACGCTTGATTGATTTAGGTGATTGATTTCAACCTATCAGTTGGAAGGGAGTTTCCTTGGGGGTATGGCCTGTACCCAATATATGTGGATTTTCTGGCAAAGCTCGCTGATTTTTGCTCTTCTCTGGATCCTGCACTTGGCTCCAGCATCTGACCTCCAGTTATTGGGACTTGGGCCAACAAGCCTGCCGTCTTACCTGCCGATCTTGGATTTATCAGCCCTCACAGCCATGAGCCAACAGCCTATGTTCTGACCTGTGGACCTTGGATTTGCCAGCCCCTGCAGCTATGTGAGTCAGAAGAAGCCTGATGCCGATGCCTGACCCACAGACTTGAGACCCGACTGCCTCAACAACTGTGTGAGCCATTTCCTTGAGATAAATCCCCTTATAATATATATATCATTGGTTTTGCTTCTCTAGAGAACCCAGTCTAAGACAACCAGTAACACCCCTTAGACAAATCTTATGAGACCAAAGAACAAAGGGCCTAGTTTGGGGGGCAGGGGAGGGGTGTTTTCTTTGTTTGCTTTTAGTTTATTTTTCATTGTTGTTTTGGTTATATGCCGAAGATGTCCCATGTGCCAGGAACCACTGCAAAACACTTGACCTGCATTATCTCATTTATCCTCCAAACATCTCTCTTGTATCATTTGTTGTTCCCACTTTATGGATGAGAAAGCTGAGGTTCAAAAAGGAGAAGTAATATGCCAGTGTCTCAGAAATAGTCGTAGAACCAAGATTCAAACCGAGACTTGTCTGACTCCAGAGCCCTCATTCTTTTTTTTAAAAAAAATTTTTTTTCTTTTATTGTTGTATTTAAATGGCGTTTACATTTCAAGTTAGTCTCCCATACAAAATTTTATACATACATTGTTATGTGACCCTAATTGCTCACCCCATTCTGCGACAGCACACTCCTCTTTCCACCTCTGATCCCCCATGACCATTCAACCAGCTCCTAACCTCTCTGCCTTCCCATCTCACCTCTGGACAGAAGCTGACCCTTTGGTCTCTTTTATCTACTTGACTAAGAAGCACACTCCTCATGAGTATCCCTTTATGTCCCATAGTCCAGTCCAATCCCTGTCTGAAGAGTTGGCCTCAGAAATTGTTTTAGTTCTGGGCTGATAGAGAGTCCAGGGGCCATGCTTTCTGGGGTACCTCCAGTCTCAGTCAGACCATTAAGTCTGGTCTTCTTACTAGGATTTGAGTTCTGCACCCCACCTTTCTCCTGCTTCATCAGGGAGTCTCTGTTGCGTTCCCTGTCAGGACGGTCCAGAGCCCTCATTCTTAACCACTATGCTGCACCTGTATAATGGGCGGATCGACAACAAATATGAGTTCTTTTTGCTGGGAGGCAAGAGACCTTAGTTCTATCCCAGCTCTGTCTCTTAGAAGTTAAATGATTGTGAACAAGGCACTTTTTCCTTTGGGCTCAGTTTCCTCATTTACAGAAGGAGAGAAATGGAGAAGACCCTACTGGTGTCTTGAAGCTCTAAAATTTTACGTTTCTAAGAAGTAGTGATCAGAGAGCCTAGGCTAATACATTTATACCACAGCCTTGTCAACAGGAACTCAGAATTGGGGAAAATTCTTAGAAACAGACATAAACAAAAAAATTAGGCATAAGCCCTCTGTTAGATTTACATGATATATTGCAAAATTTTATTGTGCTCTTTTTTTTTTTTTTTCTTTCTTTGAATTGAACATGTAGATCTAGGCTAGATGGTCATAATATGGCTGAGATGGAAGCAATTACTGACTGGCCAAACATATTACCAATTCCAAGAATTTTCTCCCAGGTAGCATGCTTGATAATGCTAATAGTAAAACCCCCTTTCACCCCATACACAATATGGAAGGACATTTGTCTTTTTCATTTTAAAATAATAATTGAGATTCTGTCTTTTTAAAACGGAAAAAACAATCATTAAGGGGAGTATAACAAAAAAAGCCTTGCAGAGAAATGAACGAGAATGAGGGAGAAGCTGTGTGTAACCTCCATCCCCTCGCGTTCATCCTTTTCCTTCAGACTTAATGCCACCCCTTCTGTGAGCACAGAATTAGACTCCACGGCAGACGAGGCCTGAGCCCCATGTCTGGGTAAAGGTGTTTCCTGAAATAAACAGGGAGGGAATGTTGGAGTTCCCGGTTCAATTCACCTCAACACACATGTTCCATTTTGTTCTCTACACCTTGGCCTTGGACACCTGGTCACAGCCCAATAGCAACCCCGTTCCCATCGTGCAGACTCCAACTCAGGGTGACCCAACAAGTGTCAGAATAGAACTGTGCTTCATAGGGTTTTCAGTGGCTGTGATCTTTCAGAATTATACCGTCAGGACTTTCTTCCTGGTCTGTCTTAGTCTGGAAGCTCTGCTGAAATCTGTCCACCATGGGTGGTCCTACTGATATTTGAAATACCTGTGACATAGCTTCCCGGGTTAAGCAACATGCAAGCTACCACAGAACGACAAACTGACAGATGGGTAGTGATACAGCAACTAAGGTGGACTTAATTGCAATAATAATAATGAGGATGATAAAAAAAGAAACAAAACTTAATCCTTTTTCAAGAAGAAGTTCTTTCTTGTCTCGTTCCCCACCCCACACACCCCCTCTTGAATCAACAGATGTGCCTAGTCACTCTTGCAGAGGCTCAGTGTGTGCCCAACAGAATGCCCAGATGCTAGCGTCATATGAGTTTCTTGCAGGGCGCTGCTTCCCTGGTTTGTATCATCCTGCCTAACACACTTCAGCTGTATTGAAATGAAAAATGAATAGGAAGTAGATCTTGCTGCTGAAACATATGTGTCAGAAAATCATTATTAGTATTAAATTACAGCAATAAAATGAACCAGAACTATTTTTGCAAATTAAGATCCAATAATTTTTTTTTTCACAGCCACACCTTTTCCTTTTACAAACAGAAGAGCAAGCTAAGATTCAGCCTAACGCTCTTAAATCTGGGTGTACCGCTTTTGGGGGGTCAGGTGGGAATATGTATAGAACCAGAAATTTCAACATGACGAATATGCTAGCAATTTGGAGGGTAGGGGGATGCCAAGCATACTGTCCTATGCCAAACAGGATAATGATGGCTTTTGAAACTGACATACCTGTGTATTTTACATGTAAAATTTATGTATACACATTCCCCTTCCTCTTCCCCCGCCCCACGCATCTCCCCACTGGCTAGACAAGGTTCTGCTGACACAAGAAACTAGTTAATTTCTAAATCCCTGACAACCTCGTATTTTTCGAAGAGACTACTGCTGTCGGTCAAATTCATTCTGAAGCTATAAACAAGCCTTTAGAGCTTTGTCTGCCCTCTAGAATAACAGGCTACCTCCCTCCACCCCGGCATCAACAGGAGACTGTAATTAGCTCATTGTCCGTGCAGCTGCGCAAAGGACACTCAGTGCCTGCTCCCTTTCAGCAGCAGGGCTGGGGGGCAGATGTTAATTTAGTAACTTCTACCATCGCCCAACTCCTTGCTCCTGAAGAAGCATTGAGAAAGAGGATGGCGCGTCCTGGCCAAAGCCCCACGGAGGGCACAAAGCCCAAAAGAGGACAACACACACCACCAGGCTACCGTCCTCGCTGTCCTCTCCTCCTGCCTTTGGCTGATAGAGCTAAGAGCCATCGGCTACACCCAGCGAACCCAACTATTTACAGCCACACAATCATTATAAATAAAGCTGTTTATAACATCCAACCTTGGCCCTGTATTAGTGAAAACTGTAGGCTGGCAGCTATAAATAACTATGTTACATGCACGAGTGTGACTACTGACTGATACTTCCAGAAATTATGACAAATAATGACAAGTTTGTTTGACAAACGTCCCACTGACATTCATCTGATTTGGAATAAGCGTTGCTGCTTTCTTAATTTGGTCCCTGAGGCCCAGGATCTCGGGAACTTTCTTTCTTCTTTACCTCTTGTACCTCCTTGCACCGGGAGACCGTGCCCTGTGAGGAGTCTTTTCCCCCTAATCACTGGAAGGGATTTGGGGCCATTTAAGGGAAAGCTTATTAAATCCACCTTTCCTCCCATGGGACCGATCTGCTGTAGGGGCCATGCAAGTGTCTGGGGAGATTTTTTAATGACAAAGGAACCACGAGGAGGGGGAGGGAGAGGCAGGCCAGCCGGGCGCTGGGTAATAGAAGGTAGAGAGAAGAGCCATGGGGAAAGCAGAATTTAATATCAGATTGCTGGGAATCACAGTCATCTGAACTCCAGAAACACCAGAAGCTGGTTACAAACTTACCACTGAAAGACGGGAGCCTGGACAATGGCATTTACCTCCCAAAGCATCTGATGCGAGAGATCTTGTATGCTCTGAGGTCTGGGTCCCCAAGCTTGGGTTCTCGCTCTAGCTGAGCTAACGTCAGCATACTGCGTGAGTCACACAGGATTTCAGAGCTCTGATGGGCCTTTGCCACCACCCATCTGTCAGTCTGTCATACTGTGGAGGCTTGTGGGTTGGTATGACGGTGGGCAGGCTTCAGTAGAGCTTGCAGACTAAGACTAGAAAGAAAGGCCTGGTGATCTACTTCTGAAAATTATTTAATGAAAACTCTATGGGTTACAACAGAATTAACACAGTGGTTAGGAGCTCAGCTGCTAACCAAAAGGTTGGCAGTTCCAATCCACCAGCCACTCCTTGGAAACCCTAGGAGGCAGCTCTACTCTGTCCTATAGTTGCTATGAGTCGAATCAACTCGACGGCAACAGGTTTGGTTTCTGGGTTTTTTTTAAATAGTGCTGGAAGATGAGCCCCGGAGGTTGGAAGACACTCAAAATACACAGAGATGCACTAAGCATACCAACGATCATCAAGATGATGCAGGATCGGACAGAGTTTGGTTTGGTTTTCAGAGCTGATTCCATAGCAACGAACAACAACAGCAATGGATCTTCGAAATTATCTAATCTAACTCTGTCATTTTACAGGTCAAAGAGACTACCACGACTTGTCAGAGGGCAGCTGGACCAGAATTCAGCTCTCTGGGCCCTAGTCAGTGAGGTCTTCCATCAACATTAAATTAATTAGTATGTGCAATGCGTTTGGATCCATGTCTGGGCCATGGCACAGGGGTTAAGAGCTCGGCTGCCAACCAAAAACGTAGGCAGTTCGATTCCACCAGCTGCCCCTTGGAAACCCTATGGGGCAGTTCTACTCTGTCCTATAGGGTCGCTATGAGTCAGAATCGACTCGACAGCAGTGGGGTCAGGACTGACCCTGTAACTGCTAGCTGTTGTGGGGTGGCGATCATCACCCAATTCTTTTTGCTGCTTTTCTGTTTTAACTCTTAAAATAACACTTCCATGCTCCCCACCTTCTGTGTTCCATGTCTCTGACTCTATTAACTCTTTCTTTTTTAATTTAGTAAAATATGTAGTTGTTGTTGTTAGCTGCTGTCAAGTCAGCCTTTGACTCATGGAGATCCAGTACACGACAGAACAAATCGATGCCTGGTCTTGCACCAGCCCCATGATTGGTTGTTGGTCAGGTCCTTGTGATCCATAGGGTTTTCTTGGTTGCTTTCAGAAGTAGATCACCAAGCCTTTCTTCCTAGTCTATCTTTCTCAGGAAGCTCTCCTGAAATCTGTTCAGCATCATAGCAACAGGCAAGCCTACACTGACAGATGGGTGGTGGCTGTGCCTGACGCGCATTGGCCTGGAAAGGAACCTGGGTCTCCTGCATAGAAGGTGAGCATTCTACCACTGAACCCCAATGTCTCACCTGGTAAAATATAAATTTTTTTTTAAAAAGTTGCCATCAAGTTGAGTCTAACTCATGGTGACCCTAAGCGTGCAGGGTGGAGCTATACTCCATAGAGTTTTCAAGGCCGTGACATTTTGGAATCAGATCGCCAGGGCTTTCTCTCTAAGTGCTACTGGGCGGGATTGAATGCATAACCAGTTGTACTATCCAGGGATTCCACGGTAAAATACGTACAACATAAAATTTGCCATGTTAACCTTTTTCAAGTGTACCATCCGGTGACATAAATCACGCTCACCATGCTGTACAGCCATCACCCCTATTTGTTTCCAGAACTTTGTCATCACCCCAAACAGTAACTCACCAGGCATTCAGCAATGACTCCCCATCCCCCCTGCCCTCAGCCCCTGGTAACCACTAACCTACTCTGTCTCTGAAAATTTACCTGTCCTAGGTATTTCGTGGAAGTAGGATCATACAGTATTTGTTCTCTTGTGTCTGGTTGTATGAATGCAACGTTTACACAATCCCACCTGCCTTCCCACACTCGTTTTTGATTCTGTCCTACAAAGAGTTTTCAGAGCCATCTTTTAAATATGCAGTTCGAATCATCAAACGAAGAAGGCCTGGTGGTGCGATGGTTAAGCGCTCAGCTGCTAACCAAAATGTTGGCGGTTCAAACCCACCAGCCGCCTCTCAGGAGAAAAGTCCTAGCGATCTGCACCCCTAAAGATTACAGCCTAGGAAACCCTACGGGGCAGTTCTATAGTCCTAAAAACCAAGAAAAAAACAAAGCCGTTGTGTGAGCGGATTCCAGCTCAGAGCAGCCCTATAGGGTCGCTATATATAGAAATCAACTGGAGAAATCGCCTCAAAAAACCGACTCAACAGCACACAAGAACAATCATCAAACTGCTGCCCACCTGCTCTTGCCACCCCCTCCCCCAAAGATGGAATGATAATAAGGAGAGCGAATGTCTCCCAAAATTTTGTGCCCTGGGGGCCTCGCTTGCCTTACCCTTTTTCCCACCCTGCTCTCCCTGTCCCCCAAAATAAACCCTCACCAGTAGGTTGTCCTGCCTGCCAGAGTAACGGCAGACTTCTCGCCCTTGCGAGGGAAGCGCTCAGTAACTGGTCCCACTGACTTCTCCAGTCCACACCTGTGCTTAACCCCAAAGTGCACTCCTCACTCTTTCCGGAGCACACACCCTCCGGTAATTCCCTCCAGGAAGTCCTTGGTCGTTATGCTCCCTTCCTGTTAGCCAGAATGTCCTCTTTCTGTGTTAGGAAACCCCGACCACTGCAAATACCAAAGGACGTCTCCCCTGGGCAGCTTAGTTGGTGCTTCCCAATCCCCAGGGCCCTTGCGCACTTGTCTCTTTCAGCCCTGGGCTGTCTTCGTCTTGCCTTGCCATGACTTGTGAACGTGCTCACGTGTCATCCTCTTTTACTGGTATGGGGTAAGGAGGCAGAAACTCTTCATCGTTTTGATATAATCTGCAAAAAAAACCAAAACCAAAAACCAAACCCATTACCGTCCGGTTGATTCTGACTCGTGGCAACCCCATGTGTTGCAAAGTGGAACTGCTCCATAGCGTTTTCTTGGCTGCAGTCTTTATGAGAACTGATCGCCAGTCCTTTCTTCCGTGGTGCTGCTGGGTAGGTTCACGCTGCCAACTTTTAGGTTTGTAGTCAAGTGCAAACCATTTGCACCCCCCAGAACAGTGCATCTCTAGAAAAGGGTGAGGTATTTAAAAAGCTTATTTTCCAAAATTGCAAGCAAAAAAGAAAAAGACATCAAAAGCCAAAAATGACAGTATCAACTAATGAAGATTTGCTACAATGTGTAAATGAGTTGCAAAACATCTAACAGATCCTGGCAGGCCCAGCCTTCTGCAGTTCAAGGAAGGCTACAGCATCTGTGTGCTGGCAACAGAGACTTGCAAGGTATTCCGAGAACTGGAAATGAAAGAGGTGGTGTAAACTGGTAATCTGGGCAGTCAGTCTGGAAGACCAAAAGGGCAAGTATCTAATCAGCCCATCAGTCAGCAGTCAGCAACACTTACTTACCGCCTGCAAAGCATGTGACATGGAACGTCTCATTAAAGAATAGATGGGATTTACAATCAGCTCCACTTTCAACATTTTTTTCCCCACCCTTTCAGCTTTTACAGTACTAAGATCTGGGAAACTCCAAGTGTCTCCTCGCCTCCTAAATTCTTACCCCTGTGATGTGAGAATTTGCTAAACCTCACCTGGCCATGTCCGCTTTAAGAGCTCCAACCAACCAGGTGCCATCAGGTCAATTCTGACTCATGGTGACCCCATGTGTGTCAGAGTAGAACCGTGCTCCCTAGGGTTTTCAGTGGCTGATTTTTTGGGAAGTAGATTGCCAGGCCTTTCTTCCGGGTGCCTCAAGGTGGACTGGAACCTCCAACCTTTCGGTTCGCTGTTTGCACCACCCAGGGACTGCTGATCAGCCTCCGTTTAATACCCCATGGACATGGGACGGAACTAACCACATCAAAACTAGTCCTTCCCCGGAGGGAAAGCTGATGAGAAAATTTAAACTGACAGCTAGCCACCAAAGAGAAAAGGCACAGATTAAGTGTCCCTAAAAGGACCAAGTCCCCTTTCTTCCTCAAAAGCTACAAGAGCAGGAAGGCATGGGGCAGGAGAGGGGCTTTGGGTCCCTTTGTGCTTTTCCGTATTAACACAGTCACACTTTGCTATGCAGATGTCTCTTCCAATAAACACCAGGGCTTTCCCGGCCTGGACTTTAATTGAAGGGATTGTTGCTGTTGGTGAATGGCTTGGGAATTAATTAATGTAAAGCCAAGCAGTTCCTAAACGCCTGCTTTGTGAGCAGTCCCAGTGTCCTGGGGAGGGTGACTCCTGTGGTCAGCCCAGCCCAAGGACGCCATATCTGCAAATGATACTTACTATCGTCCTCAGCCCCTCTCTCAGACTGCGAGGGGTGCGCCTGGAACCCGGCTCCCCAGCAGTCGGCACCGCCAGCAGTTTCTCGGGGGCTGAGGATGCCATTCTGAAAACTCCCTCCAACCCTAGCATCAGGTTTGGATCTTTGACTGGTGACCTGACTTTGTTTTTAAAGAAAAGCTTCATTTGCAAATCTTCAAGATGGAAACAGAACTCTAAACTGGAGATACAGCCTTCAACCTCACACCCAGTTTGGTTACTTGAGCTCTGTGCAGGCAAAAGAGCACGCACATACGCAGACAGGTACACAGACACACAGACGTACTGGCACACACAGAGACACACATGTACAAACACAGACACGCAGACACACATACACAGATACACACACACACAGATACACACAGACACACACAGAGAAACACACGTACAGAGACAGTACAAACACAGAGACACACATGTACACACACAGAGACATACACACACACACAGGCACACGGGCACTCACTCACACACATGCACACATACACACCGCCACACAGACACAGACATACATACAGAGACAAACATGTACACACGTGGAGACATACATACACAGGCACACAGGCACTCACACACATACACACATACACACTGCCACACACTCACAGACACACACACACGTACACACGTGGAGACATACACACACAGGCACACACAGGCACACACTCGCACACATGCACACAGACCTGGTCTCCACTGCCCACAGTCCTCATCAAATTTAAAAATCACTTCTGATTTGAATGTGGCAAACAGACTCTGCAGGTCATCTACTTCCTAAGAACAGGCAATGGGAAAAAAAAAAGAAGTAATGGATGAAGATGCCAAGCCCTCTCCCCAACGTCTACACACCTCACTGCATACACGCAGGGTGGTGCTGTTTTTCCCCCAGATCACTGGTACCAGCTTCTGCTGACACAGCACGTCAGGCCTCACTTCTGGTCCTGCCGCTGTGGCTTTGCGGGCTCTTCTGTCTAAACAGCCATAAATGCTCCAAAACTCCCTTTAAAGCTTTAAAAAAATGCACCGTGATGTTAACAGCGGTGGAATGGAGGTTTTTTGTTTTTTTTTCTTCTTTATACTTTGCTGTAGGATCTGAACGTTCTACAGTGAGGGTATATGTGTTAGAGACAAGGGGAAAAAAATGCATGATGTAAAAAAAGAAAATTATTTGCATTTCATAAATACCCTGAAGATCTTGAGCTTTGCTTTGGCGCTTTACCTGATTTCTGCCGAAGTAGTGCTCAGTCTTAAAAATGAGCCTGGGTCATGAAGCAAGAAGACGATCACATTTTCTGAAATTGGACCCAATTCCACTGATTTCCATCTAATCTTCAGGAAAAAGCAGGAAATAAGAGAGAAGTTCATCACCGGCAATTCCATTCACCCCCTTTCCATGTTCTCTCTCCTCTTCTGCCCTTCCCACCCTAGCACTTCCCACCACCTTCCCTATCTGTTTGTTTCCTTCTCCTTACAGTTACTAAAAACACACTCCAAGGAAAGAAGTTAGTATCAGTCATTCACATCTTAGTATGAGTTAAGCCGATCAGTATTTTTTAGCTCCAAAGTGATGAGTCTAGAATATTTGCCTTTTAACTCTATATTCAATTGCATAATGAAATTCATCAGCTAATGAATAAAAGAGCTGATCTCTGCATCTCAGAAATTAGACATCTAGGCTCCTGGCTCCTCCATTTGCGGGAAAGACAGGCCCTGGGACCAGTCATGTAGCTGACTGCAATAAATGTCTCCACTGTAGCTATAGAATGTCACCATTTAATACCTCTGTCCCTTTAGAAACAGTGCACACTTCAGAGATACAGCTAAATCTAGGAAGGATTGCAGTCAGCAAAAATATTCGTTGGCCTAGATGTTTGAAAAACAATATTCTTTATTCTTACTTGAACACTGTATTTGCTACACACATATATTTCAGTGTATATGTTGAGTGTCTGATAAATAAAAGTGCATGATGGGTTCGAGTGCCAGATTCTGAAAACAGTTATGGAAAAATGCATCCTGGAGAAGTTCAGTAATTTGCTGAAGGTCGCTCACTCACCAAGGTGGGACTTGAGCTAGAAAGGGGGTTCTCTGATTCCTGGTCTGGGGCTCTTGTTTGAGCACCATGCCTCCTAAGACGCCTCATCCAAGTCCCAGACAAATCTGACTACCTCAGGCTGACGTGAAGCCCCACATGGCAGAATGACCCTTCTGATATTCTCTCCCTTCCTTTTTGGGAATTCTTGGCAAGTAGGTTAAGAAATGAGGCCAAATGAACAAACACCGTATTGTGTCCCTCCTGAGTCTTCTCTGCTTATGAGAACAGGCTCTGCTGATAAAAGCTTGATGCAGAGGCAGGGAAGGCTTAGAAAGGAACAATCATTTGCCATTGCTGCCTTGCCATCAGTTCGTATCACAGTGTGGCCAACACGTGGTTAGCCACACACCGTCCAGGACAGAGACAGGGGCGCAAAGGAACATCCCCAGATGCCACCTCGTGGGTAGATTTTTCCCAGCTGGAAGTCTACATCCCAAACCAGACGGGTGAAGTAGTCGTCCTTCTCTATTATCCACAGTCGGGGTAATCACAGTCGACTCAGTGCCCGTGGAGAGATCTGAGGTCACTCTTTGTCTTAGTCCCCTAGTGCTGCTGTAACAGAAATGCCACAAGTGGGTGGCTTTGAAGAACGGAAATTTATTTTCTCACAGTTCAGAAGGCCAAGCTCAGGGCGTGGCTCTAGCAGGAGTTCCTTTTCTATTTCAGCTTCTAATAGCCGGCCATCTTCGGAGTTTCCGAGCTTACAGATTCATCCACCTCTGCTATCATCAGAGAGCGTCTGTGTTTGTAGGTACCTGCTTGCTTCTGTGTCTAACCTGTTCTTTTCATAACTGGGAAGCGATTAGGTTTAGCACACACCCTACACCGCTGTGGCCTCATTAACGTAACAAAGAAAAGCCTATAACCAAATGGGATTACATACACAGGTACAGGGGTTAGGATTCAAACATGTTTTGGGTGGTGGGGTGGGGAGGGGAAGTGGCACAATTTAATTCATAACACCCTTCTACCAGGTCCCATGTGGACCGACATCCAGGCCCTTCCGTGACTATCTGCCCTGTCTGCTATCACCTAAACCCAGAATGACATCTTGACCTGGACTCTCCAATGCGTGCCAGATAAAGAAACTCAGTGTGTGTCATTTATAGATTTGTTCATTTATTCAGCTAAAATATGTGATGTGGTCACCATGTGCCAAGCACTGGGCCAGGCCCTCACTATATAAAGAAGCCGAACGCACAGCTCCTGCTCTTGACAAGCTGACGTGACCCTCAGAAAGGAAGGGACAAATGACAGAGAGCCAAAGTAATTTATACCCAGATTGACAAACACCTCTTTACCCTTCAAGACTCAGATCAAACATTGTCTTCTTCAAAAGGCTTCCTGGTCATCTGCAGACAGCTACCAGCTGCTTCTTCTGTACTCTGATGTTGTTTGGTTTCTGTCTCTACTACAACATTTCCTATATGGTTTAAATTATTTCTGTGCACTTCTGCTTCATTCTTTAGATGGTGTGCAAATAGAGATGGTGGAGAGGGCAAAGCAAAAACTGTTCCTTAGGCGTCTCTGTACTCACAGTGTGTGACATTTTCAAGGTGAATGAATGAAAGAATGAACGAATGGATGAAAGAATAAAATTCCTGCTCTCTTGTTCTCCTCTAAGATTCCCTTGACCCACATGTGGGCCCACCAGTCCAGATGAGATGTAAATTTTCTCCTAAGCTCTGTAGTATGTTAAACCAGTTGTGTCGAGTCAATTCTGACTCATGATGTCCCCGTGTGTGTCAGAGTAGAACTATGCTCCACTGGGTTTTCCATGGCTGGTTTTTCAGAAGTTGATTGCCAGGCCTTTCATCTGAGAAGCCTCTAGGTGGACTTGAACCTCCAACTTTTCAGTTAACTGCTGAGTGCAGTAACCATTTGCACCACCCAGGGATGCCCCTTAATTTCTCCATCAATTAAAAAACTAGTTGCCCAACTCAGTCAATTGATACAACATAGTTCATAAAGTTTACGTTCTACATCCTAGTTTGGTGAGTAGCGTCTGGGGTCCTAAAAGCTGGGAGGACCATCTAAGATACAAATATTGGTCTCTACTCTTCTGTGGCAAACAGGAAGACGGAACCCAAAGATCAAAGAAGAAACTAGTCTACAGGACTAATAGCCCACACGAACCACATCCTCATCTACCCTGAGACCAAAAGAACCAGATGGTGCCCTGCTACCACTACCAACCATTATGACCAGGGACACAATGAATGGTCCTAGACAGAATGGGAGGAAAATGTAGAACAAATTCTTTTTAAAGGCCAGACTTACTGGACTGGTAGAGACTAGAGGAACCTCCTAGACTGTTGCCCTGGGATACCTTTTAAGCTTGGATCTGACACCATGCCTAAAGGTCACCTTTCAGCTAAATAACAAACAAACAATATCACCAGTGAATACTGAGCTCTTTGAAAAAATCATCTATAGGAGACCCAACAGTGAACATTTACCCTAAAGCAAAGATTAGAAGGTAAGGGGGAGGGGCAGGGAAATTAGATGAATGGAATGGAACAACCAGATGGAAATGAGAATGTTGACAAATTGTGAAAAATGCAATCAACGTCACTGAGCAATATGTATAGAGTTTGCTAAATGGGAACCTAATTTGTTGTGTAAACGTTCACCAAAAACACAATAAATTATTTTTTAAAAAGCAAAAAAAAAAAAAAAAAATACCAGTTGCCTTCAAGTCCACTCCAACTTACTTACGGCGACTCCATACGGTGTAAATTGTTAACACACTTGGCTGCTAACCACAAGGTTGGTGATTCGAGTCCACCCAGAGATGCCTCGGAAGAAAGCCCTGGCTATCTTCTTCAGAAAAAAATAACCATTGAAAACCTCATGGAGTACAGTTCTACTCTGACAAAATATGTAGAGTGTGGTTCTTTACGGAAGAATTGTTTATAAGCAAGTGAAATCTGGAGCTGTGAAAGCCTCATCTTGCTCAACCACAAAAGCACTCTGTGGTTGTCTTTGTTTTCCCAGGAGCATAATTAAAGAATATGAGCGTGGGTGTGTGTCTGTGCTGGTGTGTCAGTCCTGCACACCATTCAGTGGAGTCCTCAATAACAGGTGTTCCTCCAGCAGGTCGAAGTCATGATGGAGGGCACAAGGACAGGGTTGCCAGGAAGATGGGGAGAAGTGGCCTGCCAAAACCAATCCCGTTAAATCTTAACGCTCATTCAGTGCCCGTCATAGGAGGCAACATCTGATAAGCACCCTAACACCAGGATGGTTATAGAGTCTGTTAAATGGCTTGTTAATGTGATGGTTGAGAATTTTACACAGAAATGACACTGGCTACAATCAAAGCAAAGCAGGCCTGGCCCCAAGCCAGTTTCTACCAAGTATAACACCACTTCAGGCCAGGTGGGTGGGGATTTCTGCTGCTACCTGGCCTGGCCCGCTGCCAGCGTGTTTAGCTTCCTGTCTATGCCTCATAGCCTGTTTCTTTTAAAAGAAGGTTGGTAATCTCAAAAAAAAAAAAAAAAAAAAGATGCATAGTGTTATAATTTTTCCTTTTCTTACAAGTGGAATAGAAATCTTTTACACCAGAAATCACGAGAGTTTGGAAACAATTTGTCACTCTCATCTCTTTCCATGAAATAAGGAAACAAGACGTGAATAGCAAAGTCAGGTGGCACCGTAGTCAAAAGAAAAACAAAACCGGTTGCCTTTGAGTCGACTCCAATTCATCATGACCCCCATGTGTGTCAGAGAAGAAGTGTGCAGCCAGGATTTTCAGGGGCTGGTTTTTGGGGAGGCCCTTCGGAGGCACCTCTGGGACTTGAGCCTGTAATCATTCAGTTAACAGTCAGCACATTAAGCAAAAGAAAGAAGGGGTAACAAAAGAACAGGAGACGGTGACTTGTGAGTAGATTCAAGCCGAGCTTTTGTTTTGGGCTTTCTGGATGCCAACGGTACAAATGACAGAGAGTGATACTCAGTGAGTCACCAGCACTTAGTGACCACCAGCTCAGACAGGAGACTGCATTAGCTGACCCAAGGGAGAAAGGGAAGAGGGAAGCATGGGCTTCGCCTGTAAGTAACTTCTGATTTAAAGGGGTAGATGTAGCTAAACAAAGCCAATTTTAATTATCACACAGATAAATGACAAACGATGGAGTAGTAGATCAGTTCTCAACACCCTTAAAGGTCCTTTTACGATCCTCACCCGTTTGGTCCTTCAACAGTTTTTCCCTGACTACCCACATTGTATCCCACTATAATTACGTAGTCCTTTCCTTGGGAAGATGCTTTCTATGTTCATTTTGGTTTACTTTATTTTATTTTTGGTTGTAGTGTGAGTATATGGGAAAAGATTTCCTGTTGGGTTGGTTGGCTTGGTAAATAGACCCTCCCATATGCTGAATCCATTTCGTTTAATAACCAAACAGGAATCATAGACTCTTAGGGTTATAAAGATCTTGAAGGTGACCTGTCCAACTTCCTCATGGCAAAGAGGAGGAAGTTTAGTTACTCCTGCAAAGGAATCCAGCTACGCCTGGTGGAGATGGGACAACAGCCCGGACTTCCGATGGTCGGTCTTGCACACTCTCCACTACCCGACCCTGCCTCACATTCTAATGCTTCTCGTTTGTCCTCTGTAGCAGGAAACACCGTGCTCTCTCTGGCCCCTGGTACCGAGGACATCTTTGAAATTCCCCTGCAGTGCACCACCCTTGTCCCTGAAGAAGGATGAGGGTAGATGCATGGCTCTTCAAGGCGCCATTGAGACATAGAACTACCATACAACTCAGCAATTCCACTCCTGGGTGTATACCGAACAGACTGGAAAGCAGGGACTGAAATAGATACTTGTACAACAATGTTCACTGCACCATTATTCACCATGACCAAAAGGTGCAAAAAACCCAAGTGTCCATCAACAGATGAATGGATAAATCAAATGTGGTCTATCCATACAATGGAATATGATTCAGCCAGAAAGAGAAATGAAGTTCTGATACAGGCTACAACATGGATGAACCTTGAAAGCATTACGGTGAGTGAAATAACTTAGACACAAGCGCATAAAAATGAAAGCTTATCAGTGGTTACCACGGGCGGGTGGGAGGGGGAAGTGGGGAGATATCACTTAAGGGGCACTAAGTTTTTGTTAAGAGTGATGAAAAAATTTGGAAATGAATAGTGGTGATGGTTGTGCAACATGGTGAATGTCATTAATGCCATTGAATTCAACACGTAAAAATGGTTGCAACGGCAAAAGTTTTGTTATATATATCTCATCACAATAAAAATTCTTTTAAAAAGTGGTTAAAACGGCAAGTGTTTTGTTTAGATAGATAGATAGACAGCTGGAGATAGATGACATCAAATTAACTCTGATTTACGGCGACCCTACGTACAACCGAACAAAACACTGCTCGGTTCTGCATCACCCTCATGAACGCCAGCACGTTGGAGTCCACTGTTGCAGCTATTGTCCCAGTTCATCATAGCAAGGGTCTCCCTTGCCCTTGCTGGCCCTCTGCTTCACAAAACCCAATGTCTTTCTCTAGCAATTGATCTCTCCTGATGATGCGTCCAAAGCAAGTGAGTCCAACAATGTTCTCTTGTGATCCACAGGGTTTTCATCCACTAATTTTCAGAAGTAGATTGCCAGACTTTTCGTTCTAGTCTGTCTTAGTCTAGAAGTTCCACTGAAACCTGTCCACCATGGGTGATCCTGCTGGTACTTGAAAAAAAAAACAGTGGCATAGCTTCCAACATCACAGCAACATACAAGTCACCACAGTACAATAAACTCACGGACAGGCAGTGGTTTGTTATATATATTTCACAACAAATTAAAAATAATACATAATGCATGGATATATATATATTTTTTTAAAGGTGCCATTTGAGTCCTTACTGGCCATGTGCATGAACATCAAGTTCCCATGGAGGCAGTGACCTCAGGCTGGGGCAGCACAGAGCACCCCAGGGAAGGGGCGGGCCACACCAGGTTGCTATCACCGCTTACTTGGGAGGAAAAACCTTCTTTGCCCGGGTCCTTTTCTTTCAACCCCTGGTGAAGGCAAAAGACGTTTTCAAAGGCCTGGCTTAGAGAAACGACAGTCCGCCCTACACTCACTTCCAACCCCGCTTCTCTTGACGTACCTCTCCCTCCCCACATGCAAAGCCCTGAAATATTTTTTGGGTCAATTTAAGTGCATACTGTTGTACATGCTCCAGGTCCAAATTACACAGTAGTGGTGAATTATAAGCTACTGCTACTTCAACTCTTTAGCCTATGTTGAAAGTTCTTTCAGCTCCTCGGTGTTCCTGGAAATTAAGATCTGTCTCTCCTAGCCTGGACTCAGTGTTGCTTTCTGGGCAATCACCTGTCTTGGCACTTTAGCCCATGTTCCCTGAGCTCTGCTGACACAATCCTTCAAACAGCCTTTGCGAGGACTCTTATTTTCAATGCCATGAGCCAAGCTGTGTGTTGGTTTCAGTGGCTTTTCCTGAAGGCAGGTTACCCCCTGTCCTAGTTCCAGAGGGCTGCCGTGACAAATTAGCACAAACTGGGTAGCCTAAAACAGCAGGAGTTTATTTCCTCACAGGTCCGGAGGCCAGAAGTCCCGAATCAAAGTGTTGGTAGGGCCGTGCTCCCACTGAAGACTATAGAGGAGAACCCTTCCTTATTTCTTCCAGCTT
Organism: Dugong dugon; assembly: GCA_030035585.1. Taxonomy (NCBI): domain Eukaryota; kingdom Metazoa; phylum Chordata; class Mammalia; order Sirenia; family Dugongidae; genus Dugong; species Dugong dugon. The sequence continues at coordinate 6,438,694 of CM057464.1, read as the reverse complement.
TTGGTGGCCCCAGGTAGTCACTGGCGTGTGGCAGCATCCCTCCAATCTCTACCTCTGTTTTCATATGGTCTTCCTCTCTGTGTCTGTGTTCTCTTCTGCTTCTTATAAGGACATCTATTGTCATATTTAGGACTCACCCAGATAATTACATCTGCAAAGACCTTTTCTCCAAATAAGGTCACGTTCACAAGTTGTAGGGTTTAGGACACAGACATGTTTTGCGGGGAGCCACTATTCAAGCCACTTCATGTAGTAATGCTGTTCACCCCCAAGTCAGAGTTGACACATTGCAACTCTGCATGGAATGTTCCAACCACTAGGCATAGATATCAGTTGGACATCAGAAATACAAGATGAAATAAGGCATGGTCCCTGCCCTTTGCAAATTCTCAGTCTGGTAAATCAGACAGCAAAGCAAATAGCTAATTACAGTACAACACGATAAACGCTACCAAAAATCTGGAAAAGTCCCAGCACTCCAGAATTCTATGCCCCATTTCCCTGATAATTCCCGTATTCCAAGTGGTACCACCCTCTTTTTGTTCATAAGTCACCGAATCTGCCTGACGAGAAAATGAGAATTGATGGGGGAAGGGTGCGTGGCAAGAGGGGCAAGGTAGATTTCTTCCCTGGAGAGGTTCCTCCGGGCCACGCATCTGTCTGTCTGAAGGTTGATATAGGAGGAGACATTTGGTAAAAACCCTGCACTCGGGCATACAGCTCATGAAGCTGGGGCAGAGTGTCTCAGAGTCAGAAACGGCTCACATGTGGACAGACGTGACGTTTCCTTGGACAGGCTTCTGCATATTTGTGCACAAATCTTCAACTTGGATGGAAGCCAAGAGACAGGCTTGCGCTTTCACTGTTGAGTTGTTTAAGCATTTTAATACTTGGTTATGCGGGGCCGTATCTGAGCTCCCTGTGAAAGCTTGCATGTTTAGCGCTGTAGATAGGAGATGGTCTGGCTTACAGGCAGGGAAACAAGGCAACTTGCTCTCTCTTCCACTTCAAAAATGAGAATCCTAATGCCTCTACTAGGGGCCCTGGTGGCAAAGAGCTCAGGCTGCTAACCAAAAGGTTGGCAGTTTGAATCCACTAGCTGCTCCGTGGAAACCCTATAGGGCAGTTCTACTCTGTCCTATAGAGTCCCTGTGAGTTGGAATCAGCTCGACAGCAAAAACATCTCTACTAAATTTCCTAAACAGGATATTGCGTGTGTGTGTGTGTGTGTGTGTGTGTGTGTGTGTGTGTGTGTGTGTGTGTGTGTGTGAGACATTACTCAGGAAAGATAAGGATTCCAGGTAGAGAGAAATCCAACAAGTACTCTGCCGAGTGATTCTAATTTGGTTGGAGTTGAGTCAGTTCTGACTCACGGGAACACTAGGTGTGTCAGAGTAGAACTATGCTGCAGACGGTTTTCTTTTTCTTATAATTCATTTTTGTTCCTGTTGTTTTTGAGACTATAGACAGCAGTATGTACACCAATTCAACAGTTTCTACGTGTACTATTCAGTGACGTTGATGACATCCTTCAAGTTGAGCAACCATTCTTACCGTCCTTTTCTGAGTTGTTCTTCTTCCATTAACATAAACTCACTGCCCCCTAAATTTCCTAATCTTTTGCGTTGCTGTTGTCCATTTGATCACATACAGACAGATCTTAAAAAAGTGCAATGCTCATGGCAGGCATTCTTTACTAGTTAAGCTAAACTGTTGCTTGGTTTTAAGAAGATTTCAGGGGACATTTTTAGTTTAAGATTTAAAGATTATCTTAGGGCAATAGTTTCAGAGATTCATCCAGCCTCCGTGGCTCCAGAAAGTCTGGAGTCCATGAGAATTTGAAATTCTGTTCTGCATTTTTCCCTTATTGATCAGGATTCTTCTATAAAGTCTTTGATCAAAATGTTCTGTAATGGTAGCCGGGCACCATCCAGTTCTGCTCTCGTGGTAAAGGGGGTAGTTGTTCATGGAGGCAATTAGCCACAGATTGCATTTCTTCCTTCTATTCCTGACTCTCCTTCTTCCTCTGTTGCTCCAGGCAAATAGAGTCCAACTGTTGAACCTTGATAGCACAATTGCAAGCTTTTAAGACCTCAGACACTACACAATGAACTAGGAGGTAGAACAGAAGCATTGAATACATTATTAGGTCAATTAACTAGGATGTCCCATGACCTCCAAACTAAAGAACCAAATCCCATGCGGTTTTTGATGGTATGTAAGCAGCTGCTCTTTTTTTTTTTTTTTTTTTTGCTGTAAATATGTCTGTCACACAACTTTTTACAGGTGTACGACTTATTGACAGAAATTACGTTACTTGGCTGTTCAACCCAACCCTTAATCAATGCAATTTTTCCACCACTATAAATCAAAACTCAATACTCCAAAAGAAACAACCCTCCCCTCCTTTAACCCTTCTTCCCATTCTTACTAACCACTAAGAAACTTCGGTCTTTATACATTTGCTTGTTCTTGTCTTTTTACTTAAGTGAGGTCATACAATATTTGTCCTCTTGAAATTGACTTTTTTCACTCAGCATAATGTCTTCAAGCTCCATTCATATTGTAGCATGTATCAAAACTTCATTTCTTCTGCTGGCTGAGTAGTATTCCATGTATGTATGTATCACATTTTGTTTATCCACTCATCTGTTGATGAGCATTTAAGTTGTTTCCACATTTTGGCTATTGTGAATAGTGCTGCAATGAACATTGGTGTTCAAATAGCTGTTTGAGTCTCTGCTTTCAGTTCTGTTGGGTATATACCTAGGAGTGGAATTGCTGGGTCGTATGGTAGTTCTATGTTTAGTCTTTTTAGGAACCGCCACACTGTTATCCGCAGCGGCTATGCCATTTTGCATTCCCACCAGCAAAGGATAAGGGCTCCAATTTCTCCACATCTTCACCAACATTTATTTTTTTGGTTTTTATCTTAACCATTGTAGTAGGAGTGAAATGGTATCTCATTGTGATTTTGATTTGCATCTCCCTGATGGCTAATAACATTGAGCATCTTTTCATGTGTTTGGTGGCTATTCGAATATCCTCTTTGGTGAAATGTCTAGTTAAGTCTCTTGCCCATTTTATGATTTGGTTATTTTCTTTTCGTTGTTAAGTTGTTGAAGTTTTACATATATTTTGGTTATTAGATTCTGATGGGATATATGGTTTCTGAGGCTATTGTTCCAGTCAGTAGCTTGTGTTTTCACTTTTTGGATAGTCTTTTGATGTACAAAAGTTTTTAATTTTTAGGAGGTCCCATTTATTTATTTTGTCTTTTGCTGTGTCTGCTTTTGTTATTATTATATTAGATAAGCCATTTTAAAAGCTAGGCCCAATAGCATTGCCCTTGCGTTTTCTTCCAAGAATTTTTTGGTTTTAGTTTTCACATTTAGGTCTTTAATCCAGTTGGAATTTATTCTTGTGTATGGTGTGAGGCATGGATCCTGTTTCATTTTTCTGTGTCGGAAATCCAGTTCTCCCATCACCATTTATTAAGGAGACTCATCTTTATCCATCAGATAGACTTAACACCCTTCTCAAAATTCAGTTGACCATAAATATGTGGGTTTATTTCTGGACTCTCAATTCTATTCCATTGGTCTTTGTGTCTTTTGTTATACCACTACCAGGCTATTTTGATTACTGTAGCTGTACAATATGTTTTAAAATCAGGAAGTATGAGTCCTCCTACTTTGTTCTTCTCTTTCGACATTGCTTTAGCTATTTGGGATCTCTTGCTGTTCCGTATAAATTTGAGGATTGGTTTTTTCATTTCTGTTAAGAAGTCTGTGGAATTTTTATTGGGATTGTGTTGAATTTATAGATCACTTTGAGTAGGGTTGACATCTTAACAATATTAAATCTTCCAATCCTTGAATATGGAACATCTATCCATTTATTTATGTCTTCTTTAATCTCTCTCAGCAGTGTTTTATAACTTTCATTGTATAAGTCCTTCACATCCCTGGTTAAATTTATTCCTAGGTATTTTATTCCCGTAGATGCTATTGTAAATGGAGTTGTTTCCCTAATTTCGATTTCAGATTTCTCATTGCTACTGTATAGAAATCCAACTGATTTTTGTTTTTGACCTTGTACCTGCAACTTTGCTAAATTCCTCTTTTAGCTCTAGAAGTTTTCTTGAGAACTCTTTGGGATTTTCTACATACATGATCATGTCATCCACAAATAGAGATAATTTTACTTTATCTTTTCCCATCTAGATACCTTTTATTTCTTCTTCTTGTCTTACTGCTCTGGCTAGGACTTCTAATATAATATTGAGTAGAAGTAGTGAGAGTGGCACCCTTGTCTTGTTCCCAGTTTCATGGAGAAACCTCTCAGTCTTTCTCCATTAAGTATAAGGTTGGCTGTTGCCATTTCATATATGCCCTGAATCATATTGAGGAATTTCCCATCTATTCCAAACTTCTTGAAGGTTTTCATTAAGAAAGGGTGTTGGATTTTATCAAATGCTTTTTCTGCATCCAAAGAGATGGTCATGTGGTTCTTTTCCTTTTTTCCATTGATGTGGTGTATTACATGGATTGCTTTTCTAATGTTGAATCATCCCTGCATTCCTGGAAAAAAATCCCACCTTGTCATGGTCTTTGACTCTTTTAACTGTTTGCTAATATTTTGTTGAGAATTTTTGCGTTTATATTCATGAGGGATATTGGCCTGTAGTTTTCTTTTCTTGTGGTGTCTTTGTCTGCTTTGGTATGAGAGTTATGTTTGCTTTGTAGAATGTATTAGGGGGTATTCCTTCCTTCTCTATCTTTTGGACAAGGTTAAATAGGATTAATGCTAATTCTTGCTCCACAGGTTTTTCAATGGCCGATTTTTTAGAAATAAATTGTCATGCCTTTCTCCTGAGGTGCCTCTGCGTCAACTCAAACTACCAACCTTTCAGTTAGCAGCCGAGTGCATTAATCATTTGCATCACCCAGGTACTTCCTAAGTGACTCTAGAAGGTTCCTAGAATACAGGTATAAAATAGACAGGTAAGTAGCAATATGAAAACTGAATGTAATATTGTGATTCAAAAATTAAACTCTTTTTTTTTTTTTACTACAATGACTCTTACACTTTCTATTTCTTTTTTTTTAAAAAAATGTTTAGTATCTTATTAATTTTCTTATTATTTTTTTAATAGTTGAGTCTCAGTGCATAAGACATAGATAATCATCCTAAACCAGTCCTTACCTTCAGTGCCCTACTATTCTACTAGAAAAAAGAATTAAGCCCTGAAAGAGCGTTTCAAAGCAAATTGGCAAGGATCCACCAACCGTCCAAGGAAAGTTAGAAGTACAGCTGGAAAATTTTCTAGAAAGCTTTCATTTGGTGACTTTGCCCAGCAAAGAACTTTTTCTGCCTGGGGTAAGTGGCAGATGAAAAACACCATTTCACAAATTTTAATCTTTGCTCTGCAGAAGGACTCGTGTTAAATCCTGAGTGTAATTTCTTGACAAATAAGAACACTAATAATCATAATTGTTACATATCCTCAGTTCATTTGCTTTATTCTTGGCATGACAAAAGCAAATACCTGCAGACACATGCTCACACAGCTGAGAAACATTGTGGGGGAGGGGCGATTGAACTAGCTAATCCCCAGGTTCTCTCAGCTTATACTTTAGCCAAAAGAGGATAATTTGAGCTGATCTTATTTAGCTCTTAAGGATCAGGGTCACCTCAGCTCCACACTCCGTTACATTATACTAGTGCGTTCATCAAAAACTTGGTTCCCATCCATTCTTCCTTCCTAACCCAGTCCACCAGAAGAAGCACAAAATGCCATCCTTCAAAGAGAAAGAAATACGGGTGGCAAATTCTGTCCACAGATTTCATTCAGGAAATGTAGCTGTGAGGTGCTGTTTATCATACAGAGTTCTTTATTTCTTCCAGGTTTGCTTTATTCACACTATTTTTATAATAAACATTTTGGGGAGGATTACTATGTGCAGGTACCTGGATAAGGATTGGAGATGAGGAATACATAAAAGTAAACAATTTAGAATACAATGTGATGAGTGACATTATAGAAGTATACACAGAGCGCCATCAGAGAGAACTCTAGAAAGACATTCCTTAAAAATATATGACAGAGAGAGAAAATAGAAATAAAGATTAAAATACAAGCACTTTAAGCTCTTGACTAGGGGAGCAAAATACCTTGGTCCAGAAGTTCAGAACATCTATGGAAAGCTCCCTTTTGCTCCTGATTGTTGTTGTTGGTAGATGCCGTCTGGTTGATTCCAACTCACAGCGTCCTATAGGACAGAATAGAACTCTCACAGGGTTTCCTAGGCTGTAATCTTTATGGGAGCAGATCACCAGTCTTTTCTCCCATGGAGCCACTGGTGGGTTCGAGCCACCAGTCTTACAGTTAGCAGCTGAGCACTTTAACCATTGAGCCACGAGAGCTCCTGGTTAGAGCAAGCTAATTCTTTGATTTCCATAACTTTGAAAGCTACCACCTATCACTCAGCTCTGAAACAGTAAACTGTCTAAATTTAACATTATGTATTTGAAAGAATAACCAATATAATCTTTCCTGGAGAGAAAAAGCCAAACCTTCATTCTTTGAAGTCTGAACCTGTTGCAATTCCTTATCCATGTTCCTCTCAGATGATCGTTCAGAAGGGTATCAGTCACAGACCCTTAGATGTCACATAGCCAGTTTTCTCATCTACACACAAGTGCCGGCATTTATCTGCCCACTTTTGAAGAAAGGAATGCTCAGTGCTTTACAAGGTGGCTGGCTTCATCGCTGGCCAGCTCAAAAGGTTAGAAATTTCTTTTCTATATGGCATCGAACCAAATTCTACTTCCTGGGAACTCCCACCCATTGCCACTGTAGTGCTTTGCAGGGGACTGAAAGAAACCACTGGGGGTAAAACTTTAACTCGGTGTCTTACTCAGTCAACAGCTGTCAATTGCAACCAGGAAGACATTTCAAGAACTAATTCAGGGAAAGGTCAAGCTGACTACAAGAAAAACAGTGAAATGAGACGCTTCCCAGCCTTTTTTCAGGGCATGGCAAATACAGGAAATGAAATATTTGTAGGATGTTAATGATGGAGGCTGCTCATGGCCAGGGGGCACCAACCCAGGGGCTGTGACCCACCTAAGGGCTCCACGTGTCCCAGGCTGGTATGTTTCCCCACCTTCCGCCCTTACCCCATGCCAAAAACCAAAAGCAGTTCCTGTCAAGTAGATTCTAACTTATGGTGACTCTGTCAGAGTACAATTGTGCTCCACAGGATTTTCAGTGGCTGATTCTTTGGAAGTAGATCGTCAGGCCTTTCTGTAAGGCACCTCTGGATGGAATTGAACCTCCAACCTTTCATCTGGCAGCTGAGAACAGTCACCATTTGCACCAGCTAGAGACTCTGCCCCATGCCAAACCAAAAAAACGAAACCCACTGCCCTCGAGTTGATTCCAACTCATAGTGACCCTACCGGACTGAGTAGAACTGCCCCACAGGGTTTCCAAGGCTGTAAATATTTACAGAAGCAGACTACCTTATCTTTCTCCCACGGAGTGGCTGGGGAGTTTGAACTGCCAACCTTTCCATTAGCAGCTGAGCACTTAACCACTGCACCACTAAGGCTCCTTCTGCCCCATGCCGGGGCGGGGGGGGGGGGGTCCAAATCTCAGGTATGTCAGACTGAGTTTGCCGCCTGTTGGATAGCTCTGTCCCAAGCAAGGGGTACAGTAAAGTCCAAAGTGCAAGAAGGTCTATTGGTCAGTCTGTTTACACCTAACTTCATTTCCAACAACAAATTACATTCCTATGATTGAGATCCCTGGTAGCATAATAGTTAAAGCGCTAGGCTGCTAACTGAAAGGTTGGTGGTTCAACCCACCAGCTGCTCCACGGGAGAAAAGACCTGGCAATCTTCTCGGGTAAAGATTAAAGCCTAGGAAACCTTATGGGGCTGTTCTGCTTTGAGCTGGAATCGACTCCACCGCACACAACAACAACAAGATGATGGAGAAGGCCAAATCGTACTGTTGTCAAACTTCCCACAGGTTTCTTTCGTTTTCTACAGGGGGACGCTGCATGGTTTGGAATCAGGAAAGGTGAGCATCAAGGTTGTATCCTTTCACCATACTTATTCAATCTGTATGCTGAGCAAATAATCCAAGAAGCTGGACTATATGAGGAAAAGAAGCAGCATCAGGATTAGAGGAAGACTCATTAACAACCTGAATTATGCAGATGATGCACCCTTGCTTGCTGAAAGCAAAGAGGACTTGAAGCACTTACTGATGAGGATCAAAGACTACAGCCCTCAGTATGAATTACACCTCAACATAAAGAAAACAAAAATCCTAACAACAAAAAAAACTAATAAGCAACATGATGATAAATGGAGAAAAGATTGAAGTTGTTAAGAATTTCATTTTACTTGGATCCACAATCAACGCCCATGGAAACAGCAGTCAAGAAATCAGACGACGTATTCCATTGGACAAATCTGCCGCAAAAGATCTCTTTAAAGTGTTGAAAAGCAAAAATGTCACTTTGAGGACTAAGATGAGCCTGACCCAAGCCATGGTATTTTCAGTTGCCTCATATGCATGCAAAAGCTGGACACTGAGTAAGGAAGACCGAAGAAGAATTCACGCCTTTCAATTATTGTGTTGGCAAAGAGTAGTGAATATACCATGTACTGCTAGAAGAACGAAGAAGTCTGTCTTGGAGGAAGTACAACCAGAAAGCTCCTTAGAAGCCAGGATGGTGAGACTTTGTTTCACGTACTTTGGACATGTTATCATCAAGCTGAATCAGTCCCTGGAGAAGGACATCATACTTGGTAAAGTAGACAGTCAGCAAAAAAGACCAAGACCCTCAACAAGATGGACTGACACAGTGGCTGCAACAATGGGCTCAAACATAGCAACGATTGTGCGGATGGTGCAGGACTGGGCAGCGTTTAGTTCTTTTATACAGAGGGTCATTATAAGTCAGAACTGACTCGACAGCACCAAACATCAACAACAACAATTGAGTGTAGTAAGAAAAAGATGATGGCACTAGAAAATATTGCTAGACATGTACTTAATGTTTTCGCTAGAATAGATTGTAAGCATACATATAATATGTCTTTGGGGTTGTCTGTCCTCTGCAAATTAATCTCCTTTCTCTGAATCCCACATTCACAGGATTGAGCCCCAATAGGCAGATTTGAATCACATGATCTCCCCACCACCACCACCCACACACACACTAGACTGGTGATAACTGATTAGAGTAGGGATGGAGTAGGTGGCTCCAATACAATCTTGCTACTGGGAGTTTGAAATTAGGATAAAGACAGCTAGGCTGACGAGGCTGGTTGAGTAATGGCGGAGACGTAAATTCAGCAGCTATTAGGAGGCCATCTTCCTTCATTTTACAGATGGAGAAGGTCAGTCTGGGGATGGAGGAATGGGACAGATGCCAGAGAGAAATAAACATCGGGGACACAAAGAGGGACCTCTCTGGGTTCCTCACTAGGGTCTCTCAAAGAGCCCAGCCACCACTGGATTCTGTGCAATGTCCTCCCTACGCCTTCTTTGCTTAAGCAATTCAAGCTGATTGATTTTTTTTTTTTAGGAACCAGGAGAAAAGTGATTAAAACTTGAATGAGATTCCTCAAAAAGTTAAACATAGAATTACCATAAGACCCAGCAATTCCACTCCTAGGTATATACCCAACAGAACTGAAAGCAGGGACACAAACAGAAACCTGTACGCCAGTGTTCACTGTACCACTATTTGCAATAGCCAAAAGGTAGAAGTAACCCATTATGGATGGAATTTCGTTCCCCCTAAAATGTCTATTAATTTGGCTAGGCCATGATTCCCAGTATTGTGTGATGGCCCACCATTTTGTCATCTGATGTGATTTTCCTGTGTGTTGTAAATCCTACCTCTATGATGTTAATGAGGCAGGGTTAGAGGCAGTCATGTTAATGAGGTAGGGCTCAATCTACAAGATTAGGTTGTGTCTTAAGTCAATCTCTTTGGAGAAATAAAAGAGAGAAGCTACCAGACAGACAGGGGGACCTCATACCACCAAGAAACAAGAGCCAGGAAAATAGCTCGTCCTTTGGACCAAGAGTTCCTGTGCTGAGAAGCTCCTTGACTGAGGAAGACTGATGACAAGGAGCTTCCCCCCAGAGCTGACAGAGAGAGAAAGACTTCCCCTAGAGCTAGCACCCTGAATTTGGACTTCTAGTTACTAGACTGTGAGAGAATAAATTTCTCTTTGTTGAAGCCATCCACTTGTGGTATTTCTGTTATAGCAGCACTAGATGACTAAGACACAACCAAATGTCCATCAACAGATGAATGGATAAACAAAATGTAGTGTATACATACAGTGGAATATTACTCAGCCAGAAAGAGAAATGAAGTCCGGATACATGCCACTACACGGATGAACCTTGAAAACATTAAGCTGAGTGAAATCAGTCAATCACAAAAAGACAAACATTGTATGATCCCACTTACATAAGAAATATCTAGGATAGACAAGTGTATAGAGACCAAAGTTCATGAGTGGTTACCAGGGGAGGAGGCAGGAGGGAAGGGGAAATTATTGCTTAGGGAGCAAATGAGTTTCTGTTAAGGGCAATTGTTAATGAATCTTTCTCCAATCCTGATGCCCTGTTCGTCTTCACAGAGTCCAGATTCTTGGACTATTTGCTCAACATATGGACTGAATAGGTATGGTGAAAGGATACAACCTTGACACACACTTTTCCTGACTTTGAACCATACAGTATCCCCTTGTCTTCTTTGAACGACTGCCTCTTGATCCACATACGGGTTCCTTGTGAGCACAATTAAGTGTTATGGAATTCTCATTCTTTGCAATGTTGTCCATAATTTGTTATGATCCACACAGTCGAATGGTTTTGCATAGTCAATAAAACACAGGTAAACATCTTCCTGGTATTCTCTGCTTTCAGCCATGATCCATCTGACATCAGCAATGCTATTCCTGCTTCCATGTCCTCTTCTGAATCTGGCTTGAACTTCCGGCAGTTCCCTGTTGATGTACTGCTGCAACCGATTTTGAATGATCTTCAGCAAAATTTCACTTGTGTGTGATATTAATGATATTGTTTGATAATTTCTGCATTTGGTTGGATCACCTTTCTTTGGAATGGGCACAAATATGGATCTCTTCCAGTCAGTTGGCCAGGGAGCTGTCTTCTAGTTTTCTTGGCATAGACAAGTGAGCATCTCCAGTGCTGCATCCATTTGTGAAACTTCTCAGTTGATATTCCGTCAGTCACTGGATCCTTGTTTTTTGACAATGCCTTCAGTGCAGCTTGGACTTCTTCCTTCAGTACCATTGGTTCTTGATCATATGCTTCCTCCTGAAATGGTTGAATGTCAACCAACTCTTTTTGGTACAGTGACTCTGTGTATTCCTTCCATCTTCTTTTGATGCTTCCTGCATCATTTAATGTTTTCCCCATAGAATCCTTCACTATTGCAACTCGAAGCTTGAGTTTTTTCTTCAGTTCTTTCAGACTGACAAATGCCATGTGTATTCTTTCCTTTTGCTTTTCTACTTCCAGGTCTTTGCACATGTCATTATAATACTTTACTTTGTCTTCTCGAGCTGCCCTTTGAAATCTTCTGTTCAGCTCTTTTACTTCATCATTTCTTCTTTTTGCGTTAGCTACCCAACATTCAAGAGCAAGTTTCAGTGTCTCTTCTGACATCCAATTTTGGTCTTTTCTTTCTTTCCTGTCTTTTTAATGACTTCTTGCTTTCTTCATGTATGACGTCCTTGATGTCATTCCACAACTTGTCTGGTCTTTGGTCATTAATGTTCAAAGCATCAAATCTACTCTAGAGATGGTCTCTAAATTCAGGTGGGATATACTCAAGGTCGAACTTTGGCTCTCGTGGACTTGTTCTAATTTTCTTCAGTTTCAACTTGAATTTGCATATGAGCAATTGATGGTCTGTTATGCAGTCAATCCCTGGCCTTGTTCTTACTGATGATATTGAGCCTTTCCATCATCTGTTTCCACAGATGTAGTCAATTTGATTAGTGTGTATTCCATCTGGCAAGGTCCATGTGTATAATCACCATTTATGTTGTTGAAAAAAGGTATTTGCATTGACAAAGTTGTTGGTCTTGCAAAATTCTATCATGAAATCTCCAGCATTATTTCTATCCCCAAGGCCATATTTCCCAACTACTGATCCTTCTTTGTTTCCAGCTTTGGCATTCCAATCACCAGTAATTATCAATGTATCCTGGATTGCATGTTTGATCAATTTCAGACTGCAGAAGTTGGTAAAAATCTTCAATTTCTTTATGTTTGGCCTTAATGGTTGGTGCGTAAATTTGGATTATAGTTGTATTAACTGGTCTTCCTTGTAGGCGTATGGATATTATCCTATCACTGACAGCACTGTACTTCAGCATAGATCTTGAAATGCTCTTTTGGACGATGAATGCAATGCCATTCCTCTTCAAGTTGTCATTCTTGGCATTCAAATCGGCCAATACCAATCCATTTCATCTCACTAATGCCTAGGATATCGATGTTTATGCATTCCATTTCATGTTTGATGATTTCCAGTTTTCCTAGATTCATACTTCATACATTCCAAGTTCTGATTATTAATGGATGTTTGCAGCTGTTTCTCCTCATTTTTAGTCGTGCCACATCAGCGAATGAAGGTCCCAAAAACTTGACTCCATCCACGTTATTAAGGTCAACTCTACTTTGAGGAAGCAGCTCTTCCCCAGTTGTCTACTGAGTGTCTTCCAACACAAAGGACTCATCTTTTGGCACTATATCAGATAATGTTCTGCTGCTATTCATAAGGTTTTCACTGGCTAATTCTTTTCAGAAGCAGACTGCCAGGTCCTTCTTCCTAGTCTGTCTTAGTCTGGAAGTTCAGCTGAAACCTGTCTGCCATGGGTGACCCCGCTGGTTCTTGAATACTGGTGGCATAGCTTCCAGCATCACAGCAACATGCAAGCCCCCGTAGTATGAAAAACTGACAGATTTTTTTTTTATTGTAGTAAATATATATGAAACAAAACATTTAACATTTCAACATTCTTCACATGTGCAGATCAGTGACATTAGTTACGTTCACCACGTTGTTCAAACATCACCCTTATCCATTTTCAAACTTTTCCATTACCCTTAACAAAAGCTCAGTCTCCCCTAAGCAATGAGTCTCCCTTTTCCCCTCCCTCCAACCTGTCCCTCGTAACCACTAATAAACTTTGGTCTTGATACACTTGCCTATTCTAGGTATTTCATGTAAGTGAGATTATACAATTTTTGCCATTTTATGACTGACTTATTTTACTCAGCATAATGTTTTTCAAGGTTCTGAAACAATTTTTATATGCCAAATTCAGGTCTTTATAAATCAGCTGAAAAATAAACATTTTGAGCTGTTGCATGGAGGTGCTGTTGGCCAACAGTTCTGTTTCTGCAGAGTTGCCATTTTTATCTGGGCAGTAGTATTTCCGCAATTATTTGAAAATTTTTATTGCATTTTTTTGTCCCTACGGTTTTATAAAAATGAATGGGGAAATGGAAAAATGAAAGCACTTAAATGTAATTCTCATGAACTTAACACAGTAGAGACCAAGCTGGAAATTGGGCAGCCCCAGTGTGGTTAAACACTCACCGGATTTAAGCCTATAAATGGAAATTTATGAAATGCTGTAGACAGATCTTCAAAGACTGTCTCTAGAAGCACGGTGGAATTAGGGGCTTTGTAATTTCTTCCAGACTTTTGAGAATGGAGTCCCTTCCTCTTCTATTGTTCTGTTTTCACACATTCATGAGAGAGGAAAGCTTTCAGGAAGTCATTACTTTATAAAAGAAGTAAACTGTAGACCAGCAATACAGGTGCAGGTAGGGTCCTGAAGTCAGTGAAAGCAGCAGTCAAGAAACCAAACGAGGTATCTGTTACAAAACATCTCTTCAAAGTTTTAAAAAGCAAAGACGTCGCTTTGAAGACTAAGGTGCATGTGACCCAAGCCATGGTCTTTTCAATTGCCTCACGCACAGGTGAAAGCTGTGCAATGAAAAAGGAGAACAGAAGAAGAATTGATGCATTCGAACTATGGTGCGGAGGAAGAATATTGACTATACCATGGACTACCAGAAGAAAGAACACATCAATCTTAGGAGAAATATAACCAGAATGCTCCCCAAAAGGTAGGATGGAGAGACTTCAACTTATTTCCTTTGGACTCTATCAGGAAAGACCGATGGGTAGAAAGGGACATCATGTTTGGTGAAGTAGAGGGTCAGCGAAAATGAGGGAAGCTCTCAATGAGATAGACTGATGAAATACACGAAATAGTGGACTCACACATAGCAGCAATCACGAAGATGAGGCAGGACCAGGCAGTGTTCTGTTCTGTTTTATATAAGGTCGTCAGGAGTAGGAGCCAACTGGATGGCAATAACAACAACCAGGGAGTGAATCAGACCTTGCACTCCTGTTTTCTAAACTCCGTGGTAAAGTAAGGAAGGCACCTGTTTTAGGCTAACTCTCCGTGCCCCTTCTTTTCAATAATTCATTTATTACACCTTCCTTCTGTAACTCTGGAGTCTTGGTCTAGCCCAAGATGGAACTGGCACAATAGTTGCAATGATGGACCCAAACGTGTCTCAACTGGGACAATTTTGCCCAAAAGGGAGACGTTTGGCAATGTCTAGAGACATTTTTGATTGTCATGACTGGAGAGAAGAGGTCCTACTGGCATCTAGTGAGTAGAGGCAGGGATGCTGCTACACATCCTACAATCCAGGGCAGCCCCCACCACAAAGAATTCTCCAGCCCAAAAGGCCACTAGTGTCCCCAAGTTTGAGAAAACCACTAGCTCCTAAACTCTGCCCTTAAATTCACAGTCATCTTTCTGTTTTAAAATCCAATTAACTAACCTCTCTCTGGATTATGGGTTTTCCTCTCTACGTGGTGTAGGGTAAGTTACTGTGTGCCAGAGCTTCAAACCAGTTCTGCCTGGTTCAGTCATGGTTGATGAAGTGAAACCCGAATGGATTCAAATTTTTAAGTTTTTCTAATTTGAGTGAAGTGGAACAATAAACAGAATGGAAAAAAATTATAGGTCTAAGCCCTGCTAGAAACTTAATCTCCCTCTTAGAAAACAAGGGCAGCGGAAGTGTTGTATAGCAACCAAATCTCTTGACCAGAAGAGTTGGAAATAGCGGTGCCCTACTCAAAGATGGCAGCCGACCGCTCTGCTTTGAATGTGTTGCTCTCCACAGTTCTTGCAAAAATCCAGTCTCCCACATCAGACTCCTGAAAGGGTTCACTACATTCTTCCAAGTCTCCCATGCCAGAGCTTCAACCCGTAATTTTTCCCATTCTGCTTCACCCAAATTTTATAAATTCTCATCTGTTCCAATTTCACTTTGTCGGCCATGACTGAACTGGTTCGAACCAGTTCAAAGCCCTGCTGTGTACATATGTAGCTGGATGTGGGGTTGGAAAAAAAATGGAACGATATCCATCATTTACTGAGCACTTACTCAGAGCTTGGCCAAGCACTGTCCTAAGAGCTTTATATACACTACTTCATTTAATCCACAAAACAACCCTATAAGGTAAGTCTACTATGACCCACATTTTACAGAGGAGAGATCTGAGGCTAAGAAAAGTTACGGAACGTGTCTGAAGTCACAGAAGTTCTATGTGGCAGAGCCAGGATTGGCCTCCAGGGAGTCTGACTTAGCGAGAAGAAGAGACTTGATTGTTGTTGTCAACTGCCACTGAGTCAACTGTAACTCATGGCGACCTTACGTAGAGCAGAACATAAGGTCGCCTGGTTCTGCATCATCCTCATAACCACCAGCATGTTCAAATCCATCACTGTGACTGTTGTGCCCATTTGTCTCACCAAGGGTCTGCCTCACCCACATTGACCCTCTATTTCACCAAACATGATGTCTTGTCCCAGCAACTGATCCCTCTTGATGATGTGTCCAAAGTAAGAGAATCAGACAGCGTTCTGCTGTGATCCATAAAGTTTCATTGGCTAATTTTCACAAGTAGATCACCAGGCCTTTCTTCCTACTCTGTCTTAGTCTGGAAGCTCTGCTTTTAAACCTGTCCACTATGGACAACCCTGCTGGTATTTGAAACACTGGTGGCATAGCTTCCAGCATCAAAGCAACAGGCAAACCATCGCAAACTGACAGATGGGTGGTAGGGAGACGTGGTAGATGCTTGAAGAGCCAGAGAAGCAGATGAGGTTCTGACACAAACTGTAAAGGAAGAAAGAGTAGCCCGAGACCAAGGCACACGCGGCCGGATCCACTGGGTCAGGAACACGATTCACACGTGGCCTCAGGCTTTTGCTGCTCACTCAGCTGCAGAACCTGCGGTTCCAGGCACGGGGACTCCAACCTCCGTTCCCGCTAGCAGCCCCGCTGTTAGCTGCCCTCCAACCACGGCTGAGTCACGGGACGTAGGGAAGAGCCTTTTTCCTGGTTCAGACTCATTATACTCTGTTAACCCAGAACTTGTTTTGTGCAAAAGCTGCAGAGCTGTGAAGAGCAGCAGAAAGCCTGCGATGTGCTTAAATACGCCAGTGCAATATGCTGACCAGCGCGATTTATTTATTAAAATCTTTATGTGGGGTGAAGCTCAATTGAGCTTATGTCAGCTGGTTTACGGAGAGGCCCCGTTTTCAAGACCAGGCTACTGTTTGTCTTCTTTATGGAGCTGACAGAGGACATTCCGGAGGATACATTACGCCAAAAACATCTGTATTATAGAAAATCAACAGTGGAAAACAACAGCTCCAAATGGAGTTGGTACTTGGAAAGGCTCTTGTCTGTCAATAGACTAAGCTGCTGTTTTATCTGAGGAAGCCAGAGGAGGCAGAGAGCATTAAGAAACCAATGGAAACTGGCCTGCTCTTTTCTACCAACTTGTTTTTGCACACTCGAGAGGACACAGGGTAGGTTTTTGTTTGTTTTTTAATCAATTTTTTAAAAAAATACTTACAAAACTACTTTATTCCAAATCTGAGTACTCAGGATTGATTTTTTTCTTTACTTTTTCTTTCCCATTAGAATCTATGCCTCTGGATAAGACAAGATACTAAGGGTTTGCTTCTGATGGAGAACTGGGCCCTTTACTTGCCTTGCTATGTAAAAACTCTGGCGGGTGACAGGTGTACCCAACTCTGACGAGTCTTTGGGAGAGGGACTAAATAAGGAGCAACGCCTTCATCAAGATAATAATAACAACAGTAACAAACTGCTGACATATATCAAACGCTTCATATTGCCAGGTATTTTACATTCATTATTTTATTTAATCCTTACATTTCTATGAGTTAGGTACTGTTATGATCTGCATTTTTCTTTTTATTTTTTTAGGGAAGTAGCATATACATATGAGACCCCGGGGTGGTGCAAATGGTTTGTACTCAGCTACTAACCTAAAGGTTGGCAGTGTGAACCTGTCACCAGGAAGAAATACGTGGTGATCTGCTTTCGTAAAGATTACAGCCAAAAAACCCTATGCAGCACAGTTCTACTCTGTAGCACATGGGGTTGCCATGAGTCAGGATGAACTTGTTTGGTTATTTTTGGGGGAGGTTTTAATATATAGGAGTTCTGGTGGCATAATGGTTAAAGCGATTGACTGCTAACTGAAAGGTTGGCCATTCAAAATCACCAGCTGCTCCACAGGAGAAAGATCTGGCAGTCTGCTTCTGTAGAGATTTACAGCCTTGGAAACCCTATGGGGTCTCTAGGAGTCAGAACTGACTCGACAACGGTTAGTTTGGTTTTAGTGGGTTTTTGACATACACACAGAAAAATACACAAATTATAAGTGTGGAACTCAGCGATTTCTCACAAACTGAACACACCCAGGCCACCACCACCCAGAAAAAGAAACAGAAGACCACCAGCCTCCCATGTTCCCTTCTGGTCACACCCCTTCAAACTTGTTTGGTCAAGCTTTCAACTTCGTACAGAGGACATCACATGATATGTACTCTTTTCCTGCAATATAATGCTTGTGAAATGACCCATATTCTCATAGCTGTAGAGTATTCCACTACGTGAATAAAATACTTAGTTTTCCGTTTTGCTGTTGATAGGTATTATGCCCATTTTAAGGTTAAGGATGCATACTGAGACTCAAAGGGTTAAAAAGAACTTGTCCAAGTTCATGAAGCTAGTAAATGGTTGGCCTGACTCGGAAGCCCATGCTATTAAACCCCATGCTGTATTGCCTTTCCTAACAACTAACTTTCCAGGGTCTTCTCCCTGACGACTAGAAAGGTCTTTGAGGCTGGTGGGGAGGGAATACGTGAGTGATGTGACGTGGGTCCAAATCCACCCACCTCCACAGAGATCGTAGTCTTTAGGTATGTCTGTTTGCCTCTGATTTCCCTCTAACACTTTCTCCCTTTTCTATTACCTTTGATTGACATTTCCAACAGCCCAGCCAGGATCTCAGGCATTGTGGGACTTGAGTAACAGAGACTGGGGACACACCATAGCACCTCAAACCTAGAGAAGATGTTGAGTGTGAGACACATGCTTAGGGCAGCAGCCACAGAGAGGTGAAGGCTTCAACAGATGCATGAGTGGAAGAGGGAATGAGGGGTGTCCAAACAAATTCATCTCTGTGCACGCTCCAGCTGATGTTGACTCGCCCCTTCTCCTGTCTCTAATACTTCTCCTTCCAGTAGTTTGTTAGGGTTTGCCTGATCATTCCTAGGGGGAGCATCTATCGTACACATCCAATAAACTGACCCACGGTTAGGATAATTATATTCTACTTGTTGTTAGTTGCCATCAAGCAGGCTCTGACTCATGGAGACCCAATGTACAAAAGAAGAAAATGTTGCCCAGTCCTGCGCCATCTTCAGGATCATTGGTATGCTCAAGTCTATTGTTGCAGCCACTGTGTATCCTGAGTGCCTTCCAACCTAGGGGGTTCATCTTTCAGCACTGTATCGGACAATATTCTATTGTGATCCGTAGGGTTCTCATTGGCTGATTTTGGGAATGAGATCACCAGGCCTTTCTTCATAGTCTGTGTTAGCCTGGAAGCTCCACTGAAACCTGTCCACCATGGGTGACCCTGCTGGTATTTGAAATACTGGTGCCATAGCTTGCAACATCATAGCAACGTGCAAGCCATCACAGTAAGACAAACTGACAGATGGGTGGTGGTGTATCCTACTTAGCATCCACATTTTCTACATGCTTTTTAGGAGGAAACGAAAAGAAAAATAACGCTTCAAAGACTCAATTAAGTTGAATGCTTCTCCTTCCTAATGGTTTGTCCCCTTCAAACAAACGGAAATCCAATGCAGAGGTTTCACTCAGCCAGTAAAGGGAGTACATCTTAGACAGCGCCTTTGCCCAAGCTCTGGATCCTTCCCAACCCTCCAACCAGAAGTGACTGTGGTTGGCAACACTGGGGAACCAACCACGGAGGAACTCATGGGACCCTCAGGGAGGGCCTTCAGTGCAGTTCTCCATCTCAGCTCAGCTCACTGGTGTTTTTCTGCAGGCAGACTCAGAATTAGCCACCACACATGCCTACTCCATTATTAGGTCAGTTTACAACAGGTCATGCAGCAAATGCACAATCATTGTGGCCAATGAATACCACTAGTAAGATGACAGAAATCCCTGGATCAGCTGAGGTATGAGCTACTCATTGCATTTATGTAAACAACATGGGGGTTTCCAAGTATTACACCAGATGAAACCCATCTTGTTCTGCAGAGTCTCTACAAACCTTTTCTCCTCTTCCCCGCCCTCCCTTAAGGGAAGAAGAGGCTCCTAGCATTGGCCAGTTCCCGGGAAAATTCTTTCTTCTCTCCCCAAAGCACAGTCATTTCAGCTCTCCCCAGAATCTCTAGGGGCCACACCCTGTATGTTCTGGCCTCGACCAAATACCACCACCAGTTGCCAACAAGTTGACTCCAACTCATGGCTACTCCATGTGTGCCAGAGTAGAACGGTGCTCCAGAGGGTTTTCAATGCCTAATTTTTCAGAAGTAGATCACCGGATCTTTCTTCTGAAGTGCCTCTGGGTGGGCTTGAACCTCCAATGTTTTGGTTAGCATTCGAGGACATTAACTGTTCGCACCACCCAGGGACTCCTTCAACCAAATAAGGGTTATTGAGAAGAAGAAGGGGAATCTGACGTGTCCCCAGATCCAACTTCTCTGTGGTCTTCTAGTACTTTATCAACACAGGGAATGAGGTTTTTGATGTCAAGCTCTCCTGGGGTCAGAGAAGTCAGTGGCACCAATTTAACTTCTAGTCTGGTCTCTTCCCAGTCCCTTCCACGTGGTGAATGTCTCAACACCTGGGCCTCTTGTATCTCATCCCTTTCTCTGCTCATGCTACTTCACCTCCTTTCTCCCCCTACTCTGCATTGTCAACAAACTTTGAAGCTCTCACTCAATGCATGACTTCTGTGACAGGTGTTTTTCACTCACATCAGAAGAGAACAGTGTCTTGTTCCCATTTGTTTGACACGATTTGATGAAGGGATAGGGGGTAGTTTCTCCTTCCATCTGCAATTTCTCAGTAGCTCACAACAGCTGTCTCAGACATCTCAGCTCAATATCTCGGTTTCCTGGGACCCCAGACTCTTCTTCCAGGACTTGTACCTTTGATGCTGCTGCTAGGCACACAGAGATGGAAGAGTTTGATCCCACAGGATCTTAGACTTTTCCTCCTGTTCCTCTCTCCTGGTGGATACATGAATTCAGAGATGTCACTTGTGGTCATATGAGAGAAGGTAGAGTCAGAATTTGATTTTCACTTTCCTGCGTGAAAATGTCATTAAAGAAAAAATCCTGTCGTGTCCGCATTTCTATTTTTCACAGGGTCTTTTCCTCCAAATTAACTTTTAATACCAAGAAGTTACTTCATCTCCTCAGAATCTTATAAAAATTCCTCCCATTCAATTTGGAAGCAAAATTAAATTGCTGGAAGTCACCCACATGGATGAAAAGGAAGACATACGCTGGCGCAGTGACTCTTAAAGGTGTTTTTAAAATATAACATTTGACCTCATTTCTTGAAAAATGTAAAGCTTAAGAGTTTCTTCTGCAAGCGTTGATGCTATGGATGGATGGATGGGTGGATGGATGGATCATGGATTAAAAAAAAACACAAACCAACCCATTGCCTTCGAGTCGATTCCGACTCATAGTGACCCTATAGGACAGGGTAGAACTGCCCCATAGGGTTTCCAAGGAGTGGCTGGTGGATTTGAACTGCCGACCTTTGGGTTAGCAGCCATAGCTCTTAACCACTACATCACCAGGGTTTCCAGATCATTGATTAGGGAACTTCAAAACCTTTTGCAGCACCTGGCTTAGTTTTCCCAGGGAAAGAAGAATTTTCTAGTAATAATTCAAATGCTCAGGGAAATTATTATTCAATTTAATAAATTGTTATAAATTATTTCAGTATGGAAATCCACTCTTCGTAGCACTATTTGCTAATATATCTAATTACTATATCCAATCAGCTGATGAAAAAATAAGAGAAAATATATGAAAGCACCTAGTTCCATGACTGAGCTATAACTCTGAATATATGTTAGGCAAATCTTAAACTGTATTGAAAAGTCAAAAGTTAAGATAGAAATAAAAGGCCTACTTTCTAACCCAATTAAATTCAAGTTGCTAAATAGCCTGGGTTTTTATATCAAAATATAAACGTACCTTGCTCTAGTTAGCACATAAAATGCAAAAAATGATACATGTTCAAAATATTCTGGTACTTATTTTTGTAATTTATTCACGCAATAAATATTTCTTAAGTGCTTACTATGTGCAGGCAATGGAAATAAAGAGATGAATGAGTTTGGGATCCTAAGGAACTTGTGGTCTAACAGGGGATATAGGAAAGTTAAACATCAGTTACAGTATATAGGTTGTCTTAGTTACCTAGCGCTGCTATAACAGAAACATCACAAGTGATGGCTTTAGCAAACAGAAATTTATTCTCTCACAGTATAGGAGGTTAGAAGTCCAAATTCAGGGCACCAGCTCTAGGGGAAGGCTTTCTCTCTCTGTAGGCTCTGGGGGAAGGTCCTTGTCACAATCTTCCCCTGGTCTAGGAGCTTTTTAGCCCAGGGACCCCGGGTCCAAATGACACGCTCTGTTCCCGGCTCTGGTTTCTTGGTGTCAGGAGGTCCCTCTCCTCTCTGCTCGCTTTTCTCTTTTATATCTCAAAAGAGATTAATTCAAGATACAACCTAATCCTGTAGATTGTGTCCTGCCTCATTAACATAACTGCCTCCAATCCTGCCTCAGTAACATCATAAAGGTGAGGATTTACAACACACAGGATAATCAGATCACAAAATGGAGGACAACCACACCATACTGGAAAACATGGCTTAATCAAGTTAACACACATTTTGGGGGGATTACAATTCAATCCGTATCATAGGTGTTGGCAACGATGTGGAAAAATTGGAGCCTTCATCTATTGCTGGTGGGCATGTAAAATGGTACAGCTGCTTGGAAAACAGTTTGAAGATTCCTCAAAAAGTTACACATAGAACTACCTTATGACCCAACAATTCCACTGCTAGGTATATAGCCAACAGAATGGAAAACAGGAAAGCAAGCAAAAACTTGTACACCAATGTTCGTTGCAGAAGTGTTTACAACAGTCAAAAGGTAGAAACAACCTAAATGCCTGTCAATAGCTGAATGGATAAGCCAAATGTATATACAGACAATGGAATATCACTCAGCCGTAAAGAGAAATGAAGTCCTGATACACGCTACAACATGGAAGAATCTTGAAAACATTATTTTGAGTGAAATAAGTCAGTCACAAAAGGACAAATATTGAATGATCCCATTTATATGAAATAGGCAAATATATAGAGACCAAAGAAGATTATTAGTGGCTACCAGGAGTGTGAAGCCCTGGGTGATGTGAACAATTAAGTGCTGAACTACTAGCGGAACAGTTAGCGGTTTGAACCGAACCTGAGGCGCCACGGAAGACAGACCTGGCAATCTGCTTCTGAAAAGTCACAGCCTTGAAAACCCTATGGAGTAGTTCCACTCTGCACACATGGGGTCACCATGAATCAGAACGGCCTCAACAGCAACTAACAAACTAACAACAACAACAACGGGGATGTGAATGGGGAAGACAGAGGGAATCACTGCTCAGGGGCATTGAGTTTCTGTTAATAGTGGTGGAATAATTTGGAAACAGATAGTGGTGATGGCTGTGCATCCTGGTGAAAATAACCAGTATCACTGAATTGTACATGTGAACAATTGTTGAGCTGGCAAATGTTTTGCTATACGTATATGTTACTACGATAAACCTTTTTTTTTTTTTTAAGGCAGTTACAGTATAATATATATGAACATATAAGCATGTCACCTAACCCCATCTTGGAGAGTAGCAAAGGTTCAAAAGGAAGTGCTATCTAAGCTGAAGCCTGAAGCTGTTCAAAGGATCGCAATAATCTGTGAAAGAGATGAAATTGGCCGGGGCCAGGGCAGCGGCAGTGGAGATGGAGAAACACAGTCAAATTACAGTGGTTTAAGGACAGAGACTCTACAGGACGTGGTGACAGCTGTTTCCCTTGTGCCTGGTGTATCGTGCACTCAGTAGGGAGGAGGACTTGACCCGAAGGTGATTTATTTCACAGAGTGAATAACAATTCTATAATAGGTCTGCTTTGTACATCTCTATTTGCACATGTGGCAGGCTTGTTTACAGCTGGGTAAACATCCCTTGAATAGCAGCTTTGATTCAACTGAATCTTTTTACAAATGGCCTGATCAACACCATCCCCACCAATAAACATTTTCTATGGTCTTGCACTGTCTGAGACGTCTCATTCAGTTAGCCTAGACACTATGTATAGTGAAATGCTTCCACCTTTGGTCCTTATAAGCAGGAATTAGAGGCTATTTTTTGCTTCACACCATAATATGATGAAGAGGACCACCAAAGATGAGCAAGCACTAATTTGTTCGCATGTGGATATAACAACATTTCCGTAGCAACTTCTGTGGGATGAGTATTGGAGATTACCCAGAATCAATCATACCGCTGTTCTTGAGCCTATAATGTAGTAGAAAAGACAAACAGTGTGTGATAAGTGATATAACAGAGGCATGAACAAATTCCTGTGAGCACAGGTGAGAATGGCACATGCAGCCTGGGGTGGGGAAATAGTACGGAGAAATTATTCATGCAGGAGGTAGCACTGAAGCCAGATGTTGACGAATTAGTAGAGTTGCTCAGATAGACAGGGGACACTGGTGGTTCAGTGATGGAATTCTTGCCGGCCATGTGGGAGACTCGGGTTTGATTCCTGGCCAACGCACCTCACGTACAGCCACCGCCCATCGACGGTGGTATCAGTGGGAGTTTGCATGTTGCTATGATGCTCAGCAGGTTTCAGTAGCACTTCCAGACTAAGACAGACTAGGAAGAAAGTCTCGGCGATTTACTTCCGAAAATCAGCCAACAAAAACACTATGGATGTAGTCTTGGGGACATCTAGGTCAATTGGCATAATATAGTTTATAAAGACAATGTTCTACATCCTACTTTGGTGAGTAACTTCTAGGACCTTAAAAGTTTGCTAGGTTCCATCTAAGATACAAGTATTGGTCTCTTTGTGTCTGGAGCAAAGGAGAGTGAAGAAAATGAAAGACTCAAGGAAACAAGTAGTCCAAAGGACTAGTGGACCGCAGAAACCACAGCCTCCACCAAACTGAGACCAGAAGAGCTCGATGGTGCCCTGCTACCACAACAAACCACTCTGACCAGGATCACAATAGAAGGTCCCAGTCAGAACAGGGGGAAAATGTAGAACAAATCTCAAATTCATAAAAAAGACCAGATTTACTGGTCTGAGAGAGAGACTGGATGAATCCCCAAGACTATGGTCCTTAGACACCCTTCTAACTTGGAACTGGAGCCATTTCTGGAGCTCACCTTTCAGTCAAATAATACACAGACCTAAATAAACAGTAACACACGTGAGGAAAGTGTTCCTTAGAACAATAATCCACATGAGACCAAAAAGACAACATATGCCCAAAAGCAAAGATGAGAAGGCAGGAAGGGGCAGGAAAACCAGATGAACAGAAATGGAGAACTCAGGGTGGTAATGGGGAGAGTGCTGACACCTTGTGAGGACTGCAGCCGATGTCGTGGGACAATTTGTATATAAACTATTGAATGGCAAACTAATTTGCTCTGTGAACCTTCACAGAAAGCACAATTGAAAAAACAGATAAACAAAACCACTACGGATCACAATGGTCCAATTCAAAACCAATCATGGGGATGGTGCAGGACTGGGCAGCATTTCATTTCGTTGTGCAAAGGGTCAGTCAGAGGCCAACTCAACAGCAGCTAACAACAGGAAGCAGCTCAGATAGAGAAGTTGTTGCTGTGGTTAGGTGTCATCAAGTCGGTTCCAACTCATAGCGACTCTATATATAACAGAGCTAAACATTGCTTGATTCTATGCCATCCTCACAATAGTAGGTATGTTCAAGCCCATTATTGTACCAATTGTGTTAATCCATCTCATTCGAAGGTCTTCCTCTTTTTTGCCAACCTTCTACCTTACCAAGGGTGATGTCCTTCTCCAGTGATTGGTCCCTTCTGATAACATGTCCAAAGTAAGCCATCCTTGCTTCTGAAGAACATTCTGGCTGTCCTTCTTCTAAGACAGATTTGTTTGTTTGTCTGGCAGTCCATAGTATATTCAAAAGTCTTCGCCAATGCCATAATTCCAACACGTCAATTCTTCTGTCTTCTTTTTCAATTGTCCAGCTTTTGCATGCATATGCTTATAGAAAAAATGCAGGAATGGATTCGAGGGAGTAAAAACATCACAAGCAAAAAAAAGTCAATGTGTGAAAGAGAAGGGAAGATTGGGGGAGAGAGACAGCCTGAAAGATAGGTTCACCTATTATGAAGAGCCGTGAATGTCAAAGAAGAGAATTTCAACTACATACAATGCATACAGTGGGGACCCTTGAGAGACTGTCAAGCAAAGAGGGAGGGACCAGCCCTGCTTCTCAGCAGTAATTGTGCTGATGGTATATTGGACGATAAAGAGGGAACTCGGCTCATAGACTCTGAGATAACCCAACTAAGACTGGAGGAAGAGCTGAGCCAAGGCTTTGACAGAGGCATTCAAGAAAAAGCACCAACTCAAGACACATTTCTGTAACAGGATTTAGAATAGCTGATGACCAGCAGGATATCAGGGGTGAGAGAGAGAGAGGAGAACTGGGGTTTCTAACTTGGCGGTTGTGTCATTAAAGGAGATAGGGAATCCAGAAGGAGGAATAAAATGGGGGGGCGGGGGGGACTGCGTATACTGGAAAGCAGAGGTTGTCCTCTGTTGTGACTCTCACCTCTCTTCCTGTCTTCAGTTCCCTACTTTCCTCCTCTCCCCCCCCAAAAAAACCCCAAACAAATCCAGTTGCCATTGAGTTGATCCCAGCTCATGGTGACCCCCGTGTGCGTCAGAGTAGAACTGTGCTCCACAGGGTTTTCAATGGCTGGTTTTTCAGAAGTAGATCACCATGCCTTTCTTCCGAGGCAGCTCTGGCTGGGCTTGAACTGCCAGCCTTTTGTTAGCAGCTGAGTGCCTTAACCATCTGCACCACCCAGGGACTTCTCTACTTCCCAGGAAGCTGGTATCACCAGGAGGAAGGAATTCCCAGTATCAGGGGTTCAGCCTTCAGGAAGGATGTATGAGGGTGCAGGACGGTGACAATGAGAAAGCAGTCAGAGCAAGGACTGATGAAAAGGGATGAGAGTTGTCTAGACTCTGAAGAGTAAGAGTCTCTGAAAAATCTGGGAGTCGCTCGAGATGGAGAACCGAGTAGGAGAAGAAGCAGTTGCTTTGATGCTGTGTTTGGATTCCCTTCTTTATTGTTTTTGAAAATGTGAATAAAGCATTTGAGTTATTTCCAAATTCCTTTGGGGACCAGACATTTTCCCTAACTTCAGCATTCCCATCCATACTGGACCACACGAGTCCCTGGTTTCTACAGGGTTTTACACTGGATCAGAGGTGCCTCCAGAATGAGAACAGATAAGTACTTGGCAGTCATCTGCTCAAAGGAGATACATTTCTGGAGGAAGAGGGTGAAGGGTAGGAGGGGTGGATGGCAGAAACTTGGCCCTCACCAGTTCATAGAACAAGAAGAGAGAAAAGCAAACAAGGGAGGTTGGAAAAAGTCGCCACGGGCAACTAGGAAAACCAAGTGAACAGGGATCACTGAGGTCAAGGGAGAGGGGATTTCAGGAATGAAAGCTGGAGCATCACTAACTACAGGGAAGAGGTCCCCAGATTTCACACCTTCAGGGTCAAAGCTGCCCTCTTTTTCACCCGTTACTAGAGTGATGGGGACTGAAGATAGTGTACTGAAAAGATAATGAGAAGTGTAAATCGAAAGCAACGCAAGATAACAAAAATAAAAAGCACTTTCAAAAACAGCGTGATGGCTAAAAAAAGAGAGAGATGCAAAATTGTTTATGCTCAAAGGCTATTTGTAATAAGAAAATATAACATACGTACAATAGAATTTGAAACAACCTAAAAGACCAATACAAGGTATTGACTAATTCGAAAAGTATATTATAAAAGTATATCAATAACCCGGAAACATGTTCACCATTTAAGGGAACAAAGCAAGGTACAAAACCGTATGTACACTATGATTTCAAGTTTGTAACCTATGTAATACAGGCATTAAAAAAGACCAAAATATTTACACCAAGTTGTTAACAGGGCTCTCTTTTGTTGATAAACTTCAAGGAGGAATTTTCTTTTTTTCTTTGTATTTTTTCTGAATTTTTCAAAGTTTCTCCATTCTTTTGGAAGCTAAAGGATACATTGCCTTTTTTTAAATTGCAATAAATATTTTTTATTGAGATGAAATGCACATCACATGAAACTAAGCATTTTTAAAGTGAACAACCCAGTGGTGTTCAGCACATTCCCGATATTGTGCAACTACCAATTCTATCTAGTTCCAGAACATTTTTGCCACCCCGAATAAAACCCCAGACCCCTTCAGCAGTTACTGTATACTTCCATCCCCCTGCCTGAGCTCCTGGCAACCACCAATCTGCTTTCTGTCCCTATGGATTTACCTATCCTGTTTAGCATTTTTAATTAGAAAAAAACTTTACAGCGTTCTATTACGATTATTTTAGTTCTAATATCCGGCCAGGAGGAAGAAAGGAGTGAGACAGTAGCTTGATGGACAAGCAGGGCGTGGGAAACAGGTTTGGGGGATGAGTGAGACCAGGGCAAGAGCTGGAAGAAAGGGAAGGGTTAAAAATTAATAAGAAAGAAAGAAAAATTAAGAGAACAGTGGTGAAGGAATAAGGCTTGGAAAGAAGTCGGCACATGCTTTTCCTCCAGGAAAGAGGCGAAAACAGAAGAAGAGCCGAAGATACGAGGACGTTCGGGAAGCCTGGTTAGGGGAACCGAGGCAGTTTAGGCCTGCTCGTAGCTGTTATCACTGTGAGTTCAAATCAGATCAACTCCACTCGACTCCACTCGATGACAATGGGTTTTGCAGTTGTGGTAGTTGTTAGGTGTCACTGAGTCAATTTGGACTCATAGTGACCCCATGGGACAGAGTAGAACTGCCCCATAGGGTTTCCTAGGCTGTAATCTTTACTGGAGCAGATCACCAGGTCTTTTGTCCCTTGGAACTGCTAGTGAGTTCCAACCATGGACCTTTCCGTTAGCAGCTGAGCGCTTAACCATTGCACCACTTTTTTAAGCTGTTAGTCCCCATTTTATTAAGAAGTAGAAGGAGGATAACAAGTGAGGGAAGGGAGAGTGAATTACAGACTAGGGGAGGGTGGCGAATATTTCCAGCAAGTGCTCAGGAAAGCAAGTAGAAATGACTTGGAGAGTCTAATAAGTAGCTGGGGCCGAGAACCACTCAGTCAGAGGATGGTAGGAGCTCGGAGGCCCCTCAGAAGCCCAGCAACGTGTGAGCTCTCTATGTCTATAAACCACACCTATAGTCTTGCCCGGCCAACACCCTCCTCTTTCTCCTGAGACCCCCTCCTCATTCTACCCACGTGATGTTCACAGGTTATTAGTGAGCTCCCTTCTAACCCGCAGTGGACCAGTCCAGGCAAAGGTATCTAATTCAAGCTGTGTCGGTTCCTAGATTTTTCCTAGAACCAAAGACAACTTCAAGTCAGTCTCTTTCTAACGGCTGAAGTTGTAATTCAGAGGATCTCAAACTTGAGAGTAGCTCACAATTCACTGGAGTCTTTTTGTAAATGCAGATCCCCAGTCTACTTCCCCGGAGACAATGGTACAAGTGGCCCATGGGTCACCCTTGGGAAGATTCTGCTGTTATACGGCAAACTCAGGTGCTGCTGGTGGCTCTAGTCTATGCCACGGAAAGAACTAGACTGCTCAAGGGAGGAAGAAAGCAGAGAGAAGAAGCGAGGAGACAGACAGTGCTGGCTGCATTCAAGCTCCTCTCTCCAGCTCCCTTCTCCTTGGGTACGCATCCCAGATCCTCATAACAAATGCCCCTTCTTTGTGTAAACTGGCAGTCCCTGGGCAGTGCAAACAGTTAACCCACTAGGCTGCTAACTGAAAGTTTGGAAGTTTGAGTCCACCCAGAGGCACCTCACAAGAAAGTTCTAGAGATCTACTTCTGAAATATCAGCCATTGAAAACCTTATGGCGCACAGTTCTACTCTGACACGGGTGGTGTTGCCATGAGTCGGAGTCAACTTGATGGCAACTGGGTTTGTGTGTGTGTGTGTGTGTGTGTGTGTATAATTTCAAAGGAGCCCTAGCGGCACAATGTTAAGCGCTCAAATGTTAACCAAAAGGTTGGAGGTTCGAACTCACCCAGCAGCTCCGCGGGAGATCTGCTTCCATAAAGATTACAGCCAAGAAAACCCTGCAGAGCAGTTCTACTCTGTCCCATGGGGTCACTACGAGTCAGAATCGACTCAACGACACCTAACAGCAACAACAACACTAATTCAGACTGTAGTTAAATCCCTTGCAACCAAAACAGTCCTAACAAGTTAAGAATTTGCCAAGTTTTTCCATTAGGGCTTGAGGCGAAGGCACAGGACTGGTGCACAACAAAACCAAAAGCAAACAGAAAGAAAGCCACTTGCTGTCAAGTTGACTGTGACTCATGGTGACCCCACGTGTGTCAGAGTAGAACTGTACTACGTAGGGTTTTCAATGCTGATTTTTCAGAAGTAGATTGCCAGGCCTTTCTTCCAAAGCACCTCTGGGTAGACTCGAACCTTTAAGCTTTTGGTTAGCAGTCTAGTGACTAAAGGTTTGTACCACCCAAGGCCTTTTTCATGCCCAATAGTCCCTCTAAAAATTTCATGTGCACACAAAAACATAATTAGCAACCTAAAAAAAGGTATTTTTTTGGTGCTGATGAGAAAATCAGGCAGAAAGATGATTATGTACAACCAGCTACCGTTGCTTTCATAACCTGGGGAGTTTTTGCTGCTGTTGCTGTTGTTGTTAGTTCCCTAGTCAATTTCAACTGGAGGCAACCCATGTGTGGGTACGAATCTTAATCCACAGAGACCTACTTGAGCCCTCACTCTGCCCCATGGACAGAAATTTTATTTCAATCAGTTCTGGAGAGATTCCATTTCTCTGGGTGGAGCAGTTAGGTAGAGCCAGGTCTTGTATGAAGGGCTGCCACCCAGTCCTTGATGTCATCTCTCTGTGCAGCTGTCTGCTGACACAGCCACTGGCCCGTAGGTCACCTGGACATTCTTTGCCACTGTCCGCTTGGTGCTTCCAGGTCTGCTGGCTCTCCAGCTTTTGAGGAGAGGGCAGGCGGAGCATCCTGGCCTCGCAGCTCCACGCTGGAGCACAGAAATCTCAGCAATGTCTGCTAAGGCCCCTGGCCTGGTCTCACTTTGCAGCCATCACCCGGAAGTAGGGTGCAGGACCTCTCTCTGTTTTACCATCACTTACCCAACTGTCTTTCCTCTTTCCTTAACCCCAGAGAAGCGTTAACTTAGATGTGGGGCTGAGGATGGGTATAGAGCAGCCAGCTTCATCTGCTGAGGTTTCTCCCTAAGGCAACAGTCCTTGAAACACACAAGTCAGCAAAAGGTGCCCAGGCTTTTTGTTTCCATCTTACCAAACCCTTCCCCCAGGTGGTGAGCGTTAGATAGCCCTGCTGCTTTGGGGGAGGGGGACTGGCAAAAGAAGAATTATGGGGGCGGGAGAGGGAGGGAAGGGGACATCGGTTACATTTGCAAAACCATTGTCCTGACTCGGGGATACAGGCAGACCAAGCCCCACTCCCTGCCCGCCTGCACACTGGAAGCGAAGGTGGGTTATTAATTCACTCTCCAGGAACTTCTTCCCCTTTCCGGCCTGCATCCCGGGGCTCGCCACTCTCTTTGCCTTCTGTACAGGACACGCCACAGTTTCCTCAAAGCCCAAATGTGGCGCTTAACTCACAACCCTTGGAACACTTTTCAGCCAAAATGTGAGCAGCTGCCACCCCCGCAGAGCCAAGCTCGGGCACTTTCCGAAGGGCACTGCTAGTCCTGCAGGGGAATGATGGATGCCGAAAGGTAGTACATCGGCCTCTTCATGAACTGGAGGACCCATAAATTTATGAAAATCGTGAGGCAGTTAATGCATTACTCACAACAATTAAAAGGTAATTAACACGAGGCCTGGGGCTGACGTTCTGTTCATCCCCACCAACTCCTGAGTGCTGTCCCTGGGTGATGCAAATTAAGTACTCTACTAGCCAAAAGGTTGGTGGGCTTCCAGCATACCCAGAGGCACCTCAGAAAGAAGGCCTGGTGATCTGCCTCCCAAAGCTCACAGCCTCGAAAATCCTATGGAGTACGGTTCTACTCTAGACACACGGGGTCGCCATGAGTCAGGATCAACAGCAACTACCAACAGCTGCTGAGCACCACTACTATACACTTGCGGGCTCCAGGGCAGAAAATGGGACGCACACTGCCTGTCTACTGCGTATGCCAGGCAAGCCCACTGGAGCAAAGCTGATGGGACAGATTCAACACAACCTTCTTATTGTCAGGCCTTCTTCTGAGGGTTCATGTATTTTTTTAAAAAACACTTTATTATGGAAACAGTCAAATATATGAAAAGCAGATAACAGCGTAATGAACTTGATGTACCCATCACCCACCTCCAACAAATATCAATGATACATTGACAGTCTTAATTCTTCTATGCAACCTGCCCCTTTCTGGATTATTTTTAAGCAAATTCCAGACATCATATCATGTTATCTATAACTGTTCGATATGTATCTCTAAAAGACTTTTTAAAAACATATTCACAATACTATTATCATACCTAAAAGTTAATAATTCCTTAATATTAGTCAATATCCAAGGTTCACATTTCCACATTAACCATTAACATTTTAACAGTTTGCCTAAATTAGGAATTGAATACGGTCCCAATAGTGCAATTGGTTGACATGTCCCCTAATATGATGATGACCCATTGCCATGGAGTTGACTCCAACTCACGGTGACCCCCTGTGTTACAGAGTAGAACTGCTCCATGGAGTCGTCCTGGCTATAATCTTTTCAGAGGCAGATTGCCAAGCATTTCCTCTGCAGCGCTGCTGGATGGGTCTGAATCACCAACCTTTAGGTTGGTAGTGGAGCACAAAATGTTTGCACCATCCAGGGACCACTGGCTTTAAGTTTGGGTTGGTTTTATCCAAATTCAAACTTAAAGCAAATGGAAACTTCTGAAAGCTGGCAGTATATCCCCATCCCCACCTCCAGAGTCTGTCTTTTAAGCACTTGGCCTAGTAATCAAGCAGACTGTCTTGAAAGGCTAATAATGAGGACAAAATGACAAAATAGACTGGATCTTGGGGACCAATAAGACATGGAAATGCTATCGCTGGTCTGAGGACCTCCAGCTGTGGGTCCTTCCAAGGCTGGGACTTCTCGGGGCTCCTTGGTCTCTGCTGAAGCAGCTGAAGCAGCGCTATGGGCCCTGCAGGCAGAGACTGTGAACAAGCCTCTCCTGGGAGAATACCATGGTGTGGCCGGAGGCTGCCAAGCCATAGGACCCACGAGGAATGCCAAGTTGACCAAAAATTTAGGGAGAGGAGAGAATCTTCTATTAAAAATATGTCATTTGACATTAAACACAGGTTTGATATGCTATTACCAGACAATCAGAATATAACAAATGTCATTGGAGAGAATGTGGAGAAATTGGAACCCTCGTGCCTTATTGGAGCCCTGGTGGTGCGGTGGTTAAGCATTCATCTGCTAACCAGAAGGCTGCCAGTTCGAATCCAGCAGCTGCTCCTTGGAAACCTTCTGCAGCAGTTCTACTCTGTCCTATAAGGTCGCTATGAGTCGGAATCAACTTGTTGGCAAGGTTTGTTTTTTGTGTTTTCGTATTTTGACGTGCATTATTGATGGCAATGTAAAATGGTGTAGCTGCTGTGGAAAACAGTTTGGCAGTTCCTCAGAAAATTTAAACGTAGAATTACCATATGACCCAGCAATTCCAGGTCTAGGTATATACTCAAAAGACTTGAATGCAGGGACGTAAACAGACTTGTACACCAATTTTCGCTGCAGCAGTATTCACAATAGCAAACGATGGAAACAACCAAAGTGTTCATCAACAGACAGATGGGTAAAAAAGACTCATCTATACACACAATGGAACATTACTCAGTTACAAAGAGAAATGAAATTCTGATCCCTGTCACAACATAGATGAACCTTGAAAACATTACGCTAGATGAAAGAAGCCAATCACAGAAGGAGAAGGATTGTATGATTCCATTTATATGGAACATCCCAAAGAAGTAAATCCGTAAAGACAGAAGGCAGACTGATGGTTACCAGGGTCTGTGGGAGGGGGCAATGGAGAGGCGTCGCTTATGGGGTGCTGAGTTTCTGCTTAGGGTGATGGAACCTTTGGAAGTGGATAGTGGTGATTGTGAATGTAATTGATGTCACTAAACTGAATGCCTAAAACGGGTTAAGATGTCAAATGTTTTGTTATAGATATTCCACCACAATAAAATAAAATGAACAGGTCTATTACAGAATACCACCACCTGTCTGTTGATTTGTCATACTGTGGTGACTTGGATGTTGCTATGATGCTGGAAGCTATGCCACCAGTATTTCAAATGCCAGCAGGGTCATCGATGGTGGACAGGTTTCAGTGGAGCTTCCAGACTAAGACAGACTAGGAAGAAAGGTCTGGTGATCTACTTCTGAAAAGCAGCCAGTGAAAACCCTATGGTTCACAACAGATATTGTCTGGAAGATGAGCCCCTGGGTGGGAAGGTACTCAAAACACACAATGGATTACAACATTGGACTACAACAATGGACTGGAGCATACCAACGATCGTCAGTATCACGCAGAACCAAGCAACGTTTCCTTCTGTTGTACATGGGGTCGCCATGAGTAGGAGCTGGCTCGACAGAAGCTAACAACATTATGGAATAGCATGCAAAATTTACAGCTTGAATTTAAAATACGCAGCTATGAAGATGCTTCAGCTTGTTGGAAGCCCCTCTCAACCTGTGTGCATGGCCGGGGTGCACAGCCACCAACCTCTGCCGGGATAGGTATTCTGGTGGGAAAGTTTGACTAGCATTGCCAGCTAATTCTGAACCCAGTCTGCTCCAAGAAAGGTATCTCTTCGTTTAGTATAAACGTAGGTAGCTTCAATCATGTTGAAAAATTAGAAATATGTCATGTGTTCTAAGCCAAAAATTTTCTATTTAGGGATTATTACCCCCTAATTTCTCCTGTGAGTTGTAATTGTCTCGACGGCGGTGGGTTTGGTTTTTGGTTTAATTTTTTCCTTTCTTAAAGATTTTAATACATCAGAGCTGCCTATCTCTGGATTGCGCTGAAGCAATGTCAGATTGAGAACAGCCTTAAATCCTGTCTGGTGCAAGGTAGGATCTATATAAATACACTAGGTTGTAGAAACACACCTGCTGTCTCCCCCGCAAACAAAAAGTGCCAGATTTTTTTAGCCCTGCAGCCACCTCTGACGGAGCTCAATAAAAAACCCCACTGCCCAAGTGATGAAATCAGATTAGCATGCCGGGGCTCTGATGTTCTGTGCTGAGGGAATTGGAAGGAGCTGATAATGCTGGAGTTGGGCTATATTTGCATTTTTTCAGTGACATCCTCTAATGAGCTGACAATGCAGAACACCAGGCTGCTGTCTTGGAGAAATGAATACAATACAGTGGTCATTTCACATCTTATCAACCTAATGACAAGCCATAAGCTGCCTTCTCCTTGCCTTTGATTAAAATACATGGCACTCCCATGAGGCACTGCAGTGCAGGAGCCTGCCGGGGGCAGAGACTGGAGAGAGCTCCATGGGGAATAGGAGGAGGCACCCTACAGAAGCACACATTTCAAAAAAGTCAGAGAGGGAAATAAAAAGTCAGAGAGGTCAAGGGTAAGTGGCCTTGAAGTTCTCTGAAAGATGCGCTCTTGGGAATTGCCAGCTAGCATGCCTGATCGATCAATCTTCTCCAACAGAATCGATGAAGAGTTCCACCAAAGGGATCCAGTTCTATCTCATGGCTCAATCACAGCAGCAAGGAAATCACAGGGGTGATGCTCCCAAGGTAGAAATTGAGCTGATGTGCACAGGTACAGCTGGACTAGTTGTTAAAATATTGAAATATTGCAAGCATGCCCATTGCCATCAAACAGATTCATCTCATAGCAACCCTATAGGACAGAGTAGAAATGCCCCCAGCGGCTGACCTTTTGGTTAGCAGCCATAGCTCTTAACCACTGCGCCACCAGGGCTCCAAAATACTGTGTACTAGTTGATAAAAACATGCTCCTCAAGCTCTTCTCCCACCCACTGCCTAAGCTGTCCCCACCCCTCTCCCAAAACTCCCAGACCACCCCAACAATTGGGCAGCTTTACTAAAACGTCAGTACCTGGCACAGTTGGAGCCCTCCAGTGCCATGATTCAGCCCAATAGGTGGCCTCCATTCTAATGGGTCAGGGCCCATGCCCAGCCAGTTGTTATTTTTCTTTTTTTTTTTTTACTTTTATTTACTTTGTTATTGTTGTTAAGAATATACACAACAAAACATACACCAATTCAGCAGTTTCTACATGTACCGTTTAGTGACACTGATTACATTCTTCGAGTTACGCAGCCATTCTCACCCTCCTTTTCTGCATTGTTCCTCCCCAACTAACATAAACTCACTGCCCCCTAAGGTTCCTATCTAATCTTTCGAGTTGCTGTTGTCAGTTTGATCCCATATAGATAGTTCTTAAAAGAACATAATGCTCAAGGCAGATCTCTTTTACTAGTTAAGCTAAACTACTGTATGATTTTAAGAAGACTTCAGGGGATCCTTTTGGTGTGAGGTTTAAAGATTATCTCAGGGCACTAGTCAGGGCTTCATCCAACCTTCAAGGCTCCAGGAAGTCTGGAGTCCATGAGAATTTGGAATTCTGTTCTGCATTTTCCCCTTTTTGATCAGATTCTTCTATAGAATCTTTGATCAAAATGTTTAGCAATGGTAGTCAAGGACCATCCAGTTCTTCTGGTCTCATGGCAAAGGAGGTGGTTGTTGTTAATGGAGGCAGTTAGCCACACATTCCATATTGTCCTCTTATTCTTGACTCTCTTTCTTCCTCTGTTGCTCCAGGCAAATAGAGAGCAATTGTTGTGCCTTGCTTGGCTACTTGCAAGCTGTTAAGACCCCAAGTAATACATAATGAACTAGGAGGTAGAACAGAAGCACGAAATAAGTTATTAGGCCAATTAACTGGAATGTCCCATGAAATCAGGACCCTAAACCTCCAAACCAAGAAACCAAATTCCATGAGTATTTTAGCTGTACATAAGCAGCCTCAGCAGCTACTCTTTTTTTTTTTTGTTTTTGGTCCTTTGTAAATATGTCTATCACACAACTTTTGCCCATTCAACATTTTACAGGTATACAACTTATTGACAGCAATTACAATAATTGGTTGTACAACCCTACCCTTAATCATATCCAACTGTTGTTGTTAGCTGCTAAGTTGGAGACCTCATGCACAATGAAACACAATGCTATCTGGTCCTGTGCAATCTCCACGATCAGTTGCAGATCAGACTATTGTGGTCCACAAGATTTTCATCGGCTGATTTTCAGAAGTAGATCACCAGGTCTTTCTTCCTAGTCTGTGTTAGTCTGGGAGCTCCGCTGAAACCTGTTCAACTATATAACAACACTCAAGCCTCCAGTGACAGAGGGATGGTGGCTGTGCATAAAGTACATTGGCCCAGGATCAAACCCAGGTCTTTGTCATGGAAGGCAAAAATTCTACCACTGAACCACCACTGCCCATTAGATGTGCCCATTAGACTGCTCAGCACTGCTGAGCCCTCTCAGACCCTGCCACCAACCCACAGGGATGGGCCAGGATTGCTGCCTCCTGGGGCCTGGGCCTGCACTTTGCACTACCACTGGCTCCATGGAAGGATGAAGGAAAGGAAGGGCCTCCAACGGTTCTGGCTCTCAGTGGATTGGACAACCTTCACATGCTTAACAAGCTTGCCATTGGGATTCTTCTACTTCCCTTTTCTTGTCACCCACTGTCTTTAATCTTCCTAAATTAATAATGATGAAGCTCTTTAAACCATGTTGTGAGTCTTCGTTTTTGATGATGTCTATTCCCTGGGGCCTTTTTCTCCTCCTCTACTAGCCCTTTGCTAGCCTCTCTTTCATTTGTATCCATTCTTCTCAGATATCCACAGCGTTCATCACTGATTAGGTCATTAAAAAAAGAAGAAGAAGAAAGAAACAGCCATTTAAGTATTGCTGAGCTGAGGGTTTGGATTATTGAAAAACAATGAAATTTCACTAGCTCTTGTCCTCAGTGAAGGGAACCAGGAAGAGAAGAGAGGATGGAATATTCTTTAAGGACCACATATAACATCCAGCACATGGCAAAGGGGGAACAACAGGGTGAGGGTCGAACACCCTCCAGGACCAACACTGGAGCCCGATAATCATGCTTTGTGTAAGAAGGTAAGAAATAAGGTCCCCTGGGGTCTTAAAAGCTTGTGAGCAGCCATCTAAGACACTCCACTGGTCTCACCCCATCTGGAGCAAGGGAGAATGAAGAAAACCAAAGACATAAGGAAAGATTAGTCCAAAGAATTAACAGACAACAACTACCATGGCCTCCACCAGCCTGAGTCCAGCACTACTAGATGGTGCCCGGCTACCACCGCCCACGGCTCTGACAGGGATCACAATAGAAGGTCCTGGACAGAGCCAGAGAAAAATATAGAACAAAATTCTAACTCACAGAAAAAGACCAAACTTACTGGTCTGAAAGAGACTAGAGAAACCTCAAGAGTATGGCCTCCGGACACCCTTTTATCTCAGTACTGAAGTCACTCCTGAGGTTCACCCTTCAACCAAAGATTAAACAGATCCATAAAACAAACAATACTACAAGTAGCTCAACCATGTATATGATACTAAATGGGCACACCAGCCCAGGGGAAAGGACGAGAAGGCAGGAAGCGTCAAGAAAGCTGGACGACGTTTATTTTAAATCATATTGCGATAAAAAAAAAAAAAAAAAAGGAAGAAAGAAAGAAAGCTGGACGAATGGAAATGGGGAACCCAAGGTCAAGAAAAGGAGAGAGTTGACACATCGGGGGGTTGGCAACCAATGTCACAAAACAATATGTGTATTACTTGCTTAATGAGAAACTAATTTGCTCTATAAACTTTCATCTAAAGAACAAGTTTAAAAAAAAAAAAAAAAAAGTCCCTCTAAAGCAATCAGTTAATAACAATAGGCAATCCTCTGCTTTGGGCTGTGCATCCATCCTTACTCCTTAATAAGAAGGATAAAACTTCCAGGTTTGTATTGACTTCCTAGGGCAGCCATAATACAACATCACAAACTAGGTAACTTATAAGAAGATAAATGTATTCTTTCACAGTTCTTGAGGCTGGGAATCCAAGATCAGGGTGTCGGCCGTGTTGATTCCTTCTGAGACTTTAAGAGAGAGTCTTTTCCATGCCTCTCTCCTGGTTTCTGGTGGCTCCAGCCATTCCTTGGCTTGCAGCTGCAGTGTCACATGGCATCCACCCTCTGTCTCCCTAACTCTGAGTCTCTTCTCTTCTTTCATAAGAACACCAGTCATGTTGGATTAGGACGTGCCCTACTCCAGTATGACTTCATGTTAACCTAACTGGTAACATCTTCAAAGACCCTAATTGCAAATAGGGTCACATTCACAAATACAGGGGTTAGGACGTCAGCATATCTTTTGGGGGACATCATTCAATCCATAACAAGGTTCAGCAGATTCATTCCCCCTCCTCCACCCCCTCCATCCCACTTCCTTGTATTTCTGCGTCATTGGACTTTTCTCATCACCGTGAAGAAATGATATAAACTACATTCCAAAGGACCTTGGGCTGCCCACCTGGCAAGGAAGAGTCTTACTGTGCATCATCAGACTTGGGTGGGAGACAGGGGTTCCAGCTGTCAGCAAGCTAACCTAGAGGGCAAAGTCTGCAGTGAAAGCAGGAAAATCGGGTCACTCACCATTATGCTGCAAGTTTGAACTCCTCCAACCCAGTTCAATTCAAGAGAAGTGTGTTGTGGACTTCCTACATGTCAGAACCTGAACAAGGTGTCCCTGGCTTTAGAAGAGCAGAAGACAAGCTTTTTCCTCAGGGAAGAGCTCATTGGTCAGGAGACAGCTATAATTAGCCAATCTGTAAAATAGTGACAATGATAACTATCTCATTGTGACAGAGACAATGCTACATATTCACCACATCATGTTCATTTTCCCTCTGGGCACAGTTAACAACATTTTCCAGCATCCTCTGCAGTGCCTATGTGAGTAATCTCTGGCTGAGGGAATGTGGGCAGAAGTTCTGAACACCATGTCCTGGCCTGTCCTGTGAAATCTTTTCCACTATCCCCCATGCACTGTCTCTTCCTGGTTAGCCAGATGCATGCAGAAAACCCAGCAGAAGACTCAGAGGCCCTAGGGAAGTGGAGCCACTAGACAGAGGATTCTGGGTCCCTGTAAGATTGCAAAGAACAGAGCTCCCTGCCCAACACACACACACACCCCATTGGATTATGATATGAACAAAACATAATCTTACTGTATTAATCCACTGGGATTTTAAGATTGTTTGTTACAGCAGCTAATGTTACTTAGCCTGTCTAGCATCTCATTGATTTTATTAACAGATGGAATGAAATAATATCTAGAGCGCCTATTGACAGGGAACTGCCAGAAATTCAAACTGGATTCAGAAGAGGACATGGAATGAGGGATATAAATTTATAATGTCAGATGGACCTTGGCTGAAAGCAGAGAACACCAGAAAGATGTTTACCTGTGTTTTACTGACTATGCAAAGGCGTTCGACTGTGTGGATCATAATTATGGATAACACTGCAAGGAATGGGAATTCTAGAACACTTAACTGTGCTCATGAGGAGGAGCCTGTACATAGATGAAAAGGCCATCGTTCGAAAAGAACAAGGGGATACCGCGTGATTTAAAATCAGGAAAGGTGTGTCAGGGATGTATCCTTTCACCCTACTTATTCAATCTGTATCCAAAGGGAATAATTGGAGAAGTTGGACTATGAAGAAGAACACAGCATCAGGTTTGGAAGAAGATTCATTACAGTCTGTGATATACAGATGACACAACCTTGCTTGCTGAAAGTGAAGAGGACCTGAAGCACTTACTGATGAAGATCAAAGACAACAGCCTTGGACTTGAAGCACTTACTGATAAAGATCAAAGACAACAGCCTTCAGCAAGGATTGCATCTGAACATAAAGAAAACAAAAATCCTCACAACTGGACCGATAAGTAATGTAATGATAAACGGAGAAAATATTGAAATTGTCAAAGGTTTCGTTTTACTTGGATCCACAATCAACGCTCACGGAAGCAGCAGTCAAGAAATCAAATGACATAATGCATTGGGCAAATCTGCTGCAAAAGAACTTTTTCAAGTGTTAAAAAGCAAAGATGTCACTTTGAGGACTAAGGTACACCTGACGCAAACCATCGTATTTTCAACTGCCTCGTATGCATGCGACAATGAATACGGAAGACCCAAGAAGAATTGATGCATTCAAAATATGGTGTTGGCAAAGAATATTGAATATACCATGGACTGCCAGAAGAACGAACAAAATCTGTCTTGGAAGAAGTACAGCCAGAATGCTCCTTAGAAGCAAGGATGGCAAGACTTTGTCTCACATACTTCCGACATGTTATTACGAGGGACCAGTCCCTGAAGAA
The DNA here is from genome assembly GCA_030035585.1 of Dugong dugon. Lineage (NCBI taxonomy): Eukaryota > Metazoa > Chordata > Mammalia > Sirenia > Dugongidae > Dugong > Dugong dugon. The sequence continues at coordinate 6,397,266 of CM057464.1, read as the reverse complement.
GGACATTATAGTTGGTGAAGTAGAAGGTCAGCGATAAAGAGGAAGATCCTCAACTAGATGGATTGACACAGTGGCTGCAACAATGGCCTCAAACATAGCAATGATTGTGGGGATGGTGAAGGACCGGGCCATGTTTTATTCTGTTGTACATAGGGTCACTGTGAGTTGGAACCAATTCGATGGCACCTAACAACAACCGAGTGCATACTATACACACAGTACCTGACACATAGTAGGTGCCTAACATCGTGCTGAAAATATCAAACCCAAAAACCAAACCCATTGCTGTTGAGTTGAACTCAACTCATAGCGACCTTGTAGGACAGAGCAGAACTGTCCCATAGGGTTTCCTAGGCTAATATTCCCTTGTAGGTATGCACCACATTTTGCCATCTGTTGATGGACACTTGAGTTGGTTGCACTTTTTGGCTATTGTGAATAGTGCTGCAATGAACATTCATGTACAAGTTTTTGTATGGGCGTATGTTTTCATTTCTTTTTGGTCTAGATCTAGGAATAGTGAAGGGTTTTTAAACAGAGGAGTGAGAAAATTTAAAAGATCACTCCCAGACCTACCACTGCTCAAGGCATGGGACACCGTCACACGTATTACACCCGTCATCATCCTTACAAGGTGTGTATGAGGACAACCTGCAGCCCTAGGCGCTTATTCCTCACCAGCTGCAGCCATTCAAATGCTTATGACCCGCACGCCCAGGCCCATCCACAACCAGACTCTGGTTTCCTGCTTTGGCAAGAAACACCAAAGGATAGGAACCGAACTGAGACAGTCTTTGCCTCAGGTAGGTTCACATCCCTGAGTTCTGCTTACTGGTGACTGGACAGTGGATCTGTCTTCCAAGATTTTCCACTTCTTGGCCTGTTCATTATCTCCGAAAGGTAACTTCCCCCTTCTCCAAACACTTCTTCCTTACCTACCCTTCAATCCAGCCTGCTTCCCTTTCCCCAAAATGGGCAAAGTACAGTGGCTATCAACAACTACAGTAATGATTGCACCATGTCTACACTGACAGAATTCTCTGTAATTCTCTCAGGACCCCTGCCCTGCGGGAAAGTATTACTGCCCTCGTTTTAAAAATGGGGGAACTGAGGTTCAAAGAGTTTTCCTAAGGCTATCCAGCTGGTAAGCAGCAGAGCCAAGTATGAAATGAGAGATGCTGATATCAGTTGGGAATGCTTTCAGCTGCATGTAGTAAAAACTCTGGTATAGTGGCTTAGTCAAATGGGAATTATTTCTCTTACCTAACAATGAGCCCAAGTAAAGAACTGGTCCAGCGTGTCCATAGTGTCAAGAAAGTCCCGAGCTTCTTGTATCTTTCTGCTCTTCCATCCTTAGTAAGGGGCTTTCACCTTCATAAGCACAAAATTCCTACTCCAGAGTCTGTACCTTTTTATCAGAAAAATAATAGTTTTTCATAAGCCCCGTTCTGTAGTGTTCTCTTACATCTCATTGGGTCATTAACAATTTGTAACATTACTTCTGGAGTCCCTAGGTGATGCAAACAGTTAATGCACTCGGCTGCTAAATGAAAGGTTGGTAGTTTGAGTCTACCCAGAGGCACCTTGGAAGAAAGGCCTGGTGATCTACTTTCAAAAAATCAGCCATTAAAAACCCTATAAAGTACAGTTCTATTCTTGACGCATATGGGGTCACCATGGGTCGGGATCGATTTGATGACAACTGCTTTTGGATGGCAACTAGTTAAAGAGCCCTGGTGGTGCAGTGGTTAGACACTCAGCTGCTAACCGAAAGGTCAACAGTTCAAACCCACCAGCTACTCTGCAGGAGAACGATGTGGCAGTCTGCTTCTGTAAAGATTACAGCCTTGGAACTCTTATTGGGCAGTTCTACTCTATCTTATAGGATGGCTATGAGTCAGAATCAACTCAACGGCAGCAGGCTTAACGGTTTCTGGATTTTGGTTTAACATCATTGCTACAAACAAAATCAGCATCCGTTACCAGTAGATGCTGGGTGGAGAACCTGCAATGTTTGTGTGTTTTCTCCTCCCCACACCTCTGCTCTTCTGAACAGACCAGCCACTCGACCTGCACTACCAAAGGCTTTGCTGCCCAGCCAGCCCTCTTCCAGGACATGCTGGGCTAAACCGCAAAGCAGAGCTGCTGGAGAGCCTCTCTCAATCATCTGCATATGGGCTGAGTGCACATTTCCAGAGGGAAGGGGAAAGGCTGGTCATTTCCTTTGGTTCAGGGGCTGGTGCAAAGCCCCCACTTTGGGAGGAGTTAGAAAGCCTTGGGAATATGCCAGATCCTCCACTTTCCAGCACTCACAGCTGCTGCAGGCCTTAATGGAAAAGAATCCAATGTAATGATTTCCAGGCCTGCCACAAACCCTTTCTGCAGAAACTTCAAACTCTCCAAAGGGCTCAAGGATAAATTATGTATTAATCACTATCTCAAGACCAACGGGAAAGATCGGACACTCCTGTAATATCTGTGCAGCAGCGACATGGAAGGGGGGTGGTGCGGGGCAAGGGGAGATGTGGGTGAGACCTGGAGAAAAGGAATCTTCTAGGTGACAATAGAATACAAAGACGACTGGAAACATCCGAGTTTGCAGGGACATTAACTTCACAGTTTTTCTTGTGGTTAGTTGTGGTGGAATTGACTCCAGCTCATGGGGACCCCACGTGGGCAGGGTAGAACTGCTCCGTAGGGTTTTCAAGGCTGTGACCTTTCAGAAGCAGATCTCCAAGCTTGTCTTCCAAGGAGGCTCTGGGTGGGTTCGAACCAGAGTGCATAACCGTTTTGCCCCGCCCAGGGACTCCGCCTTCAGAGCAGACGTGTCAATTTTGTCCCCCGTTCCCTCTGGCTGAACGGGACTGCGTGACTGAGGAAACTTGATCATGTGTTATTTTTATAAACGGAAAGAGCCTTGTCAGGTTTGACCACCCCACAAAACCAGCCAGGCCAGTGCTCTGAGGCCTGGCCACCTGGAAGTTGATGAAGTGTTACGTCAATTTTCCCCACATCCTGCCCTTCTGAGAAAGGTGTGGGGGGACATTAACTCAAGGCATGTGCTCTCTGAGCCCTGAGCACCCGCCCTGCTCTCTGAAGATTAAATCTATTGGAAGCATTGCTAAAGATGAAGTCATCCTGGACTTTTTGTCAATGTCCCCCTAAATCGAGAGCCTGGGAGAGGTCCTGTGATATTGAGCAGGAAGCGCTGAATCATGGGAAGGGCACAAGCTTCAGGGGCAGGAGCCTCGGTTCTAGACCTGGATTCCAGACCTTCACGAGACTCCCAGCCATCCCCCGGCCTTCTCACCTACAAAAGGAGGGTTGGAGTTAGCCAAGATTTAAGACCACACCCTGGTGGTACAGTGGTTAAGAGCTACAGCTGCTAACTAAAAGATCTGCAGTTCAAATCCACCAGCCGCTCCTTGGAAACCCTGTGGGGGCAGTTCTACTCTGTCCTATAGGGTCGCTATGAGTTGAAATCGACTTGACAGCAATGGGTTTGGTTTGGTTTTCCAGCACTAATTCCATAACTCTAAGGACAAACTTTATTGCACTAAAATACATGGTATGTTCTCTTAGTGTGAATTTTCTCAGGAAATGTGAATTAATCAAAAATATTCATGACAACAACATTTGAGGGGTCTCCACGAGCCTGGCTCTTTGACCTGCTGACTTTTAGTCCTTATAGCAAGCCTGTCACTGGGTGTCGTTGTTTTTGCCATTGAGTTGGTTCTGGCTCGTGGCAACCCGACGAATGATGTAAGAAAATGTTGCTCGATCCTGCGTTATCCTCACAATCGTTGGGATGCTCAAGTCCGTTGTTACGGCTGTTGTGTATTTTGAGTGCCTTCCAACCTAGAAGGCTCATCGTCTGGCACTATATTGGAAAATGTTCTGTTATGATCCATAAGGTTTTCACTGGCTAATTTTCAGAAGTAGATCACCAGGTCTTTCTTCCTAGTCTCAGTCTGAAACTTGTCCACCATGGGTGACTCGGCTGGTATTTGAAATTCTGGTGGCATAGCTTCCAGCATTACAGCAACATGTAAGCCACCACAGTGTGACAAACTGACAGACGGGTGGTTGATTATGGGATAGGTAAGTATTAGTAACGGCTCCAATCTACAGATGAAGTAACTGAGGCATGGAGAGAGAAGTAATCAACCACTATGTAGGCACCGGATGTCTCAGAGGCAGCTCCAACTTAACATGTCCCCAAATGACCTTCTGATCCCCCACTCCACCCCATCCAAACCTGCTCCTCTGCTGATCTTTCCCTGCTCTATAAATGGCAACTCCATTTTTCCAAATACCCAGGCCAAAAACCATCAAGTTTCTCTTACACCCCACCTCCAATTCATCACAGATTATGTCAGGTTTACCCTCAAAATATACCCAGAATCCACTCTATCACCACCTCCACTGTCACTACCCCAGTCCCAGACTCCATTTTGTGTTGCCTGGACTACGGCAATAAGAATCCCTGGGTGGCGCCAACGGTTAAGCACTCAGCTACTAACCAAAGGGTTGGGGGTTCAAGTCCACTCAGAAGAACCTTGGAAGAAAGGCCTGGTGATCTACTTCCAAAAGGTGACATCCATGAGAACCCTAGGGAGCATAGTTCTACTCAGTATACATGGGGTCACTATAAGTCATAATCAACTCCACAGCAATTGGTTTGGGTTTTTTTTTTTTTTAACTACAGTGCTAACCTTCTTACTGGTCTACCTATTTCTAACCTTCTGTTCTCCAACACACACACACACACACACACACACACACACACACACACAATCACGGAGTACTTTCTTCATTAAAAAAAAAAAAATTTCCATCGAGTCAATTCCAACTCATAGCGACTGTATGTAGCCAGCATGATCCTTTGCAAATGTAAGTCAGATTATGTCATCCCTCTTTTCAAAACCTTCAATGACTTCCCTCCCATCTTACTCAGGATAAAGCCCAGAGTCTTTGTTGTGGTGTAGTGGTTAAGAACTTGGCTGTTAACCAAAAGGTCAGCAGTTCGAATCCACCAGCCCCTCCTTGGAAACCCTATGGGGCAGTTCTACTCTGTCGGGATCAACTCCACACCAACAGCTTTGGCTTTTTTTGGTTTATAAGGTCCTCCAAGATCTCCCCCACCCCAACCTCTCTGATCTTCTCTCCTCACGGGTCGCTCTTCTTCAACCACACTGGCCACTTCGCTTTTCCTCAGACACACCAAAAGGCTTAATCACCTATGAAACAACCCACTGTGGATTTCTGCATGATATGATGCTGTTAAAACACCAATTACCTAATTATTTGACTCTTAACGGACTCACTAGGCGCTATGTTTATGTACAGTATCCTACAATACAGGAAGAATTACATTTTCCTTCTACCTTAAAAGGAACTATAGTTTATAATGTAAATAAACAATAAAATGGTTTGTTGCCAACACATAATGAATACAAATACAAGTATCAAAACAGAATAAACAATGTTTAAATGGCTAGTTACCGAATGAAGAGTTGCATGAGTTGCACATGTGAGAGAGGGAACCTAGAGTCACTGCTACTGTATGGCAGTGGGGAAGATAAGCCAAGTTGAGCTGGGGAAGCAGTGAGTGAAGCCATCATGCCTGTGGTACATCCATCTCCAAGTTAAAGACCAAGTCAAAGGCTTAGTGGGCTGTCTTCTCTCTGGTGTTCAAGATTCTGGAAGTGGATGGATGGCTATCCATAAATGAGTCAACAGGATTAAAAAAAAAAAAAAAAAAGCACAAACACTCAAAATAGGCATCTGTTTTAGCTACATGACTGTATAATTTATTATCTACACCAGGACAATTTTGAGAGTGAAAGAGAGCACTAAAAATAAATAAAATATATAACTTTTGAAGTATGGGTTGACAAATGGGTTTTATTATAATGGTAGGTCTATAAAATTTCTAGTCAAAAATTATTTTCCCCAAAATAAAATTACTTCTAAAAAATAAAAACAGCATGTTAACGTATATTACAGCAATAATTTTTAATTCTTTATATTGATTTGTCTGAACACTTAAATATAACATAAGCAAGTTATAAATTCATAACCACCCATTTTCATCAGCTCTGGAGTTGCATCTATCTTTAATACTATGTCACTGATATTTTTCTAAGACATGTATTTTTAATATGTTTTTTCTATAAAACTCCAAGTTTCATTTTCTAGTTAATCAATTTGAAATTGTTGACACCTTCAATTTACTCTTCTCAATAAACCAAAGTATTTTTAATTAATACTCTTTCTATAGACAGTGAGGTGACTCGTAAGCTAAGAACTAATTCTGGTAAATGGAAGATATTCCTCATTCAATGTCATTGGCACATGCTAATATTTCAGTCTAAATCTTTTCACAGGTACCATTCCGAGAAACTTTCTTTGACAAATATTTTACATTACTCATCAAATAAGTTGTCTTGATTTACGGTTTTCGAATGTTTTGTCAAATTGAGATGCTGCCAATTCCCAAGCCTTCTCAATTTCAGTCCATTTTCATTTCATCCCGGTTGTTGTTTGGTGTCATTGAGTCGATTCTGACTCATATTGACCCCAAACCTTCGGTTAGCAGCCCAGCCCTTAGCTACTGCGCCACCGGGGGCTCCTTTCCATTCCAGTACAGAATATAAAACCATCCAGTCAAGAGCAAAAGCTCCACCGGAAGAGTTAGCCCACAAGTCAAACTATTCCAAAGCATAATTACATACTCTCAAGTTTAAATTATTGAATTTGTTTAGTTCCTTCTTTCAGTGTGGTAAAGGTAGGTTTCAGTGTCTTCCTGGTTGTAAGTTTTTTATCCTCACTAATTGCATTTTCCTAAAAGCCTCAAAAAGCTTCAAGCCTTTTGGCTCACCATGCCTTGAATACTTGATTAAAGATTACACCTGATTTTGAACAAAATTTAGAGGGCTTATTTTTTAAAAAAAGAAAGTAAAAATCAATATATTGTTTTATGCTTGTGTTGATTTGCTAAGTAGTCCTTGAAAAGTACAAATGTTTCTAAAATCTAAAAGCACACAGAAAAGAAAAAAGCTCCTAAAACCAGGCTGAAGCATTTTTTTAAATACTCATCATTATCTCTATCACACGTATCTTATAGTTCCGTTTCTCTGTACAGAAATAAAAATATTTATAATGTCTGTCAACTATAGTTTCTATTTGTTGGTAGACTATCACAGCTTGTTTAGGTGCAATTACGAACTACAAACACACTACATCTGATTCCAAATACATTTCTGCCCTATAGATTTCTTCATTTAGTAATAATGCTGTTTTTCCCATGATGCTGTGCTCCACCCAAATCTCTATTTGTAGGACCACCAAGAAACAGGTCATTCCACCTCCCTTGTTGCATTTTTGGAATGAGCTTATAAATTACAGTAATGTCATATGCTGTATCTTTAACAGAATGAACTTCCAGAAACTTTACTTTGAGCCCATGAATTGGATGAAAAAAAGCAAGCCACAATTTAAATGAACTGTTCATCTGTTGAAGACACTGATATAAACCGTACCATTTAATTATTCGTGAAGTCATTCTTCTAATGGTGCCAATTCATTAACAGCTATCACTTTTCCTGTGTGCAGAAGAAAAAGTGAAATCTATATTAAGGAGAAGTAATTTAGAAGAATAAGTATTGGGCCTAACCGAAAAGCCATACATCAGAGTGTGTTGTATAAACACAGCTGCACGTGTTAAATCGTCATGGCCAGACATACTTTTCTTACAACTACTAATGTTTGAAATCGATAGTGATAATTTTTCATAAGCATTTTCCTGTGGCCAGTTATATTCTGCAGCTCCCAGAGTGTATGGCCGATGTTGACGAGCATTTTGTGCAAGTTACCCATTCATCATCAACATTCTTGAGAAAAGGATATTTGGTATTTAAATTTTCATTAAAAGTGCACTCTTTTAGCTCAAGGCAGCTGAAAGGATTTCTTTGCAAAAAGAAAGACAAAAAACAAAGCAAAAAGGCTTTGTTTCACAGTAAGATATATACTTAGGTTACAGATTTATACCATAGAGTAAATGACAAACCCCTGGATAGCAACGGCAAGATCATTCAGAACATTCTGGATACACACCACAATGAGACTGCTCAGCCTCTATTTCCCACATGCCAAACCTAAAACAGAGTTTCTGGGTGGTACATGCTTGGCTGCTATCCAAAAGGTTGGAAGTTTGAGTCCACTCAGAGATGTTGCAGAAGAAGGGCCTGGTGATCAACTTCTGAAAAAATTAGCTATTGAAAACCCTATGGAGCACAGCACTACTCTGACACACATGGGGTCACCATGAGACAGGATTGACTCGATGGCAACCGGTTTTTTAAACCTAACATATATCACGTCTCCCTGACATCCTTGCTTTGCAGCCTGGAGGCTCCGTGGTCTCAGGTAGGCTGCGGCACAGGCCAGGCATAATGGGCTGGTACCCTCAGCTGCCAGCAGGCCCAGGGGCCTTAAATGCATCTTCCACCATTAACAGGCCAGAAGGAGTCCCTTGTCCCTGGCCACTTTGTCCAAGTTCACTTCGTCTTATTCCCCTACGCACAGTCCTTGAAACGCAGGTGTCCGTCATGTCGAGTCAGGAAGGAGGTGGGAAAAGAGCAGAAAGATAATTGCGACCATCTTTAAGATTTAACCAAGCGTTAGCACGAGGATTCTGTTTCCTGCACATGCGTCTCACTCACTGCAGACAAGACCATTTTGGGAGCTGGCCGTGCAAAGTCAGGTCTGCCAAGCCCATCCCGACCAGAGGGTCAATGGATGGTCCCAAACAGAATGAAATAAAAATGTAGAACAAAAGTCAAATTCCTAAAAAAAACAGCCAGGCTTACTGGACTGGTGGAGACTAAGGAACCCCAGAAACTATTGCCCTGAGATACTTTTTCAACTTGGAACTCAAACCCCTCCCAGAGGTCACCTTTCAGCCAAATGACAGATTGGTCTATAAAATACATAATATCACCAGTGAGTATTGTGTGCCTCAAAATAATCATTTAGATGAAACTAAACAGTTACCATTTACCCTAGACCAAAGATGACAAGGCTGGGGGGACAGGGAGGCTAGATTAACAGAAACAGAACAACCAAAATGGAAATAACGAAAAAGCTGATATATTGTGAAGAATGTAACCAATGTCACAAAAAAATAGGTATAGAAATTGTAAAATAAGAACCTAATTTCCTGTGCAAACTGTCACCAAAAACACAATAAAATATTTTTAAAAAGAAAAAAAGAAAATGGCATCATCCGCGGTATGTATCAGACATACTCTTCCCACGCATGTTCTCACAGGGAGAACCAGAAAAAGGGGGGTCAGCAGACCCAGAAGGTCCAAATCAGGAAGGTGGCAGAAGTAGTAATATCTGTGGTAGGACAGGAGGAGGGGAGGCAGGGAAGGTATTTTCTCTTCATGAAATGCACAGGTTCTTAGGATGTTAGAGCTGAGAGGGACTTATGCATCCTCTAGTCCTCCACAGGAGGGGAATCTGAGGCCCGTGAGAGAAAACGACTTGCTCGTGATCCCCACCAGAGCCTGGACGAGAACTTGGGTGTCCTGGTCACAGCTCAATCAATGCTTGTCCCTCTGGATCTCGCTACCTCCTCAGCCCCTGAAAGGAGCCAGAAAGTCCTTGAAACCCAGTCCTGGTTTGTATGTGGAGAAGCCATCTCTCTGACTTGGCAAGGGGCTTGTGCACTTTTTTAAACTTCTGGAGTATTCTGGAACTGACTTGTCATAAGAACAATCTCAACATCTTCTCTCAGGCACCAACTCCTCCAAGGGAAAATTCAGCTGCGTGTGATGGGTCTGGGTTGTAAGTAGGACAGGACTGCTTGTGATCCTTCAAAGCTTCTGGTGACCTCAAGCTGATCACATAAAACTACCTGGGCCTGTCCCCAAGTCCCACAGGCCCCTGGGGTCCTACTTTCCATTAATGTAATAAAACAGCTTAGTCAGACAGCCATGAATTGACAAAATGCCCTAGGCGTACATTTCCCAGGTTTCTGTCTGCATGCTGGATAATACCCTTCACTATTTCCTCAAAGCATAATTCATACCAAACAGTAAGGTGAGGAGGAGATTTTTGAAGCGTTAGGAAGAACGGAAAAGGTGGCAGCAGAGCACGGAATAGGAGACACTTAAAGTTGAAAATTGGGCATCATTCTGAAGACATCCATTGGCCATCTTCCTGCTGTTCAGAATGTCTCTCCAATCACCCTTCTCTCCAAATGGCTGGCTCTCTATCTTTCTAGTGCTCATTTCTCTCTGGGCTCCTTAAGAACACACAAACTTTGGAATTCATCTTTTAAGTTCAACTTCCGCCTCTTTTATCTCCTCTTTGTGTGATCTCGGACACATTATTTAATCTTGATGTGCCTTGCCTTCTTCATCTGAAAACCCATATGGTAACACCTACCACTGGGGTGCAAACAGTTAATGCACTCAGCTTCTAGCCTAAAGGCTGTCAGTTCAAGTCCAACCAAGGTGCCTCGGAAGAAAGATCTGGCAATCTACTTCTAAACAATCAGCCGCTGAAAACCCTATGGAGCACAGTTCTACTTTGACAAACATGGGGGCGCCAGGAGTCAGAGCTGACTCAGCGGTAACTGGTTTTTACCACATGGTAGTATCATGAGTCCAAAACAAGCCAACACCCATAAAGCACTTAAAACAGTCCCTGAAACATATGCTCACTCAGGAAAGGTTAGATCCTAGGACTGTTTCTTCAAAACTTTCTCTCCAAACTTCTCACCTCTTGCCCTCAAACAATGAACAGCAGCTAATTCCCAAAAACCCTATTTTCTTTTTCTGTCCAGCATTTTAGCACTCTCTTACCAGACCAAGTTGTAGGAGGAGTGAGTAAGAAATTTCTTCTCTTTTCATGTAAACAGGCCCATTAAGTTCTTTTCCCAGAGAGTTTCCCACCCACAAGATGAATTACGCCATGCCACCCCTGCCCCACAAATTAAAAAATTAGAAGAAGCCAAATTTATGAAAAATGCCAATTATTTCTATCCCATCTCACCGAGAGCTTGTGTATAAAAATGAACCCATTTGACTACTACCAAAAGGACTAGCACCTTCAGTTAGCCTTCTTGTTGGGGGAGCTGGGGGAGACCAAGGTACGCACAGTCTTAATTGCGCTTAGTTACTAATCTGTGGAGCCCTGGTGGCACAGCGGTTAAGAGCTATGGCTGCTAACCAAAAGGTCGGCAGTTTGAATCCACTAGTCGCTCCTTGGAAACCCTATGGGGCGGTTCTACTCTGTCCTCTAGGGTCGCTATGAGTCAGAATTGACTCGGTGGCAACGGGACTAATCTGTAGTGCACAATTTCAAAGATGTGGTGAAATCCATGTGAAATTGTGCACTACAGATTAGTAAGTAAACACAATGAAACCCATCTGTACCTTGCTTACCGTAAGCCAGTGGGTACTGTGCTTACCGGTTAATCCACCCCTGGGGGGACTTGTGGCAAGGGATGGCTTTAAGTTGACTCACACTCTCTTCTCTTGCCCTGAATGCTGTTTCTCCAGGCTGTGATGGTAGAAACCAGAAAAGCTAGTTGCCCACCTTGCAATCAGACATCTAACCTGGGGCACTGAGTTCTAACCAAGTGGGTTTCTCCTTTTCGCCTTGGTTCATTGTTGCTGTTGCTGTTAGGTGCTGTTGAGTCGATTCCAGCTCATGATGACCCCGTGCGTGCAGAGTAGAACTGCTGCATAAGATTTTCAAGGCTGTGGCTTTCAGAAACAGATCTCCAGGCCTTTCTTCTGAGGTGCCTCTGAATGAGTTCAAACCGCTAACCTTCTGGCTAGTCGTTGAGTGCTTAACCGTTTTCACCACCTCAGTTCACTACAGAAGAAGGAAGCCCAAGTGGGTGGGTTGTCATCTCTGAAAATGGTGCAAGACTCAGAAGAACGAAGAATTACAGCTTTGATTCTAGAGAGGAAATAAATCCACAGAAAAATTACTCGGACTTTAAAGACTTCTTGCTTTTCACCCCACATCCCAGAATTACAGAATGGAAAGTTGGAACACTTCAAGGACTGAGAAACCAGTCTTGGAGAGATTAGAGGCTTTGTGCAAGTGGGAAATTGATCATGGGAGGCAAGGAAAGGAAAAGATGGTGCGTGTAAACACAAGCAATGAATGACAAAATTCAAGGAGACACGTAAGACCGCAGCGGCCAGTTTGAATCAAGCATGCTATAGATTTGGGGCAGGCTGTTTTTTTTTCTTTTAAATGTCTGCCTCAAATTACATTTCAGAGAATTACGTTAATGTCCCACAACTTGTCATAACATGCTGCATCTTCAGGAAGGCTCTTTTTTATTATTAATATTTTATTGTTTTTATAGTAGGCACCATAGGAGTGAGTATGTGGGAGTGAAAATCTATCCACAAGCTCTCAGCCGTGCTGCCAGGTGGCAGCTGAAAGCACTGGTTTGAATGATTCTGTTACACGCTGGATACATATTTATGTCTGAGGTGCCCTCTTCTTCATAAATATTTTCCCTGGTGTCTCTGCGTTCTTTCCTATCCATTTAGGTATCAGTTAACCCCATAATCAGACACCACTGGGTGAACCATGGACACAGACAGCTGCTTCCCGAACAATTGCAAAAGGAGGAAAAATACATCAAACGTGTAATTCTTATCGCAATATTAACAGGCTGCTGAGAAAGGATACTGTCTCGCTTTCATCTGCTGAGATTATCAGGAAAATAAAGGCTACATTTAGGAAGAAAAAGCAAATCCTTACTACAGGATAGACAAATGAGAAATGTTCTGAGCCAAATAATGATGATGATGAGCTGATTGATGAAAATAATTGCAGCCAACACTTTGAGAGCATACAGGCCAGGCCCTGTGCTAAGTGCTTTATGTGCGTTATTTAATTCTTTCAGCCACCCTATGGGGTGAACGCCATTATCCCCATTTCACAGGGGAAGTAACTGAAGACTCAGAAAGCATTGCCAAATTCCTAAGTTAGTAAGTGGAGTCAGCACTCTGGCTTATCTGAATCTAAAGACCATGGTGTTAATTGCAAAGCTAGTTGCCAAAATGAAAGTTTTCATATGTCCAAGGAGAAGGCTGCCATTTGTCTTCCCAGAGGACGCTTATTCTGTTTGTCAAAGGATGCAATATGGTGACTGCAAATAATCCGTAGTTCCATTGCTGGCATGCCCAGTGTGGCCAGGTCTGGAACTGTTAGGGGTCATTTTCTTCTTGCTAACCCAGGTAAGCCAAGTACACCTGGTCTTTGGGATTAGAAAAGGAATGAAGGAAACGCCAAGAGATAGAAACAGGTGACTATAGTTCCTGCAAAGACAAACAATGGAAAAGGAGCCCCTAAATGTACTGGGAGGGAAATAGGAATGCCTGCAGCTAAGACTTAATTGCTAGAGAGTTAAGCAGAAGAGAAAAGAGGGAGGAAGACGGTGGCAAAAGCCAAAGAATTGGCTCAAAGCACAGGACAAAGGCAGAAAAAAAGGAGCGTCTTACTTGGGTAATTAAAATTGGAATCTCACAAGATACGAAGTTAGATACTTGGTGAATTATATATTTCTCATTTCTCTACTGGAGCTCCATAGGCTAGAGACAGCCTCCCAGGTACTAATGAAAAGGCCACAGCATGGTGCACTGCATTCACGGCAGTGTGCCAAACCTAACAGAGTAAGCAAAAACTCTGGAAAATGGCAAAGCCAATTCCTTAGATCAGTGGATTTCTCCTTAATGGTAACTGTTCTCAAACTGACCCCTCCACCGCTAGTGTCTTCATACATACACACACAGAGAGAGAGAAGGAGACAATTCTAAGAATATTTTTTAGATGGATTGCTTTGCCTTTGAAAGGAGCTTCATTATTCTTTCATCAAATCTAAGACAATACCATGGCCCTGCTAATGAACTAAGGTCTAATGACTTGACACACTCAGCAAGGCTGGTACAATTTCAAATCCTAGATCAACATGGAGGTGCAGCCTGAAACAATAGAATTCTGGTCATCCTTGGGCAGCTTTCCTTTAGTTGCACGGCTTCTAAGTGGGTGACTATTCCTCCAGAGCAGGGATGTTAGAGGCCAGCCCTGCTGAACACTTTGAAGGAGGCAAATTCACTGCTTCCTAGGGCTGCCCCCTTCCCCTTTCCCAGAATCCTCAAATCTCTGCACTTGCCTCCTTCCAAACCTCCTCCCAACGTCGAAGCCTAGTAAGATGTCTAAGCTTAGTAGGTCTACTCAGCCCCTGCTGGTGGGAGAATACAGTGGCACCATCTTTGCAGAAAGCGGTTTGACAATGTGTATCACAAATCCCAATAATGTCCTCTTTTGTGAACCATACAAGAATATAATCCATACAAATGATTTATGCACAAAAAAATGTTAATCACAGAATTGTTTAAAACGGGGAGGAAAAACCCAGTTACGAGAGAGTGGCTAATTATGGGAGAAGGCTTGTGTAAATAATGATCCACCCATTTATGCAAGGATATTTTTGTCATTGAAAATCATTACGATACCCTAAAAGGAAAAAGTAGGCTGTAAATTGCATTTAGAGTATAAACTCACCTAGACAAAATACCAGCCACTGAATGAGAAAAAAAGTTAGGTGCAGTTACCTCTAGGTGGTAGAATTATGTTTGTATATGAAATAGTAAAGAAAATAAATTTATTTCTCTTCGTTCTCCATTCCTTTACTGTCCAAGGTTTCTCCAATGAGTGTTTGCTTCTTAAGGCAAAGAAATGTAGTGGCTAAGAACAGTCTCTGGAGCCAGATCACCTAGGTTCACATCCCAGACATTTTAGAGCTGCTACTTGTGAGCTACATGACTGTGGGCAGGTTACTTAATATCCTTGCACCTCAGCTCCAATGAGGATAATAATAAAGTGTACATTTTATTGTTGTCATGAAGATTAAATGTATGCAAGGCACTCACAACAGTGGCACAGTGTGAATGCTCAGTAAATCTGGTTGTTGTTATTGTTAATTGCTGTCAAGTTGGCTCCAATTCAGGAGACCCATGTAGAACAGAACAGAACATTGCCCAGTACTGCGTCACCTTCACGATCATCGGTGGGCGGCCGTTGCGTATTTGAGTGCCTGCTGACTTAGGAGGCTTGTCTCCCAGCACTATATAGAGCAGTTTCCTGTTGTGATATGTAGGTTTTCCTTGGCTAACTTTTGGAAGTAGGTTGCCAGGACTTTCCTCCTAGTCTGTCTTAGACTAGAAGCTCCACTGACACCTGTCTAGCATGGGTGACCCTAGTGGTATTTGAAATACCAGCGGTGTAGCTTCCAACACCATAGCAACTCAAAAGCCACCGCAGTATTACAAACTGACAGATGGTGGTGGCAGTAATATTACCCATCATTACTAAACATTTATTGAGTATCTTTTGTGGCACGTACACACATACACAAACAGGAGCCCTGGTGGCGCAGCAGTTAAGAACTCGGTTGCTAACCAAAAGGTCGGCAGTTCGAATCCACCAGCTGCTTCTTGGAAACCCTATGGCGCAGCTCTACTCTGTCCTATATGGCAGCTATGTGTTGGCACTGACTTGACGGCAACGAGTCTGGTTTGGTTTATTGTGGGCCAGGCTGAATGCTGGCCCTGGGATACAAAGATGACTCGGATTGGCTCCTTAGTCTTGGGGAGGGAGAATGGACACATCAACACATTCACAATTCAAGGGGATAAATGAAGGGAGATACAAAATACTGTGGGAGCAAAGAAGGAAGAGTCCCTACCCTGCCTGGGCAAGAAGTTTCACTGTCAAGGTTAGCTCTATCTTATCAAGGCTTAGAGAGTATAAAGTGGGCTGGCCAAGGTTACTCAGCTAACATGGGACAGAGATGAGCTACAAACTCAAGTGCTCTGAGAGGAAATCTGATGTCATCACACAGATGCTACAGAAAGCACTTCCCTGCCAGAGGATGCTCATGTGTTCACCCACTGCTTCCACAACGTCTCCTGCTCTACAAGGAGTGCAGATCAAGGAGGACAAAGAAAGGGAAACTGAAGGACATCTAAAAAGGAGACTTGGAGCAGCCAATCTTATATAAGCCTAGATGATAAAGTCAGGACTTGAAATGTATACTCTGCAAAAGTCTCCATCTGACGAGTGTGTTGTCCACACCACAACGGGGCAAAGGGATTAATGTGCCAACAAGCTGGTAGATAGTTGGGGCAGGTCAAAGACAGACACTCAGAAAGAAGCAGTTTGGGCAAGCTACCATCCAGAACTCTCAGTTTTTACAGGAATTCGGGAATGAGACACAGAACTACTCATTGACCACACGTCATTGACTCTATAGTTTTTCAGGTCTGCTAACTTAATTTAGGCTTACAATCTCCTGGCTGCCTTTGAGCCTACCATCCATCCATAGACTTTCTGTTTTAGCTCAGGGGTACTGAGAAGCAGAGTAGTCTAAAGAAAACAAGAATGAACTTGGAGGTCAGTGACCCAAAATCAAGGCTAGTTCAGTGATTTATTAAGTTTATTACTTTGAGCAGGTGACTTCAACCTCTTTTCTCCTTTATAACATAGAGATCATAATGCCTACCTCTTAAGGTTGTTGGGAGATAAAATGAAATACATTATGTATTTTAAAACACTCAGCAAAATGGTTTGGCTCATAAATCATACTTGCTCTTCCAAATCTCATAAATATTACTTAGTCTTCAACTATATCATCAGCATGACAGATTAGTCATGGGTCAAGAGTTATATGTCCTTTAATGCTCAGGAGCCAGGCCAGTCTGTTGGACCATTGATGAGGTCACCAACAGAGACATTTTCCATTTGAATTGGAGTAACCATACTAACTCACATAAGTGGAAGGGTCTCTTTTTATCCAGTTCCCCTGGCTATCATCCAACTGAATGGAACTTCACCCACTCTCTTGAACATCTCGATCAACAGTCTTCGTCATCATCATAGAAAATTGAGAGCTGCTCTAGGGTTAAAGTAATTCCCTACCAAGGTCTTCACTTCCGCATAGAACTTTCGATGCTGTGAACTAAACCGTGTTGAATTGCTCTTGATCAACACATCTTTCCGCTACCAAAATAGGTCTTCATTCCACAATAGCCAAGCAGACGCTTAGCGATTTCACCAACCGCGTGGCGATTGTCGTGAGTGATGAAATATGGTTAGCAAATCATAGCTTTGGGTGTTTGATTTTAAGGGAACTTAAGGAAAACAAATGGATGGGCTTGTTTTGCATTTTTCGGCAGAATCATTTAAAAGGAGAGGGTAATGGAGACCTCAAGACGGACGGCGAAAGGAAAAGGCACGAGGAACTTTGCCGCCTCAGAACCTGTCAGCGTGGTTCATTGTTGCCTCCTGTCCTGAGCAGTTCTGCAGCGTTGCTGTCCGTGGTGAAACAGGGGCTACTTATTTCTGGCATCTTTATTATAGTACTGGATTAATTGATCTGAAATCTGGAAAAAAAAAAAGTATTTTATATCTAAACGCATAAAAAGGCACGGTGTGGAGCAACAGAAACCCTCATTCATTGCTGGTGGGAATGCAAAATGGTACAGCCATTATGCAAGAGAGTCTGGCAGTTTTCACAAAGCTCATCATAGCTTACCATTAGACCCAGCAATTGTGCTTCTAGGTATTTACCCAAATGAGTTGAAAACTTATGTCTGTGCTAAAACCTGCACACAAATGTTTGTCACAGCTCTATTCATAATTGCCCCCAAAATGGAAGCAACCAAGATGTCTTTCAACAGGTGAAATGATCAGCTATGGTCTACCTGTAGACTACAGTATTATTCAGTGATAAATAGAAAAGAGCTATCAAGCCGCAAAAGGACGTGGAGGAACCTTAATGCATATTGCTAAGTGAAAGGTGTCAGTCTGAGAAGGCTACGTACTGTGTGATCCAACTATATGATATTTTGGAAAAGGCAAAGCTGTAGAGACCCTAGACAGTACAAATGGTTAATGTACTTGGCTGCTAACCGAAAGGTTGGAGGTTCAAGTCCACCCAGAGGTACCTCGGAGGAAAGGTCTGGCAATCTACTTCTAAGAAATCAGCCATTGAGGACCCTGTGGAGCACAGTTCTACTCTGACACACATGGGGTCGCCATGATTCAGAGTCACTGGACTCGATAGCAACTGGATAAAGACAGTAAAAAGATTGCTGATTACCAGGCGTTCCGGGCGAGAGGGAAAGGATGAATAAATGGAGCACAGGAGATTTTCAGGGCAATGAAGCTATTGTGGCCTGATACCTTAATAGTGAATACGTGGCATCATGTATTTGTCAAAATCCGCAGAACTGTACAACATGAAGTGTGAGCCCTGGTGTAAACTATGGACTCTAATAATAATGTATCAATATTGGTACACGGATTGTAATAAATGTACCACAGTAATGCAAGATGTCGACAATAGGGCACACTGTAGGGTGAGGGGAGTACATACAACAAAAGAAAAATACAGCAGTTAGACCAATTAGACTGATAGTATAAGCTTGGGATTTATTTTATTATATATTACACGATTCTGTAATTCTGGCTTTTCCTTAAATTGGGTCTATTGAGATTGTCATGGTTTGAATTATGTCCCGCAAAAAAGTGTGTATAATTTGGCTGGGCCATGATTCCCAGAAGTGTGTGGCTGGCCTCCATTTTGTGATTGTAATTTTATGTTAAAGAGGATTAGGGCGGGATTGTAACACCATCTTTACCCAGGTCACATCCCTGATCCAATGTAAAGGGAGTTTCCCTGGGGTGTGGCCTGCACCACCTTTTATCTCTCAAGAGATAAAAAGGAAAGGGAAGCAAGCAGGGAGTGGGGGACCTCATACCATCAAGAAAGCAGTGCCAGGAGCAGAGCGCGTCTTTTGGACCGGGGTCCCTGCGCCGAGAAGCTCTTAGTCCGGGGGAACACCGAAGAGAAGAAGGCCAGCAGAGAGAAAAAGCCTTCCCCCGGAGCTGACGCCCTGCATTTGGACTTTTAGCCTACTTTGACTGTGTGGAAATAAACTTCTCTTGGTTAAAACCATCCACTTGTGGTGTTTCTGTTAGAGCAGCACTAGATGACTAAGACAGAGATACCAGGGCAAACTCCATAGATGAGCTTCTCAATACCCATACTCAACTGCCTTCTCCCTTGCAGCCCAAATATATTCCCAGCCTGCTTTGCAGCCAGGCGTGACCCAGCTCTAGACGAGTCCCTGGAGAGCACAGCAGAAGGCAAGGGCATAGGGTCCTTTGAGAAGATTTGGTTTTGTGATAAAGGAGACAGACGTGGTTGGTGCTGCCGCTTCCCCACGTCTTCCTGCCTTGAACGCTTGGAGCTATAACTGCCATATTGCAAACATGAGGGAAAGACTCCAGCTCATAGCACTGTGCAGCTAAACCAATACCAGCAGCTTCCTTGCTCCAGATTTCTCCCTACATGAGAAAAATAAACCCTTATTTGTTGAAGCTCCTGCGAGCTGACTTTTCTGTTCCTCGGGGCCAGATGCATACAGCGGCGTAGTGGGGCAGGTGTCTGTGAGATGTCAGTGCCTATATAGGGGAAGCAAAAGCAAAAAGCGTACACTGGCTGAAGTCAGAGGACAGGGCAAGCGGTGCCTTCAAATTGTCAAAGCATGCGTGCGTGGAAGGGATGCAGCTGAGTCCACGTAGACTCCAGCAGGCCACCAGAGGCACACAGAGCCAGGGCAGGGCACAAGCTAAGGTCAAAAATGAAATGGAAGCCTTGCCACGATAAGCCTATTTCACTGTAAACTGTTGTCTTGCATCCTTCCAAGGAGTGACATGGTTCCATCCAGCAGTAAAAGTAGGAATCATTGCTCCTAAATCAATTTAGCCTTTCTGTTTGATTTCAGTTTGGGCTCAACTATATTATGTTGAAGTTAGACATTTTCAGAACATCAGACAAAGCTATATTCAAATATAAATCTTAAATGTTCCAGATGTAAAATTGTTATTATTATTATTAACTGCCATTCCGTGGAGTTGTTGTTGTGAACATAGGCTTTAAAGTCGAAATGCCCGATTTCCAATCCTAGCTCTACCACTTACCTACCCTGTGAACTTGCACTTGGACTTCTCTGTCTTTAGTTTTGTCATCTGTAAAATGGGGAGAGGGGAGAGTACCTCCCTGGTAGAATAACTGTGATGATTAACCAAGATAATAAGTGTACAGTGTTTAAAACAGTATGTTATGCAGGGGATAAATATTAGTTAGGCATTATTATGAGCTTTTAAAAGGTAATTCTACTTTATCTTTTATATACAAGTATGCACATACTATGCACGTAGGTGTGTGTAATCATGTTTTACTTTGTCTTCTCAGATAAAACAGAATAATTTTAAAGTTTCATCATGCAGTCTTTTGAACACTGCACATGTAAACTCAGACAAACTTCTCGTGACTCAATTGCCCTTAATCTCTTCTGCCTCTGTTTTGTTTTGACTTCTGTGTCAAAGCGCATTTGGTTACAAACTCTAAAAGCCATTTATATCCTATTTTCATAAAAACTGGAAGGAATATAGGCACTTCTTTAAAAGTTAGCCTTATGGAGTATCAACTATTACTGTGTCTCCCCATGACCAGTTAGCAAATATATGTTTTGTTCTTTGCTTGTTTGTCTGGTTTTCTTTTCTTTCTTTTCTTTTTTTTTTTTTTGGTTTCTTTGGTTTGTTGTTTGTTATTTATTTTGGTTTTTGTCCTTTTATCTTTTCCTTTCTTGCAAAATTGTTGCGGTAACCTGTTTCTCGCTGTCTTCACCTGTGTCCTGAGCACCCGTACCACTTCCCTGTTCAGACACATGAATGGTTCTTTTGCACTTTTGGCCACTTGTTCTAGATAGTTTACAGTTTGCTGCTGGAATTTTAGGTCATCTAAAAATACATGTCTGCCGCCCCTCTGTCAGTTTGTCATGCTGTGGTGGCTTGCGTGTTGTTATGATGCTGGAAGTCATGCCACTGGTATTTCAAATACAGCAGGGTCACCCGTGGTGGACAGATTTCAGTGGTGCTTCTAGACTAAGACAGACTAGGAACAAAGGTCTGATGATCTACTTCCGAAAATTAGCCAATGAAAACACTATGAGGCACAGCAGAACATTGTCTGATGTAATGCTGCCAGATGAGCCCCTAGGTTGGCAGCCACCCAGAACACACAGTGGTTACAACAATGGACTAGAGCCATCAACAATCCTGAGGATGACACAGGGCCAGGCAGTGTTTCACTCTGTCATACGTGAGGTTGTCATGAATCACAGCTGATTCAAGACAACTAGCAAGAATACGTGCATTAACCAAGTGGGTCATCTATAAACTTCTCATGCTTTCTTTCCTTTGGCAAAGATGGATCTTTGTTTTCCATGCATAAGCAACTTGTTGCAAAGGGCCAGTACCCCTCCGTCTCCTCTCCCTCCGAGTGTTAATTCACCGAGCTCCTCCTCCAGTGTTTCAGGCTCAGTGACGCCAGTTCTCTGCCTACCTCCTCCCCTGCTTCCTAGCATTCAGAACCCTGAATCCTTCCACTGCACGATCACGATCTTCCAGTTGCCTTCACCCACGGCAGCTGCCTCCACGCCTCTGCCCTGGTCAGTGTCAGCTCCGTGAGACATGTGCCCTCCCTGGCTTCCTGTCTCCCACATTAAAAGTTGTGATTGTCGCGTGTCCCTTGTCAGCGACGTGATGCAGGAATCAGATATTTCCTTTTACTCTTTCATCTTTACAGCACACAAGAATTAGTGTATAATGACACAGAGGCAGAAAGTTAATGGAAATTTAATTGAAAAAACCACAATCCCAGCAGGAATTGAACCCGGTGGCCTTAACACAGGAGGTAGCTATTTCACCCACTAAGCTTGGAGTTTGGTTTAGCATGCTCAGATGTAGATAGGTATCACTTTGGTAAATAGACAATGCCATATTTACCCAATATAACCTTGGTCAACAGAATGAAGAAAGGGGTGGATTCCAATTTAAACGTCAGGGCTATCCACTTTAAGAATCCTGAACGTGGGAGTTTTTACAAAAATGAGATTTTATTTCCTGTAAATGTTTGAGTTCTTCGACCCTAATGTATAGAAACGATGAATATTTATACACATGAAACACATCTTCCTCTTAGTTGTTGCTGTTGTTATGTGTTGTTGAGTCGGTTCTGACTCATAGTGACCCCGTGTACAACAGAACGAAACACTGCCCAGTTCTGCGCCATCCTCACAGTCTTTGTTATGCTTGAGCCCATTGTTGCAGCCACTGTGTCAATTCATCTCATCGAGGGTCTTCTTCTTTTTCACTGACACTCCACTTTACCAAAAATGACATCCTTTTCCAGGGACTGATCCCTCCTGATAACATGTCCAAAGTACGTGAAACAAAGTCTTGCCATCCTTGCTTCTAAGGAGCATTCTGGCTGTCCTTCTTCCAAGACAGATTTGTTCGTTCTTTTGGCAGCCCATGGTATATTCAATATTCTTTGGCAACACTACAGTTCTAACTAATCCTCTTAATTAGAGAGGCATTTAATCAGTCATGCCCAAAGACCCTCCAGGAGCATTTTTTAGTGGTTATGGATCACATCTCAGATTTCTCTAGAGGAAATGATATTATCTGACATATTTTTGTCCCCTCCTTCTTTAAGATTTTTATCCCAAGGCCTAAGTCATATGAAGAAATGGGCAAGGTGTAGTTTGATGATTCCACAGTAATAGAACCTGGCAGGGATCTAGACCATTAGGCTATGATTGTGTGGTTTTATTTAAAAACAAGATAGAAATCAAACTTAATAGATATAACCAGAGTTACCTGGTGCTTTCACCCAAACTCCAATACTTAAGGGGAAAGTGTGAATGTTCCAGAACACAATGAGGTTGACAGCGGCATCTTCAGCCCTCCGTTGCTTTCAGCTTATTACAGCATTTTGCTATTTACCTGTGCCTAGTTAAATATCTGTCTGGATTACAACATCTAATTTTAACTAAATATACTATCAAATCACTGAAAAATAACTTAAAAGATTCAGGGAAAGAAACCACAGATTGAAAATACCACAAATAAGACAAGCCTAAACAAACAGTAAGAAAATGGCAGAGCTAAAATTTCTGTTACTCTTAAGACAAGTTCTTCAACAGTCACATTACAAGGTTAAAACAAAACAAAAGAGAAAAACACGGAAGATTTGATTTTCAATAGGCCAACCAACAAAAAATCCTCAAAGTTATATTTGAAAAACTTATTTAAATAAGCACTTACCCTTACCATCATTAAAGATGAACATGCACTGTGTCTGTTGTGACTGGAGATATTAGCTAGTGATGGTATGAAATCAGGATGATTGACAAGACATTAAAATAAAAGCATATAGTTTCTCAAAAAGTTAAACATAGAATTACCGTATGACCCAGCAATTCCACTCCTACGTATATGCCCAAAAGAATTGAAAGCAGGGTTTAAACAGATACCTGTACACCAATGTTGATTGCAGCGTTACTCGAAATTGCCAAAAGGTGGAGACAATCCAAGTGTTCATCAACAGATGAATGGATACACAAGATGCTGTATATTCATACCAGGGAGTATTATTCAACAATAAAAAGGAATGAAGTTCTGCTACATCCTACAACATGGATGAACTTTGAAGACATTATGCTAAGTGAAATAAGCCCAGACACAAAAAGGCAAATATTATGAACTTATATGAACTGTCTAGAATAAGCAGATTCATAGAGATGGAAAACAAATTAGATGTAATCAGAGGCTGGGGAAGAAAGGAATGAAGAGTTATTGCTCATTGAGTAAAGAGCTTCTGTCTGAGGTGACGAAAAACTTTTGGAAACATATAGATGTGATGGTTGTACACCACTGTGAATATATTTAATGTCACTGAACTGCACTCTTAAAAATGATTAAAACAGCAAATTTCATATGAACTATTTTACCACAATAAGTTTTTTTAAAAAAAGAAAAGCATGCATAACTTGAAAATAAAAGTCTAAAATGTTTTCAACTATGTCTAAAGACATACGATACCCAATCCAAGATTTACAAAATTTTGCTGAGCTTTATGATATATACGTAAAAGTCTCTTTTTTGTGAGATCATAATTGTGTTTGAATTGTTCATGAATAAAAATTGTGAAATCTTTTTTTCTTTACCCCTTCCATCTTAAATGTATTTTTATGTGTGTTTTATAAAATACATGTGTATCAGGACCATAGAATACACAGACATATAAATAAATATACTTATAATGAGAGAATATGCTCAAAAATTTACGAATGAGGATGTTTGGATCAAAAATGTTTATAGTCTTCATTTTTCCTGCTGACTTTTACAGGAACTTGGTACAGCATTTGCTATTCATTTCCTTTAAATCTTACCTGCTGTGAAAATGGCGTGGTGGCAGTGACTGACCTCCTATAACTTCACAAGGGAAAGGAGAATCAAGATCAATAGCCCAAGGCTGATTCTTGAGAGGCAGTGGTCAGACATGCCTCCTCTCTCCACCATCTTTACTAATTCTGACTCCAACCTTCCATTGCAACGGTCACACTGAACTCACAGACAATACTCATGATTATGGGGTTTATTAGGGAAGTAACAGATTACAATTCAGGTTCAGGAATGCTCAGGATACAGTTCTTCCTTCAAGACAACCTCTTCCCATCCATGCTTGAAAGCATACCTCTCTCTGGTCCCTTGGCCTCTGCCCTGCTCAGTCAAGTGTTACAAAGTTCTTTTAGCTCTGCCAGTAAGTGCCCAGAGGCACCCCACTCCACCAGTAAGCCTCAGCCCAAAGATGCTCAGCTGTAGCTCTGTAGGTCAGCAAACCTAGCTCCACCAAGTCCCCGGAGGCACCTTACTCCTCCAGCAAGCCTCCTCCTTAAAGGCACTCAGCTTTCTCGCTCTGTGATCCGGGAAGCCCACTGCACCATCTCCCGCCAGTCTCTTCTGCCCCCATTTCTCTGCTACCCGCAGCATAGTGCCTGGGGTCTCAAAAGCTTGCACGTGGCCATCCAAGGCACAACAATTGGTCTCTATTCACCTGGAGCAACAGAAGAAGGAGAGTTAGGAATAAGAAGAGGAAATGGACTGCGTGGCTAATTGTCTCCATGAACAACTGCCTTCTTTGCCATGAGACCAGAAGAACTGGATGGTGCCTGGCTGCCATTAGTGAATATTTTGATCAAAGATGCTATAGAAGAATCCTGATCAAAAGGGGGAAAATGCAAAACAGAATTTAAAATTTTTATGGACCCCAGACTTTCTGGAGCCATGGGGGCTGGATGAACCCCTAAAATTTTTGCCGTGAGATAACTTTTAAATGTTAAACCAAAATATCCCCTGAAGTCTTCTTAAAACCAAATAATAGTTTAACTTAACTAGTAAAGAATGTTTGTGCTCCTTGAAGATCTCTCTATGGGATCAAATAGACAACAGACACTCGAAAGATTAGATAGGAAACTTAGGGGGAAGTGAGTTTATATTAAAGGGGGAGGAACAACTTGGAAAAGGAGGGTGAGAGTGGTAGTACAACTCAAAGAATGGAATCAACGTCACTAAATTGTACACGTAGAAATTGTTGAATTGGTATATGTTCTGCTGTGTATACTCTCAACAACAACAACAACAAACATAAAATAAATTATAAAAAAAGAAAGCATTATGGAGCACTGTTCTACTCTGACACACATAGGGTTGCTATGAGTTGGACTTGACTTGATGGCAACTGGTTTTTGTTAGTTATTATTATTATTACTGTTACACACGCCCCTTTAGACAATCACCTTTCCAGCTATATTGGACAGTTCACTGTTTTCTTACCTGCCTTTAATCACTCCTCCTGAACGCTTTTCCCCACCAGCTCTACGCGGACATGTGTTACCTGTCCTTTACAGTACCTTTTTAAACACTACCTGCTCCATGTGTTGGACTGACCGCGGCTCCCAGCTGCCTGATGGAAAAGATCCTGGCTAGCAAATAGAGCCCCTGGGTGGTACAAATGTTTAATGCACTTGGCTGCTAACTGAAAGGTTGGAGGTTAGAGTCCACCCAGAAGTGCCTCTGAAGAAAGGCTTGGTTATCTGCTTCTGAAAAATCAGCCACTGAAAACCCTATGGAGCACAATTCTACTCTGACACACATGGAGTCACCATGAGTTGGAATCAACTCAACAGCAACTGGTGCTCCATAAAGACTTCCCCATGCTGCCCAGCCAGAAGCAACTTCCTTGCTCCTCAACATGTGAGTAACATTTTATGTGCAGCCCTCTTGTGGAGTTTACAGTTTTCTATCTTGTACTTAACATATATGGCATATATAGCAATCATTTTATGTATATCATACTCCTTCCTAGAAGGTGAGTTTCTAGAAAACAGGGGTTATTTCTTATTCACATGTGTCCTTCTCAAAGCTTTCATCATTGAGTCTTAGTGACAATCAGTAACATGAGTTGAATTAATTCATTAATATTCTATCTACTCAGTGCACAACGTCTGCTTGAGAGTAAAGGCCAAGCAATGAGGAAGATCATCAGGTAGTTTAGATTTCCACCTTCATGTCTTAACCCCTGTCACAGGCTAAAGTAAATAAGGTGATACAAAGTTTACCTAGACATCAATGTGAGTCTTCCCTCCGATCCCCTCCATTAACTTGGCAACCTTGGGAAAGTCATTAACTACTCTAGGCGTCAGTACTCTCATTGGTGAAAACAGGAAGTTGGGTTACATGATATCTAAGGACCCTTTCACTTATAAAATCCAGTATCTCATACTTCAGACAACGTCTTGAGCTTCAAAGACTGAGATGTGAGGGGAGGGAGCTAAAGCACCAAATCACTAACAGAGCAAGTAGGAAGGTTCTGTCAGAAACTATTACCTATGCATCAAGGTTGAGGCAAGAAAATAACGGGAAAATGTAGGTGAGGAGTGAAGGGTTGGTTAAATTTGAGGTCAGCCCTAGGGGCAAACCCATTAGGCCAAGAACAAGATCCAAGATGGTGGCTAGAGCATGGATGTGCACTAGTCAGGATTTGCAGAAAACAAACAACCCACAACAACAAACCAAAAACTTCAGGGACTTGATAGAGAAAATTTAATATGGGAATCTTGTCACAAAGGTGTTGGAAGACCTAAAAAAACAAACAAAGATGGTAAGGCAACCCAACGATTAGTGATAGCAGAAAGCCACTACAGCTTCTAGGGCTGAGGAAATAAAAGAAGGAGATGGTGTTAACAGTGCCCAGGGCTGGAGTCACCCAGCAGGAGGGAGTTGTCCAGCAAGATCTGGAACCACAGCTGAGACCCAGCTACCCCCCAAATACACTATCTTAAGTAGAAAGGGAGAGGGAGAAATACCCTAGCTTCTCCCATCCTCCTACCTTCCCATGACTCTCGTTGGCCAAACTTAGCTTGCAAACCTATTTGGCAAGAGTGTCTAAGAATATAATCTAGAGGATCAGCCCCACACAGCAGGGGAAAATGAGGAACAGATCTCAAAGCAGACAACTGATTGACCCAGATGTTCACAGTCTAGCTTGAGAGATGTTTTTTTCCAGAATGGGAATTCTCCTGGCCTGGGACCTCTTTAAAGTTCTCAGCTCCAGCTGCTGCCATCACAACTTGCTGTAAAGTATTGATGCTCTGTGGTAACTAAGAAAGTGGCTGACATAGTTTGATAAAATGTTACTTAGATGTAAAGACGCTGTCGTATAATACTCAGTTGTATTTTAAACCCAAAAAACAAAACCCATTGCCATCAAGCCGGTTCCAACTCACGGCAACCCCATGTGTTACAAAGTAGAACTGAGCTCCACAGGGTTTTCTCGGCTGTAATTTTTATTGGAAGCAGTTTTCCAGGCCTTCCACAGCGCCACTGGATGTGTTCTAACCACCAACTTCTAGGTTAGCAGCTGACCACAAACCACTTCAAAGGTTGGTGGTTCAAACCCACTGTCTTAGTTATCAAGTGCTACTATAACAGAAATACCACAAGTGGATGGCTTTAACAAACAGAAATTTACTCTCTCATAGTTTAGGAGGCTAGAAGTCTGAATACAGGGCATCAGCTCCAGAGGAAGTCTTTCTCTCTGTGTTGGCTCTGGGGAAAGGTCCTTGTCATCAATCTTCCCCTGGTCTAGGAGCTTTTCAGCACTGGGACCCCAAGTCCAAAGGACACGCTCTGCTCCTGGCTCTTCTTCCTTGGTGGTAGGAGGTCCCACTCCTCTCTGTTCACTTCTCTCTTTTATATCTCAAAAGAGATTGACTCAAAATACAACCTAATCCTGTACATTGTATCCCACCTCATTAACATAACTGCCTCTAATCCTTCCTCATTAACATCATAAAGGTTAGAATTTACAACACACAGGTAATTACACCAGCTCACAAAATGGAGGACAACCACATACTACTGGGAATCATGGCCTAGCCAAGTTGACACATATTTTTAGGGGACATAATTCAATCCATAACACCTACGCAGCAGAAGAAAGTCTGGTGATCTGTTTCCATAAAGATTACAGCCAAGAAAACCCTATGGAGCAGTTCTACTCTGTACCACGTGGGATCGCCATGAATCAGAACCGACTTGACGACAATGGGTTTTTTGTATTATAAGTTCCAGAATTCTTCCTAGGTACTTTCTGACATGTACCATGCTTGCTCATAACCAGTGGTTTCCTAGCGCATCACAGAATGGAACACTAGCTCTGTTTTCCTAAAAGGACAATGGTCTCACTGGGCTTAAGCAATGTCATATTCCCATGTAAACTTTTAACTTTAATGGCTACTAGTAGATAAACCTACTACTCACATTTTCTGCACCTCCTGGGCCATGATACCAATATGTACCACTTGTGTGACGTGCTTCATGGAACATGATCCCGATATGGCCCACTCTAAATCAAACTGATAACAATTTTATGTACAGCAAGTGTAATGTTTATTCAGCATTTCGTGTGTATTTTTGGAATGTCGAATAAGATAGTGTATGGCTCAAGTGTTAACTACGCACTTCTTGGGGCATGGAGCAATACATGGTACCGATACACCGTGCTTGCAATGTACTTCATGGAACATGGTACTGATATGGCCTGCTTGCAATTGGCACGCCATTTTTTCAAATAATAAAAAACTACCCACAGTGATTCAGCATCCCTTCCATTAGTGAAAAAACATGGCGTCACCAAAAAAATTCCAAACAAAAAAAAACTTCACTCATGAAAGGGTTAAATTAGAATGAGCAATAGACTCATATTCCAAGGTTAGGCTGATCCTGAAGACAAAAATGGCAAGTCCATCCATGTGTTTCTCTGCTAATAAGCCCTGCAGCAAACATTCCTTTTTCTTGTTCTTATGTTTCACAATGACAGTAATCAACTTACAGCTGGCATGTGTGAAGCATCCAGTTAAGGTGGCACTGTATGCCCGTTACTTAGACAGGTTCAACTGTATCCACTGAGGGGAGAAAGAGAGAGAGACAAGGAGAAGTGAGAGAGAGAGAGAGAGACTGAGCGAGAGGCACACAGGTTAGGGACGAGGAGGGAGGAAGGACAGAGTGAAAATTTTCCAGTAACGTGGGTGATTCTACCTACAATTTCTTTCAGCAAGAGAATACTCTGGAGTGAGCGTGAGAGATACGATCTACTCTTCCTAAATCAATCTTTGCTCCTGCTTATCTCCCAGAGCCTCTGCAGAGACACTAATGTTTAACTGTAGGGCACTGTTAAATTAAATGTTGTTTATGTAGTCTTCATTATATACATATTTTTGTATATACTATACATACCAAGTCTTGGAGCCCTGGTGGAGCAGTGGTTAAGAACTACGGCTGCTAACCAAAAGGTCAGCAGTTCAATCTACCAGCTGTTCCTTGGAAACCTTATGGGGCAGTTCTGCTCTGTCCTATAGGGTCACTGCAAGTTGGAATCGACTTGACAGCAACGAGTTTATACATAACCAATACTGTAAATCATGTATACTGCACAGACTGGGTAAATTAAGACTTTCTAAGGTGATTTATTTTTCTTAATATAATAGATTCTCACTTTCCATGCTAACTTTAGAACCTGACCCTCCTGTATGGAGAGATTCTAGTTCATACACGTGAGGATTGCAAACTCAACTGAGAAGTCCACAATGGTGTAGGAACAGAGGAGAAATGGAAAAGGAGTTTCACAGTCTACAGAAATAAGTGTATTAGCCTTAGCTTTTAAAAAGACAGAGAGAGGAAAAAAAAGAAATTAAGAAAACTCTGCTGATAATTAGTTTAAAAACATACCAGTTGCTGTCAAGTCAACTCTGCAACGTATGGCACCCCCACATATGCTAGAGTAGAACTGTGCTCCACAGGGTTTTCAATGGCTGGTTTTTTGGAAGTAGGTCACCAGGCCTTTCTTCTGAGGTGCCTCTGGGTAGACTCCAACCTCCAACCTTTCGGTTAGCAGCTAAGCACGTTAATAGTTTGCAGCACCTAGGGACACCGATAGTTAGTATAGCTGCAGGAAACATCCTTAGAGGCTATCCTCAGGATGTCCGGGTCTGGCTTTGAGTCCTCACGTGACTAAACCAGTCACTACCCTTCCTGTGTCTCAGCTCTCTCATAAAATGAGGGCAAAATATCTGCCTCTTGTTTATTGTCACAAAAGGCTACATGGGGATGAGACCTAGTTACTGGGTGTTGCAGATTGAATTGTGTCCCCCAAAAAGATACGTTGAAGTCCTACCCCTGCACCAGTGAATGTGACCTCGTCTGGGGAAACAGGGTTTTCCTTCTATCAGTTGGGCCAGAAGAGGTCATGCGGGAGTAGGGTGGGCCCTAGTTCTAATTCCTTCCGAGTGGTGTCTTTTTAACAGGGAGTGACCCACAGGTGGAAGACAGATACCATGTAATGAAGGAGGTAGATGCATCCATAGGCAGCAGTGGAACGCCAAGGGTTGCTGGTAGTCATCAGGAAATAAGAGAGCGGCGTTGAACAGATCCTCCCTCAGAGCCTCCAGAGAGAATCGACAAGGCTGAGACCCTGATTGGGACTCCGAGCCCCTAGAACTGTGAGAAAATAAATCTCTGTTCTGAAAAGCCACCCACTTTGTGGGACTTTCTTACGGCAGCCCAAGGAAACGAAAGCACTAGGGGATGGATTCTCCAATGCTGCAGGGTTTAACCCTCTGGAGAAGCCAAGAAGACAGACAGATTCCTAACTGGAATAGCCCATCCTGGTTCTGTTCACTTCAAATAGGCCCAAAATTCAAGGTGTTGGGGCACTTGCTAGCATGAATGTCACCGTGAAGGATAACCATCATAATGATGGTCTTACTTAGTCCAACGTGTCAGGAGAAAGTTTCTCCCAACCTTAACTCAAATCGAAAAGGCTTCATTTGATCTGCTTCAGCTTCTTAATCTCAACTGTGTCACACTCAAAGTACACAAACAAACAACCGAACGGGGGAAGTCCTGTATAAGCACGTACAGTCTGAAGAGCTGCCATTAGTAATAAGCTTTCCTGCCCTCACCCTCCCCTGAACTCTGGGTCCTCTACTGCTATTCACAGTGTCGCTCTCTCTAACACGCAAGGTTAATGCTGATAAGGAACTGAAACCGCAAAGGACCAAAAAGCAAATATTTTTGCCCAAAGCTAATATAGCAAATTACGTGCAGGATCTCAAGTCCAAGAATCTTTTAAATGGTGAAAGCCTACACAAACACATGGCATCTCATTTGCCAAGACTTGAAAACTAAATTAAATCTTGGTCAACTCCCTCCAGGGGATTTATAGAACCAGTTAAAAGACCAAGGGTCTGGTCTTGGCAGGACTGCTGGTGCACACGGTGCCACTAGTAGGTAATTTCTCTCACTGGACTTCTATTTGCCGTCTTGAAAGCCAACGTTCTGCCCCGAGTGCCTAAGGGCGAGAGTGTAGGCAGAGCTCCACGCAGGGAAGGTAACTATGGAAGTAAGAAAAAGATACCAACATCTGCAATAATAGTCATTGTTGTTGCTCTCGTCATTAGGTACTGTCTAGTTGATTTTGACTCATAGTCACTCCATGTGATAGAGTAGAACTGCCCCACAGGTTTTTCTTGGCTTTAATCTTTATGGAAGCAGATCGCCAGGTTTTTCTCCCACAGAACCGCTGGGTAGCTTCGAACCGCCAACCTTCTGGATACCAGCCAAGTGCTTAACCATTTGCGCCACCAGGACTCCTGGGGACATACTGCCCTTCCCTAAGAAACTTTCTGTAGTAGTTTCCAAGAGCTGCTATAAAAGGACCACAAACTAGGTGGCTAGTAAGAACAGAAATTTATCGTCTGACAGTTCTGGAGGCCAGAAGTCTGAAATCAGGGTGCTGGCTGTGTTGATTCCTTCTGGGAACACTGAGGAACAGTTCTATGCCTCTGTCCCAGCTTCAGACGACAGCCAGTAACCCTTGGCTTTCCTTGGCTTGGAGATGCCTCACTCCAGTCTCTGCCTCCCTCTCCACATGGCCATCTTGCTTTATGTCTCCGTGTCTAGTCTTTTATAAGGACATTGACCAGATTGGATAGGCTCACCCTACTCCAGTATGACCTCGTGTTAATGTAGCTGATAACATCTTCGAAGATCTGCAGCCACCGTGTCAATCCATCTCATTGAGGGTCTTCCTCTTTTTCCCTGACCTCCTACTTTACCAAGCACTATGTCCTTCTCAAGGGACTGGTCCCTCCTGTTAATACATCCAAAGTACAGGAGACGAAGTCTCACCATCCTTGTTTCTAAGGAGCATTCTGGCTGGACTTCTTCCAAGACGAATTTGTTCGTTCTTCTGGCATTCCATGGTATATTCAATATTCTTTGCCAATACCGTAATTCAAAGGCATCGATTCTTCTTTGGTCTTCCTTATTCATTGTCCCCCTTTCACACGCATATGAGACGATGGAAAACATCATGGCGTGGGTCAGGCGCACCTTAGTCCTTAAAGTGACATCTTTGCTTTTCAACACTTTAAAGAGGTCTTTTGCAGAAGATTTGCCCAATGCAATGCATCTTTTGACTTCTTGACTGCTGCTTCCATGGATGTTGATGGTGGACCCAAGTAAGGTAAAATCCTTGATATCTTCGATCTTTTCTCCATTTATCACGATATTGCTTACTAGTCCAGTTGTGAGAATGAGAATTTTTGTTTTCTTTATGTTGAGGTGTAATCCGTAAGGAAGGCTGTATTGTTTGATCTTCATCAGTAAGTGCTTCAAGTCCTCTTCACTTTCAGCAAGCAAGGTTGTGTCATCTGCATAACGCAGGTTGTTAATGAATCTTCCTCTGATCCCGATGCCGCGTCCTCTTCATAGTCCAGCTTATTGGATCGTTTGCTCAGCATACAGATTGAATAACTATGGTGAAATATACAACCCTGACGCACACATTTTCCGACTTTAAACCATACAGTATCCCCTTGTTCTGCTCAAATGACTGCCTCTTGGTCTATGTACAGGTTCTGGAATTCCCATTTTCACAGTGTTATCCATAATTTCTTATGATCCACATAGTCAAATGGCTTTGCATAGTCAATAAAACACAGGTAAACATCGTTCTGGTATTCTCTGCTTTCAGCTAGGATACATCTGACATCAGCAATGGTATTCCTTGTTTCACACCCTCTTCTGAATCTGGCTTGAACTTCCGGCAGTTCCCTCTTGATGTACTGCTGCAACCAATTTTGAATGATCTTCAGCAAAACTTCACTTGCATGTGGTATTAATGATATTATTTGATAATTTCTGCATTCGGTTGGATCACCTTTCTTTGGAATGGGCACAAATATTGATCTCTTCCAGTCAGTTGGCCAGGGAGCTGTCTTCTAGATTTCTTGGCATAAACGAGTGAGCACCTCCAGCGCTGCATCCATTTGTTGAAACATCTCAGATGATATTCCATCAATTCCTGGAGCCTTGTTTTTCGACAATGCCTTCAGCGCAGCTTGGACTTCTTCCTTCAATACCATCGGTTCTTGATCATTTGCTTCCTCCTGAAATGGTTGAATGTAATGTCAAACAATTCTTTTTGGTACAGTGACTCTGTGTATTCCTTCCATCTTCTTTTGATGCTTCCTGCATCATTTAATATTTTCCCCCATAGAATCCTTCACTATTGCAACTCGAAGCTTGAATATTTTCTTCAATTCTTTCAGATTGAGAAATCTCATGCGTGTTCTTCCCTTTTGGTTTTCTAACTCCTCTTCTTTGCACATTTTATTGTAGTACTTTACTTTGTCTTCTCGAGCTGCCTTTTGAAATCTTCTGCTCAGCTCTTTTAATGCATCATTTCTTCCTTTCACTTTAGCTACTCAATGTTCAAGAGCAAGTTTCAGAGTCTCTTCTGACGTTCACTTTGGTCTTTTCTTTCTTTCCTGTCTTTTTAATGATCTCTTGCTTTCTTCATGTATGATGTCCTTGATGGCATTCCACAACTCATGTGGTCTTCAGTCATTAGTGTTCAGTGTGTCAAATCTGTTCTCGAGATGGTCTCTAAATTCAGGTGGGATATACTCAAGGTCATACTTTGGCTCTCGTGGACTTGTTCTAATTTTCTTCAGTTTCAACTTGAACTTGCATACGAGCAATTGATGGTCTGTTCCGTAGTCGGCCCCTGGCCTTGTTCTGATTAATTATATTGAGGTTTTCCATTGTCTCCTTTCACAGATGTAGTCGATTTGATTCCTTGTGTATTCCATCTGGCGAGGTCCGCATGAATAATCGCCATTTATGTTATAGAAAAAAGTTTTTGCAATAATAAGCCATTGGTCTTGCAAAATTCTATCATGTGATTTCCAGGATCGTTTCTACCACCAAGGCCATATTTTCCAACTACTGTTCCTCCTTCTTTGTTTCCAACTTTCACATTCCAATCGCCAGTAATAATCAATGCATCCTGATTGCACATTTGATCAATTTCAGACTGCAGAAGTTGGTAAAAATCTTCAATTTCCTTATCTTTGTCCTTAGTGGTTGGTGCATAAATTTGAATAATAGTTGTATTAACTAGTCTTCCTTGTAGGCGTACGTATTATCCTATCACTGACAGCACTGTACTTCAGGATAGATCTTGAAATGTTCTCTTGGACAATGAATGTGGCACCATTCCTCTTCAATGTGTGATTCCTGGCATAGTAGACCATATGATTGTCTGATTCAAAATAGCCAATACCAGTCCATTTCAGCTCACTAAAGCCTAGGATATCGATGTTTATGTATTCGATTTCATTTTTGACGACTCCCAATTTTCTTAGATCCATACTTTGTACAGTTCACTTTCCAATTATTAATGGATGTTTATGGCTGTTTCTTCTCATTTTGAGTCATGCTGCTCTTCCCCAGTCATATTTTGAGCGTCTTCCAACCTGAGGGGCTCATCTTCCAACACTGTATCAGACAATGTTCCACTGCTATTCATAAGGTTTTCATTGGCTAATTTTTTCAGAAGTAGACCTCCAGGTCCTTCTTCCTATTCTGTCTTAGTCTGGAAGCTCAGCTGAAACCTATCCATCATGGGTGGCCCTGCTGGTATTTGAATACCAGTGTCATAGCTTCCAGCATGACAGCAACATGGAAGCCACCACAGTACAACAAGCTGACAGATGAGTGGGGATTCAATCCATGGCACTTCTTAATGGTATTTTGTTTGTTTGTTTGCTTGCTTATCCTGTGCTGGAGCATGGTCAGAAACTCATCCAGGATACCTTCTGCCAAATGCTCCGTTGGCTTACCTGGGTCTCTCATCTATGTGAACTGCAAAGGGCATGAAAGGGAGCTGAAACCAAGCCCTCTTTCTGCCCAGTACAGGGCTGCATCCATCTGCCTTTTCTTCATACATGGGGGCTATCTACCTTAGTGCACAGAAGGCTCATTGGCCCAGAGTGGGTGCCTTTTTCTAATTCCCTTAAAAATACCCAATAGATAGTGGCTGTAGTCCCAGCCCTAGCCCTAGCCAGGAATGGAGCAACCATCAGAGTTTGTTATTTTACAGAAAGCCAGATGAGGGAAACATTTACAAATGGAGCTCCTTAGGAGGCAGTCAGGGTCACCATGAACGCTTATGGTCAGAAGGCTGGAAGCAAGCAGAGGCGTACAGCAGAGTTGAGAGCCAGCTTTGCACCATGGTTACATTAGCAACATTCAGTCAGATTCTCCCTGTCCTGCCCCTCCACTTGCTGCTGCATCCCCAAGAAGCAGAGCCTCTGTAACTGAGGCAGCTCATTTCAAGAAAATAAGCGCAGTAGAGAAACTTGGCTATGGCAGCCTTGCAAAAGGAAGCCTTGGAGTTAATCGACTGCATCTGGCTTTGTTTTGCTCACACACTCAGTTGGACACCAGACAGCAGTGGTGGTTATTCTTTGAGCACTTGGAGGAAAATGTGTTTTTTCAAGTCAGTGTGTGCCATCAGTTCTGCATCGTTTTCATTCCTGACTTGCTTTATGCTTCAATTTCAACTAGGGATTTCTTCCTTGCTTATCAATAGGGAGATGAGTTATTGTAAATGATGGATCCACACATCCACAGAGCCTGTGGCTACAAGGGTCATCCTGAGAAACCATATTAGTAGACTCAGCCGCCCTCCAAGTGCCTAGAAGCAGCACCATGAAGGGGCCACCAAGACAAGGCCCAGTGGTCTCATCTAGATTCAAGTACAAAGGGCTGGCACTGACAGAATGTCAACATCCAGTGCATGCTGGCCAGACGCAGACAGTCGTCCCAGCCAACATTCACAACTATCAACAAACTATTTTTAAAAAATTCCCATGGACTCTGAATGTTTCTGAGCTGGGGAGGATGAGGAAGAAAAGGAAGAGACAGAGAAGGTATTCATCACTCCCCAACATAAACCATGATCAGGAAATTCACATATTAGAAATATACCTTGTCTTAATTTTTCAGTGCTGCTATAAGAGAAATGGAGCCCTGGTGGCGAAGTGGCTAAGAGGTCAGGCTGCTAACCAAATGGCTGGCAACTGGAATCCACCAGCTGCTCCTTGGAAACCCTACGGGGCAGTTCTACTCTGCCCTACAGGTCGCTATGAGTCGGAATCGACTTGAGGGCACACAACAATGTAACAGAAAAAAATACCACAAGTGGGTGGTTTAAACAAACAGAAATTTATTTTCTCACAGTTTGGGTGGCTAGAAGTCTGAATTCAAGGTGCCGGCTCCAGGGGAAGGCTTACTCTCTTTGTCGGCTCTGGAGGAAGGGCTTTGTCTCTTTTCAGCTCCTGTTCCTCAGTTCATTGGAAATCTCCACGTGGCATGGCATCTATCTATCCACTCTGTGCTTCCTTGCTTCTGTGCCGAATCTGTTCCTTTTATATCTCAGAAGTGATTGGCTTAAAACACACCCTACAGTCTCAGTAATGGAACAAAGAAGACCCTGTTCCCAAGTGGGACTGGAACCCTGGTGCCGCAGTGGTGAAGTGCTATGGCTGCTAACCAAAAGGTTAGCTGTTTGAAACCACCAGCCACTCCTTGGAAACCCTGTAGGGTAGTTCTGCTCTGTCCTATAGCGTCCCTATGAGTCAGAATTGACTCGAAGGCAACAAGTTGAGTGGGATTACATCCACAGTATAGGGGTTAGATTTACAACACATATTTTGGGGGGAGGTGATTCAATACATACCATACCCCTGACAATGCGTCATGTTTGTTATCTCTATTCTTTTCTGTAAGCTCCTCGTTTTCTATAATAAATTAGTGGTTTTTAGTAAGCAGGAAGAAGGGGAAAGTATCCCTTCTATTTATTTGATTCCCAAATTCTGATAGTATTTGGACAGTGAATTTGGAGAAGAAGAAATCTATTTGGTTCCTGAGTTTCAGAAAACAAGCACTGACATTTCAGAGAGTGACAAGTTTATCTGAGTCAATTTGGTTCCTGAATTTTGAGCGGGAAAATTTGGATGGCCAAAGGTCAAAGAGAACAGGATGTCTAGATTCACCTTTTAGTAAACAATCCTTTCCCTCCCCTCCCTCCATACAAGCACCAAAATCATTCAACTGATGGGCAATTTTTTAATATCTCCGGCAAAGCTTATACCATAGTGCTTTTATATGACAAAACTTCCCACTCATTTTGGATTCCTTCTTAAAGTAAGAATGTTGCCAGGGCCCAAAGAAATTGGAGACCACATAGATAAGTTTGCTCAGTCAAAGTCACACAATTTAAAATAATTTTAATATAATAATAATTAAGATTGTTTTATAATGTAAACCCATGTGCTCTCAACAATCCATCAATGTGCTAAGGACCTGAGATCTATAGGCAAGTATGAAGCATGATTGATGTCTTGGCCTCAACCCACAAAATCTTTTTTTTGTTTTTAATTGTGCTTTAAATGAAAGCTTATGTTCAAGTTAGTTTCTTATACAAAAATTTGTACACACACTGCTCTGTGACCCTAGTTGCTCTCCCCAAACTAACAGCACACTCCTCCTTTCCGCCTCAGATTTCCCGTGTCCATTCAACCAGCTCCTGACCCTCTCTGTTTTTCCATCTCACGTCCAGACAGGAGCCGCCCATTTAGTCTCATGTATCTACCTGAGCCCCAGAAGCACACTCTTCACAGGTATCATTTTATGTCCCACAGTCCAGTCTAATCTTTGTCTGAAGAGTTGGCCTCAGGAGTGGTTTCAGTTTTGGGCTAACAGAGAATCCGGGGGCCATGTCTTCTGGGGTCCCTCCAGTCTCAATCAAACCATTAAGTCTGGTCTTTTTACTAGAATTTGAGTTCTGCACCCCACTCAACCCACAAACTCTTCATTTGGGCCTTAAACAACTTAAATTAGAAGAAATAAAATCCTGGCCAAACCCTACGCCCTATGCCAAGGAATTAGGACTTGTCTAGGAACAAGGAACTAGAACTTCATCCTATACACAACATTAGAGGGAAAATGTCATAGTTGTCAAATAAACACAGCATTGCAAACGTGTCCCACTAGAAGCTGTAACTAGAGAATCAAAGTATTTTATATTTCAAAATGAAGGTGTGATACGGCCGTTGGAAAAATTTTTCCCTTTCTTTAATACCTTCCAAATATATTGGAATTTTTTTTTTCTGGTTGGACTCGTTTAATTTTTGCTAATATGTCCCACTGATGTGAGTTACATTTGGAAACATGACTCAGGGACCAGATGGCTCTGACCCATACTTCCAGCTCATGAAGCTCCCCACAGCTTCCCACAGCATCAACGTCGTCTCTCTCAGTGTTGCTGATGAATGCTGCCCACTTTCCTCCCAGCCAAGGGCCACATTACTCAGCACACAGTGACCCCTGGCTCAGTCACTGTGGGAGGACACTGTCACCAAGGCCTGTGTGAATCAAAAAGAGAAAGACCCCAGTTGTCCTAAGAAAGCCATTGGGCCTTGCCACATGGCCCCAACTCACAGGGGTAATTCTCTAGCCTTCCCTTATTGTGTTTAAAAATGGCATGATTAACAGCTTGGTAAAAACACTGACTTACTCCTGGTTGCTAGGGCTCACGACTCCATTTTCCCAATCACAACAACTCTAAGCAGACACATGTCCTAAATGAGTGAGAGATGAGAAAAAAAGGAGAGACACTGGGGAAAATGGACAGGGTTGAAGAGCAAATTAAACTGAAACACACAAAGTTCTCTTTGAAATTATAATTTAAAAATAGCAATAGTCCCCTTTTGCTGGAAACTAATATTTATCTTCACAACAGCCCCATAAGAAAGTTACTGTGCTCCAACGTTCATTGCACACTATTTACAGTAGTCGAAAGATGAAAGCTACTGTCTCAGTTACCTAGCGCTGCTATAACAGAAATACCACAAGTGGGTGGCTTTAACAAACAGAAGTTTATTTCCTCAGAGTTTAGGAGGCTAGAAGTCCGAATTCAGGGTGTTGGTTTTCTCTCTCCATCAGCTCTGGAGGGAGGTCCTTGACTCTTTGAGCTTCTGCTTCTGGGGGATCTTCATGTGGCTTGGCATCTCTCTTCCTCCATCTCTGCTCTGCTCCATTGTTTAATCTCTTATATCTCAACAGAGATTGATTTAAGATACACCCTTCCCTAATCCTGCCTCATTAACGTAACGAACACAACCCTTTCCTAAATGGGATTATAACCACAGGCATAGAGGTTAAGATTTACGACACATATTTTGGGGGGACACAACTTAATTCATAAAATAACTTAAATATCCCACGATAAATGAGCGGACAACAAAATGTGGTACTATCCATACAATGGAGTATTACTCTGTCATAAAGAGAAATGAAGTCCTGATAGATGCGACATGGGTGAACCTGGAAAATATTATACGGAGTGAATTAAGACTTTTGCAACAGGACAAATATATGATCCCACTTATATTAAATATCTAGAATAGGCAAGTGTATATTAAAGATCTAAGTTTATTAGTGGTTACCAGAGGTGGGAGGGAGGAAGGGAGAAAGGGCAATTCAGTGCTTAGAGAATACTGGGCTTTGGTTAAGTGTGATGGAAAAACAAGGAAATGGATGATAATGATGTTTTAACCACATACTGGACATAATTAATGTCACTCAATTATCCATCTAAAAAATGCTGAAATGGCAAATGTTTGTTACATATATCTTTACCACAGTAAAAAAAACTTATTGTTATTCCCGCTTCACAGATGAGAAAACCAAGAATGAAAGATTGGGCAACTTGCCCAAGATCTCTCAATTAGGAAATGATGAAGCTGAGTTTCCAAACTAAGTCGAATCCCTGCTGTTTCAACCTCTAAGATGTATAAAAACGCCAACCTAAGGACGTTTATTGAAATAAGTTGGAACGGAAAACAAAGGAATCAAAAGGAATTTGGAGGATGGTTTGTTCCAAGATCTTCTCAACTGGTCCTCTTATCACAGCTATGTTATTCATGTTACTGTTTATAACCTAACCTCCTTCATGCAGAGAAGTAAAAAAACAAACACTTAATGCTTTGCTGTTTTTCTGCAGTAATCTCCTTCCAGCTTTCATATTCTTCTTCCTCTCAGCTCATTGCCAGTCTACCAACTAGGTTATTCCAGGACCTCATCAGCTCCTAGATCTGGTTCCACCTGCCCACCGGTTCCTAACCCACTTGGCTCTCCTCCACTCATTCCCCAGCATCCTCCCCCAAGTCTGAGACCTTGTACTGAGCTTCATAAACGCTGCCTTCATCAGCAAATGAGCCTTCATCCTCTAGGTCCCCTCCCCTTTATCCTCTCTGCTCCACCAATTTCCAATTCCAGCCTCATAAATCACAAAACACAACCGGAGAAGCGCCCATAACCCACAGACCTGGCCCACCACAGACTTACACCATCCGACTACAGCTTGGCCTGGCAGGTGCTTAGTTAATCCTGATATTTGTCCCTCATCCACTCTCCGGCTTCTTTTCCCAGCATGACTGTAGCAGACCTTCTGATGATATCTTAAGACCCTAGTCCTGGCCGAACACCCGTTTCCTTCTTCACCAAGTAGCTGGAGACCTTCTAGAGCAAACTTTGCTTTGAGCCCTCTTTTACCCCATGCATCTCTTTCTCCTGCTGCTCCCTCCTCTTCCCTTTCCTAAGACCCATTCTCCATCACTCTTCTACAAAGCCTGCCCCTGGGTATTTGCTCCCTCCTCTCAAGTCCTGAAGCACCCCTGATTTTTATCTCTCCTTGGCTTTCCAGGTATATTGCCAAGTATTCCTTATCGTCTCTGTCCTTTGCATCTTATAATGTTTTAAATTGCACAGACAACAGTCTGACTTATCTTTTTTTAATGCACATTCCTGTCTACTCAGCCGGATTGGGTGTCCTCCAATGCTCTGTCCTTTCCCATCTGCTCCTCTCGCTTTACACCAACTCCTTCAGAGAGAGCTGATCCACTGGCATAACACCGTATATGCTACGGGGATTCATCCCACCAAGCCCCTGCTTACCTTGCCCCTGCTCATAGGGTCCTTTGCCCTTATCCTTATCAATCTAAATCCCCACTCATTTCTCAAGGCCACTTCAAACTCCAGTGGAGCCTTCCCCAGCAAACGCAAACCCAGAGTCATCTGTTCTTTCTACAGCACTGCTATCTGAACTGAACATTCTAACGTTTATATATATTCTCTCTTTTGTGTCTGTGAATGTGTGTGCCTCCTATTTCCCTAAATAGATGGGGAGCTTCCTGAGGACAGTAACAAGTCTTCTGTCGTGTATTTCCCATCATACCCAGCACAGTGC
This sequence comes from Dugong dugon, assembly GCA_030035585.1. Taxonomy (NCBI): domain Eukaryota; kingdom Metazoa; phylum Chordata; class Mammalia; order Sirenia; family Dugongidae; genus Dugong; species Dugong dugon. The sequence goes on along the minus strand of CM057464.1, from coordinate 6,355,022 downwards.
TACATATTCTGAGGGTGCTCATTAACTACTTGTCACTCGTGTGCATTGCACATTTAAAAGTTAAAACACAACTCTAACCTTTGGTTTCCAATCCAGCGCAGTAAACTAAGACTGAAGTAGATCTAGGAGCCCAGACTGAGCAAAATTTAAACCCTTAGAAGGAGGATTTTTATAAGCTTAAGAGTCTCCCTGCCTAGAGCACCAAGTTCAAGGACAGGGCAGACAGCACCCAACTCACTGTGTTGGCTTGTGTAATTATCTAAGACCAGAAATACAACACCTTGAGAGGGTTTGTCTAGATCAAGAACTCAGCCTTCATTTTCCAGAGTGAGAAGTTGCATGTAGCCAAGCAAAGATGACCTGATTAAAGCCAGTGTGTTCAGCTTCCTTTCAAATCAGCAGCCATAATTGCCACTAGCGTTTACCATGGCACCAGTTGTACCTATGTACTGGGGCCAAGGACAGTGGCCAGCTCAGCACCTTCTGAAACTCGGGTGGCTGAAATCCAAGGCAAACAAGACTGAACAGATGAATCGCTGCAGTAGAACCCAGCAGCCGACATTGTAATCCAGGGAGTTTACCCACAATCCCGTAAGGCAGGGTGTAACCTGCAAGGCTGCTGCGTGTAGGGTTGATTCCACCTTCAACCCTGTGAAGCTGCATCTCAAGTAATTGGTAATGTGAAGAAAATCTTCTCTTACCGCTTCCTGCTCTGAAAATTTTGTTAGCTTCTCTGGATTAGGGAGCTAGGCTCCATCTCAAAAGTGAGACGTGGCAATCCACACAGCTGACCTGCCCTCACAGACAAGCTGCACATAGATGACAACAAAAAGCCAATCACCAACATTCCTGGGTGCTTTCATTCTGAATTAACCTCATAGGACATGGTGACCATTTGGCTTGTTCTATAAAGTCCTCAGGGCAGTGTTCTAAAGCAGCCCCTCAAAGTCTGTCAGTTCAAAAGCCATTCAGTGTGGAAATTCAAGGTGAAGCTGAGATGCCATAGATTCAGCAGCTGTTAGATGTTGCTACAGTTTTTTTACGTCTGGCAACTGCAATTGGGAGAAAGGAGTCTCCACGCACACCCCAAGCTCACGCCAACCGTTGGTGCTGACACTGTTGATCTCTCTCTCTCACATTCCAGTGTAGGAAGCACTACAGCCATTTTCCTGTGAGGCCAGCACCCTCTTTAGGATCCCACCAGTCATTCACAGAAACTGCGAGCAAACAGAAAACCCACAGAACGCACAACAGGAAGGAGCACGTTCCAGCTCCCTTTTCCAGCTGTATAGTCTCCCTCTGGACACCCTGGTGGCGTAGTGGTTAAGAGCTACAGCCACTAACCAAAAGGTCAGCAGTTGGCATCCCCCGGGTGTTCCTTGGAAACCCTATGGGGCGGTTCTACTCTGTTCTTTAGGGTCACTATGAGTCAGAATTGACTGGACGACAAAGAGGTTTCTTTCTTTGGTTTTTTTTTTAGTCTCCCTCTATTGCCCCCTACTGGCTGAGTCCTACAAGGACTCGGCTGACAAAGGAAAAATGTGGTTATGAGGGACCCAGTCCCAGCAACATAAAATTGAGTATGGAAAGATGAGTTCGGAATTGAGAGCCTCACACTGAATAATTGGCACCCTCTGTATGAGACAATGTCTTAGTCATCTAGTGCTGCTGTAACAGACATACCACAAGTGTGTGGCTTTAACAAACAGAAATTTATTTTCTCACAGTTTAGGAGGCTAGAAGTCTGAATTCAGGGCGCTGGGTCTTGGGGAAGGCTCTCCCTCTGTCAGCTCTGGGGGAAGGTCCTTGTCTCTTTTCAGTTCTATTTCTTGGTTCCTTGGAGAGCTCATGTGGCAGGACATCTATCTTCCCCAATCTTGGCTTGCTTGCCTGGTTGTTTGCTCCATCTGCTCTTTTATATCTCAAAAGAGATTGAGTTAAGATACACTCTACACTAATATGGTCTCATTAACATAGCAAAGAAAACCCATTCCTAAATGGGATTATAACCACAGGTATAAACCCATTGCCGTTGAGTTGATTCCCCCTCATACCGACCCTATAGGACAGAGTAGAACTGCCCCATAGGGTTTCCAAGGAGTGGCTGGTGGATTCAAACAGTTGACCTTTTGGTTAGCAGTTGTAGCTCTTAACCATTGTGCCACCAGGGCTCCATAACCACAGGTATGGAGGTTAGGATTTACACACATATTTTGGGGAGACACAACTCAATCCATAACAGAGAAGAAGGCACCACTGGATTTTGAGCAGGAGAATGATATAAGCTGACTCACTCTGACAGCTGTGTTGAGAAGAGACGGTAGGAGGGCACTAGCTGTGGAAGCAGTAGGATCCTGGACATAGTTAGTCCCACTGGATTAGCTGATGCATTAGATGTGGGGTGTGAGAGAAGAAAGGAGTCAAGGGTGATTCCCACACACTGGCCTGAGTAGTTAAGTGGAGACAAATTTACTGAGAGGGGATAAGACTGCAGACCAAAATCAAAAACCAAACCCGTTGCCATCGAGTCAGTTACAATTCATAGGGACCCGATAGGACAGAGTAGAACTGCCCCATAGAGTTTCCAAGGAGTGGCTGGTGGATTCAAACTGCCAACCTTTTGGTTAGCGGCTGAGTTCTTAACCACTGCAGAAGGAGCACATTTATGAAGGGACAGGGCATTCTGGGACTGTGATTGGACAATTTAAGTGTGAGGTGCCCATTAGAAATCCATGTGAAGATGGTGGTCTGCAGCTCAGAAGAAGATCTAGGTTAGAGATATAAATCTGAGATTAATCTACCATGCTGATGGATTTTAAAGTCACCTGATTGGATGACTGGATATCAATGCAGCTTGGAGTGTGCAATGGCTAGGAATAGATTTGGAGTAAGATTAACATAGATTTGAATCCCAGTTTTACCACCACTGGACATTACCAGGCAGATGTCTTCACCACTCTAAGTCTGATTCCCTCACCTGTAAAATGGGGATGAAGTACTACTGATTACTTTGATCCTACATTAGGATTAAATGCGGTAACATAAGTAAAGCCCTGTACCAGTGTCTGACATGCATTCTTAAACACTGGAAGTTGTTGTTATTATATGTTATATTATTATTAGTCAAAAACAGCCAGAATCTAGAAAATCAGGCTCGTATGATCCATGAGCATAGAGAACTGAGTTATTCTCAAATGACAACTTATTAAGATACAGAGGAAGATACAGTTGTCCCGTACATGAAGTAGATCTATAAACAATATGGCTTTGAAACAAGCTTCCTTTTTAGTAACAGTATGGCTTCCTTTTTAGTAACAGTATGGCTTCCTCTTTATTAACAGTATGGCTTCCTCTTTATTAACAGTGTGGCTTCCTTTTTATCAACACATTTGAGTACCCAAGTGGTTTTTGAGTGGACCATCTCTCTAGAACTGTACCTGTAATAACCCTGCCCTTAGCTGTCAAGCTGGAGAATGGGGTAGTGGTTAAGCTGTTCCCCTCAATGAGAAAACAAGGACAAGGTAAGTCAAGAAGGGAGCTTGAGTACCTTCTGACGTGTATGAGGAGTAAGGTGGAAAAATACGTCATCTTACTCCTGAGTAACTGGTTAGGGAGTAAAGGAGATGCCAGACAACCAATACTAATGAACGGAAAAGAAAACACAGATCCACAAAAGGATTCTTAAGAAACATTAGCAAATCCTTTAAAAGACCAAGATAGAAACAGAATCCTTGCCTCAGGATGAACTGAGACATTCATGTGTGCCTGTCATGAGCTGGGTGAGCCACTCGTGAGCCATTCATGAGTCAGGAATGAGCCCAGCATCGTGAGGACTCCGAGCCCCCACACACCCGTCATCACTCAATGCAAGTCTGTCTGGGAACAGGGCCCCATCCTCCCATTAATTATTCACCTCTCATTAAGCATTTCCACATGAGGCAGGCATTTCTTTCCAAGAGCTCAACTGCAGGGTTATGTAAGGTTCTACTGTATTCCTGGCTCAAGAACTAAGACCAGCTGCCTGCACAGGGCGCTCCCTTCCTAGGGGGTAGGTCAATTCAGGAAACCAAACTATAGATCACAAAGCTCAGAAAATACGGCAGCGGCGTGAAAGAGGCGGGATGTCCTCTGAGGGGGGTCTCTTCAAGCTTAGTAAGCACCTGCTTATTGGACCCCCGGTCTGAAATCTGAGTGTCCTCTTCCCAGGTTGGTGTGATGGGCCTTCTGACCAAATGTCTCCCCAAGGTCACTTTGTTTGGTATCCAAAGCTATCAGCACTGCTCTTCTGCTTACAGCAGCCTTTTCCCACACAAGTTCCCAACACCTTTACAATGTGGAAAACTAGATGGTCCAAACAGCTGTTCTCAGATGCTAACAGGTATCCATCTAGAATAGTAATTCTCAACCCTGGCTGCACTTTGGAATCTCCAGGGGAGACCTGAAAAGTGCTGATGCCCAGGCTCCACCCCTAGCCAAATGAATCAGCATCTCTGGGAAGGAGGCCCAGGCATCTGTTTTGTTGTTTTGTTCTGTTCTGAAGTTTTGTAAGAGGTTTGACTGTGCAGCTGTGTTGTAGAACTTCCTATTCTTATAAATTTCCTCCGGTAGGCTAAAACCATTGTTGATCCTGAAGATTGTTTCTCTAAGAAGGCATCCTACATGATAGTTGCTAACATCGTACATGACAGTGGACAACAATCAAGAGGACATCACTGAAACATCACTCACTCCAGCCTCAACCTCAGCATAAACGAAGCTAGGTCTCATCTAATACAAAAACCACTTGCCATCGAGTCGACTCTGAGTAGAACTGTGCTCCATAGCATTTTGAATGGCTGATTTTTCAAGGAGCCTCTGGGTGGACTAGAACCCCCAACTTTTCAGTTGCACCACCCAAGGACTCCCCTGTTGAACATACCCCCCAAAAAACCCAACCACATTGTCTTCAAGTCAATGCTGACTCATAGTGACCCTATAGGACAGAGTAGAACTGCCCCATAGGGTTTCCAAGGCTGTAAATCTTTACGGAAGCAGGCTGCCACGTCTTTCTCCCACGGAGTGGCTGGTGGTTTCGAACTGCTGACCTTTTGGTTAGCAGCCAAGCTCTTAACCATTGCGCCACCAGGGCTCCTCCATCTAACTTACTTCCATTAAAATCTGAACCACTGAGTGAGCTCTAAAAGAATCTCTAATAGAGTCAAGATACTAGAAAGGGGACCAGATGTCATAAAAGACTCCAGGTAAGGGGAAAGACTCTGCTGCGGAGGCTTATAGAGCAAGGCAGGAAAACGCCTTCACTCTTTGGAGGAATCCATCAGACAGAAGGTCTTTTTGTTTGTTTTAACTTTTGTCTCATTTAGTGTTTTGAGTGGTCCATCGCCCGTTACTCACAGCAACATCTTCCTAAAAACAAAAACACTTGTTCTTGAGTTGATTCCAGCTTATGGCAACCCCATATGTATCAGAGTAGAATTACCCATTGGCTTTCCTAGGTTGTAATCTTGATGGGAACACACCTTCTGGTCTTTTCTTCCACAGAGCCTCTGGTGGGTTTGAACTGTCTACCTTTCAGTTAGAAGGCAAGCACTTAACCATTGTGCAACCAGGGCTCCTTAGCATCTTGCTAGGCATGGTCAAATGACTATTGCAAATGTAGGAAGAGATGGAGCAGCAGCAAGAAACTGGAGACAGAGCTTGTGTGAAAACAGCCTCACTTTCCTGCCAATGTTGTTGTTGTTAGGTGCTGTCTAGGTGGTTCCAACTCATAGCGACCCTATGTACAACAGAATAAAACACTGCCCGGTCCTGTGCCATCCTCACAATCATTGTCATGCTTAAGCCCCTTGTTGCAGCCACTGTGTCAATCCATCTCATTGAGGATCTTCCTCTTTTTCACCAGCCCTCTACTTTACCAAGCATGATGTCCTTCTCCAGGGACTGATCCCTCCTGATTCCATGTCCAAAGTATGTGAGACGTAGTCTCACCATCCTTGCTTCTAAGGAGCACTCTGGTTGTACTTTCCTGTCAATGGTTGGTTCAAAGTAAGCCACCAGCGGTGATCTGGCCACTGGACTTCTTTAAAAAAGGATGCTAAAATGGACTTGACAATCTTGTGCCTCTCTTTTCCTCTCCGTGCCTCTGTTTCCCTACCTGTAACACAGACACCTTGAATTTGGACATCTGAACACCACTGGGGTGAAAGTGAACTGCTAAAGTTATAATTGTCCTCAGTTTCAACATCTCAACATCCATTCACGTTTCCCAGCACTTGCTTACCATCCCCTCTCCCTCTTTTTTTTATTAGTTCCTGAAAGCTTCTATTATCAGTCACTGCATGGGGTAAATTTTCAAATCAGCAGTCAGGGTTTTTAAGCTGCATGACTCCTATTACAGCCAAAAGGAGGCTGGTGACCAGCACCAACTCAGCCTCAGAAATTCCACTCCACAGCTTGCGTGCTTGGTTTTCATATTCATTTTAAAGGCATGTATTGATGTTGGGCTTTAATAATGCCTGCACAGAGGATGGATCTATTTTCACAGAGGGTCCAAGAGATGCGAGAAATGGGAGACCCGGAGCTAGAAGAGAGAAAGGAAGGAGAAGGGGTTTGCAGAGCATTTTTCTTAGGCATCTCATCATCTATACCGGAGCCTGCTGTACAGGGAGTGACCTGTGTTGAGACTGGGTATCTGATTCTCTGTCCATCGTTCTTGTCTCCCTCTCTCCAGTCACCGCAGTGTCCCTAATGAATGTCTCGTCACCCATGGGTGACGTCATCCCTGTACGAAAGGCCCTCCGCCCACATCTTAGCACCTCTGGAGTCTTCTTGGCTCTGCTGTCTGTCTGTGTTCGACTCTGGAGGCACTCCGGTCTCCTCCCTGCACTCTGGTCTCCTCCCTGCACTCTGGTCTCCTGCCCTTTCCCTGGGCTTTCCTCTCCTCCAGCCACGTGGACTGAACATTCATTCACACCTGGATACTGCCTTTTATATGACATCTATAGGTTAAGCAGGACCTCCCTGTCCCTTGGGACGACCTGCACTCATACACTCAATTCTGGGCCTCTGAATGTCCAAAGTCTTCCCTGTAATTTCAATCAACTTGAAGAACATACTCTCCCATAACTCCCTCTGCTTCCAGTTCTCACACCTTCGTATACTGTTTCTGGGCTGCGTCATATTGACCCCTTACCCCCTCACGATATTCAGCGCCACTCCCACAACATAATTAATACACACTGTAGAGAAAGGAGGAAGAAGAACGATTTACATAATACACAAATTAAGAATTTATGATAAATATTCCCAAATTCCTCTTAGCTACCCTATGACCAGGCTCTCCTCTGGCCCTTTTCTGGCCAGCACCCAGTCTCTCTGCTTCTTCCCTCCTCTCTAGGATTTCCTCTCAAAACTCAAATCTTCCTGCCTCTACCATACAAAGCAATTCAGCTCACGCGTGCAGACACCACTGCTCAGCACAGAGAAAAGACCTGCCTTTACCATGGCCCATGGCCCACGGCCCTTCTCTGAGGAATGGGCTTACCTCAGGCAATTCCTTATTCCAAGGTCACCACCGCCTACCAGGATGCTGCCTCCTCCGCCTCAGCTGACATGGTGACCAGCACCTGAGTCCACCAAAGGCTGGCTGGTGACCTCTGATGAGACGGACCATGAAAACTCTACCTCAGAGAGAACCTCCACACTGATGGAGTCCAATCAGATCTTCTCTCTAGAAGTTTAATTGTCAAGTATCAGTCAGCAGCGGCCATTAAAGCAGCTGGTAGAGCAGAGGGTAAGTTGAGAGATATCATAAGAAGAGGCAGTCAAAAGGTGGAAATAACCCAAGTGTCATCGACAGATGAATGGATAAACAAAACGTGGTGTGTACATACGATGGAATATTCCTCAGCCATAAAGAACAATGAAGTTCTGATACATGCTACAACATGGTTGAGCCTTGAAAACATTACGCTGAGTGAAATGGAAGTAAGTCAGTCACAAAAGGACAAACACTGTATGATCCCATTTATATGAAATATCTAGAAAAGGCAAATGCATAGAGAAAAAGTAGATACTGGTTACCAGGGACTGGCGGAGGAAGCGGCAATGGGGAGTTACTGCTTAAATAGATACTGAAAGACCAGACTTAATGGTCTGACTGAGACTGGAGGGACCCTAGAAAGCATGGCCCCTGGACTCTCTGTCAACCCAGCACTAAAACCAAGTCCAAGGCCAAGTCTTCAGACAAAGATTAGACTGGACCATGGGACATAAAATGATACTCGTGAAGAGTGTGCTTCTGGGGCTCAAGTAGATACATGAGACTAAATGGGCAGCTCCTGTCCGGAGGTGAGATGAGAAGGCAGAGAGGGTCAGGAGCTGGTTGAATGGACACGGGAAATCAGGGGTGGAAAGGAGGAGCGTGCTGTCACAGTATAGGGAGAGCAGTTAGGGTCACATAACAATGTATGTATAAATTTGTGTAGGAGAGACTAACTTGAATTGTAAACTTTCACTTAAAGTACAACAATAAAATAAAATAAAAAATAGGTACTGAGTTTCTGTTTGTGGTGATGAAAAACTTTTAGAAAGAGATAGTGGTGATGGTTGTACAACATGGGGAATGTCATTAATGGCTGAAATGGCAAATGTTTTGTTATATATCAGTTTACCACAATAAATTTTTAAAAAGGAAGAAGAAGAAGCGGTAAGCAGAAGCCAGGAGATAAGAAGGCACAAGAGAGCTAAAAGAAGCAGTGGGCAGCGTGGACCGCACTGGGTGGCCCTGTCTGAGGGGGTGACACCAAAGTGACTTTCTATAAAATTGTTGTGCAGTGTTTCAGCAGAAATTTATTATTTTTTATAAACATATCCCTGTAGTTATAACAACAAAGTTTTTTTCCGTAAGCCCAGCTTACATGTATCAATACATCTACAAGGCTAAAAGTCTACGCTGCTTTACTTTTCGAACCTTCTAATGCACTCCGGTCAGAGCTGTTATTATGACCCAATGACAGTGACGCTTAGAATCACGTGTTTTGTCCGCACACACTGCAAGCACATGCTGTTGTTTTCTTTGCTGCCGGTGTTTTTATAGTCACTGATATTGTCACATTTTCTGGTGTTTTAGCCACGATATTATAGCAATTAGTATGTGGGGGTGACACCATGAGTTACCGCACTGGGGGACACCAACCCCAGTGATACCGTTGGCGGTAGGTAGCGCAGTAGAAGCAGGGAAGAAGAGAGATGCCCCACAAGACCATCAGGTGTGTTGCAATGAAAGGAGGCACCATTTCCCCTGGAGAATGTCCGCCTTTCTCCACGAGGCCTCAGTCATTCAGCTGCAGGTGGTGTGTTCTGAGCTCACTCGCCTCCTGATGTATGCGGACAATAAATCACCATGGCCTCTGATAGCACTGAGGCCTTCTCTGCTCCTTCCAACCCAGCCCTTCCAACCTGGGCCCCTGGTCCGTGCAAACTCAGCTTGCCTCTATCGGAGCTCCCACCGCCTCCCCCACTCATTTGCCATTTGGGGCAGGGCTATGTCTTATTGTTAACTGCTGAAGAGTCTGCAACACATGGAAGGATCAGACCATTGGGATCCATTGCCTGATATTCAGAAGTAGATCACCAGGCCTTTCTTCCTTGTCTGTCTTATTTCAAAGTGCTGCTGAAACCCGTTCAGCGTCATAACCACACAAAAAACTCTACTGACAACGGGGGCATCGGCTGGGAATCAAACCCAGGCCTCCCTCTTGGAAGGTGAGACTTCTACCACAGAGCCACCGCTGCCCTTGGGCTATGTCTTACTTAGGTTCATATACTCGCGTTCACTGCTGCTGGCATTTAGTCAGCAAAATGTAACTCCCTTCCAGCCAGGCCTCTTCTCACTGCATTATCCCTGTTAAAACCAAAACCAAACCCATCGCCGTCCAGTCGATTCCAGCTCATACTGACCCTATAGGACAGGGTAGAACTGCCCCACACGCTTTCCAAGGCTGTAAATCTCTACAGAACCAGACTACCCCATCTTTCTCCCGTGGCGCGGCTGGTGAGTTCAAACCACCGACCTTTTGGTTAGCAGCCAAGCATTTAACCACTGCACCACCAAAAAAAGAACAAAAACAAAAACCATACACATTGCTGTCAAGTCGATTCCAACTCATAGCAACCGTATAGGACAGAGTAGAATTGCCCCATAGGGTTTCCAAGGAGTGGCTGGTGGATTCAAACTGTCGACCTTTTGGTTAACAGCTGAGCTCTTAACCACTGTGCCACCAGGCTCCCTGCCCACCAGGGATCCTATTATGCCTATTACTTGAGCATAATCTCCTATCATTCCTCATATGTCATTAGGCAAAGACAGATACTGTATAAGATCTCTATGCCCAAATACAAGATCTTCACCTTACCTCCTCCAAAATGACAAAATAAACTACAAAGGACAGCTTAAGCTCAAAGACCAGCCTGGGCCCATGACTGAACAAGACCTGCAGTAGAAACAAAAGCACTGTGGTTCCTTCCCCCACACTACACGGGCAGCCACCCACCTTTGTGACAGGAAATTGGAAAGTTGGGGGCCTGGCAAGTTCTCCTGTATTTGGATAAGAGTAGATGATTGTATTTGAAAGTACCAAGTTTGGGGAAGGGTCTTCTAGCTACATCACAGCCATTCTCCACCAAAAAGTCCACAGGAAGTTGGTTCTGTCAGGCTCAGAGAAGGAGAAAATGGATCAATAAATGCTACGGAGCCAGGCAAAGAAGCCCAGCAGCTGGCAAGTGTGACCTTTCCATTCAGTGTGGCTGAGGCCAAAGGAATAAATGCCAGCCTTTGCCTTCTGTCAGGAATGGCTACACCTATCAAAAGAACAGAATTCAGCTAGTTTTTCTGCAGGAGGCCCTTCTCTGCTTTCTCGTGAAAAGCTTTGACTCCATCGACAACCAGTGTCTGAATATAGCCTGTGTTGGTTCATTTCATTCGGCATTTACTTGTATAATAATCATCTCAGTTGAGTCTGAACTTCAGAAACTCCTATTGTTGGTGTTGTTAGCTGCCACTGAGTTGACTCTGAGTCATGGCAACCCCATGTGTGTCAGAGAAGTGTGCTCCATAGTATATTCGATAGCTGATTTTTCAGAACTAGATCCCCAGATCTTTCTTCTGAGGTAACTCTGAGTGGACTCAAACCTCTAACCTTTCAGGTAGCGGCTGAGCATGATAAATGTTTGCACCAATAGGGAGTCTATTAAAGTACATACACCCCTTTATTCCACTGCCACCCTCTTTCCCTACCCATCATTAACAAGAGGTCCAGCAGGACACTGTCTAAATGGAAACCAGTTGTGTTCTCCCAAAGGCATGAGTGGAGGCAGGCCTTCTCACGGCAGCCCTTCACATTTTTTCTGACCCAGCACACAACCCAGATGATAGTCACACACCTATATGGCCCCATAGGCGTGCGGAGTGGACCAGATGTACACCCACCCCCTCCTCTCACACTTAAGAAAGTACATCAGAATGCTAGAGCCTAAGAACAGCATTTCATGGGGCCTAACTCTAGAACACAAACCCTGGTGGCATAACGGTTAAGAGCTAAGGTTGCTAACCAAAAGGTCAACAGTTCAAATCCACCAGGCACTCCTTGGAATCTATGGGGCAGTTCTACTCTGTCCTATAGGGTTGCTATGAGTTGGAATTGACTTGATGACAACAGGTTTGGTTTTGGTTTTTTAACTCTAGAACACATTGTAATGTATCAAAAAAATAAATTATTCAAAACTTTAATGCTTCAGCAATCATTAGTAACAAAATACATTCTCCACTTCCAGTGTTGACCGTGGTTGAGAACACCGATTTCTCCGCCACGCCCTGGGATGCGTGCCACTTGACTTGTTGACGTCTGATGACTGAACAGAAAGAATAATGGTAGTGTTAACTGAGTCACAGAAGAGACAGGCAGTGAGGGGGAATCAAGCCCTCGCTTTCTTTCTAAGAATTAGGTCACCAAACTGCCACAACCCCCAGTGACAATAGCAAGTGCGTGGTAACCCAACCAAGGCTCTATCAGCTTCTAAAGGAAAAAAAAAAAAAAAAAAATCAGATGCAACACGAAAAGTTTATCATCATTACAGATGATTTTATTTTTATTCTTTGTGGCTTTCTATACTTTCTAATCACCTAAAAAATGAACATTTATTACTTTTCTCATGAGATATTCTTTAAAATGTTGTGTAAAAAAATATTCTCAGCACCGTGAGTGGGAAGTCATGTGATTTGAGGGGATTCTAGAGGGCACTGGGTCCCCACAGATTTACGCAAGATTTATGCTACGTCAATGGGGCGAGGGGACATTCTAAAAAGACATGGAGATGGGGAAATGGTCACTTTTTCGCTGAAGTATTTCTTTATTTCTTGACCACCTACCTCCCAGTGTAATAGATATTGTAACGAAACTCCTATCCTATCACAAACAATCTAAAAACCCCTCTCCCAAGCGCCTATAATCTGAGATCTGACCGCTAGGATCTGGTATTTCTAATACCGGCCCTTACAAGTCACCTATCAGCTAAGTCCCTATAAGTGAAAGACACTGCCCTCTAGAAAAATCACATCCCAGAACTAGAAATGAAAACTTATCAAAGGTACATATGCCACCATCCAACACCAAAACCCGTTTGGCCACTAAGAAAATAAGAGTCTTTCCACTTCTAGGTTCGGATAATTTCCTTCCATTTGTCTGGCAGCAGCTAAATCAAGATCAGGAAGTTAAAATGATGAAAATCCAGAGCGCCACTGGGTGGGTTCTCCATATACTTCACATATTTCTAGCTCTGGAATCTGTGAGCTTTGAGTTGTGTGGTGGCCAGGATAAAGGGGTAGGGTACCAGAAAATGGGGAAGGGGGCACAGTTACATGAAGGAAGGTAGTCCCTGTGGGAAGAAGAACAAAAGTCAAGAGAAAGAAAAAAAGAAAGAGGAGAAGGAAAGAAATAAAAACGAAGCTGAAGAGGTCTAGTATGTCCCGTCACCGCCAACGTTAGGAAGACGATCGTGGTCTGTTCTTTAAACTCATCAGGAGGTGGGACAATAATTCGCCAAGGTCAGAGGGCCAGAGGAGACCCACTCGGTGACACAGACCTCGCAATGGAAACCTACCAAGGCAACTTATGCAGAGTTTGCAGACATTTGTACAGCACAGCTGAAAAAAGCCTCCACAACCTTTCCCAGTCTTAGCCCTGTCGAATGACATATGCCTCTTTCATGTAGTGATCAAAGAGTCTAGGAGGCAGTAACATAAGCAAAAACTTCAGTGACATTGATTTTGCATGCCCGTGGAGTTGCTTCTGAAAAGGGACTCCCACGACTGAAAACCGCCATTGCACAGCTCACCTAGCAGCCACTCAGAGGCCAGTGGGAGCAAATTCACCCAGCTCTTCTGACAACGTCCCGTTGATGCTTCAATTACCTGATAACGGCAGCGGTGGTTTCCTAACGGAGCACGAAAACTACAGACAAACGCAACCTTTCTCCTCTTCCGCGTCCACTAATCTTCCACCTTCTTCTGCTTTCATGGCTAAGTCTCCCCACTTGAGTTATTAGCAACACATAAATGGAATCCAAAAAGGACTCACAGACCTGAATTCAAATCCTGACTCCACTCTTTACTGGCAACGTGACTTTGGGCACGTTGCCTAGACTCTACGAACTTTGGTGCTCTCATCGGTAAAATAACGTTGCTGTAAGAATGAAATATATAGAATCTGTCAGGAGCACATAGGTTCTATAACGATTGTTAAAACGCCAATAATAAGAAGTAAAGAAGGATTCAGCTTACTCCAAGACTTACCATGAAAAGTACATTTCTTCTCACCTAAAACATTCACTACCTTTCCCACGTTTATAAGTAGCCAACCTATCTTTAATTTGAGGTGAAAATCATTTGCTGCAATTATACTGCAAGTTTCTCAAGGGAGAGTTGGTATTTAATCTGATTAACACTATTGTTCCAACATAAACAAAAAATATTTCCCAATTTTGTATATCCAAGAAATGATTACAGGTGATTAACATGACAATAATCTTAATAATAAAGGAAAATATACGGCCCAGGCCCCAAATTTACTTAGAAAGTTTTTTTGTTTGTCTTTTTTCTGAGTCTAAAGATGGCCTCAGAGAATACTGCAGTATCTATGGATCCCACGCTATGTTTCAGAGATCTCTACTAAAGCAATTTTCCAGTTGCCGTTGAGTCCTCTGATTCCTGGGAACCCCATGCGTGTCAAGGTAGAATTGTGTTCCATAGGGTGTTCAATGGCTATGACCTTTCAGAAGTTGCTCACCAGGCCTTTCTTCTGAGGCACCTCTGGGTGGACTCAAACTCCCAACTTGTCGGTTAGCAGCTAGGCACGTTAACTGTTTACATCACCAGGGACTCCTACTAAAGCAACTAGAGTCCCTTAGTGTATGGTTTGTTTGTCCCTCACTAGAATGTCAGCTCCTGTGGGTTAGATCTACATCTTAGTTATCTTTGTATATCCAGTGCCTGGTACATGGTAAGTCAGAATGGATAGACAAATGGCCAGTCCACCTGCCCTGGTAGATAAAGTAAGATATAATCTTTAAGAAAAAGTTATGAGTTTATACTAACTTGTACACATTAAGATTAGACTCCTTTATGACCAACAAAATCCTAACAAAAATAGCTTAATGGAAATAGATGTTTCTTTGTCTCTCACACAGAAGTCTAGAGGTAGCCTGTCCACAGCTCCACAGTGTCAGGGACTCACGGGCCTTGCATCTTATTGCTCTATACCCATTGCCGTTGAGTCGATTCTGATTCATAGTGACCCTATAGGACAGAGTAGAACTGCCCCAGAGAGTTTCCAAGGAGCGCCTGATGGATTTGAACTGCCAACCTTTTGGTTAGCAGCCATAACGCTTAACCAGGGTTGCTGATTGCTCTGTAGTCTGTGGCTTTTAGTTTTGAATTCACATCTTGGTCCAAGATGGCTCTGAACCTTCAGTCATTACAACTACAACCTAAGGAGAGGAAGGTGGGAGAAAGATCATGCATGAGTATTGCCTTCCGTAATAAAGACTATATTTCCCAGTCTACCTTGCAGCTAGGTGATTGTATAACTAGGTTCTGACAATGAGATATAAGCAGAAATACTGTGTGGAGCTTCTAGGAAGTTCTTCTTCTTTAAATGGAGAACAGATACAATGGCTGGAGCTCTAGCAGCTCTCTTGGACCATGAAAACAAAGGCTACACCCTAAGAATCACAGACTAATGAACTGGAAGGAATCTGAGTATCTGAAAACCTCATGGATGCACCACACCAGCCCTGGACTGCCAAGTCTTGACTTGTTTTATGAAAGCAAGGAATTTTTATCTTTCTTATACTACTGTTACAAGACATTTCTATCTCCTAAAAAGCTGAATCTAATCCTAACAATAAAGTACTGAAGTGTTTTTTTCTTCCCTCTTCCTATCTACTGATCGCTAGCAGCATTTCATTCCACACCAAGTGACTGAATCTTGAATCTTCTGTCCTTACCTCAGCCCTTCTCTCAGGGAGTAGCGAATAAAGGACACTCAGCTCATAAATTTTGTTTTTGCAAACTATGAACACTTTATAACAAAAGGAAATAAAACACGAAGCATCAACAAGTCCCTGTATAGCTATTGCAAGACCAAAAAAAATTAAAAGAATTCACATCGAAAATCACAGAAGCACTTCTATTGCTACTTAACATCTATGGCCAGGTTATAGGCATGTTCTGGATAAGGAAGAGACCATCTCTTTAGGTAAATGGTTCTTAATTAACCTGATGTGCTTAAAAAAAAAAAAAGGTATTGCTCCGTATCAAAGGGGCAGGTCAAGACCTCTGTGCCATTTAACATAAATAAAAATCTGCAACTCAGTCAAGAGGACTGCTTTATTTTATTTCCTATAAATCCCTAGAAGTTCAAGGCACATACATGACCAAAACAACTTTATAAATAAACTGATGTCAACACATCCATGAATACCAAAAATATTTTCCAGGCTAACGGTTGTCTTTCCTGGAATTCTATTGGAGTCATGCCCACTCTAATAACCAATTCTTATTTTATTTATATTTAAATGTGTTCAATGTGCCCCCAAATATAAGAGAAAGTGGTTTATAAATTGCATCATGGAGTGATCAGGTTTTATGAAGGTGGTAATCCCTGGGTGGTACAAACGGTTAAACCCTCAACTGCTAATTGAAAGGTTGGCGGTTCCCAGAAGCGCCACGCAATATTTTTGTTTATATTTCATTGTCAGAACCTAGTTATATGACCACCCAGAGGCACAATGGAAGAAAAGCCTGGTGATCTGCTTCCAAAAAGTCACAGCCTTGAAAACCCTAGGAAGCAGTTCTACTCTGCTCACCTGGGTCACCATGAGTCAGAATCGACTAGGGGGCAACTGGTGGTCTTTTATGAAGGTGGTAGGTTAGTAGGTTCTTTGAAACTTTCTGCAAGGCTGGGTGGGAATCTGACGTCCAAGGATCACTGCAGATCCTGTGGTAGAGGGGAAAGACTAGTGGATCTAGAGTTGAGTTCAAAGACTTGGATTCTTGCCTCAACCTCATTTCCAACATGCAGTATGAATTTGGACAAGTATCTTAATCTATGCAACCTCTCTTCTCTGTCAAATGAGAACAATGTCAACTTTAAATAATTTTTGTGAGGTTTGACAATATGTGAAAGCAGTTTGTAACAGCAAAGGTTGCATAAATATGTTTGTATACGTATGTTTGTATTAGAGGTATTTGAGTTGTAAGTAATAGAAACTCATCTGGGCTACCTCAAGCATATTTATGTGAATGTATGAGTGTTCTATGTATACAGAAATTTCTGGAAGAAAATAAACTAAACTGTTAAATAATGGTCACCCTTTGGGGCAGGGCATTTATATTGTTCCTTTATATACTTTTGTTGGGAGCCACCTATTTCTTTTGAAATTAAGGAAAAAATATGTAATTTCATGAGATTTTCTCCATAACAAAATGGAAGAAGGCCAAAGCTAAGCCATCTGAAGAAAGCAGGGTATTCTGTTAGCAATAATAATATGTTTCCCAAATCTCCAATCCTGAAAGTCCTCCTGGGACCCATAGCCAAAGAAAAACCAAACCCACTGCCGTCAAGTCGATTCCGGCTCACAGCAACCCTTCGGAACAGGGTAGAGCTGCCCCATAGGGTTTCCAAGGCTGTAATCTTTACGCAAGCAGACTGTCATAGCTTTCACCTGTGGAGTGGCTGGTGGGTTCCAACCACTGACCTTTTGGTTAGTGGCTGAGTGCTTTAACCACTGTGCCACCAGGACTCCTCCGTGGGACCCACATACCTACTTCAAATGGGTGTTAGTTCTAGGTTGTCCTTAGCAGCAAAACATCAAGATTTAGAAAACAAAAATGCTTCAAGCGCCTTGAAGAAGCTCCTGAATACCAACAATGGGAGTTCTTCCGGGCACTAGGGGCTGGCACTAACCCATACCACTGCCTTTTTATTCACGTGGCACCCCTACCCTCAGGACTGTGGAAGTGTGGCTTCCACAACTGCTTTATCAGTTGGCACTTCCTCCCTCTTCTTTTTACGTGAGGTCATCTATCTAAAAGTCTTCCCCATCTGTTCTGTAAGTATTCCAACACTTGCACCTAAAGCCCAAATAAGATTTGGAGGTGACACACTGAACAGGTGACAGGCCTCTGTGTTCCTAGTAGTCTGGAATTGCCATGCTCTCCACTCCCCTACAAATTAACATGAAAATCATTTCTCTCTAGGCAAAATGAATTGTTTCCGTTCCATTCACCGGAGTCCCCAAGTATCTGCCATGGGTTGCCTGGTCTCCTCCCCATCCTGCTGCATTTCTCTAAGTTCCCTAGGAACGGGTTAGTGTTGTGGACAGGCACACAGACTCCAGACCACCATCCCAACAGTCACCACCACCTCCATCCATACATCAGGCTCCCTGTAATGCCACCCAGGATGCTGGTCGGGAGGAAATGGTCCAGGTAAAAAGCTGCTAGAATCTTCTGTGTCCTACCCTGGAGCCAAGAGCACCACATGGTGAGCCCACGTGGGTCTCGTCTACTTCAATCTCAGAATGCCAACTCAGGTCCCACTCAAGTCCTGCCATGAGCAAACACCTTCCAGCTAATAGGAACCTTTCCATCTCTGAACTCATATAGCCACATAACTAAGAACTAAATCTCAGTCCTAAATCAAGTTACAGAAGAACAGTTGTAGATGTAACGGGACGCCTACAGAGGCAGAACGTTAGAAATTGCTACCCTCAGTAATGTTCTGTTTCTCGGTCTGGGTGGAGGCTACGTGAGCGTGTTTACATTGTGGTAATTCACTGAGCTTAGGATTTGTCTCTTTTTCTGTATGTATGTTAGACTTCAATTTTTTTTCAAGTTGTTGTTTTAAACATAGGCCTACTTTGTTATTTGTTGCTTCTTTCATATGAGCTTTGGCCTCCAACAAGATGGTAAGTTCTCAAAGGTCACATGGAGCCTAGCAGAATGCTAGAGCTTAATATCTGTCTACTGACTTCATTGAACTTTAGAGATCCAAGAGATGGAAGAGGGAGAAGGGCAGAGCATAAGGCAGTGGGACGGTCTTTCACTGTCTGCCAGCATCAGGGAAACAAAAGCTTCCTGACCCCAAAGTTGCAGGTCAATGATGCAGCCGTGGAAATCAGCACAGGCTCATGGACAGAGGAAAGGTGGCGGTGCTGGCAGGCAAATACCAATTTGGGTTTAAAAAATAATAATATATGCACTGGTGCGCACATGCATACATGTACACACTCTCACACACACACACAGACCAAAAGCACCATGTCAATAAAGCCCAACTCCAGCCTCCCCTCAAGAAGAATACACGTGATAGGGTGGAAGAGAGTTCCTGTTTTGAGAAGAGCCTTAAACCAGAATGGATTTATTGGTGGCATGTTCTTTGGAATCCTGGTTGTCAAGGAAAGCCAGAGTTAGAACCAGAGCTCCATGATTTTGAAAACGCTAATGATGACCAAGTTCTCCACAAGGCATTGACGGTACAGTGGTAGAATTCTCGCCTTCCATGCCGGAGACCCAGGTTCGATTCCTGGCCAATGCACCTCCTGTGCAGCCACCGCCCGTCTGTCAGTGAAGGCTTGCGTGTTGCTATGATGCTGAACAGGTTCCAGATTAAGACAGGCTAAGACAAACTAGGAAGAAAGGCCTGGTGATCTACTCCTGAAAATCAGCCAGTGAAAATCCTATGGATCATTAGGATGGTGTAGGACTGGGCAGTGTTTCTTTCCCTTGTGCATGGGGTACCATGAGTTGGGGGAGGACTTCATGACAGCTAACAACAACCAGAAACACAAGGACTGGCTCCCAAGTGGGAGAGTTAGAAGCAAAGCACTCCCGAAGGGGTGAGATGGAGTCCCTGACCCCATGGGTAGGAGGGATCAGTTTGAGCCTCCATCTGGAGGAAAAAACCAAACCCGTTGCTGTCCAGTCGATTCTGACTCATAGCGACCCTATAGGACAGAGCAGAGCTGCCCCATAGGGTTTCCAAGGAGGCTGGTGGATTTGAACTGCCAGCCTTTTTGGTTAGCAGCCAGCCGTAGCACAACCTAGCTGTTAACCACTTTGCCACCAGGGTTCCTCCAGCTGGAGAGGACCCTTACAATCTGGGGAAGCAAGCCTTAATACAATCTGGAGCCCTAGGGGGTGGGTCTGTTTTCATTTCAGCTGCTCCTTGTGTGCCAGAGAAGAGAGTCGTGTCTGGCACGCCTGGGCTAGCAGGATCAGAAGTGGGCCTGACACCAGGAGGAACGGAAGCCTCCCCCAACCTCTACTGCGTCACCCTGTGCATGGGCGGACGGGCCGGAGGCGGGATGACAGGGCTGCAGGAGGAGGACTTGGTGCACGCTCAACCAGGAAGATGACTAAGGCATGACACGCGGGGCTCGTGAGATAAGCAGGCCTAGAGGGAAACGGGGGCTCCTGTCACAGAGTAGGGAAATCCGTAAAAATCTGTATTCACTGTGCAGGCCAGTTTAAGACGGAGGCAAACCAAGATGCCCCTAGTTCTCATTGTCTGTCTCTTTCCGGTTTGTGCTCGTTTGACAAATCAAACAGAATCCCCCAGGAAAAGCCTGGGGTGGAGGGCCTCCTTCTCCACGCAGATTTACAGCATTCGGCATGCAGCTTGCGTCTGTCAGGCCAAAATGGCGAGGGTGGGTTAACAGAGGAGAATTACCGCTTCCTATAATAAGGAACGTTAAATAGACAAGCTCTCCCACCCTGAGGAGAAGGAAGCACAGGTCAGCGCTCCTGGCTTTGAACGTGAATGGCCCTTTCCCTCCGTCCCCTGTGACATGTGGCCTCGCAACAGTAGCAGACAGATGCCACACAAAGACAGACATACCTGATTAACCATGAATACAACAGCTGTCGGTTCCCCACCGCTGCCACTGCCCACACCCTGGCTGTTTCTGCCTGGTTTTTTTCCCTTTCTTTCAGTAAGCACGAGGAAATTAAACCTACCATTAAAACCCGAGACCATGGGAGGGTGTCAGCTAGCCAGGCCTTTGTTTGTCTCCTCACAGACATGTAATGGGTACCTTCTGATTTGTCCTTCCAGCTGAAGAGGAGTGGAGGCTGCTGCCGAGAGCCCCATCAAGTCAAAACCCGAAGCCCCAGGAAAGCCAGCAGTGGGTGAAGGAAGACAGAACTGACTCAGAGGAAGGAAAAGGAAGCTTACTGAAAACAACCCATTTTGGGGGCACCTAAGAGTTTGTATCTCTTCCTTCACCCCCTTTTTTTAATTCTCTTGCCTCCAGCCAGCCAGACATCCCTGCTGCCAGAAACACCCCTCGTTGGGGTAAATTGGCGGTCAAAAATTCACCGATAGGAAGCAGAACTCGGTGTAGCGTTGCCTTTCCGTGAGAACTTGCTTTTTTTGTGCCATGTTTCAGCTGGCCTTCACAAAGAAGAATCGGGTCAGGCGTTCTTTTTTTTATTGTTTGTTTTTCTCTTAGGTCACCAGATGCTTGAGTTCAAGTTAACTTCCAACACCTTGAGAATCAGATACAGGAGGAAATCTAAGGGCTGAACTGCAAACGATTTCCAGCAACATGAATCAGCAGTCATGTGAGTTTCTGGAAACCTGTTGTTGTGGTTGTTAGCTGCCTTCAAGTTGGCCCCAACTCATGGCAACCTTGTGCACAACAGGATCGACTGTTGTGATCCATAGGGTTTTCATTGTCTGATTTTCAGAAGCAGATCACCAAGCCTTTCTTCCTAGTCTTTCCAGAAACCTATAGAAAGGTAACTAGGGCCCTGAGTGTAAGTCCCGATTCTTTTGATTTTTTTTTTCGGGGGGTAGGGGGGATGCGTGGGTGGGGAGAGAAACAATCTTGACTTAATCAGTTGTCTTCCGTAAGTCTGCATTTCCATTTCTTAAAATGGCTCTCTCGATTGTCAAAAAGGCTCTTGAATAGTTACAAAGAGACACTAATGATCAGAAATCACTCTACAAATTCAAAGCCTTATAACACAATAATGGGATGATAACGGGTAATTTAACTCAATCTCACACAAATTCAACAAATATCCCTTATTTCCTCATGAGCAGAAAAATAATGGCGCAATTCAAGTGTGCCATCAGAAGGCTCACTGTTTCCACTGAAGCTCCAGGCTCGCTAGACACTTCTGCCTTCTACTGAGAATTCATGGAGGTATCACTGGATTCTAGCTGGAATGCCTAAGAAATTTTGTTCCAGATAACAGAATAGAGATCCCAAGAGCCATGTTTGTGCAGACATTGGAATTGGTTGCAGAACTCAAAAGCAGCCTCCAGTGGTCGGTAACTTTAGGCTCATCTTTCATCCAGTTGATGAATGGCCACATTCATGATCACATCAACCTAGGGCAGCACCCCTGAGCAGTTTGAAAAGACCCGCTTCACTTTGCCATCCAAACCGTCTTCACATGACATGCGTCCTGAAACACTGGGTCACAAGGGTTAGTGGAAGTATTTACGTTTGTTGTAGAATATGGTCAATACAGGGTTTGTTTGTTAAAAGTTCATCTATTAAAACACACAGACATAGAATCTTTGCAACTTATCCCCTAGCATCAGAATCTCTCTTTTCCTTGCTTCATGGAGCCCGTGGTTTAAGCAGAGCAAGTCTGTCTGTTTTCAATTCTTAACTTTTCACACATGGCAAACGAGTGGAACTTTTGAACACTGCAATCATCTGGCTGATGAGCAAGCTGTTTTCCATTTCTGGCAACAAATACTTCTGGCTTATCTTGACAGGAAGAAAAGGGATGAAAATATGCTCTCATTGGATACTGTTGATAGCATTTGTCATCTTAGCAGATAAAAAAAAAAAATCCACTTAGAAAATCCTCCTTCAGTGTTTCAGAAAATGGCAAAAGAACTGACACCACCATGAAAATCTAAATTCAATTGAATTCACAATCAAAGCAGTCTAGGGTGTCATTTCCCATAACAAACGTAATGTCACATCCTCAGGTGGGACAAGGACTGGACCAGGAGTCGGGATCTTTGGGGCCTAGCCCTGGGTCTCCACTGTTGGATGTAGCTCCTGGAAAGGGCCCCCTCCCAGTGCCTCATTCAACTGAATAAGCTCAGCTCTTTCTCAGCTTCAACATTCTCTGAGTATCGGGCCTGGATCCACAAACGAATGGAACGCTTGCATGCCATTCATCTTGCCGTGATTCACTCACATCAAGAAACTGGAGTGGATGTGCACATCAGTGGAAAGCAGTCTATTCTCATGGAAGCCAGCCTCGTGGGTTCTGCGACCAAGAGAATCATGATACCACTTCCCAAAAGTATCAGACCGATCAACGAAATCGCTTCCTCTCTCAACTAAAATCGTGTTATGACTCCACTCTCCCAACCTCAGTGGGCATGCCCATTTACTGAAGCTCTTAACAAAGCATTCTTTTTCCCCCTAACATTTAGAAATGGCAAAAAGCAAAGGAATGAATCACCAGACAGGCAGAACACTCTTCCTACGACTCTTACCTGATTGAAAACATCACTTCCTGAAAGAGTGAAAAAAGACAGAGGTGGCAGAAGATGACTAACAGAGGAGAACTTCGAGACATCATGAACTTTAGAAACAGGCAAGGTTCAGTGCCGAGATGAAGGTGGGTGGCCACCCTCCCTCCAGAAAATAAGGCCCAGGGGGAATTGTGAATAAGAGCCTGACAAAAAAAGACATGCATGTGTAATTTGCTTAACAGCTCCACCAACGTGCAGCAGTGGGCTGGCTATGATGGTTCGAAATACCCCATGACACGTATTTACAAAGGAACTGGGGTGGCATTATTTTAAATGATAACTTCTTATTAATCGCTCATCAGTACTGCCTGTTTTTAGCACTGTTAGTCACCAGGGTTCTCTTTGGCATAGTATTGTTTAGTCATGAGCCACGCGCCGGTGGTGATGAAGACCAGCAGCTCACAACTGCAGCTCCATAAGGAGGAAGCGGGTCTATGTGATGGGGTGCCACACACCATGGTTAACCCAACAAGCTTCACACCACACATTCTCCTGCTCCATGGTTTCCAAAAGAATACTCTCTTAAAGGTCTCCACTTTCAGGAACTTGACCTTTTTCCAGTTTTTAAAAGCCATCCAAGAGCTTTATGGGCTTTCTGCCCTTTCAGCTCAACACACTGCATGACAATTCATCACGTCAGAGCTGGGGAATGATCACCTATCCTGATTTCAGAGGTGCCTTCTTCTGTAGTCCTAGCTTATCACTGGCCAGCATGCCCTTGGGCAAGAACACAGGTTCCATCTCTTCAAATGAGGTAGTTGAATTAAACAATTTCCAACCTGGAACATCAGTGAGTGACCATGACTCCCTCTGTTTCTCCATGAGTGTTGTAGACTGCAAGATGATGATTAAGAGAGCAAAACTGTAATAAGTTTCCTTTCTCCCTAGTGATGTTTCCTAACATCTTGTTATAAAAAATGAAATGGGAAATAGTTGTTGAGTAAACTGTTCAGCAGGTAGCAAAAGGAGAGAGAGAGTATCAATTCAAAGGAAATGCTTCAAACCATCGTCAAAGGGAATCAATTAATGAATTAGCCAATACTTATTGATGCCTACCAAGTGCAAGTAAATTCTACGCTAGACTCTTAGAGGGCAGGGAAAGGTGTTATAAGACATCGTCCTTGACCTTGAGAAATTTAAAATCTATTTGGAGACATAAAATGCAGAAAGAGCAAAACCAACCACCACAACAACTAAGCAAATAATAAAACTCATCAGGAATAATAAGTCTCAAATCAAAGGTCTGGGCAATAAACGTAGAAATTTGGAGAAGAGATATTACTTTTGGCTGGGGAGGTCAGAAAGAACCAGATCTCAGTTGGCAGAAAAAAATTATTCTAGTAACTATTGGGTTGCCCCCTGCTCACATGGTTACTCAAACTTGAAAGTTTGTGGGCAACAGGAAGGTGCCCCAGCAGGCAAGCTGTCTGTTCTGTGATTACTGTGAGGTCATCTGAAGAAAGGGTGATTTATTGAAAAGGCCCCCTTTCCCTTCATAAGCCCCAAGTGAGTCAGAACCATCCCTGAGTCACTCAAACTTAGACACGACACATTTGCCCAGTTAGCTTCTTAATTAGCTCGGCTGTGTTGTATTACAAAAGCTCTTCTTCACATGCTTGGCTGCTGTAATCTAGTAACATCAGAAGCCATCCAGCATCATGAGGAGGAAAGAGAATCAAGATCAGCCCAAAGCCGATTCCTATGAGGTGGGGGTCAGATATACCTCCACTCTCCAACTACTTCACCATTTCTAACACCAACTGTGTCCTCACTCCCCTCCCACCACCTCCTTTTTCCCATCGTTTCCTCCACCCCTGCCCCACAGCACTCTCTGCTTCTCTGATGGGTTCCATAATTCGTTGCAATGGCCACATGGAACTCACAGACTATACTCACGATTATGTGGTTTATTAGGGAAGTAACAGGCTGCAGCTCAGGGTCAGGATCAACTTGGCAGTAAGAGGAAACAACTCAGGAGACGGGATAAACCTGTTGCTGTCTAGTCGATTCTGACTCATAGCAAAACTATAGGGCAGAGTAGAACTGTCCGATAGGATTTCCAAGGAGCGGCTGGAGGATTCAAACTGCTGACCTTTTAGTTAGCAGCCGAGCTCTTAACCACTGCACCACCTATAGTTCATCAGTCAGGACAGCTTCCAACCAAGATAGCACTCAGCTTCTTCTCAGCCGTGCCTGCAGGCAGGAGGTCCTTCCCTTGGCCGCAACCACCGCTGGATCTTCTCTCAGCCCCTGCCTTGCTCCGGCAAGTGTTACAGCTCTTGAGCTCCACTGACAAGTGCCCCAAGTCACCCAACTCCACCAGCAAGCCTCCTGCACAAAGGCACTCAGCTCTCTCACTCTGTGGGTCCACAAGCCTACTGTAACCACCTTGTGCTAGTCTCTTGGTTCCAGCTGCTCATACTGCTGCACCATCTCTTGCCCTCTCTCACCATCTTCAATGTTACTGCTCTCTCTTTTCTGTGGCTAGGAGGTTCTCAGCGCAGGGACCCTGGGTCCAAAGGATGCACTTCGCTCTAGGTTCTTCTTGATGGTAGTGAGCTCCCCCTCAGCCTCTGTGCACCTGGCCCTTATGTAAAGCCTACTTCTTGTCAATTTCAAGTCATGGCCCTTCCACCAGACCAGGAACTGACCAATCCCCTTGGTAGGCCACAGTCACTTAATCTGCACATTAATTGACCAATTCCCACAAAGTCACTTAATCTTATTGGGTGGTGGCACAGTGGCTAAGCACTTGGCTGCTAACGGAAAGATTGGCAGTTCGAACCCACCAGCAGCGCTGAGGGAGAAAGATGTGGTAGTCGGCTTCTGTAAAGATTTACGGCCTTGGAAACCCTATGGAGCAGTTCTACTCTGTCCTGTAGGGTCGCTATGAGTTGGAATCAACTCAACAGCAGCGAGTTTGGTTTTGGTTTTGGTTTTGGATTTTCATAGTAGACTAAACAATCCCTTGTAAGATTGTGGCCTAGCAAATCATCTTGGCAGAACTACAAACCCAAGGCCAGAAAGGCTGTATATAAAGAGACACTCATGTGCAGGTATCCACCAAGAACAGATCTTTATCTATCCCAAGTGATTGTTGACCATCGACCAGAGAAACCCTCCCTGATGTTGAAGCTTTTGGGACTGTTACATATTGAATTGTGTCCCCCAAAAATATGTGTTCTAAATAATAGCCCCTATACCCATGGTTATAATCCCATTTGGGAACGGGTTTTCTTTGTTATGTTAATGAGGTGGTATTAGTGTAGGGTGTGTCTTAAATCTATCTCTTTTGGAATATAAAAGAGCAGAGTATGCAAGCACCAAGTAAGCAGAGATAGGGAAGATACAAGCCACATGATAGCCAAGGAACAGAGAAATAGAAGCTGACAAGAGATAAGGACCTTTCCCAAGAACAGAGAGAGAAAGAGACTTCCCCTAGAGCTGGCACCTTGAATTCAGACTTCTAGTCTCCTAACTGTGAGAAAATAGATTTCTGTTTGTTAAAGCCATCCTCTTGCGTTATTTCTGTTATAGCAGCTCTAGATAACTAAGACAAGCACCCAATAAATAGGACCCCCCCTTCCCTGTCCAGGTTCTGAACCAGTTAAGAGGTATAGGAGTCAGACAGAGATCAAAACTTCACCGTTCTTTCAAACCAATAAAGTCTCAGTTGGACAACATGACTTCAGGTCTGTGGGCTCGTGAGTATTGTGTCACTCAACTGATTTCACCCATCCATCCCCAAGCAGTACTTGGGAGACTTAGCTGCAGATGGCTCTGCCCCTTAAAAATTAAGGTTTGAAGGAGAGAACGTTTACTTTCTCCAGGCAATTCCCAAGCAAGAGAGAGAAGGTGAAGCACGTATGTTTAATTGCTTCTTCTAGACTCTTCATTCAGGTAAGTTCCTCTTCCTCTAAGGCGAAGGAATGGGTGGGGAGAGCTTGTCCCCCTGGGAAAAAGAGGAAACTCCATCGCTGTCGAGTCAATTCCAACATATAGCAGCCCTATAGGACACAGTAGAACTGCCCCATAGGGTTTCTAAGGAGCAGCTGGTGGATTTGAACTGCTGACCTTTTGGTTAGCAGCCTATCTCTTATCCACTGTGCCACAAGGGCTCCAGGGAATAAATGTTCCCTACACCAGAAAGCCAGTTACTGTCAAGTTGATTCTGACTCATTGCAACCCCATGTGTGTCAACGTAGAACTGTGCTCCACAAGGGTTTCAGTGGCCGATTTTTCGGAAGTAGATTGCCAGGTTTTTCTTCTGAGATGCCTACAGGTGGACTCAAACCTCCAACTTTTGGTTAGCAGCTGAGCGATTTAACCATTTGCACCACCCAGGGACTCCATACCAGTCAGGGATACCTCTCTGCAGGATTTAGGTCCCTAACACACACACACACACACACACACTCGCACACACGCACACACATGCACACACACACGGCTTCTACTGCTGTGGTCATGCTTTATAGTTCTGGGATTCGTGATAATGAACGAATGTCTGAGGGGAATGGATGCACTTATGGAGAACATCTCCCCAGTGAGTGACTGCTGTCAGCGTGGACTAGGGTTGGAGATGCAGACTCATGAGTCTGGAGTCCTGAACGTCCAACCCAGTGCAGCTCTATAATGGTTCAGGGTCGCTTTTCCCAATAATGCACTGGTAAGCATAGCACCTGTCTTGCCACATGTGCAAAATGGGAAATAAAATAAGAAAAGTCCTCTGAAGAGCTTGCCTCCACTCCACAGAGGAACCGAGGTGGCTCTGTGTCAGGAGAAAACAGTAACATTTTTCTTGAAAATTGGAATAAATGTGGAGTGGCCTTCATTACCACTTGACATTGTCAGCACCAGAGAATTCATCCAAGAGTGGACCCCAGAAGGGAGGGTCCCCAAAATGGTAAGCTTAAGGACTGGGTGTTGCTGACTCAATTTGGAGAGCACAAAACCGGGGGCTTAACAACACACGGTGATGAATTACACGGATAACTCTGAAACCTGTGACAGATTCCCGATTACCCTCAGGGAAGTTTTACCTGAATCTCCTTAGGAACAAGGAACACCCCTACTCCTGGAGTTATTCATCAGAGGAATGAAATGAATTGACAAGAAGCGTCTCACCGTTCCCCCTACAGCTTTGTGAGGAAGGATACACCTTACTGGCGGATCCGCCCTTTTGGCAAGACATGTTGGGAACTCAGCAGCAAATTGGCACCTTAGATCTTGTTCCAAAAAATGGTGGGAAGAAAGGGAGGAAGGGAGAGAGAGAGAGGAGAAAGAAAGATTGAGGAAGAAGAGAAGAAAGGGGAGGTTAGTCTTACAAATACAGGAGAAGAGGAAAACGGAAGTACAGAATTCTCTCAATTCATGATTCAAATTTCTCGAGGAGCTTAAACTGAGAGGAGTTGCCTGGGACCTCAAACTCACGACTTTGTTTATTGGTGGAAACACAGAAAGGAAAAACAGGAAATGTAATTTCCATTGGGAGGGTGTGGAAGAGCCCGTACTATTTCATTTTGTCAGTCAGCCTCTCTCCTGGTATTCTCTCAACTGTCTGCGCACTTCCCATAGTTGACTCATCTGTCACATAGAAGGAGCCAGGCGCACTGTGATCGAGCTGCAGACACAGAGGGAAATAAGACCCCGCATGCACCCCATCCTACCCTTGGGGTGACCCCAGTCTGGTGGGGGTGCTACTGGGATGGTGGTCTGTTACAATACAATGTTGTCGGTGCTGCGGTAGAGACACACAGGAGCGTTAGAGGGGCCCCGAGGACCAGGATCCCGCTCAGGGGGTGAAGTCAGGAGTAGCAGGAGGTCTCCTGGGTTGGGTTCCCAAAGAAACAACCTCAGAGATGGATTCGTGTGCAAGAGTTTTTTTAGGGGAATGAGCACTTGTAAGGAGGTGAGGACAGGGTTGGGCAGAGGAAGTAATTTAACTGTGGCGCAGTTACAGAAGCAGCTTCAGCTGATCCCACAGGGAGCTCTGAAGCTGGGAGGGCATTTGAGAAAGGCCACTAACTGAAGCGAGGGGGCCAGGCCTTTGCATCCTGCACTGTGGAGTCACTGAAGGTGGGAAGCCCTGGGGGAGGGAAATAACCTTGGGAAGGGCAAGTCCAGGGGACGGATTCATCTATGAGCCAGTCGCAGGCAACACCTTCAGCCTCCAGCCAGATGGAGAGATTGAGCAGCACACAACAGTATTCTCTACAGGAGGCTTTCCAAAAGAGAAGAGACCTGAGCTGGTTTACGGAGTATGAGGATACTAACAAGGAAAGAAAAAGGGTCCGAGGCAGAAAGAACAGCAGTGTCCAACGGCAAGGAACCATCAAAAAGCCCTGCATATTTGGAAAACTACGAGTCATTCAGCATAGCTAGAAGGCAGGGCATGAGGAGAGGAAAGAGAAAGATAAGCCAGGGCAGGTGGGCCAAAGGAACCCATTGGTCATGGTCAAGGGTCTGGATTTTATCTTGGAAATCAGGGGAAACCATGGAAGATTTTCAATATCACGTGAAAAGTTATTTTCTGATTTAAACTCACAGAGTTTGAAAAATCAATTAAGTACAAAAGAAGATAATAAAAATACAGTCATAATACCATTGCCCAGAGATAACCCTAGTTAACATTTTGATGGTGTTCCTTCTAGTATTTTTCAATTCATAGATTCACACAGCTAGGTAGAAAGAGAAAGGTTTTCAAAAATCAGATAAGGATTATACCGTAGGTATAATTTCATATTTTGCTTTTTGCATTTAACCTTACATCATAAGCATTTTCACATCATTAACTATTTTTCAAGCACATGATTTTAGTAATGGCGTAGTATTCTACCACCACCCATCTTTCAGTTTGTTGCACTGTGGTTGCTTGCATGTTGCTATGCTACTAGAAGCTATACCACTGGTGATTTAAATACCAGCAGGATCACCAATGGTAGACAGTTTTCAGTGGAGCTTCCAGACTAAGACTGACCAGGAAAAAATGCCTGGCAATCTACTCTCAAAAATTAGCCAATGAAAACCTTATGGATCCCAACAGAATACTGTCCAATACACTGCTGGAAGATGAGCCCCCAAGTCTGAAGTCACTACATAATAGCAACAACAATGGACTCAAACATAACCCACCAAGAGTCATGAAGATGGCGTAGGACCAGGTGACATTTCATTCTGTTGCACTGGGGTGCACCATGAGTCAGAGCCGACTTAACAGCAACTAACAGCGTAGTAACAACAACAGTATTCTATTATTCTGATTTAACTAATGCATCGCAACTTTTTCGATGACCCTCTGCCTTACAAAGCATGATGTCCTTCTCCAGGGGCTCGTTCCTCCTGACAACATGTCCATAGTACAAGAGACGAAGTCTCGCCATTTTGGCTTCTGAAGAGCATTCTGGCTGCACTTCTTCCAAGACAGACTTGTTCGTTCTTCTGGCAGTCCATATATAGTCAATATTCTTCACCAACTCCATAATTCAAATGCAACATCTCTTCTTCAGTTCTTCTTGGTCATTGTCCAGCTTTCTCATGCATACGATGCAATTGAAAATATCATGGCTTAGATCAGGTTCACCTTAGTCCTCAGAGTGACATCTTTGCTTTTTAACACTTTAAAGAGGTTTTTTTTGCAGCAGATTTGGCCCTGCAATACATCGTTTGATTTCTTGACTGCTGCTTGCATTTATATTGACTGTAGATACGAGTAAAATGAAATCCTTGATAACTTCAATCTTTTCTCCGTTTATCATGATGTTGCTTATTGTTCCAGTTGTGAGGATTTTTTGTTTTCTTTATGTTGATGTGTAATCCATACTGAAGGCTGCGGTCTTTGATCTTCATCAGTGAGTGCTTCAAGTCCTCTTCAATTTCAGCAAACAAGGTTGTGTCATCTGCATGTCGCAAGCTGTTAATGAGTCTTCCTCCAATCTTGATGCCTCGTTCTTCTTCAGATAGTCCAGCTTCTTGGATTATTTGCTCAGCATACAGATTGAATAAGTATGGTGAGAGGATACAACCCTGATGCACACCTATCCTAATTTTGAATCATGCAGTATCCCCTTGTTCTGTTCAAACAACTGTCTCTTGGTCTATGTAAAGATTCCTCACGAGCACGATTAAGTGTTCTGGAATTCCTATTCTTCGCAATGGTATCCATAATTTGTTATGATTCACACAGCTGAATGTCTTTGCATAGTCAATTAAACACAGGTCAACATCGTTCCGGTATTCTCTGCTTTCAACCAAGATCCATCTGACATCAGCAATGCTATCCCTCGTTCCACTTCCTCTTCATTTTTGAATTATCTTCAGCAAAATTTTACTTGTATGTGATATTAATAATATTGTTCGATAATTTCCACACTCTGTTGGATCACCCTTCTTTGGAATGGGCACAAATTTGGATCTCTTCCAGTAGTTAGCCAGGTAGCTGCCTTCCAATTTTCTTGGCACAGACAAGTAAGCACTTCCAGTATTGCATTCATTTGTTGAAACATCTTAACTGGTATTCTGTCAGTTCCTGAAGGCTTGCTTCTCACCAACACATTCAGTGAAACTTGGACCTCTTCCTTCAATACCATCGCTTCTTGATCACATGCTACCTCTTGAAATGGTACAACATCAACCAATTCTTTTTGGTACAGTCATTCTGTGTATTCCTTCCATTTCTTTTGATGATTCCTACGTCATTCAATATTTTGCCCGTAGAATCCTTCAATATTGCAACTTGAGGCTTGAATTTTTTTTCAGTCTTTCAGCTTGAGAAACACTGAATGTGTTCTTCCCTTTTGGTTTTCTAACTTCAGGTCTTTGCACATTTAATTATAATACTTTACTTTGTCTTCTTGAGCTGCCCTTTGAAATCTTCTGTTCAGCTCTTTTACTTCCTCATTTCTTCCTTACACTTTAGCTATTCTATGTTCAAAAGCAAATTCCAGAGTCTCTTCTGACATTCATTTTGGTCTTTTTTCTCTGTCCTGTCTTTTTAATGACTTTTTGCTTTCTTCATGTGTGATGTCCTTGATGTCACCCCACAACTCATCTGGTCTTTAGTCATTGGTGTTCAATGTGTCAAATCTATTCTTGAGGTGGTCTCTAAATTCAGGTGGGATATACTCAAGGTCAGACTTTGGCTCTAGTGGACTTGTTTTAATTTTCTTCAGCTTTAACTTGAACTTGTATATGAGCAATTGATGGTCTGTTCCGCAGTTGGCCCCTGCCCTTGTTCTAACTGATGATATCGAGCTTCTCCATTGTCTCTTTCCACAGGTTTGATTCCTATGTATTCCATCTGGCGAGGTCCATGTGTATAGTTGCCTTTTATGTTGCTGAAAAAGGTATTTCCAATGAATAGGTTGTTGGTCTCGCAAAATTCTATCACGTGATCTCCAGTGTCGGTTCTCTCTCCAAGGTCATATTTTTCAACTACTGATCTTCCTTCTTTGTTTCCAACTGTCACATTCCAATCACTGGTAATTACCGATGCATCTTGACTGCATGTTTGATCAATTTCAGACTGCAGAAGTTTGTTGAAATCTTCAGTTTCTTCATCTTTGCCATTAGCCATTAGTGCATAAATTTGAATAACAGTCGCATTAGGTCATCTTACTTGTAGGCATATGGTTATTATCCTATCACTGACAGCGTTGTGCTTCAGGATAGATCTTGAATTTTTTTTTTTTTTTTTTTGGACAATGAATGTGACTCTGTTCCTCTTCAATTTGTCATTGCCGGCAGAGTAGACCATATGATTATCCAACTCAAAATGACCAATACCAGTCCATTTCAGCTCCCTAATGCCTAGGATATCTATCTTCAAGAATTCCAATTCATTTTTGACAACTTCCAATTTTCCTTGATTCCCTAAGATAAGTTCTCCAAAACAGAATCATTGGTCCAAAAAATACGAACATTTTAAGGTTGAGAGTATTGATGTAGAAGGTTTAAGAGATAAAGCTGGATGCATAGAAACGTATTTTCTTTATTTCCTTTACTTTCTGTTAACTCTTTAACTTCCGTGAAAAACAATGGGAGAGATCCGAGCAACTAAACAGTGCTTCAGTTAATCAAGGACTTGTCATACTGGGTTATGAGTTATGACACCAACCCTCAGGGATCTCACAGATGGTTTTGCTGACACTGATATCCTTGTAAAAATCACGTGAGACGGTGTGTATGTGCCACATCTAAAACATAATCTGTCCAGGCCCTCAACCAACTGGGGTGTTCAGATTTCATTTTTTTCCTCCTGTTGGAAAAGAACCAAAAGTCCAAAGCCCAACATCAGCTGGCCTTTAAGGATCCATCTTCCCCCGAAATTCTCTGATTCTATCTATGTGAACGTTCCTTACAAGTAAGCTCCATTATGAGAATGCTTTTAACATAATGCTCTTTCCCCCTAAGGCAGGCAGAAGGAAGAACCTTTAAACCTTCTACTGACATAACAGAAATTGCCCCAAATTCTCTCAAATCTATCTTTTTTTGTGCAGCAGCCTATAAATTACTTTCTCATGGGATATGGTTTGAATTACAGAAACAATTCATTCCTTCCCTATTGGTTCCCGGTTCTTCCCCAGGGTCACGGAATACTTCTTTTTGATGTTCATATCCTAATTTTGATCCAACTATTACGTTCTGTGGATAGTCCCTGGAGCCTGCATCAGACATAATTCTCGCGCAACAGGAATTTAGATTCCAGTAATGTGACCAGTTCCGTCCATAAGGACCCTTCTGACAACAAGCTCTCTCTCAACAGCCTTCCTGAGATGTGTTTATAATCTTTACAGCAGCTCAAGTTACCTTCCAACCCAAGCGGCCCTTGGGATAGTGCTCATTCATTTAGCCTCCCCCGAGTTTTGTTGTTATTTCATTTTTAACCTGGCATCTTAAGGGGCAGAATGGTCTAATGAAAAATTGTTGTTGGGCCCCAGTTCATGGTGACAAAACACTGCCTGGTTCTGCATCATCCCCATGATCATTTGTGGATCAGACCATTGTGATCCATAGGCTTTTCACTGGCTAATTTTCGGAAGTAGATCACTAGGCCTTTCTTCCTAGTCTGTCTCAGTCTGGAAGCTCCACTGAAACCTGCTCAGCATCATAGCAACACACAAAAGCCTCCACTGACCATTGGGTTGTTGCTGAGCATGAGGTGCACTGGCCAAGAATTGAGTCTGGGTTTCTTGTGTGGAAAGCAAGAATTCTACCACTGAACCACCATTCCCCCTGGTAATGAAAAGAGAGAGAACCAATTCAGTATCAGGAGGCCTGGGTTCTGGGCATAGTACTGCCACTAGGAATCTAGGAGACAGGGGGGAATTCACCTCTCATCTACCCATCTCTTGGGGTGTCATGAAGATAAAACAAAATAATACTCATCAAACAGAAAACCACATGCACACTTCATAAGGGAAGGAGGTATTTTATCGCAGTAATCTCATTTATATGAGTGGAGCAAGAAACAAAATAGTTGGTAAAGAAAATGTATTTATTCAGAAAATATTTATCAAGCACACCAAGGACAGCACCAGGCACTAGAGAACAAAGAAGAACAGAACACAGTCCATGTGGTCAAGGTGTTCAGAGGCTACTTGGAAAATAGACACATGAGCAAATTATTGTGGTGATGTCAGCGCTACAGTGAATGTATATATAGTGTGATATGGGAGTGAAGAGGAGGCAGCAAAAGTAACAGAAACAGGTGAGGCTTCAGCAGAATCTTGAAGGCTAAAAAGGGTAATGTCCAGGCAGACAAAGCACTATTTGTTATATTTGTTTGAATGTATAATATGTATTTATTTTTATATATTTTTATGTTTATATATTATATCACCTATTTATTATATGTTCTATATAGTTTTATTACATATAACTGACATGATTATATGTAAGAATCCCCGGGTGGTGTCTGCTCTGTCCTGTAGGGTCGCCATGAGTTGGAATTGACTCGACAACAACGGGTTTGGTTTTTTTGGTTGGGTGGTGCAAATGGTTTACACCCTCAGCTGCTAACCAAAAGGTTGGCAGTTCGAGTCCACCCAGAGGCAACTCAGAAAAAAGGGCTGATGATCTACTTCTGAAAAATCAGCCATTTTAAACCCTATGAACCACAGTTCTACTCTGACACACATGGGTCGCCATGACTCAGAGTCAACTAGAAGGTAATTGGTTTTGTTATATTAGTCATGGTCCAGGCAAGAAGCATATGGCACATTGAAATGGGGGGATTTTAAAAGAGTTTACATAGGGATTATTTTCAAAAGTGTGAGCAGAGTGTAGGAAAACCACAAGGGACCCTGCAAGGCACTGTTTTCAGCCTAGAAACAGTTACTGAAGCTTAGACGAGAGAGAGTGCTGTGGAGAAGGCCCTCTTGACAAGAGTGATGACCGTTGGTTAAGGGATGCAAGGACCCTCAGGGATGGAGCCCAGGAGACAAATGCCCCCCTCACTCTCCTACCTCTCTCATGCTCCCCATTTGCCCAACCCAGACAGACTCAGAGGGCAAAGGATCTTTGGGGAAGAAAATAAGGTGGAGAAGGATGGCTCAAGACGGACAAGGAAAGCCATCTTCAGTAGACAGGCAACACCAGATTAGAAATTCATGAAGCTCATTCAGGCAGCAATGTGGAGAAAGGAGGTGGAGAGAAAGCAGGAGAGAAGGAAAGACACATCCAAGTGAGAAAGGATGGGGATTTGAGTAAGGCAGTGGTGGTGTGGCAAGGAAGTTGTGCAATGGAGATACAGTCTAAAGAACTTGGTGGTAAGTCACTAGTATGTCTCAAATTTCCTCCCCCAAAATGTACAGCTTATTGGGCAATAAATAAAACAAGAAGGAAACAAGATGATTCTGTGAGATATAACCTGTCATTTTTTATGTCTGAGACCACCCATCTTTCTTCAGGAAGACCATTGAGGTGATGGTACCAATCGTTGGATTTGGAAGCCAAGAACTCAGGAGAGACTTTTCATCCTCATTGAATATCTTGATATCTACCATCTGAGAAGAAATGTGGCAATTGTAGTGAATGGAATGGTGGCCCCTAAAAAGATTTTTCCATGCCCCAGAACCTGTATATGTGACCTTATTTGGAAACTGGATCTTTGTAGATGTTCAGTTAAGGATCTCCAGATGAGATCATCCTGGATTACCCGGGAAGGCTCTAAATACAATAACAAACATTCTTATAAGTGACAGAAGAGGAGACACAGACATAGAAGAGAAGCCTGTGTAAAGGTGGAGGCAGAGTTTGGAATTTTGCAGCCACAAGCCAAGGAACACCAGGAGCCACCAGAAACTGAAAGAGAAAGATTATCACCTAGAATGTCCTGAGGGGGCATGACCCTGCTGATATCTTGATTTCAGACTTCTGACCTCCAGAACCATGAGAGAATACATTTCTATTGCTTTAACCACAAATGTTGTGGTAATTTGTTACACCAGTCTTAGGAAACTAACAGCAATGAATCAGAGAAAATCATAACCTGATGGCTTAAGATCTGGGTTGGAGTCCCTGGGTGGTGCCAACTGTTAAAAGGTTAGAAGTTCTAGTCCACCCAGAGGCACCTTGAAAGAAAGGTCTAGTGATCTACTTCCAAAAAATCAAACATGGACATCCCTACCGAGCACAGTTCTACTCTGACACACATAAGGTCACCGCGAGTCAGAATCGACTTGACAGCAACCGGTGGTTAAATTCTGGAATATAGGTATGATAAGGCCAAATTTTAACTTTATTTTTTTTGTGTTTTTTTCTTTTTTTTTCTGCATCAAACTTGTTTGGTGAGCTGGTATATTGTCTGGTTGAAAAAAGTATATTTTAAGTTGATTAAAGCCTGGTAGCAGAGTTTTAAAATTCCACTTTTACATTCCAGATATCTATAACATCGTGAGGCCTTCATGGCACAACCAGACGAAACCAGTTAAACTGCAGAAAGCGTTTGAAGTTCTGCCAACTTGCACCATCACCTGTGCCCAAAGCGATCTTACCTAACCAGCAGATGAAATTTTTGGCTCTGGTCACCGTTCAGCCAGACACTTACCTTTAGCTTCAACTGCCTTCCTCACACTCAAACATTTTTTTTCCAGAAGGACTAAAACTTGCTGTCTTGCATTCTTGATATCATACCTTCTGGATGCTGCAGTTGGCCCAAATGAAGTGTCATTGTAGCTGTTGTTCTTGTTGTTAGGTGCCGTTGAGTCAGCTCCAATTCATAGCAACCTTATGTATAACAGAAAGAAACATTGCCTGGTACTGCGCCATTCTCACAATGTTTGGTATATTTGAATCCATTGTTGCAGTCACTGTGTCAATCCATCTCACCGAGGATCCCCCTTTTAACCTGATCCTCTGTTTTATCACCCCACGTGACTGTCAGTTGGTTGTACTGTGGGGACTTGCGTGATGCTGTGATGCTGGAAGCTATGCCACTAGTATTCAAACACCAGCAGGGTCACCCATGGCGGACAGGTTTCAGCTGAGCTTCCAGACTAAGACAGACTAGAAAGAAGGACCCGCTGGTCTACCCTCTGAAACAAATTAGCCAGTGAAAACTTTATGAAAAGCAGTGGAACATTGTCTGATATAGTGCCAGGAGATGAGCCCCTGAGGTTGGAATGCACTCAAAAGACAACTGGGGAAGAGCTGCCTCCTCAAAGCGGAGTCGGCCTTAATGACATGGATGGAGTCAAGATTTCTGGACCTTCATTTGCTGATGTGGCACAACTCAAAATGAGAAGAAACAGCTGCAAACATCCATTAATAATCGGAATGTGGAATGTACAAAGTATGGATCTAAGAAAATTGGAAGTCATCAAAAATGAAATCGAATACATAAACATTGATATCCTAGGCATTAGTGAGCTGAAATGGACTGGTATTGGCCATTTTGAATCAGACAATCATATGGTCTACTATGCTGGGAATGACAAATTGAAGAAGAATGGCATCACATTCATTGTCAAAAGCAACATTTCAAGATCTATCCTGAAGAACAATGCTGTCAGTGACAGGATAATACCCATATGCCCACAAGGAAGACCAGTTAATATGACTATTATTCTGATTTATGCACCAACCACTAAGGCCAAAGATGAAGAAATTCAAGATTTTAGCAAACTTCTGCAGTCTGAAATTGATTAAACATGCAATCAAGATGCATTGATAATTCCTGGCAATTGGAATGCAAAAGTTGGAAATGAAGAAGGATCAATAGTTGGAAAATATGGCCTTGGTGATAGAAACGATGCTGGAGATCACATGATAGAATTTTCCAAGATCCACTATTTCTTCAGTGCAAATACCTTTCTTTCAACAACATAAACAGCAACTATACACGTGGACCTCGCCAAATGGAATACCCAGGAATCAAATCGACTACATCTGTGGAAAGAGATGATGGAAAAGCTCGGTATCATCAGTCAGAGCAAGCCCAGGGGCCGACTGCAGAACAGAACATCAATTGTTCATGTGCAAGTTCAAGCTGAAGCTGAAGAAAATTAGAAAAAGATCATAGGAGCCAAAGTATGACCTTGAGTATATCCCACCTGAATTTAGAGACTATCTCAAAAATAGATTTGACCCCATTGAATACTAACGACCGAAGACCAGATGAGTTGTGGAATGACATAAAGAACATCATTCATGAAGAAAGTTAAGAGGTCATTAAAAAGACAGGAAAGATGAAAATGGATGTCAGAAGAGACTCTGAAAGTTGCTCTTGAACATACAGTAGCTAAAGCATAAAGAAGAAATGATGAAATAAAAGAGCTGAAAAGAAGATTTCAAAGGGCGACTTGAGAAGACGAAGTGAAGTATGATAATGAAATGTGCAAAGACCTGAAAATAGAACACGCTCAGCATTTCTCAAGCTGAAAGAACGGAAGAAAAAATTCAAGTCTCGAGTTGCAATATTGAAGGATTCTACAGGGAAAATATCAAACGACGCAGGAAGCATCTAAAGAAGATGGAAGGACTACAGAGGGTCACTGTACCGAAAAGAACTGGCCAACATTCAACCATTTCAGGAGGAAGCATATGATCAAGAACCGGTAGTACTGAAGGAAGAGGTCCAAGCTGTGCTGAAAGCACTGGCAAAAAACAAGACTTCAGGAACTGATGGAATACCAATAGAAATGTTTTAACAAATGGATGCAGCGCTGGAGGTGCTCACTAGTTTATGCCAGGAAATTTGGAAGACAGCTACCTGGCCAACCGACTGGAAGAGATCCATATTTGTACCCATTCCAAAGAAAGGTGTTCCAATAGAATGTGGCAATTATTGAACAATATCATTAATATCACAAACAAGTAAAATTTTGCTGAAGGTCATTCAAAATCGGTTGCAGCAGTACATCGACAGTAAACTGCCAGAAATTCAAGCCAGATTCAGAAGAGGACATGGAACAAGGGATATCATTGATGATATCAGATGGATCCTGGCTGAAAGCAGAGAATACCAGAAAGATGTTTACCTATGTTTTATTGATTATGCAAAGCCATTCGACTGTGTGGATCACAATAAATTATGCATAACATTGTGAAGAATGGGAATTCCAGAACACTTAATTGTGCCCGTGAGGAACCTGTACTTAGACCAGGAAGCAGTAGTTCGAACAGAACAAGGAGATACTGCGTGGTTTAAAGTCAGGAAAGGTGTGCGTCAGGGTTGTATCCTTTCACCATACTTATTCAATCTGTATGCTGAGCAAATAATCTGAGAAGTGCACTATATGAAGAAGAACATGGCATTACGATTGGAGGAAGACTCACTAACAATCTGTGATACACAGACAACACAACCTTGCTTGCTGAAACTGAAGAGGATTTGAAACACTTACTGATGAAGATCAAGGACCACAGCCTTCAGTATGGATTTCACCTACACGTAAAGGAAACAAAAATCCTCACAACTGGACCAATAAGCAACGTCATGATAAATGGAGAAAAAATGGATGTTGTCAAGGGTTTCATTTTACTTAGATCCACAATCAACACCCATGGAAGCAGCAGTTGAGAAATCAAAAGACGCATTGTATTGAGCAAATCTACTGCAAAAGACCTCTTTAAAGTCTTGAAAAGCAAAGATGTCGCTTTAAGGACTAAGGTGCACCTGACCCAAGCTATGGTGTTTTCAATTGCCTCATATGCATGTGAAGCTGGACAATGAATAAGGAAGACCAAAGCAGAACTGATGCCTTTGAACTACTGTGTTGGTGAGGACTATTTAATATACCACAGACTTCTAGAAGGACAAACAAATCTGTCTTGGAAGAAGCATAATCAGAATGCTCCTTAGAAGCGAGGATGGCAAGACTTGGTCTCACATACTTTGGACATGTTATCAGAAGGGACCAGTCCCTGGAAAAGGACATCATGCTTGGTAGAGTAGTGGGTCATCAAAAAAGAGGAAGACCCTCAACGAGATGGATTGACACAGTGGTTGCAACAATGGGCTCAAGCATAACAACAATTGTGAGGATGATGCAGGACTGGGAAGTATTTTGTTCTGTTGTACACCGGGTCACTATGAGTCGTAACTGACTCGACAGCACCTAACAACAACACAACAATCTTTATGAAAGCTGACTGCTACATCTTTCTCCCGAGGAGCAGTTGGTGGATTCAAACTACCAACCTTTTGGTTAGCAGACATACCAAATAGTTGTTGCTCTCCCCTGTAGGAGCAAAAATTAGTTTATCTTTTTGATGTATGCCTTTCTAAATATTATACTATTATCTTATTAATCAAACTTAAAACCTAATGTCACTTCTATATTGCTCAGGGTTTTCTCCTCCTTGCCAAAAGCAAGATTTTCATTTGAATGCATCTCACCCCCATCTAGCCAGCTGACCCCATTCCTAACTCCAAGATGATGCCCTTATTAGTTCAGACCTGTAAGGGTAATCCCTTTCCTCTAGTTATTCTTGAGTAGTCCCTGGGTGGTGCAAATAGTTAACATACTGAGTTGCTAACCGAAAGGCTGGAGATTCGAGTCTACCCAGAGGCACCTCAGAAGAAAGGACTGAAGATCTACTTCTGGAAAATCAGCCACTGAAAATCCTGTGGAGCACAGTTCTACTCTGACACACACGAGTTGCTATGAGTCAGAGTCAACTCCACAGCAACAACAAGTATTAGAGCTGACGATTGGTCATGTGACCCAGTTCTGGTCAATGAGATGCAAGGAGGTTCACTGCTTTTCTGGTAGTTGTCTCTCACTAGCCCTCGCTCTCATACTCTCAGTCTCTGAACACTAATAAGGGAGCAATAGCACTAATGATCATCCTGTACCACAGAGGAGCCAGCCTTAGGATCAAGTCACCACTGCATCCACAGAGATGGAGGCAGCCTTGGTCCTTGGGAACATCACTGAACCACTGGATTGACCTCTCCTAAACCGACAAAGGTCCTCATGTCTTAGGCCACTTTCAGGTTTTCTATTAATAGCCCATGCAAGCATCCTAACCAGTACAGGGGTCGCCTCACCCTTGTTCCTAAACCACATTACTCCACACCTTCTCTGGTGAGGCTCCTGTCGCTTGTCAGTCATTTCTCAGTGACAAATACGACAACATGGTTGAAAGCCCCAGCACCGTACTTAGCAATACTAGACGCTCAGTAAATAATAGTTCTTGTTGCTTCCTCTTTCTTTGTTTTTTATTTTTATTGCAGTAAAATATATATCATAAAACAGTTGTTATTTTGACCTTTAAGTGTACAATTCAGTGACAATGTTTTCACCACATTGTGCAATTATCACCACTATCCATGCCAAAGGTTTTTCATCACCCTCAACAGAAACTCAGCACCCCTTAAGCAATAACTCCCTATTTCCACCTCCTTCCCGCCCCGCGTAGCCACTAATAAACTTTTATCTTTACGCATTTGCCTAGTATAGATAGTTCATGTAAGTGGGATCACCCAATATTTGCCCTTTCTGTCTGGTCTATTTCACTCATCATAGTGTTTTCGAGACTCGTCTATGTCTTAGCACGTATCAGTACTTCGTTTCCCTTTAAGGCTGAATAATCCTCCATTGTATGTATGCACCACATTTTGTGTACCCATTCATCTGTTGATGGACCCTTGGGTTGTTTCTACCTTTTCACTATTGTGAATATTGCCACAATGGACACTGACGTGCAACTGTTGCTTCTTCTTGCGTCTCAACTTTGAGCAGTGTGTCTCCCAGATCCCCACCATTGTTTCTGAAATGCTTTGAGTACTAAAGGCCAGGTCCCAGCAAGCCTCTGTGTAGTTGAGTCAGTTACAATTCTCACTACCGGGCAGGTCTTGTAACTGGAAACACCATGACTGGGCAAGACCAGAGAATGAGCTGCCTTGCTTATAAGATCACCACCAAGGATAGTCATATAGATTCTCACTGTTCAAAGGATTCAGATACAGTGTAATGGAATGAACACCAGCACCATAATAAGCACAGTTTAAACTTTCTTTTCAATCATTTCGAGTCAGTTCACGATGTTTCACACCTGAGTCACCATTACCAAATATTAGTTCATACATTGCAGATGTGCAGAAAGACTGATTAATAAAGAATTCTGATTAATGGGACATGAGGCTGTGGCAGATTCACTGTATTACTAAAAAGGAGGCTGAGAGCTTGAACCGGGTAACTTCCCTAGAAAAAGAGACCCCTGGATTTTCCTCCCCTCCTCCTTAAGTCCACCACCCTTCTGTCAGTTTGTAGTGCTGTGGTGGCTTGCATGTTGCTATGATATTGAAAGCTATGAAACCAGTATTTCAATTACCAGTAGG
This sequence comes from Dugong dugon, assembly GCA_030035585.1. Lineage (NCBI taxonomy): Eukaryota > Metazoa > Chordata > Mammalia > Sirenia > Dugongidae > Dugong > Dugong dugon. The sequence continues at coordinate 6,312,110 of CM057464.1, read as the reverse complement.
ACCACTCATGGTGGACAGGTTTCAGTGGACCTTTCAGACTAAGACAGACTAGGAAGAAAGGCCAGGAAATCCACTTCTGAAGACTAGGTAATGAAAACCCTGTGGATCACAACAGTCCAATACAGTGCTGGAAGATGAACCCCCTGGGTTGGAAGGCACTCAAAATACACAATGGCCGCAACAACGGACTCAAGTGTACCCATGATCATGAAGGGGGCACAGGACGGGGCCATGATCCATTCTGTTGTACACGGGGAGACCATGATTGGAGTCAACTCAACAGCAACTAACAACAACAACAACCTCCTTAAATGGCCTGGTTCTTGGGTTTGATCCATCAGAAGTTGTAGAAATCCCAGTTTGGAGCCAAGTCTCCAATTTTCTGGAGCTACAACCTTGTCCTAGAATGGTCTGTTTTATAACCCCTCCTAAGAAACTCTCCAAAAATGGTTGTGTTTTTGTCCTTTGCTTCTTTTGTTATAATCCTTTCCAAGTTGATTTTTCCATCTTACAGCGACTCCCTCAGACACTTGAAGAGGCGATGGGATGTGATGAACACAAAATGCTGAAGACGCAGACCTGAGGATACTCACCTGAGTGTGAAGTATCTTCGCAATCTTGCCGGTGACTCACACCAGTGACTCAGTGTTTGTCGTGCAGCACCCACTGGGCCTACCTGCAGTGCACCTTCCTCTGCCTACCTTGAAGGAAATCAGGAATTCATTAGATACAGCCTACTGTTTTCCGTTCCTCAGGGTAGAGGTTATGTAAATACAAGGCATTATCATCTCCCATGTGTGAGGAACATTCAGATTCTGCTCTGGGAAAAATAGAAGCTCTTACTTTCACAGAGATGTTGCCCAAAGCTGAACACCCTCAAAAAGCAAAGAAGATTTAGACGCTTATAAAATAGAGACGATTCCAATCACTGCTTTATCACCATTTTACATTTCCTGCAGACTTTAAGGGGAAAACAATGTTTTTGATGTGCTGGCCCGAGCTTCTATTTAACATACGTGAATCCTGTTTTCCCCCTGAAAGGCTATAAAATATCTAGTAATATTGAAATATTTACACATTTATTTCTCTGCCATGTAATCACCTCAACTTGGGCTTTAGGCAAAAATGTGAAATCTTCAACCACAAAATGAAGCCAAGGTACTCACAGAAGGGAAACCTAGGACAGCCTTCTTTCCTGCGTGCCAAAGAACGTCAGGCCAGTCAACGAATTTACTAGGGCAAAGACAAAACTACCCCAGCCAGTGTTCAAGAGTTTCCACGCAAACACACGCAGGGCTAACAAAATACTGAACCTCGCACTCATTTAGAAAATGAGTCTGTGAAAATTTTTCTTTAGCAAATGACACTTGGTGACCCAGCCTTCAAGTCAAACAGCTGAAACTCAGCTTGTCCTGTGTCCCTGGAGTACTGAGTTCCAAAGGCCACTCTTCTGAATACATTTTACCAGCAATAACTTGAAGGCTTTCCTGAATAGTGACCAAAGCCCTTGTAAAAAATGTAGTCATTTTAAATGAACATCCTAACTTAAAATAACTAAGCTTGATTTTTGCCTTGATCAAAATTTGTATCGGAACATTTCTATCATGGTGACTTTTGGAGGATTTACCCTGGCAGGTCATTTACTGACAAATAAGAACTGGAACAGAAGGTTTAAGTCCAAATGTCGAAAAACAAAGACTGTTTCTGAAAAGAAAGCAATTTATCTACAATGTCAATGACTCTGGTTTGAACGCAAGCCTCGATGAGGCAAGAGAACTCACAGATAAGTCCTCCTTTTCCAGAAGGCTCTCTTTTCCTGGAAACACCTGATAGAAAGTAGCAACGTGGAAGAGAAATATAAAAAGAGAGTAAATAATACTAGTAAAGCAAAAAAGATGGAAACAACCAAAATTACCTTTTCAGTGGGTAAATGCTTCAGCTGGTATAGCCGTACCGTGGAATACTACTCAGCAATCAAAAGGAACAAACTATTGATACCCAGCAACAACTTTGATGGACCTCAAGGGCCTTGTGCTGAGTGGGAAAACATCATATAGTGAACAATACCATTCATCCAGCCTTCTCAAAATGACAAAACTATGGGAATGGAGAAGAGATTAGTGGTTGCCCGTGGTTATGGATGGAGGGTGGTTGGCATGACTATAAAGAGGTAGCACAAGGAAGATCTTTGTAGTGATGGAATAGTTCTCTAATTAGATGTCTCCATGTGTGATAAAATGGCATAGATCTGTACGATGCCTTCTATCAATGTCAATTTTCTGGTTTTGATGTTGTCTTATTTAGAAGGTGAAATGTGACGACCGAGGAAAACTGGGTGAAGGGTACTTGGGGACTCTCTGTACCATCTTTGCAACATCTTGGAAATCTATAATTATTTCAAAATTTAAAAAGTAAATGAGAGAGAGAAAATGAAAAAGACCGTCAAGATGGATCAGGAAGGAAGTAAAAGAAAGAAAGAAAAAAGGAAACAATTTGGGGTGCATACTGACACCTCCAGAGATCAAAAGTGACAGGGAGCGTTTGGAGGAAGGGACGGCAGAGTAAATATATGAGGTTACATACAGTCAGGCAAGCTGATCACCAGAAACTGGATTGTAAATTGGAAATGAGCTCAGTGGACAGAGAAGGGAGAAGATCATTGAACTGTTACCCCTGAATGAAGAAATGAAGCCTGGTGAGGGAGAGGACAAGCAGTAAACTTGGCAGTGGAAACTACAGGAAGGTCTGGGGGTGGTGACAGGGGAGAGTAGGTGGGTATTGCTGCTGATGTCTTCCCATGTGGCATCAAAGGAGAGAGAAGGATGACCGGGACAGATGCTGGACCTACGAAGAAATACGCACTACAGAAATCAATAAGTTGGGAAAGAAGAGGCAAAACTCCTAGGCATGAGCATAATTACCAACAAAATACTTGATGATAAGGTGATTAGAGAATACCACAAGTTCGTAAGTCGGAAGGAGAAAATAACTCACTCAGGTTTGGAAATGACAAAGGCAAGTCTTCAGGGTGACAAATGATGAGCAGCAAGACACAATGAACTCTGGGAAGGGGCTGCCTACACAGGTCTAAAAACCAGCAAGAATAAATCCTGAGTATTCCAGATTTATTTAGCCAACATCTTTGATAACCGAATATATATCAAGCCTGATTTGTACTTCAGAAAGCACGATCTATCTTACTGGGCACTGTTTCTGCAAAAGTAACACAAAATTACAAGAGGGTGAATTGCCATAAAGGAGGAAAGGGTTTATAAACTAACTTTTGAGCAAGCATCTTTGGGTTTTCCAAGGCTATGGAGCCCTGGTGGCACAGTGGCTAGGAGCTCAGCTCCTAACCAAAAGATCCGCAGTTTGACTCCACCAGCCACTCCTTGGAAACCCTATGGAGCAGTTCTACTCTGTCCTATAGGGTAGCTATGAGTCAGAATCTACTGGACAGAAACGGGTTTGTTTTTGGTTCTTTTTTTAAATGGGCCATTTACCGGCCCACTGAATCTCAGCGTTCCCAAGAGCATAAGCAGCCAGTAATATTAGGATCCAGAAATTAACGTAGTAATTCTAAAATTTTAGCACACCCTAGATTTAATGTGGTCATAACGATTTCTTATCACAAGCTGACAGTCCACATGCATGGCCTCCCCAAGAGACGCTGGGACAGCAGCCCACAGACAAAGTGAGTGAAGATGGTTAACCACTCCACATGGTTAGGAAAAAAAAAAAAAAAAAAAAACAGTCTATCTCCCAGTTACTGGGTAAATATCAACTCAGAATGATTTGGAAACCTTCAGTCAAAGTGGGGGAAGAATGTATGTCATCCTAAAAATGTGACTGGACGGCAGTCCATTGATCCCTATGGCTACTGAGCCCAATCTCTAGCCTCAGAAAAGAAGTCAGCAAATTATCTAAAAATTTATGAAAGCACATGAGAAACGTGGCCAGATATTGTTCCTCGATCAGTCACATTCCTGAGGCAGTGCAAAGAAACTCATTCTCCTTGGCGGTTGTCACGTGAACGCCTCCTCTGTGGGGAGAATGGCTTGCTAAGCCTGCTCTCCACCTGGGCGTCCAGGGCCTGGTGGTGGGCTGGTAACAAGGATTGAGAGAAGAGAGGAAAAGCTAAATTTTCCTGCAAAAACAGTGGTGGCTGGAGCAGAATTCTCTAAAATGGAGAATTTTAGAAGCTAGTTAGCGGCGGATTTAAAAGACCCAAAGATCAACAGCTGAGAATAGAATTGGGAAAAGACATCTATTGACGATTAAAACCAAAAAAACCGATCGCCACTGAGCCAATTCTGACTAATAGTGACCCTACAGAACAGAGTAGAACTGCTCCACAGGGTTTCCAAGACCATAAATCTTTACAGGAGTAGACTGCCACATCTTTCTTCCATGGAGCAGCTGGTGGGTTTCTACCACTGACCTTTCGATTAGCCGCTGAGGACTTTAAACAATGTGCCACCAGGGCTCTATTGGTGATTGTTGTTAGGTGCTGTTGAGTCAGTTCCAACTCGGCAACCCTGTGTGTCACAGAACGAAACACCGCCCGGTCCTGTGACGTCCTCACAGTCGTTGCTATGTTTGAGCCCATTGTTGTCACCTCTGTGTCCTTCCATCTCCTTGAGGGTCTTCCTCTTTCTCACCGACCCTCTACTCTACCAAGCATGATGTCCCTCTCCAGGGACTGGTCCCTCCAGATTGGTCATTAGAGGAATGAAATTCTGAGCAATGTGAGGGGTAAACATCCCCTTCAGTATTCCTCAAGAAATCTTCAGTGAAATCTACATTTTTCTAAATACCCTGTAGCATGTGAATTTTCCTTCAGAAAAATGCAAAGAAATGCAGAGCTGCTTCAAGGTTGACACAGGGCAAAAACATAGGCTCTAGAAGTTACCCTTTTATTAACTATTTATTAATTTGTTGGAGTCTCTGGATGGTGCAAAGAGGTAAACACACTCGGCTGGTAACCTAATGGTTGGCCGTTCAAATCTACCCAGAGGCACCTCGGAAGAAAGGCCTGGTGTTCTACTTCTGAAAAATCAGCCACTGAAAACCCTATGGAGCACCGTTCTGCTCTGACAGACTTGGGGTCACCATGAGTTGGGGCCGACTCAGTGGCAGCTGGTGGCAGTAGTGATTAGTTCGTTTATATTTTTTCATTTTTATATCTACCTAGTAAGGGAATTGTATTCCAAAAATGGACATTTGTCTGTTTTTTAAATTATAAAAGTCTCACGTGCTCATTAAATGAAATTAAAATGATAGAGAGGTGTATAAATTAAAGCAGAGAAGTCTCCCCTCATTTGTCCACCGCCCATCCTTCTTTAAGGTAACCACAGCTAATGGTCTAATAAAGTACTTCTCACTTTTGATGTGCTAATGAATCACCAGGAGATCTCGTTAAAATGCAGATTCTGATTCCAGAGGTCGGGGAGGGGCCTGAGACGCTGCAGTCCTAACAAGATCCCAGCTGATGCTGATCTGGGACTGGACCGTGAGCAGCCAGGGTACAAAAAATAAAATTAGTTTGGATAAAAAAATAAAATTAGTTAGTTTAAGGCATGAAGAACCTGAGGAAAACAAAGGACAGAGGAAGAGGGGACCGGTCGTGGGTGGAGTTGTTCATTGCTGTGTGCCGTTGAGTAGATTCCAGCTCACAGCGACCCTGCAGGACAGAGCAGAGCTGCCCCATAGGGTTTCCTAAGCTGTGATCTTTATGTCAGCGGACCGCCAAGACTTTCTCCCTCGGAGCCGCTGGGTGGGTTACAATCGTTGACCTTCCCGTTAGCAGTCAAGCGCTTAACCTTTGCACCGCCGGTGCTCCTTGTAGGTTGAATAGCTTCTTCTTTTCCCAAATTTTTAAATTCTTGAGTCATTTACTCTTTCCTGGTTTCAGAACAGGCTCTGTGGGAGAGGTGTGATAGCCTAAGGTTTGCTATGAGGTTATTGTCTCAGTCCCTCCCCCTAAGCCTTCAAGCATCTGAAGGACCACAGAGATAACTTCCAGCTCTTCAGTGGTTAAGAGCTCGGCTGCTAATCAAAAGGTTGGCAGTTTGAATCCACCGGTCGCTCCTTGGAAACCCTGTGGGGCAGTTCTGCTCGGTCCCATGGGATCGCTCTGAGTCAGAATCAACTCAATGGCACGGGGTTTTTGTTTTTTGTTTTTTTTTTCCCCCTAAGATCTTTTCCAGCTCCCAGTATCAAAAAACCCTCTCCATCCTCAGAAGCAAACCTAGGTGTCTTTAAAAAGTTTCCAAATATTTCCTTTGTTTTGTTGCTGCTTCTTCCTGAAGGATATCATCTGATTAGAGTTTCTTTTATAAAATATTATGGTTAACTATTTTACCAAACCGCCACATGGTCTCATTGCCACTACCTTAAATATTGATTTTTCCTAAGGGTTGGCCATTCTAGGAAGTTAAAAGATGGAACTAAGTCTATATGTTTCTTATTCCTTTGCAATTCTATTCAGAATTGCCCCATAGGGTTTCCAAGGAGCCGCCGGTGGATTTGAACTGCAGACCTTTTTTGGATAGCAGCCTGAGCTCTTAACCACTGTGACACCAGGGCTCTCATCCTTATTATCATGTATGCTGATTCCCAATCTAGTAATACAATTCTTGCCAGACCATAAATTTCTTCATGTACTAAACAATAAAATGTTAAAAAAAAAAAAAAAAAAAGATACACACTATGAAAGGGATATATTGACAGCTGTCTTTGTTGGGTTCCTCAAGATGCCCATCTGCCAGGCTGAATGGCAGTTTGTCCAGCAGCTTCTGAACAGGGTGACAGCTGCCTGGGGAAGCAGAACTAGAGCAACCTTGGAGCGAGGAAGACCTGCCCTCAAATCCTGCCTCTGCCCTTGCTTGCTGCGCCATCTTGAAAAAGTTTCTTAACTACTTGGAAAGTCATTAAAATAAGGATAAAGTTTGACTTACATAGAAGTAAATACTCACTGCACGTGGTGGGTGCCGAATAGAAGGTGGTTCCCTCCAGACCCAAAGGATGAACACTGTATGATCCCACTTAATGAAATATCTAGAATAGGCAAATGAACAGCAACAAGAGTTTGTTTGTGGTTACTAGGTGATGAGACCCAGGGAGATGAGGAGTTATTGCTTAATGGGTGCAGAGAAGTTCTATTTGGGGTGATAAAAAAAAGTTCTGAAACTAGATGGTGGGTATCTTTGTTATCTAGGGCTGCTACCAGAAATACAAGCAGATGGCTTCAACAAATAGAAGTTTATTCTCTCACAGTCTAGTAGGTTGGAAGTCCGAATTCAGGACATAAGCTCCAGGGGAAGGCTTTCTCTGGAGGAAGACCCTGTCATCAATCGTCCCCTGGTCGAGGAGCTTCTCAGGCACAGGCACCCCAGGTCCAAAGGGCGTGCTCTGCTCCCGGTGCTGCTTTCTTAGTTGTATGAGGTCTCCATGTCTCTCCGCTCACGTCTGTCTTTTATATTTTCAAAAGAGATTGGCTTAAGACACAATCCAATCTTGCAGATCTCATCAACATAGCTGCCAATAATGTATCACATAACATCATAGTGATAGGATTTACAACACTTAGGAAAATCACATCAGATGACAAAATGGTGGATGATCACACAACACTGGGAATTACGGCCTAACCAAGATGACACATATTTTGGGGGTATACAATTCAATCCATGACAGTGGGTGCTGGTTAAAAATAAATAAATGAATAAGTAAATAAATGTGGTTGCCTATCCCTAAACACATAAATATTCATTGATCAGTAAAAAAAAAAAAAAAAAAGCGATGACTACCGTTTCACACCCCCTGTTGTTTTAGGTGCCCGTGAGCCGGTGCTGACTCATAGTGACCCTGTGCACAACAGAACAAAGCACTGCCCGGTCCTGTGCCTTCCCCATAATCGTTGCTGTGTCGAGCTTATTGCTGCAGCCACTCTGTCAATCTATCTCATTGACGGTCTTCCTCTTTTTCACTGACACTCTACCTTACTAAGCATAATGTCCTTCTCCAGGAACTAGTCCCTCCTGATAACATGTCCAAAGTACGTGAGATGAAGTCTCGCCATCCTCGCTTCTAAGGCGTGTTATGGCTGTCCTTCTTCCAAGACAGATTTGTTCATTCTTCTGGCAGGCCATGGCATGTTCAATATTCTTCACTGACACCATAATTTAAAGGCATCAATTCTTCTTCGGTCTTCCGTATTCATCGTCCAGCTTTTATATGCATATGAGGTGATTGAAAACACCAAGACTTAGGTCACATGCACCATAGTCCTCAAAGTGGTATCGCTGGGCTTTAACACTTTAAAGAGGTCTTCTGCAGCAGATTTGCCCAGTGCATGCGTCCTTTGATTTCTTAACTGCTGCTTCCATGGGTGCTGATTGTGGATCCAAGTAAAATGAAATTCTTGACAACGTCAAACTTTTCTCCATTTATCATGATGTTGCTTATTGGTCCAGTTGTGAGGATTTTTGTTTTCTTTATGTTGAGGAGTAATTCATACTGAAGGCTGTGGTCTTTGATCTTCATCAGTAAGTGCGTCAAGTCCTCTTTGCTTTCAGCAAGCAAGGTTGTGTCATCTGCATAATGCAGGTTGTTAATGAATCTTCCTCTAATCCTGCTGCTGCTTTTTTTCCTCATCTAGTCCAGCTTCTTGGATTATTTGCTCAGCATACAGATTGCATAAGTATGGTGAAAGGATAGAACCCTGTCGCACATCTTTCCTGATTTTAAACCACTCAGTATTCCCTTGTTCTGTTTGAACGACTGCCTCTTGGTCTATGTACAGATTCTGCATGAACACAGTTAAGTGTTCTGGAATTCCTATTCTTTGTAATGTTATCCATAATTTGTTATGATCCACACAGTTGAATGCCTTTGCATAGCCAATAAAACACAGGTAAACATCTTTCTGATATTCACACCTAGTGGGTATTCACACCCACTAGGATGGCTGTTATCAGAAAATAATAAGTGATGACAAGAAGTGGAGAAATCGGGACCCTCACCCATTGCTGGTGGAAATATAAAATGGTGCAGATTCTGTGGAAAACAATTCGACAGTTTCTCAAACAGTTAAACACAGAATTACCACACCCTTTGCCGTGGAGTCAACTCTGACTCTTAGCAACCCTATAGGACAGAGTAGACCTGCCCCACAGAGTTTACAAGGAGTGGCTGGTGGATTCAAACTACTGACCTTTTGTCTAGCAGCCAAATGCTTAACCACTTGCGCCACCAGGGCTCCATCAGAATTACCATATGACCCAGCAATTCCACTCCTAGGTATATGCCCCCAAAGAATTGAAAGCAGGGCCTCATACAGATAAGTATACACCAATGTTCATGGCAGTACTGTTCACAATAGCCAAAAGATGGAAACAATTCAAGTGTTCATCAACAGATGAATGGCTAAACAATGTGGTATATCCATACAAAGGAATATTGTTCAACCAGGAAGAGAAATGAACTGAGAAAATATTGTACTGAGTTCCTATTACGGGTGGTGGATCACTTGGAAACAGATATTGGTGATGATGGTACAACACTGTGAACGTAATTAGTGTCACTGAACTGTACACATAAACATGGTTTAAATGGCAATATTTTAAATGTATATATTTTATTGTTGTTAGTTGCTGTCGAGTTGCTTCCTACTCATGGTGACCCCATGTGTACAGAGTAGACTTGCTCCACAGGATTTTCAAGGCTGTGACCTTTCAGAAGCAGATTTCCAGGCCTGTCTTCGAAGGCCCCTCTAAGTGGATTCAAACCACCAACATTTTGGCTAGTAGTTGAGCACTTAATCGTTTGTTCCCCTTACGGACTCTTATATGTATTTTGGTGACACAGTGTTTAAGAGCTCAGCTGCTAACCAAAAGGTCAGCAGTTCAAATCCACCAGCCACCCCTTTGAAATCCTATGGGACAGTTCTACTCTGTCCTATCAGGTCGCTATGAGTCGGAATCATAGCAACAGGACAAATTTTTATATATATATATACACACATATACATGTTTACCACAATGAAATCAATTTTTTAAAAAATTACTCACTACCATCCCAGTATGAGGAGCTCTGGTAGCACAACGGTTAAGTCCTCTACTGCTAACTAAAAGGTCACTGGCTCGAACCCACCCAGCAGCTCCCCAGGAGAAAGCAATCTGCTCCCATAAGTATTACAGCCTAGCAAACCCTATGGGGCAGTTCTCCTCTGTCACATGGGGTCGTTATGAGCTGGAATCAATTCAACAGCACACGACAACAACAACACAACCCCAGTTAATCTACTTTCTCTCTAATTCACTCTTTGTAAAGCTGTCCTCTCTGCCACAATGCTGTCCTCTTGTTGGTCCCACAGCCCCCACCCTGGTGTATGATCAGTCTCCCAGTTCTCAGAAGAAACAGTGGACTGAGCTATTGGCTGCAGTGATCATAGTGCCGGAGGCACCCTGAGCTACTTGGTGCAAGGTTACCGGGAAAGAGGGAATGGCAGTGGTGGGTGTTGTCCAGTATAGGGTAGTGAGCCCGAGGCAACCTCATCAGGGCGGATAGTTGATTTCTGCCAGTGATCACGGTGGCCTTACCCTCCATATATTCCTGCACCCCTCCTCCAATATTGCCATGATAAAATATCTTTCATCCTGCCCTCACCTGCTCAGAAATATTTCCGTCATCCATTCCACAAATATGTGTTGATCATCTCTTCCATGCGGTCTCTCCATTGTCAGTCAAGAAGAATACTTGCTTCACCCCAGTAATAAAACATGAAGGCATGTTCTATACCCACCAGCCTCCTTGAGTGTCAAAAATCTTTGTTTTCCAGTCTCTCCAGGCTTCTCTTGGGCTGTGGAGCAGGAGCCCCAGTGGTAAGAAACCATCACAGAAAGCTATGGATAAAGGAAATCACTAGCAACAATTTTTCTTAAAAAACTGACTTGCTTTTCCATAGTTCTTGAGCAAAATTTTTTGCACTAGGCCCATAGTCCTTCTCTGGCCTGTGGCCATTCCCCTCCTATTCTGTTTCCTCACCAGGTTTGACTTTGTTTTGCATCTCCTGCGTCTGTGAACACAACACTGCATATATGAGGGCTCAGTGTAGAAATACTGACTTGATTTGATTTCTTCTAGGATCTCGGTAGCTTGGTGGGCTTGGTTCTTGGGACTTTGACTCAGATGATGGGTACGGTTGACAGATTATGCCAATAAAAATACAGGATGCCCAGTGAAATTTGAATTTCACATAAACAATAAGCAATTTTTTTAAGTTTGTCCACTGCAATATTAGGGACATATTTATACTAACGAAAAGATCGTTGCTTATCTGAAATTCAGATTTCACTAGGCATGCTGTGGAAACCCTACAGGTGTGTCACCCAAAAGAGTAACCATTACATCCAGTCAGTGATACCTTGTGTGTGGCTTCTCTACCACAAAACTCTAATAATTTCTAATTTCAGGAAAAAGGAGAAAAGCAGAAGAAAGACTAGATGGGCTCTGACAACAAGGCATATACAAATAACCTGTCTGTCAAAGGAGACTTTCTACTGAGTCAAGGTGACAAATTGCATTTTGGTAAGGGTGCAAGTCAGGCAGGGCAGGGAGGCGTGGAGGGAGAAATTCTTGCAAAACAGTGGCATGTGGCAACCAAGTTCCCACAGGCTTCCCACTAGCACTGCCTGGTAGACACGCTCTAAATGTAGATGGAGCATAGGGAGGTAGTGCATCTGAGGGTGCTCCCTGGAAAGTCATTACAGCTCGTTACTGCCCACAATGCCACCCCAGCCCCCAGCGTCACACCCTCGGGTCTTCTGGACAACTGAAAAATAAGCACTCATGCCCAGAAATCAGGACTATCTCCAGAGATTCTGCAAAACTCCCACAGTATCCAAGAGAGTTAGCAGTGTATTTTCTATGTAGAGAACGAGGGCACTTTTTCCTTTATAACGTGATTCCTTGGCTGGAGAGGAATTGTTAGGCACCCTGAGTGGCTCTGTAGAAATGCAAGATGATATTGTATTGTATTAATGTCACTTAATGGTAGCTGTCAATGATAGTGATGGAATAAATATGGAAAAGGAAATTACTGTAATTGAGTGACAGTCTGGAATCTTCCATATTCGACCTAATGAGAGAAACCTATGAGCAGCAGCTTCCAGTGGAGGCTATTAATGCAAATCATATGCACCGTGCTGGCATGCTGAATTATGCAATGCCATGTGAATGTCTAATCCATTTCACCAGGCTTGTCTTTATCCAGAAAAAAAAATATTTCGCTGACATGCTGATTAGTATATTAGGAGAGTTTTAAGAAGTTTGGTGCTAAAGTAGGTGCCATCACGGTGTTATTAATTTAGTTCTGAACAAGACAAACAGCTCTGTGCAGCCATCAAAATCACTACATAGGTCTACAAGATAACTTTGTCAAGACTGATGGGAATTTACAGAAAAGTCTTGTGATATGTGGAAGGAATTAGCAAATAGATAAGGAGCACATCATTTTTCTAGAAAACCACTGTCAAGGACCCAGTAGCCGTGCAGAACTAGACACTTGCCAAGACCTCTGCAATGCCTGCACCATAGCTGTCTCTGAGGCGTTCGGAAACTTGTATACAGCCCCAGATGTGGGAGGTCAAGGGAACAATAAGTACAAGTAAGACCTCCTTTGGAGACCCTACAGAGATTTAAGTACTGCCCAGGCATCACCGCCAACAAAACACTATCTTTGGGAAGAGAGCTGTTGGGAGAGAAATGAGTTGTCAATTAGTCGTTACTTATGCATCCCGAGAGTTTGTAATTTTGAGAATCCCACGGCCCTAAGCTCTTTACGCCCTGCATATATCAATCCTTAAAATTTGGATAGATAGAGTAAGTGCCAAGACTCCTAACTACGTACCTCACAGCTTCCTACAAGTTAGTTCTGATCTAGCTGCTCATAAATATCACCTGTGTCCCCAGGTTGGAAAGGCACTTGGCTAGAGGAGAAAGAGATGGAGGCAATAGTGGTTCAGTGGTAGAATTCTTACTTTCCAGGAGGGAGATGGAGGTTTGATTCCCAGCCAAGGCACCTCATGCACAGATACCATCTGTCAGTGAAGGCTTTTGTGTTGCTATAATGCTGAACAGGCTTCAGTGGAGCTTCCAGACTAAGACAAACTAAGAAGAAAGTCCTGGAGATTTACATTGGAAAATCAGCCAGTGAAAACCTTTTGGATCTCAATGAAGCAATGATGCGGAACGTACAGGAGACGGAAGCGTTTTGTTCCGTTGTACATGGGGTTCCATGAGTCAGGGGCCAACTTGAGGGCGTCTAACAAGAGGAGAAAGAAGGAGGAGACACCGGGTTCTGCAATTTTCCACCAGTGATTCCTAGATAGTCTTAGGCGGGAACATGGATGGACAAATGTTTTTTTGAACACTTTTTACGTGCCAGGTTCTGGGCTAGACCCTGGATATGTAAGTGCTGCTCCTGCCTTATGGGGGCTTACATTGTAATGGGGGAGTCAGCAGGAGGCGAGAATTACAAGAGGGTGTGAAAAGTGTCCCAAAAGAGGGAGCACAGGTTTATAACGAGGGACTGGCTTAGTCTGGATTAATGAACACATCTCTGAGGGAGGAGTGCTTTAGCGGGGGCTCCGCAAATATTGTTTTTCCTTTTTTAATTTTACTAACCATGTAGCAAGACTACTGTGCATTAGAGAAAATATACCTACTTAACGAATCTGTGCTTTCATTGTCGTTATTATAGCGATGTGATTTTTTTTTTCCTTTTAAAAGAAACCAACCGAAATTAAAAAGTGAGTGGATTTAAAGAGGATGTTAAGTAAGTAATAGTGCAGTGGTACTCAGATATACCAGAAACTGTGAATTAGGGGCATGAATGGCTGAAGTTTGGGGCTCCCGTGTAAGGAAAACAACAAAAAGGGTGAGGGCTGCCCGGGAAGGAAGGACTTCAGGGAGACAGTTGAGACCAAGAAACCAAGGAAAAGAAAGACAAGAAGTTCCCCCGTGCGCCCTCACACGTCTTATTTCATTCTTTCACTGTTCCCAGTCCCCTGTGGTGTGACGTGTTCTTGGTGAATTTTCTGTAGACTAATTGAGGCCCTCACAAGGTTAAGTAAAACACTAAAGGTCACCCAGCCAATTAGCAGCGGAGGTAGAATTACAACTCAAGTCGTCTCTTGCCCAGTTGAGAACAGTGTCTCCAGCCGCCGAAGCTCTGAGTACCCAAGATAGAAAGGGAAACGTTATGTAAGCAAACTAAGTGTAATAAAGGACTTCTGAGGGAAAACTAAAGACAGCAACAGGCTTGAAAACACAATTTTCATTATCGTATGTGCTTTGAATTGACTCCATTTGAAGCTCCTTGAAGAAGATGGTTGAATAAACGTTCTGTCTCTTTTCCAGGAAGAAATTGATATTGTTAGCTGCCGTCGAGGTGGCCCGCAACTCACAGCGACCTCATTGCACAAAAGAATAAAATGCTGCCCAGTCCTGCTCCATCCCCATGGACATTTGCTGATCGGACTGTTGTGATCCATAAGGTTTTCTTTCGGCTGATTTTCAGAAGTAGATCGCCAAGCCTTTCTTGTCCATGTTAATTGGGATGTTCCCCTGAAACCTGTTCTGCATTATAGCAGACAGATGGGTGGGGGCTGTGCACGAGGTGCACTGGCCGGAATCGAACCCAGGTCTCCTCCATGGAAGGTGAGAATTCTACCACTGAACCACCACTGCCCCTATTCAGGAAGAGATAAGCCCCTAGAAATCAAGGATGGACGCAGTGGAAGTCCATGTCCTGTGCAGCCCAATACTCAGGCTCTCACAGAGATGGGAAGGAGCAGTTCATGGAAGGTAGACTTCTCCTTCTTTACATCTTTAGGACTGTTCCCCATGTGGCTCCCAATTATCCTAATAACTCATTAAAAGTCAACTTGTCCTCCATGAGTTTCTCAAAACCTTGAGGAAGCTAGTTCTACTTTCTAGTCTCTACCACCTCGGGGATAAGGAACTCCACAAACCTGTTCCCTGCTTGAAGAAGAGCAGAAAGGTTGCTCCACCAAAAAGCCTTCCAGGAATCTGCACACTCTTGTTTCATGGTCTTCTCAGTCTTGAAAGTCCAGCTTCTGTTAAACCTGTTCCCCAGCCAGAGCCTTCTCACATCTCCCACCACTTTTCATCAACTCCGGCTCCTTCCCTGCCCTATCTCTTGCCTCATTTCTTCCTTTCCTCTGTCCCTGACCCCCAAGATTTCATGAATTTCTAGTTTCAGAGTTCAAGGCTCATTCATTCAACAAAATTTCTATGTGAGCACCTACTGTGTGCCAGGCTTTGCTCTACATCCCGTGCATATAGACACATTCCTTGCTTTCAAGAAACTTCCATTCTAGTGGGAGGATACAAACAAACTAGTAGGTTAAAATAAGAACCAAATAGCGATAGATGCTGTGCAGGAGAAAGTGGAGCCCTGGTGGCCCAGTGGTTAAGAGATCAGGTGCTAACCAAAAAGTCATCGGTTCAAATCCACCAGCTGCTCCTTGGATACCCTATGGGACAGTTCTACTCTGTCCTATAGGGTCGCTGTAAGTCAGAATCAACTCAACAGCAATGGGTAATATGAAAGAGAGTGACTAAGTGGATACTTCATGGTCAAGGAAAGACGCTCTGAGAAGATGACGCTCAAGTTGAGTGCTAAGCCATGGGAAGAGCAGGTGGAGACCATTCCAGTAGAGAGAGCTACTGAGGGAATTGGCCTAGGTTAGGGAGGCAGGGACAGGTTCACAGAATTGAAAGAAGGCCTGTGTGGTGTAGTATTTCTGAATGAGGATATTAGTGGCAATATTGTGCTAGACTCTTCCATACCTTTGGGGATTTATAACATCCCTGGCCTCCCTCCCATTAAGTGCCAGTAAAGCCCCTCATTCTAACTACCGGAAATCCACACACGTTTCCCAGTGCCATTTGGGTGGCTGTAGTACTGCCCCAGTGGGGAAGCATTAATGCAGAGTGGCTCAGGAGGACGCAGGGCCAGATCACACAGGGCTTAGTAAGCAGGCTAAGGAATTTGGATTTTATTCTAAAAGTGATGGAAAACCCTTCGAGGATTTGAAGCAGACCAGTGATATAATCTGATTTCTGCATTTAAAAGATCGTCCAGGTTGCTACATGGAGAATGGATTATGGGGAACAAGAGTAGACACAGGGACACCAGTTAGGGCAGAAATTCTGTTAAGAGACGGTGGTGGCTTGGAATAAGGTGACCTGATACTGTGGCAGGTACAGACAGCATAGATCCCTGTCTCTATGTAAGTATATACAGCATTTGGGGCTTCGGTTATTTAGTGGTAGAGTCCTTGCTTCCAAAGAGAAGACCCAGGTTCAATTCCCAGCCAGTTCACCTCCTGGGCAGCTCAAACTCCTCTGCCACCGTGGACAACCCAGCTGTGAGAGGATATTGGCGGCTGCTTCGCGTCACCCCTCAGCTCCACTCTGCAGCTGACTGTCCTCATGCCAGGGCAGCATACAGGCACTCTCTTCCCGAGGCACGTCCCTTCCGTCTCGGGGAACAAGAACACGTTAGCACACTGGCAGTGTGGGCCACCTTCCAGGATCTGTCTGCTGACAGAAAGTATGTCAACGCGGCTTTACGTGAGCAAATATCGGGAAGCAGAAGTCTCGGTTTTCTTTTTTTGGTTTCGGGGTAACGTAGGTGCACCCACACTTGAATTCGTGCAAAGGCAAGCAGACTATGGGATGTCGGCCCAGCTGGTCCTTGCTGTGCAAAAGTGTCGGTGAACTGCAGCCGTTCAGTCCTGTCAGATGAATCGGCTGGGGAGGAACAGCAAGGAGAGTGGATGAGCGTTCGCTTCTTTTATTATGCGATTTGGGGCTATGACATGGATGTCAAAGACACATTTTTAAGCTTCTGAGTCTTAATTTCTGTATCAAAGGTGGGAGATGGTAACAGAAAGGCTGATGGATAAGAGAAGCATTTGCCAACGTTCCCAGAGAAGTTTAAAAAACAAAAGGTATCTTTTAATTTTTTAAATAAGGCACTGACTCTGGACCTTTTTCCTTTTTCCTAATCTCCACTCCCTCCAGCTGCCTGTTTACAAATAGTGATGAAGGCTTGGCTTTGACCCAAAGTAAATAGAAGGGCAAGGTCACGAGGCTACCCCAGAGCAGAGGCCGGCAAACTGTTCCCCCTCCTCCCCCATCAAACTCAGTTCACCACCTGTTTTGTGCAGCCTGAGAGCTAAGAACAATTTTCACGTTTTTGACTGGTTGGGGAAAAAATGGGAAGAATCGTATTTCATGACACATGAATCACATTGTGTGTCACGTGAAAATGACCATGGCATGAAATTCAAGTTTCCGCGCCTGGAAATAAAGTTTTATTGAGACACCGTCATGTTTGCTCACTCACATATTGTCTGCGGCTGCTTTTATGATACAACAGCAAAGCTGAGTCATTCTGTCAGAGACCATCTGGCCCGCAAAGCCTGCACTATCGACAACCTCACCCTTTACAGAAAAGTTTGCCAACCCCTGATCTAGAGATCTGAGGAAGGTACGTGCTGGGTCCTGTTACTCAGTTTTTGCTGCATTTTCAAATACTCTCCTAACTCCACGTCATTTGTCATACCCTGGTGGCTTGTGTGCTGCTGTGATATTGAAAACTATGCCACAGTATTTCAAACGCCAGGAGGGTCACCTGTGATGAACAAGTTTCGGCAGAGCTTCCAGACTAAGAAAGATGAGGAAGAAAGGCCTGGTGAGCTACTTCCAAAAATTAGTCAGTGAGAACCCTATGGACCACAGCAGAATATTGTCCAGTATAGTACTGGAGGAGAGCCGGTGGCGTAGTGGTTAAGAGCTTGACCGCTAACCAAAAGGTTGGCAGTCCAGCTCAACAAGTCACTTCCTGGAAACCCTATGAGGCAGTTCTACTCTGTCCTATAGGGTCGCTATGAGTCAGAATCGACATGACAGCGACAGTTTTACAGTACTGGAAGATGGCCCCCTAGGTTGGAAGGTTCTCAAAATACACAATGGCCATAGCAGTGGGCTCAGTCATACCAACAATGGTTAAGACAGCACGGAACCGGACAGCATTGTGTTCTGTTGTGCGTGGGGCCGCCATGAGTTAGAGCCAGCTTGACAGCAGCTAAGAACACAACCACACAGAGAGCTAGAAAAGCATGGAAAGGGCAGATTGTCCCATTCGGGGCTCTCACGGGAGCTCTAACAAATATACGTCCGTGACTGATATGGAATTTGCAGGAAATGTGACTGTTGTGAACAAGGGGAAGAAGGAAGAAGCAGCCTATTTCAATGTTTTAATGTACCGTTCATATTTTCTTTCACCCTTTAGGATGGAACGACAAAAGCACAGAAAACCAGGCGGAGTAAGGAATGAGGGGCGGGGTGGGAGTCCGTTAGGACCATGAAGGCCTTTGGGGCCACATGAGGATTTTGCCTTTATCCTTAGAGCAGTGGGAAGTTCTACGTTAGAAATGTTCTCAGCAGGCCTGTTCTCCTTAGCAAAAACCTGGAAGCAACCGAAAGACCTATCCACCAGAGAAGGGATAAATAAATTACGCCGCAGCCACACAATGGAATGCTATAAAGGGCAAGCATATTTGCTACAACTGTATACAACTATGTGAATGGATCTGAGCAATCTGTTATTAAGGGAAAAAAGCAAGCTCCAGAAGGTAACATACAGCATGGTAAACCTTTCCAAAGTTAAATGTAACTAAAATTTAATAAGATCGTTTGTAGGACTTTATTTCCGTACTAACACTGTATTAAAATCAAGCAAGGGTATAGTGAGGATAGTGAGCTGGCCTAGTTGCTGGTGGGTACAGCCCAGAGGGAGATGAGCATTATTGGTGAAGTTCCAGTTTTTGCAGGCAATGGATTCGCAGGTATTTAACAGAACACTGAGAGGCATTAAGGCAGGTTAAAGAGGAGGTTACATGCCCTAATTTACAGTTCCAGAAGATCTCTCCAGTTACATGGATGAGGCCCTTAGTGGTGCACATGGTTAAATGCTCGGCTACTAACCGAAAGGTTGGCGGTTGTCTTAGTCACCTAGTGCTGCTATAACAGAAATACCGCAAGTGGATGGCTTTTAGCAAAGAGAAGTTTATTCTCTCACACGTAGGCTACAAGTCCAAATTCAGGGCATCAGCTCCAGGGAAAGGCTTTCTCTCTCTGTTGGCTCCAGAGGAAGGTGCTTGTCGTCAGTTTTCCCTTGGTCTGGGAGCGTCTAAGCACAGGAACCTCGGGTCCAAAGGACGCGCTCCACTCCCGGCACTGCTTTCTTGGTGGTATGAGGTTCCCATGTGTCTCTGCTTGCTTCTCTCTTTTCTATCTCAAAAGAGATTCGCTTAAGCCACTACCTAATCTTATAGACCTCATCAGTATAACTGCTGCTAATCCAGCTTATTACATTATAGTGATAGAGTTTACAACACATAGGGAAATCCCATCAGATGAGAAAATGTTAGACAAGCATACAATACTGGGAATCATGACTCAACCAAGTTGACAGATTTTTGGGAGAATACAATTCAATCCATGACGGCGGTTCAAACCTACCCCAGAATCACCTCGGAAGAAAGGCCTGAAGATCTACTTCTGAAAAATTAAGTCAGCAAAAACCCTATGGAAAACAGTTCTGCTCTGACACACATGTGGTTGCCATGAGTTGGAATCCACTCAACGGCAACTGTTGTTTGTTTTGTTTTAGTTGCTTTGAGGAGAATTCTAGAATCGGGGCAAGAGTGGAAGCAGGAAACAACTGGAGTTGATAAGTTCAGAGTAGGGAGATCGTGGCAGAAATGCTCACACTGACTTATTGTCCAGTTTTACATTTAAGGCACCAGTACTATAGAAATAGCAACTCAACACTCCATTAAGCAGATAGCAGAAAAGGCAGACAGCAAGAAAATGAATCACAACAATGGTTTTTACCAATAGATCCCCAAGCCTTCCCATGTTATCAGGTGAATAAACACAGATGACATCTGAATGACAATTTGGAAACCATTAGCAGTATTATCAGATAGGGTAGCTAGCTTAGGAGATCGCAGAGAAAACCCTCTTAGCTTCTGGAAAATAAATCAGAGAAAATTCACAACAAAACTCCACCAGGACAACCTCATCTGTCCTTCCAGAGTGTTTTCCCCTTCAGCTTTATTTGCATACTTTCTACCTCCACGGTTGTCCTTGAAATTCTCTGAAGTCCCAATTCTGGAGAACTGATTTCCCAACAGGCATGTATAATTTGGCTAGCTGCTCATTTGTGAATGCAATGGGAGGTGCAAGGGTCAAGGGCAAAGCCAGCAAAGCCAGGTAATTATATGGACACCCAGTCTTGCAGCAGCACCTGGTACAGTTAACAGGTGGCTGCTGTCTGCACTAGGCGGCAGACAGTGCATTGAAGAGTCACTCGTTTTAGTCCTTTCGTCCTCCTTGGTCTTTACTATGAGACATGGCTCAATTCTCAGCTCTAGGGATGTCGGTGGCTCAGTGGTAGAATTCTCGCCTGCCATGCAGGAGACCTGGGTTTGATTCCCGGCCAATGTCATGCGCAGCCACCACCCATCTGTCAGTGGAGGTTCACGTGCTGTTATGATGCTGAACAGGTTTCAGCGGGGCTTCTAGACTCAGTCAGACTAGGAAGGAAGGCCTGGCAATCGACTTCTGAAAATTAGCCAAACCAATCATGGGGATGGTGCAGGATTGGGCAGTAGTTTGCTCTGCTGTGCATGGGGTTGGCATAAGTCGGGGGCTGACTCAATAGCAGCTAACACCTCACCGTCCCTCTTACTAGCTATGGGACTTTGGGTGGGCATGCATCTGTGAATCTGTGACAACCCCTGGTCCATGGCAGAGCCTCTGTAAATGCTAGTCGTCGAGCCCTAAGAAGCTATCTGAACACATCCCTACCTACCTGCAGTTCATGCTACGCTGCGCCTCTGCATCTTGATCAAATGATTCAGAAGAACTTCAACTTCTTCCTCCTCAAGTCTCCTCTTCTCTACAGACTGGGGGCACCAGAGCAGGAGCAGATGCTGACAAAAGCTCTTCTTGATGGCGATATACTCTTGTTTTTATGCCCTGAGTGTCCACCACAGTTTCTGCTGAGTGAAGGCCAGGGCTTGTCATCTGCAATGCTGAGGGACTTGGCTTTGTTTCCCTCCTGCTTGCCTTGGATCTGGCGACTTGTTAGTTATACACTTGTCAAGCAAACAATTTAGAAAAGAAAGAAAGTTAATGGATCAAGGACCCTTTCCTGCACCACACCCCACCTCCTTAACTGACCTCCTTTGCAAGAAATAACAAAAACCCCGATGTTATTTACAAATCCAGCTGCAGGGTCACATGCTTTGAAGCCTTGTAAGTGAGTTTTCGGATTCTGGTGATACAAGATAAGAATCTGCCCCTCCAATGGCATGAATAATAACAGGGTAATCTTCTTAAAGGGCCGGAATGGCAAAGACTGGAAAAGCCCTAAAGAAGCACAGATTTTCAATTCTGAGAGACTAGGAGGGTGGCTGGCTCCACCCGTCTCACACAGGCAGGCGCAGATGACACTAGAGTGGGGACGGGGGAGGTGATGCTTGTCAAAGAGCTTACTGCACGCAGGTTTACATGCCCAACGGAAATGGGAATTATGCCCTCAGGTAACCCTGACAATATTACAGTGAACTCATTTACATTGGGAGTTGAACAGATTTTCCCCCAGTAAGAGATAAACATTTATATGGACTGTGAATTCTACAGCTAAGGAGCTAGAAGGTGCCTACTAGTTGCAGGTGAATCAACCCCAACTCATGGCGACCCCCACATGTGTCAGAGTAGAACTGTGCTCCACAGGGTTTTCAATGGATGATTTTTTGGAAGTAGATCACCAGGCCTTTCTTCCAAGGCACCTCTAGGTGGGCTCCAACCTCCGACCTTTCGGTTAGCGGCCGAGTGTATTTCATTAACTGTTTGCACCACCCAGGGACTCCAGGAGGCACCTGTAGATCCTCCAGTCACACTTGTGTTACAGAAAAGGAAATTGAGGCCCCGCTGAAGCAGCGGCAAAGCTGGGGCTCAAATGTTGGCTTCCCGGCAGCTAGTCCAGTTCATTTTTTTTTTTAAACCTCTCGCTACCTCCAAACCTTAGTGAAATTATTCTGTTATCTTACAGCAGACAGAAAAGCAATGAGAGGGAAAAGATGGAGAAAAAAGAAATTGAAACAGAGAGGAAACGGGGAAAGAGATAGTGACAGAAACCCCAGGGAAGACTGACCGTCTGCCCCGTCTGTCTCTAACGCTCTCTGTATCTGTCTGATCCCATTCTTTCTGTAACTTGTCTCTAGCCTGTCTCCCACATGCTGGCTCCTGAAACAGCTTATTTAACTTACTCTAAATACTTTTAAAGAGGGCTGGCAAAGGAGCTGGACACTGATGGGGCTGGGAGTAGCCAGAAGGAATGTTCCAGTACTTTTTAACTCTGCTCCCTCTACCCCTAGCCACTGCCACAACCGCACCAAGGAAGTGAGGTCTGAGCATTTGGGGCTCCGGACTACAAGGGTGCCTCTCAGCCCACGGCATGAGCACCTCTTAGTAATGCCCGATCTTGGGGGCCATGTCACACACAAGGTATCAGAATCTGTATTGTAACAAGACATCCAGCTGATTCGTGTGCACACTACAGTTTGAGAAGGAACCGTCTGAAAAAAATTGGAAATGTTTCTTCCCAAGCATCTTAGTTACCTATGCTGCCGTAACAGCATACAAAGTAGGTGACTTTAGAGAACAGAAATTTATCTTCTGCAGTTCTGGACGCTAGAAGCCCAATTTCAGAGCCTTAGAAGCCGATGCTGTCTTCTGTGTTGGCTCTAGGGGAAGATCCTTCCTTGTCTCCTCTGGTTTGGGGTAGCCCCAAGTGTTTCTTAGGTCCTTGGGTAGCATAAATGGTTTGCCCTCAACTAGTAACCTAAAGGTTAGCAGTTGAAACCCTATCAGCAGTGGTGCAAAAGAAAGGCCTGGCAATCTGCTTCCATAAAAGATTACATCCAAGAAAACCCTATGGAGCAGTTCTACTCTGTAACCTATAGGGCCACCATGAGTCAGAATTGACTTGACAGCAATGGGTTTGGTTTGGGTTTGGGTTTTTCTTGGCGTACCTTGGCTTATAGAGGCATCTTCACATGGCGTGTCTTCCCACTATATGGCTCTGTCTCCCCTTTCATAAAACACCACTCAGAAGGGATTAGGATGAGGACACAGCCTACTCCCCCAGTAGGATCTCATTTAATTTAACTGACAACAGAAGAAAAGCCCTATCTCCAAACAAAGTTACGTTCACAGGTACAGAGGTTCAATTCGACATATCTTTTGGGGGGCACAATTCAATCCATAAAAAGAAATCACAAACTTTCTTCCAGGTTCTGGGAGGAAGACAGGCCAGATCTTCAAGATGGACCAAGATGCCCACAGCATTTTAAATGCTAGACTCCATCTGGGTTATGCCTCAGAAACAGATCATTCATTTTAACTAGTTAATTCCATAACACTTGTCATTTGGTCTTTCTGTCCCAGGCCAGTTGTCTTCTGTGACCATTTCACAGACTTCCTAGAACAGGTTGGGTTTTACACAGGCTGAAGGGATGTGGGTTTCCAACACTTCCAGCCACTCCTGGGTCTGAAAAGTATAAACAGCAGGAAGGATCTGAACATTCTGAACTTGCCAAATCCTGGAACAAAGCAAATCTTCTTCCAGTGCCTTGCTGAAAAGGGGGATTTGGATGACAGGGACTTGGGAAGACGATGGCCCCACTGCTTAGGAAAGGCAGCCTTGTAGCCAAGGTTTTCTAATGAGGGGCCTGGCGCAGAATTACAATAAAATTAGCAGGCGGAAGTCTTCAGGTGTCAGTTCTAATTAAGGAATAACGAACAAGATATACGACTCACCTTATATAAAAGCAAGGAGCCCTGGAGGTGCAGTGGTTAAGAGCTCGCCTGCTAACCGAAAAGCTGGCTGTCAGGTGGTTCAAACCCACCAGCTGCTATATGGGAGAAAGGTGCTGCAGCCCACTCCCTTAAAGATTACAGCTTTGGAAACTTTATCGAGCAGTTCTACTCTGTTTTATAGGGTCGCTAGGAGTCAGAATCGACTCATTGGCAACGGGTTATATGTAAAAGCATTTTCACCTTGAAGCTCATGGGGGAATACTGGCTTATATCCTTATTTTTCCCAAGTGTGATGTCATCCCCTGTGTCACACTGGCACTGACAAGGATCTCTTGTTAAATAATTCCTTTGCCGGCATCAGGGAATAGCCCTGCCCTTTGATCTAAGCAGACAGGATCTTGAGAGCGGCCCTACTTAACACATCTTGAGGTAGGCTGCTTAAAATAAGATTTCTGAAAGGGGAGAGAGGAGAAAAGCACGCAAACGTAGAATGAGTAAGCTCAAAAAAAAAAGAGAAATTCTAGAACGTGCATTCTATGAATAGACACCACAAATGCCTGATGAGTATAAAGCATTCTACCCTCTTCACAGATTTTACATAATCTGCAGATCTTGCCAAGCACCTTCATATTTATAGCTGCGTGCAACGCTTCGTAACACAAAGGCTAAAACAAAGCCCAAAACTTCTACCTTGGAGAATCCACATTCTTCTGCGTTCCCATTTCTTTCTACACACAACCACAACAAAAGTCATCAACATAATAAAACTCTCCTGGGTCTCTGACAACATCAGCGTGCTCACGCCTTTCCCACGCACAATGGTCTCAACAACCAAGACTGTAAGTAAAAATCGTGCCATGTTGCTTTCTCCCTGGTCACATGGAGAGGACAGGTTAATCTTGGCTTCAGATTGGAAATGCTCAGAGGGAAAGACAGCAAAACTCCAAAGTTACCAACTCATGTGTTGCAATACAACCATGAAGCAACCCCTACCCGCCCCCGAACACACACACACTCATGCCCACATGTTTCCTACGCTAACAAACAACCTTGTCTTCCTCCTTTTACTGTATTTGGAATCTAGCACCGTGACGTGGAAAGTCCGAGAACATTCCAGTCTGCTCCACAGCTGAGCCAACTCCAGGCAACACAAGGGAATTGTTGGTCAGTATTCTCCTGCCATAGGCAGCTGGGTGGCCCGAATGATTAAGCACTTGACTACTAGCCAAAAGGTTGGCAGTTCGAACACACCCTGGGGCATCTCAGAAGACAGGCTTGGGAATCTGCTTCCAAAAGGTCACAGCCTTGAAACCCCTATGGAGCCTTCCTATTCTGCACACATGGGGTCACCACAAGTCAGAATCGACTCCACAGCAATTAACAACAACAACAACAATCCTGCTCTAAAAACCAGCGAAGCTGAGCTCTGTCTTCTTATCCTAATAGGCAAGTTGACTCAGTTCTAAAGATCTGGGACACTGCTTCTTCAGAAGAAGTTTGTGGAACACAAAGGGGAGATACTTAATAAAGAAAGCTAGTTACCATGGAGTCCACTCTGACTTAGGACTACCACATGTGTGCCAGAGTAGAACTGTGCTCCATAGGGTTTTCAGTGGCTGGTTTTCGAAAGTAGGTCAGCAGCCCTTTCTTCCAAGGAGCCTCTGGGTGGACTCGAACCTTCAACCTTTCTGTTAGCAGCTAAATATGTTAACTTTTTGCACTACACAAATAATTACTGTTGTTGTTTTTAGCTCCCACCAAGTCAGACCCTGATTCTTGGGGATCCCATGCACAGCAGAATAACCAACTGCCCAGTCCTGCACCATCCCTGTGACGAGCAGCAGACTGGATCATTGTGATCCATAGGGTTTTCATGGGATGATTTTCAGAATTAGATTGCCAGGCCTTTCTCCCTAGTTCCTCTTAGTCCGGAAGCTCCGCTGTAACCTGTCTATAGCCACAAGCAAGCCTCCACTGATGGATGGTGACTATGCATGAGGTACACTGGCCAAGAATCGAACCTGGGTCTCCCTCATGGAAGACAAGAATTCTGCCACTGAACCACATTCACACAGGTACAAATAAAGAATAAGCTCTATGAAATGAAAAGTAGCCCAAGGGACTGATAGTTTTTGTTCACTGTTATTTTATGTCTTCAAAACCAATTGTTAGGAAGTGATCAAGCAGTGTATCTGTTCCTACACCAGATTACTTGGACCAAGATGCTGGGTGATGCTTTCTTGCACTCCCCTCCTTCCTGGGAATGGGAGGCAGTTAGAAGCCTCTTACATAAGAAAGGATTGCTTTTCCAAAGGGCATCTTTCATTTTCCCATCTGTTTCTTCTCACAGTACAGTTCGGGGTCAAATCAGTTCTTAGAACATTCTGAAGGAAAATTTAGCACTTCTAAAAATTTGAATATGTAGACAGCAAACGGCTGATTAAAATAATAAGGTTTAAAAAAATAATAATAAGGTTTATTATAATAATACTATGTGTTTCACCAAAGAAAAATATAAGGTGAATGGAATATGGGAACACTCCCCAACAGCCTCTCTCTGAATGACTTTAAAGGAGAAAAAGGACACCCCCAAAGAGAAAGGTGTTAATTAAATTTGTTTTCAAAAACTGTGAATGCTTGTATTTAAGGAGATACATTCACACGGCCAACATCACAGTGCCCGTTTACAGAACCTCCCTGCCAGGACGGAGAGTGGAAGGCCTTCCCTTGGCTACCTCGCCTTATAAAATGGTGAGATTTGGGTCCTCAACCAGAGACTACTGGGACACGGTATGGCATTACTGTGAACACAATGTAACACTTTTATATGAATCCAAGAAAAAAGAAGCAGAAAAGCAAAATAAAACCAAAAAAAGCCAAAAAGACTTTTTATCCAGCTGCTAAAAATATACATTTCTGGTGCTTCTCTTGCCTTCTTCCCCTCCTCATGTTAGCCTGCCTCACTGGGCTGAAGGAGTCCTGGTTGCGCAATGGTTAAGAGCTAGGCTGCTAATCAAAAGGTCGGTGGGCAGTTCCAACCAACCAGCTGCTCAGCAGGAGAAAGATGTAGCAGTCTGCTTTCATAAAGATTAGAGCCTTGGAAACCCTGTGGGGCAGGTCTGCTCTGTCCTATAGAAATTGACCCAAAGACTATGGGTTTAGGTATTTTTGGTTCACTGGAGTGAGCTCCGTGAAATGCAGAGGCAACCAAGCTGATGGTTTGATAGCTGCAATGGAGCACAAGTCACAAAAGTAGCCACACAAACTATTGTCGTTGTTAGATGCTGTCAAGTCAATTCCAACTCATAGCCACCCTATAAGACAGAGTAGAACTGCCCCATAGGGTTCTCTAGGCTGTAATCTTTACTGGAACAGATTGCCAGGTCTTTCTCCTGAGTAGCCGCTGGGTGGGTTCGAACTGTCAGCCTCTCAGTGAGAAGCCAAGCGCTTAACCGCTGCACCACCAGGGCTCCTGCACACAGCCTCCATCACCACCATAACACCATCCCTGATTATCTCTCTAGCATCTGATTTCTCTTTCCTCCTCCTCCTCTCAAAACTCAGAGGTACAGGAAGCAGCAGTCCCGACAAGCACAACCCAATTTCTTATGTCCAAATGTAATGCTAAAGAGAAATTGAAAACAAAGTAAGTTGCATTAAAAAAGGCCCTGGTGAAGGAAAAATTAATTCCATATAGTGCTCTGCACTACAAGGTAAACGGGAATACAAATACAGAAGAAAAATACCAAAAACAAAAGCAAACCCATTGCTGTTGAGTCGACTCCGACTCATAGTGACCCTACAGGACACAGTAGAACTGCCCTCTATGGTTTCCAAGGAGCGCCTGGTGGATTTGAACTGCCTTCCTCTTGGTTAGCAGCCGAACTCTTAACCACTGAGCCACCAGGGAAATCCAGATTTACTTAAACGGGTAAGTGTTCCAGACGGCTTCAAGAAAAACACTGTATTCCCTTTGAGAAAATTGAAAAGATTCTATTTAAAAAATTAATTTTTATTACTAAAAACCCATATTATATTACATCATAATTGTTAGATTAATATCATCATAAAGCTTAATGTAAAAAATTTTTCAAGTATACGTGTGGGTTTTTTGTTTTGGTTTGGTTTTTGCTGACTAGAAGGCTCAAATACCCATTGTCTGTTTTGAAACCAAAGGTCAAAAGCACTTTTATGGAGCCGTAGAGTGCTCGAGCTAGATTTCTTAGAAATGACTTGCGCCTCCCTCCCCACTGAGTTCACGTGACCATCACCCTCTCCCCCGGCTGCCCGCTGGGCCCGCTGGCCGCCAGGAAGCAGAGGTTCCAAGAGGCAGGCCGTGAGGCTGGAACTGATCAAGTCAGAGCAGCTGCAGGTCTGCTGGGTGCTGGGAACCTCCCAGCTTCCAGAGCCAACTCCATCCAACCCTGTCCCTCCCCTCAAAGCTTCCTCCTGCTGCTAAAAATAATCCCCCCCTCAGCCAACCCAACTGATCTTCACTTCCTTCCTTCTGAAGATTATAGGATGAAGTTTCTGACTTCTGAGGGGAGGCGACAGACACAAAGTGTGTGTGTGAGTGTGTGTCATGGTGGAGTGAGAGAGTGTGTGGTTGTGCGTGTGTATGCAGGTGTCTGCAGGTGTGTGAATATGCATGAGGGTGTGTCAGAGTACACGGGAGCGCAAGTATACATGTGTGTGCCTGTGCACATGTGTATGACTGTGGGCGCGGACACACTGGGCAAGGATCATCTATCCTTCAAAAGATCAGCTAGAAAATACAACAAGCTGCAGGTAGGGTTTTTACAAACATCATTCCAGAGACCATCATTCCAGAAAAAAATGCTCTCTCGGCCTGTTTCCAACTGGGATAGGCCTCCTTACACGTTCTCTCTCCAACATGTGTGCTCTGACTGCTTTTTATAAATATCCTCTTGAAGAGGGTGAAAAGGTCAGCCTGCTTCACATCAGCAAAAACAAGAGGGCATTGGCTGAGCTTGTCTCAATCCATGATATGTTTTAGAAACTGCCTAGCAACAAGCCTCTCTGTTATTGAAGCAAAACGTTTTTGGACCACAGAGACACAAAAAAATACACAAAGTCTGGGTTCTCCCAGACACATCAAACTCCTGCGCTTAACAACGCAGCTACATCTTACTGGAGAGAATACAGTGATGGAGGCGGTCAAGGTGAGGAAGGAACACAAACCGAAGGGCAATCTCTGCACTGCGTCCTTCTCTACCTGCTCCTGACTATATCCCGTTTCCACTCAGCCTGGACATAGACTACGCCAGGGTGGGAAGCCGTGGTGAAGAATGTTATTGTAATTAAACCAACAGCTGTCTTCTCCCTCCCATTCTGCAGTAGAACATGAACACGTAAGAAAAGGAGCTGGGATGGCAGAGTGGGGATGGAGAGGAGAGAGGGGAGGCAAAGAAATGCTTCGGGATCTAGTTTTCGTCTTTTCTGTATAGCGAGCCATTTTTCTCAGTCATCTTCTAAACGATCCATCCATTCCCTTGTGACATGTGGTATCTCTGTCATTGTTCCTAAATACACTTAGGTCTCTCTTTGAGCTACCGATTCTCTTCCATTGGTCTATATGTCTGCCCCTACATATTGTTCACATTACTATAGTTTTGTTGAATGTTTTAATACCTGAATAGATTGTTGTTGTTGTTGTTAGGTGTAGTTGAGTCAGTTCTGCCTCAGAGCAACCCTACGTGCTACAGAAGGAAACACTCAGTCCTGTGACAGCTTCACAGTCATTGCTATGTTTGAACCCCCTGTTGAGGCCATTGTGCCAATGTATCCCGTCAAGGGTCTTCCTCTTTCTCGCTGACTCTCTACTTTACTGAGCTTGATGTCCTTCTCCACGGTCTGGTCCCTCCTGATAGCATGTCCAAAGTATGTGAGACAAGGTCTCATCATCCTCGCTTCTAAGGATGTATTCTGGCTGGACTTGTCCAAGACAGATTTGTTCATGCTTCTGGCAGTCCATGATATATAGTCAATATTCTTTGCTGACACCATAATTTGAGGGCATCAATTCTTCTTCAGTCCTCCTTAGTCACTGTCCAGCTCTCATTTACTGAAAACACCATGGCTTATGTCATGGGCACTTTAGTCCTCAAAGTGACGTCTTTGCTCTTGAACACTGTAAAGAGGTCTTTTGCAGCAGATTTGCCCAATGCAATAGGTCATTTGATTTCTTGACTGCTGCTTCCATGGGCATTGATTGTGGCTCCAAGTAAAATGAAATCCTTGACAACTTAAATATTCTCTCCATTTATCATGATGTTGCTTATTAGTCCAGTTGTGAGGATTTTGTTTTCTTTATGCCGAGGAGTAATCCATACTGAAGGCTGTGGTCTTTGATCTTTATGGTTAAGTGCTTCAAGTCCTCTTCGCTTTCAGCACATGGCAGGTTGTTAATGAATCTTCCTCCAATCCTGACGCCAAATTCTTCTTCATATAGTTCAGCTTCTCAGATTATTTGCTCAGCATACAGATGGAATAAGTATGGTGAAAGGATACAACCCTGACACACACCTTTCCTGATTTTAAACTACTCAGTATCCCATTGTTCTGTTTGAACAACTGCCTCTTGGTCAATGCATGGTTCTGCATGAGCGCAATTCAGTGTTCTGGAATTCACATTCTTTGCAATTTTATCCAATTTGTTATGATCCACAGAGTTGAATGCCTTTTCTTTGCCAACAAAACACAGGTAAACATCTTTCTGATATTCTCTGCTTTCAGCCAAGATCCATCTCACATCAGCAATATATCCCTGGTTCCACATCCTCTTCTGAATCCAGCTTGAACTTCTGGCTGTTCCCTGTGGATGTATTGCTACAACCCGTTTGAATTATCTTCAGCAAAATTTTACTTGCATGTGATATTAACGATATTGTTCAATAATTTCCACATTCTGTTGGATCACCTTTCTTTGGAATGGATGCAGATATGTATCTCTTCCAGTTGGTTGGCCAGGTAGCCATCTTCCAAGTTTCTTGGCATAGACAAGTGAGCACCTCCAGCACTGCGTCCATTTATTTAAACATCTCAGTTGGTATTCCATCAATTCCTGGAGTCTTTTTTTTCACCAATGCCTTTAGTGCAGCTTGGACCTCTTCCTTCCATACATTGCTTCTTGATCATATGCTACCTCCTGAAGTGGTTGAATGTCAGCCAGTTCTTTTTGGTACAGTGACTCTGTGTATTCCTTCCATCTTCTTCTGATATGTTCTGCATCATTCAATATTTTGCCCATAGAATCCTTTAATATTACAACTCGAGGCTTGAATTTTTTCTTCAGTTCTTTCAGCTTGAGTAATGCCAAGCGTGTTCTTCCCTTTCGGTTTTCTAATTCCAGGTCTTTGCACATTTCATTGTTAATACTTTACTTTGGCTTCTCGATCTGCCCTTTGGACTCTTCTGTTCAGCTCCTTCACTTCACCGTTTCTTCCATTTGTTTTAGCTACTCTATGTTCAAGAGCAAGTTTCAGAGTTTCTTCTGACATCCATTTTGGTTTTTTCTTTCTTTCCTATCTTTTCAATATCCTTTTGCTTTGTTCATGTATGATGTCTTTAATGTCATTCCACAACTCATCTGGTCTTCAATCATTGGTATTCAACGTGTCAAATCTATTCTTGAGATGGTCCTAAATTAAGGAGGGATATACTCAAGGTCATACTTTGAATAAATAAGTCTCCCTTTTTACCTCTACTTTTTTCTTTCTAATATTGACAGAGCTCTTCTTGAATCTTTATTCTTTCATAAATTTACTGAGTTCCTGGCAGGAGTGGTGGGGAGGGACTACTGGAATTTTGATTGGGAGTGCATTGAGCTTACAAATTAATCTTGGAAAAATTAAAACTTTTATAACATTAAATTGTTCTCTCCAAAAGCATGAAATGTCTTCCCACTTACCTGTATCATTTCTATGTGTTGTATTAAAATTTAAAACTTTTCCTCATAGAGGGCTGGCATAATCTTGATTAAATTAATTTCTAAATATTATATTATTTGTGTTACTACTGGAATGGCTTCTTACTTTTTATTAGACTTTTTGGTTGACCTTAAATATGAAACGACCAGTACAGCATAGCAGGAAGTGAAATCGTAACTTTATCCCTTCACCTTTACCTTGTAGTGCAGAGCACTATATGGAATTAATTTTTCTTTCACAAGGGCCTTTTTTAATGTAACTTACTTTGTTTTCAATTTCTCTTTAGCATTACATTTGGACATAAGAAATTGGGTTGTGCTTTGCAGGACTGCTGCTTCCTGTACCTTTGAGTTTTGAGAGGAGGAGGAGGAAGGAGAAATCAGATGCTAGAGATATAATCAGGGATGGTGTTACGGTGTATATTCTCAACGACAACAAAATAAATAAAATAGAATGAAGGCATTCACTTCCCGTCATTCACGCAGCTATTGCACACATCTGTGTCTGCAGACAGATGTTTCTCCCTGCCTTTCCTTCCTCCAACTGGCTAACTCCCACCCAAACTCAATATTCAAAATCACCGCGAAAAAAGATCTGGAAATAGAGGTAGTAGTGTTGGTTACACAACACTGTGAGTGTACTTAACACCACCGAATTGTACACTCAAAAAATGGTTAAAATGGTAAATTTTATGTTATGTATATTTCACCACAAAACATATTATAAATACATACATGTTGTTGTTAGGTGCCGCCGAGTCAGTGCCAACTCAGCGACCCTACGTACAACAGAACAGAACACTGCCCTGTTCTGTGCCATCCTCACAATGGTTGCTGTGTTTGAGCCCTTTGTTGCAGTCACTGTGTCAATCCATCTTGTTGAGGGTCTTCCTCTTTCTTGCTCACCCTCTACTTTACCAAGCATGATGTCCTTCTCCAGGGACCGGTCGCTCTTGCTAACATGTCCAAAGCGCATGAGAAGGAGTCTCGTCAGCCTCATTTCTAAGAAGCACTCTGGTTTTACTTCTTCCAAGACAGATTTGTTCATTCTTCTGGCAATCCATGGTATATTCAACACTTCTTGCCAACACCATAATTCAAATGCATTTATGTATGTACATACACACATGAAAAACACAAAAAAAACCAAACCAGTTGCCATCAAGTCAATACCAACTCATGACGACCTTGCGTGTTGCAGAGTAAACCTGTGCTGCATAGGGTTTTCATGGCTGTGGCCTTTCAGAAGCAGATTGCCAGGCCTTTCTTTCAAGGTGCCTCTAGGTGGATTTGAACCTCCAACCTTTCAGTCATCAGCTGAAGCTTAGCCATTTGTACCACCCAGTGACTCCCAAACATACACACTATAAAATTTAGAGATTTTGAGCCAGAAGGAAACATGGAGATAATCTTATCCAACTAGTTCATTTAACAATTGGAGGAGGAGGAAAAAAAAGAACAAAAAACACCCAATTGAGAACCACTGGGTCGGAGACTCAATTTCAAACTGTAAAGTTTACAGGGAATTCCAACTCCCTTCAGGGCTTTTTATATGCCCATTTCACAATAAAAGTCACGACTTCCTCTCATAAATCCCTTGTGCCACCTCTGGGAGTCAAGCACACCCACCATACCCAATTAAGGGCAAACAGAGGAATCTGAAGGAAATCTAAAGCGGTGTCCATTCTCTCCCTCTTCCTTCCGCCCTTTTACTGACCTGTGGCTACAGGCAGCACTCAGTATGATCATACTTACGGAATACTTACTTATCCTCAGAAGTATCTCTTCCCTTCAATTGCACCTTGTCTCCAAAATCAGACTGTGAGCTCCATATGGAGGACCTATGTCTGGTAGATTTCTCCTGGTCTCTCCGGACACGGTGGTACACCCTTGTCGTCAGCTGCCACCGAGTCAGCCCTGGACCACGGCAACCCACACCAACACAACGAAAGACTGCCCAGTCCTGTGCCATCTCCATGACCATCTGGAGATCAGACCTTTGTGATCCATAGGGTTTTCATTGGCTGATGATGATTTTTGGAAGCAGACCATCAGACCTTTCTTCCTAGTCTGTCTTAGCCTGGAAGCAATGCTAAAACCTGTTCAGCATCATAGCACCACATAAGCCTCCATTGACAGACAGGTGGTGACTGTGTACAAGGTGTGTTGGCCAGGAATCAAACTCAGTTTCCCACACGGAAGTGGAGAATTCTACCACTCAACCACCAGTGTCCCCCTGGAGCAGCCTTAGTGGTTCTCAACGCATATTAGAGCGAACTAACGGATTGATTCAATTTTCAAAACTTCTCCGCAGATCTAGGTGCAATGACAACACCGCAGTTCGGAGCTGTCTTCCTGAGGGCGCCATCACATTAATGGGCAGGGTACCGGAGGCAGAGGGAGTGTTTCCGTGCATATTAGAAGTCAGTGTGTCTGGGCTTTTCCTGTCTCTCATGGGTCCCCCGTTCCTCTTTGAAGAGGGGATTCCCTGTTCACATTTCACTTAAGAATTTATTAGGAGACATGCTCCAGCCTCTAGAACGTGTGCCCAAGGAGTGGATTTTGTAGCCCCAAGGATTCTTAAGCTCCCTGATGAACATATCATTACGCATTCACAACAGTAAGGTGCATGGTTGTATTTTCAGCAGCCTGCAAGGGAGCCTCCCGCTGAGCAGGATGGGAAAGTGCTAGCGATTAATTGCTGGAGTTGAATTGTTAACATTCTCTCCTAGTTGCTGAGCACAGGGCTCTCGACTGGACTGCTGCAGAAATTAGCCAGGGGTGGGGGAGCGGGTGTGGAAAAGAGGAAGAAAAACTCTCATTGAAACCCAAATCAAGCAATTTTAACACTTTTTTTTCCCTACAAAGCATTTGCTTTGAGCCCAGAATGTTAACACTTGTTGAACCCTATTATCATAAGCCCCAAAGGCACAAGTACCTTCTCGTGAGTTTTTCTTTCTCTTTCACTTATTTTGGTTAATTTAGAAGGCTTACCCCAAGTGTGCATGACTTCGTATTTAAAACATGAGTGTAGCCCTGTTTCCAAAATGGATGGTCAGTTTTATGGCTCATTTTTAGATGTTTCCCTGCACTTAGGCCCAAACAATTAACTCATTTAGGCTCGCTAAGCCCACGTATGCATGACTCTGTCTATGACTGTGTAACAAGGCAAGTTGGGTGCCGTTGAGTCGATTCTGACACACGGTGACCCTATACTACAGAGTAGAACTGCCCCATAGGGTTTCCTAGGCTGCAGTCTTTATGGGAGCAGATTGCCAGGTCTTTTCTCCCGTGGAGCAGCTGATGGGCTCTAACTACCTACCCCTGGGTTAGCGGCCAGGTCCTTAACCATTGTGTAACAAGGCATAGCTATATTTATGTTAGGGTGAAAAATTACCCACTTTTGCTCGTAATCAAACGGATCATTTCGGGTCATTCCAAACCACTCTCAGTCATACATTTTGGAAAGGAAGAAAAAACAAAAGAAACCAATGGTTTTTTTTCTTTTTTTTTTTTTTTTAAAGCAAAGGACGCTAGGAACTCAGCTAACAACATATTGGAAGAAGCTGTTCGCAATGTCTAAAACTGAAACAGACTACAATCTCGAATATAATAAGGAACTCCCGCCAACCTACAAGTTTGGGGCTGCCATTCTGGAAAGAATCTGACAGTGCTCAGCCAGAGTAAGGACATATATAGTGAAGACCCAGCAATCCTGCCCTTGGGTTGCAGGGCATAGATGTTACTTAATTCTTAGACAGGGGACGTATATAAGGGCGTTCATCACAGCGTTTGTGGAAACAGAGCGCTGGAGGCAGCCAGGTATTCGTTACCGAGGGACAGATGAGTAAAACGGGGGCTTCTCACGACGGAGAACTTCACAGCGATAAGAAGGCTGGATCCTGTGCACACCCGTCATGCACCTACGTATGCTGTGAGAGAAAAGTAAGAAGCAGACTGATCTTCCTTATATACCATGTATGTCCATAAAGAATGAGTCCTGGTGGTGCAGCAGTTAAACACCCCGCTGCTAACCAAAAGGTCGGTGGTGCGAGCCCACCTGCCACTCCGCACGAGAAAAGACATGATGATCTGCTCCCATAAAGATTACAGCCTAAGAAATCCTACAGGGCAGTTCTACTCTGTCCTATAGGGTCACTGTGAGTCAAAATCGACTCGACGGCACCTAACAACAACAGCGATAATGTCCATTAGGAGGACTCACACTTCCTGATTTTAAAACACACTATACAGCTACAGTAACCAAAACAGTCTGATACAGGTATAACAACAGACACATAGACCAATGGAATAGAATTGAGAGTCCAGAAATAAACCCATAGATTTATGGTGAACTGACTTTCGACAAGGGTGCTAAGACTGTTCAGTGGGGAAGGAAGGGTCTCTTCAGTAAATGGTGCTGGGAAAGTTGGATTTCCACATGCAGAAGAATGAATCAGGATCCAAGTCTCACACCATACCCAAAAATCAATTCAAAATGGATCGAGGACCTAAATGTGAAAACTGAAACCACAAAAATCTTACAAGACAATATAAGGATGAGGCTGTGAGGCCTAGTTTTTAAAGATGAATTATCAGATATTATAACAAAAGCATGAGCAGCAAAAGACAAAATAAATAAGTGAGACCTCATAGAAATCAATTACTTTTGTTTGTCAAAGGACTTTTTCAAAAAAGTGAAAAGACAGTCTATAGATCTAGAGATCTTTGGGAATCGTGTATTCAGTAAGGGTCCAAAATATATATAAAACTTCAGCAACTTAACAACAAAAAGACAAACAACCCCATCAAACAATGGGCAAAGGACTTGAACAGACTGTTCACCAAAGAGGATACTCAAGTGGCCAATAAGTATATGGAAAGATACTCAATGTCATTAGCCATTAAACCAAAACCAAAACCAAACCCGTTGCCGTTGAGTCGATTCTGACTCATAGCGACCCTATAGGACAGAATAGAACTGCCTCGTAGAGTTTCCAAGGAGTGCCTGGTGGATTCGAACGGCTGACTTTTTGGTTAGCAGCCGTAGCTCTTAACCACTATGCCACTAGAGTTTCCAGAACATTAGCCGTTAGAGAGATGCAAATCAAAACCACAATGACGTATCACTTCACTCTCACTTGGATGGCTAAAATGAAAAGGAAAATAACAAATGTTGGTGAGGATGTGGAGAAACTGGAATGCTTATCCATTGCTGGTGAGAATGCAAAATGGTACCATCACGTCGAAAACAGTTTGGTGTTTCTCCAAAACATTAAACGTAGAACTGCCATACAACCCAGCAATGCCACTCCTAAAGACGTGAAAGTAGCAATGCAAACAGACACAAGTACACCAATGTTCACTGAAGCATTATTC
Organism: Dugong dugon; assembly: GCA_030035585.1. Taxonomy (NCBI): domain Eukaryota; kingdom Metazoa; phylum Chordata; class Mammalia; order Sirenia; family Dugongidae; genus Dugong; species Dugong dugon. The sequence continues at coordinate 6,274,789 of CM057464.1, read as the reverse complement.
ACAATAACCAAAAGGTGGAAACAACCTGAGTGTCCATCAACGGACGAAAGGATAAACAACATGTGCTACATTTAATAATAATAATAATTAATAATAATAATAATAAATGAAATACTACTCAGTCATAAAGAGAAATGAGGTCCTGATTCATACTACAACATGGATGAACCTTGAAAATCTGATGGTCAATTAAATAAGTCAATCACAAAAGGACACATGTTGTATGATCTTGCTTACATGAAGTAAGAATAGACAAATATATAGGGACCAAAGTTGATTAGTGGTTACCAGAGGTGGGAGGGAGGGGGGAGGGGGAGCCATTGTTTAGTAAGCAGTGAATTTTTGTTTATGGTGGTAGAAAATTTTGTTAATGATTACAAGTGATGGTTGTACAACACAGTTAACAGAATCGATATCACTAAATTATACACTTGAAAATGTTGAATTGGCAAATGTTGTGTTATATATTTTTTCACAATTAAAAAAATGTTCACAGAGCAGAACTACATGTTTTACAGGAACACAGGCAACTAAAATAATACGTACAAACACGTTAAATGGGTTGTCTATGGAGCCCTGGTGGCGCAGTGGTTAAGCACTTGGCTGCTATTCAAAAGGTTGGCAGTTCAGATCCACCAGCCACTCCTTGGAAACCCTATGGGGCAGTTCTACTCTGTCCTACTGGGTCGCTATGAGTTGGATCGACTCGACGGCAAAGGGTTTGGTTTTTTGTATGAAGAGGCTAAAAATGGGAGTGGGGAATGAGAATAAAAGGGAAATTTAAATCAATCAAGGGAAGCGTTTTGAAGAGATCAATGATTACAACGTGCCAATTACTGACCTTCTGCACCTGAGGTACAAAAACAAAGACAAGAGTCTGTGAGGTCCTTGAGGAAGGAGACAATGGACTCTCTCTGAATTCCTGCAGCACAGTGTCCTGCATTTGAATGTCTATTACTTGGGAAATAAGTATTTGATAGATGAGTGTATAAATGAATGGGTGAATTAAAAAAAAAAGGAACAATTCCTCTAATAGGGAGTCCCGGGATGTAGAGTTAACATGCTGGTTTGCTAACCAAGAGGTTGGAAGCTCAAGTCCACCCAGAAGTGCCTCAAAGAAAGGCCTGGTGATCCACTTCCAAAAAATCAGCCACGGAAAACCGTACGGAGCCCAGTTCTACTCTGACACACATGGGGTTGCCAGGAGTCAGGGTCAACTCAACGGCAACTGGTAACTAGTAACCTAATAGAGGACATCCAGGAGACATGGAGCCATTCTTCATAAACAAATACTTACTGATGCTCTCCTGTGTGCCAGGCACTGGGCTAGACACTGGGAAGGAAATGAGTGGTGAGTGAGACAGTCCCTGTCTGTCCTCATGGAGCTCTGTCGAGTTGGAGTAATGGATGAGCAATGTGACAATTATGACATACTGTGTTGACTGCTGTGATGCAAAGAAGCACAGGGGCTGGGGGACAGTGAAGAGGGGCTCCTAACCCAACTGGGGAAGTTGAGGAAAGGTGATCCAGAAGAGAGCAATGCCTGTACTGAGTCCCAAAGGTAAGTAAAAGTCACACAAGCAAGGAGAAGCGAGAGAAGGAGGGAGGCAGGAGTGCAGAAAGCAATGGAAATCACACACTTAATGGGGCCTGCGGTCAAAACTGTAATAACCCTGATACCTACTTCAGAAGGGCCTGTCTTCCTAGACTTGAGATAGAATATAACAGTCACTTTACCAGGTGAAGCTGCATAGCATTATTAGTCTTCTTGAGCCAGCTTTCTAACACAAGGAACTGATCTCTGGGTAAGAAAAAAAAAGCCCTTCAGTTCTCTTTGCAGAGCAAGCCAACGTGGACATCCAAGTAGATACTGCCTAGAGCACTATCCCAGGAGTCAAGGACTTACCATTGTCCTGTGAAATCACTTCACTGTGACTTAAGAAGGACATAGAATTCTGAACAAAAAGGCTTTTAACCTGCCGAGTTACAATTTCTATGGTTTTCCTTTCATCGCACGATCATGGTTCTTCATTTGTATATCAGCAAGGATGCTCACAGCTGATACGCTTAACAAGACTCTCTCTGGAAAATGTTATCATTTGAGCAGGGATTTGGGTTTGAACTGGCCTGATGAGCTGAAACTAAAAGTCATCGATGTGCCAAGGCTAGAAAGAGCATTAAAAAAAACCATCATCAACTCCAGGGTTCTCAAAGTTTGAGTGTGCATCAGCATCCTCCTGAGGGCTCATTAAAAAGAACCAATGGCTGGGTGCCATCCCCAGGGTGTCTGCTTCAGTAGGTCTCAGTTGGGCTGCAAGAATGCATTTCTAACCAGTTCCTAGACAATGCTGATGCTGCTGGTCTGGGGCCCACGCTTTGAGAACCATTGTACCACTCACTGTCAATGTGCAGATGAAGAAACTGACCATCAGAGAACGTAAATGACTTACGCAGGCTCACACAAACTCTTGGTGACAGAACCCAGATCTCAGGAGACCATGCTGTTGTTGGTTGCCATCAAGTGGGCCCCCAGCTCACGGCAATACCACGCACAACCCACACCATCTCCATGATCAGTTGCACACCAAACCATTACGATCCACAGGATTTTCATTGGTTGATTTTCAGAAGTAGATCTCCAAGCCTTTCTTCCTAGCCTGTCTGAGTCTGGAAGATCCTTTGAAGCCTGTTCAGCATCATAGCAACATGCAAGCCTCCACTGGCAGAGGGGTGGTGGCTGTATATGCCGTGTCCATTAGCTAGAAATCGAGCCCAAGTCCCCAGCACGGAAGACGAGAGTTCTACCGCTGAACTACCACTGCATCTAGGAGAATAGAGACAATGGGAAATAAACACCCACGAGGAATTTTTTGGACCAAAACCTCAGTATTAGTGGCATCATAGGTACGTATGAGACATCTTATCTGGTTCTTACAGCCCTCTTATTCCCTCCTTCATCCAAGCTTGAGAAGTACCACCAAAAACGGGGTGAGGATGCAGCAGAAGCAATTGAGCTGAGGCAGACACTGAGCATCAACAAAGTCCCAGACTTCCTTGCAATTCACATGCAGGAATTATTTTGCTCTGTATCTCCAAGGTGTCCCTTGGTGGCGCAAACAGTTACAAGTTTGGTGGCTAAACAAATTGTTTGCAGTTTGAAGCTAACCAGAGGCACCTCGGAACAAAGGCCTGGTGGTCTACTTGCAAAAGGTCACAGACTTGAAAACCCTATGGAGCACAGTTCTACTCTGCAACACATGGGGCCGCCATGAGTCAAAACTGACTCAGTGGCAACTGTTGTGGTTTTTTGTGTCTGGTATCTCCAAGGGCATAAACAAGACGGTACGGTGGAAACCAGTGAGGATTCTGACCAGGGTTTTGGTGAAAGCTTCCTTACCTGTGCTATCTGACACTTGGAAGAGGCAAAATGTGTTCCTGCAGAGCAACCTGGAAGAGCCTACTCCACCTGTCTACCCTGGGGACCTACACAGGGAGAGCCGCTTGGGCCTCACAAATCGTTGACAGCCTCTGATGATCAAATGAGTCCCTGCCAGCCTCCCTCTTCCATTGTAAGCTGGCCGTTGTCCTGGCTGCGATCCGGTGGAATGATGGACACAACAGTTTTAGGACTCTCAATGGTTTAACAAAGGGGGGAAGGGAAGAGAACCAAACAAAAGCAACAAGGGGCTTGTTTACCAGAGAGCAGGTTTAATGGGTTCCAGAGAAAGAGCAGGAAGTCTGGGCTTTAGCTGTCATTTGTCAGCAGCACAGTGAAGAGTCTAGAATGGACAAAGACTCGGGCTTGCCACCCTTGTTCTCTCGTCCACTCCCCCCTTCCTTTTTTATGAGGAATTTGATGGAGAAGGACAAGCAAGTCATCAACTGGGCCCTTGCCATTGGTCATGTCACCTATTGAGTTGGGTGATTGTTTGGACATTAGGAGTTCAGAGGTCAAGTCTCTCTGGCTGTTAATCATAGTAGGGCTTCGAATACTATGGACATCTCACTATTGTTAACTGATACGTGTCACTAAGAATAATCTAATCATTACAAAAGTGTTTTTGAATGGACCTTATAATGATCTACCACCGCAAAGACGGAAATGCCCTGCTTTGTAAGAAGTGTGATTCTGAATCCCACCAAAAAAACAAAAGATCTGTCCCTTAAGCAGTTCTGTTCAACGGGATGTCGCAAGAAAATTACCCAGAGTGGCTAAAACAACTTTAAACCTACTAGTCATAAGTTTGCTTCAGGTTCTCTTTCAAAGCTACATAGATACATGAGTTTTCTCTGGAGATTTTGGTCATGTTACAGTTTAAGAGGAGAGTTTATGTATTTAATTCTACTAAATCCTAGGTTTAGTAGAGTAGCTCGTAGTTCGAGTAATCCAGGTCATAGTAAATATTTCATTTCATTTTTCATTTCATAATAATAGATATGTTGTAAAATATGCATAGATGACTATTTAAACTAATTATAAACCTAATTTTGAAAGCCGATTGCTAGTGGATAATCTATGGCCTCTTTTGAAAAGGCTGAAGGAATCAATCATTCAGAACCAGATCTGCTAACCCCACAAAGGTCTTAGAAATCTGTTGGAGGCTACGGCTTCTGAAGTTGGGTTCAGAGAGGCAAATTCTCTTTATTTAGCTGTTTTAGTTAGTTAGTGCTACCATAACAGAAATACCACAAGTGTGTGACTTTACATGGTAGAAACTTATTTTCTGATAGTTCAAGAGGCTAGAAGTCCAAATTCTGCACATGGCTCTAGGGAGAAGTCCTTGTCTTTTTCAGCTCCTGGTAGTCGGTAATCCTTGGAGTTCCTGGGTTTGTGGATACATCTGTCCCCGTCGTCTTCCAATAGTGTCTGTCTTCCCCGTGTATGCTTTTCTTTGTGTCTATCCTACTCTTTGGAGCCCTGGTGGCAAAGTGATTAAGCGCTCGGCTGCTGACTGAAAGGCCGGCGGTTCAAACCCACCAGCCGCTCTGTGGGAGAAAGATGTGGCAGTCTGCTTCCAAAAAGATTTACAGCCTTGGAAACCGTATGGGGCAGTTCTACTCTGTCTTACAGGGTCACTGTGTGTTGGAATTGACTCAACGACCACAGGTTTTTAGCAAAGATGTCACTTTGAGTACTAAGGTGTTGCCCAACCCAAGCCATGATACTTTCAATTGCCATACGCCTGCAAAAGCTGGACAATGAATAAGGAAGACTGAAGAAGAATTGATGCCTTTGAATGATGGTGTTGGCAAAAAGTATTGAATATACCATGGACTGCCAGAAGAAAGAATACGTCTAGCTTGGAAAAAGGACAACCAGAATGCTCCTTGGAAGCGAGGATGGTGAAACTGTCTCACATACTTTGGACATGTGATCAGGAGGGACGAGTCCCTGGAGAAGGACATCATACTTGGTAGAGCAGAGGGTCAGCAAAAAAGAAGAAGACCCTCAATGAGATGGACTGACACAGTGGCTGCAACAATGGGCTCAAACATAGCAACAACTGTGAGTGTGGTGCAGCACTGGGCAGTGTTTCATTCTGCTGTACATAGGGGCACTACGAGTCAGAACCAACTCAGCTGGCACCTAATAACAACAACTTTGTATCACTCTAAAGTGATTAGATTTAGGACCCACCCTACACTGATAATCCCCTTTCCATAACAAAGAAAATCCTATTTCCAAAAGGAATTACATCCACAGGCATAAGGGTCAGGTCGCCAATACATACTTTGAGAGGAGACAACTCAATCCATAGCACTTGGCCTTTATTTCTGACCTTAATAGCCTGGTTCAGACCTTGTAAGCAGAGGCTGTCAGAATAGCAACACATGCTGTGCTGAACTACCACTTGGTGCTGTATTATAACGGGAGTTCAAATCTCCCTCCAAAATGGAGTCCGTTCTTGCAATTTGTATCCTTCCCCTGCCCTCCCTGCCCCCAACAACAGACACACAGGCAGAGGTCTGATATGATTTCAGATTTCCCAGGGTCACCACCCAAGCACCCAAGACTTGTGTAAAAATGCCCTCTATAAAGCTCTACACATTTATTTTTAAATCGTGGGACTGGCTGCTTGGCTCGCAAAGACTGGAGCTCCTCAGAGCTGTGCACAGATCCATAATTATCAACAATTGCTAAGGCAGCTTGAACCTCTGTGTAAAATATTATGCATACAAATGGGTTTATTGCGAACCAGGCACACTAGTAAATTTCAGCCTGGTTCGGGGTTTCTCCCAAGGCCGTGCTCAGTAGCTGCATGGTAGCAAACACCTTGGCTGTATGGCTTCCTATTTGGTTGGCTGGTTTTATATCTTTGCCTGTTTAAATAGGCAATGGGAGTGCTAATTAAAATGCAGTCATGCAGATAAATTGTACTATGTTCCTAAAAGGTAAAATGAAGACCCCTTTGATTTCAAAATCTTTGTGATCATCAAAGCAAAAACACAGTGTGATCCTAAACACCGAGGAAACTTTTCATGATTATTGCATCTTTAAGACCAAATTTCATTTCTGGCTTTGGGGTTTTTCTTGTGTTTTTTTTTGTTGTTGTTGTTTGTTTGTTTGTTTGTTTTTTAGATATATGGAACATATAACAAGTAATTATAAGTAATTTCTTGTGGGAGTCAAAACACAGAGTTTCTAGTGCATATGTTCAAAATTTCGATCGCTCTGAGTAATTGACATTGTCTGTCTTCTGGACTCCTTGGGTGGTGCAAGTGGTTAACGCACTCTACTGCTGACTGAAACGTTAGAAATTCACGTCCACCCAGAGGCTCCTTTGAAGAAAGGCCTGGTGATCTACTTCTGAAAAATCAGCCCTTGAAAACCCTATGGAGCACAGTTCTACTCTGACACACATGGGGTCACCATAAGTCAGAGTCGGCACAGGTAACTGGTGGTGGTGGTCTGTCCTTTACCTGGAAAACAGGAAGTATAATGTATATTATACAGCCTACTTCAGTCTCGGGGCAAGGGCACCCCAAAATCAGTGGATTTTCCATCCCCCCTATTGCTCACCAGCTCTCAGGTTAACCTCACTGTCAGCGCTCAAAGGTAAAAACAAGCATGTTGATGTCCAGCAAACTATTTCCCCTCTCTGAGCCTGCTTCTTCACCTATAAAATGAGCCTCGTTAGGCATTCTTGGCTGCTTTTGGAGTTACGGACCCATTTGAAAATTTCATGAAAGCCATTTACATTGCTCAAAAAAAGACAAAGAAAAACCAGCAAGCAGATGTGCACATCCGCACAAAATTGTGCCCGTGCACTCAGAGACTTCACAGATCCTCTGACGCATACCCACTGGCCTCAAGTCAAGAACCCCAGGTCCCTACAGTAATGAGATTCCATGTGTCTTCACCAGAAACTTTGTTCTCTCACCTGCTCCCTTTAACTCACGCTGCATAACCAAAAATAAAATAAAATAAACCAAACCCATTGCTGTCAAATCGATTCTGACTCATAGCAACCCTATAGGATAGAGCAGAACTACACTATAGGGTTTCCAAGGCTGTAATCTTTATGGAAGCAGACTGCTACATTTCTTCCACTGAGCAGCTGGTGGGTTCAAATCACAGACCTTTCGATTAGCGGCGGAAACTTAACCACTAAGCCACCAGGGCTCACTTCACGCTGCTTACAGACTGCAAAAAGAAAAAAAAAAAAAAAACCTGTATAAAAATTAGTCTTTGCTTCAGCATGAGGATACTCTGTCATGTACACCATCCATGGCTCAGGAAATAGCTAGAACCTATGCAAGAAGCACGACTAGTTGGGTATGATAAAGGCAGTAGACGGTCTAGGGGTTCCTGTTGCTGGCTCTGTCCTTCTGGAAGGCACGCACTTCCTCCCAGGCCTTCACTTCACGCTGGCAGATTCTCCCACAGATTCCCAGGGCCTTGCGGCTTCCCGTCCAGGCCTGGATATGCCATCAGCCTGCTTAGGTGTCTACAGGAGAACCTCTGCTGGGGTGCTTCGTTCTCTCCTTTCAGCTTCTGAGCTACATCCCTCTAGAGCTTCAAAAGTGTCACCCCGAATAACCTCTCTCCAGGCCTGTTCTAGGCAGCATTTCCCATGGAATATACCAGAAAACAATACATTTCATGGTCAACTAAAGTTGACAAATTCCGTACCCTGGAGACAGTCTAAGCATTTTGTCTTATTAAAGGCTCTAAGAAGCCCTTTGTAAAGAAACCAATTTAATTATGTTTTATCCGATGTTTTAAAAACTTATGTGATTGTAGGATAATATTTTCTTACAACAGTGGAACACGCTTGGAGAAACTCAGGTTCTGGTTTCCACCATTTCCTCAGGCACCGGACTGAGCTTAACCCGGATTCTCTGCTTATTGGGTTCATTTGTCATCCATTTTATCTGAACAACATCTTGTTCCAGTGCCTCTCAGGTCTTCCCCAGTCGTGCCCTCTGGTTTTGTCAAGCCACCTGCGTTCATTCTCCTCCAGGAACACTTCACATCCACATTGCTTTTTGGAACTCACGATGCACATTTGCATATAAAAAGACAATCATTGTCCTGTCCCAGGGAAATAGCCCCATTGTCTCCCCTTCTGAAGTGTTTAAATAGAGGCTGAGTACTGTGGAGCTGAGCGGGCCCTTGGCGATCAGCTGACCATTTATCTAACTTTGTATGTAAGAGAATAAGGCATGAGAGGTTAAGTGACTTGGTAGAAATAAGGCCTGAGCTCAGATATTTTGATTTGCAGTCCAGTGGTCCTGGAAAATGGCTCAAGCTTCCCAAACCAAAACCAAACCCTTGCCATTGAGTCGATTCCGACTCACAGCGACCCTATAGGACATAGTAGAACTGCCCCATAGGGTTTCCAAGGAGCAGTTGGTGGATTTGATCTACTGACCTTTTGGTTAGCAGCCCAACTCTTAACCACTGCACCACCAGGGCTCCCACGCTTCCCAAAGGCACATGAAATTGATTAATGTCAAAGAATAAACTGGCTAATTTACATGAAGGAGTGAGATGTCTTTGGCACAAGACCAGTTATGTACACAGAGATCCATCCAAAGATCTGATTACGGGTCAAATGCTTTCTAGGGAAGGATGGACTTAGAGGATGAGGAGTTAGATTTTCTTAAGGACTTGGTGTATTGGAGACAGCACCGAACTGGGAGTTTGGAGGCTGAATTCTAATTAGAATTCCTGTACTCCCTCCAGCTACAAGCTCTTACTACCATTGGGCCTCTGTTGCTTCACCTGCTAAATGGCAGGAGATTAGACAAGGCAATTATCCTTACGTCCCGTCTAGCTCCACATTTTGGGATTCTGTAATTCTAAGTTCTTTCCTTTAAATTGCTCTGCCATTTTATCTTTAGCCTTCCTTTTTATATTTTAACACACAAACCTCTAGCCTTTGACTATCTAGGGTTCTTTCAATCCATAATCAGCCAGTTTGTGGAATGAGCTCCTTTCTGTTGTGTCACGAGGCATTGCTGTTGTTGTTAGCTGCTGTTGAGTTGGCCCCCAACTCATGGAGACCCCGTGCACAAGGGAACAAAATGCTGCCCGGTCCTGCACCTTCCCCACGATCAGTCGCAGATCAGACCCTTGTGATTCACAGGGTTTTCACTGACTGATTTTCTGAAGTAGATCACCAGGCCTTTCTTCCTAGTCTGTCTTAGTCTGGAAGCTCCATTGAATCCCGTTCAGCATCATAGCAACAGTCAAGCCTCCAATGACAGACAGGTGGTGGCTGCCCATGAGGTGTCCAGCCAGGTCTCCCGCATGGAAGGAGAAAATTCTACCACTGATCATGGGCATTAGATAAACCTTTTCAAGATTCTTGAATAAAAGGCTCTTTAAAAAAAAGAAAGAAAACAGTACATATGCGTGCACAGATAGAATCAAAAAAGCAAACCCTTGCCATCGAGTCGATTCCAACTCATAGGGACCCTCTAGGACAGAGTAGAACTGCCCCATGGGGTTTCCAAGAGCTCTTGGTGGATTCAAACTGCCAACCTTTGGGTTAGCAGCCACAGCTCTTAACCATTATGCCACAAGGATTTCCCTGTGCACAGATAGAAATATCTATATATATATGTATGTACAGATGTGTGTGTACTCACGTACATATTCATAGAGGACAAAATTACAGGTACTTCTCAGCTATAACCAAACAACTTGCAAGATTGATTTTCTGGGTCTGAAGGTTTAGGACCCTAGTCTTATGGACAACTCAGTCAATAGACATAATACAGTTCACAAAGTTCATGTTCTGCATCCTAATGAGGTGAGTAGCACCTAGGGTCTTAAAAGCTTGTGAGCAGCCATGTAAGATACAACTATTGGTCTCTCTACTCATCAGGAGCAAAAGAGAAAGAAGGAAACCAAAATCTCAGAGAAGAAACTAGTCTACAGGGCTAACAGCCCACACGAGCCACAGCCTCATCCACCCTGACACCAGAAGAACTAGATGGTGCCCAGCTACCACTACCAACCGTTCTGATCAGGGCCACAATAGGGGGACCCTGATAGAACAGAAGAAAAACACAGAACAGAATTCAAATTCTTAAAAAGACTAGATTTACTGGGCCAACTGAGACTAGAGGATTCCCTGAGACTATTGCCCTGAGATACTTTTTAAGCCTTAAACTGAAACTATTCCCTGAAATCACCTTTTAGCAAAATAATACACTGGCACACAAAATAAAGAATATTATCCATGAGTGCGGTGCTCCATTAAAAAACCATCTATATGTTACCAAAAGGTCAACAATTACGCTAAAGCGAAGATGAGAAGATAAGCAGGCAGGGAAACTAGAGCAGTGGAAACAGAACAACCAGAATGCAATTAAAGAGAATGTTGACACTTTATAAAAAATGTAACTAATGTCACTTAGCAACTTGTATAAAAATCATCAAATGGGAACCTAATTTGCTGTGTAAACTGTCAGTGAAAACACAATAAAATATTACTTAAAAAAGAAAGAAAGAAAACAAATCAAGGATCCACAGCTGCTGATTTGGTCTTGAATAAATATTAAAGTCCTCATCTCCTCCTGGAATCCCTGAATCAATTTCGTTTCCCCATACTCACCAATATCTATTCATTCTATGTCCACCGCAAGACAGAGCTCTCAGGAAAGGCCAATCCATGTTTTACGAGAAGCGTCTAGATGATTCCATTCGGTTGTCTCAGTAGCTCCCTGCAACACCAAGTCAGAGCGTCATTAGCTTCAGACTGTTATGACAGCCTCTCCTATTCAAGTCTGGGATGGTGCTTTTAAACCACAGCTAATAACCTATTTCATTTATTTCAAGGCCTTCAACGGCCCCCAGGCCTCTGGGCATAGGTGCAAAATACTGCTATCGGGGGGAGTCCACAGCAGTGCTCAGTACTCAGTAAACGCCTAGCTGCTCATGATCACACTCTTACCAGCAACACTAAGTACATTAACAGGGATGAACTAGAAGAAACATATGATTCTTGTTCACACTTACATGCAGTAGTGACGGTGCTGTTAGTAATTAGTCACCAGATCCTCAATTGCTTTGTCCTCTGGCAATACTAATATGCCCCTTGAAGTTTTACACTAAATTAACATTACCCACATTCAACTGTTTCAAAGCCCTTTGAAAACGTGCTATCCTTCTTTATCTGCAAAGATGATATGACTAACAGGACGATGCACACTTCAAATTGTTTTCTTCCCGCCTCAAGAGTAGACAGAGACATCCATTTCCACCTGACCCATCTTCCTGGTACAAGATAATAGTGCTCTGAGATTGTTAGCTGGAGTTAAAGGGCTTGTCCATGATTATGAAAGATTATTTCACTATTCAAAGCAAATTCATCTGTCTGAGAAATGAAAACGTTTATTATATCTGAGCCTAGGAGATTAAGGTAAAGGAAAGCAATTCTGAATAGAACTAAGACACTTATTTCTCTATGAACCACCGGTGGCTCAGTGGTAGAATTCTTGACTTCCATGCGGTAGGCCCAGGTTCCATTTCCTGCCAATGTACCTCATGTGGCGCCACCATCTGGCCGTCCGTGGAGGCTTGCGGGATGCTATGAGGTTGAGCGGGATTCAGCGGAGCTTCCAGACTAAGACAGACTAGGAAGAAAGGCTGATGATCTACTTTACAAATAAGCCAATGAAAACCCTATGGATCACAATGGTCCGATCTGCCACCAGTCATAGGGGTGGCACGGGACTGGGCAGCATTTGGTTCTGTCGTGGGTGGGGTCTCCGTGAGTCTGAGACCCACTGGACACTAACAGCTAACGACAACGACTTACTTACCTAGGACTCATTCTAGTCAGTTGATACATAGAAGCTTAATGCCAGAATTTTAGGGATAATATTCAACAGTTTTGTAATCAATGCTAAAGCCAAAATCAAAACCATTGCTACTGAGTTGGTTCCGACTCACAGCAACCCTACAGAACAGAGCAGAACCGCCCCTAGGGTTTCCCGGAGCAGCTGGTGGATTCCAACTGTCGACCCTCTGGTTAGCAGCCGAGCTCTTAACCACCGTGCCGCCAGGGCTCCGTAATCAATGCTAAGTCTTTTAAATTCAGTTTCTATTGGTGGGAAGTTAATGATAGCTGTTAATACCTAAGTTCCATAGCGAGACGAGTGAGGAAGCAGCTATATAAATCACTTCCATTTTAAAGGGAAAAAAATGTTTCTGGAACAAAAAAAGATTTGTGTAGACCAGGCAGGATCCCAAAATCAGACTCCAAATTCTGTATTTTTTTTTTTTTTTAAAAAGCCAACGTCTACACTGCCAAGAGAAAAAAACAACTGGATCCAAATCCATTGAGAACTATCTCTGTCTTTGCCTTATAAATGACCCTGAAGACAATGTTTATATAATACCTAGGGACGTTTTGCTTTATCCTGACATTGTAACTAGAATGTTCTCCATTGACACTGTAAGTAAAAAATTGGATCAAAATCTTCTCACTGGTTAACACCAAGCCCTGTAAGATATGGAGTTTCATTTCCAAATCTATCGGAAACTTCCAGATCGTTGGTTTCCAATTGAGGTAGGAACATGTCACTTAGCTATCTGGCTGAGATGGAACTACAGATTTTGCCATGGGATTAAATATTTAATACGCTATAAATGCAAATCCTCTAATTATACTGAATCCTTTTCTTTCCCTTATTGTAATTTAATCAAATACACTGTTACTGTCATTGTTATTATTGTTTAATACGCTATCCTTCATGCATGGAAATTCTCCCACTTCATCAATAGAAAAACATGGTCTTAAGGTTTTCTACGAGCAGAAAGAGACTCCGTTATGTCTCACCAAATTCCTCTTGCAACCATATGGAAGATGCCTGGTTGGACTAGGGGCCCCTCTGTTAAGCTGCAACAGTTTTTTGGTTTTTTGTCCAAGGCGTTAATTAGCACAAAAGTAATGTAAATTCATGATCTTTGATGCTTAGCATCATGGTCTACACAAACTAAACTAACCGTCTCAGATATTATAAGCATGTAATCAAACATTCACTGGGAAAATAGTACCTTAAGCATTTCCGTAAAGAAAGTCTTCTAGATTCTAGTAAGTTACTATGTTAGCGAACAGGAAAGAGCTACAGGATTGGTAACAAATGTTTTGCTCCTGCAAGTAATTATTTCGCTTAAAACCAAATACGCGACTTTTCTTCCCCTTCAAAAACGTGAATTCTTCAATTCTTTTGGATAAAAGGCTTAGATGATCTGTTGTCTCCAGCCAGAATGACTGCATATGTTCAATAATATATCAGTTTCATCGGCTGCCATCGGATAGGCACATATGACAATAAATCATTTGGGGAACTTCCTGAATCCCAGCCAAGTTGTAGACAATAAAAGATCCTGCTTGTAAAGGCAGCTATAAAAGTTAATTTCATACAGGTTCCCCTGCACACATGCTACAGTTCCGTTCCAAACAGATGTGATCTTGGAACAGCAATGGAAAATGGCATGAAGCTTTTTCGCTAACTTTCCGTAAGGAGAGATCCAAATACTTCATGTAAACTTAGGTCATTAACACACTGCAGCAGGTATGAAAAATGAATTCTTCAAGCTTTTCTAATGCCCAAGATACTGCTGTTTCCAGTCTGAGCTATTTCTCCACATTGGAAAGATTATCCAGCCAGACACACAGAGACTGAGAAAATCCTCACAGAGCAAAATAACAAAGGCAACGGCCGACGTTTGGGGCTGCACTCTGAAAGAAATCTTTTGAAACCAGAACTTGGCTTTCTTTCTTTCTTTCTTTCTTTGCTTTTGCCAGTAGATGTCCTAGCAAATAGCTGCCGAGGCAACTAGCCTCTCTGCGCGCCCAGAGAGTGGACAGCGAGAGGAGATTCGGAGGAAAGGGAAGGGTTGGCCATAAGCCACAGAACCTAGTTACATGCATCGATTCAAAATGCTTCTGTTGTTCAAAGGTCACACCTTGACCTTGCTCACTAAGGCCACTATAAACTCTTTTCTGCCCCTGCCAACAACCACTCTTCACCCTCATTCATTCCCAAGAGTCCCCATATAAGGCTAAAACGAGGTGTCTCCTGATTTTAAACAATAGTTGGGTTCCTGGGGCGTCACGTGTTACTCTGAACTTCTGCAACTTGAGCCATTCTCTAGGCACCGGCAGAGCTCCCCGCCTAAAAGGCTCCCTGGAATCAATTTGCAACAATAATGATCAATCCTTTCCTCTGTCTGCTGTTGGAATTGGGGTTTTCAAAACGTGGCAAAGATATGCCCTCTCCACCAAAGCCCGGCTGAGCTTGAGAGCGCACGGCACAACAGGAACCCCAGAAATTGTGGGACGATTAAGCATTGAGGGCTGGCCAAGGGCTCCCTTAACAAATGGATCATACACCTGCAATTAATTAAGGCCAACCTAGAGATTAAGGTGCTCCAGGCCAACAAAAAAGGGGATTGATGATGTTACTGGATGAATATTTAAATAATATATATAATCACATCTTCTACCAGCAGAATGCTTTAATATTACAAATTGCACTTTAGATCTACTATTTCATATGAGCTTTAAGGGATTCTTAATTGGGGTGTGTGTGTGTGTGTGTGTGTGTGTGTGGAACTGTTTACTTTCCAGTTCAGGAAATGGAAGCTCAGTGACATTTGGTGACAATTCCAAAGAAGAAATAGGAGACATGGCCGAGACCCAGGGTCTGGCACTAGACCTGGAGTCAGAACACAGCTCCAGGGGCCCCACTCACACTGCATTCTGGCACTGTGCTCCGGGCATATTCGACAATGGGAGACAGCGTCTACCTATCAGCTCTACTACTGGCGAGCTGCGGCCTTGGCAAGTCACTGTGACTCCCTGGACCTCCTGTTTCTCATCTTTAAAAGTGAAACGAGTGGGCTAGAAAATGAACCCCAAGGTTCCTTCCAGAGCTGACATCTCATGTGGGTCCTCTGGATGAAATGGCTGGAGATGAACCGCAAAATGCTTTGGGAAATGTGCTCCTGGAGCATTGGGTTTGTGCCTCCCTGCCTCTTAGCCATGTTTTATCCCACGTGCATTGCACTTTCAAGAAAAGCACACGGGTGTATCACGTCACGCTTGGGGTGGCCTGAGAACCAGAGGCTATTTGCCCTTGTACCAGGTGAAAGACAGGACAGAACCAGGGCAGGCAAACCAGTGGGCAGAAAGCTGAGATGCAAGAAGTAAGGGCAGTCTTATGAGCCTGCATGCAGCCTTCAGGTGGTCTGTCCTGGGGTTGGTTCTCCATTTATTGGTTGGTTTTCTTGGAACCAAGAGCATATGGTTTTGCTTCACCAAGCAGGTGAGAAAATGAATACCGGACTGCCACTGGCCTGATCCTCACCTGAGGGACTAAGCAGGCTGTGGTGTCTCTCTCCAGATTCCTCCAACCTCCAATCTCCCACCAGAAGCAGGAAGGGATCTCACACCACGTTTTATCACCTAGTATCCTCCCCTCCCTCCCCTTCCTCCCCCCATTTGCAGTTCGCTACACAGCAGGTATGTGTTGGCAATCTGTCAGTCTGGTGTTAAAGGTCCCAACCATGGAAACTAGTCTCTAGCATTCAGTAGAAGCAGGACTGGTTTGATGTGCAGATTACCATGAGAACTAGTCGCTCATTTAGCAATCCCCTGAGTAACTAGAATATCTAAAGCTAGCAGGAGTTTCTTCCTCCCGTCGTCTGTTAGCATCTGAACAGGGCAATTTACAAGAGCATATGGCTCATTTTGCTTTAGTTTACTTAATGAGTCAGCTCTTAGGAAACAACCCAGGGATTCTATAACATAGTAATGGCATTCTATAGGGTAATAAATGGTACTTTAGTGGAAGGGAAGAGTTCTCATCTGGCTCCCCAGGGACAGCTTTCTACCTGGCAGGATATGGATCACTAGTTTTCAGTCCATGTGACTTCTGAGAGGGTGTAGCCGCAAGGGACTTATTCTTTATGTATCCCAGTATATGAAATACATCTCTCAGTGCATGGAGGGGTGTAATCCACCCTTAGTTGTTCTAAGGCCTTGCAGCACCCCCACAGGGCAGTGTGTGAGGAGGAATCCATCAGTGGGCTGCTCCTGTGACAGATGAAGAACCCCACATAGGAAGAGGTGGGCCACTGGTCCAGGCCACATTTGCCCAGGACCATACTTACAACTTTCAGACTCTTTTTGCTCTGCTCAAGCCATGTCACCAGCTCTGGAAGGCCTAGGACAAAAGGCCTGGAAATCTGCTTCTGAAAATTAGCCACTGAAAACCCTATGGATCACAGCAGAACATTGTCCGGTCTGGTGCTGGGAGGTGAGTTCCCTAGACTGGAAGACGCTCAGAATACACAGTGGTCGCAATAATGGACTCGAGCTCACCAACCACCATGAAGATGGCGCAGGACCAGGCAGCATTCATTCTGTTGTACGCGGGGTCGCCATGAGTCAGATCCAGCTCAAGGGCAACTCACAACAGACAGCAGGACAATGAACGCCCTGAAGAGCTCTTCCAAAGAAGTAAACTTGATAACATGTTAATCAATTTTAAAACTTTGCCATCTAGATACAAAATTTCTACAAGGTGGCTTCCAATGGAGGGAGACAAAGGCACTCGATTCGGAGTCCAGATGTGAATGAAGAGTCACACACGGGCACTATTATCCAGAAATTTTCCCTGATATTCACTAGGCAAAGATTTTTATGGCTTGAATCACAATTCGTTTTCTGTAGGAAGCGGTTGATCTGCAAAATGCCCAAGTTGCTACCAGGCTATTCAATGTTATTTAGAAGTAAACAGACACTGGAGTAGTAACAGCAGTAACAGCCATGTTAATACCTAACGTGTACAATGCTTGACAGTTGACGGAGTAGTTTCACACATACCGCTTTTAATCCTCACACTCTCTCTGGGTGGGCTAGTATTATCTTCATTTCACAGATTAACAAGTGCAGCTAGAAAAAGTCGGAAATGGGATTCCTACTCAAGTCTTCTGAATCAACGTCTAAAGCATCTTCTGCGTTATGCCACAAATAAATGTCAGCGGTATCACGTCAATTTACAAAACTTTTTGGTGAACCATAAGTCAAGAAGTAACTTTATATTTCTGAAATTGTACATATACTAACTTTAAAATTGGAAAAAAAAAAAACCTTTTTTCAATTTAAACTTTTAAAACATCATCATAAAAAATCAAGAGGATTAAGCACTGAACTCAAAGTACTCAGCATGGAGCTTTGACACCTATGCCCATTGTAAATCATGCTTTCCCAGCAACTGACCAGACTCGCTTCAGTTCTCGGGGGCAGATATCGTTTGGGTCTTCCTGGTTTGCCTCTGTATTTCAGGATATTGCATCATCTCTCTTGATCTCTGTCCCTGATACGCCTCCAGGGGCGGGGACTTCAAATTCTGGGTATAGCTCTGTACTGTCAAGATCTATAGGTCTGCGAGTGGCTTACAAATAGTGCTTAGCAGTTGCTCCTTCTGTTCTCTGAAACCTCAAACTACCCCACTGACCATCAAGCAAACGCTGTTTAGAGCTGCCCTGTTACGAGTCTAGCAAGGGAAGGCCAGGAAGACTTGGCCTAGAGAGAACAAAGCCAAAGACGTTCGGCCAGCAATTGCCTGTTAATTGTTTGTCTCCTCAATCAGAATTTTAATATCTGTGTTCACAGTTGTTTTCCCCAACTGCTAGGACAGTGTCTAGCAAGGAGTCAGGATTAAACTAATACCTGTTAAAAAGAGAAAAGAGGGAGGGAGGGGGGCAGGGAAAAAGGAAGGAGGGGAAGGGAAGAGAAGACGAGGCAAGGCAAGGCAAAGAGCAGTGTTGATGCTTCTAGGGCTGCCTGCAGGGAAATAGATCAGAGATGAACAGATTCAAATGTTCAAGCTCTTAAAATCAGTTTTATCACAATGTGCTGCTTCCTGGGGATGTCTTCCCCCACCTCCCTCCCCATGTAGAGTGGGCTTATCCAGTCTAGAAGCAAGAATCTCCTTCCACATTAAAAACCACAGCATGTGCCCCCGGGAGGGCACATCTGCCTCATGGAAGAAATCCACCATCTCCCGCGGTGTCTAACTGCCTCCAGGTTTCCTCCTTGGCCTCCGGAGCCCAACAGTCTCTGCACTTCAGCCCTGAGGGAGGCCCTCCAGCTTCACTGCCAGTCCACCCTTTCCGTCCTGCCAGCAGCCTGCACCCAGGAGCCCTGCAGGGCTGGTCTTCCACCCTTGCCTTTGCTCATGCTCTACAAGCCAGTGGATGGGCCAGCCCAGAAAACCTAGACTGCTTCCTCCAGAGGCCAAATGTTTTCTGGCTGACATCCCCCAACTTCATCACCTGGGCTATGTAACCAGTTTACAAGGGGCCCCTCCCTGAAGTTCTTGGCCTCCCCACACAGCTCCTAAAGGGTATCACCTTCTCCGGGTCTCCAGCCAGCTGTTGCTCGCCCTCAGCTCCTAGTGACCCAACCCAGCAGGGTCAGTACCGCTTAAAGACATATTCTTTGCAGAGAGAAAGCATTTCTCTTGTGCATTTGCCGAAGCCCTGTTCCCAGCAACACGGGCTGGCTTTGCTGCTTGCCTTGTGTTTAGAGCAGAGCCAAAATTTTGTTTTCTTTTGGTTACTTGGGAAGGACTGCTTGCATGTTGCGGGTATTAATGGGTAAGCATAAGGAATGCCTTAGGACATTTATTCCACTTGCTTGTGAAGACAAAGATAATCTACTTTTTCTGGAAGGAAGGGAAGAAGGAGGGACGGAGGGAGGGAAGGAGAAAGGGAGAGGAGAGTCTCATTAAACAACATCTACAAACTAGACCCTACACAAGGAACTTTAACTCTATTATCTCTCTTATTCTTGAGAGCAATCCTGTAATTGCGAGGGAAGATAATTACTATTCATATTTTATAGAAGAGAACACTGAAATTCAGAGAAGTTAAGTCATCTGGCCGTGGTCACATAGCTGATAAACGTTAGAGCTGACATTCAAAACCACAGAAGTCTGATTTTTGGCACAGTTCTTCTAGATTCCCTCCAGCTGTCCACTCTATCCTGACTCGCTCTCTTAATCTCCGTACTATGGGGTCTGTCTTTCTGGAACACCTAAGAGTTTGTTAGAGAGTATCCTTTTCTGGTCCTATTGGCTTTATGAAGAAGGGGATCGTTCATGCAAAAATTAAAATAAAAACTCTTGGCTCATGAAAATACAAATCTCCATTTATGCTCATGGAATCACAGAAATTATAAATGAGAGCCATCTTGTCAAAATAAGCAAAACTTCACCAACTGAGGTGAAAACTGGCTCCACTCAAGACTTCTTTTGCAACCGATACAGATTATGCGGAGGCTCTTAGGAAAAAGTTAGCTTAGGGACTATACTATAGCAGTCGCTGCTCATTGTCTACCCATATTCATTCTCCTTCTTTTTAATAACAGAGCTCCTAAGATTCACCTGAGAATAGCCCCTCAGCTGGACACTACATTTCCCAGTCTCCTTTGCAGCTTGGTGTGGCCATGTGATCAAGTTGTAGCCAATGGGATGTGAGCAGAGTGATGCGTTCTACTTCCAGGTCATGCCCCTGGAAGAAAACTCAAGCCCTCTTGCCTGGCTCTTTTCCTCCTTCCTACTAGCTGCAACTGTGCCCACTGCATTGGATCCAGAGACAGATGCCTCCAACCTTGGCCTGCTTACCTCTGGATTATTACAAAGAGAAAAATGAACTCCTATCCTGTTTACATCACTCTATTTTGGGATCTTACGCTGTGCCCTAACAAATAAGGGATTCAGGACTATCAATGTACAGTGCTGCTAGCCAGGTATACACCTAAACTGTGATTTATTCAAGTCACTCATTTGGTTTATTTTTTCATTGTATGTCAATCAACTTACTCATCAGTTAACGTTTCTAAGCACTTACTCTGTTCAAGGTACCCTTCTTGGAACTAAGAGACGGAACAATACAGAGATAGATATGAGACTCTGCCTGCCCTCAACAAGTTTATAATCTAGCCATAAGGAACAGACAAACACAAAAATGCCATATGGTTAACCTCTACTCAAGGGGTACAGATGGTGACTGTGTAACCACACTTCCCCCACCTCCATCAGTAAAGCTCTTCCAGGCCTGAGGGCCCTCACAGTTTTGGATATGGTTTTGTGGTGTTTGAATTTGTTTTCCCTTTCCCAGATCACTTAATGTCCCTCTAACTCAACTTTTCCAATCACGAGATGGTCCCAGTGTGACTGTCAATCTCCTCATTGATTTGCCTTTGCCGCTTGGGCTCCGCAGCCCTTCCGATATGCCTTCCCCTCCCTGGTTCTAGGAACCTGGAAGTGGACCCAGCCTATTGCATGTTATGCTTTTGAGTCCCACACTGTGAATGGGAGAGAGAACCTCTCAGTGCCTCTGTTCCTGGCACCCAAATAGCACATCTTCCTGCACTGTCATATGACCACTACTGTGCCTTGTGTGGAATGACGGCTTTCCAGGAACCAGAGAAAAGTCACTATGCAAATTGGCCAGGATGCCCAGGCATGAAAGCAGAAAAGAGGAAAAGATGAGCAGGCATGAACAAAAGCAGGAGATGGATTAAGTAATGAGGAATAGAGATTAATTCTGATTATATGTCATCAGCAAGTGAGTCTAGAGCTGTTTTTAAAACTAATGCATCATTTCGTTGTTCACTAAAGGCAGGGGTAATGTCTGTCCACAGTAATGACCAGCATTAAATAAAATACGCAGGTGTGAAATGGAGTTTCTTCTGTCACCGTGGATTAATTACATCTCCAACCTAGTTATGTGGGGAAACTGGGGACATTCTTAAACGTTATATGAATTTAAGACTTGCCTCTATCTAGCCATGAGGGAAACCATTTGTGATACAGAGAAAAGAGAATTTGATTTTGCGTTAGAAAAGCTGCTCTACCACTTACTACAAGTGCAACTTACCAAGGTACAGTATTTTTGCACGTAAGAAAGGGACGGCAACGTAAGATTTCTACGACCATTACGGGTAAATGAAAAAGTGCCTAGATGCCTCAAAAAGGTAAACACAGAATTACCATGTGACCCAGCAACTCCGCTCCTAGGTACATAGCCCAGAAAACTGAAACAAGGACTCAAACAGACACTTGTACACCATGTTCATTGCAGTACTATTCACAAGAGCCCAAACATAGAAACAATCCAAGTGTCCATCAACAGGTGAGTGGATAAACACCATGTATTACATACATAAAATGGAATTTTTTTTTTTCCTTGTTGCCATTCAGTCGATTCTGACTCATGGCAACCCCACGTGTGTCAGAGTAGAATTGTGCTCTATAGGGTTTTCAATGGCTCATTTTTTGGAAGCAGATCACAAGGTCTTTCTTTCAAGGTGCTTCTGGATGGATATGAGCCTCCAGCCTTTTGGTTAGCAGCCAAAAATGTTAACCTTTTGCACCACCCAGGGACTCCCAATGGACTATTACTCAACCTTAAAGAGAAACTGAGTCCCGATGCATGCCGTGACATGCAGGGGCCCTGAAAACATTATGTTGAGTGAAATAAGTCAGACACAAAAGGGCAAACACTGTATGATTCTAAGTATATGAAATATTCAGAATAAGCAAATGCATACAGACAAAAGTCTATCAGTGGTTACCAGGGGCTGAGGGCAGGTGCGGGGAATGGGGAGTTACTAGTAAAGGGGTGCTGAGTTTCTGTTTGGGTGATGAAAAGGTTTGGGAAATGGGGATGATGCTTGCAAAACAAAAAGAAAAAGAGTCCCTGATAATTAGAAAGGAAGAGAGGAAAGAAAATTCTTCCCTTGAGCCCCCGACTCCAAGGCCACAGCCACGTGCATGATAAAGCGCGGTTCCTCTTGGCTTTCTGTCCACGCGGGCCTTGGCACATGCGCAGGAGAAACAGGCAGAAATTCTACACTCTGCCATCCCACCAACTCCAGCTTGCCAGCAGAGCGGGGGTGCCTCCCCTCTGCCTGAGCCTGGGGAGACGGGAAGGAAAAGGAAACTCTCCCAGCAGTGAAGCATGATAAATGATTTCCTCAAGGATCTCCAACTGGATACACCCACCCTTGCCTTTCATGTGCCTCCAACCCTGCCCCCGCCCACACCCCCGCCCCGTCCACGCTGTGCCTGCACCTAACTCACACACATAGGGTGGAGAAGTGGGAATGAGAGCAAACAGCTCGGCTGCCTGCAGTCATAAAACAAACCCAGGCAGGGCTGCGATCCGACTCACATGGGGCAGCCAGATGGCTCTTTCTCGGCCAGGCCCTGTGTTTCCCGCAGATAGCTCCAAGCTCCCGAGGCCGTAAGCGCAGTTACTGCAGGCAACTCACCCGCCTTTCTCTCCCGGCCCAATGCCAGCAGAAGTGAAAGAACACTCCTGCCCTTCCTTCTCCGGACACTCAAGAAGCTCAGAGTCGTTTATTTTCCTTTGCTTAACCTCCTCTTCTCGCCACCCAGACGGTGTGAAGTCTGGAAATTGGTGTTCAGCACAAGACAACACACAGAAAAGAAGGAGCAACACAAAAGATTTTTCTGGAGCCTGCTGCCTGGGGAGCCAGGCCTTGCTGCTTGCACGTGCAGGCGGGGGGTTGTCCAAAGTAAACCTTTGAACTGGGTTTTTGGAAGCTCCAAAAAGACCCTGCACTTCAAAGGGGATCAGATCCCTGCGCGGTGAGTTGAAGGCCTCGTTGAGTGATTTGCATGAATCAACCACCTGCTGGAAGAGAAAGGAAGCCCAAACTAGAAGCACTTTGCCTGGCTGTGGCCCCCAGCACCACCAAGCACATGCTCACCACATGGTATCCCCCGGCTCAGGCGGAGCCCTACAGACACACCCGGGGCCCTCCATCACCCATTTGCTGGGAGCCTGCACACTCCCTGTGGAGGACGCAGGGAGGACGCTTGTCACCTGAGCCTGCCTCAGGAACCACCACGGGCTTTGATGCCAGTCCAGAAGGAAGTCCCGCAGCCGGCCCTGGAGAACGGCAGCTGCGGCTGCTGCTCCATCCATACCCCAAACGCCAGGGCAGGATGTAGATTGGGGCTGAATTCACTCTGCCTCCTGAATACAGAGCAGCATCTGAGCTCCTTGGCACCACAACCAGAAAGCCACACCCTGTGCAGGCACCAGCCTTGGGGGGTGTTATGGATTGAATTATGTCCCCCAGAAATGACCTTATTTGGAAAGAGGGTCTAAGAAGATGCTACCAGTTAGGTTAACATGAGGTCATACCAGAGGAGGGTGGGTCTAATCCTGCCTGAGTAGTGTCTTTACGAAAGAGGAGAAAGGAACCCCGGTGGCACGGTGGTTAAGCATTCAGCTGCTAACCAAAAGGTCGGTGGTTTGAATCCACCAGCTGCCCTAGGGCAGAAAAGACCTGGCCATCTGCTTCCATAGAGATTATAGTCTAGGAAACCCTACGGGGCAGTTCTACTCTGTCATATAGGGTTGCTATGAGTTGGAATCAACTCAATGGCACACAACAACAACAAAAAAAAAGAAAGCGAGACGGCAGGAAGATGGTCTGTGAAGACACAGGGAGAGACTAAGCCAAGGAATGCCTGGGGCCACCAGACGTTGGGAGGGACAAGAAGAGATCCCCAAAGCCTTCGGAGAGAGCACGGCGCCTCTGACACATTAAACTGGACTCCTAGCCTCCAGAACTGTAAGACACTAAATTTCTGTTCCTATAAGCCACCCAGTTTGTGGAACTTTCTCAGCAGCCCAAGGAAACAAATACAGAGGGCATGGCCGAGAACTTCAGTGCCTGAAAAAAGGCAGAACAGGGAGGAGATGGTGAGTTTTCAGACTCTTCTGCCGTCTGCCCTCCTGAGATTCACTGAGTTCCCTCACGGAAGCTATGGTGACCAGCAGAGGACGAGCAGAAGATCCAGGGGCCAGAGTTGCCCCAGCAGCTCCGGAAATTGGTGAAAGAAGAAAAGATGCCCTAGAGCCTTCAGAGAAGAGCGTGCAGCTGCAGCTTAACTTCAGTGACTGCCTCTGTCTTCACGTGACCATCTTTGTCTCCTCTGCCTCTCTCTCTGTCTCTTCTCTTTTCTACAGACACTAGTCAGACTGGCTTCTCCTCTTGACTCGCCTGAGGAGGAAAGCGTTTTCAGGCCCCTTCAGGCTATGCTATCTACAGCTGCAGCGGGCTGGATCACTCGAGGGCAGATGACTGTGCCATCTCCAGCCCAAGCTAACAACCTTCAGGGCGCTAGGGAGACACTGGCCCTGTGATTTCACTGCAGACACACGAAATCGTTGTTAAAACAAGATGCTATCATTCTTGACGATTGCTTTTTTTTTAAAGTCATTTTCTCTGGTAAGTAAAGTTCTAGGTTCAGGAACAAGAAAAACTGCTTAAAACCCACAAAGCAACCTGACTGGTAAGAGTTTTAATCAGCAGTTCTAAACCTGCCCACATTCTGGGTTCTTAATTAATAGGCACGATTTCTGTTGAGTTCTACTTCAGTAAGAGCTAAATAAAACCCGTGAGTGGGTGACATTATTCCATTCAACAGAACTAGGAGGAGAAGAAGGAGGGGTAAGAAAAAGCTGAATTGGGGGAATAGCTAAGGCGAATGAACTGTGCCTCTGAGTTTTGCCTTTATAAATAAACACTGTTACCTAATACCTTTTGCTGGAAACCCTTCAACCCTTTGAACAAGCAACGCCTTGAACTATTTTAACACCTTGACGCCCTGAGCCTTGGGCCCAGACACTAGGAAACCCAACCAGATGGGCTCATTCAATAAATGTTGACTGAGTATGCTACATGCCAAGAAGCCCTGGTGGCACAGTGGTTAAAGTGCTCGGCTGACACTTGAAAGGTCTGTGGTTCGAACTGAAAAATGTGGCAGTCTGCTTCTGTAAAGATTACAGCCTTGGAAATCCTATGGGGGCAGCTCTACTCTGTTCTGCAGGGTCTCTATGAGTCAGAATCAACTCGATGACAACAGGCTTGGTTTTTTGGGTATGCTACATGCCAGGCACCATGCAGACACCAAAGACGCCAAGGTCAAAGAGCAGGTCGCCACCTCCCAAGGAGCTCATCATCTTGTAGAAGAAAATCACATAAGAAAAATGCTGGATGACTGGAAGAGAAGAACCTCAAAACAGAAACACTACCTTATTCATTCCTATATCCCCATTCATCTAGCCAGGCTTTAAACAGAGTAGGCAACCATTAAGTGTTTGTTGAGTGAATACTGGATGAGAGATGTCAGAATGGACTTCTCTGCATCTACAGTGGTAATACAGGAGGAATGATCAACTCTGTTGAGTGAGGGAAACCAGACGGCTGCTCCCTGGCACATACAGGCAAGATTATCCAGTAGTCAGTAGTCTGCCAGGGCATCTGTGTGTGTGCCAGCACCAACTCTAAATGTCTTTTCTGACACCAACTGCAAACGCATTTTTTGTTCTTCTGACCCTAACCACAGAGCTAGGGCAGACCTCACAAATGAAGGGGCACTGCTTAGTCTGTCCCAGACTTCAGATACCAGCCACAAGTTTGGGAGTCCCCCCTCAACTGCATCCTCACTTCTGACCTGCTGGCTATAAACCCAGGGGTTCCTACTGCACCCTCAGGATACCAGCTGCAAGTTTGGGTATCCCCAGGACACCCTTACTTCTGATATACTAGTTATAAATGTGGGGGTTCCCACTATCCCCTTGGGTTCAATAACCCACTAGAATGACTCACAGAACTCAAGAAAGCACTATACTTACAATTGCAGTCTTACGATAAAGGATACACATCAGGACAAGCACAAAAGAAGAGACACATAGGACAAGATCTTGGGTGGGTCTCAAATGTGGAGTTTCCATGTCACAAAGATGCATTACCCTCTAAACACAGTTGGAAATCATTAAATGTTTGTTGAATAAATACAGGTGATAGATGTCATAACGGATGCCTCCACATGTACAGTGGTGGCACAGGAGGGAATGGTCATCTCTGCTAGAGTGGGGTAAACCAGATGACTGTTCCTTGGACCATAAGGGCAAGACCATGCAGTAGTCTATCACAGCATCTGTACTAATTACTCAGTGACCAACCAGCACCAATTGTTAACTATTTGGATTATCATCTATAGAAACAGAGGTGAAACCCTGGCTCTGGGACTTAAAGACCCAACAGAAGCTTTCCAAACACAAAAGCTGGTGAAAGGCATTAGAACAGAAGGAAGAGGAGAGACAAAGGCAAAAAGACCTGAAACAATGTGGTTGTGTTAGAGAACTGCAAACACTTCGCCAAACAAGCTGCAGGAGTTACGAAGAAGGAGACGGGGCTGACACGTTGGAACCAAATCCAACAGAGCCTTCTCCACCATGTACAGGAGTTTAACCTTTATCCTAAAGGTGATGAGGTATCATTGGAAGGCTTCAATCAGAAAGACACCTGATCAAACCGTTTCATGGGAAAAGAGACAGATGTGGGAAAAGAAGACATGTTCAAACGCTTTAGAAAAGGGCAAGTGAAAAATATGAGAGGCCAGAACTAAGGCATTGGCAGTGGTTTCGAGGGCATGCAGTGAAAACAGGGCTACTAGGGAGGTAGGCTCTCCTCAGACAAGAAAGACTTAATGTGTGGAAGATGATAGAGGAAGAGTCTAAATGTCTTCCGGGGTGGAGGCAAGATGGCAGAGTAGTCAGACGCTTCCGGTGGACCCTCTTACAACAAAGACCTGAAAAAACAAGTGATTTGATTATATATGACAATTTAGGGGCCCTGAACCTCAAAGGCAAAGTTGAGGAACTAGACTGAGTGGCAGGGGGAGAGAGAGACAGTTTGGAGGCAGCATGGAGTTGCCAGACCAGACTCAGCAAGAGCCTGGCCCCTTCAGGCCTGATCACCTTGGGGGAGAGCGGTGAGGCAGGCAAGCATCGGTGCTCAGGAGGCATATTCCACACAGGGATCTCTCAGCGGCTGAGAGTGTATGCGGCCATGCAGAACCAGTAAGAAGCAGCCCTGGATCACTGAAAGATAAGTATTTGCATCCAGCCTACCACGCAGATCAAAAACACCCCCCTTAGGGAAAAACCTCTCTCCCATTTACCTCCCTACTCCCTCCTCTGCAGTGGGTGCTGAACCAGCTTCAGCAATAGCTGAGTCCCCTGGGCCAGAAGTAGGATCCGTCACACTCCCTGAGCCATTCTCCCAGCCTTGGAGAGTCAACAAATTAACAAATGGGGGAAAAAATAAACTGCGTGCTCCCCTAAGACAGAAACTCAGGGTAGGCACAGCTCCTTTGCCTAGACACAGGCATAAGGGATCCACGGACTTTGAGTGCCTTTTCCCCTGCATAGACTTGTGTGAGCCCATTTCAACAGCATAGGCCCTCGTTATTGCAGTACAACAGGGTATATACCTGAAGTCTAACTTCCACTGTTTCAGCTGTGAAGTGGCAGGTTCATGACATTTGACTCTGCTCCGCCCACTAAGCAGGGTCTTCACCTACCCATATCAGGGACCAGAGGACTGGTGGCTCCACCCATGCCACCTAGCCACCTGCGAAAGGGGTCCAAAAGTAAGAGGTGCCCCCCAGTCCTTACAGCCAACAGAACAGCATTGGGTGCTCATAGTCTGGCTGCAAAACCCACCCACCTACTTGCTCTAGGGAACAGGGACACGCTTTCCTCCTGGACACTCAGGGGTGACCGTCAGCCACCTGCCTTGCTCAGAGTGTGTCCCCCTGCTGCAGCCAGATGTCTGTACCTACACCAATCATCTATGCCTGTTTAGGACTGTAGGTGAGAGCCTGTACCACACACTTGGTGGCTATCTACCTGGGTACCTGAGCTGAATCCATAAAGGAGGAGTGGGTGGACTCCTGAGCTCACATACCTAGTAACAGATCTAACCACCTGGTGACAGAACATTAGAGCTTCAAAGGTGCCAGTAAGCAAACTAGCTCACACGAGCAGCCCATTTGGGCATATCAAAACAAGAAGCTAGGACACTGTAAGCAAAATAAAATAAATAAATGTAATAACTTATTGATGGCTCGGAGACAACACTCAATATCAAATCACATAAAGAGGCAGTCCATGATGGCTTCAGCAAGCCCCCAAAAAAAGAATCAAGAAATTTTCCAGAGAAGAAAAATTTCTTTGAATCACCGGAGGCAAAATACAAAACATTAATATACAGAACTCTTCAAGAGATTAGGAAGGAAATTATGCAAAATGCATAACATGCAATAGAGGAAATTAAAAAGATTAGAGAAGAGCATAATGACAAATTTAGCAGGCTGCAAGAATCCATAGAGAGACAGCAATCAGAAATCCAGAAGATTTTAAAACGTCAGAATTAGACAACTCAATAGAAAGTCATAGGAGCAGAACTGAGGCAATGGAAGTCAGACTTAGTGAGACTGAAGATAAAGCACTTGACACCAAATTATTTGAGGAAAAATCAGATACAAGGATTTAACAAAATGAAGAAACCCTAAGAATTATGTGGGATTCTATCAAGAGGAATAACCTATGAGTGATTGGAGTACCAGAATGGTGGGGGGGGCGGGGGAATAACAGAAAACACAGAGAGAATTGTTGAAGATTTGTTGGCAGAAAACTTCCCTGATAACATGAAAGATGAGAAGATATCTATCCAGGATGCTCATCGAACTCCACATAAGGTAGATCCCAAAAGAAAGTCACCAAGACATATTATAATCAAACTTGCCAAAACCAAAGATAAAGAGAGAATTTTAAGAGCAGCTAGGGATAAACGAAAAATCATCTACAAAGGAGAGTCAATAAGAATAAACTCAGACTACTCAGCAGAAACCATGAAGGCAAGAAGGCGATGGGATGACATATACAAAACCTTGAAAGGAAAAAAATTGCCAGCCAAGCAGTACATATCCAGCAAAACTGTCTCTCAAATATGATGGTAAAATTAGGGCATTTCCAGATAAACAGAAGTTTAGGGAATTTGCAAAACCCAAACCAAAATTACAAGAAATACTAAAGGGAGGCCTCTGGTTAGAAAATCAATAATATCAGATAACAAGCCAAGACTAGAACACAGGACAGAGCAACCAGATATCAACCCAGATAGGGAAGTCACAAAAATAAACCAAAGCTAAAACACTGCAAATAGGGAAACAGATGTCAATATGTAAAAGATAACAACATTAAAAGAAAAAAGAGAGACTTAAAAAATGTAGACATAGATTTTTCATATGGGGAGGAAGTCAAGGCAATATGAAGAAATAAAAGACGGGTATAAACTTAGAAAAACAGGGGTAAGTATTAAGGTAACCACAAAGGAAACTAACAATCCTACAAGTCAAAATAAAAAACTAGAAAAATATAAAAATTCAGCAAACACAAAATCAACAACAATGAAAAAGATGAAAAGAAAACACATAAAGAAAAATGACTCGGCACAGAAAATTAAGTGGAACAAAGAAACTGTGAACAACACATAAAAAGAGATATCAGGATGACAGCACTAAACTCATACCTATCAATAATTACACTGAATATAAATGGACTAAACGTACCAATAAAGAGACAGAGAGTGGCAGATTAGATTAAAAAACATGATCCATCTATATGCTGTCTACAAGAGACACGCCTTAGACTTAAAGACACAAACAAACTAAAACTCAAAGGATGGAAAAAAAAGATATCAAGCAAACAACACTCAAAAAAGAGCAGGAGTGGCAATATTAATCTCTGACAAAATAGACTTTAAAGTAAAATCCACCACAGAGGATAAGGAAGGACACTGATGATTAAAGGGTCAATACACCAGGAGGACAAAACTATAATAAATATTTATGCACCCAACAACAGGGCTCCAAAATACATAAAACAAACTCTAACAGCATTAAAAAGAGAGATAGACAGCTCCACAATAGTAGAAGGAGACTTCAACACACCACTTTTGGTGAAGAACAGAACATCCAGAAAGAAGCTCAACAAAGACACGGAAGATCTAAATGCTACAATCAACCAACTTGATCTCACAGACATATACCAAACAATCCACCCAACAACAGCCAAGTATACTTTCTTTTCTAATGCACATGGAACATTCTCCAGAATAGACCACATATTAGGCCATAAAGCAAGTCTTAACAAAATCCAAAGCACCGAAATATTACAAATCATCTTTTCTGACCATAGAGCCATAAAAGTAGAATCAATAACAGAAAAAGCAAGGAAAAAGAATAAAACACATAGAAACTGAACTACGCCTTGCCCAAAAACTACTGGGTTATGGAAGAAATTAAGGATGGAATAAAGAAATTCATAGAATCAAATGAGAATGAAAACATGTCCTACCAGAAAACCTTGGGGACACAGAAAAAGCAGTGCTCAGAGGTCAGTTTATAGCAATAAATGCACACTTCCAAAAAGAAGAAAGGGCCATAAACAAAACATTGACCCTACAACTGGAACAAGTAGAAAGAGAGCAGCAAAAGAAGCCCTCAGGCTCCAGGAGAAAGGAAATAATATGAATTAGAGCAGACTTAAATGAAATAGAGAATAGAAAAACAATTAACCAAAAGTTGGTTCTTTGACAAGATCAACAAAATTGATAACCCATTAGCCAAACTGACAAAAGAAAAACAGGAGAGGAAGAAATGAGATGGGTGATATCACCACAGACCCAATTGCATTTAAAAGAATCATAACAGAATACTATGAAAAATTTTACTCTAACAAATTTGAAAACCTAGAGATAACGGACAAATTTCTAGAAACTCACTACCTACCTAAACTAACACAAACAGAGGTAGAACAACTAAATAAACCCATAACAAAAGAAGAGATTGAAAAGGTAATTTAAAAACTCCCGACAAAAAAAAGCCCTGGCCCAGATGTCTTCCCTGGAGAATTCTATCAAACTTTCAGAGAAGAGTTAACACCACTACTACTAAAGGTATTTCAGAGCATAGAAAAGGATGGAATACTCCCAAACTCATTCTATGAAGCCAGCATAACCTTGATACCAAAACCAGGTAAAGACACCACACAAAAAAAAGAAAATTACAGACGAATAGCCCTCATGAACACTGACGCAAAAATTCTCAACAAAATTCTCACCAATAGAATTCAGCAACGTATCAAAAAAATAGTTCACCACAATCAAGTGGGATTTATACCAGGTATGCAGGGATGGTTCATCATTAGAAAAACTATCCGCGTAATCCATCACATAAGTAAAACAAAAGACAAGAACCACATGATTTTATCAATTGCTGCAGAAAGGGCATTTGACAAAGTCCAACACCCATTCGTGATAAAAACTCTCAACAAAATAGGAATATAAGGGAAATTCTTCAGTATAATTAAGGGCATTTATACAAAGCCAACAGCCAACGTCATCCTAAATGGAGAGACTTTGAAAGCCTTCCCCTTGAGAATGGGAACCAGACAAGGATGCCCTTTTATCACCACTCTTTTTCAACATTGTGCTGGAGGTACTAGCCAGAGCAGTTAGGCTAGAAAAAGAAATAAAGGGCATCCAGATTGGTAGGGAAGAAGTCAAAGTATCTCTATTTGCAGATGATATGATCTTATACACAGAAAACCCCAAAGAATCCACTAGAAAACTACTGGAATTAATGGAAGATTTCAGCAAAGTTTCAGGATACAAGATAAATATACAAAAATCAGTTGGATTCCTTTACACCAACAAACAGAACCTCGAAGAGGAAATCACCAAATCAATACCATTTACAATAGACCCCAAGAAGATAAAATACTCAGGAATAAATCTAACCAGAGATTTAAAAGACCTATACAATGAAAACCACAAGACACTACTGCAAGAAACCAAAAAAGACCTGCATAAGTGGAAGAACATATGTTGCTCATGGATAGGAAGACTCAACATTGTGAAAATGTCAATTCTACCCAAAGCAATCTACAGATACAATGCAATCCCAATCCAAATTCCAACAGCATTTTTTAATGAGATGGAGAAACAAATCACCAACTTCATATGGAAAGGGAAGAAGTCCTGGATAAGTAAAGCATTACTCAAGAAGAAGAACAAAGTGGAAGGCCTCACACTACCTGATTTTAGAACCTATTATACCACCATGGTAGTCAAAACAGCCTGGTACTGGTACAACAACAGATACATAGACGAATGGAACAGAATTAAGAATCCAGATGTAAATTTATCCACCTATGAGCAGCTGATATTTGACAAAGGCCCAAAGTCCATTAACTGGGGAAAAGACAGTCTCTTTAACAAATGGTGCTGGCATAACTGGATACCTATTTGCAAAAAACTGAAACAAGACCATACCTCACACCATGCACAAAAACTAACTCAAAATGGATCAAAGACTTAAATATAAAATCAAAAACGATAAATATCATGGAAGAAAAAATAGGGACAATGGTAGGAGCCCTAATACATGTCATAAACACAATACGAACCATAAGTAACAATGCACAAGCACCAGCAGAGATAAAAAATCAAACATTTATGCTCATCAAAAGACTTCAGCAAAAGAGTCAAAAGACAACCTACAGACTGGAAAATCATTTTTGGCTCCGACAAATCTGATCAGCGTCTAATCTCTAAAATCTACAAGATACTGCAAAACCTCAACAACAGAAAGACAAATAACCCAGTTAAAAAATGGGCAAAGGATATGAACAGGCACTTCACCAAAGAAGATATTCGGGCAGCTAACAGACACATGAAGAAATGCTCAGGATCATTTGCCATTAGAGAAATGCAGATCAAATCTACAATGAGATATCATCTCACCCCAACAAGGCTAGCATTAATCCAAAAAACACAAAATAATAAATGCTGGAGAGGTTGTGGAGAGACTGGAACTCTTATACATTGTTGGTGGGAGTGTAAAATGCTACAACCACTTTGGAAACCGATTTGGCGCTTCCTTAAAAAGCTAGAAATAGAAGTACCATAGGATCTAGCTATCCCTCTCCTTGGAATATACCCTAGAGAAATAGGAGCCGTGACACAAATAGGTATATGCACACGCATGTTCATCGCAGCACTGTTCACAATAGCAAAAAGATGGAAACAACCTAGGTGTCCATCAACTGATGAATGAATAAACAAATTATAGCATATCCACACAATGGAATACTTCGTAACAATAAAGAACAATGACGAAGCCGTGAAACATAACGTGGAGGAATCTGGAAGGCATTATGCTGAGTGAATTTACTCAGTCACAGAAGGGCAAATATTGTATAAGACCACTATTATAAGAACTCAAGAAAAGGTTTAAACTCAGAAGAAAACATTCTTTGATGGTTACGAGGGTGGGGAGGGAGAGGGAGAGTTAGTCACTAACTAGATAGTAGACAAGAATTATCTTAGGTGAAGGGAAGGACAGCACACACTACAGAGGAAGTCAGCACAACTGGACTAAACCAAAGCTAAGAAGTTTCCTGAATACAATCAAACACTTTGAGGGACACAGTAGCAGGAGTAGGGGTCTGGGGACCATGCTTTCAGGGGACATCTAGGTCAATTGGCATAACAAAACTTATTAAGAAAATGTTCTGCATCCTACTTTGGTGAGTGGCGGCTGGGGTCTTAAAAGCTTGCAAGCGGCCATCTAAGATGCATCAATTGGTCCCAATCACCTGGAGTAAAGGAGAATGAAGAACACCAAAGACACAAGGAAAGTCTGAGCCCAAGAGACAGAAAGGGAAAGTCTGAGCCCAAGAGACAGAAAGGGCCATGTAGACTGGAGACTTCATCAACCTGAGACCAGAGGAACTGGATGGTGCCTGGCTACCACCAATGACCGCCCTAACAGGGAACACAACAGAGAGTTCCTGATGAAGCAGGAGAAAGGTGGGATGCAGAACTCAAATTCTAGTAAGAAGACCAGACTTAATGGTCTGACTGAGACTGGAGGAACCCCAGAATGCCTGGCCCTCAGATTCTCTATCGGCTCAGAACTAAAACAATTTCTGAGGCCAACTCTTCAGACAGGGATTGGACTGGACTGTGGGACATAAAGTGATACTCTTGAGGAGTGTGCCTCTTAGCTCAAGTAGATACAAGAGATTAAACGGGCGGCTTCTGTCCGGAGGTGAGATGGGAAAGCAGAGAGTGCTGGGAGCTAGTTGAATGGACACGGGGAATCAGGGGTGGAAAGGAGGAGTGTGCTGTCACAGTATGAGGATAGCAATTAGAGTCACTTAACAATGTATGTATAAATTTTTGTATGGGAGACTAATTTGAAATGTAAACTTCATTTAAACTACCAACAATAAACAAAAAATAAATAAATAAGTGTCTTCCAGTTTTCTGGCTTGGATAATGGGGAGATAGTGGTTCCATAGACGTGGTAAAAAAAACAAAGGAGGCCAGGCAGTTTGGGGCAGGGAAATGATGAGTTTTACATGGTGCACACTGCTTTCACCAGGACACATGGAACCATCCCGTGTGGGTGGTAGAGTTCTGAAGCTCAGGCAGGGGGTCTGGCCAAGCAAATTTGACCTCTAATGATCTGGGATGTACGGGAGGTGTTCTTCCACAGTCTTGTGCAAACACATGGACACACACACACAGTCATAAAATCCAATGATTTTAGAGAATGGCATCCCCCTAATAAGAACATTTCCATGTTTGAGGAAAATCTAATGCTATCTCAGAAGATGCCACAGAAGGCCGGGCACAATTAGAAGGCATCTATGACACTGACAAGTTAAAGTTGTGATAAAGCAGACTCCAGGAACACTTCCAAATAAGGAGAAATGTTCAAGCTTCAGCTCTCATATATGTTCCAAAGAGCTCAGAAAGAAACTCAGTGCTCTCAATAACCTCAAGGAACCTTTTCCTTTTTGAAGAACTGAAAAAGAAATCTTTGTAGAACGTGTCATCAAAGTCTTAACCCATGCACAGTTGCTCTGTGTGAACCACCAGCAGGCTTTCAAACACATAGCGATGGTCTCACCAGATACCTACCTGTTGGATTCTGGAAGAAGAAATCCTGAACAATCCACAGATGTGTTGTCTCACCATCTCCTTCCCTTCAGATATTTTTCTTACGGTCTTGTCTTCCCCAAGAGCCAAGTGATTCTTGTCAAACATTCACATCAATTAATCTGCCCTGGATTCAATGAATTCCCTCCTATCTGGTGCATGCTGTAATTTACAGGTAAAGAATAAAGCTTAGACAATAGGAAAAAAAAAAAATCCAAACTTACATGGTTGTAGCATAGCCAAAGGGATCTTCCTGATCACATGATCTTTCTCCTGACTTGCCAGTGAATTAAGTCAGCCCTGTCAGCCTCATTCTACTTTCCGGGCACAAAGAGAATAAGCAACTTCCATGAGGTAATACAGCAAATTGGCTGTAAGAGCTCAGCCTTAAGATAAGAATTCCCAATTATGATGGTCAGGAAGCCCTGCCATTTAGAGAAATAAGGTCCCTGAAAATAAAGCAGTCTGCTCATGTTTTATTGTGCCAACCAGCAAACTACCTCCAGCTCAAACACAGGATGGACACCAAGGCCAGGGCCAGATGGCTGCCCAGGAAGAAGCACAAAGAGTGATAAGATCTTGTGTC
The DNA here is from genome assembly GCA_030035585.1 of Dugong dugon. Classification (NCBI taxonomy): domain Eukaryota; kingdom Metazoa; phylum Chordata; class Mammalia; order Sirenia; family Dugongidae; genus Dugong; species Dugong dugon. The sequence continues at coordinate 6,238,759 of CM057464.1, read as the reverse complement.
TTACAGAGAGCTTATTCTGTATCTCCTTCCTGTAGCCAGCTATCCTGCAGGGAACCTAGACTCAAGGTTTAAATGCATCATCATTTAAGCCAATGCATCTCCAAGATAATTCAAGCCACTCTCATTTTTTTTTGGATTTTTAGTATTTTTAAAAAATTAAAATGAAGAAAAGACTGGCAGGATTATAAAAAATGCAATATATTTTAAAAGTTTATATTTGACAATTGAATGTTTAATTCACAACACAATGATAATGTAATCTAATTGGCCCTAATCACAAGATAAAGGATACTTTTTATTGTATTTTGTTTTGTTTTTTAAATACTTTGTTGTGTTTTAGGTGAAAATTTACAGAGCAAATTAGTTCCCCATTCAACAAATTGTACACAAAGTGTTCCATGACATTGGTTGCAATCTCTAGCTACACTGTGTCAACCCTCTCTCCCCATTTCCACCCTCGGTTCCCCATTTCCTTTTGTCCGGTTTTTTTTTTTTTTACCCCTTCCTGTCTTCTCATCTTTACTTTTGAGCAAATGTTGCCCTTTTGGTCTTGTACAATAGTTCTACGGAGCACGTTTTTTTCCGGTGTTACTGTTTGTTTATAGGCCTGTTTGTTGCTTGGCTGGAAGGTGGTTTCCAGGAATGGCTATAGTTCCAAGTCAGAGAGGTGTCTTTGAGCTGTAATCTCAAGGGTTTGGTCTTTTTTAATGGCGTTCTTTTTTTTTTTTTTTGTTCTACATTCTTCTCCCACTCTGTCTGGGAATCTCTATTGTGATCCCAGTCAGAGCAGTCAATAGTGGTAGCTGGGCACCATCTAGTTCTTCTGGTCTCTGGGTGATAAAGAATATTTTTAAACATTAGTTTATAGCTCACCACAGGTAGTATGGCCTGACAGAGGAACACAAGTTGTAAGTTCTATGATGAAAATCATCTTTGACTCCATCTGAGTATTTCTGTGTCTCTCTATAACCTCATTTGAAGAGAAAACCAATTTCTAAATTTGAGGCCTTTGTGAACCTGAGACTCTGGACAAATGATCCTTTGATCACCCGGTGACAGGTTACTGAGTAAATGGTGACCAAGATCTCTTCAAGGAGTTGATTACTCCTTCTCTAGTTCACAATGCAGTTAAAGGAACCCATTGTTTTATCCATTGGATCAATGGAAACAGAGGTCCACAGAAGAAAATATGCCCCATCCACAGTAAAGGAGCAGGTTAAACATGACCCAGAACTGTGACTGTCTGTTTGTGGGCTGTGTGATCTACTAATAGATCACATACTAGTCACAATTAGTCACATACCATAGTCACAACCAGTAGTGACTCCTCCCCATCACTTTCTGTCTCCAGGCCTGTTTCCTCAACTGGGTCAGCAAACATTTTCTGAAAAGGGCCCAAATGTAAATATTTTGTTAGGCTTTAGAGACAAAGAGGCAAAATCAAGTATATTTGTAGGTACTTATGTAACAAGAGAGAAAACAAATTCCCACAATTTTTTCAACTATTTTTAAATGGAAAAACTCTTCTTAACACATGGGCCATACAAAAACAGGCTGGATGTGACCCATGGGAATTTTGCTTTAGATCACTGCTGTCCAGTAGAACTTTCTGTGATGATGGACATATTCGATACCTACGCCATGGCTATTGAGCACTTGAAATGTGGCTATTATGCCTGAGAAATTGAATTTTTAGTTTAGTGTTAACTTCAGTTAATTTCAGTTGAAATAGGCATATGTGGCTTGTGGCTAAACTACAGCTTTAGATCTTCTTTCAACTTCCTTAGGCCTAATATTTTATGACTTGACAGATCACTGCCTTCAGGAGCTTCTGTTTTATGACCTTGGTGAGTGTGGACAGGCTTTGAAGACTTTTGTTCTTATTTATTACTTTGGCCTGCATTGGCTTCCTCTTCTATAGTTTTCTATAATGTTTCTAGTCTGTAATACTCATTCTAGTGTTAAATTCCAAACTGCGCACGGAGGCACCCCACAACACACTCAAACAGGTGCTGCAGGATATTTTAAATTTGAGGAAAACACACAATTACTCAACTCCTATCAGACACTGCATCAACTACTAGCTTGAACTACTACTAGCTCAACACCTACCCAATAGTTCATGAACTCCTACTAGTTCACAGCTTCACCATTACATCATGCTTCATCCCTTGCAATAACATCGTATCTTTGCAAGCTAGAGTTTCAACAGTTGTCGTGATAACAAGCAACAACTGCATGATAATCAATGTGGAAAAGAAGACAAGGGTTGTGGTACCCAATCTGATTCCAAGGTTTTCTTAAAGTACAACTTTTATTCCTCTCTTTCTCACTCCCTCCAAAATTGTGCCTCCCAATTTCTCTAAACCACATAGTTCAATAACTTAACTTTACGAGACGTCCAATACCAATTAGCCCTAACAAGAACTAAGTGAAGCTTCCCTGCCAAAATCTGGATAAGGCAAGATTATGAGAAAACTTTATTGATGTTCAAACACATACTTACAGTACTCTAATATTCAGTATAACATTATTATCCATAACAGTCAAAAGGTAGAAACAACTCAAGTGTCCATCAACAGATGAATGGAAAATGTGGTATATGCATACAGTGGAATATTGTTCAGACATAAAAAGGAATAAAGTCCTGATATACCCTATTACATGGATTAACCTTGAAAATATTATAAGTGAAATAAGCCAGTTACAAAAGAACAAATATTGTACAGTTCCACTTATATGAACTATCTAGAACAGGCAAATCCATTGAGACAAAAAGTAAACTAGAGGTTATTTGAAGTCGGCAAAGATTTCATTTTATTTGGATCCATAATCAACACCCATGGATGCAGCAAACAAGAAATCAAACAATGGACAGAGCAGGAGAAAAATGTAGAACAAAACTCAAACTCACAAAAAAAGACCAGGCTTACTGGTTTGACAGAGAATGGAGAAACTCCAAGAGCATGGCCCCCGGACAACCTTTTAACTCAGTACTAGAAGTCACTCCTGAAGTCCACCCTTCAGCCAAATATTAGACAGGTCTATAAAACAGACAATAACACAGGTAGTTCAACCACGTATATGAGACTAAGTGGGCACACCAGCCCGAAGTAAAGACAAGGAGGCAGGAAGGGTCAGGAAAACTCAACGAATGGAAACAGGGAACTCGTGGTCGAGAAGGGGAGAGTGTTGACACATCACGAGGTTGGCAAATGTCTTAGTTGTCTAGTGCTGCTATAACAGAAATACCACAAGTGGATGGCTTTAACAAAGAGAAATTTATTCTCTCACAGTCTAGTGGGCTACAAGTCCAAATTCAGTGTGTCAGCTCCAGGGGAAGGCTTTGTCTGTTAGCTCTGGAGGACAGTCCTTGTCATCAGTCTTCCCTTGTTCTGGGAACATCTAAGCACAGGAACCTCAGGTCCAAAGGACATGCTCTGCTCCCGGCACTGCTTTCTTGGTGGTATGAGGTCCCCCTGTCTCTCTGCTCACTTCTCTCTTTTATATCTCAAGAGATTGCCTCAAGACACAATCTACTCTTGTAGATTGAGTCCTGCCCTTACTAACACAACTGCCTTCCATCCTCCCTCATTAACATCATAGAGGCAGAATTTACAACATATAGGAAAATCACACAATACAGAGAATCATGGCCCAGCCAAATTGATATACACATTTTTTGGGGGACATAATTCAATCCATGACAGCAATCAATGTCACTAAACAATTTGTGTATTAATTGTTTAATAAGAAACCAATTTGCTCTGTAAACTTTCACCTAAAGCACAATAAAGAGAGAGAGAGAAATCAAGTAATTAATTGCACTGGGAACATCTGCTGCAGAAGGCTTCTTTAAAGTGTTAAAAAGCAAAAATGTCACTTTGAGGACTAAGGTGTGCCTGAGCCAAGCCATGGTATTTTCAATCACCTCATATGCATGTGAAAGCTGGATGATGAATAAGGAAGACTGAAGAAGAATTGATGCATTTCAATTATGGTGTTGGTGACGAATACTGAATATACCATGGACTGCCAGAAGAATGAACAATCTGTCTTGGAAGAAGGACAGCCGAATGACCCTTAGAAGCGAGGATGGCAAGACTTCATCTCACTTACTTTGGACATGTTGTCAGTAGGGACCAGTTCCTGGAGAAGAACATCATGCTTGGTAAAGTAGAAGGTCAGCGAAAAAGAGGAAGACCCTCAAGGAGATGGACTGACACAGTGGCTGCAACAATGGGCTCAAACGTAGCAATGACTGTGAGGATGGCGCAGCACCTGGTGGCGTTTCCTTCTGTTGTAACAGGGTCACTATGAGTTGGAACTGACTCGACCGCACTCAACAACAACGGGGGCTGGGGGAGGGGGGAAATGGAAAGTTATTGTTAAATTCCTGTTTGGGGTGAAGAAAAAGTTTTGGAAATAGATGGTTGTGACCGTTGCACAACATTGTGAGTATAATTAATGCCACTAAATTTTAATATTAAAAATGGTTAAAACGGTTTAAACTTAAAAATTTTTTAAAATAAAATTATGTTTTAAAAAACCTTATTGATATACTTTCCAAAGGTAAACAGGACTTCCCTAACACATCGTCAGGTATACGTTAGCTTGTTTTATTCTCAAAGCCTTCGGAAGATTTTATTTTGTTTTGTCTTCTCAATGGTTACCTCAGCCCCGCCATTTATTTCTGCTCTTTGAAGCAATGGGAAGAAGCTGCTTCTGATATCTGATCGACATTCTCCCTAACAGAGAATAAGAACCCATTGTATGCTCACCCCCACCAGCCAGCTGGTAGCCCTTCCCCACTCACCTGCAGACACAGAAAGAGGGAGGAGTGACTCAGCTTGCAATCTTTATGATGTTCTTCTCAACTCCCAAGACTGTGTGCTGCTGGCTGCCGCCTGCAAAAAGAGCAATGAACCTGAACCATTAACATTTTTTCCATTTTGATCATGGTGAAAAGCTGGGAAACACAGGGAGTGCCTGCCAGGACAAAAATATACAGTCTGTGCCCTTTTTTCCCCTCCATGTCATCTAGAACCTGCAATCTGAGGTGGGAGACATGTGAGGGGTCATCTTGTCTACCCCCTCTGCCAATTAACAAGGCAGCTCAAGAACTGCGTCCACATCTCTGGTGACATCTCTCTGATGGAGCTGCCACTGCATCCCTCTACCCTCAAGAGGAGTGGGTCACAGATAAACGCATTTTGCCACTGGGTTGGGTTTTCTGATGTTCTGGCTTTCAACCTACAATTCTCCTTGGCTCACATTTTAGCCCACTTTTCTTGGTACTCTCTTCTGAGTCATCCTGGAGGAAAAGTTCTCTTCTCCACTAAAAACAGAAGCAAGCCATTAGATGCACTTTAATAAAAGTAAAAAACACAAGCCTTGCTATTATTATACCTCTGAATTCTGGTGACACCACTAATGGGCCACTGTCAGCAAGGAGTGGCAGAGGAAGTATTAGCCCAGCAGACTTCTACTACGCAAAAACAAGATGCTTCCATTAAAAAAAAAAAACTAAAGAACAGCTAGATGACCTATACGAAACTTTCTCAATCTGAGAGGTAATGATTCTTTGAGTAGCTCTGAGGGGTTTCTCAGGCTCTGTCTGCTATATGACTATGGACAAGTCTACACCTTCCTTGCACTTTCTCTCCCCTGTTGTGGTTGCTAGTTGCCATCAAGCTGGCCTCCAACGCTTGGCAACCCCATGCACAACGGAACAAAACTCTACCCAGTTCTGCACCATCCCCATGATCAGTTGTGGATCAAACGATGATGATCCATAAGGTTGTCACTGGCTGATTTTTCAGAAGTAGATTACCAGGCCTTTCTTCATTATCTATCTTAGTCTGGAAGCGCCACTGAAACCTGTTCTGCATCATAGCCACACACAAACCTCTACCAATAGATGGCTGAGCATGAATTACACTGAAGGAGAATTGAACCTAGGTCTCCTACATGGAAGGTGAGAATTCTACCATTGAACCACGAATGCTCCCTTCTCCTTCTCAGTCTGGCCTAATTCCGAGAATTTGCTATGGGCCCAGCAGTGTGCTAGGGTTATAAAGACCAAGGCCCAATCCTTGTCCTCAAGTAATTCCAAGAAGAGGTTAAAAAAAAGACACATAAAAAAATAACTCTAAAAGGCTTCCAAGAACATAGTGAGAAGGCAGGGAACGCTAAAGAGAGGACATCACCTGGGAGGTTGAACACAGTTACCCAGGCTCCTTGGGTTGTAGTGGAAGAACATTTCAGAAAGAGGAAAAAGCTCAGGCACAGGATAGACACATGATACATCAACAAAGAGCAAAAATGAGCATTTCTCAGCCTCTTCACTTGTCTCCCACCTCTAGGCTTTCTAAAGTGCAGTTCTATTAAAACCCTTTGGTAGCTACTCTCAGCAGGGTTTGAAATGCACCCCACGCAGCCTGGCCACCCCTTACCTCTCCAGCTTCTATTTAACCATCTGACCAGCCCTTTGTTCCTGGCCCTCTATTCCCACCGCTGAGCCTAGCTAACCCTGCTTGACCCTACAGGACTTAGCTTAGGGGTTCCCTCCAGTGATAAGTCTTCCCTGATCCCAAAGCTGGTTTAGGTATTTCTCCTAAGTGTCCCCGAAGTATCCTGTAGCGCTCATCAAACTGTATTGTAATAGACATTCTTCCTTGTCTGTAGCCCCCACAGGCAGGGGCCTATCTACGGAAAATAGTGCCTATGGCAATTAGTTATAAATTGCTGAATGATCTCTCACAGCTGGTGATGGAAACTTCCATGGCCAATAGAAACTGCTCATTTGTGCCCCTCGCCAAGCAATGCCCAGGGCACACGCCCTACCTGCCATATGTTAGTTACACCTCTGCCCACAGGCCTGTCAGCTACTTAAGGATAGGCACCCAAAAAATATTTGTGGAAGGAGAGAAGGAAGATGAAGCAAGGAAGGAAGGAGGGAGGGAAGGAGGGAAGAAAGGAAGGAAGGTAGGAAGGAAGGAAGTAGGGAAAGGAATCCCAGGGAAACCTTAAATGTGAGATATGAACTAAGGAAGAACTAGTGAAAGAGCCTGAAAAAGAGTAATGAGAAATATAGGGGAAAAGAGTGATGTCATCAGAGCAAAGGAGAAGGGGGATTTCAGGAGGGGACTCTTGTCATTGCAAAAAGAATGTTCTAGAGAAATCAAGTAACAAACAATTAAAACTGGAGTTCTTTGCCCCTTTTTTGGTACCATGGAACTCTTTGGCAGTCTGGTGACACCTACAGATACCTTCTCAAAATAATACTGTTAAATATATAAAATAAAATCTGTAGGATAATAAATGAAACCACTTATATTGAAATAGCATTATCAAAATATTAAAGCAATATGATATAGCTATATATGTGCTTCTTTATTAATGCATTACATAACAAGATCTAGCAGTGGATCCATAAACCATTGTAATTTCTCAGTAGTTGTCTTAGGCTGGGTTCTCTAGAGAAGCAAAACCAGTGACGCATGTATATATACATATAGAGAGAGAGAGCCACATCAAGGAAACGGCTCATGTGGTTGTAGAGGCCAGAAAGTCCCAAGTCCGTTGGTCAGGCTGGAGGCTTCTCCTAACTCATACAGCCACAGGGACTGGCAAACCCAAGATCAGCAGGTCAGACAACAGGCCTCTGGCTCACAGGCTGCAGAGGCTGATGAATCCCAAGATCGGCAGGTAAGCTGCTAGCTGAAGTCCCAGAAACCAGAGGTCAAATGAGGATACAGAACAAGCAAAAACCATCAAGTCTGCCAGAAAATCTGCATATATTGGATGCAGGCCACACCCCCAAGGAAACTCTCTTTCAACTGATTGGCTGCTATCTCAGTTATCTAGTGCTGCTATAGCAGAAATACCTCAAGTGGATGGCTTTAACAAAGAGAAATTTATTCTCTCACAGTCTAGGAGGCTAGAAGTCTACACTCAGGGTGCCAGCTCCAGGGGAAGGCTTTCTTTCGCTGTTGGCTTGAGGGGAAGGTCCTTGTCATCAATCTTTCCCAGTCAAGGAGCTTCTCAGCACAGGGACCCCAGGTCCAAAAGACATGCTATTCTCCTGGCTCTTGTTTCTTGATGGTATGAGGTCCCCATGTCTCTCTGATTGCTTCTCTCTTTCATATCTCAAAAGAAATTGATTTAAGACACTACTTAATCTTGTAGATAGAGGCCTGCCTCATTAACATAACTGCCGCTATAGAGGTAGGATTTACAACACACAGGAAAATCACATTAGATGACAAAATGGTGGACAACAGCACAGTACTGGGAATCGCAGCCCAGCCAAGTTGACGCACATTTTGGGGGGGGACATGATTCAATCCATAACAGCTGCTCATAGCAGATCTCATCATGGAGGATTATTTTCTATCAGATCTCATTATAGAGGTGATTACATCATAACTGCCAAACCACTGAGAGTCATGGCCCAGCCAAGTTGACACACAACCTTAACCATCACAGTAGTGATGAAAGAAAACAGTATTTCAAGATATCTGCAGTGAGTGTAATGTAATATTGAAATACCTGTGACCTGTGGGTAAAGTATCTGCAGACAACATGAATACCACAGTCACTTGTTACCTACATTTATAATCGAAGGAAATGCTAAACTTCAGTCAGAGGTTCGTGGAAATGAAGTACTTTTCCCATCCAAATTTACAGACTCCAGGTTAGAAACTTCTAAGCAAGTCTCTGAACTGGCAATGAGGCCAGAGCTGTCCTCTGGTGGAGCAGTTCCAGGCAAGTGGTGGAGCAAGAGCCAGACTATAATCGTGTAATGAATGGATGGGAGGAGAGGAGATGGAGGTAAAGATCATGGGCTCATCTTTCCAGACATTTTTGTGGCCAAATAAATGAAAAGGCTTGGAGAAGCTTAAAGGAGGAGAAATGTCAAAGGGATATAGAAATAGAACATGCCATCTCCTTGTGACCTGAAAAATAATGGCAGGAAGGTAGTTATGTCACTCTGTTGCAGGACTTCAAACTGGTTCATTCTGGTTTAAACCCCTGCTGAGAATTCACAGTTCTAACAAGTTCCCTGCTGAGAATCTGCCTTTCCACCCCAGATATACTGAATTAGAATCTACAGTTTAACAAGATCCCCAGGTGATTCTCATGTATAACTTCCTGGGAACTTGTTAGAAATGCAAATTCTCAGCTGGAGTTGAACCAGAATGAACCGTTTGAAGTCCTGCTCTCTGTTGGAAGCACTTCCAGGATCATGAACAACAGGTCAACAGATCAAGAGCTATAACCACTTTTTTTTTAGTATTGTAGGGAGATTACGAAGATCTGTACAGCCTTGGAGTCAGGAATGCAGGACCAAGAATGAGATGAACAATGTCACCTGATTCTTTTTCTCTGAAAAATAACTGCATATCATTGTTTGGAAAAGAACAGAGATGAGGTTGACTTTTGAAGTTGGTCTGAGTTTTCCACTCTCTATGTAATGCTGACTGTAGAAAGGACCATAAAAAGAATCTATCTAGTCTACCAGGGAAGAGAGGTGTCTCTGCAGTTAACGTGCTCTGCTGCTAACCGAAAGGTTGGAGTTTCAAGTCTACCAGGAAGTGCCTTGGAAGAAAGCCCCAGCGATCTACTTCAGAAAAATCAGCCACTGAAAACTCTATCAAGCGTGGTTCTACTCTGACACACATGGGGTTGCCATGAGTCAGAATCAACTCCACGGCAGGTGGACTGGTATTGGGAAAGAAAGACGGAGTCTCCCAGAAGTCTTTCAGATACCGGCATTCTTATACAGATGAGAGATGGCCTCAAGGCAACAAAAGTTATTTAACCTAAAATGTTTCTAGGTCAAGATTGAGCACAATCTACAGTAGCTGACATCTCAGGCATCAGATCCTGAGTCGTCAGATCTTTAAAAAAGAATGTGTATATAAGACTTAGGGATGGATTATCTAATAGGCAAGGTAAGCACATGCTTACCTTGCTTACCAAATCATCTGCAGTGAACAAGTTCACATTTTTCACCACAACAGAGATTCTCCTTCTACGTATAGCTGACATCTGTCTCTCTCCCAACCCCACGGCACCTTTCTACAGAATCAAAGTCTCTTTTCAAATTTACAATCCCTGATGGGTCGATGACCCAGTAAGCAAGGTAAACATGGGCTTACTTGTGCTTACTTAGTGATCTGTAGTGAACAATTTCACATGGGTTTCACTACATCCTTGATGTGAAAAAATGTCAAATTGTTCACTACAGATGATCTGATAAGCTAGGTAAGCACCGTGCTTACCTTGCCTATTAGATAATCCGCCCCTGAGGCAGACAGAAAATTCAACAACATAGTAGGACAGACCCCACCCAAAACCAAACCTGCTGTGTTGAGGTCAACTGCGATGCATAGCGACCCCTATAGGACAGAGTAGAACTGTCTCATAGAGTTTCCAAGGCTGTAATCTTTACGGAAGCAGACTGCCACCTCTTTCTCCAGCGGAGTGGCTGGTGGGTTCGAACCGCCGACCTTTCCTTAGCAGGTGAGCACTTTAACCACTACACCACCAGAGCTCCTAGGACAGATCCAAGGGTTATTAAACATAGAATACAACTCAAACAAAAACAGGGCAAGTCTGGGTTTGTTTATAACCACCCTTTTCCTGCCAAAGTCAAAAAAAAAAAGGTCTCCTGAAATGGGAGGAGCTGTACAGCAGGAGCCTTCACAGTGTCTGAGAGAAAGAGAAGGAAAGCTATGTAGATATGCAAATACTCTATTCAAATCCAGGCCTCGGGTTTCCAGCAAATGAGGGTAATTAAGTGGGCAGAGAACCGCCTTTGAGCCTGCTCTTCTCGTCAGAAACAATCACGCATTTGTTGGCTACTTGACTTCATCCGGCCTAGCCCGGACCGAGATAAATCAAAGTAAAGAAGTCCAGGGACACAAAAACCCAGAGCTCGTGTGACACTGGGAGGCGCTGGCACAGCATCCGAGGGCAAGGGAGGCTGGAACCATCGCGCAGTGCTTTATCCGCTGATTCTGGAACCCAGGGGCTGCTCGGCATGAAGTCTGTGGGCTCTGAGAGAACAATGACGATATGAGTATCGATAATTTACCACAGTTTATAGAGCTTTTCTGGGCAGGGAGTTCAAAGCCCGCTCCCTCAGCCACACCACACCTCCGTGAGCCAGCCCCGCCCTGGCCATCCTTATTATCACCCCCACATTCCAGCTGGAGACAGAGTGGGCAAGGGGATTGGTTCAAGGTCACCCAGCAGATGGAGGCCAAACTTTGGGTAAAACTAACCTTGTGTCTTATCTTTCACGGACTATTTATCTCAGCACGTCCCAGGGAAATACCATGAAAATAGCTCTTTTGCGAGAATGTGCAAGGCTGTTCCTGTGGCAGCTCCTATCCCTCCACCCCCTCCCCCACCCCACCTCATCCCCACCGGAGCTCTCAGAGGACCTAACATGGGGGTTAAGGGAAAAGATCGCATTTTTCAAACCTAATAGCTCAGGTTACTAACATCCCACTTTCTAGCTTTCCAGAATAAACCAGATAATGCGACTCAAACATGATCCGTAAACTGCAGAGTCACAGGCTTCTTGTTTGTCCATCCATCTGTTGGTGGACATTTGGGTTGTTCTTAACTTTCGGCTATTGTGAGTAGTGCTGCAGTGAACACTGGTGTAACCGTACCTGTTACAGTCTCTGCTTTCCAGTCTCTTGGATGTATACCTAGGAGTGGAATTGCTGGGTCATATATATATTTAAAGATGCCCTGGTGGCACAATGGTTAAAGCACTCAGCTGCTAACCAAATGTCGGTGGTTGGAACCCACCAGCTGCTACAGTTTGAATCCACCAGCTGCTCCTTGGAAAAGCAGTTCTGCTCTGTCCCATACGGTTGCTATGAGTCAGAATCCACTCAACAGCAACACGTTTTGGTTTCTTCTAGTGGCACAATGGTTAAGTACTCACTACTAACCAAAAGGTTGCAGATTCAAACCCACCCTGTGCTCTGTGGGAGAAAGTCCTGGCCATCTGCTCCTGCAAAGATTACAGCCTAGACCAAAGAACACCAAAGACACAAGGAAAGTATTAGCCCAAGAGACAGAAAGGGCCACATAAACCAGAGACTGCATCAGCCTGAGACCAGAAGAACTAGATGGTGCCCGGCTACCACCAATGACCGCCCTGACAGGGAACACAACTGAGAGTCCCTGATGGAGCAAGAGAAAGGTGGGGTGCAGAACTCAAATTCTAGTAAGAAGACCAGACTTAAGGTCTGACTGAGACTGGAGGAACCCCGAAAAGCATGACCCCCAGACTCTCTGTCAACCTAGAACTAAAACAATTCCTGAGGCCAACTCTTCAGACAAAGATTAGACTAGACCGTGGGACATAAAATGATACTTGTAAAGCGTGTGCTTCTGGGGCTCAAGTAGATACATGAGACTAAATGGGCAGCTTCTGTCTGGAGGTGAGATGAGAAGGCAGAGAGGGTTAGGAGTTGGTTGAATGGACATGGGGAATCAGGGGTGGAAAGGAGGAGTGTGCTGTCACAGCATAGGGAAAGCAATTAGGGTCACAGAACAACGTATGTATAAATTTCGTATGAGAGACTAACTTGAATTGTAAACTTTCACTTAAACTACAACAATAAAAAAATTAAAAATGAAGGAGGAAAAAAGACTACAGCCTAGAAAACCATATAGGGCAGTTCTACTCTGTCACATGGGGTTGCTTGAGTAGAAGTCGACTCCATGGCACACAACAACAGTATGTATTTTTTACAATTAAAAAAAAAGTTACCCACTCCTAAGCACTTGAGACCCCCTTGGGCCCACAGCTTTGGTTTCCCAGTTAGAAGCAGTTAACTACAGCTTTCAAGGGGGTCTTCATCCAGGAAAGGTGCACTTCAAGCCACTCACTTTCTCATTCAGCACTCGGTGCCCATTAGTATCCAGTTTGTTCCGGAGAAACACAAACGAGGAACTTGACTGCTCTAAACACACGACTCAGGGAAGGGAAGGGGAGCCGGGCCAGACCTCCGACAAGCATGAATTTCAGGAGGACTTCGCTCAGGCTTGGCCCAGACGCTATGCAGCCAGAACAGAGGGTTGTCCATGTGCCCCGGGAACTCTGACTCACCTGCCCGCAGCAAATTTGCTCTGTGCTGCACAGTCACTATTTAACGGGGGCCTGTGAAACAAACATGATCTGTTTGATTCTCCCCGGGTGAGAGCACAGCTGAATGAGGGAGGAAAGGGGCAGAAGGTGAGGGCAGGGTGTCTGTCCTTACCTGGAGGTTCCACCTTCCATTGTTTTTGTCCCGCTGTCTGTTTGCTCCGGGAGCCATGGTGCCTGGATTCCACATCCGCGCCATCTGGGCGCCTGTGGACGCCCTCACATCTGGTCACAACGCGGGAGCCTTTGAAAAAGCACCTCCTGTATCTATGAGCTTTGCTTTTGTCTGAAGCCAGTGTCACCTTGGCCATGTAAAAATGCCCATGAGGTACTGCAGGTCAAGGCCTGAAATGGAATTAAAAGAAAAAATTAAAAAGAGGTGTTGGCTACTCCACAAATACACCATTAAAGTCAGCCCCTGGTTGGAACAAGCTACTTACTGCCACCCACATAGTCCCTTTGAGGTCCTTCTTTAGTACTTAAAGTGTGCCATCAAATCGAAGAGTCCAGGGGTCAAAGAGGACCCTGCTTTCACTGTCTCCTCTTGTGAAATAAAATGGCCGCCAGGAGCCATTTACGAGATGACTACTAAATGTGGATTATGGGAGCCTTTCTAAAGAAGAAGTGGAGGTGGGGACCTCCCCTTGAGCACTTGCTCTTCCAGAAGCACGCTACCAAGGAACTCCTTGACCTCCTTAAGGCCCTTGCCAAGTCCAACACGCCAGTTGCCAGCATAGTCATCACTGACGCCTACCTTCCCCATTCCTGAGGCGAAGGAGCCTAATGAAGAAAAGTCCCCCATACAGCTCTGCTCCCGATCCAAGATACACATTTCAACAGAAACCTCTGCAGTTACACAGTCTTTTGACTCCGGCGCCATCTTCCCTAGCACATTGTCCTGTGAGTTCCAAAGACTCCTCAAAACCTCCTAACCCTTGCCTCCAGCGCCAACCTAAGCTCACTGAGCTTCTCCCTCTGGTGGCCCTGCCCATCTTGTCATGTTTCCTGTGAGCCCCGGAAGTACAAAAGATTTTCTCGGCCCTGAGGACAGCCACCACCACCTGTGTGTCAGTTTGTTGGACTGTGGTGGCTTGCATGTTGCTGGGATGCTAGAAGCTCTGCCACCGGTTTTCACCAGCAGGGTCACCCATGGTGGACAGGTTTCAGCAGAGCTTCCAGAGTGAAGATGGACTAGGAAGAAAGACCTGGTGATCTACTTCTGAAAATTAGCCAGTGAAAGAAAACCTTATGGCTCACAACAGAATACTGTCCAACTTGCTTGCTTTGGACATGTCATCAGGAGGGACCAGTTAGTGGAGAAGGATATCATGCTTGGTAAAGCGGAGGGCCAGTATAGTTAAGGGAAACCTTCAATGAGATGGATTGACAAAATCACTGCAACAGTGGACTCTAGCGTACCAGCGATTGTGATGATGGCACAGGACTGGGCAACGTTTTGTTCTGTTGTACGTGGGACTGCCATGAGTCAGAGTTCACTTGACGACAACTAACAACAAGGACAGCCAACTGTGCTCTCACACCTTAGACCCCTGACACCTCCTTATTCTGGTCCTTTCCGTAGTTGCTGCCTTTCTGCAGTTCTGCCCATCTCCGGGTATGGTGTTGGGGGAGCTCTCACTGAACTGCTTCACCCCCTTCCTTCTCAGGCAACCTTTGACCCAAGTCATCCCCACCCACCATCTGTTTCCTCAGCACCTGTTCCTTCCTTACTGGTAGGCAGGCTGGCCCAGACACACAGCACCCCGAAACCAGAGTTCTAAAGTGTCAGCGATCATCTCTGACCACATCCAGTAACCTTTCCTCATTTCTCACTCACCTTTCACTCTCTGAAACACTGGAAAATTTGGTAACCACCATCCCTCCCCCGACCCTGCTTTGATTTCTATGGCACTGTGCCCTGCAGCCAACAGAGCCCTGGTAGTGCAGTGGTTAATCGTTCAACTGCTAACCAAAAGGTTGACAGTTCAAATCCACCAGCCGCTCCTTGGAAACCCTAGGGGTAGTTCTACTCTCTCCTGTAGGGTTGCTATGAGTTGGAATACACTCGAGGCAACAGGTTATGCCCTACAGCCACCATCCACCTGTGAGTGGAAGCTTGCATGTTGCTATGATGCTGAACAGGTTTCAGCGAAGCTTCCAGACTAACACAGACTAGGAAGAAAGGCCTGTAGATCTACTTCTGAAAATCAGCCAATGAAAACCCTGTAGATCACAAGGGTCCAGTCCGTGACCGATCTTGAGGATGGCCCGGGACAGGGCAGCATTTTGTTCCCTTGTGTATGGGGTCACCATGCGTCATGGACCATCTAGACAGCAGCTGACAACAACGACAATACACCCTCCTGGATTCCTTGGGTGGTGCAAAAGGTTAACACACTCAGTTCCTAACCGAAAGGTTGGTGGTTCACGTCCACCCAGAGGTGCCTTGGAAGAAAGGCCTGGCACTCTACTTCTGAAAAATTAGCCACTGAAAAACCGCTGGAGGACAGTTTTACTCTGACACACATCAGGCTGCCATGAGTCAGAACTGACTTGACAGCATGCGGTACTGGTACTGGTACTGGTATGCCCTCCTGGGTTTTCTCCCACCTGAGTGTTTGTCTTCCTTCTCTTTTACGGGTCCCCATTTAAAGGTTAGAGAAAGAGGTGATCCATCCCCAAGTCTTCTTCCCCATGCTTGGGTTTTTGTCATCATTCGCCCGCTCTGAAATAACCCACTGGCCCTCGTTGCTGATAGAGAAAAGTACCAGCTCTGTATCCTAGCGTGTGAGGCCTTCCACATGACACTACACAGCCAACCTCATCTCCCATCCTTCCCTTCTACTCCGGCCAGGCTGCTCACCTCCTCACTGAACTACGGGTGTGAATGCTTTCTGTCAACTCCCAGGTTCTACATGGGCCACATCTCTTCTACTTTCCTCCTGCCTATCCAAATCCTACTCTTGTTTTAAAGTCTAGCTAAACTTGCATCTGGCCCCCACGTACAATGACAGAAAACACAGAAAGTGCCTTAGATTCTTGCGTATCTCCTCAAAGCCTATGAGACATATATGAAGCCAAAGAAAGCCAAACGTGTCAAAGATATTAAACAATACTCACTTAATAAATATTTAACTAATCTATAAATCCTTTTGTCTTGACCATTGCAACAACCAGCAGGCTATGAGGACACAGTTTTTTTTTCAAGCATTGCTTACTTTGCAAACATTGGTGATTATCTTATCTATACATCACAGTTTTCACTACACGGGTTTAGGTTTGCCAACTATACTAAATAGATCTATTTGTTTCTTCCTACTTAACCGGTGGGATTAGAGTGAGCTGTCACTAGCTAGTGGTGGTGTGTCCCAGATGGCTGTGTGGTCTGAACAGGACAACTTATGCTATAGCCGTGGGTTCTCTGAGACGGCAGTAAGCAGACTTCTCCCTTTTTACAAAAATAGAGGACTTTTTAAGAACATCTAAATTTAAACACCCAGTGCCATTACACGAAACACTATGACTGAAAGACAGCACTGGCGTAGCTTGCTGTTAGAGAAAACAAGCACCCAGGAAAAGATTGAGTATCTTTCTTTGTTGTTGTTAGTTCTTGTGGAGCCCTTTCTGACTCATGGCGACACCCTGTGTGTCAGAGTAGAACTGCTCCATAGGGTTTTCAAGGCTGTGACCTTTCAGAAGCAGACGGCCAGGCCTATCTCCTGAGGTGCCTGTGGGTGAGTTCGAACTGCCGACCTTTTGGCTAGTAGTCAAGTACTTAACCATTTGTGCTACCCAGGAAGCTGTAGTATCTTTCTTACTCACCTTGAATTGTTACTTACTTCATCTAAACCTCTATTCTTAACTGCACGTGTTGATTAAAATGTCACTCTACAAGCCACATATACCGTATCAGAAACAGCCCCCTCACCCCCAATATCCAGTCTCCTCTTTAGTAGCAGAACCTTCCACTTCTAGCTGGGCATTGCCAGACAGCTTTTCAGCTAGATGTGGCCTGTGACTATGTCTGGCCAATTAAATATTAACAGGAAAGTCATGTAAAACTTCTGGGAAGTATCTTAGAAGCCAGACACCAAGGCCAGACTTACTGGTCTGACAGACTGGAGAAACCCTGAGAGTACGGCCCCCGGACACCCTTTTAGCTCAGTAATGAAGTCACTCTGGAGGTTCATCTTTTAGCCAAAGACTAGACAGGCCCATAGGACAAAACCAGACTAAAGGGGCACACCAGCCCAGGGACAAGGACTAGAAGGCAGGAGAGGACAGGAAAGCTGGTAATTGGAAACCCAAGGTCGAGAAGGAAGAGTGTTGACATGTCGTGGGGTTGTGAACCAATGTCATAAAACAATATGTGTACTAACCGTTTAATGAGAAGCTAGTTTGTTCTGTAAACGTTCATCTAAAGTATAATTAAAAGCAAGAAATCTAAAATTTTTACTTCAAAAAAAAGAAGCAAGACACCAAGTAAGAAGCTTAGGCTTAACTACCGAATGATGAGAGACTTCGCGGATGAGGTTACATGGAGGAGAACCAAGGCCTCCCAGTGGACAGCCAGCACCAAGCCCCAGACAATGGCCTTACTGGATGTTCCAGCCCCAACCAGCTCCCAGATGAATAAGCCCCAAGGGCCCCAGCTGACACCTGGAGGATCAGAAGAACTACCCAGTTGACCCATAGAATTGTGAGGAATAATAAGTCATTGCAGTTTTAAGTCACAAAGCTTGGGGATGGTTTGTTACGCAGCAATAAATAGCTGATACAAAAGACAAGAACTATCCTCCATGGTTCTTAGACACACGATACAGGTCCCACCCCTCAAAGCCTCCTTCTTGTAAACCTCCATGCCTGTGACCTCAGTCAGAGAAGATACCTTTCCTGTGATTTCAGCCACCTCAGCCTAAAGGTACTCACTTATCCCTACATGAGTACCTTTTGACGTTAACTGATTTCCTGTGTCCTTTGAGCTCATTTTTGTTATTCTTTTTTATCTCTTGTGTATTACCATTAAGAGGGTGAATAAGAAATAACTTAAAGGGAAGAACAATGAAGATAACCCAAGCCCTATCAAAGGAATCTGGATGATTTTCTCCCCACCAGTTGGCTCTGCCAATTCACTATAGTTAAATTTCCATTTTCCACTCCTAAGTAAATTTCTTGTTATTAAAAATCTGCAGGAAAAATACTACTACTTAACCTTTATTGAATTCTTGCTGGATACAATGCATTGTGCCAAGCATTTCAGAAGTATTGTATCTTTATATATCAGAGGCTTTTTAAATAACTCTACAAGGTAGATTCTATTCTTTTGTTTACCCAATATTAATCAAGCAAATATCACATGCCAACAGGCACTGATCCATGTACTGGGAACAGAAATTGACAACATAGACAAAAACCCTGGCCTCATGGGGCTTATGTCCCAGTGTTGGAAAAAGGCAATAAATGCAGAGTGATAAAAAAATACAAAGTACAGAAAAAATAAAGCAAGACAAGAGCCTTATTGATGAGGTAATATTTGAGCAGGAAATGGGGGGAGCTCTGGGGATGGGTATGTGGAAAGAACATTCCAGACAAGTCTAAAGCTCTGAGCCAGAAGCATGCTTATTGTGTTCTAAGAGGCCTGGATGGCTGGGTCAAGAAGGGAATATACAAAGACGAGATCAGAGAAGTAATGGAGATCCAAACCAAGTAGAACCTTCTAAGCTATGGCATGGTCTTTTGGCTTTTGCTTTGAGTGAGGTGGGAAGCCACAGGAGACTTTACGTTCCACTTACCTTTTCAAAGAATCACTCGGGCTGATGTATGGCAGGGGGCAGGGGGCAGGGGGCAGGGGACCAATTAGAAAACTAATGCAGTAATCCAGGTGAAATTTGGTGGTGACCTGGACTAAGGTGACAGCAGCAGAAGGTCAGAAGCAGCAAGATTCTAGACATATTTGGAAGGCAGAGTTGCCAGGATCTGCTGGTGGTTGGGACAGGGGGGAGGGAGCAAGCTCTATATTGTTAGCACTCTTATGCCCATTTTACAAATGAGGATACTAACGCTTGCAGAGGCTGAGTAACTTGGTCAAGATTATACAGTTTATAAATGCAGACCTGGAACTTACGTGAGGATGAGACTGATCTGAGAGCTCCATGGTGGGTTCAATCGCCTTGTATGCACAGGAAAGCTGGATGGTGTAAAAGGAAGACAGAAGAAGAATTGATGCATTTGAACTGGGATGCTGGTGAAGAATAGTGAATATAACATGAACCACCAAGGAACAGACAAATCTGTCTTAGAAGAAATACAACCAGAATACTTCTGATAAGCACAATGGCAAGACTTTGGCCCGCTTCCTTTGGAAATATCGTTAGGAAAGACCAGTCGATGGAAAAGGACGTCATGTTTGGTAGAAGGTGAGCGAAAATGACAGAGACTCTCGATATGGTGGATTGGCATTATAGCTGAAACAATAGACTCAAACATACCAACAATCATGAAGATGGCGCAGGACCTGACAATGTTTTCCTCTGTTACAAGAGGCCGCCATGAGTCAGAACCGACTCAACGGCAACTAACAACAAAAACTTCTTCACCAAGCTGCCTTATCTCTCAGTTTTAAGACCTCTGAGCTGCAGAAGTCAGAAATTCCACAGGTCAGACTCTCCCAACTCCGCCCTGCCCTACAGCCTTGCCCCACTCGTGCATAAATTAGCAATAGGACAAACCCGGCTGACAATTCAGCAGATGGTTGAAGTAGCACTGTGCCCTTGTGACTTGAATAATCCTTTCTCTTTCTTTGAAATACAAGATCAAAAGCCATGCTCTTGGACATGTACAAGCACTTGACCCAGGCCACAGCTGTCTTTACCTCGTACTCGGGATTGCTTAAAATCTAGGTGAATGGTTGTTCTCTCTCGTGGAGGTTGCTAAACAAGTCCTCATCACTGATTACCTGAAGAGATCAGAATAACAACGCTGTAAAATAATCATAGAGAAGACATAAGAAAAAGAATAGTTGAAGTGTTAGAATGGTTTGCTCATAACCTGCTACTTAGTGATATTACCTTTGTTTTGATGTTGACAATGAACTTCTCTATGGACAGCTTCCATGAGTTGAAGAACATTGACACTCTCCTTCCACCTGGAATTATCTTGCTCATGAACTTTGACAGTGTGATGCAACCTTGATCCACGTGAGATTGTGTGGGTGCTTCTTAGAAGAGGCGTGTACAGACAAAGGTCCTAGCACAAAAGAAAATGTCACTGAACATAATCTGAAGGCCGGGAGCCCGATGTACTCTGTTTTGAAATTAAAAAGAAATGTTTGATTAGTTTGAAACCTCATTAAAAGTCTTTAGCATTAAATATTTTTGCTAAGAAAACCAAGTTTCTCTCCCCACTTTCAAATTTCCTATCACCAAAGCTGAAAACAAAAGGGCCTTCTCCCTTCCCCCCCATCCCCCAAACCCCCATCTCCTCTTTCCAAAGCGAGGACTTGGAGATTTTTCAACTGTAAAGCCTTGGAGACCCCAGAGGTTCGACTGTTAAGAACACCAGTTTCCGACGGAGGGATCCCACGCAAAGAGAGTGAAGGATAACTGACATCACCGTTTATTGCCCCAGAAACAACCTTCTCAACTCAAGGCAAAACCATACTTACAGGTGAGAAAGACACTGCCTGTAACTGACTATGAAAGGGTGATTGACAACGCATTCTCCCTCCCAGGGGGAGGCCGCCTGGCAGTCACAAACACAGGGTTTGTGTATTCAGAAGGGCAGGGCAGAGGAGCAGAAGGGGGTAAAAAGGCTGTTTTGCAGAAGTGTGCCATTTTCCACGACATTCGCTCCATCGAGTCCCAGCACCCAGAGCTCTTGGAAAATTCTCCACGAGGAAAACAAACTTGCATCCTGATAAGGACGAAGACGGAGCACTCTCTCTTCTTTTTTTCTTTTAAGTAGCTTCCTATCCATTGAAATCTCCTGCTCTGTATTTACAGCTTACAAGAAGACAGCACTCCCAGGAATGAGTAAAAATGCTAATACAGTTTTCCTTCAGAGAAGGACACCAGGACCTAACCTTGCCAGAGACAGACGACTTAAAACAGTACGAAATTCTTGTATCAGAGGGAGCTGTCGTGTGTTAAAGCTAAAAGAACACTGGAACATAAGCAGACGTAGAAGAGCCTGCTTTTTTGCCACCACCGAGAAGAGAGGCTAGAAAAGAGTTTGCAGGGGGCTCTGGAGAATGAAAAAGGCAGAGCGAAAAGGGAGTCTAAAGGAAGGAGAAACTAGCAAGAGAGACCAGCACTGCAAAGGAAGTGCCTACAAGGAAAACGAACGCTGGCTGGCAGCAGGACCCTCCTTTCCAAGTCCCTATCTCCAGGCAGCAAGGAGCCCTGGTGGCACAGTGCTTGAGCACTCAGCAGCTAAGTGAAAGGTCTGAAGGTCGAAACCACCAGCTGCTCCTGGGGAGAAAGATGGGGGCAGTCTGCTCCCCATAAAGATTAGAGCCTTGGAAACCCTGTGGGGCAGTCATACTCTGTCCTATAGAGTCACTATCTGGAGCTCTGGTGGCACATTGGTTAAGCATCTGGCTGCTAACCAAAAGGCCAGAAGTTTGAATCTCCCAGCTGCTCCTTGGAAACCCTATGGGGACAGTTCTACTCTATCCTATAGGAATCGACTCAATAGCAAAGGGTTTGTTTGTTTTTTTTAATAGGGTCACTGTAAGTCTGAATTGAGTTGATGGCAATGGATACCTCCAGGCAGCACACTCCCAGAAGGCTCTGGATTCAGAAACCCACTGTGCCTTCCCCAAAAACCTGAAGAGCTTCTTATATATCTGCCTTCATTTCTGAGATCAAACCGGGTGGTCCCCTTGCAAAAGCACAAGACTCCATGTCCTCCTCAGAGAGACATGGTCTACAAATGTCATTGGTTGTTAGTTGCCATTGAGTTAGCTCAGGCTCATGGCCACTTAATATCCAACAGAATAAAGTGTTGCCGGGTCCCGCACCATCTGCATGATCCTTGGTACGTTTGAGTCCCTCGTTGCAGCTGTTGTGCAGTGCCTTCCAGCCTAGGAGGCTCGTCTCCCAGCACTGTGTTGCACAGTGTTCTGTTGTGATCCATAGGGTTTTCATTGGCTAATATTTGGAAGTAGATTGCCAGGGCTTTCTTCCTAATCTGTAAACTCCACTGAAACCTGTCCACCATGGGTGACCCCGCTGGTATTTGAAATACTGGTAGCATAGTTCCCCATATCACAGCAACATGCAAGCCACCGGGCAGACGTGAGTCTCCAAACAGAAATAACTTTATTCAGGAATTCACTCCAGGGAATTGGAGAAAAGTCAGTTTTAGGACCACTGGGAATAAATGAGTATGGGTTACAATTTTCTTCGTAGGGTTTTCTTCAGGAGACAGGAATACATTTATTCACAGGGTGAAAAAGTCAGACATTTGGAGTAAAGAAGCTCAGGGTTCAAATCCAGTCTGTCTTTGAACAAGTACCTTCAACTCTGTGTCTTCTCTGCTAAGGGGGTAAGAATAACGATATCAAGGAATTGCTGTGGAGAGGATATGAGGTGCCGTGTGCCTGGCAGGAGCTCAGCACAAAGTTGGTGCTAGAAGCATGCTGGTTCCTCCTTGTGCTGCAGTACCAGGGCTCATCTCCCTAAACCCAGACACGCGGCGGGGCCAAGGAGCAGCTGGCCATGTTGGCTACGCTGAGGCTAAAAGCGAGAAGAAAATCAAATACCTAAGGAAAAGAAATCACCTGCCCCTTGACAAGAACACCCGAGTATATAGGTGCAAAGGGAGACAAACAGCAAATAATGGCCTGTCAGCACACCGGCCACAGGCCTTGGGTTATGGATAGAGGCGCCAGGCAACGTACAGGACGCCCAGTCACATTGGCGTTTCAGATCAACAATGAACAACTTTTTAGTATATGTCCCAAATATTGCATGGACCTATAGTACTTACACTAAAAACTGTATTTGTATTTCAGATAAACAATGAATGATTTTTTTTTTTTTTAGTATACATCTATAGCAAATATTGCATGGACATAAGAGTACTTATACTAAAAAAAGTATCTGTATTTCAGATAAAACAATGAATAATATTTTAGTATAAGTATGTCCCAAATATTGCAAGGACATACTTATGTTAAAAAATGTACTTGCTGTTTATCTGAAGTTCAAATGTAGCTGGGCATCCTGTATTTTCTTTGCTAAATCTGGCAACCACGATCATCCATTGCCTGGCCCCACCAAAGCAATCTGATAAGGATTCAGAAAGTTGTTTGAAAAGTCAAAAACAAGAAAGTCAAAGAACTAACCATGCATTTTGTGCCCACCATTCAGGAAAGAATGCCATTCCCCCTTCCTAGACAGGATCCGGTGGAGGAGAGAGCAAAGGAACGAAAGAATGGAGAAGAAAAGAGAGGGGCTCGGAATGAAGCAGGGAGGGAGGGAAGAAGGGAAAGAGAAGCAAGGAAGAAAGAGAAGAGGAAGGAAGAACAGCAGGGTGAGAAGGCAGACAGACAGACAGACAAGAAGAACTCCTTAGCTAGTTTTAAAAGACAATCTGAACATGTAATATACCATAGACCAATTTCTAATAATTTAAGAAGGGATGTGAAACTCATTTCCTGCCACCAGGTGCTGGGGGAAAAAACAGTTGGTCTTCCACACCTTCCCTCCAGGACCCAGGGAGTTAAGAAGCAAGGTTTCATCATGGTTGCAGTCCTGGCTAAGCCTCCGGGGAACTGGGACGCTGCTTCGGCTCCACAACAAGGGGCCGGGCTTTCTGTACTCCAGGGATTGCTTTTCTCTAGACACCTTATTGCGGTGACCATAACTCCTATGTCTCTCCTATCTTGGGGAAGTGACTCCACCACCCTTACCCCCACCCCGCTCCCACCAGATCACAGGTTTATCCTCCCCTCGACCAAAACGAGCAAAACACACCAGCAAGTTGTCAGCAGTGATTCTCTTTCTCCCAGAGCCTGTACTGCAGGCTGGGCCAGGGAGAGTGTGGCAGGTGATGAAAATAACCCTGGAGCAACATGTGCCCGCAGGAGCCCACCGTCTGGTTGGCCAGGCCTATTGGACACACAGGAAAAGGTCTTGAAACCTTCAAAAAGCAAAGTGCAAATGAATACAAGACAAAATAAACGCAAAGAAACCCCACTGCCATCAAGTCAATTCTGACTCATAGCAACCCTGTAGGACAAAGTAGAACTGCCCCATAGGGTTTCCAAGGTTGTAATCTTTATGGAAGCAGACTGCCACATCTTTTTCCCACGGAGCGGCTCATGGGTTCGAACCACCGCCCTTTCAGTTAGTAGCCGAACACTTTAACCACTGCACCACCAGGGCTCTTTACAGACAAAGTAGATTCAAGAAAACGCAGCCTTCAATTCCTCCCTGCCACAGGGTGTGCTTAGCTCTATGTGGCATTTTCAGACTTGCCCACTGGATAAACATGAAGGAAGCTAGACCCAGGACTAGTGCAAGACAAAGGGGTCCAGCGGCTCTAGCAGCGCGCAAAATAGTGGTTTGTTAGCCAGGAAGAAAACACCAGCTCTTAAACGTTTGTTTACTCCTCCCAGCTGTGGGAAACGCATCACTGATGAAGCCCGTTCGGTCACCCACGACCCACACACATCATGTAGCGGAAAACCAAGTCAAAGGAAGAAGGTAGGGGAGGAAATTGCAAGGTCAAAGGGACCGCCTGGGAAGCGTGATTACTCAGCATGTTTAAAGCATTATTAGACCGTCTGGAAGTAGTAGGCGCGAGGAGAGGGGAGGGAGGCCAAGGCGCTGTAGGAAAAGACAAGGCTATAAACTTGTGAGGTCCTCCTGGAGCATTCCGCAAACACCTGCCCACCCTCTGGGGTGCACGGAAAGCCAGGGCAAGCCAAACACAAAAGGGAAGGAGTGTGGAGTAGAGGTTAATTGTAGCCGTCAGAGATGAGTGGTTACATGGGGAGATTCATTTAAAATTAACAAGGCATTGGTTGCATTTTATAGATTTTCCTAGGTAGGAAGATCATAAGTCAAGGGGGCAGAAATGGAATGGCTCCACAGAAACCTTTCCTGACCAACCCCTTCAAGCCACATAGACGGGCACGGGGTCTTAGTATCCTAGCGCGACTGTAACAGAAATACCACAAATGGGTGGCTTCTAGGAACAGAGATGTATTTTCTCACAGTTCTGGAGGCTAAAATTCCAAATCAAGGTCTTGGCCATGTCGATCCCTTCCTAGTCAGTCACCTGGGCGTTCCTTGGTTCTTGGCCATCCACACATGGCATCCATCTCCCCACATGGCATCCATCTCCCCTGGTATGTGCTTGCTCTGTTTATAACTGAGACGTGATTAGGTTTAGGACATTCCCTACACTGGTAAGTGGGGAACGCAATTCAATCCGTAACACATGGAGTCTCCACACCAGAGAAGCACAAAGTCAGATGGATTTCAAAAGCCAAGGACAGGACAGGGGTCCCATCCAATGTACGTGGCCACCGCCCATCTGGGAGAGGACCCAGCAGTTCCAGAGGGAGGCAAGGCCTTGAGATTCTGAGGATCACAAGGCTCTGTGACTTGACACAGTAAAGGAAAGAAAAAACAGACTGAGTTTCTAACTATGGGAACTAACCAGCGAGGAAGATGAACCAGGGACGGAGGGAGGACTCAGGAGAAAAAAAAATGCACATGTCCCAAAACTGCAAGCTAAGAAGAGAAGGGGATCATGGTGATGGGCAAGACATCGGCCATATTCTCAGCTGAACTGTGAGTGCCAGCCTGTATCACTGGGCCAGGGACTGAATAAAGAGAAGAAATGGAACGAAGACGACCAAGTACCTATCTCTGACAGGACCAGGGTTTCCTGACGCCAGGAAATGGAGACACGCACGTAATCACAGTCTCATCCAGCCCCCAGATGCTTTGACTCAGATGTCTAAGATTTCTCATCAAATCCACCTGTGAAGAAAGCAAAACTAGTGGAGGAAGAACACTGACGAGAATCAACCTAGCTCCCCTGTTTCCCCTCCAAAGAAAAGATCCTGAAGAGTGTTCAGGTAACATCCACATTCAATGGAGCCGCTCTGACGAGACATCAGGATTCCAAGTAATGAACCATGCATAACGGAGAAACAAATGCCACACTCTTCCCCTAAGGAAGATTCTACTGGGACAGCTTTGGAAATTCCAAACACAGACCCACTGACCAAAAAGCCTTTTTCTTCTTTATTCAGTCTTTATTATTCCACCCGCATAAACACACACACACACACACACACACACACACATTTTGAACCAGCAGGCTTGAGAAAGAATGTCTTATATTTCTTTTACAAGCTTCCCTGCCTCTTGATAAAGGTTAAATTCACAGTAGATATTTTAGGCCACAGCAGCAAAGGCATGAGGTGGACTGGGGAAGACAAGGAGTTAAGGACCAGGATTCTGAGCTTAGAGCTCGAAAGTTAACAGGAATTAGGGGGAGAAGGGCTTTGCACGGCATGCGGAGGCTTCATCTTCACTCTGGAGCACACAGGGTGGGCGTGGGGGGTCATCAAAGGCATATCAGCAGAGAAGTCACATGGCTAGGCTGTCCTTCAGATAGATGACTCTGCAGGGGATAGATATGAGGGCTACCTGCCTGGAGGTCACTGTATTAGGATAGGCAAGGGCTGAGGAAAGGGGGCACTGGACCGTGGCCTGAGGAAGAAGGAGGAGGATGTGAAGTGTGGGCTGCCAGGCACTGTGTTAGGAGCTACAGGGGGTACAAAGACAGATCAATTGCTCCCTTCCTTCAGGACTGGCGAGGAGCCAGATGTGCTTTCCTTGTGGATCAGGACGCCATCATTGAGATTGTCTTGGTTGACCTTAGAGCCAGACTCACCTTGTGGGTCAAAGTGGCACTTCCTCCTTAATGAAATGAACATCCTCATCGTCAGCCATGTTGGGCGATCGAGAGGAAATGGGCTTTGGACTTGGGGAAGGTGTGGACCATCTCTGTCCCACAGGGCCGAGGGCCTGGAGAATGTGTGGAGGCAGTAGGGGCCTGAAATGTGGGGGTCTGCTGGATCCTAGGCAGGGACCTGATGCCAGGTGGGGTGCCTGTAAGCCCTGAGAGAACCCACTGCTGGAGTGAAAGAAAAACAGGAGAGCACATGGCCCGGGAAATTCCATCCTAGAGGGAAAAGACCAGCAGGGCATGGTGGTGACAAGTGCTGGTTCACATATCAAGTGTATGTCAAGAGCCCACAGAATGAATTTGTGGAACTAGTTAGCTTTCATTGGGGATACCCAGAAATTATTGGGGGAAACCCTTAAGGCAAGAATGAATTTCTTCCAATCTGGATACAATGGGGCTGTCAGAGTGATTATGATTGGAGCATAAAAATAAAAAAAAAAATGGCGTTACTTTAGTCTCTAAACAGGTGAAATAGGGCATTCTGGCTACCACAGATTTTATCTATTTCAATGTCCCAAGGTCTAGGGATTGCCATTACTAACACAGATTAGTAACATTTTCTTGTTCGTGTGGTGAGAGAGAACAAGGTTCCTCTGAAGTCAGAGAAATATTTCCAACTGGGAGACCTGGCAGATTCCTCTGTTCACACTGCCTCCTAAGAGCAACAAAATAGTTCCTGCCCAGGTGACCCATACAACAGTCAAACTCCCAGAGAAATCTCAATTTACAAGCTAAGAGTGCCGCTCGATTCGATCCAGTATGTGAAAATCCCTGCCCCCACCCAATTTCTCTTGCCTTTATTATATATGATCAAGTGAGTTTGGATGAAACTGTCTCCAAGTCCTCATTTTTATTTCATACTGACAATATTATTTTTATCAAGCTCATATTTCAAGAAGCTTTATTCTACTCTGACTTTCCTGAACCAGGGGAAATTATCTTGTTCCTTCCCTTGGGTTTGAAAGAAAACCTTTTCATAACTAATGTTTATCAGCAGGGCAATTTCTTTTGCAAGAAATTGAAACCTCCTTGACATAGAAAGGGAAGGAACATGAGGGCTGGGATAATACACAAACACCAAGAAAAGCTTAAGGGAAGTCCACCTCTCTGGAAAGTCTGTCTTCTGTGTTCTTTCCTGAGCAAAGCAGCTCAGAGTCCAGCCCAGAGATTTCTAAAACATTTAACCACCAGTGACAGATCAGAATAGAAAACGGAAAATGAGCCTCAGGCTGGATTCCTGCTGTGCCAAGCCTTACCGTTTTCAATTCTGAATCATGAGAAAACCAACTCATAACCAGTTACCATCAAGACTCTATTTCAACTCATGGAGACCCCATGTTGTGTCAGAGCAGAAATGTGCTCCACAGGCTATTTCAGTGGCTGATTTTTCAGAAGTAGATCACCAGGCTTTCCTTCCAAGGTTCCTCTGGGTAGACTACACCCTCCAACCTTTTGGTCAGCAGCCAGCATGTTAACCATTTGCACCACTCAGTAGCCTGAGCAGCAAGGTGGGGTTGGAGGTGGTAAGACAAAGGGGGTCACTTAGGTGATTTGAAGCGCCTATTCACCACTTCATACAGGCTTATTGTCATACCAGCCCTAGTCTTCTCCCTGAATGGAGTTTCTGTAAAAGCTCATTGCTGGTTTGTGGTTGTAGCTACAGCTTTCTCTACTAGCCTGTACATGCAGCCCAACAATGATTACTGGTGTGGGGAAGCAGGAGAGAAAAGGAGTGACCCCAAAGGAGACCCAGGAGCGTTTCCTTGGAGGAGCTGCTTCAGCAGAATTTAAGATGAAAAGTCGAAGAGTCTTAGGTCTTCATGATAAAATCCTGCCCCTCAAAACTCATACTACCTACTCCTGGGTCATCTGGGGGAAACTGCCACCATCATCCCGAGAGGGGAAGCAGACGTCACTATTATTGCAGCAATAACAGCTGCCATTTGTCGAGAACCTGCTAAACAATATCTCATGGAACTTTTATAAGAACACTTACAAGATGTTGTTATTCTTGCTGTTAGCTGCCATTCAGTCAGCCTCAGCTCATGATGGCACCATGCACACCAGAAGGAAATGCTGCCTGGTCCTGCACCACGCCCATGATTGGTTACGGATCTGGCTGTTGTGATCACTGAGTTTTCATTGACTGATTTTTGGAAGTAGATCACCAGGCCTTTCTTCCTAGTGTATCTTAGTCTGGAGGCACCACTGAAACCTGTTCAGCATCATAGCAACATGCAAGCCTACGCTGACAGACACATGGTGGCTGCACATGAGGTGCATTGGTCGGGAATTGAGTCCAGGTCTCCCTCATGGAAGGACAGAATTCTACCAGTGAACCACCCCTGCCCCCACTTAAAAAATAAGAGTTATTATATTCCTTCTGCTGATGAAATCACTGAGGTTTCAAGAGATCAAGTAGCTTGTCAAGCACTATTTAGGTCGTTAAGTGGAATCTGTCCTGATTCAAAATCCATGTGTTTTGCACAGGTTATGGAAGCAAATAGATGTGATATCTAGAGGTTGATCTGGGGGTTTGGGTTGCTCTAGTTTAGACAGTCTGGTAAAGGATGCCCAAGCTTAAGGTCGGGCAGTTTTAACCAGAGTGGATTAGTGGTTGTCACTGATAGTTCATCGCTGGCAACCAGACATCGGACTCTATGGATACAATTAATTGTTTTGTCCATCCTTTAAATAAAGGGACTGAAATAAGAGTCACTCATGTTAGAAGATCTATGAATCCAGCACCTCATCCCATATGTTCTTCAACATACCCCCCGATGCCAAACTCCTTTGGAAAGTAACTATTTACTCTGAATTGGATTCATGGAAAACAAATTAGACTTACTTCACTCCAAGAAATTGGAACCACATTTAATAAGGATGTGTTTTGTTATATAACTAGGATATGTTTTGTCCTGGTCCCACCAAACACTTAAGGTTCCTTCCAGTTCCATAAACCTAATACTGAAGTTTTTAATGACTAGAATATAAACTGTGGTTGATACTCTAATACACGTAACTTTCTATTAACAATGAGGTAGGTAACTAAGAATTTATCAGCACATTTTGCTGCTCTGTTATTCTGAATGGCATCCTCCTTGCCCCCGAAGCAATAATAGTTGGATTGCAAACTATTTCCCTAACCAAATATACTCCTTCCCACAGAGAACTGCTACCATGGAAATCTGCACAATAAATTCACTTCTGTGACATTGCATATCAAATTTGTCAATATCATTTTGACATCTGGTAAAAGTACATCTTTGTCTACATCCTCATAAGAAGCCTCACCTAATAACATCTTTCTGAAATGTTCCTACAGTTACATAGGTTACACTGATATCAGAAATGTAAGAAAAGAGTTGTCTGGTTTTAGTTGTGCTTTGTAATCTTTTAGACACCCAAATAAGGAGCTCTGGCAAAGTTAAAAAGGTACCTGAAAGTCAGGTTGTGATGAGCGGTGATTTGCCACTCCCCAGAGTGTTCACAATTATGAATTCAGAAATAACCACCAAGCCCCTCATGCAGTACCCCCACCACATGCATTCTTCAACATACTCGCCAATGCCAAACTCCTTTGGAAAGATTACTCTGAAATGGATTCCTGGGAAACAAATTGGACTTATTTTTACTCTAAGAAATTGGAGTCTTTTACAATAAAATAATGCCAAATTATGCTTGGAACTAAGATATGCTTGGTTCTGATTTCTTGTGACAAAATAGTTCCAGATTACAACCCAAGAGTACAATGTGGAATAAATCCTTTCTCATTTTTAGATATTATAACTATTCCTAGCATTGTGTTGTTTACAAAAGGAATTCTTTGTTTTCACTATTGTACTTTAGATGAAGGTTTACAGAACAAATAGTTTCTCATTAAACAGTTAGTACACTTATTACACTATGACAATGGTTAACAACCCCACGACATGTCAACACTGTTCCTTCTCAACCTTGGGTTCCTTATTACCGGCTTTCCTGTCCCCTCCTGCCTTCTAGTCCTTGTCCCTGGACTGTTGTGCCCCATTAGTCTCGTTTTGTTTTATGGGGCTGTCTAATCTTTGGCTGAACAGTGAACCTCGGGAGTGACTTCATTACTGAGCTACAAGGGTGTCCAAGGGCCAAGCAAAAGGAATTCTTAACTTTACTCTAGGCCTTCACCATTGTACTAGTCCCTAAAGTGTAGAATTCTGGATAAAAGCTGTCTTGAACACTATCCAAGAGTGTTTTTATCAACTGAGTTTGCAAAAAGGCCTTATTTTGTAATAGTTTCATAGCTAATTCCAAAGCAGGAAACCCAGGCAGTGTTTTATAGGAGAGGTCCAGTGAATTCCTTTTAAATACCTACCAAACTCGATGTTAACAGCTAACTATTGACAAAATAACCTGTCATTTCACTCTTTCCCCAAATGAAAAGTTCCTCAAGGTTATCTCTGTTTAAATCCCATATATGAGGAAAAGTAGGAAGGGGAGACCTGCTTTCTGGAATGAAGATGAACTATTAATGCCTCAGAAAGCATATTTCAAGCAAAAATTTTTCATACTGTGTAGAACTGAAGGTATCAATAGGATCAGTTTATGTATTCTGATTCATTCTCTGGTATTGCTTGTCTTTATTTTGAGTTTAAACAGGCTAAAAGGAAATGATATCCCCCTCCCCATTTAAGTGCACCAAAATATTGGCTGAGAAGCTTCTTTGGCTTCCTGTATTAGGAGCACGGTTGTACTCTGACACACATGGGGTCACCATGAGTTGGAATTGACTTGACAGCAACTGGTAACTAGTTTAGAGAGGAGGATTTGCCTTCAGAGTGGAGCACCTTGACCACACATAAATGAATGTGTGCGCTGTTAAGCTGACACCCTGAAAATACGGCCTTACCTTGACGACTTACGTTGTGAGCTTTCCTGCTCTGACAGGTGTCCGCCTTACACAGGTTCCAGCTTCCCCAGGTTTTACTCTATATACAACATAAAATTTGTCATTTTAACCATTTTAAGGTTGCAATTCATTGGTGTTAATTACATTCCCAACATTGGACAATCTTCACCACTATCTACTTCCAAAACTATTTCATTATCCCAAGCAGAAACTCTGGACCCATTAAGCAATAACTCCCCATTCCCAACTCCCTTCAGCCTCTACCAAACCCAAACCAAACCTGTTGCTGTCGAGTCAATTCCCACTCACAGTCGGACCCTATAGGACAGAGTCGAACTGCCCCGTAAGGTTTCCAAGGAGCAGCTGATGGATTCGAACTGCCGACCTTTTGGTTAACAGCAGAGCTCTTAACCACTACGCCACCAGGGCTCTCTAGTATCCCCTAATCTACTTTCTCTTTCTATGCATTTGCCTTCTCTAGATATTCCATGTAAGTGGAATGACACAGTATTTTCTTTTTTATGACTGGATAATTTCACCTAACATAATGTTTTCAAGCTTCATCTATGCTGTAGAACTTTTGAGAACATAATTTCTCTTTGTGGCTGAATAATATTTCGTCCTATGTACATACCACATTTTGTTGATCCATTCATCTGTTGATGGACACTTGGGTTGTTTCCACCTTTTGGTTACTGTGAATAATAATGGTGTGCTGAACATTGGTGTACAGCATCTGTTTGAGTTTCTGTTTTCAATTCTTCTGGGATACACCTAGGAATGGAATTGCTGGGTCATAGGGTTAGGAATTGCTTAATTTCAAGGAGAAAGGTTTTGTTTTCCAACACAATTGTATAGCCCTGATCACATGGATCTCCTGTATGTGCCTCATAGCAGTGTGGTTGTCTGTAAATGGATAAAGTAAAAGCCAGTCTCCACTTTTACCCCCAAAGTGGAATTGATTTCTTGGTACGAAACGTTAGGGTAATGCATTTTGTCAATTCCTCCACCTCTCTACTTTGCTCGTTTCTGCCCTGTTGTTATTGTTAGGTGTCGTTGAGTTGGTTCCAACTCATGGCAACCCTGTGTACTACAAAACGAAACACTTCCTGGTCCTGCACCATCCACACAATCGTTGTTATGCTTGAGCCCATTGTTGCAGCCACTGTGTCAATCCATCTCATTGAGGGTCTTCTTCTTTTTCATTGACCCTCTGCTTTACCAAGCACAATGTCCTTCTCCAAGGACTGGTCCCTCCTGATAACATGTCCAAAGTATGTGAGACGAAGTCTCATCATTCAGGCTTCTAAGGGGCATTCTGCCTCTACTTCTTCCATGACAGATGTCTTAGGCTGGGTTCTCTAGAGAAGCAAAACTAGTAAAGCATATAAATATATAGAGAGAGATTTATATCAAGGAAAGTGTTCACGCGATCGTAGAGGCTAGAACATCCCGAGTCCGTGGATCAGGGTAGAGGCCTCTCCCAATTCACGCAGCCACAGAAGCTGGCGAACCCAGGGTCAGCAGTTCAAAGAGCCAGGCTCCTGCTCACAGGCTGTGAAGGTTGATGAATTCCAAGATCAGCAGACAAGACTGCAAGGTTTCTCCTGATTCACATAGCTGCAGGGGCTGGCAAACCCAAGATCAGCAGGTTGGGGAACAGAACTCTTGCTCACAGGCTGTGAAGATCGATGAATTCCAAGACCGACAGGTAAGCTGTTAGCTCAAGTCCCAAGAACCGGAGGTGAGAGGACAAGAGGCAGCTGCTGGGTCTGGAACAAGTCAAAAACTTTGGCAAGGTAAGCAGAAAGGAAGTACCTGGCAGAGGGGGGAGAGATGAAGGCTGAGGGAGCAGTGAGCCACCACAGGCCCTGCCCCCACGGGTACCACTCAGCAAATTCCATCATGGGAGTGATCGCATATCAGATTTCAACAGCGACGTGATCACAGCATTATACAATTGCCAAAACACTGAGAATCATGGCCCAGCCAAGTTGACACACAACCTTAACCCTCACAACAGATTTATTCATTCTTCTGGCAGCCCATAGTATATTCAATATTCTTTGCCAACACCATAATTCAAAGGTGTCAATTCTTCTTCAGTCTTCCTTATTCATTGTCCAGCTTTTGCATACATACGAGGCAATTGAAAACACCATGGCTTGGGTTAGGCGCACCTTAGTCCTCAAAGTGACATCTTTGTTTTCCAACACTTTAAAGAGGTCTTCTGCAGCAGATTTGCCCAATGCAACGTGCCATTTGATCTCTTGAATGCTGCTTCCATGGGCATTGATTGTGGATCTAAGTAAAATGAAATCCTTGACAACTTCAATCTTTTCTCTGTTTATCATGATGTTGCTTATTGGTCCCGTTGTGAGGATTTAATATTAAATGAGAGCATTTGCATGTTGCTAGAGGGGCGATTGTTGGTGCAGTGGTTAAAGTGATCAACTGCTAACTGAAAGGTCGGCAGTTCAAAACCACCAGTGGCTCCATGGGAGAAAGATGTGGCAGTCTGCTTCGGGAGAGATTTACAGCCTTGGAAAACCTATGGCATTGTTATGAGTTGGAATCAACTCAACTGCCGTGGGTTTTGTAGGTTTAGTAGGGCGACTATTTCTAATATTCCTGGCACATCAGTAGCAGTTGTAAGGAAAGCTTCCAAAGAGACACCTGCCTTCAGGACCCCACGCACTTTCAAGAAATAGTATTCTCTGGGTTCATTTTGGACCTCCAGTGATGAATGGTCACAGACCAAACGTTTTCACCTTTTCAATTTTCTGCTCCTTGCTTCTGCAGTTCCCTCTCCAAGTCCCTTTAATTAGTTAAACTGTAACCACCACCAGATGCCATCAAGTCAGTTTCAACTCATGAGAGTCTAATGTAGGTCAGAGTAGTACTGTCCACCAGAGGGTTTCCAATGGCCGATTTTTTGAAAATAGATCACCGGAACTTTCTTGCGACTCGCCTCTGGGTGAACTCCTTTTGGTTAGCAGCCACTGTGCATTAAGAGTTTGCACTATCCAGGGACTCTCAGTTAAACTTAAAGTCCTCTTAGTCTACCTAATGTCAGGCAAATGTAGTTGCTCTGTGCAGAGAAAGAGAAATGTGAGGGAACCCATTTTCACGGCAACTGATTGAACACGTGCCGAGAAACTTCTTATTAGTTTCCCAAGAGTTATGTCTTCTCTCCTTATTGGAAAGCACAATCATTTTCCACTTACTCTCCACTGATGTAAAACAGATTTGTCTGAAGGCTGGAGAAAGCTCCCTTCTGCATTGGTGTGTTTTTTTTTTTTTTTTTTTTTCCTAGTAGACCACTACAATCACTTGGCTATGTACTTGTATATAGGACTTGGCTACTACATTATATTGCACTTGCAAAAAAATGTTCTTTTCTAGATGTGGTGAGAAAAAGCCTCTACAAGCTGAACTAATACCATCTGCCTCTCCAAAATGCCTTAATTGTATCGGCGAAAAGAGCGTATCTTATTTTTTAAAGCCAACTTTTAACTGGATTGTTGGAGCAGGCACCATTAACAGGATAATGACAGTGTTACCCTCAAATAGATTTTCTTAAAATAATTGCTTTCCCCTACTGAGGGCTGGCACGGCGCTAAGGAAATTCCGAGAGGGTCAGCAGGTTCTTTGAGTCTGCTCACTAGAAGATTGTCTCTTTCTGACCCACTCTCTTTTTTTTCTTTCATTCACATTCACCGCGGTTTTACCTTAGCTGTTGAAAGTTGTTTTCATACCTGTGTCACAGCCCATACACCTTTAAAATATAGTCAATAGTTGTTTTTCTGATGCGGCCAGCAGTTGCTGCTTCTTCATTTTGTCTTGATGAGTCCAACAGACACCAATTTTGAGAGCATTACCATCCCAGAAAGTGCTGGGTTGGCTATGAGGTTACAGGTCTGAATATTCTGCTTTCTTATCTTGGGGGAGGAGTCCCAAGGTGGTGCAAACAGTTAATGTGCTAGGCTGCTAACCGAAAAGTTGGAGGTTTGAGTCCACCCAGAGGT
Source organism: Dugong dugon (assembly GCA_030035585.1). NCBI lineage: Eukaryota > Metazoa > Chordata > Mammalia > Sirenia > Dugongidae > Dugong > Dugong dugon. The sequence continues at coordinate 6,202,671 of CM057464.1, read as the reverse complement.
GCCTCAGAAGAAAGGTCTGGTGATCTGCTTCTGAAAAAGTAGCTATGGAAAGCCCTATGGAGCACAGCACTGCTGCGACACATATGGGGTCTCCATGAGTTGGAATCCACTCCACGGCACCTGGTCTGGTCTGATCTTGGGGGAACCTGAAAAGGGGGACAATGGCCAGCATAAACAGGGGTGCCCAAGCACTGCTCAGCGGGGGTGGATTCGGGAGAGCCTGTCACCTACCAGGACTGTAATTCTGGAGCTGGGGGGCTTGGTGTGTGCATGGGAGCTGGAGAGGCTGACCTGAGGCTATGGACGTGAAGGAAAAAAGGAAAGTTCTCAAACCAAGGGGAAGTTTAAAACGTTAAGTCAAAGCTACTTGGCAGAGAGCTGAAGAGACGCAAGACAGACAGGACAGAGCTTAAAGAGATTCCAGGAGACAAATGTAGACAGAGGGACAGGGCATTTTACAGACAGCCTTTGCCCTTACTCCAGGCAGGGAAGAAGCCACTTCAGCAGTCAATTTATACGGGAGAAAAAAATCTGATGACACATTCATTGTTTTATTTTATACTCAACTCGTACTGAGGCTGCTCATATGTTAACACGAAATATACTTAATGTTTGTGTGAACATAGTAGCTTCCTAGTGATATATACACAATCAGAAGGTGAAAGGCATTAGCTTAATTTTGTTGATGTTGGGCTTCAGTTCAGCGGGTACCATTGGACTGATGGACCACCTGGCCAAACCTATCCAGAGTTATTAAACTAATGGTTCGTATAATGTAATATGAAGTTCTTCTCTCTTTCTCTCTGTTTAGAATTAGGCTCTAAGTACGCGATCAGGCAGGTGAGCACTTGGCTTCTGCCTAAGTGGTGCACGGAGGATGGATGAAGGGAAATGGAAACACTTTTCTACTACGTTACCTTCTCAACCCATTTGTTTACCATTTATCAACCACTTATTGGTTACAAAGAAAATCCACCACGATGTATTGCTTGGAGAGATGATGCAGAGAGTTTGAGAGAATCACTAATAAATAGATGGTGAAGTGCTCTGTTAATAGAGAGTGTCATTGGAACACATAATGAGGAGTAGCCCTCCTAGGTCACTCGCCTAAGAAGATGCTCCAACTCTGGATACCTCCCTCCTCATGCCACAGACACCTGGCATACAAAGCCTGAAAAGACTGTTTTCAACCCCACTTTGATACTCCTGGGAGGTGTCCCTACTTCTCTTTACTCAATAGTCTGGGTGCAGTTAACAAAGTCAAACAAGAACAAGGGCAGTGTTTCTCAAGGTTTAATGTGCCAGCAAATCACTGGCAGTTTTGTTAAAACGCAGGTTCTGATCCAGTAGGTCTGGGGCAGGGCCTGAGACTCTGTATTTCTAATAAACTTCCGGGTCATGCTGATGCGGCTGATCCAAAATGCTGCTCCAATCTCACACGTTTGGAGAAGAGCAGATTGCTTTTCTCACTACAATATCAAGATATTAGAAAAAGCAGTCTCTGAAAGAAAATTGGGTTTCTTTTAGTGTTCAAGATAATAAAAACAAAAGTATCCAGGTGGAAGTGTCTAGGAGGCAGCTGGAAATGTAGAACTGGAGTTTAGAGAAGAAAGTAGGGTTATAGGTAATGTTTTGGGATTCATCCATATGGACCTGTCAGTTGCTGCTGAGTGTAGATAACTTGATAGATAAATAGAAAGACAGATAGCTAAACCAAAAAAAAAAAAAAAAGCAACCCTATCGAACAGAGTAGAACTGCCCCACAGGGTTTCCAAGGAACAGCTGGTGGATTTGAACTGTCAACCTTTTGGTTAGCAGCCAGACGCTTAACCACTGTGCCACCAGGGCTCCAGATAGATAGAATATTATAAATTGAACTGAAAAAATTTTAACTATATATTAAATCAGTAAGGAAATAATGATTTGATTAAAGAAATAATAAACGTTATAAAAAACATATTTCATAAAAAAAACTATACCTTACAGAACAATAATGGGGATACTGACAATGTTTTGCATTTATGCAAATCTCCTTCATGTCTTGCTTAATAAAAGACACTTAAATTCTCATACCTGTTTTCTATGTTGACTCTATTGCGATACGTTGTTTTAGTTTAAGTATATGAAGAAAACTCAGCCTCACAGAGATGTGTAGTGGATAAAAGGAGGAGAATTTTAATAGCCTTTTCAGATAATTGTGGACAGTCTTCGTTGATACTCCTCAAAGCTGAGCAAGCGATAGTTTTTAAAGGTTCTGTGCAGTTTGGGGTCTGGAAGCATATCAATAAACGTTTCATACTCTGTTACATTAACCCATTGTTCTATCATGCACTGTAAATGGTCTTCTATCTCTACGATTCTGTGGTACAGAGCACTGGTCTTTTGGAAAATGTCGATTCACTGAGTTATGCAGAGATTCCAAATGTTTCATTTTATGTTATAAAAAATACAAACCATACATGCATATCACTATCAATCTCACCAGAAAATTCCTCAAGTATTAGGAAACGGTCAAGCTCATAGTACCAAAACCAAACTCATTGCTGTTGAGTCATTTCTGGCTCATGGTGAATGAATGTAAATTTTCCAAAATTCTACTTTGTGCTTCCACTACCCATCTGTGGGTTTGTTGTACTGTGGTGGTTTGCATGTTGCTATGATGCTGGAAGCTATGCCACCGGTATTTCAAACACCAGCAGGGTCACCCCTGGTGAACAGGTTGCAGCAGAGCTTCCAGACTAAGACAGACTGGGAAGAAAGGTCTGGCGGTCTACTTCCAGAAATCAGCCAGTGAGGACACTACGGATCACAGCAGGACATTGTTCGCTATGATGTTGGAAGCTAAGCCCCTAGGTTAGAAGACTCACAAGATACACACTGACCACAACAATGGACTCAAGCGCACCAGTGGTCACGCAGACGGCACAGGACCAGGCGACAATTTGTTCCATTTTACGTGGGGACCTCATGGGACGGAGCAGACTCAACAACTACTAACAATAACAACATTCCCTAAGTCAGAATGTTATTGTCTTCCCCCTCTGCCCTCCTTTGTCCTCCAGGCTGAATTTCATTTAGCCTTCAAGTCTGGGCTCCAATACTTCCTCCTGTGAGGAACCTTCCCAGTCTCCCCTCAGACTGACCTTGGGGTTTTTACTCCTAGAGCTAGAATAAGAGCAGAGCAGATGGGAATGTGTCCAGGACACCAGCAAACGTGGGAGCTAAAACATCAGTGGAATAAATTAGATAGATGATGCCAGTTTACTCCAGTTTCCCAGGCAACTCCTGCTACACTCGGTGAAGTCTAAATTAGTAATGACCGTCCAAGTAAATAGTGTTGAAACATGGGATCAGTCTTCTCCCTAACGGGCCTATCTTTCCCCAGTATTCGTGCACTGGGCATGAGCAGATTGCTCTGAACCATCACAGGCCATTTCTGAGACAGTTTCTGGAGTCAGAGTTGAGACTTGCAAAACCTCTGAAACCAAATAACGCATGGTAGGGTGCTTCCTACCAGGAATGAGTAGTTCATATTATTAGATAAATTTTAAACAGTTAGATAGATAGATAGACAGACAGACAGGTAGGTAGGTAGGTAAGTAGGTAGATAGATAGGTAGGTAGGTGGGTAGCTAGATGATGATAGTTAGGTAGATAGATAGCTGCCACTTAGTTGACTCTGACTCAAGGCCAAACTTATGTTCAACAGATGGAAACATTGCCTGGTCCTTCGTCATCCTCACGATTGCCAGCACGTGCAAGTACATGATGGCAACCATGGTACCAATTCGTCCCACCAAGCTTCTCCCCCATCCTCTCTGGCTGGCTGTCTACTTCACCAAGCATGATGTCTTCCTCCAGCAACGGATCCCTCCTGATGACATGTCCCAAACAAGCAAGTCAGACAACATCCTATTGTGATCCATAAGGTTTTCATTGGCTACTTTTCAGAAGCAGACCATCAGGCCTTTCTTCCCAGCCTGTCTGAGTCTGGAAGCTCCACTGAAAACTGTCTACCTGGGGTGACCCTGCTGGTATTTGAAATTCTGGTGGCACAGCTTCCAGCATCCCAGCAACAGGCAAACCACCACAGTATGACAAACTGACAGGCGGGTGATGGAAATACTTTAATATGCCTCCCAAAAAAATTGTTTGGTTTCAAAAATCACAATTCTGAAAAGGTTAAACTGTTCTGGTATATTCAGCGTCTGTCATAAATCCCTTATTTTGCACAAGAAGAAAGAGGTAAACAGTTTTTATCAATGGAAAACCCTTTTCTCTACACTTAAACTAATTATACATCCAACACAATTTTGAAGAATGTCACCTTATTACCTGCCTGGGATACGTGAGTGTTTTCAGCCAGCCCAGCCCTCTATCTTCGTCTTACTTTACCCATTCCTCCAACATAGCATGATTTTGTGGTAATTCAATGATCTGGATCTCTATCTCCCCATTTGTCTACGATCCTCTTGAAGACAGAGGCTCTGTTTATCTTTGAATCTCTGGGCCTAGCCCAGTGCCTGGTACCTTGGACATGCTCAGTAATAGTTTGTTAATTACATGAGTACATGACTATGGGTAAGACCCAACCAAACCAACCAGTTGCCATTGAGTTGACCCGACTCATGGCGACCCCATGCCTATCAGAGCAGAACTGTGCTCCATAGTGTGTTCGTGGCTGTGATCTTTTGGAAGCAGATTGCCAGTCCTTTCTTCTGAGGTGCCTCTGATTAGGTTCAAACTGCCAACCTGAGCGATTAACCATTTGCGCCATCCAGGAGCTTAGACACTTTAAAAATTCAGACATACATTATACAACTTTCACACTTACAGAACCTGCATTTACAGAGGCCCCAGGCTTCCAGGGGGAGATCCCAAGTCCTTTGGTGATCCACTTCATCGATCAAGTATCTACTGAATGGCAACACCAGCACCTAACCAGCCTTGGAGCTGAGCGCTGGGGGAAGGCAGAACCCAACAGGGTCCCTACCCTTCTGGGGTGAATACAGCAAACTCTGCACGCACCCAGGAAAAGATACAGGAGAGGAGAAATATGTGGCCGTCCATAAGACAAAGGCCAGCAGAGGCTTGGGGGGACCCTGAATTTGACTGTAGGATGCTGCAGAAACCTGTTCTTTGCTTTATTGTGGAACAAATTGAACACAGACAATGGACTTAGGGAACCTTACGCCCAGCTTGTCAAGTATAAGCTAATTGACCTCGCAGGGTGTGATAAAAACAAAAAAAAAATCAAGTTAACAAGAGTGGAAAGAAAAAAGCATCTGTATATAGCATATACAAATGTCCATTCATGAATGAAAAAAAAAAGTTGCATCCTTATCTGAGTAGCCCACGGACCAATCGTTTTTCAGGTCTTAAGGTAAATTTGGGGCACTGGTGGCACTGTGGTTAAGTGTTTGACTGCTAACCAAAAGGTCAGCAGTTCGAATCCACCAGGTGCTCCTTGGAAACCCTATGGAGCAGTTCAACGCTGTCCTGTAGAGTCTCTGTGAGTCAGAGTCGACTCAATGGCAATGGGTTTGGTTTGGTTTTGGAAGGTAAATTTAGGAGTCCCTGGGTGGTGCAAATGATTAACATGCTGGGCTGCTAACCGAAAGGTTGGAGGTTCAAGTCCACCCAGAGGTACTCGGAAGAAAGGCCGGGTGATCCACTTCTGAAAAATCATCCATTGAAAACCCTATGGAGCACAGGTCTACTCTGACATTCATAGGGTCACTATGAGTTGGTGTCAACTTGATGGTAGCTGGTTTCTGGTCCCACGGTATATTTACCATCCACCACACCCAGAAGATACTCACAAAAATAATAGCCACCATTTATTCAGTGATTTTACATTTCTTGTCTAATTTCATCCTCACAACATCTCTAAGCATTATAGCCTTCAGTCCCTGGCAGCCAGAGCCCCTGGTTTAGGGGTCCCTCTAGCTCTCCTCCACCCAGGACCTGCCCATGCGGCAAGGAGGCCAAAATGAACGGGTCACCTGGAGGTCACGCCCCTCCCTGCTTTTAGCAGGGGTGCCAGATGCAGCAAATAAAAATACAGGATCTCCATTAAATTTGAATTTCAGATAAACAGCAAACTTTTTTAAATATATGTCCCATACTTCGTACAGTTATGTCTCAGAATAGCCAACTCCTACAATGGTCCGATCGGCAGTTGATCGCGGGGATGGCGTCGGACAGAGCAGTGTTTGTTTACACTGTGTTTGGGGTGGCCATGATTCCGGGCGCACTCGACAGTAGGGCCGAAGGCTCCTCCCAAAGTCCTCCTCTGAGCCCTCAGCTGCTCCCCCTGTACTTCCCCGGCACCCCTTTTCCATCTCACACTCAGCTGTCACTCCTGTTCACCTCTCACCTTCTCCACTACACTGACGTTCTTCGCGGAGGGAGGCGGTTTGACAAGGGTGCCTTACGATCCGTTTCTCCTCCACTGAGGCGTATGAAACATCCTGTCCAAGCCAAGATCTTTCTCACAGGCTGGGGCTCACGTCAAGCGGGGTGCTGGTCCACGAGTGGGAACCCTGTGGCCCACTGTTGCACAGCCCACCCCCCTCGGTGTCACTGAGGGTCAGCGCTCAGACGGCTCCTCTTCACCACTCTTGGGGATGGCTTCCTAGGAAGCATCGTAGCAAAGAGGGAGGCATGCATTTCTGTAGCTGCTTGCTTTCTCTCTCCTCCCCTTCTGAAAGATAACATTAACTCTCACTAGGGAACATTTATTCACTACCCATCTGTCTGTCCTACTGTGGTGGCTGGCATGTTGCTATGATACTGGAAGCTAGGCCACTGGTGTTTCAAATACCGGCAGGGTCACCTGTGGTGGACAGGTTTCAGCAAAACTTCCAGACTAGATAGACTAGGAAGAAAGGTCTGGCGATCTACTTCTGAAAACTAGCCAATGAAAACCCTCTGTGTGATCTCTGTGGATCACAACAGAATAGTGTCCAACATAGTGCTGGAAGATAAGCCCCCTAGGTTTGAAGGTACTACTCAAACATGCTAATGATCATAGAGATGGCAGTGGACCAGGTAACACTCAGTTCTATTATGCATAAGGTCACCGTGAGTCAGAGCCAACAAATCCCATACACATCAGTCCCATTTTTCTCCCTGAAACCATGTCCAAAGTAATACAAATAGTTAAAACAACAAGAATTTGAAAAGTTAAGATAGTAGAGTCCTAATAAATTTATATGACAAAACACTCCCAGTAGTTCAGGCCATAATCCATACAACTCACAAAACGTACAAACAGTCAAAAGGGCATTTAAGGAAAGTTCCACTTTATTACTATTCAAATAAATAGCAATTGCTTTTCCTTTAAAATAGCAAAAAAAAAAAAATTTAATTTATAAGACCTGGTTTGGACGGCAGTGCGTTGCAATGGGCACTCCCCTCCACTACAAACCAAGTATAAACTACACCAAGGTCATTGAGAGAACTTTGTCAATTTGTATCCAGAACCTTGAAAACATTCTTACGCTTTGACCGAACAACTCCATTTACAGAAATTTCTCATGAGAACACAGCAGATACACTCGTGAGATATCTCACTGCTGCACTATTTAAAAAAGAAAAAAATGCCTCACAGTAGGGTAAGACTAATTTATTAGACCAGTTAAGTCTATTTAATAACAATAAATGTTATTTACTAAATTTATTAAATAAATGAATTTTAAATAAACATTTAAAATTAGATAAATAAAATTTATTTAAAATATTCAGTATTATTTATTAAATGTATTAAATAAATTGTTATTTAACAATAATAAGTCTATTTAACAGACCAAATAAATATAATGAAAGATCATTGCAGTCATTCAAAATCAGATTTTCAAAAGAATTTTCCTGACCTAAGGAAAGACTTGTATTAATTGGGATAGGCTTGGCTGCTAACCAAAAGGCTAGCGGTTCAAATTCACCCAGTGGCTCTGCAAGAGAAAGACCTGGTGATCTCCTTCTGTAAAGACTACCGTCAAGAAAACCCTAGGGGCAGTTTTACTGTGTAACACATGGGGTGGTTATGAGTTTGAATCGACTCAATGGCAACTAACAACAGCAAAAAACAGGTTATACTGCAGTAACGATTTCAAAATCTCAGTAGCTTAGAGTAACAGGAATGTTTTTCTTGCTCATACTACATGTCCAGGCAGAGATGGGGGAGACGCTCTCCATCCGTTCACTCAGGACCCAAACTGACCAGAGGCCCCACGTGGGGTACTCAACGGCCCTCCCAGTTGCCGTCTGTCTGCGTCTCCTAGAGCTGCGGTAACAAATTATCCCAATAGGGGTGGTTTAAACAACGGCAATGTATTCTCTCACAGTTCTGGAGGCCAGAGTCCAACATCAAGGCGCCAGCAGGGCTAGGCTTGCTCTGAAGGTTCCGGGGGTGGGGGTGGGAGTGGGGGGCGGGTGGAATACTTGCCTTTTCCAGCTTCTGGTGCCTCCAGGATTTCCTTGCTTGTGGCAGCAATAACTCCAATCCTTGCTGCCATCTTCACGTGACTGTCCTCTCTCTGTCTCCCTGTGTCCGCTCCTCTTCTTTCTCTTATAAAAAGACATTCATGGTTAAAAAAAAAAAAAACAACCATTGCTGTCTAGTCAATTCTGACCCATAGCGACCCTATAGGACAGAGTAAAACTGTCCTGTAGGTGGATTTGAACTGCTGACCTTTTGGTTAGCAGCTAAGCTCTTAACCACTATGCCACCAGGGCTCCTATAAACACACCTGTCATTGATTTGGGGCTCACCCTAAATCCAGGCTGATGTCATCTCACGATACTTAACTAACTACATCTGCAAAGACCCCATTTCCAAATACAGTCACATTCTGAGGTTCTGAGTAGGTATGAATTTTGGAGGACGCTATTCAATGCGCTACACTATAACTGGAAAAGAAAGCACAGGCATTTAAATGCATCAACCCGGAAGCGACACACCTCACTTTCGCTGACAGCCCATTGGCCAGAACTAGTCACATAGCTCCACCTACGTGCAAGAGGGATTGAAAAAAAAAAAAAAAACTTAATCCTATGTGCCCAGGAGGAGAGGTGAGCCAGACAGAGGTAAGCACTAAGAGTCCCTACCTTTAGACTTGATGCAACAGGAACTAAGAAGAGTAGGAAACAAAATTGCATATGTAGCGCAATACAATCTTAGAGAACTACATGTCATGGTTTGAATTATGTCCCCCCAGAAATGTGTGTATCAATTTGGCTGGGCCATGATTCCCAGAATTATGTGGTTGGCCTCCATTTTGTGATTGTAATTTTATGTTAAAGAGGATTAGGTTGGGATTGTAACACCACCTTTACCCAGGTCACATGCAGTGTAAAGGGAGTTTCCCTGGGGTGTGGCCTGCACCACCTTTTATCTCTCAAGAGATGAAAGGAAAGGGAAGCAGGCAGAGAGTTGGGGACCTCATACCATCAAGAAAGCAGTGCCGGGAGCAGAGCGCGTCCTTTGGACCAGGGTCCCTGCACAGAGAAGCTCCTATTCCGGGGGAACACCGAACAGAAGAAAACCGACGGAAAGAAAAAGCCTTCCCCTGGAGCTGACGCCCTGCATTTGGACTTTTAGCCTACTTTGACTGTGAGGAAATAAACTTCTCTTGCTTAAAATCATCCACTTGTGGTGTTTCTGTTATAGCAGCACTAGAGGACTAAGACAGTGTATATGATACTTTATTTTCTGGGTTGTGAAATTATGGATGATTCTTATTTTCTTCTTTAAACGTTTTTGTATTTTCCAACTTTTCTACAAAGAACACGTACTAACTTCTATAATAAGAGGAAAAAAAGTTTTATGTTTCAGTATTAATCGTGCCGTCTATGTTTTCTTGCCTTTGGAACAGGTTTCTCTTCTCCCTAGTTTCGCAAATTCTTTCTAATACAAAAACCTTTCACCATCAAGTCAACTCTGACTCATGGAGACCCTGTGTGTGTCAGAGTAGAACTGCACTCCACAGGGTTTTTGATGGCTGTAATTTGACAGAAGTAGATTGCCAGGCCTTTCCTCCACAGTGCTGATGGGTGAATTTGAACCACCAACATTTCAGGTAGTAGCGGAGAACAAACCATTTGCACCAACCAGGGACCTACCAAGAAACTGAGTGGCACCAAATAACTTTGCACAGATTCAGCTTTATCCTGAAATGGGAATAAGTATTACTAGCTCTTCATTCATCTCTAAGAGAGCACAGTGAGGAGTAACCAAAAAATGTTCACTTACCCTGGCGGTGCAGTGGTTAAGCATTCAGCTGCTAACCAAAAGGTTGGCAGTTCAAATCAGCCAGGCGCTCCTTGGAAACACTATGAGGCAGTTCTACTCTGTCCTGCAGGGTCACTAGGAGTCAGAATTGACTCAATGGCAATGGGTTTGTTTGTTTGTTTGTTTGTTTTTGCCGGTGGGGGAAGGTGGTTTGGTATCTGTTGAAAGAGAAAAGATTTCATTTTACAAACCTGTCATTCCATCATCTTCCAGAGAACAGTGATAAGAAAATGTAACTGAAGGAAGTCCCAGTGCATCAAGGACAGATGGAAGGCCTGCGTTTGGGGTCTTTTTATTTTTTAACATGTTCCACTATCCAAGAGTCTCCATCGACGTGAGAGAAAATTAATTAGTGGTATCATCACCATTTCAGCAACATTTAACTGCTGATATGACAGGGATGGAGAAGAAAAAGAAGAAGGGGGGAATTATCACAAAACTGACGTTTCAATTAATGGCGCCTTGAGAAGTCATTTCTTCTGGAACAAATGCTAGTAGCAAGTAGGAATGACCTCCTGGCAGATAACTGATCCAATGCCACGTTCTCAGTACAACCACAATAGTGGCTTTATCCATACGGTTCTCAACTCGAAGGGAAATTGTGGAGGAAAATCCTATAGTGACGGGAACATCCTCTCAGCCTTGTAATACACGGTCTCCGCAGGCCCAGCGACAGCAGCCTGGGTGGAGCCTTGCTGGCTGATACTTGGACACAGTGGGCAATTTCACTGCTGCGCTCACACTGGTCTCGGGTTGTGCAAAATGATGCAGTTTTTACACAAAAACCACAATCCTCCTCTAAAAATGATTACCAACCCTTTTTGACTTCTAAGCTGTAAGTACGAGATTTAACTACACCCTTAGACTCTGGGATTTATGCATATCGGAAATCACATTGCGTTTTTAGTCTCGTGGTATCTGTCACGGTGCTGAGACCAGAGCAACTTGCGTCTAAGGAAGAGAGAAAAACAAGATCGTTCATAAAGAGATTTTGGAGTAAAGCGGCTTAGCAGGCACTAGAGAAAATGATCCTAGCCACAACAAGGCTTTCAGCCTTCCTTTTCCACCCGGACGGGGGTGGGGGCTGTGATTAGCCTTCCTCCACCGCAGTCCCATCCACTGTCCCCAACCATCAACGCCTCCTTCTCTGATAAGGAAAAAAAAAAAAACAAAAAAAACACCTGTTGCCATCAAGTCAATTCTGACCCTATAGGACAAAGTAGAGCTGCCCCATAGGGTTTTCAAGGAGCACCTGGTGGATTTGAGCTGCCGACCTTTTGGTTAGCAGCCATTGCACTTGACCACTATGCCACCAGGGTTTCTTTCTTTGGCAGAGACACAGATGAAACGAAAACCAAACCAGTTGCAGTCGAGTTGACTCCGACTCATGGCAACCCCATATGTGTCAGAGTAGAACTGTGCCCCATGGAGTTTTCAAGGCTGTGACCTTTGGGAAGCAGATTGCCAGGCTATTCTTCTGAGGCACCTCTGGGTAAATTTGATCCGCCACCTTTTCAGTTAATAACCAAGCACTTAACCATTTGCACCACCTGATCCACATTACCGTTTTTGTCTGCCATGAATTATTGCTCTCCAAAGGTAGGATGAAAAGTGGTGACTTATATTGTAGTTACCTTCCTGGCACGGTATTGGTTTGGGAAAATCATGGAGAAGAAATAACAAGTTCACTAAATAAGTTGATCACGTGCACGTACTTTGAGCGGTGGAACAGTCTAACATCAGCCACCGTCCAGCACTCCCCACCTCGCCACCGTACTCTGCTGTTTCCTTTGTTTCAAGCCTATAAATCGCCAATCCTTTTCTTCTGGACCTTTACAAGAGTTGGCTTCATCCTAATGCTTAATAATCCAGATGACATTTGTTTGTTTTTCCCCTAGGGTAGCTGGATCAACATTTCCATATATACACACGCGCACGCGCGCACGTGCACACGCACACTCACTCACACACACGCACACACACACGCACGCCATTTTTCTGCAACTTGTTCAGAAATCCCTACTCCAGCTATGACCGTGGGAGCTTGAGAAAGCAACTCAGTTTCTTGCGGCTTAAAACAGTTTCTTTGGGGTAAACCCGATCTCTTCCAGCAAATGCTCAGGTTTGCAGGGTGTCTCCCCTCTCTCCAGGGCTCACCCCACCGCCTCCTTTCAGGTGTAGGGGAAGGTATGGGAATCCTCCCAGCAGTGGGGGGAGGGCATCTGGGCTGCAGGGTCTCTGCTGAGTCTGGGCACGGGCCTCTGTCAGCCCTGCTATTGTTGTGATGTGCCCAAGGCCAGTATAACTTAGTATCTGTTCTCCTTGCTCCTAGGGGCCTTGGCCTTCTCCCCCGCTGACCAGGCTCTTAGGGGCCGGCAGATGCCCTACAAGCTGGCTGCAGCTCCCTTTTGATCCCCAACTCCAGAAAACCCTTGCCAGCCTTCTTCTTCAGGAAAACTTTGTCCTTCACCATGGTGACCTCCCCCAGCAAGCTCCCTGTCTTGTTCACCTAGTGCTGCAGTAACAGAAATACCACAAGTGGACGGCTTTCACGAACAGAAGTTTATTCTCTCACAGTCCAGTAGGCTATAAACTCAAATTCAGGGCATCAGCTCCAGGAGAAGGCTTTCTCTCTCTGTCAGCTCTGGAGGAAGGTCCTTGTGATGCATCAGTCTTCCCTTGGTCTGGGAGCATCTCAGCGCAGGAACCTCAGGTCCAAAGGACACACTCTGCTCCTGGCACTGCTTTCTTGGTGGTATGAGGTTCCCATGTGTTTCTGCTCACTTCTCTCTGTTATATCTCAAAAGAGATTGGTTTAAGACACTATCTAATCTTACAGATCTCGTCGATACAACCGCCGCTAATCCATCTCATTACATCATAGTGATAGGATTTACACATCAGATGACAAAATGGTAGACAATCATACAATACTGGGAATCATGACCTAGCCAAGCTGACAGATATTTTTGGGGATACAACTCAATCCATGATACTCCTCAAGCCAACTTCTCAGCTATTGTCCACATCTCCCACGGAAACATGGAAACTTTTGAATTTCCTACTCACACCCCAGGCAGCAGCATGGAGCCAGAAGCACTAAACCATCACATCGTTTTGTTTTTTTTTTCTCTGTGGGGCTGAGGTACCGTGTGAGGGGATCTAAATGAGGAGCGGGAGCCCAGGCCCTCTGTGACAGCTTCTCCCTCAGCTTCTCTGGAGTATGTTCACCTCCCGTCTCCTCCTCACCTCACACATCCGCCTTCACCAAGACTTTGAAGCCTGAGAAAGCAACCAGAACACACCTACTGCTGTCCTCTCTCTCCTCAGCTCTTCTTCCCTGAATTGAAGCAGTTTTGTATTTCCAGAGGTAAAGGATCTTTTATTAAGTCTTGTTTTCTCTTCTCCACACCATGGCTTATAACGACACTCCAGACTCAGACCTCCAAGGTTTGTTTTGTTTTGTTTTTTCAATTGTGGTAACGATACATGTAACCAAACATTTGCCATTCCAAAATTCTTCACATGTACAATTCAGTGACATTAATTATGTTCATCATGTTGTGAAACCATCACCATTATTCATTTCCAAGTTTTTCCATCACCATTAACAGAAGCTCAGTGTCCCCTAAGCAGTGAGTCCCCCTTCCCACTTCCTTCTCTCCCCACCCCCCGCCTCAGGTGACTAATAAATTTTGGTCTCTATTCAGTTACCCATTGCTGTAGGATCGACTCTGACTCATAGCGACCCTACAGGACAGAGTAGAACTGCCCCATAGGGTTTCTAAGGCCGTAATCTTTATGGAAGCAGATCGCCACGTCTTTCCCCCATGGAGCAGCTGGTGGGTTCAAACCACCGATCTTTCGGTTAGCAGCTGAGCACTTAACCACTGCACCACCAGGGCTCCTTACATGTGGTTATTCTAGATATGTCATGTAAGTGCAATCATACGATATTTGTCCTTTTGCGACTGACTTATTTCACTCAGCGTAACGTCTTGATGTGCAGATGAAAGCTTTTTGGCACTGGGCAAACACTTTTCTCTCTCAGCAAAGCTTATAACAGTTCTAACATGAAACTGAAAGCTAAGCCAAGATTCTTTGTTCTGGGTGGTCTCCCCACCTCCCTCTGAAGCACTAAAAACCACTGAATCAGTGAGTTCAAAGCCGGAGCAACCTGATAACAAGGAATGAAGCATGCACTGATGTGTTGAGAATATTGTTCTTGTTGCACTAGCAACCTTGGAAAAAAATATTCTAGTACCTTCCCCAGTAGGTTGAGCCAGTTTGTTAAAGGCATTTAATTTATCTAGTTAGTACTGGCACACTTTTCCTTAGTAGACAGGCAGCTGGGGAGGCCATGGAGAGAGCTATCAAATGCATTCATGAAGAATTCCCTGGCAGAGGCCTTTCTGTGGTCCAAAGAGCTAAGGAAAAAGCAGTAAGAGCGACTGTCTTCCCATGGGTATGAATGTATCCATTATGGGTAATGTGTACTCAGATGATATGTGAGCTCATTTGAGACCATTAAGGGCTATAGAAACTGGCAAGAGAAAACCTCTAGTACAGAAGGATCCGATTGGTTAGTTCCATGACGATCACATTAAAACCAAAAAAACCAGTTGCCATCACGTCTATTCTGACGGATGGTGACCCCATGTGTGTCACAGCAGACTTCTACTCTGTAAGGTTTTCAGTGACTGATTTCAGGAAAGCAGATCACCAGACCTTTCTTCTGAGGTGCCTCTGGGTGGACTCGAACCTCTAACCTTTCTGTTAGCAGCCGAGCACATTAACCGTTTGCACCACCCAGAGACTCGCAATTAAAACAAGAACCCTGAATTAGAGGCAACACAAGAAGACGGTAAAGATGGGAGATGGAGTGAGACCAGATTCACATCTGTCTCTCTCATTTCCTATCTTTGTAACTCCAGTCAACTTACCAAATCTCTCTTTACCTGTTTCCTCGTCTGTGAATGGGGGTTATAAAATCATCTACATCATGGTGTTGTTGTGACGCTTTCATGAGCTAGTTAGTACATATTCAGTGCGATAACAGTGCTTGACACATAGCAGACTCTGGGGAAATGCTAGCTGTTACTGTTACTATCAGAGTGTGAGAGTGTGGTTATTATTAATGATATTAATAGCTAAGATTTCTTGAGTGCTTATAATATGTTAGGCAATGTTATATGTTCTCTACATGTGTAACGGGAGCTAACAATTATAAGAATTTCTTTAAAGCCTCTTTTCTATTCCTTCCTATGTCTGTCCACTCCCATTTCCACTAATAAAACTCTAATTTGGTTCACACGGCATTTCCCCATATCCTCAGCTCATGGCCTTAATCCACAGATGGGGGAAGAATACCTCAAGCCTGAGAAAGAAGGAGATGTATGTTTGAAATGGAGAGAATACTGGCGGGAAGAAAAAAAAGAATAGCAGTAAGAGAGCATGGCAGGGTGAGAGTAAGGAGTTTTAGTTGTGAGGTAGGAGTGGAATTTTTCAAGTACAGCTAGTCCCCAATTTACGACTGGGTTATATGCTGGTAACTCCATTTTAAGTCGGTTCTAACAAAAATCAAATATCTCTCTTTTTTTTAAGTTTTCATTATTATTGACTTTCATTATCAGTATCTTTATAAATCTAATCTTTATTTGTCTTTAGGGTTTGGAAATTTTATGTATAAGCTTACAGATATATTTTAATACATATATATACACATCCCCCACGCATCTGTCAGTTTGTTGTACTGTGGAGACTTGCATGTTGCTGTGATGCTGGAAGCTATGACACCAGTATTCAAATACCAGCAGGGGCACCCCTGGTGGACAAGTTTCAGCTGAGCTTCCAGACTAAGACAGACTAGGAAGGACTCGGTGGTCTACTTCTGAAAAGAATTAGCCAGTGGAAACCTTATGGATAGCAGCAGAACATTATCTGATAAAGTGCCAGAAGATGAGCCCCTCAGGTTGGAAGGCACTCAGTAGACAACTGGGGAAGAGCTGCCTCCTCAAAATAGAGTCAACTTTAATGACATGGATGGAGTCAAGCTTTACAGACCTTCACCTGCTGATGTGGCACGACTCAAAACGAGAAGAAACAGCTGCAAACATCCAGTAACAATCCGAATGTGGAATGTACAAAGCATGAATCTAGGAAAACTGGAGATAGTCAAAAATGAAATGGAACTCAGAAACATCAATATCCTAGGCATTAGTGAGCTGAAATGGACTGGTATTGGCCATTTTTAATTCGACAATCATATGGTCTACTATGTCAGGAATGACAACTTGAAGAGGAATGGCACTGCATTCATCATCAAAAAGAATATTTCAAGATCTATCCTAAAGTAGAATGCTTTCAGTGATAGGATAATATCCATAGGCTTACAAGGAGGACCGGTTAATATAACTGTTACTTAAATTTACACACCAACCACTAAAGCAAAAGATGAAGAAATTGAAGATTTTTACCAACTTCTGCAATCTGAAATGGATCAAACGTGCAATCAGGATGAATTGATAATTACTGGTGATTGGAATATAAAAGTTGGAAAACAAAGAAGAAGGATCAGTAGTTGGAAAATATGGCCTTGGTGATAGAAACGATGCCAGAGATCACATGATAGTATCTTGCAAGATCAGCAACTTCTTCATTGCAAATACTTTTTTCAACAACATAAACGGCAACTATACACATGGTCCTCGCCAGGTGGAATACACAGGAATCAAATTGACTACATCTGTGGAATGAGACAATGGAAAAAGCTGAATATCATCAGTCAGAACAAGGCCAGGAGCCAGATGCAGAACAGACCATCAATTGCTCACATGCAAGCTTAAGTTGAAACTGAAGAAAATTAGAACAAGTCCATGAGAGCCAAAGTATGACCTTGAGTGTATCCCACCTGAATTAAGAGACCGTCTCAAGAATAGATGTGACATGTTGAACACTAATGGCCAAAGACCAGAAGAGTTGTAGAATGGCATCAAGGACATCATACATGAAGAAAGCAAGAGGTCATTAAAAAGACAGAAAAGAAAATAAAGACCAAAATGGATGTCAAAAGAGACACTGAAGCTTGCTCTTGAAAGTCGAGTAGCTAAAGCAAAAGGAAGAAATGAAGAAGTAAAAGAGCTGAACAGAAGATTTCAAAGGCAGCTCAAGAAGACAAAGTAAAGTATTATAATGACATGTGCAAAGACTTGGAGATAAAAACCAAAAGGGAAGAACATGCTTGGCATTTCTCAAGTTGAAAGAACTGAAGAAAACATTCAAGCCTTTCTTGCAATATTGAAAGATTCTGTGAGGAAAATGCTAAAAGACACAGAAGCATCAAAAGAATATGGAAGGAATACACAGAGTCACTAAACCAAAAAGAATTGGTGGACATTCAATTATTTCAGGAAGTAGCGTATGATCAGGGACTGATGGTACTGAAGGAAGAAGTCCAAGCCGCACTGAAGGCATTGGAAAAAACAAGGCTCCAGGAATTGACAGAATACCAATTGAGATGTTTCAGCAAATGCATGCAGTGCTGGAAGTGCTCACTCATCTATGCCAAGAAATTTGGAAGACAGCTACCTGGCCAACCGACTGGAAGCGATCCATATATATGCCTATTCTCAAGAAAGGTCATCCAACAGAATGCAAGAATTATCGAACAATATCATTAACAGCACATGCAAGTAAAATTTTGCTGAAGATCATTCAAAAGCGGCTGCAGCAATATAATGACACGGAACTGCCAGAAATTCAAACAGGATTCAGAAGAGGATGTGGCACCAGGGATATCACTGCTGATATCAAATGGATCCTGGCTGAAAGCAGAGAATACCAGAAAGATGTTTACCTGTGTTTTATTGACTGTGCAAAGGCATTTGACTGTGTGGATCATAACAAATTATGGACAACATTGCAAAGAATGGGAATTCCAGAACTCTTAATTGTCCTCATGAGGAACCTGTACATGGATCAAGAGACAGTCAGTTGAACAGAACAAGGGGATACTGTGTGGTTTAAAGTCAGGAAGGGTGTGTATCAAGATTGTATCCTTTCACCATACTTACTTCAGTCTGTATACTGAGTAAATAATCCATGAAGCTGGACTAAATGAAGAAGAATGTGGCATCCGGATTGGAGGAAGACTTATAAACAATCTGCATTAAGCAACCTTGCTTGCTGAAAACGAAGAAGACTTGAAGCACTTACTGATGAAGATCGAAGGCCACAGCCTTCGGTATGAATTACACCTCAACATAAAGAAAACAAAAATCCTCACAACTGGACCAATAAGCAGCATCATGATAAACGGAGAAAAGATTGAAGTTGGCAAGGATTTCATTTGACTGGGACCCACAATCAACATCCATGGAAGCAGCAGTCAAGAAATCAAAAGATGCATTGCAAGGGGCAAATCTGCTGCAAAAGACCTCTTTAAAGTGTTCAAAAGCAAAGACGTCACCTTGAAGACTAAGGTGTGCCTGACCCAAGCCATGGTGTTTTCAATTGCCTCCTATGCATGCAAAAGCTGGACAGTGAACAAGGAAGACCAAAGAAGAATTGACACTTTTGGATTGTGGTGTTGGCAAAGAATATTGAATATACCACAGGCTGCCAAAAGAACAAACAAATCTGTCTTGGAAGAAGTACAACCAGAATGCTCCTTAGAAGCAAAGATGGCGAGACTACATCTTACATACTTTGGACATGTTATCAGGAGGGACCAGTCCTTGGAGAAGGACATCATGCTTGGTAAAGTAGAGGGTCAGCAAAAAGAGGAAGATCCTCAACGAGATAGACTGACACAGTGGCTGCAACAATGGGTTCAAACATAGCAATGATTGTGAGGATGGTGCAGGACCAGGCGGTGTTCCATTCTGTTGTACATAAGGTCACTATGAGTCGGAGTCAACTCAACGGCACCTAACAACAACAATATATGTGCATAAAAAATACAAAAATCATAAAAATTTACTCCAACGATGAAGAAGAGTTAGACGATGTTGGCATTTTGTCAGTTGCAGTAATAACTCCACTTGTGGAAGGTTCTGGATCTTCTGGATTATCCCTGGGAATGGAGTTGGTATTTCTAGACAGAAAATTAGTGAAAGTTATCTCCATGGTCCTTTTCTTTTTTAATTCATGTATTTCGCGGTAACATCTCACTGCTTCCTCAATCTGCCTATCAACGTTAGCAAAGCGATCAGCGTTTGGTTTCATGTTTTCAAGCAACTGAAGCCCCTGATTTAGTTTAGAGAACGAAACTATATGGCAGTGTTTTGAACAGTAAATCATAAAGTTGAACATCTTCGAGTGAACGACTGAGAATGATAGCATTAGCAAATTACACGGTGCGACACTGTACGTAGTACATATTACTAACCATAAGATGTACAAAAAAAAAAGGAGGACGGTCGCAAGTGCAGTTTGTTGCAACTCGAATATGACAGGTATGTCATAAGTCAGGAACTACCTGTATAGCTACTCTCTGTTGGAAGTGAGAGAGGACAAGTTAAAGACAGAGAATGTTTTAAAAGTTTAGTTATTTCTTATGCATATACTACCTTCTTGACATTTTCTTAAGAAATTGCAATAAACACTTGAATTGCTTTTGACTAAGTTTCTCTGTTAACTTGGTTTTTTTCTTTGAAAGGGACCCTAAGCTAAGACAGGACCACATGGGAACCCAGTTTTAAAGAGAAAACTGAGGCTTCAACTGGTAACTTGTCCGTGGTCACAAAACTGTAGAGCTTAAATGCAAATCTAAAGAGTTTGATCACAGAGCCAGCAAGCTGACCACTGTGCTACACCAAGCGCTGATCCCTTTTGACCTGCATTAACTTACGCTCCTGAATTGTCACTGTAAGGAAATTAATGTCAGGTTTCCTCCAAATACATAAAAATGGTTCGTTACAATTAAAAACAAAAATTAAGGTATGTGTGTGTATGTGTCTCTGTACCTCTTATTAAACGTTTACATTGTTTAAAACTCAAAAGTATAAATGGTATATAGCAAAGTCTCCCTCCTAACCTTGTCCCTCCAGCTATCTGGTAACCCTCCCCAGAGGCAAATAATACTAACAGTTTCTATTGTATATTGCAAGCATTGCAAACAAATACAGTTTATCTTTCTTTCTTCTAAATAACAGCACAACTTACTCCATGTTGTACACCTTGATTGTTTCCATTTCTCTTGGAAATCACTCCACATTGCTATACAAGGAGTGTTCTCATTCTTTCACCCTCTGCCCTTAGATATGAAGACTGTCATGGATTGAATTGTGTCCCCCCAAAATACCTGACAACTTGGCTAGGCCATGATTCCCAGTATTGTGTGATTGTCCATCATTTTGACATCTGATGTGATTTTCCTGTGTATTCAAAGTCTTATCTCTGTGATGTTAATGAGGCAGGACTCAATCTACAAGATTAGGTTGTGTTGTAAGTCAAATCTCTTTTGAAATATAAAAGAGAAAAACCAACAGAGAGACAGGGGGACCTCATACTGCAGAGAAACAAGAACCGGCAGAATAGCATGTCCTTTGGACCCAGGGTCGCTGCACTGAGAATCTCCTAGACCAGAGGAAAATTGATGACAAGGACCTTGCCCCAGAGCTCACAGAGAGAGAAAGCCTCCTTGGAGCTGGCACCCTGAATTCAGACTTCTAGCCTACTGCACTGTAAGAGAGAATAAACTTCTGTTTTTTAAACTTCTGTTTGTTAAAGCCAATTCTGTTTGTTAAAGAAATCCTTGTGGTACTTCTGTTATAGCAGCACTGGATAACTAAGACAAAGACTTACTATTCTTAATGCTTTTAGTTCCAATTACTATCTTAGTTTAACAAAATATTAAATTTCATCTCAAATAATAAAGAACTTAGAATAAACCAATCCTGTTGCCGTCGAGTCAATTCCAACTCATAGCAACCCTATAGGACAGAGTAGAATTGCCCCATAGGATTTCCAAGGAGCAGCTGGTGGATTTGAACTGCCAAGCTTTACATATTTGAAAAAAGAAGAGTAATGTGGGGCAATTTGTCCCACCAGATATTAAAACATACTTTTAAGAATTAATAATGATGAGGAGGCGGGGCAAGATGGCGCTCTAGGCAGAAGCACCACGCCGTCCCTCCACAGCAAAGATCCGAAAAACTAAGACTAACAGAGAATCAACAATCCTGAAACCTTAGAACACCAAATGAAGAGATAAAGAACTCAGCCAAACACCAAACGGAGTGAGAATACTAAAAGAGAACGGAGAGCGAGGAGAGACTCATGCAGAGATTCCTTACCAGCTAACGCAGCGCGGATCCACCATCTTGGATTCCTATCGGAGACCAGCGAACGGGAGAGCAGCCTCGCAGAGCGTCCAGTGGGAGACAGAACGACCGGTAAACTGCGGTGCGTGCTTTCCCACCCCCCACCCCTCTCCGCCTTGGCTGGGGCTCCCCTGCTTTCCGTGGCCAGGGTCCCTGGGCTGGGGGGCGCCGGTGCTCGGAATCCGCGCGCCCGGGCTGGCGGCTTTCTGAGAGCCATTTGCTGGCTGCTGGAGAAGCTTTTTCTGCCGCCTCCCCCTCCTTTTGCCTGGGTGCCTGGTTCCGAGCGCCGTCTTTGCTCTCTCCTGTGGGGTTGTGGGGCTGCGTTCGGGTGTGTGGCTGCTTCCAGGTCTGGGCTGCTGCACTGGTGAGATCCCGGGGCCTTTGTTCGTTCGCCCCTCTGCTTCCAGTGGCCACGGTCTCTTAACCCCGAGACTGCCGGCTGCTTGGAATTCGCGCCCCTGAGTGGGGGCTCTCTGGGTCCCATTTGTTGGCTGTTAGTGTGGCATTTTCTGCTTCTTCTGGTTTCTCGCTTGCCTCTCCCTGCCTCCCCCTCCTTCTGCCTGGGTGCCAGGTTCCGGGTGCCGTCTTTGCTCTCTCCAGCGGGGCTGTGAGGCTGCGTTTGGGTGTGTTTCGGATTCCAGGTCTGGGCTGCTGCGCTGGTGAGACCCCGGGGCCTTTGTTCGTTGGCCCCTCTGCTTCCCGTGGCCACGGTCTCTTCACCCCGAGACTGCCAGCTGCTTGGAATTCGCACCCCTGAGTGGGGGCTCTCTGGGTCCCATTTGTTGGCACTGACTGCTGGTGTTGCTTTTTTTTTTAATTTTATTTTTCTTCTTTTTTGATTAGTTTTGTCATCTTTTCCCTCTTTTTCCCTTTTGTCTTTCTTCATTGCTTAATTTCTCGTCTATCTCTTCCTTCTCTTTCTGATCCCTGAATACCAGGCGATGTATGCCTCTGTACCTTCTGGCCAGGCTGTGCTGTGAAAACTGAGACCGACTCCCCCAGACCTCATAGCTGCATCGGTGGGATCCCTGGGAACTTTGCAGTTCTTTAACTTTTCTGATTTTTATTTGTTCATTCTTTCCTTTTCTTTCTCTTCCCCCTTCTGGTTTCCTCCATCCCATAGTCTCTCATCTGTACATTCCAACGACAAGCTCCCCTAGCATTCTTTTATGTTGGTATGCTTTTTGCTCCTGCTCCTCTCTCCTCTCTCCCATATCCAGCTTAGCTTCACACATAACCATCTTCCTGCTGCACCCTACCTACCTGCACTGTGCACTTGACATCACACCACCAAGCTGTGCAGGCACGCCCTATTGGAACCTGCCCAGCACTGACTACTGACCGTCCTGGTGGCTGCGGTGAGTGCCACAAACAACCTATCCCAGTGGCTCCTCTTCAGCTAGATCTGCCCAGCTGTACCACAAAAAAAAAATCTACAATCAATAAACGAGAGAAATATCTACTGAATGCCCTGAAAACAGCAAACAATGTCAAAACATTTACAAAAACAAGACAAGATGGCTCCAATAGGCGTCCAAATTAAAACACCAGATAACTCTCCTGTGGAAGAAAATGCACTAGAAGTACCTGATAGGGAACTCAAATTACTAATACTTGGAATTTTCCAAGAACTGAGGCAAAAAGCTGACAAACATGAGGAAAAAATAGACAAATTTATGGAAAATACAGACAAAAAATTGGAAGAATTCAGGAAGATGATGCAGGAACAAAATGCCAAAATAAATTCACAACTCGAAATTATACAAAAACAACAATTAGAAATCCAAAAGATAAACAACAAGATTTCAGAAATGGACGATGTCATAGAAGGGCTGAGAAGTAGATTTGAAACCATGGAAGACAGGATCAGTGGAACTGAAGACAAACACTTGGATACAACTCTGTTTCAGGAAAACTCAGAAAAAAGAACAAAGAAAAATGAAGAGACCCTGAGAGTTATGTGGGACACAATTAAAAGCGAAAACTTATGAGTGATTGGCATCCCAGAACAGGGGGAGAAAACAGAAAACACAGAGAGGATCATTGACGAACTGCTGACAGAAACGTCTCCCAATATCATGAAAAATGAAAAGCTGGCCATCCAAGAAGCTCAACGAACCCCATATAGAAGAGACCCCAAAAGAAAATCACCAAGACATATCATATTCACACTCGCTAAAACTAAAGACAAACAAAGAATCCTGAGAGCAGCTCGTAAAAAACAAGAAGTCACATACAGAGGAGAAACAATAAGACTAAGCTCAGATTATTCAGCAGAAACCATGCAGGCAAGAAGGCAATGGGATGACATATATAAAATCTTGAAAGAAAAAAATTGTCAGCCAAGAATAATATATCCTGCAAAACTCTCATTCAAATTTGATGGTGAAATTAGGTCATTTCCAGATAAACAGAAACTAAAGGAATATGCAAAAGTCAAACCAAACTTACAAGAATTATTAAAGGGAGTTCTTCAATCTGAGGACAAACAGCTTCAGCCCTCAGGCAGGACCTAGGACCTAGGACGCAGGTTCATATGAACCAGATACCATTCTAGGAACTGAACTACAGAGGACTTTCCAAAAACAAAATAAATACAACAGGGAATCAGAGAAATCAATCAAAGGATGACAACAACATCAAAACAATGAAAGAGGGAACAAAAGGCATAGGTATAGAACCTTCTAAATGAGAGGAAGGCAAGGCGATACCAAGTAAGGGTAGACTGCTTCAAAATTATAAAGATAAGGGTAAAATTCATGGTAATCACAAAGAAAGTAAACAAACCAACTCATAAAAATAAAGACAAAAAACATAAAGTCTCAACAAAAACAAAACCTACAAAAACAAAAGAAATGAACACAAAATCCACAAACAAAAGTAACTCAGCACAAGAGAGTAAGAAGAACAAAGAAAACTTCGGCACCACAAAAAAAAGCACTACAAAATGACAGCAACAAACTTCCATCTATCAATAATTACACTGAACGTAAATGGACTCAATGCACCCATAAAGAGACGGAGAGTGGCAGAATGGATAAGAAAACAGGATCCATCAATTTTCTGTCTACAAGAGACACACCTTAGAAACAAAGAAGTGAATTTATTAAAAATCAAAGGTTGGAAAAAAATATATCAAGCTAACAACGATCAAAAAAGAGCAGGAGTGGCAATTCTAATCTCAGATAAAATAGACTTTAAAATAAAATCTACCATAAAAGACAAAGAAGGACACTATACAATGATTAAGGGGATGATCCATCATGAAGACATAACCATAATAAATATCTATGCACCCAATGACAGGGCTCCAAAATACATAAAAAAAACTCTAACAGCACTGAAAAGAGAAATTGACAGTTCCACAATAATAGTAGGAGACTTCAACACACCCTCTCAGTAAAGGACAGAACAACTAAAAAGAAATTCAGCAAAGATACAGAAGACCTAAAGGACACAATCAGCCAACTGGACCTCATAGACATATATAGAACAATCCATCCAACCGCTGCAAAGTACACATTCTTTTCCAATGCACATGGAACGTTCTCCAGAATAGACCACATCTTAGGCCACAGAGCAGTCCTCAACAAGATCCAAAATGCTGAGATAATTCACAGTATCTTCTCTAACCACAATGCCATCAAGGTAGAAATTAACACTAAAAAGAGCAAGGAAAAAAAATCAACTACGTGCAAACTGAATAATACTCTGCTTACACATCAGTGGGTAAGAGAAGAAATCAGAGATGGAATTAAAAAATTCCTAGAATCAAATGAAAATGAAAACACATCATACCAA
Source organism: Dugong dugon (assembly GCA_030035585.1). Taxonomy (NCBI): domain Eukaryota; kingdom Metazoa; phylum Chordata; class Mammalia; order Sirenia; family Dugongidae; genus Dugong; species Dugong dugon. The sequence goes on along the minus strand of CM057464.1, from coordinate 6,177,253 downwards.
AACCTTTGGGACATAGCAAAGGCAGTCCTCAGAGGACAATTTACAGCAATAGATGCACATATCAAAAAAGAAGACAGGGACAAAATCAAAACATTAACTACAGAACTCAAACAAATAGAAAGAGAACAACAAAAAAAAACCCTACAACCACCAGAAGAAAGGAAATAGTAAAGATCAGAGCAGAAATAAAAGAAATAGAGAACAGAAAAACAATAGAAAGAATCAACAAAACCAAAAGTTGGTTCTTTGAAAGAATCAACAAAATCGACAAACCACTGGCCAGACTGACAAAAGAAAAACAGCAGAGGGCACAAATAACCCAAATAAGAAATGAAATGGGGGACATTACAACAGACCCAACTGAAATAAAAAGGATTATAACAGAATATTATGAAAAACTATATTCCAACAAATTTGAAAACCTAGAGGAAATGGATAAATTTCTAGAAACATACGGCCTACCCAAACTACAACAAAGTGATATTGAAAATCTGAACAGACCCATAACAGGAGAAGAGATTGAAAAGGTAATAAAAAAAACTCCCAACCAAAAAAAGCCCTGGCCCAGATGGCTTCACTGGAGAATTCTACAAAACATTTACAGAAGAGCTTGTACCAGTTCTACTCAAGCTATTTCAGAGCATAGAAGAGGAAGCAACACTTCCAAATTCATTCTATGAAGCCAGCATAACGCTGATACCAAAACCAGGCAAAGACGTCACAAAAAAAGAAAATTACAGACCAATATCTCTCATGAATATAGATGCAAAAATTCTGAACAAAATTCTAGCCAATAGAATTCAGTATCATATCAAAAAAATAATACACCACGACCAAGTAGGATTCATACCAGGTATGCGAGGATGGTTTAACATTAGAAAATCCATCAACGTAATCCACCACATAAATAAAAGGATCATGATCATCTCAATTGACGCAGAAAAGGCATTTGACAAAGTCCAGCACCCATTCCTGATAAAAGCTCTCAATAAAATAGGTATAGAAGGGAAATTTCTCAACATAATAAAGGGCATCTATGCAAAACCAACAGCCAACATCATTCTTAACGGAGAGAGGCTGAAAACATTCCCCTTGAAAACAGCAAAAAGACAAGGATGCCCTTTATCACCACTCCTATTTAACATTGTGCTGGAAGTTCTAGCTAGAGCAATAAGGCAAGAGAAAAAAATAAAGGGCATCTAAATTGGTAATGAAGAAGTTAAACTCTCCCTGTTTGCAGATGATATGATACTATACATAGAAAACCCTAAAGACTCCATGAGAAATCTACTGGAACTAATAGAAAGATTCAGCAAAGTAGCAGGATACAAGATAAACATTCAAAAATCAGTTGCATTCCTATACACCAGTAAAGAGAACGATGAAAAGGAGATCAGGAAATCAATACCATTTTCAATAGCCCCTAAAAAGATAAAATACTTAGGAATAAATCTGACCAGGAATGTAAAAGACCTGTACAAAGAAAACTACAAAACACTGCTGCATGAAACCCAAAGGGATCTACATAAATGGAAAAACATACCATGCTCATGGATAGGCAGACTCAACATTGTGAAAATGGCAATTCTACCTAAAGCAATTTACAAATACAATGCAATCCCGATACAAATACCAACAACATTCTTCAAAGAGATGGAAAAACTAATTATTAACTTTATATGGAAAGGGAAGTAACCCCGAATAAGTAAAGCACTACTGAAGAAGAAGAATAAAGTTGGAGGACTCACACTACCTGACTTGAGAACCTACTATATATACAGCTACAGTACTCAAAACAGCCTGGTACTGGTACAACAACAGAGACATTGACCAATGGAACAGAATTGAGAACCCAGATGTAAACCCATCCACCTACAGTCACCTGATCCTTGACAAGGGCCCAAAGTCCATCAAATGGGGAAAAGACAGTCTTTTTAACAAATGGTGCTGGCAAAACTGGATATCCATTTGTAGAAAAATGAAACAGGACCCATACCTCACACCATATACAAAAACTACTTCAAAATGGATCAAAGACCTGAATATAAAGCCTCAAACTATAAAATTCATAGAAGAAAAAATAGGACCAACACTTCAGGCCTTAATACATGGCATTAACAGGATACAAACCATAAACATCAACACGAAAAACCCAACAGATAAACTAGATAACAGGGATCTTCTAAAAATCAAACATCTATGCTCTTCAAAAGACTTCACCAAAAGAGTCAAAAGAGAACCTACACACTGGGAAAAAATTTTTGGACAGTACAAGTCAGACAAAGGTCTAATCTCCATAATCTACAAGAAAATCCAACACCTCTACAACAAAAAGACAACCAATCCTATCAAAAAATGGGCAAAGGAAATGAACAGACACTTCACCAAGGAAGACATTCAAATGGCCAACAGACACATGAGGAAATGCTCGCGATCACTAGCCATTAGAGAAATGCAAATTAAAACCACAATGAGATACCATCTCACCCTGGCATTACTGGCACGAATCAAAAATACTGGAAATAACAAATGTTGGAGGGGCTGCGGGGAAATGGGAACTCTTATACACTGCTGGTGGGAATGCAAAATGATACAACCATTTTGGAACATGATATGGTGTTTCCTCAGAAAGCTAGAAATAGACATACCATTCGATCCAGCAATCCCACTCCTAGGAATATATCCTAGAGAAATAAGAGTCATCACTCGAATAGACATATGCACACCTATGTTCATGGCAGCATTGTTCACAATAGCAAAACGATGGAAACAACCTCGATGTCCATCAACAGAGGAATGGATACACAAACTATGGTACATACACACAATGGAGTACTATGCAACGAGTAAGAACAACAATGAATCTGTGAACCATCTCATAACATGGATGAAACTGGAGGGTATTATGCTGAGTGAAATAAGTCAATCGCAAAAGGCCAAATATTGTATAAGACCTCTATTGTAAAAACCCATGAAAAAATTCACATGCAAAATGTAACAATCCTTGTTGGTTACCAGGGAGGGGAGGGGAGGGGGGGGAAATACTAAATAGGCAATAGATAAGTGGTACCTTGGGTGAGAGGTGAGATAGTACACAGTACAGGGGAAACTAACACAACCTGCACAAGGAAAGGTCATGGAGTCCCTATAGACACATCCAAACCCCCCGAGGGACTGAGTTGTTGGACGGAGGGCTCTGGGGACCATGATCTCGGGGAACATCTAGCTCAATTGGCATGACACTACTTATAAAGATAATGCTCTACATTCTACCTTGGTGAGTAGTGTCTGGGGTCTTAAAAGCCTATGAGCGGCCATCTAAGATACTCCACTGATCTCATCCCTTCGGGAACAAGGGAGAACGAAGAGAACAGGATACAAGGAAAAGATTAGTCCGAAGGACTAATGGTCCACAGCTACCAAGGCCTCCACGGGACTGAACCCAGTACAGCTGGATGGTGCCCGGCTACCACCAATGACTCCTCTGACCAGGATCACAACAGAGGGTTCTGGGCAGAGCTGGAGTAGGATGTAGAGTATAATTTTAACTCCCAAAAAAAAAAAAAAAAAAAAAAGAAGACCAGATATACTGGCCTAAAGAATACTAGAGAAACCTCGAGAGTGTGGCCCCCAGACACCCTTTCAGCTCAGAGGGGAAGTTACCTTCAAGGTTCAATGTTAAGCCTGGGAATGGACACCCCAGTAAAACTAAATGGGACTAACGATGTACAGGAGTCCGGTGACAAGCCAGAAGGCAGAGGGAGAGTAGGAAACTGATGATAAGGAACACAAATTGAATAAGGACACTGTCGATGTATTGTGAGATTGTTGACCACTGCTATAGGGCAACATTTGTAGTAACTATTAAATGGGAGGCTGTTTTGTCCTGTAAGCCTTCATCTTGGGCGAGAATGGCAGCACAATTGGAAGAGCATAGTCAATATCACTTAAATGTGTAAGTAAAAAGTTTTGAAATGGTGTTTAAATAAAATAAAAATAAATAAATAAATAAATAAATAAATAAACAAATGAGACTAAAGAGGTACAATAGTCCACTGACAAGGTCCAGAAGACAGAAGGGGACAAGGAAGCCCCCTGGTGATAGGGAACACAAGGTGGAGTAAGGATATTCTTGATGTGCTGTGAGATTGTTAACCATTGTCATAGGGCAACATGTGTAGTAACTGTTAAATGAATAACTATTTTTTCTGTAAGCCTTCATCTTAAGTGAGAATAACAGCACAGTTGGAAGAGCGTAGTCAATGTCACTGAACTGTGAATGTAGAAATTTTTGAAACGGTGTATCTTTGGCCATCTGTAATTTTCATCAAAAAAAAAGGTTGAGAATTTAGAGGCTTAATACGTTGTGGGGTTGTTAACCAATGTCAAAAAACAACATGTGTACTACTATTTCATGAGAAACTATTTGCTCTGTAAGCTTTCACCTGAAGTACAATAAAATATATATAAAAAAAAAAAAAAAAAAAAAAAAGACTTCACCAAAAGAGTCAAAAGAGAACCTACACACTGGGAAAAAATTTTTGGACAGTACAAGTCAGACAAAGGTCTAATCTCCATAATCTACAAGAAAATCCAACACCTCTACAACAAAAAGACAACCAATCCTATCAAAAAATGGGCAAAGGAAATGAACAGACACTTCACCAAGGAAGACATTCAAATGGCCAACAGACACATGAGGAAATGCTCGCGATCACTAGCCATTAGAGAAATGCAAATTAAAACCACAATGAGATACCATCTCACCCTGGCATTACTGGCACGAATAAAAATACTGGAAATAACAAATGTTGGAGGGGCTGCGGGGAAATGGGAACTCTTATACACTGCTGGTGGGAATGCAAAATGATACAACCATTTTGGAACATGATATGGTGTTTCCTCAGAAAGCTAGAAATAGACATACCATTCGATCCAGCAATCCCACTCCTAGGAATATATCCTAGAGAAATAAGAGTCATCACTCGAATAGACATATGCACACCTATGTTCATGGCAGCATTGTTCACAATAGCAAAACGATGGAAACAACCTCGATGTCCATCAACAGAGGAATGGATACACAAACTATGGTACATACACACAATGGAGTACTATGCAACGAGTAAGAACAACAATGAATCTGTGAACCATCTCATAACATGGATGAAACTGGAGGGTATTATGCTGAGTGAAATAAGTCAATCGCAAAAGGCCAAATATTGTATAAGACCTCTATTGTAAAAACCCATGAAAAAATTCACATGCAAAATGTAACAATCCTTGTTGGTTACCAGGGAGGGGTGGGGAGGGGGGGGAAATACTAAATAGGCAATAGATAAGTGGTACCTTGGGTGAGAGGTGAGATAGTACACAGTACAGGGGAAACTAACACAACCTGCACAAGGAAAGGTCATGGAGTCCCTATAGACACATCCAAACCCCCCAAGGGACTGAGTTGTTGGACGGAGGGCTCTGGGGACCATGGTCTCGGGGAACATGTAGCTCAATTGGCATGACAGTACTTATAAAGATAATGCTCTACATTCTACCTTGGTGAGTAGTGTCTGGGGTCTTAAAAGCTTATGAGCGGCCATCTAAGATACTCCACTGGTCTCATCCCTTCGGGAGCAAGGGAGAGTGAAGAGAACAGGATACAAGGAAAAGATTAGTACAAAGGACTAATTGTCCACAGCTACCAAGGCCTCCACCGGACTGAGTCCAGTACAGCTAGATGGTGCCCGGCTACCACCACTGACTGCTCTGACCAGGATCACAACAGAGGGTTCTGGACAGAGCTGGAGAAGGATGTAGAGCATAATTTTAACTCCCCCCCCCCCAAAAAAAAAGACCAGATTTACTGGCCTAAAGAATACTGGAGAAACCTCAAGTGTGTGGCCCCCAGACACCCTTTCAGCTCAGAGGTGAAGTTACCTTCGAGGTTCGATGTTAAGCCTGGGAGTGGACAGCCCAGTAAAACTAAATGGGACTAACGAGGTACAGGAGTCTGGTGACAAAGGCCAGAAGGCAGAGGGAGAGTAGGAAACTGATGATAAGGAACACAAATTGAATAAGGACACTGTCGATGTATTGTGAGATTGTTGACCACTGCTATAGGGCAACATTTGTAGTAACTATTAAATGGGAGGCTGTTTTGTCCTGTAAGCCTTCATCTTGGGCGAGAATGGAAGCACAATTGGAAGAGCATAGTCAATATCACTTAAATGTGTAAGTAAAAAGTTTTGAAATGGTTTTTAAAAAAAAAAAAAAAACTAAATGAGACTAATGAGGTACAGTAGTCCAGTGACAAGGGCCAGAAGACAGAAGGGGACAAGGAAGTCCCCTTGTGATAGGGAACACAAGGTGGAGTAAGGATATTCTTGATGTGTTGTGAGATTGTTAACCATTGTCATAGGGCAACATGTGTAGTAACTGTTAAATAAGAAACTATTTTGTTCTGTAAGCCTTCATTTTAAGTGAGAATAACAGCACAGTTGGAAGAGCATAGTCAATGTCACTGAACTGTGTATGTAGAAATTTTTGAAACGGTGTATCTTTGGCTATCTGTATTTTCATCAAAAAAAAAAAAAAAAGGTTGAGAATTTAGAGGCTTAATATGTTGTGGGGTTGTTAACCAATGTCATAAAACAACATGTGTACTACTGTTTCATGAGAAACTATTTGCTCTGTAAGCCTTCACCTGAAGTACAATAAAATATAAAAAAAAAAAAAAAAAAAGAATTAATAATGAAAACTTTGGGAAATGGTTCCAAAGCTGGCAGAAAAGTTAGTGAGCAGAGTACCATAGATAATTCAGAACCTGACCTTAGTACAAACAGTGTTTAGTGTGTGATAAAAGGGACATCTTCGGGAAAGGAACTTTTGTTCAATGAATGATGTTTATGGAATCCGCCTATAACGATTTAGACAAAAAGAAGCATATTCCTCCCTTACTCTTGGTTTGTCAGAACAGGTGAATCAGGGTCCAGATGCCTGCACTTGCCGCCTTTGCTCCTTGGTGTGTGCGAGTCTATATCTCCTTGTTGACCAGTCCTCATTCTTCTTCACAGCTAAATAATCCATTAGGATGCACCCTCATTGATTTAACAAGTCCCCTCCTGCTGGACAATTAGATTATTTCTAAATCTGTGCTGTTGTAAATGATGTGGCAATGGATACCCTTACATGCAAAGTAATTTTGCGTGTGTTAGTATATCTACAAGATAAATTACTAGACGCAGAATTTCTGGGTCAAAAGGCGTGTGCATTTGTGTTTTTGATAGCTATTCCCAAATGACCCTGGATTTGGAATTATGGAATATTTTCAACAAAGAACACTCCTACCAGCAATGTAGGAGATTGTTTGTTTTCCCACACCCTCTCCAACACAGTGGATTATTAAACTTTTTGGTCTGTGCCCATCTGATAGATGAAAATGGAAAGTCTATTTCTTCTCTTGCTTCAGGGTATGTGAGTTTAAACTATAAACCCCTTCACTCATTCATTTAAATAGTTATAAAACATTTACCACACACAAATGTCTGTCCTAGTCACCCCTTTACCCTATAAAGCAAACACACGTCTCCAAAATCATATGTGATGTAAAATTCCTCCAGATGACTGGGATTTGTACAACTCCTGATATCTTCAACGCAGAATAATAAAATCTGAACAATATTGGGATTTTAGAGGAACAAATAAATAATATCCCTGTCCCAATTCTATCCCCTACCCACCCCACCCAGCTCCCCGTTGGGACCAATCAAGAGACAGTCACAGGAGTCAGACAGATGGAGATCAAAATCTCTGCTTTATTTTAAAGAAAGCTGATCGGAGTCTGAGGCTTAGGCCTGAAAACCGATGGGTTTCCTAATATCTCCCCAAACTTAAAAAAGAAAACAATAATTAAACCCCCACACCCTGTCACAAGCAGGCCTGGATGGCAATGGCCACTTATTACGGGACCAAAGGGGACAGCGAGAGCAGTGGTGGTTCAATGGTAGAACTCTCTCCTTCCGTACAGAAGACCTAGGTTTAATTCCTGGCCAACACACCTCATGCTCATCCACCACCCACCTGTCAGTGGAGGCTTGCATGTTGCTATGATGCCAGACAGGTTTAAGTGGAGCTCGTAGACTAAGACAGACTAGGAAGAAAGGCTTGGCAATCTACTTCTGAAAATCAGCCAGTGAAAACCCTATGGATCTCAACTGGCGTAGTATAGTTCAAAAAGACTATGTTCTACATCTGAGTTTGGTGAGTAGTGTCTGGAGTCTTAAAAGCTTGTGAGCAGCCATCTAAGGTACAGCTATTGGTCTCTACTCTTCTGGAACAAAGGGGAAAGAAAGAAACCAAAAACTCAAAGAAGAAACTAGTCTACAGGACTAACAGTCTACATGAATCATGGCCTCATCTATGCTGAGACCAGAAGAACTAGGTGCTGCTCAGCTGCCACTACTGACTATTTTAATCAGAGCCACGGTAGATGGATCCTGACAGAATGGAAGAAAAATGTGAACCAGAACCCCAAACTCTTAAAAAATCCGGACTTACTGGACCCATTGAGACTGGAGGACTCCCTGAGACTATTAGCCTGAGATACTCTCTACACCTTGCACTGGAACAAACCCCTGAGGTCACCTATTAGCTAAATAACAGATTGGCTCCCAAAATAAAGACCCTTGAGTCCTGTGCATCCTTCAAAAACCATCTATATGAGACCAAACGGTCAATAATTCCTTTAAAACAAAGATGAGAAGTAAGAGAACAGGGAAACTAGATGAATGGAAACAGAACAACTAGAACAGAAATGATGAGAATGTTCACCCACTGTGAAGAATGTAACCAATGTCACTGAACAATCTGTGTAGAAACTGTTGAATGGGAAACTAAACTGCTGTGTAACCCTTCACTGAAAACACAATAAAATATCATTAAAAAAAAAAAAAAAACCCTATGGATCACAATGGTCCAATCCTGTTGTGCATGGGGTTCCCAGTCATCTGCCAACCTGAGACCAACTAACAACAGGAGGGAAGTGTGTTTGCTGAGGACAGCTTCGCCTGAGGGAGCACGCAGAAGGGCTGAGCCCTGTGCTGGGCCCAACAGGAGTAGCCGGGTAGGGACAGGAGGAGGGGGCCTCATCAAAAGGTTACAAGTGCCCCTCCCTGTATTTTTCTCTTTCCTGAGGGAGGGAAATTCTTCTCCTCCCTCTATAGAAATGTGAGGAGAGGGTGATAAGAATACCCCACTAATTGTCTAACCCAGTTGAGGGATACATATACTCACAGTGACCCTGTAGGACAGTGTACAACTGCCCCATATGGTTTCCAAGGCTGTGATCTTTATGGAAGCAGACTGCCACATCTTTCTCCCTCAGAGCAGCTGGTGGGTTCGAATTGCCAATCTTTTGGTTAACAGCCAAGCGCTTGACCACTGAGGAGTTGGAACTGACTGACGGCAATGGGTTTTGGGTGAGGCTGGGTTGAGAGATAAAATTATAAAGCAAATGGAATCTTTCAGGGAAAATATGTCAAACGTAAGCAACAAATATTGACTGAGAATTTACTTTTGCCAGACTCTGGGTTAGGACTTGGGACTATGAAGATGAATAAAACTCAGATCCTGCCTTCTATAAAATTCATTGCTACCCTGGTGACACAGTGGTCAAGCACTCAGCTGCTGACTGAAAGGTTGGCGATTTGACCCACTCATGGCCTCCCCAGGAGAAAAGCCAGGAAATCTGCTTCTGTAAAGAATACAGCCTAGAAAACCCTATGGGGCAATCGTACTCTGTCACATGGGGTAACTATGAGTCAAAATTCACGTGATGGCACCTAACAACAGTTGACATAGAATTCATATCCTAAAAGAGAAAAAACCACAGAAATAAATCATCATGATGCAAACTCTAATTGAAGCAGGTAAATAGGGATAACGAAAGCAGTGATTGCTTAAGGCATACCAATTTTTCTGTCTAGCTGGAAAACTTTTGGAGATGGTGATGGTTGCACAACATAGTGAATGTAGTTAATGTCACTGAATTGTATATTTAAATATGGTTAAAATGGCAAAATTTTTGTTATATGTATTTTGCAATCAGACATACCTATGTACATATATGTAAGGAATGGAAAAGCCTTTGCAGAGAAGGTGCTGTGAGCTGCACTATGAGTAGGGGCTTGTGGCTGGGGCAGGAGGGAAAGCCATGTCAAAGAAGCAGCAGTTACCAAAGTAGAGAATGGAACCAGGTTGTGTTTGGGGCACAGGAAATATTTTTGTGTGGCTAGAACAGAGCTGGGAACCCTGGTGGCATAGTGGTTAGGAGCTCGGCTGCTAGACAAAAGGTTGGCAGTTCAAATCCACGAGCTGCTTCTTGGAAACCCTATGGGGCAGTTTTACTCTGTCCTACAGAGTCACTATGAGTCAGAATCGACTCGTCGGCGATGGGTTTTTTGGTTTAGAGCAGAGCGGAGCAAAGGAGGCGGAAAGGACAAGAGGTGATGTGAGATGAGGCTGGGAAGGTACTTGGGGCCATATTGAGAAGACTTTGTAAGCCACTCTGGGGTGCTTGTGCTCGAGCCTTAGGCCAGGGAAGCCTCTAATGCTTTAAGCAGAATTGACATGATCCAATTGGTTTCTCTGGCAGCAAACGGGAAGGATGCATTGGAAAGAGAGAAGAATCAAAGGCAGAGGGACCAGTGAAGAGTTAACTGATCTCTTGTTCCAGGAGAAAAAGGTTAAGGAACAAAATTAGCACAAGAATAATAAAGAAAAGTAAATAGAGTCCACAGACTTTCACAGGTAGGTTGGTCAAGGTGCAGGATTGACTAGATGTGGGAGGAGAGTTGAGAAGGAGCCACGGGCAAATGGGTGTTCTGTTTGTGCGCTAGGGCCAGGCTGGGACTGGAAGCAGAAGAGGAGCAGGAGTGGGAGAAAAAGGAATGATTTTAGTTTTGGACATGTTGTGTTAGAATTGCCTGAAATATACTTGGTAGGATATATCCAGCGGATGCCTGGAAATATGAATCTGGAACTCAGGAGGGAAGTTAGGGTGTCAATAGACTGGGCAGTTCTTGGTACACAGGCCGTAGGGGAAGCTATGGGAATACAGTAAGAGCAGTCTGCTGAGAAAGCTGTGAAGCCTCTGAGAGAAAAGGGATTGTGCAAGAGAGCCAAACAAGAAATGCGTGTCAGCAGAGGGAATTTCAATGGAGGATGGGTAACGATGAACCTTCCACTAACCATAAAAAGCCAGTTGCCATTGAGTCATCTCCAGCTCATGACTACCCATGTGGATCAGAGTAGAACTGTGTTCCACAGGGTTTTCAATCATGGATTTTTCAGAAGTAGATCTCCAGGCCTTTCTTCCGAGGTGCCTCTGGGTGGACTTGAACCAGCAACCTTTTGGTTAGCAGCAGAGCATGTTAACCATTTGCACCACCCAGGGACTTCTCAACTAACCATAAAAAAAGAAAACCAAACCCATTGCCATCAAGTTGATTCTGACCCATAGGGACCCTCTAGGACAAGTAGAACTGCCCCATAGAGTTTCCAAGGAGCGCCTGGTGGATTTGAGCTGCCAACCTTTTGGTTAGCAGCTGTAGCACTTAACCACTATGCCACCAGGGTTTCCCCCAACTAACCATGGAGGGGATAAAATTCTTCCTCTTCCTAGATGCCCAAGGCCACCCTGCATCTTTAGAAGGGGTAGTTTTCTCATCCATGCTTATCCTTTCTCCTCTGGAAATGTTGCTGGGTGGAAACCCCAGGTTCTGCTCGGTGAAACTCATCTCAGCCAATAAATGAGAGACTGAGGAGAGAGAGTGGAAATGTGCCTTTATTTCATTGCGCAAGGAAAGGAACTGTCAGGGCTGCTGCGGCCAAGACTGCTCATCCAGGGTGAGGGGGAAGGTTACTTTTAAGGGATTACAAGTAGGAAGTTTATGCAAGTTACATCAGCAACATTCTTAATCATACTACGCAGGTGCAATGAGGTTTACATATAACTTCACACATCGCCTGTTCAGAAAAAGGTGATTAAACCCCACCCAGAGGCAGGGAGGTTACTACGCATGAGGTATTTAATGAGCTAAAAGGTTATCCTGAATGTCAACATGGCGCCTAAACCAGTTTCCACCAATTTCCTCTAGTTTGGGGGCAGCAGTTACGGAGAGGGGAATCAGGATTTTAATATAAAGCTACGGGGGTGTGCCAAGCAAAGGAACCAGGATTCTAATGTAAAGCTATGGGGCGTGCCAAGCAAGCTGCTTGAGACAATGGAATTCTCTGCAGCCTGGGGACCTCTGTCTTAAAACTGCCTGTAAAACTGAGTGAGAATAAGAAGGACAAAGAGGCCCACTCGGCAGACAGCTCCAGCTTCCTCCTGTGTCCCTCTCTGGAGGGAGCATCCCTCCTTTGCCATAGAATAAAGGACCAGAGATCAGGAAGACTCTTTAAGAGCACTTACCCAGAAAAACTTGCAAAAGCTCCTCGTGTGCAAGCATCAGAAGGAGACCCAATCTCCTTGTTTGTGGTTTCTCACCAGTTAGGCCTGCTCACTGTATCAGCGATCCTTGCCAGAATCTTCCTTGCCCACACCATCTGCTCCCGTCGACAGACTGGCCACCCTCTATGCTCACCTTTCTTTAGCCATCAGATCTTGGCACAAGCCAGTCCACATGCCTAGAATATCCCGGTTCCTTTCAATACAATTTCTGTTGATTTCTTCAGAATCATGCTTGAGTCTTACTGTGTATGTGCAGCTTTCTTTCATTTTCTGAGTATGAACTCTACATACCTATTTCTCCCATCGACTATTCTTTGACTATAAATTTGGTCTTTGTTAAAATTTTCTTTTACAGAAATCATGCCATTTGTCATAATTATTTGAGGGAATAAGCCAACTTTTCTAGATAACCAAAGTTCTGCCTCTAGATCCAATATTTAATTCATTCAATTGACCAATATTTATCGATCATTTGCTTGTTATATGCCAAGCATGATGAAAATTTAAAATAAATGAAAGTAATCAGGGAGAAAGCATTCACTGCATAGGCCAAGAAACAAGCTTGGGCCTCCATTGGGAGGGGTAGCTTGTCAATAATTTACGTCTGAACCATTCCCCTGCCTTGTTTGGTAGCTCTTGCTAAAGTAGCTTACCTCCCTCCCTACCTTATTAAATAGAGAGGAATGAACACAGCAGCATTCTTTTTTTTTTTTTAAACTCGGGGACATCATTTTGGATATCCTGTTTCAAAAGAATGATTTGTCTTCTCTTAATTAGAAGAACAGTATGTTCCTTGTGAAAAATATATATATATATATATATATATATATATATATTTTGAATTCTAATCAGCCATAATCATGCCATCCAAAATGCAACCACTGTTAACATTTTTGTGTATCACTTTCTAAGCTTTTTTTCCAATGCATTTTTGGGGAGTTTTGATTTAATAAAATGTCATCTTGAACATGAAAGCTCATAGTTCACTCTGTTAGAAGTTTTACCAGTTGCCGTCAAATCAGTTCTAACTCATGGCAACCCCAAGCGTGTCAGAGGAGAACTGTGCTCCATAGGGTTTTCAGTGGCTGAATTTTCAGAAGTAGATTGCTAGGCTTTTCTTCCGAGGTGCCTCTGAGTGGACTCGAACCTCCAATCTTTGGGTTAGCTGCCAAGCATGTTAACTGTTTGTACCACCCGGGGACACCTCTTATAAGTCAACGTTACAGCATAAGCACCCTTCTAGTAAGCCTCCATTGTTGAAGGGTGTCTGCGACAGGGTAAAGTTAGACATCTCCCCTCCTATTTGTTCCCCCAATCCTCCCACACGCCCCTATAAATAGGGCAGAAACCCTGGGTCCTCACAACTTGCCCCACATCTCTGGCCCTCTCCCATTCACACACAGGGGATTGGAGCTCACCGCATCTTCCGCTGCAACAGCAGAAGCTTAAAAGAGCAGGAAGGTGGTGGACACTTAACAAAGCCCGAAGCTATAAAATTTGTGAGAGCGAAGGATGGATTAAGGTACAGCAACATCTGTGTCTCTGTAGAGAAGAGTTGCAAGTCCAAGGGAACAAGGTGTGGTAGCAGGAGAGTCTAGACACTGAGACAGGACGAAAGAAAAGGGAGAAGAATGTGGAAGGGGAACAGGTATCTAGTCACGAGGAAGAGGCTAGGTCCAGGTGTGATACCCTTGACTACTGGGGGTGTCCTTTCTCCTCCCTGGTCATTGCAGAAAATGGCGGTATCCTCGTGTGGATTTTATTGTACTAGGTGATAAGGCCCTGGTGGCGAAGTGGTTAAGTGTTGTGCCGATCACCGAAAGGTCAGCAGTTAGAACCCACCAGCTGCTCCACAGGAGAAAGATGTAGCAATCTGCTTCTGTAAAGATTGCAGCTTTGGAAATCCTATGGAGCTGTTCTACTCTGTCCTATAGGGTCGCCATGAGTCAGAATCAGTTTGACAGCAATGGGTTTAGGTTTAGGTGACAAGGAACGTCTCTCTGAGGGCTGTGATCCAAGCAGAGATGACTGCAACATGCCCCATCTCGAAGGCCCCTACGTTCCCATCTTTTCCATTTCCAGAGGATACTTAGACACAAACCCTGCAAGACTGAGGAGGGGCCTTTCACGGGGGTCACACTTGTAACACAGTGATACCTCCAGGACTACCAAGAACCAGGAAAGGAAAGCAAATCTCTGCTACCTGAGCTACCTGCTCAGGACATCGTCTAAGCTTCATGTCCCTCAAGGAAGATAGAGGCTGTTTTTAGAAATGTGAAAGATAATTGCCCCCGCACAAAATGGCCCCAGAATACTAAACAACTGAACGTTCCATTTTCTACCTTCATCTTCAGTGCAATGCTTGCCTACCTTCTCTGCAAGCTGGAATCACCGAGGGAGCTGCCAGAAGTTCCCTGATGGTGCCAATGGTTAAAGCACTTAACTAATGGAAAGGTTGGTGACTCAAACCCACCCAGAGGCACCTCAGAAGACAGGCCTGGCCATCTGCTTCAGAAAGGTCACAGATTTGAAAACTCTATGGAGGACTGTTCTACTCCACACACAAGGGATCACTATGAGTCGGAATAGACTCGACAGCAACTATCAACAAGAGGGCGCGTCCACAAATACCAGTGCCTGCGTCCCACCCTCAGAGACTGTGACTTAATCAGTCTTGGATGTGGTCTAGGGGCCCTGGTGGTGCAGTGGTTAAGAAATCGGCTGTTAACCATAAGATCAGCAGTTCGAATCCACCAGTCACTCCCTGTAAATCCTATGGGGCAGTTCTACTCGGTCCTACAAGGTCGCTGTGAGTCGGAATCGACTCGACGGCAACGGATTTGGTTTTTTGGTTTGGATGTGGCCTGGGCTTTGGAATTCATAAAAGATACTTATGTGTGTCAGACAAGTTTGGGAACCATTGCTTTAGTGCCAAGTTCTTAAAAATCACTTCTCCTTGAAGATAGTCTATTGCAATTGCCTGAGACAACTCATCTCCACAGCTCTAATCTGGTACATTCTGGAAAAGATGTCTAGAATATATCCAAAATAAGGGGGAATTAATTTGGAATAAGCTAAGCAAAGTGAAAGTAGAATTAAAACTTATTTTTTTTTAACATCAAGTGTGACTTCTCAAGACCTAAGCTTTTTTCTAGATAGCTAAGACCAACAGATAAATTCTACAGCATCTTCGTATGTGTGACGGATTATGTGATCATACATGTGCATGTTTACAGATGTTGTTGTTGTTGTTGGCTGTCATTGTGTTGGCCCCCCACTCATGTGGTCCCCATGGACAAATAAGATTGGATTGTTGTGATCCGTGGGGCTTTCATTGGCTGGCTTTTCAGAAGTAGATCACCAGGCCTTTCTTCCTAGTCTGTCTCAGTCTGGAAGCTCCACCGAAACCTGTTCAACATCACAGCAGCATGCAAGCCTCCTCTGACAGATTGGTGGTGGCTGCCCTTGAGGTGCACTGGCTGGGAATCGAACCCAGGCCTCCTGTATGGAAGACAGAGTTCTACCACTGAACCATCCCTGCTCCCTGCTTATAGATAGTTAGCCAAAAAGTGAGGAGTTCTGACTAAAATGTCCTCTCTTCCTCTCTAACCTTCACCCAAATCTAGAGTTTAAGCAACTTGGGAGCAGGGATCATATCTTTAATTTGACATAGTGTGACATCTTGAAGGGAAGCTTTACACCCAGGAAGTTCCTGGTTAATGCTGAGACTGTTCCTTAACTCCCCCAGAGCTGGTTAAGGGGCCAAGGACCAGCCACGGCTCATAAGTGTCAAGGCACTCCTTATGAAAGCAATTATTTTAATCCTTCCAAGCAGGAAGCTGCCCAAAGCTAGAACAGGTTCACTAAGCATCCTTGAGAGACCTGGAGCAGAGAGAGAGCTGGTCCTCAGACGCCAGCTGATGCAATCTGAGGACATTCCCCAGAAGACATACTCCTCACTTCTGAGTATAAGAAAATAAATTCTAAGTTTAGGAAAGCAACTGTAAACATCATACTACTTTGACTGCAGAGATAAAAGACAGATCCATCCCATGATAGCTCTGCTCAGCATCCAACAAAGACTGAGGAGGCCATGAGAGCATGGCTCCCACCACTGGAAGAGAGGAATATTCTGTTGGTATCACTGTCACATGCATACGTTCTTGCCCTCTGCCTTTCCTTTTTTTTTCAATACCTTCTTTAAAAACTTTTCTTCTCTTATATCAGAGTCCTATATAGAAACTCTCAATATATAGCCCGATATAGGACATTATGTTTGGTAAAGTACAGGACCAAGGAGAATAAGAGAAATCCTTCGTGAAATGGACTGAAGCAATAGCTGTGACAATGGTCTCAAACGTAACAAGGATTGTGAAGATGGCACAGGACCAGGCAACATGTCATCTTGTTATATATCAGGTCCCCAGGAGTTGGCTCCAACTTGACAGCAGCTAACAACAACAACAACAATGATGTATTTAACAGAGCACAGAATCACAACCGCAGTTATGTTTCACCTCAGTGTGCTACAGTCATTTGACACATTTGGGGAGATAGATCAGTTGGTGAGAGAGGGAATGGTTAACAAATAAAACAATAGGGTGCTATGAGACTCTAAAAGAATCACAAGTGTGATGGTATCATGACACAAATTAAACCTGTGACCACCTTCTACGGACAGATCATTCTGAGTAGGTTTTTGGTTGTTGTTGTTGTTAGCTGACAACAAGTCATCCCCGGACTCATGGTGACCCCATGCACAATGGAATGGAAAGCTGCCTGGTCCTACACCATCACCATGATCTGTGGCAGATCAGATCCTGTGATCCACAGGGTTTTCATTGGCTGATTTTCAGAAGTAGGTCACCAGGCCTTTCTTCCTAGTTCATCTTAGTCTGGAAGCTCCACTGAAACCTGTTCAGCATCATAGCAACACACAACCTCCACTGACAGATGAGTGGTGGCTGTGCATGAGGGGCACTGGCCAGAATCCAAACCGAGTCTCCTGCACAGAAAAGCAAGAATTCTACCACTGAGCCAGCACTCCTCCAGACTTTTCATAGAAGGAAGGAATCTTCTGACCATTTTCCGTCCTGAGCTGTCTCCTCTCTTTTCTCAGTACTTCATAACTGTGGTGTTAGTGACTACCCTCTCCTCTGAATGTCCTTCATTTCTATGGCACCACTCTCTATAGGTCATCTCCCTAACTCTCTGGCTGAGTCTTCTCTGTCCTGCTCATGGGTGCCTCATTCTCAAATGCTGGACTCTTCTGGGCTTTGTCCTGGTCCTTTTCTCTTTTCATTTTCTCTCTCTGAGTGACCTCATATACTCTCATGACTTCATCTGTTACCTGTAAGGTGATGATTTCCAGAAGTATGTCTCCAGCTGAGGTCTACTTCTCATTGTTTCCTGGACATAGACTTGTCCATGGCAGACATCCCTCAAACTCAATATGCACAAAGCTAAATTCATCATCTTGTTCCTACATTCCCCTTCTATTCCTTGTCTTTGTGACTAGCACCATCATCCACCCCAACAATCAAGAAATAAATTAGAGTCTATGTCTGGCTCTTTGCACTCACCCCCTACCTACAATTTATTACCATTTGTCTCAGTTAGGAATTGCATTTGGCTGATGGTAACAGATGGAAATAATAGTGGTTCAAACAAGACAAGGACTTATCTTTTTCTCACATAGTGTGAAGTTCAGATTGGTAAGTTGGTTCCACTATGTCATCAGGCCCCTGGACTCCTGTCTTTCTTCTCTGCCCTGCTTTTCACATGGCTTCCATTCTGAAGAACACATCAGGATTACAAGATGGCTGTTTCCAAGTTCCCGGCAGAAAGAAAGAGAAAGAGGGAAGAGGCAATTAAGGCACCTCCAGCTGAGTAAATCCCCTTTAAAAGTTTCCCAGAAGCCCAGTCCACCATTCTCATTAGTTGCTCCTGCAAGGAAGTCTGGGAAATTTAGGTTTTTACCTGGTGACTCTCCTCCTCCCAGTAACATAGAAGATCTATTCATTAAGAGAAGGAGTAGGATGGTGTCTTAGTCATCTAGTGCTGCTACAACAGAAATACCACAAGTGGACGGCTTTAACAAAGAGAAATTTATCTCCTTACAGTAAAGTAGGCTAAAAGTTCAAATTCAGGGTGTCAGCTCCAGGGGAAAGCTTTCTCTCTCTCTTGGCCTTCCGATCAGTGTTCCCCTGGACTAGGAGCTTCTCGGCACAGGGACCCCGGTCCAAAGGACGCGCTCTGCTCCCGGCACTGTTTTCTTGATGGTATGAGGTCCCCCTGTCTCACTGCTCACTTCTGTCTTTTATATCTCAAGAGATTGCCTCAGGACACGATCCAGTCTTGTAGAGCAGGTCTTGCCTGACTAACACAACTGCCACCCATCTTCCCTCATGAACATCATAGAGGCAGGTTTACAACATACAGGAAAATCACACAGTACCAGGAATCATGGCCCAGCCAAATCGAGACACACATTTTTGGGGGGACAGAATTCAAACCATGATAGATGGCTATTAGGAAAGTAAGATAGAAATCAGTGCCACCCATTCTGTTTGCTTAATATCTTTCGAATTCATCTCCTAACATACTGAGTTCAGACCTTTTTCATTTCTCCAGTAGATGATCTCAATATCCTACTAATTAGTTTCTTTACACACTACCCATGCCTTTCATAGCCATTCTTCACACTGCTGTCTTAGCAGTCCTTCTTAAATATGAATCTGATCTAATCAGTCGCTGCTTAAAAGCTTTCAGGGGTTCTCCTTAGCCTTCAAGATAAAGGCCAAACTGCTTCCCATGGCCTTAAGCCTTTCCTGATCTGGCTTAAAACCACTTCCCAGCCTTCTCTCTTCGTTCTTAGCCCAAGCCCCAGGAATACTAACCACGTTTCCACCCCTGAACATCTCAGTTTTCTCAGGCCATCCCATCTCTACCATGCTGTCTCCTTGTCTGGAGTGCAGACATTTTCATGTGTAATCGAGGATTGGAAATTCAAGGAAGTGCCCCCCTAGCATGACCACCTGTTCATATAGCGAAAAATAGCAAACTATGTAGTTGCCAATATATCAATATCACCCACTAAAACACAACAGACCTACCTTCTCTGTCTCCAGGAATAATATATTCTCTACCAAGGAAGAAAGATTTGGGGAATGTTTACCCATCACTTCTTCGAAGGTCTAGTTAGCAGTATCAATCCAGATCTCCACTTGAGGAATAGGAGAAGGAAGAAGATATAACTTCCCCTTTGAGGAGTCCATCTTGTCAACGGAGACAACCATACATAGAAGAAAGTAGACCAAACATTTCCATGAAAGAAAAAGTGAATAATTATGAAAGAAGATACACGTACATTTCCAGCAAAAGAAATTCATCAGCCTGGACTCTGACCCAACATGTGTGACTTGTGGACAAAAACAGAGAATCAAGAAAAAGCAAGAGGCTAGTTTAAGCCCAAAGCGATGTTGCTCTTCCTAGTTTTCTGAAAACTGAACTGCTTCCCTGCAAATACAAAGAAAACATCACAGTAAAAATGTTATTGTCCACTGTGGGAAACAGTTTGGCGGTTCCTCAAAAAAGTTAAACATGGAATTAGCACCTATGCAATTCCGCTCCTAGGTGCATACCCAAAAGAATTGAAAGCAAGGACTCCAACAAATACTTGTTCATAGTAGCATTATTCACAATAGCCAATGGTGGAAACAACCCAAGTGTCCACAACTGATGAATGGGTAAGCAAAACGTGGGACATACATACAGTGGAATATTATTCCACCATAAAAAGGAATACATGCTACAGCATGAATGAAATTTGAAAACACTATACTGAGTGAAAGAAGCCAATCTCAAAAGGACAATATCATATGATTCCATTTATAGGAACTGTCCCCAGTAGATAAATCCATAGAAACAGATAGTAGATAAGTGGTTGCCAGGGGCTGGGGAAGGGGAAGATAAGGTGTGATCGCTTAATGGGTCCGAGGTTTCCTTCTGGGGTGATGAAAATGTCTTGGAACTATGCAGAGGTGATGGTGGGGACATGTTGCAAATGTACGAAATGCGACTGACTGTACTCTTTAAAATGGTTAATGATTAATTTTATGTTAGGTTGAATTTTACCTCGATTTAAAAATTAAAAAAAATTACTGCTGAGTAGACTAGGGTAAAGGGAACACGAGGTGATGTGTCTGCCCTTATGCATTGTCCTGAGCACAGCTCCTCCAGCTACTTGGAGACCCCTGTGGAAAATGGAACCCTGAGTCTATTTTGCCATCTGTCGACTGGCTCCTTCCTGAGAGCCTTCTGTAACCCCTGTTCACACAGGTTCTATGTAGTCCCCTTTGCTGTAAAGGGAGCTGGTCTTTCACTCCAACGGGTACTAACACTTGGCTGCTTTTTTAAGAGCATACGTCAACAGGAATGAGACTGGTAAATGAGCCGAGGGTCCTGGAGAGAGAAATAGAATGATTTTGCCAGGACTGTCCAATGGAAGAAACTGCTAAGGACACACATCTGCTGTCCGTCGATGTATGTTACTGCAGATCTGTGGGGAAGTTCTTCTTGGAGATGTGAGCAGGAAGAAACCAAATCTTTGAGGATCTTGGTATTTCAATGACTCTTCCCCTTGACCAGTTGCTGCTTTTCCACCCTATACCCTTAAAAGAAAAAAAAAAAAAATCCCATATTTTAGGCACAAATGATTAAAGAGAAATATAAGACAGGTCAGGAAAATGCCAACATACAACCTATTGTAACTCAAAGCAACTTTTGTGAAAGAAATTTGATGGAATCTGAACGGAAAATGAAATCGGGCTTTGGAGAAACGTGGGGTTGAGTTATAACGTGAACAGAAAGCACCACCCAGCCTGACACTCCCAGAGTCTTCGCAGCGCTGAATGGCAGCAATCATCTTTTTTTGGGTACCTAGAAACAAGGGCCACCCTGGTGGTGCAGTGGCTAAGCGTTTGGCTGCTGACCAATAGGTAGGCAGTTTGAATCCACCAGCCGCTCCTGGGAAACCCCATGAGGCAGTTCTACTCTGCCCTATAGGGTTGCTATGAGTTGGAATTGACTTGATGGCAAAGGGCTAGAAACAAGAGATTTAGAACAGGAGTCCCTGGGCAGTGCAAATCATTAAATGCTTGACTCCCAGCCAAAAGGTTGACGGTTCTAACCCACCCAGAGATGCCTCAGAAGACCAGCCTGGCAATCTGCTTCCAAAAGGTCTTGTAAATCCTATGGAGCAGTTCTACTCTGCACACACGGGGGGTCACTGTGAGTTGGAACTGACTCAACAGTAACTAACAAAGAAACAGAGCCAAGGCAGTGATGATTCAGTGGTAGTCTCCCTTCCGTGAGGGAGACTTGGGTTTAATTCCCAGCCAATGCACCTCATATGCAGCCACCACCCATCTATCAGTGGAGACTTGCAGGTTGCTGTGATGCTGACACAGGTTTCAATGGACCTTCCAGACTAAGACATACTAGGAAGAAAGATCTGGTGATCTATTTCCAAAAATCAGCCAAAGAAAACTCTATGGATCACAATGGTCCAATCTGCAACCAGTCATGGGGCTAGTGCAGGACCAAGCAGCATTTCATTTTGCGGTGCATGGGATCGCAATGAGTGAGGGCTGAATGAATGGCAGCTGACAGTAACAGAAATAGGGCCATCAAGATTAGAATACTTTTGTGTGATCTGGGGTTATGGTCATCCTCAAAGCACCCACCCAGGAGAGACCAGTGATGGGTGAGTGCAGCCCCTGCATTGCCCATCCCTTTGTACCATTACCAAGGTCCAGGGATAGCTTGAAGTTGGCCAGCTCCAGTTCGTCAGACACCATGGCCATGTCATTGGCTTCCTACTTTTCTTTTCTTCTTGTCAATTCTAGTTCTTCAACTTTGGTTGACAAGTAACATGGCAGGAAAGTCCAGCACCTTTACAGAGCTCGAGTGAGCTTTTGTATCTAGCCCACAATTGGCTCATTTGACATCCCTTAATTGTAAAGCGGAGCCCTGGAGGCACAGTGGCTAAGAGCTTGGCTGCTAACCAAAAGGTCAGCAGTTCAAATCCACCAGCCACTCCTTGGAAACCTTATAGGGCAGTTCTAGTAGAACTCTGTAGAACTACGTAGTTCTATTCATAGGGTTGCTACGAGTCAGGAATCGACTCGACAGCAATGGGTTTGGTTTAGTTTTAAAGTAAAGCAGGAGTCCCTGGTGGTGTAAACAGTTAAGGATCAGACTACTAGCTGAAAGGTTGGTGGTTCAAATCCACCTAGAGGCACCTCAGAAGACAGGTCTGGCAGTCTGCTTCCAAAAGGTCACAGTCTTGAAAACTCTATGGAGCACAGTTCTACTCGGCACATGTGGGGTCTCCATGAGTCAGAATCGATTGGACAATAACTAACAACAACAATAATTATAAAGCACTTTCTTCATTAAGAAAGATAACTCACGGGTCCACTATCATTTGCTTGAAGGCTCTTTGTTTAGTAATAAGGACTCGGATGGGTCTGTTAATCTTTGATATGCCAAGGCCATAAAGGAAACTGCAGTAAAAAAGAGTTGAAGTGAGTAACACAGCAATCAGTGGCATAGTTAATTATGTGTGCCTCTAACAACAATTTTGGAACCAGACCAGGTATAAATCAATAAAATACAGTAGATCTTGGATTTTTTTTCTGTTCTGCAAGTTAGTCCCACTGCTTAGAGGGGAAGGTTTCTTTAAGTGAAGTTCTATAGAGGTTGAAAGTGTTTGGAAAAAAAATACGAAGATGAGGAGGAGATTTATTGCACTTAGGTGTTTCTTAACTTTCAAGTTTCACTTTTGTCTCCCACTTTTCATTGGTAAAAGGTGAACTAGATAAATGCTACATCCTGGGGCCCCGCTTGTGTCTGTTCCGAAGCTGAGGCCACCATCTCTTGATTTCCTGCTCGAAGGTAGTCAGCCGGGGGTGGGTGAGAGCAGGGGCCTGTCTATGGACAATAGTGCCTATAGCAATTAGTTTTACATTGCTGAATGATCTCTGGCAGCTGGCAATGGAAGCTGTGATGGCCGATAGAAACTGCTCGTTAGCGCCATCCTCCAGGTGCCCAGGGCACATGCCCTCCCTGCTGTACCTTAGCTGAGCCTCTGAGTGAGAGGCAGCTTGCTGGGAGCAGAGGGAAATGAGCTGGTGAATCATTTTTCTCCCCTTTCCTTACTCAGTGGCAAACAGCTGACTCTTCTCAATTTTTTGAGTCTCCTAGAAAGATTGTAATCTGCTCCCTAAAGTA
Organism: Dugong dugon; assembly: GCA_030035585.1. Lineage (NCBI taxonomy): Eukaryota > Metazoa > Chordata > Mammalia > Sirenia > Dugongidae > Dugong > Dugong dugon. The sequence goes on along the minus strand of CM057464.1, from coordinate 6,153,450 downwards.
CTACCTGTGGTTTTAGCTGCAAAGTGTTTGTAGGGGTAAGAAAAAAGGGGAATTATACCGGCCACAGAGTCTCTGGGTGGTGCAGTTAATGCGCTTGGCTACTCACTGAAAGGTTGGAGGTTCAAGTCCACCCAGACGCCCCTTGGAAGAAAGGCCCGGCAATCCACTTCTGAAAAATCAGCCATTGAAAATTCTGTGGAGCACAGTTCTTCTCTGACATACACTGGGGTCTCCATGAGTCAGAGTCAAGGGCAAACTGATGATTAACTGGTTGTATATGGTGTGTTGGACACACATTTTTCTTGATCTTCTTCAGAAATCATGGGAAGGAGAGTAAATATCCACCGGTAAATATGGTATCCCATTGTCTTAGTCATCTTGACAGAGATACCACAAGTGGATGGCTTTAACAAAGAGAAGTTTATTCTCTCACAGTCCAGTAGGCTACAAGTCCATATTCAGGGCATCAGCTCCAGGAGAAGGCTTTCCCTCTCTGTTGGCTCTGGATGAAGGTCCCTGTGATGCCTCCGTCTTCCTTTGGTCTGGGAGCATCTTAGCGCCGGAACCTCAGGTCCAAAGAACACACTCCGCTCCTACCACTGCTTTCTTGGTAGTGTGAGGTTCCCATATGTCTCCGCTCACCTCTCTCTTCCACATCTCAAAAGGGACTGGCTTAAGACACCATCCAGTCTTGCATACCTCATCAGTACAACCACTGCCAATCCATCCCACTACATCATAGTGATGGAGTTCACAACACACAAGGAAATCACACCAGATTACAGAACGGTACACAATCACACAACACGGGGAATCATGACCCAGCCAAACTGACACACACATTTTGGGGGGACATAATTCAATCCGTGACACCCATCTACCATTCCAAGAACTTTATGTATCAATTGTTTTATTAGTAAGAGTTGCACAAACTTCCCCGGAGAGCCATTTATTAATCCTTGGTTCTCCACAGAGAATATGAACACAGCAGGCCAAAGTTACCACGCCTGATGCAACTCCTTTTAGAACTGAGCCATTGCTGGTGTAAAACGGCTGCGAGTCTCCCAGGTAAAACCACCTGGGAAGGCTGAGTGGCGGGGGAGGCTCTTCCTTTTTGCCACCGGCCTTCTACCCGTGCTTTGAAATCCCTAGGCCTTCCTTCCCTTTGGCTCTCTGCTACTTACCATGCTTAAATTAGAAAGCTAAAGGAGAAGAAGTGTGTCCAACTTAAGTGCAGCAAGGCCTAGGACACTTTGGGGACTGATGGATGTTTGAAGGAAATAACCACATGCCCACCTCTTGAGCATTTGTCTCTGAGGTTTGCCTCATTCCATCTATCTGAGAAAAATAACACGCAGCAGAAGGCACTTTCTTTGGGGAGGAAGAGGGAGTAGAGAGTGGAGAAAGTATATTTAGTATACTGTTAGAATACTCAGAAGGTATATTCAAGACCATACTCAGGGATCTCAACTCAAGCTCTTTGGAAACTGCTAGTGTTGATTTGCTTACTTGCACAATCCCCACCAAAGAGCCAGATGCGTTTATATCCCAACACCACTGCGGGAAGTTCTGAAACAGCTTCTGAAATGACTGGACGTCGATCATGACGTTACCAGTGTTTTCCACAAAAGCTTTCTCCCCCTCATTCGGCCGCAGTCATTCTGATGAAAAGGCTGAGACATGAAGAAACATCACCACTGAAGAAAAGGTCATTTTATCCTTGGCGTGACAGCCTTCCCAGTGAGAAAGAACAGCAGTAACCATTCATACTGAGTATTGTTTTTACTCAGCTACTTCTTACCAGGTTTTCTTGAAACTGACGTGCACTCTTAGCACGGAAAGTTCCAGACTTCGGGTTTGTTTTCAAAAGAAACCAAATCTACAGCTAAGTAATAAAGTGTTGAGCCACAAAATACATCATCCCTCAGGAAAGCCCCTTAGACTTGGGTAAAATGTGGTCTGTTTTCACCTGGGGTATTTCACCAGAACTTGTAACCATGAAGCGTTTCTAACAAGTAGCACCACAGGAATGGTCCTGGACTCATTCTTAGACTCCACAAATGGCAAGCATCAGGAAGAACTGAAAGAAAAAACATATAAAGGGAGAGCTATGCCCCAGTCTGGGTGACTAATGTTTTTTGTTTTGTTGCGATATATTCAGCAGAGAGATTATACCTTCCTCTTCTTTTCCTTTCCAAAGTTAATTCCAAGTTTTCTCTAGCTATACCATCCTGCCACCTAGGAGTCCTGCAGATTTAGAAGCAAAAAAAAAAATCCAGTTCAGATTAATTTTTTTCCAACTGGTTTTCTAAATGCAACTGATAATGACCAAAGAATTGAAAAACAAAAAGCTTATTTCTAAATGCTGCCTCTTTCTAACCTCGACCATACAGCACTTCATTCTAGGCTCCAGGGCAGGACGGCACATCTGGTCACATTCCTGCATTTCCTCTATTGATAGCCATCAGCCATCCCATTAAAAGGAAATGGGCCAGCCAGGGGAGCTCACTTTAATTTTTAAATCATAATAGTTTGTGGTGAGGGCGAAATGGAGGTCCATCTAGGAAAAGAAGAGCCCAAGTAAGTGGCAATGAGGAGAAGAGCAAAAAACAAAATAAAGAAGACTTACCCTTTCTAACCTTATCACTGTTACCTCAGAGGAGGGGAGCTCTCTCTCTTTTGACTCAAGACCTAACAAGCCTGGTAGATGGAAAAGCCAAAGAAACTTGAACTGCTCTGAGGAAGATGCCTTTTAATAAGATGCAAGACAGAAGTTGGAGGCCAAGGTCTCCCCTCTTCATCTAGGTTTCCCACAGGACATGAAGAAGCACTGGAGAGCCCACCCTAGGTGCTCTCCCACAAAATGGCGGCCATCCTCCGGGCAAGGCCAGTCAAGGGCGGCCCAGGTCACCTTTAGATACTGAGAAGTACAATCATTTTTACGCTTTATAAAGATACGGATAAGAAAAATAGACCACAGTCATTCTTTGGTACGTTGTGTAATTTTTCTACACAAGTCAGGGCTTTGGAGGGGATTAATGGGAGCAGAGGTCGACGGAGACAGGATCCAGTGAGTCATCTCAACTTCCTGTTAAACACAGGAACCCTACACAAGCTAGACATATCTCAGATTTTTGCTGGGGGGTTTCCTTATCAATTCAGCCTCAGATTTCTACAGCTTCCTCCTTCCTGGTGTTACTTTCTCCTGGGCATCACATTGGTCAGTGTTCCTCCTTGGTCCGTAAATAACGTCATTGTGTTATGCCGGCCATTCGGTTTTTCAAATGTCAGTGACCTGCCCATGCCTCACCCTATGAGGTAACAAAGTTCTCCTAACTGCATTCCTGTGGCATCCGGCTGAGATGTTCAGCTGCTAAAAATTTTTAAAATACTAATATTTTCATAACCCTTAGGAGAAGGAAATTAAGTTAATGGATAGAATTTTCTCAGCTTTGGGTTTTTCTCCAATAGATTTTCTTTAAACTTTTAGTTATTGTGATCTCTTAGACTAAAAAAAAAAAAAATGAACAAAAAGAAAAGTTGGAAAGGGATGCTAGCCCGCACCACTAAGGAGCAAGAACAATATGATTGTTTACTTTTCTGAATCAAGTTTACTCTGTTTCCAGTCCCCACCTGCCTGGCTCGTGGAAAATTCGGCCTCAGTCATTATTTCTTTTTATTTTGTTATTGTGCTTTAAAGGAAAGTTTACAGTTCACGTTAGTTTCTCAGACAAAAATTTATACACACACTGCTATGTGACCCTAGTTGCTCTCCCCATACTGTGGCAGCACACTCCTCCTTTCCACCCCGGATTTCCCATGTCCACTCAGCCAGCTACTGTCCCTCTCTGCCTTCTCATCCTACCTCCAGACAGGAGCTGCCCATTTAGACTTATGTGTCTACTTGAGCTAAGAAGCACACTCTTCACGAGCATCATTTTATGTCCCATAGTCCAGTCTAATCTTTGTCTGAAGAGTTGGCCTGGGAATGGTTTCAGTTTTGGGCTAACAGAGAGTCGTGGGGTCATGTCTTCCAGGGTCCCTCCAGTCTCAGTCAGACCATTGAGTCTGGTCTTTTTACTAGAATTTGAGTTCTGCATCCCACTTCTCTCCTGCTCCATCAGGGTAGCCTCCGTCATTATTGGAGCTTCTTTTCTACTTCCAAGGCATTGTGAGTGCTATGTGGTGCCAGGACATGGAGGAGCAAAGAGCAGGGAAGGAAGGGTGCCGGGGGCTGAGCTGTGGAGGCCACCATCTTAGCCAACATTCCTCCCATCACCACTACTGTTGAGCACCGGTTGCCTGGCAAGGTCTGGGCATTCTACTCTGAAAGGACTCAGAGATGCTCCCTTGTAGTTACTGTCTCCACAGTCCCTCCAACAGGAACTTCACCCCTTCTCTACAGGCAGCCAGCCACATCCTCAGGGCACTCTGCCCAAGAGGGGCTCAGGAGCTTCTTCACGATTGGTGTTCTGAATTAAATTGTATCCCCCCAAAATATGTGTTGAATTTCTGGCCTTTGCACCTGTGGATGTAATCTTGTTTGGAAATAGCGTTCTTCTTTTGTTATGAGGTCATACCAGTGCCGGATGAGTCCTAAACCTAATCACTTCTGAGTTATAAAAAGACCAGATTAGACACAGAGACACACAGGGAAATACAGACTCCACCTGAGGATCATCTACAAGCTAAGGAACACCAAGGGACCAAGGCATGCCTAGAGCTACCGACAAAGAAAAAATCAGCACAGCGAAGACCCTGATGTGGACTGTTAGCCTGCAGAACTGTGAGAAAATAAATTTCTGTTCTTTAAAGCCACCCACTTGTGGTATTTGTGTTACATTAGCACTAGGTAACTAAAACACTTAGAAACCCCAAAGCCTGCCTCTTCTCTTAGTTTTATGAAATCTCCCCTCCTGACCCACCCATCAACCCTCAAGCCAATTTAACCTCTCAACTCCAAACATTTTCCTCCGTCTTCTTTCTCTCCAGGACAAGCCAGTTTAATCCTCCTCGAAGGGTCTTTAAAGGAAAACACCAGATGGGATTGTTTCCTGGGTACACAGCAAAATGTGCTTGTGGCCTCTTGTAACACAGAGGCTTGAGGGAGGTGAAAATACAAGGAGAAAGAAACAAGTGTAATTATCTCAATAAATTGTCCTTCAAAGATATCGATTCAATTACTCAAAAACGTAATGGTTCTATTTCGTATCCACGTGCTTTTCTATTACAATAGTTTGCTGAATGCCTGCAAATGTAGTCATATTCTCTAGATTGCTGATAAAATTATTTCAGGTTCAAGGTAGTCTACAAAAAGCACCTGACTTCCAAGTGCTGTCTCCCTTGAACTAGCTGTGATGATATTGTAGATGTGAAAATGTCTTGTATCTTGTCAGCAACTTGGTGGATGCGGTACAATTGCTTGTTGAGTCTGAATAACACCATCTGATTCAATGGGAAGGAAGTGCAAGAGAGAATGTATTGTGTCTTGAGGGAGGGGGCCCCTCAGCTAAGAAAAAAGAGTGATGGTGGCTCCCTTAGTGCTGAAGTCAGAAGATTCATCAGAGGCTAGGAGGATTGTCAGAGAAAATACAGAACATGCAGTTAGACTTGAATTTCAGATAAACAAGCGACATTTCTTAGTATAGTATATACCATACAATATTTGAGACATACTTAGGCTAAAAACTTTTCATTGTTTTCCTGAAATTCAGATTTAACTAGGCATCCTATCTATTTGTTTGTTAAATCTGGCTACCCTAATCACAGAGCTTAAACAATTGATAACATGGATGTTGTTGTTCCTGCTGTTGTTGTTAGTTGGTGCTGAGTTGACTCCGACTCACGGTAACCCCATGTAAAACACATACGAAACATTGTCCGGTCCTGTGCCGACTTTGCAATCGTTGGTTTGCCCAGTCCTGCGACACTTGGGCCACCTTTAACATGTTCAAGTTCATTTTGTGGCCACAGTGTATTTTGAGTGCCTTCCAATCTAGAGGGCTCATCTTCCAGGGCTGTATAGGACAATATTCTGTTGTGATCCGTAGGGTTTTCAATGGCTAATTTTTGGAAGTAGATCAGCAGCGCTTTCTTCTGAGTCTGCCTTAGTCTGGAAGCTCCACTGGAACCTGTCCACCATGGGTGACTTACTGGTGTTTGAAACACCAATGGCATAGCTTCCAGCAGCATAGCTACTACAGTACGACAAACTGACAGATGGGCAGTGGGATACCATGAGTACTGAGCCTGAAAGGAGGTGCCATGTTTGAAATCAAGCCCTAAACTCGTCATTAGAGTAAGTAGGCCAAATAATGCAGCAAATCACCTTAAATGCTCTCCCTGGCTCCCATCCCCACGTTGCTTCTCTTAGCAGCAAGGAGGCTCCGTCCCTGTCCTAGTACAGGCGAATGCCATGCCCCAAGCAGCAGGCAGCAAGCACCCTTAGGACAAGGGGCGTTGGGACTTGAGGGAGTCCTTGGCTGGGAACATTTTGTTTCCTTCACAGATTCAACTTCAAGTGCAAGGTCCAGTCTGGGGCCTCTGCTCTTCTTTCTCCACTGTCTCTCTCTCTAAGAGAACATTTTAGTCGTCAGATCTGTCTCCTGGAGTCCAGGCAGTAGCCCCCTTGTTGAGTTCCACTTGATTTTCTCATCACCGTCTTGAACTCAAACAGTCAAAACAAAACTGAAAACCCTCCCTCCAGACCAGCTCCTCCTCGCGTCTTTATTCAGCTTGTGGTGCCTGGTCTCCTTTGATACAAACCCTGGAGGCATCTTCAACGTCACTTATTTCCCTTCCATAGGAATGTGGCTCCACGGTTCCACATTTTTCCCCCACGAAGTGTCTCGTGCACATAGTCCTTCCCAATGCAAACACATGCACACCTAGGCCTATCCCGCACACCTCAGTGACCACATCCCCAAAGCCAGGCTTCTCTCCTTTACGTGTTTCATTCTTGTAGTTCCCCTGCTGGAAAATTTTCCATGGCTTCTTGCTTCTGGCAGAAATCCAAACTTCTTTGTCTGGATTTCATGGCCCTCCATAATAAAGTCATACTCTGCCTGGAAATAGACTCCTACATTTCCCAACACACACCTCACGGTCTCAGGAATCCCAATGCTCTCATTGCCACCTTCTCTTCAGCTTTCCCCGCTGAGAATGCCCGCGCCTCAGCCTGTCTACATCCTGCCCGTCCTTCAAAGACAAGGTCAGTTTCCTTTTCTATTGCGGAGATTGCCTTGTCTAACTCAGTCTTCCTGAAGATCTTTCTACAATCAGACTTAACCTCACAGCTAAGTACCGTAAGAGTAAAATGATGAAATTGTTTAATAAAGAGAAAGGAGTTAGCTATTTCCTTCACCAAGATCCTGGCTCCCCTCTCTTTAAACAATATCCTCAGCAACCTCTTGGCTGGAGATAACTAGTTCAGGAGAAGGGTTTTCCAGCCCTTTAGAGAAAGTTTCCTCTTTGCCTACAACTGGTAGCCCTCTAGTCAATTCCAACACATGGGAACCGCATGTGTGTCTGGGTAGAACTGTGCTCCATAGAGTTTTCAATGGCTGATATTTTGGAAGTAGATTGTCAGGCCTTTCTTCTGAGGTGCCTCTGGCGGGGGGACTCAAAACTCCAACTTTTTGGTTAGCAGCTGAGCACATTAATCGTTTGCACCACCTAGGGACTCCCTCTATATCTAAAACCCATTGCCATTAAGTCGATTCCAACTGATAGTGACCCTATATGACAGAGTACAACTGCCCCACAGGGTTTCCAAGGCCACAATCTTAACAGAAGCAGACTGACACATCTTTCTTCCGTGGAAGAAAGTGGGTTTGAACTGCTGACCTTTCGGTTAGCAGCCGATCTCTTAACCACTGCACCACCAGGGTCCCTTCCTGTCTATTCCTAGACCTCTAACCTCTCGTATGGGCTGAGTCCCCAGATGTGGTGGGATATATTCTAAGAAGAAAGCTTCAAGAAATTCTTTCTTCCCTTCAAAATGAAAACGATGAGAAAAAAAAAAATCTAGATTTTATGCATAATGGTAAAAATTTCCTAAACGTTATTTTAAGGCATAGGGAGTGCTTATGGCTTTTCCTGGCCTTAGAACACAGTTTTTGAAATGTTATTATTGTTGATGGTTTTTGCCCTGCTCAACGCTAAGAGGAGCCCACTCTTTGAGGCTGTTGCACTTTTGTTTCTTATATCAGACGTTTGACACTGCCTAATTAATACCCTTACATCTCACAGCTTTTTCCTATTTGTCCAGTGGTTCGCAGCAATACCTAAGCATGTTGCACCAGGGAAAGATAGTATTCTCCAGCAAATCCATTTCAGATGCTGCCTTTAGAGCCCACGGTGAATAAAATATGATCGGCCCACCTCCAATCTTTCTTTTTGCAATTTGGTAAGGACCAACTAAGACCAACTCCCTAAGAGTCCTAATCCTTCCAAGTTCCATAGATATTGAGGTGGAACAAATGAAGACGTTGATTCCAAATGGCCATTCCCATTGATACTGATGGGTTGGGAATAACGAGAATGATTAATGGAACTTGTTTCATTAATGGAAAGTAGGTAAGGTAAAAACCATATATAAAAACAGTTAATAAGCCGATAACTAACAACGTGATTTTACTAATAGCTTGGACTTCACTCTAACTAGCAAGAGGAACTCTGTATGAGGCAGATTCAGACTGGACCCCATCCAAGGATGGTCATTTATTACAGTAACTCTGGCTGCAGGCTGGAGGGAAGCAGAGACCAGGCAGCGAAGCCAGGTAGGAAACTATGGTAACGGGACAGGTGAGGTAATGAGGGCCTGAAATAAGATCGGAAGAGCAGGAAGCAAAGAACCTACTTAGGAGGAAGTAAGCCTGGGTGTGTCTGATGGACTGACGGCCAGTGACCACAGAAGTCACCTGTTTAAGGAGGTCAAGTATGGCCATAAAGGAAGTGACAGAGGGATTTGTACAGTCACTGAGGGGGGCCAATGTCACTGAGGAGGTGCTTATTGTGTGTATCAGAGATGTGGGTCCTTGCCCTGGCCCCATACTTTCATGTCCAAGTTCTGCAGAGCAAGGAGCTGCAGGCAGAAGCCAAAGATGCTGTTTTCTCCAAAGACTGTGTGAAGCACAGGAGCCCAAGTCACCCTGCTTCACGCCCAGGTGGCAAATTGTGACCCAAAACAGAGGAGAGCAGTGTTGTCTCCTCTCGTGCCCAGGACACAGGAGGGCTGTGGGGACCTTGGCACTGAGTTAGTCTCCAGTGACTGGCGCCTCGTGAGCATCAGCAGGCAGACCTTTAGCAAAAAGCATCTGGGTCATTGAAGGAGTGCTGGCAGCAGAAGGGCAGCATCCAGAAGTGGAATTAGGAGGCAAGCGCCATCACAGGGGCCGGAGCCAAAGGGGCTCACAGAAGTCACGGGCCAAGGTTTCACGTTATTTGACCTCACTTTTACCCACAGGCTGGTGAGGCAGGGACATAGTCATGTTACAAATAGACACACACCCACACTTACCACATGACATTACAATCCAGTTTACATAACTTTCTCCCTGACTGCTCTGTGAGCTTGATCTCAAGCGTACAAAGCATGTCATTTATCTTCCTATTCTCAGTACATAGCACATGGCACACAGTAGGTGCACAGTCAATGTTGGTAAATAAATGAAATGCTGGCAGGAATCGCAGTGTACTATAACCAGGTAATGGGACAGTGGTGGTTCAGTGGGAGAATTCTCGCCTTCCATGTGGGAGACCCAGGTTTGATTCCCGGCCAATACATGTCATTCGCAGACACCACCCATCTGTTAGTGGAGGCTTGGGTGTTGTTATGATGCTGAACAGGTTTCAGTGGAGCTTCCAGACTAAGGTGGGCTAGGAAGAAAGGCCGGGTGATCTTCTTCAAAAAATCAGCCAATGAAAACTCTATAGGTCACAATGATCTCACATGGAACTGATCATGCGGATGTATATATATATACACATATGTGTATGTATAACTCTATATGTGTGTGTGTATATATGCATAACTCTGTGTGTATATATGTAGATCATAACCAATTATGGATAACATTAGGAAGAATGGGAATTTCAGAACACATTATTGTGCTCATGCAGAACCTGTACCTAGACCAAGAGTCAGTTGTTCAAACAGAACAAGGGGATACTGCGTGGTTCAAAATCAGGAAAGGTGTGTGTCAGGGTTGTATCCTTTCACCATACTCAGTTAATGAGTATGCTGAGCAAATAATCCGTGAAGCTGGACCATATGAAGAAGAATGCAGCATCAGGATTAGAGATTAATCAACAACATTCGATATGCAGATGACACAATCTTGCTTGCTGAAAGCTGAGGACTTGAAACACTTACTGATGAAGATCAAAGACTACAGCCTTCAGTATGGGTTATACCTCAGCATGAAGAAAACAAAAATCCTCACAACTGGACCGATAAACGGGGAAAATACTGAAGCTGTCAAGGATTTCACTTTACTTGGGTCCACAATCAACACCCACAGAAGCAGCAGTCAAGAAACCAAAAGACGCATTGCATTGGGCCAAGCTGCTCTTCAAAATGTTGCAAAGCAAAGGTGTCACCTTGAAGACTAAGGTGCACTTGACCCAAGCCATGGTGTTTTCAATAGCCTCATACACATGCGAAAGTTGGACAATGAATAAGGAAGACCGAAGAAAAACTGACGCCTTTGAACTGTGGTGTTGGTGAGGAGTATTGACCATATACCATGGACTGCCAGAAAAAGAATGGACAAATCTGTCTTGGAAGAAGTACAGCCAGAAGGCTTCTTAGAACCAAAGATGGTGAGACTTCATCTCATGTACTTTGGACATGTTATCAGGAGGGACCAGTCCCTGAGAAGGGCATCATGCTTGGTAAAGTAGGGGGTCAGTGAACAAGAGAAGGACCCTCAACATAATGCACTGGCACAGTGGCTGTAACAATGGGCTCAGACATAGCAACGATTGTGAGGATGGTGCAGGGCCGGGCAGAGTTTCATTCAGAACCTTCTTGATGGCACCTAACAACAACATATATGTGTATATATATGTATAACTCGAGCATAACAAATAAAAATCAACATACCTCCAGTGGAAACCATGAATCCCGGATAACACTGGGGCCCAGGAAGTGCTCTCAAGGGTTGCCACCTCCACACTGGTCTCTTCAGATAAAAACAAAAACCAAACCTGTTGCCGTAGAGTCGATTCCGGCTCATAGTGACCCTATAAGACAGAGTAGAGTTGCCCCGTAGGGTTTCCTAGGCTGTAAGCTTTACAGGAGCAGATCACCAGGTCTTTCCTGCCACAGAGTCACTAGTAGGTTCAAACTGCCGACATTTTGGTTAGCAGTTGAGTGCTTAATCAATGCCTCACCAGGGCTCCTGTTTCTAGATGTGGGACATGTTAATTAGCCATTTTGGAGACAAAAATTTTAATGAACAACCATGCTTATATATGGCTCCAGCCCTTGTGTCCCCTCAAATGTCCATCCCAACTTCAATTCCATGGTGGAAAAGAGGGCTTTTTCCATCAACAGTTGCGCCTGGAAAGGATGACTAGAGACAGTCATGTGTTTAAAACGAGGATCTGGGAAGTCAGAGTGAGGAGCCTCAAAAGGAAGCACCGCTTTAGGAAGGACACAAGAGGCAGCGAAGCCAGTTAAGTCTGCTGTTGAACTCCATTCCAGGCCAGTCTGAAAAAGCTGTATATATTGCACGATTCCAACCATACAACATTCTGGAAAAGGCAAACCTATAGAGACAACGAGAAGATCAGTGGTGGCAGGGGTTCAGAGGTTGGGGGAGGGATGACTAGGTGGAGCACAGGGTATCTTTAGGGCAGTGCAACTATTCTACATGATACTGTAAAGGTGGATACATGACATTGCGCATTTGTCGAACCCACAGAACTGCACAACATGAAGTGAACCCTAATGGAAACTATTGTTGCTGTTAGGTGCCGTTGAGTCGATTTTAACTCATAGTGACCCCATGTGACAGAGCAGCACTGCCCCATAGGGCTTCCTAGGCTGTAGTCTTTATGGGAAGGAGCTCTGGTGGCACCATGGTTAAGTGCTTAGCTGATAACCGAAGGTCAGCAGTTCAAACCTCCATGGTTTGAACCTCCATGGGAGAAACATGTGGCAGTCTGCTTCCATAAAGACTACAGCCTTGGAAATCCTATGGGGCAAACCTATTTTGTCCTGTAGGGTCACCATGAGTCAGAATTGACTCAATGGCAATGGGTTTGGTTTGGTTTTTCGGTAATCTTTAAGGGAGCCGATCTCCTGAGGAGCTTCTGGGTGGGTTTGAACCAACAACCTTTCCGTTAGCAGCCTAGTGCTTAACCATTGTGCCACCAGGGCTCCTAAATGCAAACTGTAGGCTTGAAAACAATGAAGTCTCAGTATCGGCTCATCCATTGTAACAAGTGCACCACAGCAGTGCAAGATGCTAACAGGAGCAACGGTGGGCAGGGCGAGGGGTATACGGGGGCTCTGTACCTTTTGCACAATTTTTTGGTAAACATAAACTACACAATAAAGTCTATTAAAACACATAAAAAGGAAAACCACCGTGGCAGCAGAGCCCACCAGGAGAGGAGGAAAGACGGCAGGGAGAAGTCACGCCTTCCCTTCCGAAGGTCAGCCAAACCAAACCAAACCAAACCCGCTGCCGTGAGTCGATTCCGACTCACAGCAACCCTACAGGAGGAAGCAGAACTGCCCGATAGGGTTACCAAGGCTGTAATCTTTACGGAAGCACACTGCCACCCTTCTCTGGCCGAGCGCCTGGTAGGTTCAAGCAACCGAACTCTCCGTTAGTAGCTGAGCACTTACCCACTTCGAGAGGACCAGGGCACCTCTGGACAGTCAGCCAGCCGCCCCGAATGAGGGTAACTTCCAGCCACTAATACAGCACAAAAGCCACGATGCAGTAGGAAACGTTTCCAGCTGTCAGTCAGAACAATTTCAGTGTCCCTGTCAGCGGCTACAGAGGCTTCTCCCGGGCTCTTTGCTCAGCAGGGGTCACGATACAGGGTGATCCCATTAAGTTTCAGCTGCTGCACCACCGTCTGCTGTGACTGTCAGGCTGGGGCTGGGGCCCGGCCAGCTCCACCCTATTTAAACCAGGCTCTTGGTGATGCTCCTGGGCACGGGAGAAGGGGGGCATAGGAAGCAGTGAATTAAAGAGATGCCCCTTTTCTCCTGCCAGTCTTTCTGATCTTTTTTTAACTGCTGTAGAAGAGGCCCATACTTCCATCGCCACTGCTCCAGCCACTACCGATGAGCAGGAACAGAAAATAACTCCTGGATCCAGAAAGGACGGCTCTTCAAATGCTTTGCACAGTCAGCTGCCAGGATGGGAGGGAGGTTTTTCAGACTTAGCAGAGAATTGTTTCCAAAGCAAGAAAAATGAGGAGTATCAGTGATAATGGACCGGGGGATATATATGCCCGGGTTACATCTTCCACCCCTGGAGGTTTACTGACAGGCCCGTGAGCCACTTCAGTACCTTCTGGCATCATGGCGGATAGTGGGGCAACTGCCTTAAAAACAAGGAGGTGGGTCTGCGCCTCATTGGAGTGTTGAGAGCCATGAATAAAGGGCTGCTCCCTGGAAGAGGGATTGTGTGAAACCTCTGTGTCTTTTGGCTTCTGTACAGCGAGATAAGGCTCGCAAGCGTGTTTACTGTTTCCTCTCTGTTATTGGGAAGGTACGGTTACCAGCATTCGGGAACATTCAAGTAAAGGAGTTATTTTGGGGGATGTACTTCCTGGGCCATGGGACTGATATGTCGCACAGGTGTGATGTGCTTCACGGACCATGGTGCTGATTTGGCCCGCTTTAAATGAAACTGATAACAATTATGAGCAACAAGCGCAACGTTTATTTAGTCTCTTCATTGTATTTTTGTGGTATTTTTGGAAAATTGAGGAAGATATTTCATGGCTCAAGCATAAGCAGGAAGTGTGATGCACCACAGGACCAATATGTCCCGGGTGTATGATGTGCTTCATGGAACATGGGACTGGTATGTCCCGCTTGCAATTGGCACCCCATTTTTTCAAGTATTAAAAAACTACCAACAAATGTTGATTCAGCATCCATTCCATTAGTGAAAAAACATGGCATCTCCACAAAATTCCAAAAAGAATAATACTTGACTCATGAAAGGGTTAAAGGATTTTAGAACAAGTGACTGGGATTCCAGCTTGCTTTTCTAGTCAATACAGTTTAGAAAGCATCCTATATTTCTAGATACTGAGCTATTTGGCTTTTAACTTGAATATCAAACCAAACCCATTGCCATTGAGTTGATTCCAATTCATGGCAGCTCCATGTGTCACAGAGAAGAACTGCTCCATAGACTTTTCTTGGCCGTAATCTTAATGGAAGCAGATCACCAGACCTTTCTTCCATGGCACCACTGAGTGGGTATGAGCTGCCAACCTTCGCACTTGCAAATTGTTTATGCTACTCAGGGGCCCTGAGCTTTAATAATGGCCTGGTGTATTTCCTAGGATCTTAGCAGCGCAGCAAATAGTATATCAGCCCATCACAACTACACAAAAAGATTCAAGAGTCAGTAACAGCTGAAATAAGACAAAGATGGAACACGAATATCAACTCCACATCTAAAAAAGACTAGCTTAATAAGACAGATATGGTCTAAAGGCATACTGATTTTCCATTTGCCCATAGTGTACGTATTTTTGAACACTATCAATGCAAAAGATGGAAAGATGGGTCAGGCAGGAACCCTGCCCTCAAGGACAATCTATCCTAGTCTGCGATACGGTGCAGGTGTGTAAAGGAACATGCTAGAAATCAGAGATGTAAGTGTGGTAACAGGTCAGAAGAACTGCTTCAGGATTTGGAAAGGGAAGAGATGTCTCTGAGGGAGTTTTCAACCGGTGGTCTAAACTGATTTATGGCCTGCAAATTGCCAACGGCAAGAGAGCAGCTCTATTTACAAGGGCAACTGGGAAGCTTCTTGGGAAGGGCAAAGGATGTCCATTTGGACAGTAACGACTATCCCCCTTATGAAGATGCTGTCACAGCTCAGCAGGGTCACCACCCATAAAGGCCTTGGCCAGAGAATTGAAAGATAAACTCTTCCAGCCCAGCTCCCTTTGGATCTTTGCCAGATTTCCGAGAAAGGAAAGAGGAACTGAAACATAGGTCAATGGGAAGCTCTGTCAGCGTCCTAATGCAGGTGTGACGTGGCGGGTAGAGGGGAGTTTCATTTTCACCAACCCACTCCAACCAGAGCCTGCAGGAGCAGAGAGGAGAGAGAACCACTGGGTTCCTCACTCATGACGCTTCCTTGAGGCAGATGGCAGGAAGGCCATCTGTCGCTGCCAGACCACCCGTGTGGATGGATGCCCCTTTCGGTAGCTGCAGTGGTGTCCCCGTCATTGTCACACCATTCACAAACCCACAGGGACTCTGCACGGGTCCCCACCACTCCAGACGAACAGCCTGGCAGCTCTGGAGTTCCAGGCATAAAGAGAGCGGTGAGTCAGGGAGCCACTGTGTTTGTTCCCTGTCATCCGAATAGTCTTATAGCTCAGTACTGGGGTGGCTTGGAGAAACCCCTGGTACCCTTCAACTGGTGGGTTCATTAGGGGCTGCATCAAGGGTATGACAATTTGAACTGGGCCTTGAAGAAGGAGGAGAATTTGGACATCTGGATCAAGGAGAAAAGTGTATCCAAAGATTTCACATAAAGGTGTTCAGTGAGCAAAAAAGTAAAATAAGAAGAAAAGATACATTTCCAGAAATGAGAACATGTCAGGGCACACACACACGAGCATCCACATTGTTTTCCCATGCTTCCCATCAGCTCGGGGACAGAGTCTTGATCTCCCTCCAAACTTTTCCACATCCAGCTCTCTAGGGTTTGCTCATCATAAATTTCGAAACACTGCGAAAGTTCTTGAGACATTCTAAATTGATGTGACTGCATCACACACCTGCTCCTGCTGATACATGTTACTGCACCTATCTTGTTAATTGTTCTCAGTTTAAGTTCCCCACCACTGTCTCCCATGTTTCATTTTTTTCCTCCCCTGGGAAGACATGAGTGCTTCCCTGACGTTAGTACTCCTAGGGTATGGAAGTCAGCGGACATATCTCCTTACAAGGATGGACCAAGAAGCAGGAGAGGGCCAACCACAGGGTCTGTGGCCCTAAGGAAGATCCTCCCTCTAGGACAAGCGGAGGTTGGAGGTAATAGTTCAGGAGCTGCAGGTGCTTGGAAGACAGCTAGAATGCCATGGCTTGCTACTCAAAGCATGGTTTAGGGACCAGCAGCATCAGCATCACCTGGGCCCTTTTTACACATGTAGAATCTTAGGGCAGCCCCAGAGCAACTGGATCAGATTCTGTATTTGAACAACATCCTGGTAAAGGATCTAGAGGGTGCAGGAATAGATAACAGACAAGCACTTGATGTTAGGGTTGGCCTCTACCTATGCTGGAGTCCCTGCGTTGTGCATTGTGCGAACAGTTAATGCTGCTAACGAGAAGGTTGGAGGTTTGAGTCCACCCAGAGGAACCTCAAAAGAAAGGCCTGTCGATCTACTTCAAAAAAATTAGCCATTGAAAACCCTGTAGAGCACAGTTCTACTCTGACATGCATGGGGTCGGAGCCAGCTTAATGACAACTGGTTTTCTTTTATACTGCCTATGTTATCTCTTCTAATCCTCAGAACAACCTGACATACATATTCTTATTTATTTTTTACAGATAAAGAAACCCTGGAGAGGTCTTAAAATCTAAAATGCATTAATTGGTCCCAACCCACCTGGAGTAAA
Source organism: Dugong dugon (assembly GCA_030035585.1). Taxonomy (NCBI): domain Eukaryota; kingdom Metazoa; phylum Chordata; class Mammalia; order Sirenia; family Dugongidae; genus Dugong; species Dugong dugon. The sequence goes on along the minus strand of CM057464.1, from coordinate 6,136,604 downwards.
GGAGAATGAAGAACACCAAAGACACAAGGAAAATATTAGCCCAAGAGACAGAAAGGGTCACAAAGACCAGAGACTCCATCAGCCTGAGACCAGAAGAACTAGATGGTGCCCAGCTACCACAATGACCGCCCTGACAGGGAACACAACAGAAAGTCCCTGGTGGAGCAGGAGAAAAGTGGGGTGCAGAACTCGAATTCTAGTAAAAAGATCAGATCTTAATGGTTTGATTGAGACTGGAGGGACCCCGGAAGACATGGCCCCCGGACACTCTGTTATCCCAAAACTAAAACCATTCCCAAGGCCAACTCTTTAGACAACGATTAGACTGGACTATGGGACGTCAAATGATACTAGTGAAGAGTGTGCTTCTTATCTCAAGTAGATACATGAGACTAAATGCGCAGCTTCTGTCCCAGGGTGAGATGAGAGGGGAGAGAGGGTCAGGAGCTGGTTGAATGGACACCTGAAATCCGGGGTGGAAAGGAGGAGTGTGCTGTCACAGTACAGGGAGAGCAACCAGGGTCACATAACAATGTCTGTATAAATTTTTGTATGAGAGACTGACTTGAACTGTAAACTTTCACTCAAAGTACAACAATAAAATTTAAAAAAGAAAAAGAAGAAGAAACCCTGGAGAGAGAGGTGAAATAATTTGCCTAAGACTACACAGCTACCTTGGCACAAAGCCAGTATTTGAGCCCCAATCTGGCTGATGGCAAAGGTACTGTCTTTTCCACTGCATCCCTGAAGTCCAATACAGAATGAAGTAACAGTGGAAATGTGGGAAGGATGCAGCCACTATCAACGAGAACATCTGTCAACAGGTAATCAAGCCCAGTGGACTAGAAACCAGGGGCCATTTCTGAAGGCCGTGGGGATATTGGCAGGAAGAAGACGGAGCAGTCTTCCGGGGTCTGTAACACGGCACAGAGAATCCAGCGACGGACCTGTCCCACCTGTACCGGGAACAACGCACAACCCCAGCAGCTAGTACTGGACCCAATTCAGCAGGCAGGCAGCAAAATGGCATCTGGATGCTACATGCCACAGCATCCAATTAGACCTCCTTAAATCTTTTTTGGAGTCCCTAGGTGGTGTAAACAGTTACTTGCTCAGATGCTAACCAAAAGTTTGTAGGTTCGAGTCTACGCAGAGGTGACTTGTAAGAAAGGCCTGATGATCTACTTCTGAAAAATCAGCCATTGAAAATCCTTTGGACACACATGGGGTTGCCATGAGTCGAAGTCGACTTGACGGCAACCGGTTGGTTAAATCTTTTCTACCTGGGATCAAACCTGGACCTGGGAGCAAGAGACAAGTGGTAACAAGCAGGACACAGGCAGGTTCTGTGTTCTGAGAAGATACTGATTAAATTATGGCTGCGTTCGAAAGTGAAGGGTCAGTGACATCATAACCAGCTATAGGGCTTCTGCTACACTGGGGAAACTAGCCCCATGGCTGCCTTCGCAAGGGTCACAGGTCTGGGGGAGGGAGGTGCAGGGATCGCAATGCTGTGCTGGGGATAAATCCAAAATACTCAAAGAGGCCCTGCCCCAGTAGAGTCTCCCCAGAGCCCAAAAGGCTTCCCAACATATTGCTGATGTACAAACAGCCTCGGTTTTAAAGGGAGGCCCTCCATCCACATCCGCTTGTTGTCAAGCAAAGGTTACCGGGGAACGATTTCTTCATTTCTAACAGGCATCTAGAAAGCAACAGAGGGACGGTGGAAAGCCACATGACAGCCATTCGGCAAAGCTTTTTAGAACTGCTTGTCTATTTTTCTGTCGTGTAGTCTCTGGGGTTCCATCGAGACTTCCCCAATCAAGCAAGCCTCGCATTTCTTAACATTTTGCAAGTCTTCCCTACAACTCCAGCAAACGTGCCTAGGGCAGGGCCCTTGACCTTGAGGCTCTGTTTTCTAAATCACAGATTACTATAGCTGGTCCAAACTTTCCTTCACATTGTTACCAAATCTGTCTTCCGAAGGCAGTGCTTTCCCCGTCACTCCTTGCTTAAGGACTTCTATTGATGGTGGAGGAAACCCTGGTGGCACAGTGGTTAAGTGCTACGGCTACTAACCAAAAGGTCGGCAGTTCGAATCTACCAGGCACTCCTTGGAAACCCTACTCTGTCCTATAGGGTCACTACGAGTTGACTCGATGGCAATGGGTTTTTTTCGTTGGCCAGAGCAAGTCCACACGCAGATGTGCGGTCAGGCCCTCCGTCAGCAGACCCTCTCGACCCAGGAAGGCTCGGCATGCTCGCTCACCCAGAGCCTTGGTCTCAGCCAGGCCCAGCTCCTCCATGCTCCTACAGGAGTCGGCCACTGAGCTTCTCTCCTGCAGCTGCTCCCACCAGCAGAGCCCTCTGAGCCAAGCCACACCTACACAGAGGTGAAGCCAAGCAAGGCCAAAGTCTTACTGCAACACACGCAGGAACTAGGTCGCCCTCTGCACGGCTGTGGGTGTTACTTGGAGGTTGGCGGAAGTGGTATACTGATAAATGTCTAACAACTGGCTCTTCAGTAGAGAAGATGTATGCATATATATATGTGTATCAACAGTTGCTATCTGAGTCAGTTGTCACTCTGGGCGACCCCATGTATGTCAGAGTAGAACTGTGCTCCACAGGGTTTTCAATAGCTGGTTTTTTGGATGTGGATCACCAGACCTTTTTTCTGAGAAGCTTCTGGTTGGACTTGAACCTCCAGTCTTTCAGTTGACTGCCAAGCATGTTAACTGTTTACACCACCCAGGGACTTAATATACGTTATAAATTTTACTGATACACAGTACACACAGTATGGTAAATTCCATACAGCCAGTTGATTCTCATAGCTTCCATTGATTTATTTCTAGTTGTATTGTGGTTAAAATATGTACAAGTAGTCCCTGGTTTACAACGTATTCTAGTTACAACCAACCGCACTTAACATCCTATCTTTTTTCTTAGGTCTTATCGTTAGTAATATGTACTACATACAATGTTGCAGTATATAAATTGCTAATGTTATCATTCTCAGATGTTCACTTCCAGATACTAATAATAAAAGGAAATAGTAATGAAAATTAAAAAAAAAAGAGGTGATTCAACTTACGTCAGAACCTACTTAGGATAGACTTGTCAGAACAGAACTCCGTTGTAAGTCAGGGACTACCTGCGTAACATGAAATTTGCCATTTTAGCCATTTTAAAATATACAATATTCAGTGACATTAATCATATTCACCATATTGTAAAACCATCACCACTATCTATTTCCAAAACTTTTTCATCACGCCAGACAGAAACTCTGTACCCATAAGCAGTAATTCCCCTTCTTCCACCCCTACCCCCTGATAACTACTCTACATTCTGACTGTATGCATTTGCCTATTCTAGATATTTCATATAGGTGGGGTCCTACAATATCTGTGCTTTTGTGACTGACTTAATTCACTCAGCATACTGTTGTCAAGATTCATCTATGTTGTAGCATGGATCAGAACTTCATTTCTCTTTAAGGGTCCAGAGTATTTCACTGTATGGATAGACCATATTTTGTTAATCCAGTCACCTGTTGATGGACACTTGGGTTGTTTCCACCTTTGGGCTATTGTGAACAATATTGCAATGGCTTCCACTGATTTCTGAAACTTGTTTCTGTAGCCAACCTCTGATTGCAACTGATGCACAAGTCTATTTCCAGTATGGCTGTTGGTTGGTATGTTCCTTTACACGCACAAGTCCGAGGAAAACAGAAAAACAAAGATCTATGTTGGAACTTCACTCCTTCATTAATGACAAGAGCAACACCTTCACTGCATCAGATACCCGTTTTCAAATACTAGACGAATATTTCCTCAACTTGTTGTGCTATTCACAATGTAATGGCAACAAACAAGTCACTCTTTAAAGTTTTACCTGTGTTATTAACTCTGTCTCCATCGCTTTCTTAAGTCTAAATCAGGGGTCAGCAAACTTTTTCTGTAAAGGGCCAGACAGGAAATATTTTCAACTCTTGTGGGCCATACAGGTCTGTTCTGTAGTGTGAAAGCAATCATAAAAAACCAAACTGAACCCGTTGCCATCAAGTCAATTCCAACTCATAGCAACCCCAGAGGACAGAGTAGAACTGCCCCATAGAGTTTCCAAGGAGCGACTGGTGGATTCGAACTGCTGACCTTTTGGTTAGCAGCCATAGCACTTAACCACTGCGCCACCAGGTTTCCAAAAGCAGTCATAGATGATGCATAAACAACTGAGCATAGCTGTGCTCCAGTAAAACTTTTACAAATACAGGCAGCAGGCCACGCTGGGCCTCTAGGCTGTGTTTGCCAACTCCTTGTCTAGACAATCAACAAAACAGTAAATCAAGCCCTGATTTGTAACATTTGTTTAAAGAGCAGCCCTCTGTGGCTGATTTCAAACAATTAATGTGAAGTCACAGAAGAAGGAGCAGGGGTGAAAGGCGTGCAGCGGCACACCATCACGTAAATAACGTCCAGAGCATAGGTAATTGAGAAACGTAGTAAAATATCTGGGAAGTGGAGAGCTTTGGGTACTTATTGCCTTTGTTTTAATATAATTAGTTCAATTGTAAGTTCATATAAGGCTTATATAGTTTAGTTTTTAATCAAAGCTGTGTTTGTCAACTGGCTCACAAAATTCCTGAAAATGTGTTGGTCGACTCTCTTAAGCCAATACAAGTCCACTCCAGCCCAGCACTGGAGGAGAGGGTTATGTGGATGGACGGGGCCGCAGGGAAGTTACATCCCCTCCAGAGCCCTGGGACAGGAGAAAGCCCACCCTCTGCCTCTTCCCTCCCTGCCCCACGTTCCTCCCTTCCCTGGGGAGCCTGAGACAGAACCTGCAGATCCCAGCCACTCTCCGACACTTCTGGCCCTCTGCAGATCTCCTGGTCACTTCAGAGCCTCCTCCTTGCTTGGCCAAGCCTAATTCCCTGCTCAAAGAGAAGGGCATGAATTCTTTTTGTGGTTTGTTGTTGTTAACTGCCATGAAGTCGGCCCCTGACTCATGGGAATCTCATGCACAACACAACAAAAACACTTGTGATCCTGCATCACCCCGTGATAGGTCATGGATCGGATCCTGTGATCCACAGCATTTTCAGTGGCTGATTTCCAGAAGGAGATCACCGGGCCTTTCTTCCTAGTCCCTCTCAGTCTGGAAGTTCCGCTCAAACCTGTTCAGCATCACAACAACATGCAAGTCTCCACTGATGGACGGGCGGTGGCTGTGCAGGAGGTGCACTGGCCAGGAATGGAGCCCAGATGTCCTGCATGACAGGCAAAAATTTTACCCCTGAACCACCAGTGTAGCAAGCAGGGGCATCAGGACCCATTCTTACTCCTGTACTCCGGTACACAGACTCCATTCAAGGCCAAGTAGAACCTGCTAAAATCAGAATCTACTATACTACAAGTATATCTGCTAGTGACCTTCTCCAAACCCACCCAGTCCACACGAATCTCGCTCCTCTCTGAAGGCCTGTAGAATCTGTGTACGTATGGTGTCACATTATCCTCTAGTCAATTTTTGTATGAATCTCCTCCCTCTCTGTCTAATTTATAAAACCTTCAGAGAGAGAAACTGTGTTCTTCTTTGCTGTCTTTCTCTGTTCAAACTCAGGGCTCAGCAGATAACAAGGGCTTAATAAAAGCCCGTCACTTACATAGAGAAAAGCAAATAGTCATCAAAAAGCAACTTTGTCTTAGAACCAGGTTAGGGAAAATCGGGACTTGGTTTAGGGAAAGGCAAAAAGGAAACTCAAGGATATCAATAATTTCTACTCACAAGCGTTAGCAAGCCTGGAAAGGATAGAACAGCTTAGACCAAGGTAGATCTTGGTGAATAAGGATGCTCAGGGTCCCCTGACTGCTCCTCATGGGGTTACTCTTGAGGAGAGGTAACAGCCAACAGCCCAGGAAGGATAAGGAATCCCCTATGTATCAGGGAGGACTCCCTGGGTGGTGCAAACATTAACATGCTTGGCTGTGGTTTGAGGTTGGCAATTTGAGTCCACCCAGAGGTGCCTCAGAAAAAATACCTGGCAATCTACTTCCAAAATATCAGCCAGTGAAAACTCTACGGCACACAGTTCTACTCTGACACACATAGAGTCTCCATGAATCAGAGTCAACTTCATAACAACTGGTTTTTATGTATCAGTTAAGATAATGTTGTATGTCATAACAAATATGCTCCAAAATCCCAGGGGCTTAACACAATACCCACCACAACACCAGCGAAGCGGTCAGGGTCCTAAATATTCTCACACCATCATGGTGTCTCAGTGGGAGCCATTGCACTGAGCCAGAGACAGATAACCTTACTATGCTTGGTAGTAGTTAATGGGTTGTGGTAGGTTCAGTCCTTAATGAACATTCTGGAAACCCGTTCCGCAGATCCAGAGATGCCAAAAGCTATGAGGATTTTAATGGCATTCTCCAAGCTTCAGTGTCTCAAAAAGGGAACTTGATACCCAGTTTTCATATTCTAGACTAGAACTTTCTCGGATGGAAATTTGAGTCACTGTTTGCAAACTGTCTGGAAATCTACTGGAAGGGGGCATCATTTGACTTCAAAACATTTATCATGAGAATCACCAAAGAGGCCACATAATGAAATTTTTTCTTACTTCTGAGCCGTGAAACGAGAGTGAGAAAACAGCTCAAATGGGGTGGGCACGTGGTAGAATAAGTTCCCCAAATACGCCAAGATAAAAGACGCAAGAACGTAACTCAGACTAACGAGACAGAGAAAGAGAGACAGTGAAACACTCAGCCTAAAACAGCAGCCACACGTGGAAAGAAGTGGACTTGAATTAGACAACTGTGGTGCCGTGTTCCTTGAAGGGAAACAGAAAATAAAAGCAAATACTCTCACAACCCCTCCAGAAATGTTCACATGACATTAAGAATGTTGGGTTTGACAACTTTTAACCCTGGGGTTAGAAACTGGAATACGTTTGACCTAATTTTATAGTAGAAGGTGAGAAGGAAAGAAATAGAATGAGGAAGATTAATTTGATGGGAAACAGATAACAATTTTCAAACTGTTTCCAAAAGAGAAAACGGAGTATCCATAACCAGGCAAAAGCAGACAAATCATCCAGGTCCTTGGGAACAGCACTAAACAGCACACAACAGTCTTGTGAGAGACCACAGGGAGGGCTGTAAATGGCCTCCCCTCTGATATACCCACTTTTTTTTTTTTTCCCAGCTGAATGCCTGAAGTAAAACATATGCTTTGGGTGTCTGAAAAGATGATGAAATATATGGTATCCTATTGAGGCTTTGAACATGTAAAGCTCTCAAAATAAAACCTGAGGGGGAGAAATACAAGTCAACCAACTTAAAGTTCAGCCTGTGTTTAAAGAATAAAACCAAATAAAACCCCATGTGCATCTGGGACAATTTATATTGCAAAAGCTAGGTTGTAAGGGAAACCACAAATACCATTAACTGCAGTCCTGCCAGCAAGACCCTGCTGTAGCAATGGCCTTGCAGCCACATCTCTCAATTCATGATCCTCTGATGGGACATTGCATCCTTGACTGGAGTAATTATGAATAGTAATTTTCTTCATGAAATTGAGGAGTTAAAAAAAACTGGTTTCTACTCCTTGGCTTATGATAGACTATTTTCTAGGGTACACTACTGTGATAGTTACACTGGGTTGTCTCCAATAACCTATGCCTCGCAATACAACCAGAAGGCTCCTTAGAAGCAAGGATGGTGAGACTTCGGCTGGTTTACTTTGGACACATCATCGGGAAAGACCAATCACTAGAAAATGACCTCGTGGTTAGGTAAGTAGGAGGTCAGAAAAAATGACAAAAACCCTCAGTGAGGTGGATTGATACAATAGCCACAGTATTGGACCAAACACATCAGTCATCGTGAAGATGGCACAGGACCAGGCAATGTTTCCTTCTGTTGTACATAAGGTCACCATGAGTCGGAACTGACTCAACGGCAACTAACGACATGATATTCACATCCTCCTGTAGAACCCTCCCACACTGAGGCTGGGCTGGGCCATGTGACTTGCCTTGGCCAGTGAAAATTGTCAAGGATGATAGAAGCAGAGGCTTATCCTTTTGGAATTCTCTTGGAATGCTTGTTCTTGGAGCCCTGGACTGTGACATTAAAAGGTTCATCCACCATGCTTATGGGGAGAGAGACGCTTATCAGTACCCATCCTTTATATCTGCATCTTGGGTGGAGATTTGGGGAGGTGCTTCTTTCCCTTCTTTGACCAAGACTCCTGATCCTGCCTCTCTAACCTGCAGGAGTCACTCAGACGCCTTCCAGAGACAAGTTGCAGAACTCTCTAGGCCTCAATGTGCTTATCTCTAAAATGAAGGAGTTGGATGATATTTTCCCTAGAATTCCTCTTGGCTATTTTCTGTGCCTGAAGCCTCCTCATTCTGCTGGAGGCCTCTGTGACCTCCAGTGAGCATGATAATAGCACCTACGTGGACTACAGAAGGCTTTTCACACCTGCTTCTTTCTTGTTAACATGGCTCATTTTTGTTAAACTTAGAGACTGACTCATGAAGTTAATATTGGCTATTTAGTATGTGCATAACACCATCAATAGCTTCCAGGTATCAGGCACTGTGATGCCAGGCCAGGTGTTCCATATATTGTTTCCAATCCTCATAACCCACATATACCAGGCTTCTCCAGATGGTGAGCACAAATGAGGGCAAATTCAATGCTCTGGGTCCTTGCCGGTGCTTCCCGTTGGTTCTCTGCACCAAGTAAATCTGAGAATCTCTTGTTGTGAGTCCTAAGGTGAGGACTTTCAGAATTTGTCCCTAGTTCCACTAGTGAAAGGTTCTCAACTCTCCCTTTCTTGTGTCTTCCTATGAGCCCTCAAAAGGCGGGGCCCCAAACTGGACTCTACCCAACACATTAACAGTAGGACACGTGAAAATGATGCAGAATATTTACTCAGTGGAATACTACGTCACAATGAGAGTGAGCGAGCCACCCTCACCCACAACATGGACACCTATCACCAAAGTAAAGTTGAGTTAAAGAAGTCAGACACAAGGAAAATACACAGAATGTTTCCATTTATATAAAGATCAAGACCAGGCAAAATGAACCCAAGGCCTTAGAAGTCAAGACAGATAGTGGTGTCCTTGGGGAGGGATGATGGCAAAGAAGCAAAGGTAGCACTTCCAGAGTGCTGGTTATGTTTTTGTTATTACTGTTTGCTCCTTTACCCATCCCATCTCCTCATTACCCCCACCTGCCTGCCCATTGACCCCTCCCACCAGCTCTGTACCCACACATTGGCAACATTCTCCTAATCCCCCTACTTCCCTATTTCCCATACTTTGGCTATCTCCTGACCCCTCCCACCTCATTACCTCCTGGCCCCTCCCTCTTCATCACTTCCCACACCTGGGCTACCTTGCGACTCCTCCTACATCCTCATCAACCCCAGTTGATCTGTTTTGATTCTTGATCCTAGTCATGGCTTGGGTTCAGTTTATAAATATTCATTGAACTGGACAGTTATGGATTGTGCACTTTCCTGTTTGCATGTTATACTTCAATGCAAACGTTTGTAAGAAGGGAAAGGTCATGTGCCAGCCCTGTGTCCAGGCAGCAGCTCACGGCTGTCAGCATCCAGAGTTCCTTACCAGCCACCTGTGCTAGAATCTACAGAGCTTTACTCCTGGGGCCAGCACTCCATGTGAGCCACCTGATCTACCCCTGACCACAGAAGTCCGGGATCCCCGTGCCAGCTCTGCTGCTGCTTTCTGGGACCTCACGCTCCCTGCCCACCATGTCCAGTCCTTCTCACTTTCTCCAGCAGGTAGGGAGAAGCACCTTCGTCCTTGGAAGTCCAGCTCTTTTTTTTTTTTTTTTTTTTTTTTGTGAAAATATACACAGCAAAACATACACCCATTCATCAGTTTCTACATGTACAATTCAATAATACTGGTCACATCCTTTAAGTTGTGTTGCCATTCTCGCTGTCTCCACCCATATTGTTTCACCATCGCTGGTTAGACTCACTGCCCCCCAAACTTCTCCTCTCTGCTTTGACAATCCGATCTCATAGGGACAATTCTTTAATAGAGTGCAATGCTTATGTCAAACATTCTTTACTAATTTAACTAAATAGTTGTTTAGTTTAAAGATGACTTCAGGGGATAATTTCGGTTCATCATTTGAAGATTTTTCTCAGCAATAGGTTCAGGGATTCCTCCAGTCTCAGTAGGTCCAGTAAGTCTGGTTTCTATAAGAATTTGAAATTCTGTTCTACATTTTCCCCTTTTGATCAGGATTCAGCTTTGTGTGTGTATGTGTGCTTTAGATGAAAGTTTACAGAGCAAATTAGTTTCTCATTAAACAGTTAATATACATATTGTTTTGTGACATTGGTTGACAACCCCGTGACATGTGAACACTCTCCCTTTCTCAACCTTGGGTTCCCCATTTCCATTTGTCCAGCTTTCCTATCCCCTCCTGCCTTCTCGTCCTTGCCCCTGGGTGGAAGTGCCCATTTAGTCTCGTATACGTAGTTGCGCTACATGTATTATTGTTTGTTTTATGGGCCTGCCTAATCTTTGGTTGAAGGGTGAACCTCAGAAGTGACTTCAGTACCGACTTAAAAGGGTGTCCAGGGGCCATACTCTTGGGATTTCTCCAGTCTCTGTCAGACCAGTAAGTCTGGTCCTTTTTTGTGAGTTAGGATTTAGTTCTACGTTTTTCTCCAGCTCTGTCTGGGACCCTCTATTGTGATCCCAGTCAGAGCAGTCAGTGGTGGTAGCCGGGCACCATCTAGTTGTGCTGGACTCAGTCTTGTAGAGGCTGTGGTAGTTGTGATCCATTAAGGATTCAGCTTTTTTGATACAGGGAAAGAGGGGTCTCTGGGCTACTGTGACTTCAGTTTTACCACCCGACTCTCTGAGAGTGTTTTCCCCGGGAGAGTCTGCTGTGCTTGCAGTAATACAGAGTTATGATTTCATCACCACTTCTGCCCAGCGTGTGCTGGCACTCCGTTAGGTGAGGAGGTTCAACGTAGCCATGGGGGACAGTGGTGAAGAGCATGACTCCTGACTGCTTGGTGCTAAATCCCAGCTCTGCCATTTACTAGCTATGTGACCTTGGGCAAGGTACTTAGATTCTCTGTGCCTGAGTTTCCTGATTAAAAAAGTGGACTTCTCCATAAGGATTGATTAAAAGAGTATATACTTGGTAATTGCTTAGAACTGAGTCTGGTACGTAGAAGATTTCAACCAGTCTTAGCAAGAGTAATAATTGTCCCTACCTGCAACCTGGCTTTTATTGCTGATCCTGCCTCTGCAGTGCATCTGTTTTCTTATTTATCTATGAACCCAGTTTGGATGGAGTTGATGTTCTTTCCCAGGAAATTGTTAGAACCCATGTGTGTTCGTCTCCTAGGGCTGCTGCAACAAAGTACCGTAAATTGGCTGGCTCATAAAAACAGAAATGCATTCTCTCACAATTCTGGAGGCTAGGAGTCCAAAATGAGAGTATTGGTGTGTAGAATCCTTTTGGAAGCTTTGAGGAAGAATCCGTTCCATGCTTCTCTCCTAGCTTCTGATAATGGACAACGATCCTTGGCGTTCCTTGGCTTGTAAATGCGTCACTCCAATCTCTGCCTCCGTCTTCACGTGGCTGTCTTCCCTCTGTGTGTCTCTGTGTCTCTTCTCTTTCATAAAGAATGGTTAACATGCTCAGGTGCTACCTGAAATGTTGCAAGTTGGAGTCCACCCAAAGCTACCTCAGAAGAAAAGCCTGGTGATCATTTCCAAAAATCAGCCTTTGAAAATCCTATGGAGCACAGTTCTACTCCGGGACACCTGGGGTCACCATGAGTCAGAGTTGACTGGACAGCAACTGATTTTCGTATAGGATTATGGCCCGTCCTACTCCAGTATGACCTTATGTTAACTGATAACATCTTCAAAGACCCTGTTTCCAAACCAGGTCATTGTTCACAGGTACCAGGTGTTAGGATTTCAACATATCTTTCTGAGGACACAATTCAATCCATAAGTCAGTAAAGGTGGAACCAAATTTATGCTGGACAAGGCATTGAGCAAAGCAGATTAAACACTTTATCCCATTGAATCTTCACAGCGATCCTGTATATAGGTACTATTATCCCCATTTTGGGCAATGAATAAGGAAGACTGAAGAGGAATTCATGCCTTTGAATTATGGTGTTGGCAAAGAATACTGAATACACCATGGACTGCCAGAAGAATGCACAAATCTCTATTGGAAGAAGTACAGCCAGAATGCTCCTTAGAAGGGAGGATTATAAGACTTCATCTCATGTACTTTGGATATGTTATCAGGAGGGACCAGTCCCTGGAGAAGGACATCATCCTTGGTAAAGCACAGGGTCAGCGAAGAACAGGAAGCCCCTCAACAAAATAGATTGACACAGTGGCTGCAACAATGGGCTTAAACATAGTAACAACAATTGTGAGGATGACGCAGGACTGGGCAGTGTTTTGTTCTGTTGTACATGGGTTGCTGTGAGTTAGAAACAGCTCAACAGCATGTAACAACAACCATAACATCCCCATTTTATAGTTGAAAAAACTGAAGCTTAGACAGTTGAACCAACTTGTAGACTTATACAACAAGTAAGTGGAGGAGCAAAGATCCCATCCCAGGTCTGATTTCAAAGCCAATAGTCACACTCTATTCACATGCCATTGGCCCCAAGAAAGACTAGATAAGGCTTTGTGAGTGATTCTGTGCCCTGTCCTCCAATGAAGAAAGGAGTTAACTCATGCTGAGTTAGGTGACCCTGGATGGTACGTTTGGTGCAAATCCCTGACACAGCACTCAGCACAAGGCGTCTCTTCCACCAGGCTGTAGACACTCCAGAGGAAGGCAGCACCGGGAGTCATTTGCATCAATATCCCTTATACCTGGCACATGTAGTATGAGCACAACAATTATTTTCTAGCTAAATCAAATATCTTGCTGATGGTCAGTCTGGAAAACTGTCTCCATATGTGAAAGACAGATTATTTAACTCTTATGGTCAACTATTGCAATTAGAGAATAACAGAGCAAATTTGGGGGCCAAAAATCATTTGCATATAAAACGACCGGTTAACCTTGGATCACTGGAGAATAAACATGATAGGTAGATGGATAGATAGATAATTTTCAAAAAGTTAAAAATAGGAAGCTTTTACACACCCCAAGCATATATCAAAAACTTATTTACTTCATTAATGAGGGACCAGCAGGAGAGTAAAGTTAGTTGAGAGGAAAACTCGAGGAACTGAGGTTTATATATAGGCAGTCAAGAAAGGCATACACAAATGTTTTCTCAGTTAAAGACCAAATTGGTTAATGACTGACAGAGTAATAAAACTGTAAGCATTGGGGTTATCTTGTCTACCAACTAGAAATAATTTGCACCTCTAATGAATAAAAGTCTGTAAGTTAACATATAATTTCACAGCATCTGAGCCCTCATCAATAGTAAATAGTAATTCAAGCAAAAGAACAGTCTCTAAAGAATTAAATAATCTTTGGGTGGGCTTATAAGACAATGCTCCAAGATGACCTGAAAGTTTTAGATAGTTTTCTTAAAAATAGATAAGACGGGTTTTTGTTCTTTCAGGTAAAAATAGCTTAACATCTTACGTCAACAAATAACAACGAGATGGATAGCTTCAGATTCTCTATCTTAAGTCTACAGCAAATATGAGCAACTATTTTATCATGTCCCAAGTTTCCTGACAGACTTTTGCATTACAAATAGAATTTCATATTCTGCACTGCAGGTATATTGTTAAAATGCAACATATCGAAAGACTATTTCCAAAGAAAATAGAGGCATTCACTGCAAAGAAAAAGCAGAGACTATCCAAAGAATACCAGTTAAAGTGTTACCAAAAATAGAGCTCTCCAAAAATACTAACCCCCTAGTATTATAGTTACCTATTTGTTTAAACATATTTAATCCCTCAAAGATACTATTTTGATTGAGTCACTTGTCCTTATGAATAAATGGTAGCGGCTTGAATTTCCACCACACTTCTTAGACTCTTTAATTTGGCAGTCCAATAATTGGTATTTTGTGGCAATCCAGCAGAGGCTGTTGTGAAGTTTGCTTTTGCACCATGCATGAAAAAATGGTTTGATAAGAAGTTCAGCAGCAGCAATCAAGTTTGGAGAGAGGGTTTAGGAAAGAGTTTTTTTTTTTTTTATTTTTTTTTTATTTTACTGCACTTCAGGTGAAGGCTTACAGAACAAATAGTTTCTCATGAAACAGTAGTACACATGTTGTTTTATGACATTGGTTAACAACCCCACAACATATTAACCCTCTAAATTCTCAACCTTTTTTTTTTTTTTTTTTTTTGGTGAAGATACACATAGCCAAAGATACACCATTTCAAAAATTTCTACATACACAGTTCAGTGACATTGACTACGCTCTTCCAATTGGGCTGTTACTTTCACTTAAGATGAAGGCTTACAGAACAAAATAGTTTCTCATTCAACAGTTACTACAAATGTTGCCCTATGACAATGGTTAACAATCTCACAACACATCAACAATATCCTTACTCAACCTTGGGTTCCCTATCACCAGCTTCCTTGTCCCCTTCTGCCTTCTGGCCCTTGTCACTGGACTCCTGTACCTTGTTAACTCTCATTTGGTTTTACAGGGCTGTCCACTCCCAGGCTGAACAGTGAACCTTGGAGGCAGCTTCACCACTGAGCTGAAAGGGTGTCTGGGGGCCATACTCTCGAGGTTTCTCCAGTCTCCTTTAGGCCAGTAAATCTGGTCTTTTTTTGTGAGTTAGAATTATGCTCTACATCCTTCTCCAGCTCTGTCCAGAACCCTCTGTTGTGTTCCTGGTAAAAGCAGTCAGTGGTGGTAGCCGGGCACCATCTAGCTGTACTGGACTCAGTCCGGTGGAGGCCTTGGTAGCTGTGGACAATTAGTACTTTGGGCTAATCTTTTCCTTGTATCCTGTTCTCAGGAAAGAGTATTTTAACTACTTAGTAGCTTTTAAAATCTGGTGAGCCCTTTAGAAGCACCTATTTACATAAAATCAATACAGTAATTACTGATTATTCTTATCTGTTCATTAAGATAAGTCTCCTGAGACTCTCTATTCATCACTTAGTGCTCGTCCCTCATGATGCTTCATTTGAAACACCTGGAGAATGCTTTAAAAATAGGAACAGAGATAACCCAGCCCAGCCCTGAGATTCTGATGCAGTAGAGGGAGCCCAGGAACATACGTCTGAAAACTCCGCCATGATTTGGATGCACAGCCAGGTATGCAAACCACTAGCCTGGGAGGACACTCCCCTGTGCTGGCCTATTTCACACGACAGTGTGTACTTGAAATCATTGGCTCTTGGAGCCTGAAAATAACTTAGAAAACATGTTGTTGTTGTTGTTAGCTGCCACTGAGCTGACACCAACTCATGGCAACCTTACGTGCAGCAGACTGATACTTGGCCAGTAGTGCATGGTCCTCACGATCACCAGTATGTTCAAGTCAATCACTGTGGCCATTATGTCAATCCATCTCACTGAGCGTCTCCCATACCCTCATTGGCCCTCTGCTTCAACGAACATAATGTCTTTCTCCAGCGAGTGATCCTTCCTGATGACGTGCGTGTCCAAAGGAAAAGAGTCAGACCGTGTTCTTTTGTGATCCATAAGGTTTTCATTGGCTGATTTTCAGAAGTAGACCTCCAGGCCTTTCCTTCTAGTCTGTCTTAGTCTGGAAGCTCTGCTGAAACCTGTCCATCAAGGATGACCCTGCTGGTATTTGAAATACTGGTGACATAGTTTCCAGTATCACAGCAACATGCAAGCCACCACAGTATGACAAACTGATGGATGGGTGGTGGAGGAAACACGTACCCTAAGCTAAATATAGAAATTCTCTCTATGCATCCTACACTTCTGATTCTTATGTGAAATGGATTGGACTTAGCCCCCAAATAGTTTAATTAATAAGCTTTTCCTGTGTATTTTAACCCTACATTTCACAGCATGAGCCCAGGTTCAGTCAACTTTACCCAGGGCTGGAAACTGAGGCCTAAGCCAAGGGATGGAAAATTATACCCATGGGCCAAATCCAACCCACTGTCAGTTCTTCTTGTAAATAAAGTTTTATTGGAACACGGCCACACTCATTCATTTACACATCAATCTATGACTACTTTCACACCACAAGAGCAGAGTTGAGTAGTTGTAACAGACACCACATGGCCTGCAAGGCCATAAAATATTTCCCATCTGGCCCTTTACAGAAAAGCAGTGTGCAGGTGTCTGGCTAAGCCGTCACTTCAATTAACAAATACGTTATTTTTCTTTGCAATAAAAATAAAGGACTTGAATCCAGAACACAACTCTTACAACTCAAGAAGAAAAACAACCCAATTTTTTAAATGGACAAAAAATGTGAACCCACACATTATCAGAGAAGGTATATTGATGGCAATGAGCACATGAAAAGATGATTAGCGTCATGAGTCATCAGGAAAATGCAAATTAAAACTATAGTAAGATACTGTTATATGCTTACTAGAATGGCTAAAAGTAAAAGAATTGACCATATCAAGTGTTGACAAGAATGCAGGGAACCAGAATCCTCATCTATTGATGACAGGAATGCAAAATGGTACAACCACTTTAGAAAGAAGTTTAACATTTTTTAAAATGTTAAACATATACCTACTATATGATCTAGTCATTCTGCCCCTGAGTATTCACCCACAAGAAATAAAAGAATATGTATGCACAAAGCTTTGCACATGAGTGTTCATAGTAGTTTTATTTGTAGTTGTCAAACACTAGAAACAACCCAAATATTTAGCAACAAGAGACTGGATAAACAAACTGTAATATATGCATACAATGCAATACTACTCAATAATACAAAGTAACGAATTATGGATGCACACGACAACATGGATAAATCTCAAAATAATTATGCTAAGTGAAAGAAGCCAGATAAAAAGGGCCCAAACTGTGTGGTTCTAATTGTACAGCATTCTTAACAGGTGAAACTAGAGACAAAAATCCAAGCAGTGGTGACCAGGAACTGGGGGTGGTACACAGGCACTTTCTTAGATGATGGAAATGTTCTATATCTTGACTGTGGTGGTGGTTACTCAATTGTATACATTTGTCAAAATTTATCCAACTATTCTCTTAAAAGAGATGAGTTTTCCTGTATGTAAATTATAACTCAATAAACAGTGGTGAATTCTCACCTTCCATGCAGAAGACTCAAGTTCGATTCCCAGCCAACGTACCTCATGCACAGCTACCACCCATCTGTCAGTGGAGGCTTGCATGTAGCTAGGATGGGGAACAGGCTTCAGTGGAGCTTTCAAACTAAGACAGACTAGGAATAAAGGTGTGGGAATCTACTCTTGAAAATTAGCCAGTGAAAACCCTATGGATCACAAAAGTCTGATCCTAAATGGGTCATGGAGATGGCACAGAACTGAACAGTGTTTCCTTCCATTATGCATGGGGTTGCCATGAGGAGGGGGCCAACTTGACAGCAGCTAACAACAATGACAGATGTGCTTTAAAAATAAAAAAAAAAAAAGTACACTGGAGCTCCCATCAGATAAACCTGGGGCAACGTGAACATCAGAATTAATAGTAACAGATAATAACCCACTGAACAAAACAGGAATCCATGAGTCCATACTGATATGAATAAATAAACCAGTAAATAAATGAGGGAGAGGAAAATCTCATCCTACCAGGAGAATGTCAGCTAATAAATGTGAATAATAAAGTTAGAAAACAAACATTTGGCAGTTGCTGAAGTAATAATTAATGGCCTCAAGAATCATCAATGAATGCTAAAATGAGCGGATGAAAGTTTGTGGAGAAACAGAACACCTATACAGTCTCAAATTATCTCTCCACAAAATACTTACTCACTACAAAGGAAAAAAATAATCACTTTACAGTAGAGAAATCTGGTAGACAAATACTTTAATGAAGTGCTTAAAATTTATCACCTATAATGAGACACCCTGAAACTATTGCCCTGAAAAATCTTTAAATCTTAAACCATAAATATTCCCTGAAGTCTTAAAACCAAACAATAATCTACTTTAACTAGTAAAAAATGTTGGCCTCGAGCATTATGCTCTTTTAAGATCTATTTATATGGGATCAAAGTGACAACAGCAACTCAAAAGATTAGATAGGAACCTTAGGGGACAGTGAGTTTATGTTCATGGGGGAGCAACAACTCAGAAAAGGAGGGTGCGAATGGTTGCACAACTTGAAGAATGTAATCAATGTCACTAAATTGTACATGTAGAAACGGTTGAATTGGTGTATGTTTTGCTGTGTGTTTGTCAACAACTATATATATATATGCATATATATATAAAATGAGATAAACTAACATGATATACTTCCTGATATAATACATAAGAACACAACATCATTTCTGTGGTTTTCCTGCTCAAAATGCAAAGCATGAATCTAAGCATGAGAACATACCAGCCAAATCCAACTCTAGGACTTTCTACAAAATAATTGGACTGGACTGTTCAAAAATTTCAGAGTAATGAAAAATCAAAAAATAAATAAAATAAACTGAGAAACCATTCCAGATTAAGAACATAAACCAAAATTAAACCAAACCCATTGCCGTTGAGTTGATTCTGACTCATAGGGATCCTAGGGGACAGAGTAGAACTGCCCCATAGGGTTTCCAAGAAGAGGCTGTTGGATTTGAACTGCCAACCTTTTGGTTAGCAGCCAAGCTCTTAACCGCTGCACCACCAGGGCTCCAAGGGCATAAGGAAACACGAAAATTTAATGCAATGAGTGTTCCTGGATTGCATCCTGAACTTTCGACTCTCATAACCCAGAACAAATTGGCTCCAGCACACCTCTGTGAGGGAGAGAAGGGTAAAGCAAATGTGATAAAATTTTAATATTCAGGAAATCTGGGTAGAGGGTTATATAGAGAGTCTATTATTCCTAAATCTAAATCTAAAATTATTTCTAAGTTTAAAAGTTTAGAAAATAAGGCAACATGGATTATTATGGCCCTCCCCTTGTACAAACTTCAAATAAATTAGGTACTTTTGGTGGTTCAATGGTAGAATTCTCGCCTACCATGTGGTAGACCTGCGTTCGATATGAAGAAATGCCTGGGGATCTACTTCTGAAAGTCAGCCAATGAAAATCCTATGGATCAAAACAAAACCCTGTGGATCACAATGGTCCAATCCACAGCCAACCATGGGGGATGGTGCAGGACAGGGCAGCATTTCATTTCTTTGTGCCTGTGGTTGCCATGAGTCGGGGACTGATTTCACAGCAGCTAACATAAACAAGAAGACATTGAAGGGAAAAACATGTATTCAGGCAAAGGCAAACACGGACTTTACAGGAACCACTTCAGAGTCCCTCAGCTGCTCCATGTAATGCCCAGTTATTTTACAGTAATCGAAGTTGTCAAGGATTTCGTTTTACTTGGCTCCACAATCAACATCCATGGAAGCAACAGTCAAGAAATCCAATGACATATTGCATTGGGCAAATCTGCTGCGAAAGACCTCTTTAGAGTGTTCAAAGGCAAAGATATCACTTTGAGGATTAAGGTGTGCCTGATCCAAGCCATAGTATTTTCAATCACTTTCTACACATTCGACAGCTAAACAATGAATAAGGAAGACTGAAGAAGAATTCATGCGCTTGAATTGTGGTACTGGTGTAAAATATTGAATACACCAAAGACTGCCAAATCTGTCTTGGAAAAAGCATAACCAGAATGTTTCCTAGAAGAGAAGATGGCGAGACTTCATCTCACTTACTTCGACAGTATTATCAGGAGGGACCAATCCCTGAAAAAAGACATCATGCTTGGTAAAGTAGAAGATCGGCGAAAAAGAGGAAGACCCTCAATGAGATGGATTGGCAGAGCTCAGTTTGAAGATGGCACAAGACCAGCCAACGTTTCCTTCTGTTTACATAGAGTTGCTAACACTTGGAACCAACTCACGGCACCGAACAACAAAAATTTCACAGTGAGACAAACGACAATTTGTCCATGTTTAAGTTTTCCCACAATGCAAGTAAAGTGTGATAAAGTAGGTATGTACAAAGTTCCATAAGAGCCAGGAAGAGACTTCTGGCATTCTCCTCCCCTGTTCCTTCATACACCCTTTAGCTTGTCCCCTCTACCCCTAGTTTATGAAAGAAGTAACAGAATAAGAAAGCACGCCCAGTATTTGACAGTGGGTTGACATGTAACTAGCAGGTCTCATCACCCTACGGGACTTGAGCGTTTCACCCATAAAATTAGGATGGTGGTCCTCGTCCCATCCTGCCCTAACATGGTAATGTGCTAGCTTTAGACATCACGGTCCTGACAACTTGTAAATGGAGACGTAGAGTCTATACCTCCTATGAAAGTCATCTCCTCTACCACCGTGGTGTACCAATCACCACCCCCGCCGGAATTTGGCCATGGCTTGGTATGAAGCAGCTGCTGCATGGCGCAACAATGCTGAGCAGTTTGGGACAGGAAATGAAAGATACCACATCCTCCTGAAACTGCAAGGAAAATTTATTAGGCCTATTATCATGGCTTCACAGTTGTTAAGAAGTGGCCGTTGGACTCTCCCGTTATGCAGGAGTTTGGAGGGGGCATTGCTCACTGTGGCATGTGTCTCTTGACTTGAATCTGGAGAGGAATGTCATTGCCCACCCCAACGCTTGACTGGAAATCTTCTGACATGACCATCCTTAATGTCCCCGTGGTGGTGGTGGCTGTTACTTGCGTCGAGTCGATTGTGACTCATGGTGACCCAACGTGTGCAGAGTAGAACTGCTCCATAGAGTTTTCAAGGCTGTGACGTTGCAGAAGCAGATCGCCAGGACTGTCTTCTGAGACTCCTACCATGTACTGCATGCTTGCTATGCTGTTAGGGGCCTGGGTGCATGTAAAAATGAAGGCATCTCCATTCTGTTAAAAAACAAAAAACTCGTTGCAATTGAATTGATTCCAATTCATAGCGACCCTGTAGGACAAAGTAGAACTGCCCCGTAGGGTATCCAAGGAGCGCCTGGTGGATTCGAACTGCCAACCTTTTGGTTAACAACTGTAGCTCTTAACCACTACGCCACCGGGTTAGAGCACTTAAAATACTTTGTTGTTGGCTGCCATTGAGTGCACCCCTCACTCATGGCCACTCCATGCACAATGGAACAAAACGCTGCCGAGTCCTGTGCCATCCCCATGAGCCATCGAGGATCAGACTGTTGTGATCCGTAGGGTTTTCATGGACTGATTTTCAGAAGTGGATCGCCAGGCCCTTCTTCCTAGTCCCTCTTAGTCTGGAGGCTCTACTGAAACCTGTTTAGCATCCTGGCAACACACAAGCCTCCACCAACAGACAAGTGGTGGCTGTGCATGACGTGCACTGGCTGGGAATTGAACCTGAGTCTCCTACATGGGAGTTGAGAATTCTACCACTGAACTACCATTGCCCCCCTAAAATACTTTGAACCAGAGAATTCTAGAGATCCTTGAAAGTGGCCTTGGACTCATCTCACCCAACTTGACTACCTGGTTGAAGAAATACAGACACACTGACACAGACCTCTGATAGTTCAAGGCTGTAAATTAAAGGTGTCAGGTGTATTGCAGAGACAATAAGTGCAAGAGAATACAGATAAGTTGTGATTATTGAAATCTTCAGGACTTCTCTGCTCTGCTCAAAGAGAGAGGAAGCTGAGGAACCTTGTCCCCAAAACCTTAATTTCCAGACCAAGCCCTCCATCTGCTTAAATGGGGATTAGCTGGTAACAAAGATAAAAGGGGAACTGGGCTCAGGATCTTAGGGTTAGGGAAGGAGAGTAGCAGGTGGTAAGTTGAGAAGAAGGTTTAATAACATAAGATTCCACTGATTCACCAAAGAAGGACCTAATCTTACAGTTGAATCTCTACATCTCTACACATATGGGTTTATAATCAGAAGCCCCAAAACAGTAATCAATCTTTAGCCTCCACCAACACAAATTATGTTCATGGGAAGGAAGCAAGTAGGGAAGAAGTGTTGCCTGTGTTTTGTGTGCTTTTTTTTTTTTTTTTTTTTCCTTTTTCCTTTTTCTTTTTTCCCTCCCTCTAGTATACCTAGATCTGTCTGGGTACTTAGCCATTGCCTGAGGTGCTGTTGGCACGGTCTTCCTGCTGTCCTTCCCCCATTACAATCTCCTCTAATTCACGTCCACAGCGCTGGATGTGGGGTTCACGAGGTGGATGGTAACCAAAGGCACTTACGCTAGATCAGACATAAGGAGTAGTCTTCCTGGCAAGCCACCAAGCTTGGCTCTCTTGGAGGTTCTGGAAAGGGAGATAAAGTGTGCTTTTTGCAGCGAAATGTTTGCGGACTTGTATCAAATTCACGTTGCAGACAGCTCTGCGGAGCCAAGGACA
Source organism: Dugong dugon (assembly GCA_030035585.1). NCBI lineage: Eukaryota > Metazoa > Chordata > Mammalia > Sirenia > Dugongidae > Dugong > Dugong dugon. The sequence goes on along the minus strand of CM057464.1, from coordinate 6,114,112 downwards.
CAAAGCAGAAAGCTGAGTTGTATTCTCTGCCAAACCCCGCCTCCCTGGGAAGCTGGAATTGTGCGGCCTCGGCCTTCCAACGTCTCCAGAGAAGGAGGAAGCTGCTGCAGGTCTGGAGATGGGGCCTGCTACCCGCCCACAGTGGGCACGCAGGGGACATCCGACACAAGAGTGGCCTAGGACTGTTGCCCGCAGGCACCCCACGTGAGTCCTCCCTCCTCAAAATAAAAAATCCAAACCAGTTGCCATGAAGTCCACTAGGACTCCTGGTGACCCCACGGGTGTCAGAGTAGAACTGTGCTCCACAGAGTTTTCGACGCTCAGCAGTGAACAGAGCCCACACACTGAATAATGGGCCGGTCTCAGCAGTCTGAGGCCCTGCAGCTTTGAGTCTGCAGTGATTCGTGAATAAATGACTCTCATTTCTGACGTTTAGCTAACAGACCCCTGGTGCAGTGCCCTGAGGTGCTCACAACCACACTCTCCAAGGGTAAATGCCTCTCAAGGCCAGGCTATAGGACGCCCTAAGGTTAAAAACAGGTCATTGAGAGCCTAGTATCAATTCCAGCTCCAGGCTCTACGGGGCCTCGTGACAAAGCACTCAAAGGCAGGGCTGAGGTTGACCTTGGGAACACCTCTCGTAGTCCAGCTGCTGTGCCTCAAGGCCAGCATGTCATATGTCATCTTGCCTCGGAGTCATCTGTCCCGGCCTTCTCTCTCAGCTGCCATTCTGTCTGCTGTCAGATCAGGCCCAGGTCCAGGGCAAACCCAAACACCCCTTCTCCTCCATGTCTGCGGGATCCCGAAATCACTTGGATTAGACTGGCTCATTTCACCTTGTTCAGATTAAGCCACAGTGACCTTGTTAAACCACAAAGTTGTTACTTGCTACTGCTTTGCAGGCGTTAATTTTGCAGAAAGAGCTTGCTTTCACCCAGCGACTTGTTTTTGTTATTAGGTGCCAACAAGTCGGGATTCCGACTCGTGGAGATCACATGCGTGCAGAGCAGAACTGCTCCACAGGGTATTCAAGGCTGTGACCTTTCAGAAGCAGATCGCCAGGCCTGTCTTCCGAGGTGCCTCTGGGTGGGTTCAAACCTCCCAGCTTTCAGCTACTAGTTGAATGCTTAATCGCTTGTGCCACCCAGCAACGGCCTGAGAAAATTGGTGTGGGATAGGCACATCTTACTAGGGAGGCTGAGGGAAGGGAACTTTGGAAAAAACGAGAAGGGGAGAAAGCAGGATGACAGGAGAACAAGATAAAAGAGACAAAGATCAAAGCAGAACTAGAGTGAGGGGATGACCCTTGAAAGCGCCAAACTTTTTACCTCTGAAGATTTTTGCTGGAATCAAACGTCAAAAATTGAATAGCCTCCCAACAGCTGCTACATTTCTTTCCCTTTGCTTGAGTAGTATTTGGAAGGGAGTTGTTCTCGTTTATGTTCTCAATAAGGCATATTAGAATAATATGTCTGTAAAGCTCAAAGTCCTAGAATAACCTCAGTCCACTCTAAACTAGCCTTGATTCCTGACTTTTACAGACTCCGGGTGGCAGGCACTTCTTAGGGTAGACCTTGTGGGTGGCCTGCACCCTCATCCAAACGAGCATCAACCAGCCTCGGGGAAAGGAAACTCTAAGAGGGATAAACCTGGTGCCGTCAAGTCGATTCTGACTCATAGCGACCCTATAGGACTGAGTAGTACTGGCCTGTAAGGTTTCCAAGGAGCGGCTGGTGGACTCGAACTGCTGACGTTTATGGTTAGCAGTTGAATTCTTAACCACTGCAAAAAGGAGGGATAAGAACCATCAAATGTCTGTCTCCTTACATTTGATCCAGGACAATGAGTTTTGCTGCGTCTTAAGACACCTACTGCTGTGGATTGAATGGTGTCCCCCAAAAATATGTGTTCAATTCCTGGCCCTTGTACCTATGGATGTGATCCTGTTTGGAAATAGGGTTTTCTTCTGTTATGTTGATGTGGTCATACCAGTGTAGGGTGGATCCTAAACTCAATCACTTCTGAGTTATAAAAAGAGCAGAATACACAGAGAGACACTGAGACAGGGAAGACAGATGCCATGTGAAGATAGTTTGCAGGCCAATGAATGCCAAGGAACCAAGGAACACCTGGTCTACCGACAAGGAAAGACTGGACATGCCAAGACCCTGATTGGGACATTTAGCCTCCAGAACTGTGAGAAAATAAATTTCTGTTCTTTAAAGTCACCCACTTGTGGTATCTGTGTTAAGGCAGCACTAGGAAAACACAATACTTACTATAAGTGTGTCACTCCCTCCAAACCCAGGATAGCTCTCTCATAGCTTTATCAACTCTGCTTAATCCAAGTCCCAACTCTAGCAGATTTTTAACTCCTCTGCTATTCATCTCACACTCCACTCTCATCTCTGACTGGTCTGTGGTCAGTGCAATCCTTCGGTGCCATCGAGGTGTTCTTTCTGGGTCTTTCCACCAGCTGTTCCAACTACCTAAAGTACCCTCTTTCTAGCCCATTCAAACTCTTTCCACTCTTCCTTGAAGACCTGCTTCATGCCCCTATACCCTGCACACAGACTACGCCAACTATTGCAACCCTCATACTTCTCTGAGGTCCCACTGCATTATTGTCTGAACACCACAATTTAGTACTTATTTGACTGAGGAACTCTTTATCTATCTAACTATCCACCAATCAACTCACAAGTGCATCTTCACAATTCTAAAAACACACGTCAGACCCAAGGGGTTCTGGTTCTTACATACACCAGTTTGGAACATTTTACTGAATTTGAGTTTTCCTAGTACAGCTGTCCCCTTTCAGTCCCAGGGAGTTCATACATTAAATCGACTCTGAATAAATATAACTAAGTGAGATTTAAGATTTCTTTTTTCAAAAGGAACCAACTCATGAAAATTTCATAAAGAGGAAATAGAAAATCAACAGCAGGATGTAAAAATGTGAAGAATCATAGAAGCAAATGTGTTAAGTGGGAACTTCCTAAAGGGTTTTCACTGTCTCTGGTTATATATTCTACTTATCATCAAAATTGAGAGTAACTAGCTTCTGTTTTTCTTTGTAGATCTCCCAAGCGAAGGAAGCAAAAGAAACAGTGTTCAACGTGTGTCCCTTGTGGACGCTGCACTGGGCACATTTACCTGTCTCCAACCCACTTCAAAGTACAGGTAATGCTGGATCAATCCTGAAGGGTCTGGCAGCAACAAAAGGTGTTGACTACTCCAATGAAAGGACTACTTAACCCAAGCACTGTACACATCGAGGTGATTTTGCCACCGCTTCTGTTTGCGCAGAATCCATGCCAGGTCAAGCCCTTCAAATAAACCCCTTATATCCCCAGGACAAGGGCAGAGCAGGCCCAGTGGGAAGGAGCCTGTGTTTAGACTTCCACAATCCTTCACACCAAAGGGGAACCAAGGAAAATATTTAACAAACAACTACACCAGGGCAGCTGGGCCAGAAGGCAAACAGTTGAGGTGTGCTGAAGGATCTGAGGGGCTTTCTCCACTCCAGTAGCTGTTGGCAGGTTAACTTTCCTTTTCTGTCTTTTGTCCTTCAGAGTCTTGCCTTGGTAACACTGGTTCAGAGAGATCTTCTGGAAGCAGTTGTGCTTATAATATTGGGCCCGAACAGAGCTCAGTTTGTGTACACAGTTGAAAAGCAAATAATCAGAATGTGAGTTAGGCAGTTACTACAGCAGAGTCAGCTTCCATGGTTTCTGTTTTCTCTGCAAGGATTAAAAACAAAACAAAAAAACCAGATCACATGTTCCTATTTTATTTCCTAAGATCATTGATTACCTAACTTTTCAACTATGAGGATCCCCTTCAGGTCAAATAATGTCCTTGTCTTAGTCATCTAGCACTGCCGTAACAGAAATACCACAAGTGGATGGCTTTACCAAAGAGAAGTTTATTTTCTCACAGCCTAGTAGGCTGCAAATCCAAATTCAGGATGTCAGCTCCAGGGCAAGGCTTTCTCTCTGTCGGCTCTGGAGGAAGGGCCTTCTCATCAATCTTTCCCTGGACTAGGAGCTTCTCTGCGCAGGAACCCAGGGTCCAAAGGATGCGCTCTGCTCCTTGTGCTTCTTTCTTGGTAGTATGAGGTCCCCCCAACTCTGCTCACTTCCTTTTCCTTTCATCTGTTGTAAGATAAAAGGTGGTGCAGGCCATGCCCCCAGGGAATCTTCCTTTACATTGGATCAAGGATGTGACCTTAGTAATGGTGTTATAATCCCACCCATATCCTCTTTAGCATAAAATTACAATCACAAAATGAAGGACAACTACACAATACTGGGAATCACAGCCTAACCAAGTTGACACATATTTTGGAGGGAAACAATTCAATCCATGACAGTCCTCTATTGGTGCAGTGGTTAAGCACTGGGCTGCTAATCGAAAGGTGGGTGGTTTGAACCCACCAGCTGATCCACAGGAGAAAGATGTAGCAGTCTGCTTCCGTAAAGATTACAGCCTAGGAAATCCCATGGGGCAGTTCTACTCTATCCTACAGGGTCGCTATGAGCTGGAATTGACTCGGTGGCAATGGGTTTGGTTTGGATTTTTTATTACCACATGATGTCCCTGGGTAGTGCAAACAGCGAACATGCTCAGCTGCTAACTGAAAGGTTGGAGGTTCAAATCCACCCAGAGGCACCTCAGAAGAATGACTTGGAAATCTACTTCTGAAAAGTCAGCCACTGAAAACCCTGTGGAGCACTGTTCTACTCTGACGCACATGGGATCACCCTGAATCAGAGTCAGCTTGACGGCAACTGGTTTGGTTTTTTGGTTTATTACCAAGAGATAGTAACAGTATTTTCATTTCCCTTAAAGGATAAAAATACTGAATGACAAAAGGCTATTATAAATTAAATAACCCTTAAAAAATGTATAATATCATAACAATCTCTAAATACATTTGAAAAACTTACATAGAAAACTTTATTCACCCTCTGCCAATGCTTCCCCTCTTTTCCTTCATCCCCTCTTTAAGGATTCAACCTCACAGGTGTCTGTCCAGCCCAAAAGTCCCAGAACTGGTTCTCAGGGCAGACAGAGGTTTAGGCAGGGCAATATTATTTTACCCATAACTCATCTCCACCTCTTACCTCCCATCTGTTTTCCTAAAAGCAGAAACCAGAAGTGCGGAAGATGTTAGAAGTACAAGGGATGATAGAGTTGGCTCTAAATGCATCTAGCTTCCTGGTCCCCACCAAGTGGCTGATGGATAAAAGGACTAAGAGAGCAAAGGTTTGGTCTCCAGTGTTTGTTTCTCGAGAACAGAGTGACCAACCGAAATCTGAGAGTCCACTTATAAAACCGTGGTGGGATTTTTCCATGGAGCAGTTGGGTTCGTATTGAAATCGCTAAATAGCTAAAGCCTTTATCCGGATTTTATCCACCCCCAGAGGGTGAAGAGGTCCCTTCTTTTCTGCAGAACCAAGCTATCTTCTTGACTTCCATCAAAACCAAATGTTAGTTATTGGAATAAAAAGGCTGACAATGCAGCCTTTTGCCTAGTCCTGAGTAGGTAACTGTAGTAGGTTGAATGGTTGAATGGTGCTCCCCCAAAAAAGATATGTCCCCTGGAACCTCTGAATGTGACTGTCATTGGCTGAATTTTGTCCCCTAAAAATATATGTCAACTTGGCTGGGCCATGATTCTCAGGGGTTTGGCCATTACATAATGATATAATCCTCCCCCATGATGTGATCTGATGTGATCAGCCAATCAGTTGTAAGAGGATTAGGGTGGGATGCAACACCCTTACTCAGGTCACAGCCCTGATTCAATGTAAGGAGAGTTTCCCTGGGGTGTGGCCTGCACCACCTTTTATCTTACAAGAGGTAAAAGGAGAGAGAAGCAAGCAGAGAGAGAAGAACCTCATTACAACCATGGAAGAAGAGCGAGAAGCAGAGTGTGTCCTTTGGACCTGGGGTCCGGGCACTAAGAAGCTCTTAGACCAGGGAAAGATGGATGACAAGGACCCTCCCCAATGCCAACAAAGAAAAAAAGCCTTCACCTGGAGTGGGCACCCTGAATTCAGGCTTCTAGCCTCCAAAACTCTGAGAGAATAAATTTCTGTTTGTTAAAGCCGTCAGCTTGTGGTACTTCTGTTATAACAGCACTAGATAACTAAGCAGTGGCTGCAACAATGGGCTCAAGAGTAAGAACGGCTGTGAGGATGGCACAGGACTGGGCAGTGTTTCTTTTCATACCGAACAACAACAACAAGATTTGGAAAAAATGTCTTTGCAGATGTGATAAAGTTAACAATCTTGGGGTGAGATCATGCTGGATTACGTAGGCCCTAAATAGCTCAATTTGTTGTTAGTTACCTTCGAGTCAGCTGAGACTCATGGCCACCTTAATGACCTGACTGACCCTAAACACAATGACAAATGTCTTTATCAGAGAAGAAAATGGGAGAAACTCGGAGAAGAAGGCCATGTGAAGACGAGATTGGAGTCATGCAGCCACAAGCCAAGGAGTGCCTGAAAAAGGCGAGGAAGGACCCTCCCCTAGAGCCTTCAGAGAGAGTGAGGGCCTGCTGACACGCTGACTTGGGACTTCTAGCCTCCACAACTCTAAGAAAATAAATTCCTGTCATTTAAAGCCACCAGGATTGTGGTACTTTGTCACGGCAGCCCTGGGAAACCAATACAGCAGTGAATTCATACTCAAAGAATGATTGAGAAATAAAAAAGAAACCACGCCCATCACCCGGATGACAACACGGGCTGTCTGGGCTTCTCGACACAGATTCTGTTACTCCTGCATCCAGGGTTGCCAGGGAATCTGGACAAATTTGGTCTTGAGGTTGGACGAGCAAGGGGCCATGCCTGTGTTCACTTCCCATCTTTCATCCAGGCAGGCCCCAAAACACTTGTCCAGCCGAGCTGATGGATGGGCCTGGAATGGCCTGGTTTGCCGCCGGGGTGAGGTGCAGCAGCTGTTTAACAGCCTGCCAGTGACCCTGGCCAGCACTTTCCCGGCAGGAAGCACAGAAGAATAGAGTGTCCACTTAAAGCTACCACAAAGGCAGCCAAAGTAGGGACTTCCTCCTTGTCAACAGGCCAGCACACTGGACACTCAAATTACACACGTTCAGACGAGGGGGAAACGGGGAGGGGAGGATTAATGGAAACAAAATGGCTCTCAGGCAACCCCAGCCTGGCCCCTCACTTCCCCAGGAGACATTGGAGCCAGTGACCCAGTGTGCCTGGAACAGAAGAGGACGCAGTGTAAAACCTCCACCTTAATTTTGTTTGTTTACTTTATTCATTTATTTATTGTGCTTTAGGTGAAAGTTTATAGCTCAGGTTAAATTGTCATTCAAAAATTTATACACATATTGTTTGGTGACATTAGTTGCAATCCCCACAATGTGACAGCACACTCCCCCTTTCTACTCCAGATTCTCTGTGTCCATTCGTCCAGTTCCTGTCCCTTTCTGCATCTCTTCTTGCTTTTGGGCAAGAGCTGCCCATTTGATTTTCTATATTTGATTGAACCAAGGTGCATGTTCCTCATGAGTGTTATTGTTTGTTTTATACCCATTAACCCAATGCCATCGAGTCAATTCTGACTCATAGCGACCCTATAGGACAGAGTAGAACTGCCCCATAGAGTTTCCAAGGAGCGCCTGGTGGATTCGAACTGTCAGCCTTTCGGTTAGCAGCCGAACTCCTAACCATTACACAACCTGGGTTTCCATTTGTTTTATAGGCCTGTCTAATCTTTGTCTAAAGAGTGGGTTTTGGGAATGGTTTCAGTTCTGAGTTAGCAGAGCGTCTGGGGGGCATGGTTTCAGGGGTTTCCACGTTAATTTTGGCCAACAACACCTCAGTCTTTGCTAGTTTCTGGTGTCGGGACCCTTCCAGACGTTACTCACTCGTCCTCTTCAGGAAACAATCCATGCATTACGTATTGCCATGGTCCGTGAACGCCTCAGCACAGCCTGGACCCTCTTCCGGGGCCTTCCCCTTTTGGAAGCCATAATCAACTCAACCTGTTTCTCCCCACCCCACGTCATGCTAGAAAGAAGGAAAAGGAAGGCAAACTCTAGTGCATGCCCGCTGCCTTCATTGATGTTGTTCTTGTTAGCTGTTATCGAGTCAATCCCTACTCATGGTGACCCCATGCACAACAGAATGATATGCTGTCTAGTCCTGCAACATCCCCCTAATCAGTTGTGAATTGGGCCATTGTGATCCACAGGGTTTTCACTGGCTGATTTTGAGAAGCAGATCATCAGACCTTTCTCCAGAGGTACTTCTGGGTAGACTGAAGCCTCCATTTTTTTGATTAGAAGCTGAGCAGGTTAACAGTTTGCACCTCTGAGATACTCCTTGCACTGAACTGGAAGCTTTGAAAGAAAAGTAAAAGCAGAAGTTGAATCAGCCCTTCCCTCCATATGCGAGCTGAAACTCTTGGACGGGGAATGATGGGGCTTTGCAATTCTTCATCAAGTCTCATAGTCCGTGGGTGATTCAGGGAAAAGAGCAAGGACTGAGACCTCAAAGATTTTTTTTTTTAAATTTTTTATTGTACATTAGGAAACACTGGTGGCATGGTGGTTAAGAGCTATGGCTGCTAACCAAAAGATCAGCAGTTCGAATCCACCAGGCCCTCCTTGGAAACTCCATGGGGCAGTTCTACTCTGTCCTATAGGGTCACTATGAGTCGGAATCGACTCGATGGCAACGGGTTTGGTTTTGGATTGTGCATTAGGTGAAAGTTTACAGAGCAAATTAGTTTCCCATTCGATAGTTTGTACATAAGTGTTCCATGACATAGGTTTCATTCCCCACAGTGTGTCAGCACTCTCCCCTTTGCCCTCCTAGTTTGTCCGTTTCCTTTCCTCCTGATTTTCTACCCCTTCCTGCCTTCTTATCTTTGCTTTTAGGCAAATACCATCCTTTTGATCTTGCATAATTAGATTGTTCTAAGAAGCACATTCCTCTTGGGTGTTGTTATTTGTTTTATGGGCTTGTCTATGGTTTGGCTGAAAGGTGGTCTCCAGGAATGGCTTCAGTTCCAGGTCAGAAGGATATTTTAGGGCCATAGTCTCGGGGGTTCCTCTAGTCTCTGTAAGATCAGTAAGTCTGGTCTTTTTTGTAAATTTGATATTTTGTTCTACAATTTTTCTCCCACTCTGTCTGAAACCCTCTATTGTGATCCCAGTCAGAGTGGCCAGTAGTGGTAGCTGGGCACCATCTAGTTCTTCTGGTCTCAGGGTAGTGGAGGCTGTGGTTCATGTGGTCCATTAGTCTTTTGGACTAATTGTTCCCTTGACTCTTTGGTTTTCTTCACTTTCCTTTGCTCCAGATGGGAAGAGACCAATAGATGTATCTTAGATGGCTGTGTGCCAGCTTTTAAGACCCCAGATGCACTCATCAAAGTAGGATACAGAACTTTATCTTTATGAACTATGTTGTGCCAATAGAGGTAGATGACTCCCGAGTCTATGGTCCTTCTCCTTCAAGCCTAGGAACTTCATCCCATGAGGTGTTTAGTTATTCTAAGAAGTTGCCCTGACTGTAGCCGTTGTGTTCTCCGATGTTGAAGCATCCGTGCATACCTGGTATGAGTCCCACTTGGTCATGATGAATTATTTTTTTGATATGTTATTGAATTCTACTGGCTAGAATTTTGCTGAGAATTTTTGCACCTGTATTCATGAGGGATATTGGTCCATAAAATTTTCTTTTTTTCTTGTGGTGTCTTTGCCTGGCTTTGGTATCAGGGTTATGTTGGCTTCATAGAATGAATTCAGGAGTATTCTTTCCTTTTCTATACTTTGAAAAAAGTTTGAGTAGTGTTGGTGTGAGTTCTCTGAATGTTTGGTAGAATTCTCCAGTGAAGCTGCCTGGTCCGGGGCTTTTTTGTTGTTGTCGGAAGTTCTTAATTACTTCTTCAATCTCTTCTTTTGTTCCAGGTCCATTCAGTTTTTCTACCACGGTTTGTGTTAGTTTAGATAGGTAGTGTGTTTCTAGAAACATGTCCATTTCCTCTAGGTTTTCAAATCTGTTGGAGTACAATTTTTCATAGTGTTCTATTATAATCTTTTTTATTTCAGTTGGTTCTGTTGTCATGTCCCTCATCTCATTTCTTATTCAGGTTATTTGCTTCCTCTCCTGCTTTTCTTTTATCAGTTTGGCCAGAGGTTTGTCGATTTTGTCGATCCTTTAAAAGAACCAAATTTTTGGTCTTGTTTTTTTTTTTGTTTTGTTTTGTTTTCCTGTTCTCTATTTCTTTTCTTTCTGCTCTAATCGTTATTATTTCCTTTCTTCCGGTGGTTGTGGGCCTCTTTTGCTGCTCTCTTTCTATTTGTTCAAATTGTAGGGTTAGTGTTTTGATTTTGGCCCTTTCTAATGTGTATGTTTATTGCTGTAAATTGACCTCTGAGCACCACTTCTGCTGTGTCCCAAAGGTTTGGATAAGGTGTGTTCTCATTCTCATTTGATACTAGGAATTGTTTTATTCCATCTTTGATTTTTTCTATTACCCAGTGGTTTTTAAGGAAAGTGTTCTTCAGTTTCCAGGTATCTAATTTTTTTTTCCTTCCTATTCCTATTATTAATTTCTACTTTTATGGCACTGTGATCAGAGAAAATGCTTTGTATTATTTTTGATGTTTTGAATTTTGTTAAGGCTTGCTTTGTGCTTAAAATGTAGTCTATTCTGGAGAATGTTCCCTGTGTATTGGAAAAGAATGTACACTTGGCTGCTGTTGGGTGGAATGTTCTGTCTAAGACTATGAGTTCGAGTTGGTTGATTGAGGCATTTAGATAGTCTGTATCTTTGTTGAATTTCTTTCTAGATGTTCTGTCCTTCACTGAAAGTGATGTGTTGAAGTCTCCTACTATTATGTGGAACTGCCTATGTCTCTTTTCAATGCTGTTGGAGTTTGTTTGACGTATTTTGGAGCCCCGTCATTGGATACATATATATTAATTATGGTTATGTCCTCCTGGTGGATTGACCCTTTAATCATTATACAATGTCCTTCCTTATCTTTTATGGTGGATTTTACCTTAAAGACTATTTTATCAGAGATTAATATTGTCTTTTCTGCTCTTTTTTGGTTGTTGTGGCCTCAAAAGATTTAAGTTCTAAGCCCAGTGTTAGAACTAACTGTGCAATCTTGGTGAGTCAGGAGGCCATTCTGGGCCCTATTTGCTTTATCTATGAAAGGAAGACACAGAAACCAGCATTGCAAGGTCTCATCTCACCCTGTGAATGTATGATACTTCCATCTTGGGATTTGCGCTATTTATTTGAGCCATCGCTTTTTTTACACAGTCATATACCTCACTTTTCCCAGTTTCCCAGGCTGCCACTGCCAGCTCCCACTTCTGCCCCAAACTGGGCTTCTATTTGATCAAATTATAAATAACCAAAAAATTTTGTAATGAAGCAGGAAGACAGTTTTCAAAAGGGTATATTGAGACATGATAGAGAGGCAAGGGAGCCCCTGGATGGCACAAACTGTTAACGAGCTCGTAGCTAATGGAAAAGTTGGAGGTTCAAGTCTACCCAGAGGCACCTCAGAAGAAGGGCCCAGTGGTCTACTTCTAAAAACTCAGCCACTGAATACCGCGTGGAGCACAGTTCCACTCTAACACACGCGGGGTCTCCATGAGTCGGAATCAACGTGACACAAGGGATGGAAGAACTCGTGAAAAAAAACAGGCCAGAGCCCACCTCTTTTGAGGAACTTGCCCTGTTAGCACCATGCTGATAACACATGAAAACAATGGTGACAGAATCCAAAGAGGACACACCAGGAAGGAGAGGAGGTGCTGATGACTCTTAACCTTGAGAAGATCAAGAAGCAATAACTTCTACTCAGCAAGATGGGCAGGTTCCTATGATGCCAGCAAGGCATGGGATATTTCCAGGGCACAGCCAGACACAGCTACTCTCTCCTGTTTAAAAACACACTTGACTCAGACTGTTCTCAAGTCCCTCAGACAAATCCCCGGCTGCCCCCAGGGTTTTTCCTGGACTCTACCTCTGCCCCATAAATCAGAAAGGCAATAAGGAGACCTCTAGCTCATTGTTGCCCAAGAATCCTAAAACCAACCTCCCTCCCAGCAAGCCATTCTCTCCCAACCTCCCCGTATCTCATTAGCTTCTTTCCCCTCTTCCCCTCAATTCTAGAATGATCCTTCTGCTATATGACTGCAGTGGGAATGTGATCCTTCTTTCCCACAGCAAGGGACACATAAAACTATCCCTACCCCACTCTCCTCTCGAATATTCTGAAACGTTTTTGTCTCCCTTCTCAGGCTCACTCTAAGCTTATTCACCATCTCTCCTCCCCTCACCCCCCACCCACTCACCTCAAATAATGCAAGCCCTTGCAAAGGACACTTCTCGGGTGTTTAATAAACAGTATAGGTCATGACCCTGTCCTGAGGCCCCTTATGACTGAGGTTTGGACTGAAACCACTTTGACATCCAAAAAGAATAACAATGTCATGAGGTTCAGTCTAATAAAGGTGCCTGGTATTCAAATACAGGCAGTCCCCGGATTATGAATAAGTTTCGTTCCTAAGTCTGTCTTCAAGTCGAATTTGTACATAAGTCGGAACAGTTAGGTACGGTTTGTGTCTATCGTGAGTTAGTCAAATATTTGTCTTCGTATGTAGTGTATACAGTACCTTTTTATGCATAAAAAACATTAAAGAAACACTTCCAGATACACTAAAACATCTTTAACATAATAATACAGTAATAATAATAATAAAGTTCTGATGTGTGTCGCAAAGTGGCGCCAGTTTGCTATTACGAACAATTGTGTGCCTCGAATTTTTAATATAAGCTTTACAGGGGTTGGTTGATAACTGTGAGTTGTATACAAGTCAGACATTCATAACCCAGGAACTGTCATCATTTAAAACTTATTATCTGACTTCCCACCTACTCTTCCCCAGATACAAATTTGCGAGCCGGGGGAGTGACAGAGTTTATTGTTTTCTATAAAATACACTGGTCTCAACCAGGGACAATTTTGTCCTTTCACCCCCCACCCACCCCCCAGTAGACATTTGGCAATGTCTGGGGACATTTTTGGTTGTTATGACAGGGATAGGGGGTGCTACTGACATCTAAGGCGTAGAGAACAAAAATGCTGCTAGACATCCTACAATGCACAGGACAGCCCCCACAACAACGAATTGTCTGAACCAAATGTTAATAGTACTGTTGAGACTGAGAAACCCTGGCCTCAAGTGATCCACTACACAACTCTACAGCCCATCACGGGAGGAGTGGTAGCTCCGTGGTAGAATTCTTGGCTCCAATGCAGACGACCAGGGTTCAGCTTGGCCAATGCACCTCATGTGTAGCCACCACCCATCTGTCAATAGAGGCTTGCATTTTGCTGTGATGCTGAACAGGTTTCAGTGGTGCTTCCAGACTAAATGGACTAGGAAGACAGGCCTGGGAGTTTACTTCTGAAAATCAGCCCATGAAAATCCTATGGTCACAATGGTCCGATCTGCAGCCAATCATGGGGATGGCACAGGACCAGGCAGCGTTTTATTACGCGTGGGGTCACCATGAGTTGGAGACCGACGCAATAGCAGCTAACAACAACAAACGCCCATCAGAGGAGTCCAGTGCATTAGCCAACTCTATTCTGAGCCACTCAGAGCAGCAGCTTCTGGTCCCCACGACCTACCTTGGATCTGTAACCCCTCCCTGAACCAGCCACCTCTCAGAAGGCTTTTCCTCAGGTCCTGATTCGTAGCCTGACATGACGGGCATTTTCAGAGTATCCCCATGTCCCAGCCCAAGTCCTTGAGTTAGAAATTAAGCTCTATTCCTGAACCCCTGAAGTTTCCCTACAAAGCAGCAGTCAACCCGCCTGATTCCTTCCCCCAGCAACAAGCAAAGCTTTCCACGAGCTGCTCCAGCCGGGCTGCTCAAACCACCGCGCAACCCTCCCGAAATCTCGCTCTGGCCAGCTGTGGTGGGTGCCCCTTGTTTCCTGGAAGGAATTGTGTGTCACTCCTGGTGACAGAGAAGGGAATTTAGAAGGCACTCCAGCAAGGTCTCGCTTACAGACTCCAGTAGCTGGGACTGCCCACCTTAGGCAAGGAGCTGGAGTCTAAAGAGGCTGAGTAAATACAGTTCATTTTCACCGTACATGAACTCTATCTGCCCTTAATATGCAACCACCTTCACCCTTTCCAGCTCCTTCCATTGGCATGGCAGAAGGTCTGAGACTGAACCACTCTCACATTTATGTATGAACCTGAGCCCTCGGTACAGCCACAAAAATCACCCACTCCAAGAAATGGAAGAAATGTTGAGAGTCAGCTAAACAAGGCTAAACCAGAATTGCCAAAAAAAAAAAAAAAAAAAACAGTGTCGGAATACTTCTGCTCCAAAAGGTTCCTAATGAAAGAAGTTCCTCAAGCTCCTCAGATCACTCCCGTGGGTATGGTGCACACGTGAGGCTGAGGTGACTTTCTGCTGCCCTAGCTTCGCTCTCTCCAGCTGTAACCTAACACTCAGCAATAAAAATGGGGGAAATTTTGGAAAATAAAAACAGGGGACGTATGATCCTACCTCGCCTGTTCTCTGCCTTTCGGAGCTTAAAACCTGCCTGCCACTCACCAAACGACACTGAGTGTTGGCAGATGGAGCTGAGAGAGAAGACTAAATGTATTTTAATGGGACCATTAGGATTATGTCAAAAGGTGAGAAAAAAGCATTTGTCAGCCAAGAAAATAAGCACTGGCCAACATGCCTAGGACCTAGAAGAAATATAAGCCGTTCTGTCTCTTTCTTCCACTGCCTTTCCAGCTTTTTATGAAAATCTGACTTAATCAGAGAATTGGGGATGGGGGCAATGGTGGTTCACTGGCGGAATTCTCGCTTCTCACGGGTGAGACCCCAGGTGGACTCCCAGCCAATGCACCTCATGCGCAGCCACCACCCATCTGTCAGTGAAGGCTTGCCGGTTGCTATGATGCTGAACACGTTTCAGAGACACTTCCAAACAAACACAGACTAGGTAGAAAGGCTTGGGGATCTACTTCCAAAAATCAGTCTGTGAATACCCTATGGATCACAATGGTCCGATACACAACCAGTCACGGAGACAGCACAGGATAGGACAGCACTTCATACCTTTGTGCTTGGGCTCCCGCGAGTCAGCCACCGACTCAACAGCAGATAACAAACAAAGAAGGGGGGTATGTCAGAAGGACACAGGCGCCAACCTGAGAGAGCTTCTAATGGCCAAAGCTGGAATCGTTTGACCAACAAAATAAATTGCAGTAGTGGTTAAGAGCTCCTCTGCTAACCAAAAGGCCGGCAGTTCGAATCCACCAGGTGCTCCCTGGAAACCCTAGGGGGTAGTTCTACTCTGTCCTAGAGGGTCAACATGAGTTGGAATCAACTCGATGGCAGTGAGGTTTAGTCCCCTCTTATCCACGGGGGATACATTCCAAGACTTCCATGGATGCCTGAAAGCGCTGGATGTTACTGAACCCTATATACACTACATTTTGTCCTATACATACATACCTATGATAAAGTTTAATTTGTAGATTAGGCACAGTAAGAGATTAACAAGAATAACTGATAATGAACTAGAACAATTATAACAATATACTTCAATAAAAGTTACATGAATGACGGAGCCAGACCGCAGGAGATTTCATCACCCTACGTACTCATTTAACATTTTCGGACCATAGTAACTGAAACTGTGCAAAGCAAAACCTCGGATGGGGGGACGACTGTAGTAATGGATTACAATTGAAAAAATAAAGTAAATA
The DNA here is from genome assembly GCA_030035585.1 of Dugong dugon. Taxonomy (NCBI): domain Eukaryota; kingdom Metazoa; phylum Chordata; class Mammalia; order Sirenia; family Dugongidae; genus Dugong; species Dugong dugon. Next base: position 6,098,287 of record CM057464.1, on the reverse strand, counting down.
TGCACACCAATATATATAAATGACTGAATAAATAACCAAATGGAGGAAATGTCACAACTTTTTATTACAGAAGAATCCAATTAATAAATGTTGGTGGAATAAGGAAAATACACAATCACCATTAGAACGCCACAGTAATAATTGCTATAAGCAAGATTCACCGATAAATACTAAAATTAGTGTGCAAAATTTAGGGTAGAAACAGGATTTCTGCACCACCTCAAGTTATCCCCTGCAAACCAAAGAGCCAGGTGCTGTCAAGTTGATTCCAACTCATGGTGACCCCATGTGTGCAGAGTAGAATGGCACTCCCTAAGTTTTCGAGGCTGTGACCTTTCAGAAGCAGATCACCAGGACTTTCTTCCAAGACGCCTCTGTGTGGGTTGGAAACACCAACCTTTCCGTGAGTAGCCAAGCACCTAACCATTTGCATCACCCAGGGACTCCTGATCTCCTACAAAGTATTGATTAATTACAAAGAAACTTTCCAGTGGAGAAGCCCCGCTGTTACTACCTTAACCAAGATCCACATCACCAGTAATAAGACACACTGATACCATGTACCACTCATATGATGTGTTAAGAAGGGCAGAAAACCTCTGTGGTCTTCTTCCCAATCATTCATAACCTCAACCTAATCATGCAAAAACATCAGAGAAATTCAAGTTAAGGGACATTCTACAGAAGAACAGACCAGCCCTCCTGAGAATGTGAAGGTCATGAAGACCATGGAAGAAAGACTGAGGGACTATCACAGATGGGAGGAGACTAAGGAGACATGACCACAGAACAGAAGGTGGGCTCCTAGATTGGATTCTGATCTAGAAGAAAGCCATCAGTAGGAAAACGAATGAAATCGGAATACAGGGTTTCATTTAGTGACAGTGTTGTCCTGATTTCTTAGTGTTCATAATTGTACTATGGAGATGTAAGATGCTAACATTAGGGGAAGCTGGGTGAAGTGTCTACAGAAACGCTTTGTAATGTATTTGTAACTCTCTATAAGTCTAAAATTATTTCAAAATAAACAGTTAAAAAATAATAAAATGTAAAAAAAATAAGAGAGTTCTTAGTTCATATGTGACAGGCAAATGCATTGTTTTTTAAGCCAAGTAATGGAGGCAGAAACACACAAGGGTGGATAGAGCACAGCTCATTGATTGGTATCAGTTAAGCCAAATGGGAGCGGTAAAGTTTTCGGGCAAAAGCAGACTAGAGTGTTATGACTTTTCTTTTGACAAACCAACCACCTGTATCTTCAGCACCAGCATTAATAAATAATCTCTTCTCTGTGTTCACAAGATAGGCCATTAAACTTTGGAACTACATGAAAAAGTTTAGAACATAGCAGAGATCTGCATTTGAACTAGAAAATGTTCTTTCTAGTTTTTGATTACTTTCTCAGACCTTGCTTAACCATTGCAGGGAAGACAGGACTTAAATTTGCTCCTTCATTTTAGCAGATACAGGTGATATACAGAAGCCCTGGTAGCACAGTGGTTAAAGCACTCAGCTGCTAACCAAAAGATCTGCCGTTGGAGCATACCAGCCTGCTACGTGGCACCAAGACGTAGCAGTCTGCTTGCATAAAGATTACAGCCTTGGAAACCCTTTGGGGGCAGTTCTGCTCTGTCCTATAGGGTCACTATGAGTCGGAATGGACTTGTCGGCGATGAGTTTCAGGTTTTTTACAGGTAATATAGTTATCCCACCGCAGGGATAAGACAGTTCCCAAAATCCTTTGCTTCTATTGGGACTTCATGGTAAAAATAACAAAAGTAGCTTACATTTGCTTAACGTTTACAGCGTGCAAAGCAATTTGACACACATTTTCTCGTGAGCTTCCTAAGGGGAAAAGAAAACTGATAATTTAAGTGAGCTTGCTGTGGTTATCGTAGTTAGCATCTGTCCAGGTGGCTCCCACTCATGGCGACCCCACGCACAACAGAACAGAACGCTGCCCGGTCCTGCTCCATCTCCATAACCATTGATCTGCTCAAGTCCATTGCTGTAGCCACTGTGTAGCTTGAGTGCCTTCCAACCTAGGGGACTCATCCTCCAGTACTTTATCAGACAATATTCTGTTGTGATCCATAGGGTTTTCATTGGCTAGTGTTCAGAAGTTGATTGTCAGACCTTTCTTCCTAGCCTGTCTGAGTCTGGAAGTTCTGCTAAAATCTGACCACCATGGGTAACCCTGCTGGTGTTTGAAATACTGGCAGCATAGCTTCCAGCATCACAGCAACATGCAAGCCTTCGCAGTACGTCAAACCGTACAACAAACGATAGCCAGTGAGCTTACTATCTCCATTTTACAGAGAAGGAAGCAATTTAAGCAATGAATGAGAATCTGTCTGTGATTGGCCGGACTGACACAAGTAGTTGTAGCAATGCCTATGAAGACACAAAACCACTGCGAAGGGGTTACTCCTAGTCCCCGTGGGGGGCCGGGGAGGCGGAGCAGCGGCCAAAACTCTGCCTTGGCCAACAACAGTCTTCAGTTCCAGAAATATGACGTTGTTGTCTGTGTGATGATTCACTCTAAAATACTTCCATATGAACAGTGTAATATTTGTGCATGTTAACCGTAATCTATGGTTCGTTGCCATTTGATATTCATTAATCAAGAATCTGTCAAATGTGCTACACGAGTGCATCAAGTAACCTAAGGAAGATCCCCACCAGAGGGTTCGTTATCAGCATAAAGGACTAGATTTTTTTTTCCTTTGGTGAAATGGGTAGTGTTCAATACATGGGGCTGGGTGAAAAATTGCTCAAGGACTACCACCTCTTCATGGTTGTCTGCACAGTTGAAGGAAATGCGGGGTCCTGTGCCATCCCCTCTTCACCATCTGTGGATCAACCATTGTGATCCATAGGGCTTTCACTGGCGGATTTTTGGAAGATCATCAGGGCTGTCTTCCTAGTTGGTCTTAGGGTCTGGAAGCTTCACTGAAGCCTGTGCAGCATCATACCAACACCCAAGCCTCCACTGACAGACAGGTGGTAGCTACACATGACGTGCATTGGCCGGGAATCAAACCCGGGTCTCCCACAAGGAAGGCAAGAATTCTACCACTGAACCACCACTCCCTCGTAAGACTACTACAGTTAGCAAAGAAGAAGAAGCTATCTATGCCAATGTTTCCCGCCCACAATCATCAGCATGCCACCTTTGCAATTTACGCCATATCCAAGTTCAAGTTCTACCTGTCGCTTGATATAGTCCTTTAAAATCAATTCACATTTTATATATAGATATCTTTGTTTTAAATAAAAATTTCAACATGAACAGTGAATTGAAAACCATTATCTCTTGCTGAAAAACAGAAGAGAATCATAAAAAATAAATACACTGAGAACAATGTTATGAATTCCAGCACGATACTAAAAGGCTGGAAGCCTGGGGCTTGTTCCTTCTTTATTTACCTAATGATGATAGTAATGACCAAGTGGAGGAGGATGGAGAAAAAGAAGAATTTGTGTTAGAGAAGTGTTGAAGGACACTGTGGAACCAAAGTGGGACTCTGACTTAATCAGTTGGCATAAAACAGAATTCAATTCAATATGATTTAATGCTGAGTGTGTGCCAAGTCTGAATCCTCTCTCTCCCACTCTTTGGGAACCATCTAGTCCATACCAGGGCCTTTGGGCAGGAAGATCCTGAACTGGCCTCAGAGGAAAGGCAACCCATCCCAAAAACTCATAGAGAAGAAATGGTCATCATCCCCACAATAACCATTATAAAGGTTAGTATTCTTAGGAAATGCAAGGACTGTTTAGAAATAATGATGTTTACTCCTTTTTTCTTCTCAGTTTTGTTGTTGTTGAGAATATATACAGCAAAACATACACCAATTCAACAGCTTTCACGGTGACACTGATTACATTCTTTGAGCTGTGCAGCCATTCTCACCCTCCTTTTCTGAGTTGTTCTTCCCTCATTAACATAAACTCATTCTCCCCTAAGGTTCCTATCCAATCTTTTGAGTTGCTATTGTCAATTTGATCCCATATAGATAGCACTTAAAAGAGCACAATGCTCAAAGCAGACATTCTTTACTTGTTAAGCTAAACTATTGTTCAGTTTTAAGAGGACTTCAGGGGATATTCTTGGTTCAAGTTTCAAAGATCATCTCAGGGCAATAGCCACAGGGGTCCATCCACCCTCCATGGCTGCAGAAAGTGTAGGGTCCATGAGAATTTGAAATTCTGCTCTGTATCTTTCCTCTTCTGATCAGGATACCTCCGTGGAATCTTCGATCAAAATGTTCAGTAATGGTAGATAGTGGGGCACCATCCAGCTCCTCCAGTCCACAGCAAAGGAAGCCGTTGTTCATGGGGGCCATCAGCCACACATTCCATATCCTCCTCCTATTCCCGACTCTCCTCCTTCCTCTGTTGCTCCAGGCAAACAGAAACCAACCATTGTGCCCTGGATGGCCGCTTGGAAGCTTCTAAGACCCCAGACACTTGCAATCAAGCAGGAGGGATAACAGAAACCCTAAACCTGCCATTAGGTCAATCAATTAGGATGTCCCATGAAATCATGACTCTGACCCTCCAAACTAAGGAATCAAATCCCACGAGGTATTTGGTTGTCCGTGAGCAGCCTCAAAGGTTTCACTCTCTCTGCTCTCTCTCCCTGTCATTGTTGTAAACGTATCTATCACACAATTTTTGCCAGCTCAGCTTTTCCCAGATGTACAACTTTTTAACAGCAATTACAATAATCAGCTGTGCAACCCTACCCTTCACCCATTAACCCCCCTTTTCCCCCTCCCTCCCTTCCCTGGTAACCACTAATAAACTTTGTTCTCTATACATTTATCTTTCTTTTCTTTCCACATAGTGAGGTCACACAATATTTGTCCTTTTGTGATTGGCTTATTTCACTCAGCATAACGTCTTCAAGCTCCAACCATACTGTAGCATGTATCAAGACTTTGTTTCTCTTACTGGCTGAGTAGTATTCCATTGTACGTATGTACGACATTTTGTTTATCCACTCATCTGCTGATGGGCATTTAGGTTGTTTCCACCTTTTGGCTATCGTGAATAGAGCTGCAGTGAACATTGGTGTACAAGTCTCTGTTTGAGTCTCTGCTTTCAAGTCTTGTGAGTGTACACCTGGGAGCGGAATTGCTGGGTCACATCATAGTTTTAGTTTTAGTTTCTTGAGGCACTACCACACTGCTCTCCACAAGGACCGTACCATTCTACACTCCCGATGGCAGTGGATGAATGTTTCACTTTCCACATACCCTCATCAACATTCGTTATTTTCTAAGGTTTTTTTTTTGTTTTTGTTTGTTTTTTTGTTTTTATCTTAGCCATCCTAGTGGGAATAAACAGTACCTCCTTTCAGTTTGATTCGCATCTCTCTAATGACACCGAGTATCTTTTCATGCTTTTGGTGGCCATTTGAAGGTCCTCTTTTGCAAAATGTCTATTCAAATCCTTTCCCCATTTTACGACTGGGCTATGTCTTTTTGTTATTAAGTTGTCAAAGTTTTGTATATATTTTGGTTATTAGATTCTTGTCAGATACATGGTTTCTGAAGATATTCTCCCAGTTGGCAGCCTGTCCCTTCACTTTTTTGGTAAAGTCCCTTGATGAACAAAAGCTTTTAATTTTTATGAGGTCCCATTTATTTATTTTGCCCTTTGCTGTTTGTGCTTTTGTTATTATATCAGATAATCCATTGTTAAAAGCCAGGCCTGACAGCGTTGCCCCTGCTTTTTCTCCCAAAAATTTTATGGGTTTTTTTTGGTACATTTAGGTTCTGAATTCATTTTGGATTTGTTTTTGTGTGTGATGTGAGGCATGGATGCTTTTTCATTCCTCTGCATGTGGAAATCCAATTTTCCCAGCACCATTTATTGAAGAGGCTCTTCTTTTCCCATCGAATGGACTTAGCACCCTTGTCAAAAATCAGTTGACCATAAATATGTGGCATAAATAATGCCGTTTGTTCTTAAAATAAGTACTAAGTCAACTTTTAACCCAGGAAATCTCCTTTTAAGATGATCTCCAACCCTGGGTAGCTGTAAATTCTTTGAAAATGTATCAGTTAATTATATATCAATTGAGGCAGGATGGGAGAATCTGCATTTAAGTCCCATTTTTCAAAAATATGTGAAAGCAGGCATTATAAGAAGTCACCACTGACAGGCCGTTGAGTAGGACAAAACCATAAGGAAAGGTTGGTGGATCATGACAAAAGCTTACCTGCTGGGCATGGCCAGTGGCAGAACTAATAGCAGGTCAGGAATAAGACTCCAATCACAACCACCCAGAGGTAGCTGAATGGCCTAATCTCTGGAAACCTAGCTCTTGACTTCAGAACCTTACAATTCCCTGATGCCCAGCACAACATAAGGAAAAGGCTGGATCACCCTCTGCTTGACTAAGGCTGGAGGTTGGCCCACTGAGTTCTGCAAGGGAAGCCAGGTGAGAAGAAACGCACCTAGAATCACCAAGTGAGGTGGGCCTCAACTAAACTGCAACATATGGAATAGGCACACAGCCCCAGTTCTCCTTTCCCCACCCAATACCTCATCTTAAACCCACAACTCAACATCTACACACAGACCCAACCCTTCCCTCCAAAATGTCCTCCACCATCCTCAAAATCAAACCCCATCATTCCCTCATCCCCTTCCCAGATCTCAACGGAAAGCCTGTAAAACTAATACACAAGCTGGTTAGGACCACTTGTATTTAAATGCCATTACCCAGCGTAAAATGGGACCTTGGTGATTCAGTGGTAGAACACTCACCTTCCACGTGGGAGACCCAGGTACCGTTCCCAGCTGATGCACCTCATATGCAGTCTGTCACAGAGGTTTGTGTGTTGCTGTGATGCTGAGCAAGTTTCAGAGGCACTTCCAGACTAAGACTAGGAAGAAAGGCTTGGAGATCTACTTCTGAAAATCAGTCCATGAAAACCCTCTGGATCACAATGGTCTGACCCATAATCGATCATGGGGATGACACAGGACGGGGCAATGTTTCCTTCCGTTATGCCTGGGGGTCCCCATGAGTTGGGGGCTGACTAGATGGCAGTTAGCAACAACTACAGCAACAACATGCAGAGTAAAATGTTCGATGATTTAGTCACCAGAAGTGTCTGAGTTATCTAGCGCTGCTGTAACAGAAATAGCACAAGCGGGTGGCTTTAACAAACAGAAATGTGTTTTCTCACAGTTTAGGAGAGGCTAGAAGTGCAAGTTTAGGGCGCTGGCTCTAGGGAAGACTCTCGCTCTGTCTGTTCTGGAGGAAAGTCCGGGTGTCTTTTCAGCTTCTATTCTTCGGTTCCCTGTCGATGCTCATGTGGTATGGCATCTATCTTCCATCTCTGCTGCCTTGCTTCCTTTCTTAACCTGCTCCTTTTATATCTCAAAAGAGATCGATACAAGACACACCCTGTACTAATACTGCCTCATTACCGTAACAAACAAAACCCATTTCCAAATGGGACTATAACCACAAGCATAGGGACTAGGATTTATAACACATATTTTGGGGGGACACAATTCAGTCCATAAGAAGACATTTTTAGCAGGCCTTCTAGGAGCCGGGGCAGTGCTGGGTGCTGGAGTGTCCCAGCCTAGCTGGTGTTTCAAAACCTTCCCAAGCTGTGGACTGATCCTGGTAAGAACACAGGCATTACAACGCAGGGCAGCCAGTGCAGTGAAGGGAGACCCTATGCCCCTTCAGCCCTCTCATGCACACCTGCCCCGGGCACTGCAGACAGTGGGGAAGGCTGCAAGTCACAGCCTCTCCCAGCCACCTCAGGCTCACTGAGGTCTCTCCGGCTCACAACCGCAGCTTAACACAGGCAGGTGAAGGTGGAGGAGGCAGAAGGCCAGAGACTCCGCTTGGACCCAACGGACAGAGAGTTGGGACTCCCTTCTCCCCGAGAGGTGGCCCCTCTGTTCACCACCGAGGCACACAACTGGGTAGTTGCAAGCTCTACTTGTCCGTGGCTAAACAGAGAATTTCCACCCTCCAGCCTGTCCAACCCATGCCTGTTGCCAGCACGAGATTAATAGACTTTGAAAAAGAAAAGAAAAACGGAAGAGACCACATGAGCGCCCTCCCACCCACTCTGGGAGAAAGAGAAGCTCTTTATTCGCCTCATGCCAACATTTGTTTTCCTGGGAGAAGCTGCTTTGCACCAAGCCTCCAGGGACTTACCAACCAGGGTCAAACAAAGAAGCTTAGAGAACTACAGAACAAATAAACTAAAACAGCCCACAGAGGCAGGGATAGGAAAGCCCCGCTTCCAACCCCAGTCAGCTTGCCACCCAGCCCCAGCCTTGCTGCAGCCAGACCCAGCCCAGCAGCCCCCGAAGAAGCCCTGAGGACCGGCACTGTCCTCTTCCGTTATTAGCTCCGCGTCACTGCTGCCGAGCGTCAAGCTAAAGATTCCATCCAGAGAACTTGTCTCTTTCTTTCCCCTCACTCCTTTTTAAAATTATTAACATTCACTAAAAGAAAGAGGGCAGGAGTGGGGTGCAGAGCTTGCCCTCTTTTCAAATGGCTTATGAAGGGAGTATTGCGTATCACAACAGGTGCACCAGCCACTCACAAAACACAGAGGCAGTGTGGAGCTGAAAGGCTAAGAAATTACTTGTTCTCTTTGTCAGCTGCTCCTACGGGCTGTGTAAAGCCTGCTTTAGAGAGAGAGATTGTGTTCCTGTTTAAAAACAAAAAATAAAATAAAAATAGGGACAGAAGAAAGGTTTAAGGTTGCTACGGGCTAAGGGGAGAGGCGAATAGGGCTGGGGGGTGGGAAGGCAACAGTGGAGAGGGCTTGGCATTCTGAGGCAATTTAGGAAAGGCAATGGGGCTTGGTGGCTGTATTCAAACGGTCTGTCTGGAACATTCCAGAGAACTCTAGGGGCACATCTCTGGCCTCCTCAACAAGATGGGGGAAAATGACTCTGAGACTGGTTAAAACACACAGCAGAGTGGTCAGAAAGGAGCCTTACAGACAGGCACCCCATGTACATGGTGAGCTCCAGCACTTGTTCAGAAGTTGTCTTGTAGAGCAGGGAGGACAGAGCTGACTGCAACCCCCTGATCAGTCAGTCCTTGGAAAAGACAAAGAAGAACAGTTGCTGTTGAGTCAATCCTGACTCATGACGACCTCATTCTTTCAGAGTAGAGCTGTATTTTACAGGGTTTTCAGTGGCTGTGATCTTCCAGAAGTAGATCTCTAGGCCTTTCTTCCAAGGCATCTCTAGGTGGATTTGAACTGCAAACCTTTTGGTTAGTAGCTGACTACTTAGCACTTTGCTCCACCCAAGGGCTCGGTCACTCCTTAGAAGGGAGTATGTCTTCAAAGCTACACTCTTGATCTGACTCTTCAGCCAAGCGGTTTTCTTTTATAGAGCTGCCTGGGTGATATTAGTCAAGTGACCTCACAGTTCCTGAGTTTCAAAGACATCTAGCATCCTGATTCTGTGCTCCCAAACCTGCAGGGGGGACCCATCTCACTTCAAGGGGCCCCAGGGTTGAAAGAGCATCTCATCACCCAGCCAAGTCTAGACAGAACTCAGATCTGTAAGACTTGGGGCTCAAGTAGATGGATTGAACAGAACTTCTTTCCCCTTCGAAGAGTTGCTGTTATTATCAGAAGAGGGTTGTTTTACTTAAAAACAAGACAGCAGAGTGACGGTCTAAGAATCTGTCCCGTTGCCAGATCTACCACAAATGAGTAATTAGAGTCAGAGCCACAGATCAAAAGCATGTCGGGTCTCAACGTCTTGTAAAGATTCCACCATTAAAAGGCTTGAAGTAGATGGAGGGATGGCCATGATAGATCACTAAGTTAAAAGAGAAAGTAAAGCAAGTCTGAATCTCTTTTTGTTTAATATATATCAAACTTTTTCTCTTTTGATCTTGCAGTATAATCTTGAGAGTCAAAACGGTCTACCTCACAACAGCTTTGGATGCTGAGGACTGAAACTAACTAGACCACCACCTGCCCCCATCTAACGTGCTACGTTAGTATGACTTTCGTATCCCTGGAGTCTCTTGCTTGCCCAGGCAAATGTCTTGATTGTTCATTATAGAAACTTCCAGAAACACCTATTAACTCTTCAAAGGAAAACTTCTACAGACTGTGTGAGCCCTAATATTTTTTGAACCTCTGAATACTCTCACCAATTCCGGACTGTTGTGTCATGGTGCTTACCACATCCTAATCAAGTCTCCACTTTGAAAGACCTGCCTTAACTAAACTTCCAGTTCTCAGTAAATGTCCATGTTGCCATTGCCTCGCAGGACACTGCCCAAGCTGTGTCTACCCCGTTTTGTCTTAACAGGTTGCGTTGGTAATATTCCGGGAGTCGGCATTCGACCAATCCAAAAAGAGCCACGGCTCGGATGAAAACTAGTAAGACGTTACTAAGTATTGACTTACTAAGGTCGAGGTTGCTGAACTTTTACTGAAGATAGTAAACCCTTGACTTTCACAAGGGATACCATGTCTCTGGATCTTCACAAATCGCCAAACACGGTTTCTCCCATGAAACTTCTATTGTCTGCCTGAGAACCATATTCCTTAGACCTCTTCACCCCATCAGCAGTACAGTTGTTGTTGCTGTTGTTATTGTGTACTGCCAAGTCGATTCCGACTCATAGCGATCTGATAGGATGGAGTAGAACTGCCCCATGGGGTTTCCTAAGCTGTAATCTTTACGGAAGCAGACTGCCATATCTTTTTCCCGCGGAGCAGCTGGTGCGTTCAAACCATCAACCTTTCAGTTAGCCGCTGAGCGCTTAACCACTGCGCCACGGGGGCTCCTTTCAGCAGCTCTAGCAGTTGCACTTCCCCCCCAGGGCCTTTTTGTTTGTTTGTTTTTAATTAATAAACCACATTTTTGGAAAAGTTTTAGATTTACAGAAAAATTGAACAGCTAGTATGGACTCCCTAAACCACACACGGTTTCCCCTGTTATTAACATCTTGCATTTGTTTGGTACACTGCTTACAATTAATGAACACATGTTCGACTTGACAGCAACTGCTTTGGTTTGGTTCACTGATACATTATTACTAACTAAAATCCCAAGTTTATTCAGATTTCCTTAGTTGTTTTTTTTCCCTGATGTCCTTTTTCTGTTGCAGGATCCCACCCAGGACACTACATTACATTTAGCTGTCATGTTGCCTTAGGCTTCTCTTGATTGTGACAGTTTCTCAGACTCTCCTTATTTTTGATAACCTCGACTGTTTTGAGGAGTACTGGTCGAGTATACAGTAGGATGCCCCTCTACTGGGATTTGTCTAGTGTTTTTCTCATGATTAGACCAAGGTTATGGGTTTTAGAGAGGAAGACCATAGTGGTAAGGTGCCATTTTCATCAGATTACATCAAGAATACCGTCTATCAACATGATTTATGACTGTTAATGTTGACCTTGATCAGCTGGCTAAAGGATCATTTGTCAGGTTTCTTCACTGTGGAGCTACTCTTTTGCTTTCCCCCTTTTCGTACTGTGCTCTTTGGAAGAAAGTCACTAAGTGCAGCCCACACTTAAGGAGTGGGGAGTTATACACTCTTTCTTTGAGGGCACAGTATCTATGTAAATTATTTGGAATTTATCTGCATGAGAGATTTGTGTCTTCTTATTTATTAGTCAATCGTTTATTTTTATCAGTATGGACTCTTGGGGAATATTTATTTCATACTTTGGGTTAGAACTGAATGCCACATTCTTTATTTTCTTGCTTGCACTGATTGTTCCAGTTTGGGGTCATTGGGAGCTCCTTCAGTTGGCCATTTTGTCCCTTTGACCTACCCCCAACCCTGTGGGTTGCTTGTTTGAGCACTTGACTGTGGGGTTTAATTTTAAGAAAAGTAAAGAAATGCTCAGGTTTATAATGCATAAGCTCATTTAGTTTATTGCAAGGTAGTCATGGCAAAGGCAAACAATTAAGACTACAAGACATTCAATTATGACTGAAGAATCAGAGTTCACAGTTACCATACTGTCCAATAGATAGAGTTCAAATCTTTAGACTTAAGGCTTTTGCCTTTAATGAAAGGTCTCAGGAAGCAAGCTTAACCAGCAACATGTCCTCAACAGAGGCCCCTCGGTGCTAGGGTTCAAGGTTGGCAGGTTGAGGCAAGGCTATCTTAGACAGAGCTTCCTGCAGCACTGGGTCTTTGGGGAGCTCAAAAGACAGACCGACTGGAGATTAGTTGCCTCTGACTTACTCTTGGTGAAGGGGCAAGAGCCTGGGGTTTTCTGTGATTTGGTCCCCTGGTCTTGCATGATCAGGTCTGTCAGGAGGGTGCCTGACACACATGGCATCCTGGTAACTGTGATCATTAGGGTTGTGTGTCAACTTGTCTGGGCCATGATTCACATTGGTTTGGCAGTTATGATGTAGTTTGGCTGTCATATGATGATGTAATCACTTCCATGATGAGATTTGATATAATGTGATCACCTCCATGATGGGATCTGCTGTGAGTAGCCCATCAGTTGGAAGGGAGTTTTCTTAGGTGCATGGCCTGCATCAAATCTAAGTGGACTTTCTGGCAAGGCTCGTGGGCTCCCTCTGGATCCCGCAGCTGGCTCCTGTGTGTCTGATCTCAGGTTTTTGGGACTTGAGCTGGCAGCTTACCTACCATCTTGCCTTGACAGTCTTGGGATTCCGTGGTCTTCGCAGCCTGTGAGCAAGAGCCTGCTGTTTGACCTGCCGATCATGGGTTCGCCAGCCCCTGCAGCTGCGTGAATCAGGAGAAGCCTCCAGCCTGACCCATGGATTGGGGAAGTTCCAGCCTTTACGACCGTGTGAGCCATTTCCTTTATATAAATCTCTCTATATAGATATTTACATGCTTTACTAGTTTTGCTTCTCTAGAGAACCCAGCCTAAGACGGTAACCTAAGTCACAGGTCCATCATCAGGGGTGTCTTAACATAGATAAACTAAAAGCTATGTCATAGCTTATCGGAGCAAGGCAGCTGTCTTACAATGAGGTAGCTAGCTATAATATTAGAACTTATACAAAACGACCAAGAAGTTTATTTGTCAGTTTCAAAATTTGACCCAAATGTCTAAGTCACACACCGCATGTTTCACCAATACATGAATTGGGATCTTTACATTATAGGCATACAGAACTGCACTTCTTTACTTTCTGACACTACAAGACACTCCCAGCTCATCTTGTGTATTTCCTGTCCCCATGCTACATTCGTTTCTCCAAGGAGCCCCAGGACCATTTTTCACACACACACACACACACACACACAAACACAGATCGAGTTTCCATTACAACACAAAAGAGTTACAGTGCTCACAAGAGGGATAGAGAACAAAGCTGAACTGAGAGGCTGACGAAAGCTGAAGGATGGCTCTGCAGGGCGCCCTCATTTGAGTCCCTTCTTGCTGCCCACACCCCCACCCCCAGCCTGGTGGCAAGTGTGATTCAAGTTCACGCCCCAATTTTTATCTTGTCATGTTTTTTTATCACTTTTCTGATTAATGCATTTGTAAAGAAGTATTTTAAAAATGTATGCCTCAGAAAAATTGCGACACTCTACGTGTCGTGTTTCTTCTAGAATTGTTTCAAAAAAAAAAAAAAGTTGAAACCACAACCGTTAAATTTAGAGATCCCAAAAATCTTGACGTCCCAGATGTTCTAGCCTGCAGTGTTCTACCTCGCTTTCTCTGAGTCAACATCCTTGGGGTCAGGACTTGAAGGTGCCTCTCCTATAACCAATTGTAAAGGCTTTGTCACAGATGTTTTCCTTTTCTCGTTTATCCCACCTCTAAGTTCAAACTTACTTTCCCAATTGACAGCTTTTAAACTTATTTAGCAGCAAAGCCCCTTTTTATATGAAACCATCATAAAGAGATTTTTAATACATGATAGAGATAAAAGTGGATTTTATTAAGAGACATTTATTTCATAGACTCGAATGATATTTACTTGTTATAAAGTCAGTACAAACATACAAATTGGTGAACATAAAAATTTAAAATGGGAGTGACTGAAAACAACATAGTCATCCCATGTATTTCTATATTTTGTTTTCGTTGCGATTATCAAGAAAGTTTTGATTAACAAAGATTTGTTTAAAAACAAACACCCTTTACAACTACTTCCCAGTTGGCCTAACCATCTCAAGATATTCTTCAATTAGATAGAGGATGCAGAAAAAGCTGTCATCCAAGGTCTACATGGAAAAAAAAAAAGGATTAATCAGCTAGCCAATGATAACATGTGGGTAATCTCCAATTTATGAATATGTGACATTGTGTATGTACTGGATTATTTTGAAGCACATATTTTAATAGTTTAGATTATTTTTAAATAAAATGTTAAGCAATATTCATGGAACTCTTGAAGTGCCTCCTCCAAATATAAGGTTTGAAAAACACTGCTAGAGTCTAGCCAATTACATTTCCATAAGTCCTTCCCACTCCAGATAGGTGACTGATTTAACTGTATTATTATTAATTCTCTTGACTTGTCATTATATAGCCCATTTCCTCTGGGCTCTACTAGGTAACCGAATTCTTACTAAAGAGTTAATGACTAATATGCTACACTTGGCTTCTTAGTTCCACACGTATTTTAACAACGGCCTTTGAATTGCTAAGGTTGGGCATGTAGTGGGAGACATTTTAGAGCAGATAGATCTTTTCCTATTGTGACAGTATAAACCAAAAAACCAAACCCATTGCTGGCAAGTCAATTCTGACTCATAGTGGCCCTACCACAGGGTTTCCAAGGTTGTAATCTGGACGGAAGCAGACTGCCACATCTTTCTCCCACAGAGCAGCTGGTGGGTTCAAAACACCTACATTTGGGTTAGCAGTTGAGTGCTTAACCACTGTGCCACCAGGGCTGTTTTGTGACAGTATACAAGGCCAGTAATAATACTTATAATAATACAAATAATTAAGACATAGCGTGCATAGTATGAACGAGGCACTATTCTAAAATTTAGCACTTTGCATGTATTAACTCATTTAATTTAACCGTTGTACCAAACCTATGATGTATACATATACATATACTCTTAGCATCCACATTTCACAGGTAAGAAAACTGAGTTCCACAGAGGTTAAAAATTTTCCCGGGTTGCACAGCTTATAACTGGCAGTGTTCAGAGTTAAACCTAGACAATCTGGCTCCCAAGTCCATGCCTTCGAAACTAGACTGCCTTAGGATGCCATAATTTCTGAAGTGGGTGCATTTATTATCAATCTTTTATACAAACCATTCATTAAGTGCCCGTTCTTAGCTAGGCATTATCTCAGAAAGATGGTCGAGGAATGCATTATTACACTGCCCCATCCATGCTCAAAGTCTCATGCTCAAAGCCTTCTACTAAGTCTTCCTTTTCACACTTAAAGCTCCCCACATATCAGCCACAGAAGCCTATTGATCATTCCTTATGCTGCTCTCATGCTTTCTTGCTTCCAAACGTTTGTTGAAGCTACTAACAAGCCCTTCCTTCTCACTACTGCTTTGGTGAAATTCTATCTTCTGTAAGGCCCAGCCCCAATCCTACTTTCCCTATAAAGCTTCCAGAGCCTCTGGATGAAATTTCTCTCTCCTCCCCTTGCATGTGTATATACTTTCTCTGCACTTTTATTACAGACCCCTGGTGGTGCAATGGTTAGGCGCTATGGCTGCTAACCAAAAGGTCAGCAGTTCAAATCCGCCAGCCACTCCTTGGAAGCCCTATGGAGCAGTTCTACTTTGTCCTATAGGATCACTTTGAGTCAGAATCGACTACGACAGCAATGGATTTGTTTTTTTGGTCTCATGGATGGTGAGCTTCTTAGGAAAAGAAAGTGTGTCTATTTCATCTTCTACATTTCCATCATTACTACATACAGAGTCAATTCTCATAATTCACAGATTCCATGTTTGCAAATTTACCCACTCACTAAAATATATTTGTAACCCCAGAATTAATGCTTGTGGTGCTTTCCACAGTCATTCACAGACATGCGTTGAACGATGAAAAATTCAAGAAGCCCAACACACAAGTTCTCACCTACGGTCAAACAAGGCCTTCTTGTTTCAGCTCTCTTACGATAAATAACATATCCTTTTCATGGCCTGTATTTAGTGCCACATTTTTGCATTTTTGTGTTTTTTGTTGGTGATTTCAGTATTTAAAATTGCCCCCGAGCTTACTGCTGAAATGCTGTCTACTGCTTCTAAGCATAAGAAGGCTGTGACATGCCTTACGAAGAAAATATGTGTATTGGATAAGCTTTGTTCAGGCATGGGTTATAGTGCTGAGTTCAGTGTTGATGAATCAGCAAAAAGGTGTCTTTACACAGAAACACACATAAAACAAGGTCATATATTGATTGGTTGATGAAAATATTGTGATCAGAGGCTCACAGGAAACTAACTTTGTATTTCCCTTAGAAACAATCATTCAGTATTCACTAGTCCAGTGTTCGTGATGACTTTAAAAATATGTTGTTGTTGTTGTTGTTGTTGTGTGCCATCAAGTCGATTCCAACTCATAATGACCCTATAGGACAGAGTAGAACTGCCCCGTAGGGTTTCCAATGCTGTATTCTTTATGGGAGCAGATGGCCAGATCTTTTCTCCTGCAGAGTAGCTGGTGGGTTCAAACCACTGACCTTTTGCTTAGCAGCTTAGCACTTAACCATTGCACTATCAGGGCTCCTTTTAAACAGTAAAACTACTGCGAATAATGAGAATTGACTAAGTATATATAAGAGTCTAACATATCAACGATCATGAAGTTGGCATAGGACCAGGCAATGTTTCATTCTGTTGTACATAAGATTATCATGAGTCGGAGCCAACTGGATGGCAACTAACAACAGTGATGACAATATGATGGGTGCTCTAAAAATGTCCATTGAAATAGATAAACAACATAGGTGTCAACTGGGAACCTAACCATATCCTAGAGAAGATACAGTTCCTATTTTCAAGAAGCTTATGGTCTAATTAAGCTCCCTGGGTGGCATAAACAGTTAAGCGCTAGACACTTAGCCAAAAGGTTGGTGGTTCAAATCCCCTCAGAGACACCCTGGAAGATTGGACTGGCAATCTGCTTCCAAAAGACCACAGCCTTGAAAACCCAACAGAGCACTTCTACTCTGCACGCATGGGGTCTCCATGAGTTGGAATTGATGACAGCAACTAACAACAACAGCTGTGGTCTAACTGTAGAGACACTGAAAAAAGTAAAAACACAGATTACCCCAACAGGAAGGCCATGAGATATGGTAGAAACACATCAATGAGAGATCAAAAGACCTGAAATTTAGTCCTGGGTACAACACTGACTACGTGGCCTTGGGCAACTAATTTTACTCTTCTGAGCTTCAGCTTCATCTTCCATAGGAGAATAGTATAAAATTTTCTCCCTGTCCTGATAGCTGTAATGAGTCTATGAGCAGATCAGTGACCTCCAAGAATGCTTCTGAAATAGTACATCCTACCAGACAGACGTAGCAAGCCCTAACCCATACGATGGAGGTGCCTCTCTATATGCCATCAAGACACAACCCATCATATTACAAAATTAAATCACTTAAATGTGAAATTATACTCTATGGTGGAAGCATTGAAGAAAAGAACAGTGTTATAATGACAGATCCAGTACAGCAAGAAAGGTCTGAATGGAGGCCAGAAGGAGAGCTAGGAGAAAGGGATAGTTAGAGTTCACCCATGCATGAATCTGGCCACGGCCACACCATCATTAGAGTGACATACTCCAGCTTGGAAGAGCAAATGCCAGGCCTGCCCACCACCACTTAGACGGAAGTCTTCCTCACAGTCATCCAAGCATTTTCTCTCTGAGCTCCTGAAAACTGAGCAATATTCTAATGACTAGTTTCCCTTTCCAGTTTCTGGTGTAATGAGACAGAGGAAATTTTCCTCCATTAGCAGCTGGGATAAGACTTCCTCTTGAGGACAGTCCTATATTTACCAGGAAGAAATCCATTGATTAGCCACGGGGACTGAAGAATGAGATCCCAAGCAATAAATAATAATGTCGATCTACCTTCTAAGGAAGTTGGGTTCCAATACCCTGTTCTTGTTGTTAGCTGCCATCAAGTTGACCACCGACTCATAGCAACCCAAGCACGACAGAAGAAAATGCTGCCTGGTCCTGCGCCATCCCCGTGATCGGTTGCGGACAGACCATCATGATCCACAGGGTTTTTATAGGCTGATTTTCAGAAGTAGATCACCAGGCCTTTCTTCTTAGTCCATCTTAGTCTGGAAGCTCCCCTGAAAACCTGTTCAGTATCATGACAACACACCAGCCTCCACGGACAGGTGGTGGCTGCACATGAGGTGTATTGGCCAGGAATGAAGACCAGGTCTCCCACATGGCAGGAGAGAATTCTACCACTGAACAACCAATGCTCCCCCCTCCAACACTTTAGGGACCTTTATTTTATAAGCATTTCAATGGATTTGGGTCTATATACCTGGTTAGGTGTTTGGCCACAATTGAATAGCTCTATGTGGTGAAAGTGTGAAGAATTTGAAAATTACAGGAAAATTGGGGATGGTAGAGTGGGAGAGGAATAGCCAGAGAAGTTGGGCACTCGGAGGAATAAAGAGACTTTGGAGAGAACAGAGAAATCACATAGGAATTTTAAGTTGAGCATGTGGGTTAAGTGCCCTCCTCCGCCTCCCCTACAAAATCTTAAGTAAAGCCTCAGCTGCTCTTTCGAAGAAACCTGAGGAGGTTCTAAATTCTGCATCCAATTTTGCATAGAGAATGTATATGGGGTGATATAATCCAGAGCCGAGGGGGAAAGTTGACACCCGTGTTTCACCAGGAGGGGAGAGGCCAGGGCAGGGAAGCTCTGAGTAGTCATCATAAATATAGTTCCATGATAAAGTAACATCCCAGCTTTCAGTTACACCAATTATCCCGTTGGAAGTTAGATTAGATTGCATCAGCCCCTCAGAGAATGATGGTCCCTAATGAAGTCATAAAACAGAGTTTCTGAACTTACCAGATGGGAACAGGCAAAGAAACCCAATGGCTTTATCCTTGTGGGTACAAAGCAATATTAGTTATCACCTAAAAGACTCCAACAATCTTAAGGCCCATCAGTGGATGAACACATCCATAACTCCTCAACGTGACCTTGGTAAGCTGGATGACAAGGCTAATAGAAGATTACGACACCAGGTTCAAAACTTTTTGTTCTCCAAACATGATAGTTCTCACAAAACTTTTCTATCTTACTCAGCCCAAGCAACCCCCTAACTCTTTTTGCTGTTGTTGTTGTTAACTACTGTTGAGTTGACTCCAACTCATGGCGACCTTATGTACAACAGGATAAAATGTTGCCCAGTCTTGCTTCGTGCTCATGATTGCCAGCATGTTAAAGTCCATCATTACAGCTTTTGTGCCAATCCATCTCACTGAGGGTCTCCCACACCCTCATTGACCTTCTACTTCACCAAACATGATGTCCTCCTCCAGCGATTGATCCCTCTTGATGATGTGTTCAAAGCAAGCAAGTCAAACAATGTTCTGTTGTGACCCATGGGGTTTCCATTGGCTAATTTTCAGAAGCAGATCACCAGGCCTTTCCTCCTAGTCTGTCTTAATGTAGAAGCTCCACTGAAACCTGTTCACATGGGTGACCCTGCTGGTATTTGAAATACCAGTGACACAATTTCCAGCATCACAGTAACACACAAGCCACCACAGTACAACAAACTGGGTAGTGGTACATGTTTCGAATTGGTACTAAATCAATCGGCTCAATAATCCTTCCGTTGGCATAATTAGCTGCAAAAGTAGAGTGGTCATCCAAAAAAATAGACCATTTTTCACCAGAAGTCACCTCAGAAGCCAAGATCCTGCTCTCTTGTTGTAAAACTACAAAAGAACACCAAAGAAAGAAAGGCAGGGTAAGAGATCAGAGCTGGAAAACCCTTACCTGCATGTATTCATATCCTGTCCCATCCAAATTACTGATTACTTGATGGGATTAAATAAAATGGCGCCCGGGATGGGGGAAAGGCCAAAAGAGGGCTATAGATACTGGATACCTCCGGGCATTTAAGCATCTGGCTTTACTTGTCCCTTTGGTGACGCGAGACCACACCGACCCAGACCAGCAGCAACAGCAGCTGTGAAGGGAGAAGCTGACTTCAAGGAAATGCAACAGGAAAGAGAAGAAAGGAAACATAAATCAATAAAACCCCAGTAAGGATCAGATACTGCCTTCCCGAGTTTACACACATCTCCTGCCCAAACGCCTGTGAACTAGTCTTAAATACGAGTCATAATAATGTAAACCAGGTGTTCTAACTTCCTACCAGAATGGCTGGCAAGACCCTCAATGTAGAATAATAATAACAACAGCATTTGAAGTGCATCTGTGTTTAAACACATAACAAGCTTATTTTTCCTTCTCCTCCAAGTAGGTGTCTGTTCTGCATTTATATTGTGATAGCATCAAGGGGGCTGGGGAGTAGGATCCTTTTTAGAAACAGCCATTCCAGCCTTAAGAGTTACACTGGTGTTTTGGTTTGGGTTTTTTGTTTGTTCGTTTTTAAAGAAGAAAAGGAAACACCGTGACAGGAGATGTTGCTTTGGGGAGGCAACTGGAATTCTTAAATTGTAGAAGATACGCTGTTCAGAGGTAACCCCAGGTAAACATAAAATCTAGAAACTTAGTAAGCTCCAAAAATAATCTTTCTCTGTTATGTCCTCTCAGATTGCCCTCTTCCATAAAAAGGGCCAAAATAATCTCCTCAGGAGCCAGGAGATGTTTTTCAGAGGTAGGATCTCAGAACTGAATTAACATCCATTCCCTTTTTTTGAGCAGTGTTCTCCAGGCAGCCTTCTTGAGGCTGTAAACTGAGACCCTTCAAAGTTTGCTCCGTAGAAAAAAGGAGAGGGTATTGTAAGAATTCAACAGGGAATCACAGTCGTTGATGTAATTCACTAACGTACAATTAGGCCTCACAGGGACCTGAACTGGGAACAGGTTCCCAGAGAGGCTGGGGTGGGGAAGCTCTGGAAATGAGAAAACACAACCACAATTTAAGGCTCTCGGTCAGTCTGTCTCTCTTGTTTTTCTCTCTCTTTGCTCGTCTGCGCCACTCTTTTCTCTCAACGTGTTTCCTCAGCTGCTCATCTTAATCTTAGTCCAGAATGCTTACCTCAACCCCAGAAGCTCCACAAACTTTCAGTTCTAGTGCTCACCACCAAAGGTAACTTTCCTCCTAGTCTCAGTGCAAATTTCCAGGAAATGACCTGACTGGGCCACCTAGTTTGTTTGAGCTAAACCATGAAGGTACAAGTGGCAGGCCAGCCCCTCCAGTCAGGTGTCTATCCTGGATCCCGTCAGCTGAGATGGGAACATAAGATCTCCACTCAACCAGGGCTATAGATAAGGCAAGTTTCCTCAGGAGAGGACACTAGGAGGAGGAAATCAGTTAAACTGGGTAAGTCCCTTAGTTTTTCTTCACATTTCCAGTTCCCTATTTATAAAACGGAGTCCCCGGGAAGTGCAAACGGCTAAGTGGTCAGCTGCTAGCCAAAAGAGTGGGTTCAAACCTTTGAGGCCCTCCAAAGAAAGGCCCAGAAATCTGCTTCTGAAAGGGCACAGCCTTGAAAACCCTATAGAGTAGTTCTACTGTGCACACACGAGGTCGCCATGAGTTGGGATCAACTACACAGCAACTAACAACGTTTATAAAACCAGAGGAATAACATCTTGTCATTAGTTGCAAGCCCATTAGCAGGGCCAAAGAACAAACGAATAAGTAGTCTTAGACATGGGGTTGGTTGGGTTTGACATTTAAAGGAGACTCAATGTAATGTCAAGACCAAAGACACAGAACTGAGACCCACAGCCCCAAACCGATCTAACCAAAAACAAAAACACATCTGGAGACAAATTGCCCAAACTTACATCTCCTGAGAAACACTTCTGGGAAGGAAACTTAACTATTCTAGGGAACCAAAAGGACTCAAGGTATGCCACAGCCCAGGGAGAGAGACTTAGGGAAGTGTTTCTCCACAGGGGTGCCACCGGCATTTTTCATTGGACAAGACTGAACTCTGCATTGCAAGACCTTTAGCAGCTCCTACCTAAGCCTAGGCAATGGGCAAAGCCCATAGAGTCCTAGACGTTGTCACAGAAAAAAAAAAAAAGCCATCCCCCACATATTTCTAAACGCCCTCTGGGGATTACCACTCCTGGAAGAAAAGTGGAACCATATACCACAAAAGCAACTGTCAAGCTTGAGAATAGCTAGCTGTACTCTGGGAAAAAGGAGAAGGACCAGCTTTATGTACGTTAAAAAGGATTTAGGTTTGACATAGGCAGAAACCTTTCAGGAGTCAGTTGTAAGACATTATAGCAAATTGGCAAGGAATGGCTGTAGACTCTTATTATTATTATTCTTAATAGGTTTTACGTTTTAGAGCCATTTTAATGAAAACCCTATGGATCACGATGGTCTGAGCTAATTGTGCATGGGGTCGCCGTGAGTTGGGAGCCGACTTCGGCTGCTAACAACAACCACAGGTTTATAGAAAAATTGTGCCAAAAGGACAGAGTTCCTACTTGCCTCCTTTCCCCTTGCACATTTTGCATCCTGTGGTACATTGGTTACAATCGATGAACCGATATTGATGCACTATTATTAACTAAAGTCCATAGCTTTCATAGTTGTACACGGGGTTGCTATGAGTCAGAACTGACTCGACAGCACCTAACAACAATAGGGTCCATTAGAGTTCACTCTTCAAGTTGTACAGTCCTATGGGTTTTGACAAATGCATAATGTCATGGGTCCACCTTTACAGTATCCTACAGTACAGTTTCCCTGCCCTAAAAATGCCCTGTGTGCCACCTATTCATCCCTCCCCCACTTCCCCTGAACCCCTGGAAACCACTGATCTTTTTTGGCCTGTTCCAGAATGTCATCTGGTTGGAATAATAGGGTCTTTTCAGACTGACTTCTTTCACTTACCAACATGCGTTTAAGATTCCTTCTTGTCTTTTTATGAACTATAGACTTTCTGGAGTTACCAGAGTACTTACATCTGCATAGACCCATACAGTGCATGTTGGTGTGTGTGTGTTTAATAAATAGATAACCGTCTTTTACTACTCCACTCAGACATAAAAGGATAGATGAACTGACTGCTTGGAGCTTTGGATTCTTCTTGGAGAACAGGTAGCGTAGAATCTAAGGGACTAGATTTAATGCCCCATATTCTGTTAAAGGAGCCCTGGTGGCACAGTGGTTAAGAGCTCATCTGCTAACCAAAAGGTCAACGGTTGGAATCCACCAGCCACTCCTTGGAAACCCTGTAGGGCAGTTCCACTCTGTCCTATAGGGTTGCTATGGGTTGGAATCGACTCAACGGCAATGGGTTCTTATTCCATTAAAAGACACACAATAATATCACTTCTGACAGGCACAATTACACATTCTAATGAGGCATTGTCACATGCTAATAGTAGTTATGGTCATTTAAAAATAATTACAGTAATACATATTAAATATACCGTAAAAGGCATGCAATGATGGCGAGGCCTTGCTTCTACAAATCTGAGGTGCGGCACCTGGTCTACCCAACCAGTCCTCAGCCTCGTATTGATTTCCTTCCACTTAGGCAAAGCCACAGTTCCCCTTTATAAGAGTAACCAGTAGCTTCTAAATTTCCCCCAGAAACATGCTCAGTTGGATTTTCAGCAGCTACAAGGAGGAAATTAATATAGGAACCAAACAGGTCTTATTCTGCCTACTCACCCACTCCATCCCAACCTGACACTGTCATCAACTCGTCTTGTTTAAAAATAAATTTGATCATGTCGAGGCAGAACCTCTGTGGCCACTCAGGGTAGAAACACCAAGTCACGTCTCATTTTTCAGTACTTTATCTTGTCTCCTTCTTATTACCTGTCCCAAAGCAATGACTTGGGGTGGAGGAGAGTACCCTGGTACTGGTCAAGTGGTTTTTCTTCGTAACTCCTAACTTCACTGGTCAGTTGGGACCCTGGGTAAATGTTTAACTCTCTAGAGGCTTCCACAGTACAGAAAAATGAGTACAATGAACCCTTCCTTGCCTGCTTTTGGAGGTTGTGGGGAAGTGATGAAAAGAGCTTACGCACGTGAAGCAACCGTGCTGCTAACTGTAAACACGTAGTACTGTAATGACAACTGCTGAGAAAGCAGCAGGATGCAACACTGGGCCCCACCATCCTGCTGGGGCCACCCAGAAGGCCACCAGGATACTTCCCGGGCTTGGGGAAACTTGCACTCTTAGGAACAATACGCCAGTTCCGATCTGAATCCTCCCACATGTATCAAGCATGCGCCCATGACATGTACTCAGTCAGGGCTGGAGGAATACAGCAAGGATTGGATACAAACCTCATCCTCACTTCTAGAAACTTCTAATTTGAGACACTCTGCCCGGCACAGGGCAATCATGGAAAACATGTTATTGTTAGTTGCCGTTGAGTCAGCTCTGACTCATGGCGACCTTAGGTACAATGAATGAAACATTGCCTGGTCCTGTGTCATCTTCATGACTGTTGATATGTCTGAGTCTACTGTTGTGGCTATGGTGTCATCTGTTGCATTGAGCGTTTCCTTCGTTTTCGCTGACGCTGTACTCTGCCAAACATGATGGCCTTTTCTAGTGATGGGTCTTTCCTAGGGATGCGTCCAAATAAGTGAGCCCAAGTCTTGCCATCCTCGCTTCTGAGGAGCATCCTGGTTGTATTTCTTCTAAGACTGATTTGTTGGTTCTTCTGGCAGTCCATGGTTGGGATATTAGCTACCATGGTTGGGATATTAGCTACTCTGAGTCATTCGTATAGATGCACAGGCTGTTAGAGCTAAAAAAAGGACTCCAAATTTTTCATTTTAGAGATAATAAAACTGAGGCCTAGACTAGTGAAAATTCTCATTCCTCAAGTCAGAAAACTTCCTACTAAAAGTTGCCTCCTTTAGAAATCCTCAGATGAGTAGGTGATAGTCGAATGCCGAATGATACCACAAGACAGATGAGCACTGATTTAGATGCTGCTATCCGACGGATCCAGCCATCAATCATAACCTCATATCTCAGGAGAGTCATGCTATAGAAAAGAACTAGGGAACAGCATGACCAGAATTTCCAGCTGAGCCAGCTCTGTACTGGAGCAGTTCTTTATCCAACTGCAAAACCAGTGGTTCTCAAACTGGAGGTGCATCAGACTCACCTGGCGCATTTGTTGGCCACCCTCAGAGTTTCTAATTCAGTTGATCTGAGGTGGGGTCTGGGAGTCCCTGGACGGTGCAAACAGCAAAGTGCTTGACTACTAACTGAAAGGTTGGCAGTTCGAACCCACCCAGAGGTGCTTCAGAAGAAAGCCCTGGTGATCTGCTTTCAAAAGGTCACAGCCATGAAAATCCTACACAGTACAGTACTACTCTGCACACATGGGTCGCCATGAGTTGGAACTGACTCACTGGCAACTGGTTTTTGGTTTGGTTTGAGGTGAGACCTGAGAATTTGCATTTCTAACCAGTTTATAGAGATTTTGATGCTGATGCTGATGCTGATGCTGATGCTGCAGGTTGGAGGGGAGCAGTCACCACACTCTGAGAACTCTACGTAGTGAACTCATAGAAATTTTTGAGAAAGCTAGTAATTACATTCATAAGCCTTTTGCATGGAGAAGCAGGATGGTGTGAAGGAAAATACTTCACTAGCAGCCAAAAGATGTGAGTTCTGGACTCAGTCCTACCTTTAGACAGACAGGATTTTTCCTCTCCACTCTGCAGACTTCCCACCCACCCTCCGAGAGTCAACATTCTCTTTTCTCAAATGGGAGTGGCCACCATGCCCTTTCTTGTAAGTTCCCCTTCTTGATCTTCTACGTCCTTTTTTGTGTGAAGATCAAGAATGGAAACTTATGAGAAAAAGTTTTTTAATGGTGCATTTCTCTGCTTCTGGCTCAGAAAACTAGAAAATCTGGATAAAATTTTTTTTAAAACCCCAATCTGTTTGGAGGCACTGGAAAGTTGTTGAGCTATCCGGAAGTGCCAGGATCCAGAGAGAAAGGACACTCATAGAGGTGAGCCCAACATTTTTTTTTTTTAATTGTTATGCTTTAAGTGAAAGTTTACATTTCAAGTTAGTCTCTCATACAAAAATTTATACATACATTGCTTTGTGACCTAATTGCTCTCCCTATACTGTGACAGCACACTCCTCTTTTCCACCTCAGCTTTCCCATGTCCATTCAACCAGCTCCTGACCCTCTCTGCCTTCTCATCTTGCCTCTGGACAGGAGCTGCCCATTTAGTCTCATGTATCCAATTGAGCTAAGAAGCACACTCTTCATGAATATCATTTTATGTCCTGTAGTCTAGTCTTATCTTTGTCTGAAGAGCGGGAGGTGAGTCCAACATTTTATTGGCCAATGTTTAAGCCATTTTGAGCTAGAGGCTGAGGATCTACAAGGAGCTTTTGGCAATCCCTCAGGAGGAGGGAAACAAAAATTGGATAATACTGTGGGTTGAATGTATTCCCAAAAAAGATATGCTCAAGTCCTAACCCCCCAGTACCTGTGAATGTGACCTTGTTTGGAAATACAGTCTATGCAAATGTAAGTCACTAACATGACGTCTTATGGAGTAAAGTAGTTTTGACTGGTGTCCTTATAAGAAAAGGAGAAGAGACACGGATACAGAGAGAAGATAGCCATGTGAAGACAGAGACAAAGAATAGAGTTATGCAGCCACAAGCCAAGCAATGCCTGGAGCCACCAGAAGCTAGAAGAGACAAGGAAGTATCCTCCCCTAGATACTTCAGCATGAGCGTGGCCCTGCTGATGCCTTGATTCTGGATTGCTAGCCTCTAGGGCTGTGAGAGAATAAATTTCTGTTGTTTTAAGCCACCAAATTTGTGTAATTCATTACAGTAGCTGTCTTAGTCATCTAGTGCTGCTCTAACAGAAATACCACAAGTGGATGGCTTTAACAAAGAGAATTTTATTCTCTCACAGTCTAGTAGGCTACAAGTCTAAATTCTGGACGTCAGCTCCAGGGGAAGGCTTTCTCTGTCAGCTCTGGAGGCAGGCCCATGTCATCAATATTCCCTTGGACTAGGAGCTTTCTCTGCACAGGACCCTCAGGTCCAAAGGACGCACTCTGCTCTCGGCACTGCTTTCTTGGCAGTATGAGATTCCCATGTGTCTCTGCTCGCTTCTGTCTTTTATATCTCAAAAGAGATTGGCTTAAGACACTATCCAGCCTCGTATACCTCATTAGTATAACTGACACTAATCCATTTTATCAGATCATAGTGATTGAATTTACAACACGTAAGGAAATCACATCAGATTACAAAATGGTACACAGTTATACAATACTGGAAATCATGACCCAGCCAAGTTGACAGATATTTTTGAGGGACACAATTCAATCCATGACAGTAGCCCTAGGAAACTAGTACAGGGTCTGTCAAGGCAAGCAGGTTTGAGGGCCAAAATGACAGACAGAGGAGCACTACAGAGGGGAGAGGCTGAGGCTCTTCATTGTTTTTCCATCCAGTCATTTGCTAATTCTTAAACTATGCAAGGCCAGAAGCTATGAGGCCTAACACAAAACAGCTAAGGGACTAAGTGCAGCTTTCGAATATCAAGGTGCTGGGGAGATAAGAATTGGAGTTCAGGATCCACCAAGAGCAGGGTGCTAACAAAACCTCCATGCTCTCAGTTGGGATCTGTAGGTGTTGGGATAAGCCAGAGGCAGAACCAGCCTCACAAAGAATGCAGCCCAGAATCAAGTAAGCATAGCCACCACTTGGCTAAGGTACTCAGATCCACCTCTAGCTGCCTCCCAGAGACAGAATCCTTTCTGGAAAAAGAGAACATCATTCAGAACCTCTACAATTTTTATCCACGTTTGGGCATCAAACTTTAACAGGCGTAACAAAAAAAACAGAACCAAGGGGGAAAAAATAGACAATAGAAATAGTCTTACAGATGACTCAGTTATGACTCTGATAATCTGACTCAGATTATCAAACAATCTGAGTCAGATTATCAGACACAAACTTTTAAATAGCTATGATAATATGTCCAAGAAAAGAGAAGAAAAGATGGAGAATTCCATCAGAGAAATGGGCTCTTTAAAAAAGAATCTAATGGAAATTCTAGCACTAAAAGAAACCACTGAAACATACAAACTAAATAGGTGAATTTAACAGCAAATTGGACACAGACATAGAGAGAATTGGTGAACTGGAAGATAAATCAGTAGAAAACATCCAGACGCAAGTTTAGTGAACAAAATGGGTGAGAAATACAGAACAAGAACATACAAGACATATGGGGCTTACGTCGCATAAAAAGGTTTACCCATAAAAAGTTAAGACAGATGTAATTGGAGTTCTGGGGGAGGGAGGGAAGAGAATGGAACAGAAGCAGTAGCTGAAGCAATAGCAAAGAATTTTCCAAAACTACCAAAAGACATCAAGCCACAGAATTTAAATAAATAAATAAATGAGTAAAATAAAAACACTATGAACCCCAAGCAGAATAAATGCAAAGAAAATGGCAAAAGCTACACGAGTATAAGGTATTATTATGTCATAATTACACAGAAAGACTCTTTTGTTATGAAAGAAGAAAGTGTTGGGATTGTCTGCTAAATCCAAAAGACCAAGAAGAGTGTCATGGATTGAACTGTGTCCCCCCAAAATATGTGTCAACTTGGTTAGGCCATGATTCCCAGTACTGTGTGGCTGTCCTCCATTTTGTGATTTTCCTATATGTTATGAATCATAAACTCTGCCTGTGGTTAAAGAGGATCAGGGTGGGCTGTAACATCCTTGCTCAGGTCATATCTCTGATCCAATGTAAAGGGAATTTCCCTGGTGTGTTGCCTGCACCACCTTTTATCTTACAACAGATAGAAGGAAAGGGAAGCAAGCAGTGAGTGGGAGACCTCATACCACCAAGAAAGCAGTGCCAGGAGCAGAGCGCATCCTTTGGACCCAGGGTTCCTGCATGGAGAAGCTCCTAGTCCAGGGGAAGACTGATGACTAGGACCTTCCTACAGCGCCAACAGAGAGAGAAAGCCTTTCCCTGAATGTGGACTTCTAGCCTACTAGACTGAGAAAATAAACTTCTCTTTGTTAAAGCTATCCACTTATGGTATTTCTGTTATAGCAGCACTATATGACTAAGACGAAGGGCAAAGAAGGAGAGGAAGGCCTCAAGGTAAAGGTATTCCAAGCAATTGAGAAATATGTTAATATTGAATTAGCCATTGTAAATATTTGTAAGTAACTAATTAATATTCATAAAGTACTTGCAACACTACCTGGCACATACTAAGAGATATAAGAAGTATATAAATGTCCTTTTTTTTTTAAAACAATAAAATAACACAAGACACTAAATATTGAGTATGAGGTATATTTAGAACACTCTGCTTAGAACCATCAGCTGAAGAAATACCAACAAAGGAAGTAGATCTTTGAATAAAGCAATTTCTAACATGAGTGTTTTTACTTGGGGTCCTTGGGCCCCTCAAGGTGCCCATGGATAGAATTCAGGGGACTCAGAAATTGTGGGGAAGCAAATATATTTTTATTTTCACTAACCTGTGAGACTTAGCATTTCCTTCTGTTATGAATGTAGGCAAGAAACCACAGTAGTAACAGTAGTATTGTGACTTTGTCACATACGGTTGTTCTGATATCTCAAAACACCATTTGTGCATGTTACTACTTCAAAATTACAATAGGTATTAGACCTGCTGCTAGATCTTGTCGTTTAATGGACTAATAGAGAAGCGCATGTACTACTGTATGGTAAATTTGTTATTTAAAAATATTTTTACAAGTGTACTTTTATATATTTGGTTTCCTTTATAATGCCACATATTTTATTTTATACACTTAAGACTTCTGAGAAGAATTCCAGACATTTCACTAGCCTGACAAAGGGTCCATGGTATTAAAAAAATGAAAATAAAAAAAAGTTAAGAACCTCTGATTTAAAGGAACATTGGTCAATTTCTCAAATTCTCAAAATCAAGACATTTTACTTTATTGAATTTGAATAAGGAGAAGCTTCAAAACAAGTGCCGCAAAAGGTCAAAAATAACTAGAAATGACTGTGTTGACCAGTTTGCTGAAGGGACCAAGAGGAAATTAGCTGTAAAACAAGTTTTTGCTTTTAGGCCCCTAATTCCTGAATAACTAAATTGAGTCCCTTCATTCAAGCTTTTAATGTTATTTCTCACTCTCACTTCCCCTTTCCTCCTCCTTGCTCTGTCTTTTGTGGAAAACACCTCGTGTGAACAGCTACCAAGACAAGTTTCAGCAATCAAAAGCCGGCGATTTCAGGTCCGATTCTCCACCTGCCTTGTTTGGGAAGCCTCATCTTTAAGGCAGTTATCTAACCAGTAAATCTTGCTGATGAACATACCTTCGAGTTTTCCAACATTTTATCACCACCCTCCAAACAACCCTAATCCAAACATCAGGACAATTAATTAATTAATCAATCAGCCAACAACTGTCTGCGGTGACTCCTTTGAGTTGGCTTCAGTTGGAGCTCAAAACTACATGTATATGTGTCATTTCAGGAAAAAATCCAACTGATTAAAAAAAAATGAATAAGGAATAGAAAGAAAGCCATGCCTTTTCACCACTGTCCTTTATGTCAGCTTCAGAATATGAAGGTTGTCTTAAAATTAAATTTTTCCTTGTAAGCAAAGATGGTCTTGTCTGCATTCAACAAGACACTAATTCCTAATTCCCAATATATAGAAACTGGTAGCCATTCTTAAAGCATCTACGAGGAGATTAAACTGTGACATAGATAATACAAAATAATGCAAAAGTAGTAACTACTTAGGTGGTTGTTGTTAGCTGCCATGGATCCAGTCAGCCTCCAACGCATGAAGGACCCACGTACAATGGAATGAAACGCTGCCTGGTCCTGCATCATCCCCATGATCAGTTGCAGATCCAACCATTATGATCCATAAGGTTTTAATTGGCTGATTTTTGGAAGTAGATCACCAGGCCTTTCTTCTTAGTCCATCTTAGTTTGGAAGCTCCACTGAAACTTGTTCAGCATTGTAGCAACACATGATCCTCCACTGACAGATAGGTGGTGGCTGTGCATTAAACAGGAATCAAACCTGGGTCTCCCACATGGAAGGCGAGTGTCTTAGTCATCTAGTGCTGCTGTAACAGAAGTACCACAAGTGGATGGCTTTAACTAAGAGAAGTTTATTCTCTCACAGTCCAGCAGGCTACAAGTCCAAATCCAGGCATCAGCTCCAGGAGAAGGCTTTCTCTCTCTGTCGGCTCTGGAGGAAGGTCCTTGTGATGCATCAGTCTTCCCTTGGTCTGGGAGCATCTCAGCGCAGGAACCTCAGGTCCAAAGGACGCGCTCTGCTCCTGGCACTGCTTTCGTGGTGGTATGAGGTTCCCATGTGTCTCTGCTCACTTCTCTCTTTTATATCTCAAAAGAGATTGGCTTAAGACACTACCTAATCTTGTATACTTCATCAGTATAACTGCTACTAATCCATTCTATTAGATCATGGTCATTGAATTTACAACACATAAGGAAATCACATCAGGTTACAAAATGATACACAATCATACAATACTGGGAATCATGACCCAGCCAAATTGACACATACATTTTTGGGGGGACGTAATTCAATCCGTGACAGTGAGAATTCTACCACTGAACCACCAGTGCCTTCTATTTGGGTTGAGGATTCTATTATATGTGTTACCTGGGGATGGGAGAGGAAATTACCTTTTATGAACACATCAACATAAGCCAAGGAAGACCACCCAGAAGCATGTGAATTAAGGGGAAAGCCAGCCAAAAACTATCTTCCGAGAGCCATCCATCCGTCTGTGGTGGTGGCTCTCCCATGGTGCCCTCTCTGCCCCCTCACCATCCCCATGGCCCATGCCCATCATCTCATACCTGCACCCCAGCATCAGGGCTCTCCCTAGTCTCACTGCCCATGTCCTCATAGCCAGTCTTCTCCACGTCACCCCCGCAGAGCCCAGTACAGTGCTGTCTACACCCGGGGCCACAGGCCTGTCAGAGGTGCCGAAAGATCTGGGCCACGTCCATTCTTTGACCATTCCGTTTATCAAAACAGAGGAAGATGAAGAAAAAGGAGGAGGGGTCAAGAAGGAGTGGAAGAAGAAAAGCTAACGCTGAAACAGGGTAGCGAAATTGTGGCTTGTTTAAAAATTTGATTTTTTTTAATACCATTTTATAAATCAATACACACAGAGATAGTAAAGACAAAATGATTTTGTGATTCACATGACAATTATAACATTTATAAAACAAAGGAATTAACTCATGGCGCATTAGAGGCAGTGTGGTCCAGTGATAAGGAGCCCTGGTGGCGCAGCGGTTAAGCACTCAACTGCTAACCGGAAGGTCAGTGCTTCTAACCTGCCGGCGACTCCGGGGGAGAAAGATGTGGCAGTCTGTTTCCATAAAGATTACAGCCTTGGAAGCCCTATGGGGCAGTTCTTCTCTGTCCTATAGAGTCCCTAGGAGTTGGAATCAACTCCACGGCAATGGGTAGCGGATCCAGTAATGAGTCTAGATGGCATCTGGTCCCTGGTTTTCAAATGTTATTTTGCTGTGGAACCCTGTGTTCCAATGAAACCTTTCGAGAAAACCATAAAAGTGATGCTCCTCTGGCTGAAGTCTGGCTCAGCATCCTGCTTGGTGGCCCCCGGGGAAGCTCTCAGCACCCCAGGACTGGAGGACAGATGGAAAATGGTTCATCTGATTTAACCCTTTCCTTTCCAGATGAGTGAGCCCAGACTCAGACCAAAAGGAATAGCAAATGCATTTAACCTTTACCAAAGCATTTCTTAACAGCAAAAAAAAAAAAGACAGATGAAAAATCCTCCTTATCAACTTTTCTTTTTAACTTCTCTTAAATTTTTGTCCTAGCCTTGCCTTGCGCCTCTAAGCTTCCTTCTTGCACTCTACTTCTCTTGCAGAACCTCAAAAAATGTGCGACCAAAATACTCAGTGGTTAGATTTCAAGGTCAGCTAAGAACAAGCCACTGCCGCTTTCATCCTCAGGGATAATGTTTCGTGAGCCACTGAAACAAAACAGGTGGGGTCAATGGGCTGCAGTTCTTCACGTGGAGCACGCAGTTTGGAAGGTGTTATGGATTGAATTGTGTCCCCCAAAAATATCTGTCAACTTGGCTAGGTCGTGATTCTCAGTATCGTATGATTGTCTACCTTTTATCATCTGATGTGATTTCCCTATGTGTTGAATATTCTATCACTATGATGTAATAAGAAGGAATAGCAGCAGTTATACTGATGTGGTCTGCAAGATTAGATAGTGTCTTAAGCCAGTCTCTTTTGAGATATAAAAGAGAGAAGCGAGCAGAGACACATGGGAACCTCATACCACCAAGAAAGCAGTGCCGGGAGCAGAGCACTTCCTTTGGACCTGAGGTTCCTGCTCTGAGATGCTCCCAGACCAAGGGAAGACTGATGACACGGACCTTCCTCCAGAGCCGACAGAGACAGAAAGCCTTCTCCTGGAGCTGACGTCCGGAATTCAGACTTGTAGCCTCCTAGACTATGAGAGAGCAAACATTTCTTTGTTAAAGCCATCCACTTGTGGTATTTCTGTTAGAGCAGCACTAGATGACTAAGACAGACAGAATCCTAAAACCATTGTACTAGGGACAGTCTTTCCTCTTGGTCTCAGAAGAAAGGCCTGGCAATCTACTTCCAAATATCAGCCACTGAAAACCCTGTGGAGCATAATTATGCTCTGACACACATTGGATCTCTTCTTTGCAATTGGAAAAAACAAGAACAAAAGGAGTTGCCATCAGGTGGATTCCGACTCATGGTGTGTCAGAGTAGAACTGTGCTCCATAGGTGTTTCAATGGCTGATATTTTGGAAGTAGATTGCCAGGCCTTTCTTCTGAGGTAGACCGGAACCTCCAACCTTTCTGTTAGCAGCAGAGTGGGTTAACCATTTGCACTACCTGGGAATTCTTTGTGAAACACTTGTATGTGCCATCAAGTCAATTCTGACACATAGCTACCCTATAGGACAGAGTAGAACTGCCCCATAGGATTTCCTAGGCTGTAATCTTTATGGCAACAGATCACCAGGTCTTTTCTCCTATGGAGCCACTGGGTGGGTTCCAATCGCAGAGCTTTTGTGAGTGCTTAACCACTGTACCACCAGGGGTCCTTTGTGAAACACTGAAGAAACCACACCCATGGCTGTCGAGTCAATTCCGGCTCATAGCGACCCTACAGGACAGAGTAGAACTGCCCCATAGAGTTTCCAAGGAGGGGCTGGTGGATTCAAACTACCGACCTTTTGGTTAGCAGCTGAGCTCTTAACCACTTCACCGTCAGGGTTTCCTGTGAACCACTAGAGTGCTCCAAATACAAAAAAGTTAGGGTTAGCAGAGGGGAGGGCCAGGTAGGAAGAATGCCCCAGAGCAGCCAGCCCTGAGGTGTGGCCAGGTGAGGGAAGTAGAGCCCAGATCACTGACACCTAACCGGCCTGTGACTAGGAAACAATGCTCCACTTCCTTTTTACACCCAGATTGTCTCAGAGCAGCCCCAGTGTGCTGCTGGCGGGGAAGCCAACCTTTTGGCAGGTTCCCTTCCCCAGACCTCTTTGGGTGTCCCCAGGGAAAGCCCACATGTCCCTCACATCTGCCCTGCTTGTCGTTTGCTACCTCAGCCACCATCTGCCCTACTCTTCTTGCTGCCCCGAAACTCGACTCTCTGGGCAGCTGCTGTTCCCTGTGCCTTTTCACCCCGAGCTTGGGCACGAACCCACCCGCTCAATTCCCCTCAGAGGCAGCTAAGGCTGAACTGTAACGTTCGACGCTATTAAAGGCTAGGACATGACCAAAGATGACTGCAACCCAGACACCCTAAAACTGGATACCCGATATGGCTGTTGTTCAAGCTCTCAGGCCCCAGGCTGGGGGATTGGATCTTAAGCTCTGGTCTCAGGCTTGGTTTTCAGGGGTCAGTTCTCCTTTCCCCATAAGTCTACATGCACCCCGACTCCACCAAGATCAAGGAGAGGAAAGCTTTTCCAAGAGGAAGAAAAATATCTGCAGAAATGTATTTCCACCTACAAAGAAGACAAACTTTTAAATCATCGGCCCCTCTCCTGGAAAACAGCTCCATTTCTGGAGCAGATCCTTGCTCTGCCATTGTTCAATCAAAGGCCTTTGAAACCATTTTCTAAAAACAAAGCACAGCCTGTCTTCCAGATGAAGTAAAGCCCTTGTATCAGAGAAACCGAAATGAAATAGAACAACAATGACTTCTTTGCTTTTATTAAATGACATTTTCCTACTTTTAGGTGTTAATGTTTTACAAAATCACCTTGGGGCCCATCATCAGCCAGGCCACCTCAGGACAGATACATCACCCTTCTCATGGAACGTGTGGTTTGGAAGGGATCTTAAAACCATTGTATTAGGGAGACTCTTGCCAGTTACTCTCAGAATAAAGGCCTGGAAACCTAATTCCAAAAGAACAACCATTGAACACTTTACGGAGCACAGTTCTACTCGACACACATGGAGTCGCCATGAGTCAGAATGAACTTGAAGGCAACTGGTTATTATTATTATTTTCCAATTGCAAAGAAGAGAGACAAGGTCAGGATATCTTAGTGCAGGAAACTGTGTGAATCACAGCTATAGAAAGTTCCAGTAGAAACTTTCTGTAAGGATGGCGGTGTTCTCTGTGCTCTTCAATGTGGTAGCCACCACTCGCCACCTCTGGCCCTGGGCACTTGATAAGTGGCAAGAGTGACTGAAGGGCTGAATTTAAAATTTTATTTCACTTTAATCTATTCAAATTTCAATAACTACATGTGGCTGATGGTTATCATACTGAACAGCACAGATCTAGATACCCCCAGAAGGCCTCATTTGGAACACAACAGTAGTTCTGGTGCCCTGGGCCAAGAGTAGCTCTCTCTGGTGGCTCAGTAGCAACAGTGGTGGCCACCACTCGGGAAGAAAATAGTCACTGTCCCAGCTCCAGGGCTCCACCATCATGACGACTCGACTCTCAGTCTCGGCTTGTGCTGTTCTTGTCGCTGGGAATTAACCGTGCCGTAGCTTTCACTTACTGTTGTTGGTAGCTGCCATCCAGTTGACCCTCGACTCATGGAGATTCCACACACAGCAGAACAAAATGTTGCCAGGTCCTGTGCCAGCTCCATGATCAGTTGCAGACCGGACCGTTGCAATCCAGAGGGTCTTCATTGACTGATTTTCAAAAGTAGATCACTAGGCTTTTCTTCCTAGTCTGTCTGAGTCTGGAAGCTCAACTGAAACCTGTTGAGCATCATAGCAACACACAAGCCTCAAATGACAGACTGGTGATAGCCACGCATGAGGTGAATTGGCCAGGAATCAAACTTAGGTCTCCCGCATGGAAGGCAAGAATTCTACCAGTAAGCCACCACTGCCCCCATTTAGCTTTCACTTACTCATGACTTTTTCTATCTTCCCTGCTCATTGTGTTCCTTGGAAGATCTTCTCGTTTGAACATCCTCTCCAGCATGCCCACCTAGTGTGAGCTTGCATCTTTTCAAATATATCTAAGTACCCAGAAACTCATTGCCTCCAAAAGCATCCTGCTAAAGTCTTTGGGCTGTTCTTAGAAAGATTTTTCTTCATGAGTGACTGAAACCCATCAAAAAGGAAACTCTTGGTCAAATACCTAATCCTGAAAGAACTGAAGCAAAATTTACCATTCTTCTCTCATTCTTTACACCTGGAGCTCAAGATTACTGGTGTTTCCAGGCCAGACCCAGCGTGCAGACGTATTTGGGGTTGGCCTGCACACTTCCTAACATTGAAAGATTGGGATATATCACCTAAAAATCCAGATCTCAGGCTCCTTCTTGAGAAACAGAAAGTTCTGGTAACGTTGGGCCTTGTAACAGCTGGAATTAAGTTGCAGCCACCCATTTAGATGGGGTGTGTGCTATCCAGGTGTCATGGACCCCAAGAGGCCAGCCTCTTTTATTCACTAGTTGTGTCTGGCCTTAGTAAGCATGGGAGTTTGCAACCTTTGGTAGTGAGTAAGATTGGAGAAACCACATTGAAATGATCTGTTTATATATCTCTCTCCAACCCCTATCCCACCAGAAGGCAGAGAAAGTCTTAATCCTCTTTACCTTCTTAGCACCTAGAATTAAGTTTTGAACATAGTGTTGTTGTTAATCACCATCAACTCGTGGTGACCTTATGTGTAACAGAGCGAAACATTGCCCAATCTGACACCATCTTTATGATCGTTGGTACATATGGGTCCCTTGTTGCAGTTGAACATAGTAGGTGCTTGACGCATATTTATTAAACTGAACTGAGCTAAAGAATGAGAATTCCAAACCACACCGTGTCCCCAACTGGTTATCAAACCTAGACAAGATAAATGACTTGCCCAAATGTCTCAGCTGAAACAACCACCATGTTCCCAGGACATTGCTTTCCTCCAAACTCTAACTTACCTGCAATTTCAGAGGACTTTGTTACAACGAGGTCACATCTCTGGGGTGGTCCTACAGCCTGACCCCCCTAAGGGTCAACAGGACAGCAAATTTCCAATACATCAGCCTTCCCTGCAGGGTGCTCCACATTCTTCACAGCACACAGCCATAGCCCAAGCAAGGGAAGCCATAAAAGGTTGGGAAAGCTATTTTTAAACTTCCAAAGATCATACTGTACATCGATAATGGGAGCACCTAAGTGCCTGGGTGTTATGGCCCCAGTCAGCACGCCACCTAAATGGTGAAGATAATAATCTTGCTTTTAATAGTAGCCCCTTAAAAAGGAGCCCTGTTCAATGCAGCGTTGCAAGAAATGGGACTGCTTTTGAATAGGCTGGGCTCTATTTCTTTATGAAGAAAATCTCTCTTTGAATCACTATCTCCCTGCAGTGACACATTTGTGTATTCAATGGGATACTTCACTGTTTTTTTTTTTTTTGTTTTTTTTTTTTTGCATAAGCTGAAGCTGAAAACATTTTACTAAATATAAATACCTCTATATGGTTATAGGGTATTTTCTGTTTATTTCCTGCCTCTTATCCATTTCCTCTCTCTTGTCGAGTTCTTACACGTACCATTTAGGGGCTACCTTATCTTTTTTATACCTTGTCTGTTGTTGATGTGGTTAGTTGCCATGAGTCTATTTTGACTCATAGCGACCCCATGTGTTCAGAGTAGAACTGTTCCATAGGATTTTCAAAGTGGTGACCTTTTGAAAGCAGATCACCTGTCTTCTGAAGGGTCTCTGGGTGGATTCAAACTGCCAACCTTTTGGCTGTGTTACAGATTGAATTATGTCCCCCAAAAATATGTGTTGTAAATCCTAACTTAAATGCCTCTGGTTATAGTCCCATTTGGGAATGGGTTGTCTTTGATATGTTAATGAGATAGGATTAGTATAGGGTGTATTTTGAATCAATCTCTTTTGAGATATAAAAGCAGAGCAAAGATGGGGGAAGAGAGATGCCAAGCCACATGAAGATGGCCCAGGAGCAGAAGCTGAAGAGACAAGGACCTTCCTCAAGAGCCAACGGAGAGAGAAAGCCTTCCCCTGGAGCCAGCACCCTGAATTTGGACTTTTAGCCTCCTAAACTGTGAGAAAATGAATTTCTGTTTGTTAAAGCCATCCACTTGTGCTATTTCTGTTATATCAGGACTAGATAACTAAGACAGGCTAGTAGTCAAGCACTTAACTGTTTGTGCCACCCAGGGACTCCATACCTTGTCTAGTATCCAGCATTTGTTGAAGGCTTAGTGTAACCACTGAGTCTTCTTAAGGGTTTGGGGACCCTGGTCATGTATCTAAAATAATAAAATCTCCATTCACTGAGCATCTACTGGGTGCCAGGCACTAGGCTGTTGTTGTTATTAGTTGCCAGCAAGCTGGCTAACTCATGGTAATCTTATGCACAACAGAATAAAATGTTGCCCTCCTGTGCCATTGTCATGAAATGTGTCAGCAAAATGGAACACATTGCCGTCGAGTCAATTCTGACTCATAGCAACCCTATAGGACACAGTAGAACTGCCCCATAGGGTTTCCAAGGAGCAGCAAGTGGATTTGAACTGTGGACCTTTTGGTTAGCAGCCGAGCTCTTAACCACTGTGCCACTAGGGCTCCCAATAGAATGGAAGCTGTGACCAAATTATCAGACAATTCTTAGTTAAATCAGTTACATCGTCAGGCAAAGCTAAAAGATATGTAGAAAGAAGTCAGATGGCTTTATACCTGTAAGAGTCGTGTGCTCCTAAGAGATAAATGTTTTGTGTAAAAGAATGCAGGTTACTTTCAGTCCAAAGGTCTCCTAGAGCTGGGTGGAAAAGACATTTCTATTACCAGAAGAGCCAAAGAGTACAAAATCCAATCAAGTGGTTGCCCTGGTGGACATGGTAAGCATCTTCGAGCAGACCATAAATGTGCACCATGTGGGCAGCAAGTAGTACTGGACCTCCCTGCTGTAAAGAGGTCTCCATTGGTCCCAGCAGACTCACCAACTATGGACTGTAGATAGGTCTCCATCAGTCCCAGCAGAGTCACCAGATATGGACTGTAAATAGGTCTCAATCGGTCCCATGAGACTCACCAACTATGGGCTGTAGATAGGTCTCCATTGGTCCCATCAGACTCACCAACTGTGGGCTATGGATAGGTCTCCATCAGTCCCATCAGACTCACCAGCTGTAGACTGTAGATAGGCCTCCATCGGTCCCATCAGACTCACCAGCTATGGACTGTAAAGAGGTCTCCATCGGTCCCATCAGGTTCACCAACAAGAGTGTACTCAGTATTCCAGCTGAACCCTCATCTTCATGAACTCAAGCGGCTGAGCACATGTCCCAAAGTAGCTTAAAGTACACAACGGTTTCCCTAGTGAGTCAACACTTTTCAACTCCATGAAGATTTAGAATTTAGCATAGAAACTGTTAATATTTTTGTGTTAGGGAGTAAGCTATACATATATATTTGGTGTTTTAAGAATCTGCAGGGGTTCACATGATTTGGCCAATTGGAGTAACAGTTCAGAGGCTGAAGAAACGTTCCCAGCACTTTTCTCTGCTTGAGGGCAGAGCTGAGGCAGAATCCCTTTCCCAGTACTCATGGATCAAAAGGTTTCCTAAAGGTTGGGAGATTCCCTAAAGTACCTATCAATTAGGGAGACTCTAAACCCATTGCCGTTGAGTCTATTTCGACTCATAGCGACCTTATAGGACAGAGTAGAACAGCCTCACAGGGTTTCCAAGGAGTGGCTGGTGGATTCCAGCTGCCAGTCTTCTGGTTAGCAGTCAAGCTCTTAACTGCCGAGCCATCTGGACTCCAGGGAGACTGCAGACAACGACCAGAAAACCAAAACAAGTTGCCATTCAGTCAGCTTCAACTCATGGCAAACTACGTGCGTGTGTCAGAGTAGAACTGTGCTCCATAGGGTTTTCAATAGCTGATTTTTTTGAAAACAGATCACCAGGCCTTTCTTCCAAGGCCACTCTGGGTAGACCTGAACTTCCAACCTTTCAGTTAGCGACAGAGCACGTTAACCATTTGTACCACACAGGGACTCTTATAGATACGGCTAAGTTTACTTATTCGCCCGGTACATCTTAGCAACACAAGAAATGTGTACTTACTGAGCGCATGACTTGCCGATGCCCAACAAATGCTAAATAAAATGTAGAAACCTGACTTACGCTGTGGTTATTGACAAACAGAATACCGGGAAGGCCACCGTGCTTCCATGGGGTGTCTTTGTAAGGGTTAATAACTGCTTGTTTGAATTATCGTGTAGCAGCTGCAGATGATATCAGATTTTCCGCCACATTGGCTTAAATCAACACAATGAATCCGTGGGGGGAAGGCCAAGGCACCATTTGGGGCTCAAACGGAAGGACTGGGCAGTGGGATCCAAATAAATGAGATTGGGGAAGATTTTCCCTGCTGTAGGAGGATATCTCAGAATGGGGACATTTCAGGTGTTTTCATAAAAACTAAAAAGAAAAAGAAATACAGGGCAGACTCCGAGACACACACAGTGACTGTGTCTCGGCCCAATGTTGGGCCGTGACAGAATGTCAGCAAATTACTTAATTAGTTTGAACAGCAAATGCACGGGTACTTCCTAGGGGCCTTTGTTCACCCCAGCCTTCCCTTCAGGTGAAAGAACGCGTCACACGTGGTTGCAATCATCACATTCCTAATAAAACACACATTCTGGAATAGCCAACAGCCCTTTCCTAAAGATAGGAAAGGCCTGAGAGACAACCACAGCCTTCAGAATTCAGCTTGAGCGATTCTGACACAATGGTTCTTCAATTAGGTACCGTCAGGAGCAGGCATGACTGGTATCTACGTCTGTGTCTCTCCCTCCCTGTGCATGCTATGTAGTGTAGGGTGGGACCACGTTTGCTCTTCTCTCAAAACCCTGGAGAAAGAAGGGCAAGCTAGAAAAGCTAGCTACTGTGTGCTCTTCCCGAAAATCTTTGAGGCAGATATTTTCTTAGTAATTCTGAGCTCATCATATTCAATTAATTCCCCACAGCCAATGATTTCACTGTCTCTAAGAACTCTGGAGAGACCAAAAAATGTGATGCAATTCCATCTCCTTCTCCACCAACTACCTGCAAAGCTTTCACTGGCTACAGGCAGCAGCCGTTCCCCAGACCCCACCAAGTGTGAGCAGCCCAAGTCGGGGTCCCAAGGGCAGGAGAGGAGGAATGGAAGGAAGGAAGGAGGGAGGGAGCAAGGGCGGTAGGAAAAAAAAAAAT
Source organism: Dugong dugon (assembly GCA_030035585.1). NCBI lineage: Eukaryota > Metazoa > Chordata > Mammalia > Sirenia > Dugongidae > Dugong > Dugong dugon. The sequence continues at coordinate 6,056,391 of CM057464.1, read as the reverse complement.
CACATTTCTCTTGCAGAGAGTGAAACAGATGCCCAGGTGGTAAACATAACTTCCAATTACTTGCCTTAAACCAACCCTGAAATTTAAAGTTATCGGATTTCCTCCACAGACAAAGAAGCAGAAGACACAGTCTGTAAATAACAAGGACTTTATACTCCACATGTAGAGCTTGTAAGGGAAACTTCCATCTCATCTCCGCGTCTCCTCTTTGCTGAAGAGCCGGCAGGCTTCAATCTTTCATGTTCTGCAGCTCTTCCCAGAAAAATGCTGTGCAAAGCTGGGACAGATTAAGAGTTAGGTTTCTCCATATGTAAAATCAGGACCACCTTCATCAGGATGACCTGAGCAGCAGGTAAAAATGCAGATTCCTGGGCCATACCCCAGGCCCACTGAATCAGACTCTTCATTCTGCCCCAGGGGTCTGCATTGCCAACAAATGAGCCCTGATGCATCTTGTACACAATAAAATTTGAAAACCGCTGATATAAAAAGTATATAACTCTAGGGCAAGGGTCACCTTGTTCCCACAAGTGAAGAATCAAGACTCCTATTGTTCTCAGCCTCAGATGTCCCTGGGAAGGCAGGGTGGAGGGGCGCTTCTTCAAGGTGAACCTGTGCAGAGATCTTACTCCAAATGCAGATTCTGATCCAGTAGGCTAATGAGCTCTCAGGTGTCACAGAGCGCTGTCAACGCTGCTGCCACACTCTGAATCCCAAGGTACAGCTGGAGGTGGGGCTAGATTCGTTTATAATCCCCATAGCCATGGGTTAGATAAGGTGCACCTGGAAGTTCCTCAAACTAAAGCCAAAAGCCCACGGTGGATTCCAACTCATAGCAACCCTCTAGGGTTTCCAAGGCTGTCGATCTCTATGGAAGCAGACTGCCACTTCTTTCTCCCGCGGAGCCGCTGGTGGTTTCAACCTTTTGGTGCCCTGTGTGGCTGGAAAAATAGAGAACTATATCAGTGGATTAGCTTACCTCACAATGTAGAAAACTGGAATTTGTTTCTTTCATCACACATAATGATGGATGATCTTCTGATTTGCCCTGTGTCAGTCACACATGCACTTGGGACACACAAACAAGTACTAAGATGGTGAGACCTGGTGGTCCAGTGGTGAAGAGCTACGGCTGCTAACCAAAAGGTTGGCAGTTCAAATCCACCGTCCGCTCCTTGGAAACCCTATTCTGCTCTGTCCTATAGGGTTGCTATGGGTCAGAATCAACTTGACAGCAATGGGGTTTTTTTGGACCTTTCGGTTAACAGTAAATCACTTTAACCACTGCACTACCAGGACTTCTTCAAACTATAAAGGTCTCCTTGTATCTAGCAAAGTATTTAGAATACTAAATTCCCTTTCAAAATGCAAATACTCCCCAGAAGGAGGAAGCTTCTGCGTGATTTATTTTAATCAGATTTGTAACTTCCTAGCTGAACTAGGAGTCCCTGGTGGTGCAAACAGTTAACACTGTCAGCTGCCAACCGAAAGGTTGGAGGTTGGAGTCTACCCAGAAGGCACCTCAGAAGAAAGGCCTGGTGATCTTCTGAAAAATCAGCCATTGAAAACCCCATGGAGCACTGTTCTACTCTGACAGACATGGAATTGCCATGAGTCAGAGTCACCTCAGGACAACTGGTTTTAGCTGAACTAGGCCCCACCCAGATGGTAAAGGTATTAACCAGAGGGGAGGAGACGAGGATCAGTAAGCCTGAATGGGACCTGCCCTGGGGCTCTGCAGAGAAAGGCCAGTGGGTGTGAGAGGGCTGCTGGATAGAAGGGAGCCAAAGACGAATTTGCCCTGGTTGCAGCACTAGAATCTCAACTGGATGCCTGCTGTCAGTGGGCTCACAGTCTTGTCCCTGCAGGCACTGGAGGCCTGGCAAGTCCACCCCAGCAGTGGGGGAGGAGAGCATCCCCAGCACGGCATCAAGCTTTTGACACAATGCTATTGGTTGCCCATGACAGTCTGGGTCATGATAAAATAGGATCTTAGTCAATACTGGAATGTTCGAAACAAATGAATAATACTAAGTCCTCATTACACCAAAATGCACAATAGCCAACCTGTATTACTGTCCATTTGAATCCCATTGCCAAAGCCTTTGAAAATTACAAACACTACCTGCCAGCTAATACCTTGAGGTCTACAGACCAAAGCATTTGCCACCAAGTTAACTCCAACTTATGGTGATCCCATGTGTGTCAGAGTAGAACTGTGCACCAGAGGGTTTTCAACGGCTGATTATTTTTTTGGGGGGGTGGGGGGGATAGATCCAGGACTTTCTTCTGAGCCATCTCTGGAGTGACTCAAACCTCCAACCTTTTGGTTAGCAGGGAAGTGTGTTCATTGTTTGTACCACCCAGGAACTCTCATATTTGTAATTATTTATAATAGTTGTTTAATTTTTTATGTCTCTAATCTTTTTCTGGGAGCCCTGGTGGCACAGTGGTTAAAGCACTGGCAGTTTGAACCCATCAGCCCCTCCATGGGAGAAAGATGTGGCAGTCTGCTTCTGTAAAGATTACAGCCTTGAAAACCCTATGGGGCAGTTCTACTTTGTCCTACAGGGTCACTGTGAGTCGGAAATGACTCCACAGCAATGGGTAATCTGTTTATGGTTTTATGTCTTTTTCTTGTGCCAATCAATTTCTTAAGACCCTGCCATGTTTCCTTTTCTAGTAACTTGTAATTGATTCATTCAACAAACATTTAGAGAACTTACTGTTGCTATAGGGTCACTATGAGTCTGAATCAACTCCACGGCAGGTAACAACAACAACTATGTTCAAGACAATGTACTAGATCACGGGTCAGCACTATGCCACCTCTTGTTGTACAGCCCACGAGCTAAGAATGGTTTTTACATTTTGTAGTGGATTGAAGAGTGTCTCCCAAAATTTCATGTTCACCTGATCCTCACAACATAACCTAATTTGGAAATAGGGTTTTTACAGATGTAATAACTTAAGGATCTTGAGACAAGCTAATCCTGGATTAGGGTGAGCCCTAAATCCAACAACTAGTGTCCTTATAAGGAGAGGCAAGGGCACAGAAACACACAGAGAGGAAGGCTATGTGAGGATGGAGCCATGGATTGGAGTAATATGGCTCCAAGCCAAGGAAAGCCAAAGATTACTAGGGTAGCCATCAGAAACTAGGAACAGGCAAGGAAGGATTCTTCCCTAGAGCTTTCGGAGGGAGCACGGCCCTGCCAACACCTTGATTTCAGACTTCTAGCTTCCAGAATTCTGAGAGAATAAATTTCTGTTGTTTTAAGCCACAAAGTTTGTGTTAATGTGTTGCATCAGCCCCAGGAAACTAATACACATTTTAAAATGATATTTTAAAAATCAAAAGAAAACTATTTAGTGACATGTGAAAATTCTGTGAAATTAAAATTCCAGCATCCAGAAAGTAGTACTGGAACACAGCCACATTTGTTGATTTGTGTATTCTTTTTGGCTATAACAAGAGACAATTGTGACAAGAGACAATTGCCTAAAATACTTATTGAAAAAGTTCACCAACCCCTGGGCTAGATGCTTGAGAATAAGATAGGCATGCCCCTGCCCTCATGCACATTGCATGCTGGTGAGGAAAATATATATTAGTCAGTTAATTGCTGTCTTAGTCATCTAGTGCTGCTGTAACAGAAATACCACAAGTGGATGGCTTTAACAAAGAGAAATTTATTTCTTCACGGTAAAGTAGGCTGAAAGTCCAAATTCAGGGTGTCAGCTCCAGGGGAAGGCTTTCTTTGTCAGCTCTTGGGGAAAGCCCTTGTCATTAATCTTCCCCTGGACTAGGAGCTTCTCTGCACAGGAAGCCCGGGTCCAGAGGACGCACTCTGCTCCCGGCGCTGCTTTCTTGGTGGTATGAGGTCCCCAGTTCTCTGCTCGCTTCCCTTTCCTTTAATTTCTTGTAAGATAAAAGGTGGTGCAGGCCACACCCTAGAGAAACTCCCTTTACATTGGATCAGGGATGTGACCTGGGTAAGAGTGTTACAATCCCACCCTAACCCTCTTTAACACAAAATTACAATCACAAAATGGAGGACAACCAAACAATACTGGGAGTCATGGCCCAGCCAAATTGATACACACGTTGTCTGGGGGGATATAATTCAATCCATGACAATTACATAATTGATGAGTTGCAACCGTGCTCTCTTTGGTCATTAATGGTGTTGTAAAAGAAGAACAAATTATAGTCATGAGAAATATACAGCGTCCAATTAAACAGCATTTTAACATCTGTAAGAGAAACCAAATCATGGATTAATAAAGCTCAAAGAGGTTAGAAAGGAATCTGATGGAATGACATTAAAGTCTCTGACATTCCAATTATCTATCGCAGCATGACAAACCACTCAAACATAGTAGAGTAAAACAATAGCTACTCTTATCATACCTGTAGGTTTCCAGAGTCAGGAATTCAGACAGTAAACAGAAGAGATGACTTGTCTACGCGCCACAATTTCTGAGGCCTCAGCTAAAAGGACTTGAGTGGCTGGGGGCTGGAATTTTCCAGAAGCTTCTTCACTCATGTATCTAGCACCTTGAATGGGATGATTCAAAGGCAGGGCTCAGCTGGGACCTGGTGATTGAAGCGCCTACACATGCCTCTCCATGTACCTTGGGTTTCCTCACAGCCTGGCGGCCTCAGGGTAATTAGACTTTGCACAGTAGCTCAGAGCTCCAAGAGCAAGTGTTCCGATTAACCTGTATGATCTCCTATGATTTATCCTTGGAAGTCACACAGTATCACTTCTGGGGCACTCATTTGGTTGACGCAGTCACCAAGCCTGTCCAGATCCAAGTGGACGGTACATAAACCCAACCTCTTGATATTAGAAGTGTCAAAGAAAATGCCGCCATGTTTTAAGATTACCACAGAGCCAGATAGGAAGACAGTAAATACTTTAAAAGAACAGAAGAAATGCAAAATCCCACCAATCAGTGAAAGAAGTTAGCCTCAACTGGAAAGGGCATTGCAAATTAAAATCAGACAGAATTGGGCAATAGATACTTGAAACCAAGGGATCAGGTCTGTGAAAACAACACCTTAGCAAGTTATGGAGCCCACGTTACAATGATGGTAAAAATGTTTCCCATAACCGGCAATAATCAAATTTTTGTGTTGTTCAAATATCTCTCTAGTCACAAAGCAACATCAGTGTACTGAGACAGAAACCCCAACTTTCTTGGGAAAATAATTTTTTTCCTTAATAGGAAAGTCTTTTAACTTCGGGACGGTTTAGAATTAAGGAAGTAAATCAAACTCACGGTATTAATACTTTAGATGTTAGGAATAATCTAGGTATATATGAAGTTTTGCAGTATTTAAAACAATCTGGAAAATAAAGTATTTAGTAGATTAGCCTTGAAATTCCAATTTTAGATGCATGATTGAAGAACTGATCGTGACTTGTGATTTCAAGATGGCTACTCCTCTCTTTGGACCCCTGGTGAAGCAGTGGTTAAAAGCTTGGCTGCTAACCAAAAGGTCAGCAGTTTGAATCCACCAGCCACTCCTTGGAAACTCTATGAGTCAGTTCTACTCTGTTCTATGGGGTCACTATGAGTCAAAATCAACTCCACAGCAACGGGTTTGGTTTTGGTTTGGTTTACTCCTCCCCTTCAACATTTTCCTCAAATATTACCTTCTCAGGGAGTTCTACCCTGACCACCCTATTTAATACCAAAATTGCCCCCTCCCCACCCCAGTGCTGATCCCCTTACCCTTTTTCTTCTTTTTTTCTCTTTCAAAGCACTTATCCTCTTCTAACATACTATTTGACGTATATATTTATTATCTATCACCTGCTCCTCTCTCTAGAATGAAAGCTTCACAAGAGCAGGGGTCTCTATTTTGCTCAGTGGTGAAGCTCAGCCACTACATTCATTTCCTGTGGCTGCTGAACAACTTACCACAAAGTGGATGGCTCACAGTTTTGGAGGCTGGACGTCCAAAACCAGTGGATCAGCAAGTTATGCTCACTCAAGGCTGTAGGGGAAGAGGCTTCCTTGTCTCTTTCAGCCTCAGGTAGCCAAGTGTTCCTTGGCTTGTGGCTGCATCACTCCACTCTCTGCCTCAGTCCCACAGGGCCATCTTTCCTATTTCTGCTTCTTCTCCTCTGTTATAAGGCCACAAGTCATATTGGATTAGGGCCCAAGCTACTCCAGTATGGCCTCATGCTAACTAATTACATCTGCAAAGATGCTATTTCCAAGGAACATCACATTCACAGGTACTGGAGGTTAGGACTTGAACATATCATTTTGGGGACCACAATTCAACCCATAATGAGCAGCTAGCACAGGAAACTCGTAGTAGGTGTTTAACAAACGTTTGTTGTAGCATTTGCTAAATTAAAGATTACTGTTTGAACTTATGATTCACCATATTTGTAAGGTTAGTTTATTCAAATTATAAAAACTATTTAAACTCTTTGGAAGGCTTTGTTTGTTATTGATGTAATTGATGTGCTTAAAAAGAAAATCAAACATTAAATTTGTAAAAGCAGCTAAAAATGTCTAAGGGAATATAATTAACTAATTTACAAACGTCTCTTATGGGTGTAAAAATCTGCCAGAATTATAAACAGATGAGTAAAATTTATATGTTAATGTTATGTATTGAAGGAAACTATGTTTCTTAGTTTTCTAAATTTATTAAATCAAATATCATTTTTTTAAACCTCATAGTAGTTGCACGCCCCACGTGTCCATCAGTTTGTCATACCGTGGGGGCTAGCGTGTTGCTGTGATGCTGGAAGCTATGCCACTGGTATTTCAAATACCAGCAGGGTTATCCATGGTGGACGGACTTCAGCATAGCTTCGAGACTAAGACAGACTAGGAAGAAGGACCTAGCAATCTACTTCTGAAAAAATTAGCCAGTGAAAACCTTATGAATAGCATCAAAACATTGTCTGATATAGTGCTGGACGATGAGCCACTCAGGTTGGAAGGGACTCAAAAGACAACTGGGAAAGAGCTGCCTCCTCAAAGTAGAGTCAACCTTAATGACATGGATGGAGTAAAGCTTTTGGGGCTTTCATTTGTTGATGTAGCAAGACTCAAAATGAGAAGAAACAGCTGCAAACATCCATTAACAATCAGAAAGTGGAGTGTACGAAGTATGAATCTAAGAAAATTGGAAATCATCAAAAAGGAAATGGAAAACATAAACATCAATATCCTAGGCATTAGTGACCTGAAATGGACTGGTATTGGCCATTTTCAGTAGGACAATCGTATGGTCTACTATGCCGGGAATGACAACTTGAAGAGGAATGGTGCTGCATTCATCATCAAAAAGAACATTTCAAGATCTGTCCTGAAGTACAACACTGTCAGTAATAGGATAATATCCAAGGAAGACCAGTTAATACGACTATTATTCAAATTTATGCACCAATCACTGAGGCCAAAGATGAAGAAATTGAACATTTTTGTCAACTTCTGCAGTCTGAAATTGATTGAATATGCAATCAAGATGCATTGATTATTACTGGTGATTGGAATGTGAAAGTTGGAAATAAAGAAGGAACAGTGGCTGGAAAATATGGCCTTGGTGTTGGAAACGATGCCAGAGATCACATGATAGAATTTTGCAAGATGAATGACTTCTTCATTGCAAATACCATTTCTCAACAACATAAACAGTGACTGTACACGTGGAACTTGTCAGATGGAATACACAGGAATCAAACTGACTGCATCTGTGGAAAGAGATGGTGGGAAAGCTCGATATCATCAGTTAGAACAAGGCCAGGGGCCGACTGTGGAATAGACCATCAATTTGCATATGCAAGTTCATGTTGAAGCTGAAGAAAATTAGACCAAGTCCACAAGAGCCAAAGTATGACCTTGATATGTTCCACCTATATTTAAAGACCATCTCAAGAATAGATTTGACACATTGAACACTAAATGACTGAAGACCAGACGAGTTGTGGAATGACATCAAGGACATCATACACGAAGAAAGCAACAAGTCATCGAAAAGACAGGAAAGAAAGAAAAGACCGAAATGGATGTCAGAAGATATTCTGAAAGTTGTCCTGAAACATAGAGTAGCTAAAGCAAAAGGAAGAAATAATGAAGTAAAAGAGCTGAACAGAAGATTTCAAAGGGCAGCTCGAGAAGACAAAGCCAAGAATTATAATGAAATATGCAAAGGACTGGAGTTAGAAAACCAAAACCAAAATGGAAGAACACACTCGACATTTCTCAAGCTGAGAGAGCTGAAGAGAAAATTCAAGCCTCGAACTGCAGTATTGAAGGATTCTATGAGGAAAACATTAAATGATGCAGGAAGCATCAAAACAAGATGGAAGGAATACGCAGTCACTGCACCCAAAAGAATTGGTCGACATTCAACCATTTCAGGAGGTAGCATAGGATCAAGACCCGATGGTACTGAGGGAAGAGATCCAAGCTGCACTGAAGGCATTGGCAAAAAACAAGGCTCCAGGAATTAACGGAATACCAATTGAGATGTTTCAACAAATGGATGCAGCACTAGAATGCTTGCTTGTCTGTGCCAAGAAATTTGGAAGACAGCTACCTGGCCAACCAACTGGAAGAGATCTGTATTTGTTCCCATTCCAAAGAAAGGTGATCCAACTGCATGCAGAAATTATCAAACAATATCATTAATATCACACACAAGTAAAATTTTGCTGAAGATCATTCAAAAGTGGTTGCAGCAGTGCATCAACAGGGAAATGTCAGACATTCAAACCAGATTTAGAATAGGATGTAGAGAAGGGATATCATTGCTGATGTCAGATGGATCTTGGCTCAAAGCAGAGAATACCAGAAAAATGTTTACCTGTGTTTTATTGACTATGCAAAGGCATTTGACTGTGAGGATCATAACAAATTATGGAGAACATTGCCAAGAATGGAAATTCCAGAACACTTAATTGTGCCCACAAGGAACCTGTCCATAGACCAAGAGACAGTCATTCAAACAGAACAAGGGGATACAGTGTGCTTTAAAGTCAGGAAAGATGTGTGTCAGGGTTGTATCCTTTCACCATATCTATTCAATCTGTATGCTGAGCAAATAATCTGAAAACTGGACTATATACAGAAGAACGCAGCATCAGGATTGCAGGAAGACTCATTAGCAACCTGCATTATGCAGATGACACAACCTTGCTTGCTGAAAGTGAAGAGGACTTGAAGCACTTGTTGACAAAGATCAAAGACCACTGCCTTCGGTATAAATTAGACGTTAACATAAAACAAAAATCCTCACAAGTGGACCAATAAACAACAGCATGATAAATGGAGAAAATATTGAAGTTGTCAAGGATTTATTTCATTTTACTTGGATCCACAGTCAACTTCCGTGAAAACAGCAGTCAAGAAATCAAACAACACATTGCGTTGGGCAAACTTGCTGCAAAAGACTTCTTTAAAGTATTAAAAAGCAAGGATGTCACTTTGAGGACTATGATGTGCCTGACCCAAGCATGGTGTTTTCGTATGCATGTGAAAGCTGGACAATGAATATGGAAGATCAAAGAAGAATTGATGTCTTTGAATTATGGTATTGGTGAAGAATATTGACTATACCATGCACTGCCAGAAAAACAGACAAATCTGTCTTGGAAGAAGTACAGCCAGAATGTTCCTTAGAAGCAAGGATGGCAACACTTCATCTCACATACTTCGGACATGTTATCAGGAGGGACCAGTCCCTGGAGAAGGACATCATGCTTGGTAGGGCAGAGGGTCGGTGAAAAAAGAGCAAGACCCTCAACAAGATGGATTGACACAGTGACTGCAACAATGGGCTCAAGCATAACAACGATTGTGAGGATGGGGCAGGACCGGGCACTGTTTCTCTTGGACACAGGGTCACCATGGGTCAGAACCAACTCCACAGCACCTAACAACAGTAGTTGCAGAACGTACTTATTGTATACAAAAGCCTCCCTAGGGAATACCAAACAAACAAACCACCTCCCTTTGTCAAACATTGGCAAAGGAGAAGTCTACAGTGACCCACCCTAGTTAGAGATGTTGCAAAACTGACCTAAGTGAGTTTGGTTAAGCATGACTTGGCTTATGAATAGTGTGAGGGCATCAACTCTCCCACGATCTCACTACCAAATTATACTGAAAGCAAATCTTAGATGAAATTATGATATTTCCAAAACCTTTATTAGCAAGTAAACTCAACACATTTTCTAGAACCTTTCTGTATGCTCGGAGGCCCTCACTCTCTACGCTTTCAGATACGTGAACAGTTCACTGCTTTCCACCCTTTTACTGGCATCAGATAGCAACCAGAAATCCTCTAAACCCGAGGCTGAGAGCAAGACTGGTTGGGAATCCAGCCTCAAAAACCGTTCCCACAGGTACTAGTATAGGGCTCACTACCTTCTCATGTTCCGTTTACGCAAGTTGTTGCTGTTGTTAGCGGCCATCATGCACAACAGAATGACATGCTGCCTGATTCTGCGCCATCTCCATGACTGGCTGTGGATCAGCCCATTGTGATCCATAGGGTTTTCACTGACTGGTTTTCAGAAGTAGATCTCCAGGTCTTTTTTCCTAGTCTGTCTTAGTCTGGAAGCTCTGCTGAAGCCTGTTCAACATCATAGCAACACACAAGCCTCCACTGACAGATGGGTGATGGCTGCACTTGAGGTGCATTGGCCTGGAATCAAACCCAGGTCTCCCACATGGAAGGTGAGAGTTCTACCGCTGAAACACCACTGACCCCTCATGCAAGTTAAACCAAGCCAAACCAAACTGATTGTCATCAAGTTGATTTCAACTCATGTGTGTCAGAGTAGAACTGTGCTCTTTTTTAATGGCTGATTTGGGGGAAGTAGATTGCCAGGGCATTCTCCCAAGGAGCCTCTGGGTGAACTCAAACCACCAGCCTTTCAGTTAGCAGCTGTCTTGGTCATCTAGTGCTGCTCTGACAGAAATACCACAAGTGGATGGCTTTAACAAAGAGAAGTTTATTATCTCACAGTCCAGTAGGCTTCAAGTCCATATTCAGGGCATCAGCTCCAGGAGAAGGCTTTCTCTCTCTGTCGGCTCTGGAGGAAGGTCCTTGTGATGCATCAGTCTTCCCTTGGTGTGGGAGCATCTCAGCGCAGGAACCTCAGGTCCAAAGGATGCGCTCTGCTCCCAGCACTGCTTTCTGGGTGGTATGAGGTTCCCATGTGTCTCTGCTCACTTCTCTCTTTTTTATCTCAAAAGAGATTGGCTTAAGACACTATCTAATCTTGTAGACCTCATCAGTATAACTGCCGCTAACCCATCTTATTACATCATAGTGAAAGGATTTACAACACATAAGGAAATCACATCAGATTACAAAATGGTACATAATCATACAGTACTGGGAGCCATGGCCCAGCCAAACTGATACATAGATTTTTGGGGGACATGATTCAATCCATGACAGGAGTTAAGGACATTAAACTTTGCATCACCCAAGAACTCCTCATGCAAGTTAGGGAGTCTTAAAATATTCCAAACAATACTCATTAGATAAGTATCTGTAATTTTACCAAGAGTGCATTTCTAGAACTCATCAAGCTAATCAACAAACCATTAATTTCACCCTTAGAACCCCATTTTGAACATTCGTTATGCTGATTTAAAAAGCAGTTGGCACTGGGGTTAACCCTGATCAGAGCCTCAGAAGGGTGTCCCCTCAACACAAATGCGGCTGTGTCCCAGTGCCGTGAAGATCTGTGGATCACACCACTGTGAACATCCTATACCCTTTCCCCTCTCGTTGATCTGAGGATGAAACACAAACTCCTTAACGTGCTCACCAGGCCCCAGCCTCTCACTCTGGATTCTTGGGGCCCTGCCCCTCTCGTACTTCCATTCCAGACATACTGGCCCTCTTTCAGGTTCTCTTAGCCTTGCTTACTCATGCTTCATCTCTCAGTTTTAAAGTTACTTGTTCAGAGAAGCTTCCTTGCCACCAACACCTCTGTTAGGAAGTCTGCCTTTTACTTTTCTTGTTTAATTGAAGATTTTTTTATTTTATGTACAAAGAGTTTGCATTGTTTCTTTTGTTGGGTAGATGTCTTGCATATTGATTCCTGAAAGACCACTTAGTCCAATTCAATGAAGCCTATACCCTTCCCAGGGAGTCCCTGGGTGGTGCAAATGGTGGTTAATGTGCTCGGCTATTAACTGGAAGGTTGGAGGTTCAAGTCCACCCAAAGACACCTCTGAAGAAAGGCCTGGCTATCTACTTTTGAAAAATCAGCCATTGAAAACTCTTTTAGCACAGTTTTACTCTGACACACATGGGGTCGCCATGAGTCAGAGTTAACTCCATGGCAAAGCGGTTTCGGGTATTTTTTCCTTCTTTTTAACATCCTTCCTGAACTGATAAAGTGCTGATGTCACATGTTGAGCCAAGTTTCCCAGAAGATCATGGGAGTTTGAGCAGATGCAGCAAGAGCTGGAGCCTTAGCTGAATTCTCCCCAGTGGCTCCGAAGGAGCCACTGGGGACAAATCTTGTTTAAGGGAAGCACCAAGGCAAAAGGAAGGAAGTAGTTTGCCTTTTACTTAAAAAATTTTGAGTTAAGATTCTGGTTGAGTTAAGCCCCAGGCACTGTGAGCTTTCTAATCAGGAGGGCACCCTGCGGCTGGTCAACCTCCTGTCATCGGGGCCGCGCACACTCAGGGCCCCACACACTCAGGGCCCCCTAAGATTTGCAGAGCCCAGACAACAGTGTACACGGAGGGCCAAGTACTATGTGTCTGAGTATTTTAAAAATTGTAAACCAATTAAACAAACTGCCAGGTAGTGTTTTTGATCTGTCTCGTCCAATATACCGACATTAAGAACTAAATTTAAAAATTTGTGTAAAGCTAAAATTTGTGATATATTGTAAAGACAATATACCAAAAACAACTGGACTTGGTTATTACTGCTCATGTCAGAGTGCTCTACTGATGGGCTAGAGCTGTTTGGCTGAACAATAAAATCAACATGCACGTACTTCATTGGCGTTATGTATTTATTCCATAACATTGACTTTTCTTGTCTTTGTTTCAGCAAAGTGTCTATTCTGTTACGTTTCCTAATTTTCACATAATTTGTGTTTCATGGATAGTAATGACCTTTAACAATCTGAATATATTTTCATCACAAAATGTAACGAAAGTAAATGTTAAAAATGGAAAAATTAGAATTATTTCTCCTTGTGTTTTCTGTTTTCTTCCAAAACTTCAAAATTATTAAAAGCAAAAGGCAAAATACAAACTATCGCTTAAATGTCTAAACGTTTTAAAATTAACAATACCTAAATATATTTTTTATTTTTTTGAATATTTAATTACATCTTACTCAATGTTTTTATCAAAAAAAAATTATTTGTAATTCTAGCATTCAATGTCCATCTAGCTGCCACACATAGTACCTATAATTCTACAAATAGACACATTTAAAAGCCCTGGTGGTGCAATGGTTAAGTGCTCAGCTGCTAATAAAAGGTCGGCAGTTCAAATCCACTAGCAGCTCCTCGGAAACCTTACAGAGCAGTTCTACTCTGTCCTACAGGGTCTCTGTGAGTCGGAATCGACTTCATTTCAATGGGTTGTTGTTGTTGTTGTTTCTTTTTGGTTTTACAACCACAAACTGGAACACACAGAGAAGCAAGAAGTGATACTTGCTTCATGCGAGACTCTCTGGCATTCATGCAGTCTGAAAGGAAATTTTGACAAGCTAATTAACTTATATTTCACCTAAGGCTGCTGCTTCTCAATTTCTCCCTCCACTTAGAAGCAGTTCCACAGGCCTTCCTGGCATTGGGACACATTGGCCTTTGTTTTGTGGGGACAGGGCAGGATTATGGATAAGGTCTTCCCTAGGGTCAAGAAGGATTGTCGGGAAGCTGTGTGGACTTGAGCAGAGCCCTCTAGCTGGGACTGCCCACACTTTTCTGAGGCTGCTTCTAAGAGGCCCTGGTGTGGGTTAACCCAACGCCAATTGCTTTTCTCAGATGTGGCCTCTGCGGAACAGGTAGCCAGCAATTCAACACACAGTATCCAATAAAATGCTAAGTAAGGTGGTAGAGAAGTCCTTGGAAGCTTAGTGCAGGCAGTGGGCCTAGGTGGGGATGCAGCGTGACGTCGTGTAAGCAGAACGTGATAAGCCACCAGAAGATGGGGCTCAGTGAGCCCCCCACTGTCAGCCCTTTGTGCTGGACTCAACTTGTCCTCACAGATCCCTGCTGGGGAAAGATCTCAGGTGTAGAAAATGAGACTCTAGAATTAATGCTGCCTTCCAAGCTCCCCCACAGTCCCCGCCCCACCTACACCATCGCTACCATTTATGTCTGCTCTGTCCTCCCACCCGCCTGCCATGGGCCCATATCTCAGCCTCCACTATCCACCTCAGACTCGGCTCCGTTGAGGACATGGTGGCTGTGGTCCCATCTCTCTGCTCTCCTCTTCTGGCCTCGGGACTGTGACTGTGGGAGCCTACCTTGTTCCCAGACACATCAGCCATCCACTGACTAGTGCTTTGTCAAGTCATTCCACCTCTCCGAAACGCTACTCCCTGCAAGCAGTATGAGGATGATCACACCAGTCCTATCCTTTACCCTGGAGAAGGACATCACGCTTGGTGAAGTCGAGGGTCAGCAAAAAAGAGGAAGATCCTCAACGAGATGGACTGACACAGTGGCTGCAACAATGGGCTCAAGCATAACCACGATGGTGAGGATGGTGCAGGACTGGGCGGTGTTTCGTTCCTTTGTACATAGGGTCGCTATGAGTCAGAAACAACTCGATGGCACCTCACAACAACAACAGCAGCATCCTAGCCCACGGGGTTGTTTTCAGTACTGTGTTGGATGATCTATGTTGACCAAAAAAAAAAAACCAAACCCACTGCCATCGAGTTGATTCTGACTTGTAGCAACCCTATAGGACAGAGTAGAGCTGCCCAATAGGGTTTCCAAGGAGTGGCTGGTAGATTCGAACTGCCAACATTTTGGTCAGCAGCGAATGCTTGACCTATGTTGAAGCCACTTATAAACGGTTGTTGCTGTTCTTATTGTCAGTTACCACCTAATCGGCCCCAATCTTGGAACCCCATGCACAACTGAACAAAATTCTGCCCAGTGCTGCGCCACCCCCATCCCCATGATAGCTGTGATCCGTACGGTTTTCACTGGCTGATTTTTAAGAAGTAGATTGCCAGGCCTTTCTTCCTAGTCCATGTTAGTCTGGAAGCTCCTCTGAAATCTGTTCAGTATCATAGCAACACACAATCTTCCCCTGACAGATGGGTAGTGGCTGTGCATGAGATGTGCTGGTCAGGAATTGAATCTGAGTCTCCTGCATGAAAGATGAGAATTCCGCCTTTGAACCACTTAACCCAAAACCAAACCCATTGCCATTGAGTCAATTCTGACTCAAAGCAACCCTGTAGGACAGAGTACAACAGCCACACAGAGTTTCCAAGGAGCGTCTGGTGGATTCCAACTGCTGACCTTTTGGTTAGCAGCTGAGCTGTAAACCACAGCACCAACAGGACCACCGTGACTGCCCCCTTACAAACCGCTGCACCAAACGATGAAATGAACTACTAATAACACAAACGTGGCCCTGGCAGACGAGTGGGTTCATCTCTGCGTAAACTGTTGCAAGCACCAAGAAGCACATATACTTAACCGGTCCAACACAGCACCTGGAAGACGTGGGCTTGTTAATGCTGATGATGATGATAAATGGTTGGTGGTGTTAACAGCTAACCTAGCTGTAGACGACAGTCAAGAACTATTGCTATCCCACCCATCCGTTTCCAATTCCTCCTACTCTCCTATGGATTTAAATCCAGTTTATAGCACATCAAGAGTGATATGCTGCTTTTATGAAAAATGGATTGTTTTTCCCATTTATCACCCAATGAAATCAGCTACACTCCCTCTTTGGTTTTACTGTAAGCAATCCTGGCTTTGCAGGTCCATGCCACAGGGGACGGTAATTTGTGTAGATGTCTGGACAGCTGGCTGACACCTGTACTTTTGGGGTGCCTTCCCCTGTGCTGTTCTTCAGACAGCGCTCACTTGCCATGTAAGAACTTGGCTCTCTTCTCGATGTGACAGCGTGTGTGGGTGGATGGGTAGGTGGATCTGTGGGAGAGGGAGGTTGTTAGGAGGAAGATGAGCTCGGCAATTTCTCTAAGCCTCTCAGAGCCAGAGAAACAAATCATTCAACTTTCATATCCATTTCAATGATGCTCAAATAGCATGCGTTTCTCCCACATTTTTCTGTGTTGAGAACTGGAAGGTAAATTTTCTTTGAAGTCAATCCTTTTGATTTTCATACAAAGCCTGTGGGTATAGAGGCTTGCAAGTCAGCTTCTGAGAGTTAGTTCTCAATTATCTGTGTTACTCATTATTGAAGTAATTGTCACTAATAACTCCCATCTATGGAGTGGTTACCACATAACAGACGTTATACGAAGAGTTTACTTTTGGATCTCATTTGATCGGCCCAATAATCCTTCAACGCATGCATCACTGCCTCCATTTTAGAGAAGAGGAATCTGAGACTCAGTCAAGTTCGTTACCCAACTTCACACAATTAAGAAGTGGCAGAGCTACTAGGATCAGAGCCCACATCCTTGACCCTTAACAATGCCAAAACAACAAACTGGTTGCCATCCAGTGGGCTCTGACTCGTGGTGAGGCCATGTACACAGAGTAGAACTGCTCCATAGGCTTTCAAGGCTGAAGAATTTCTTTCAATGTGAGCCCTGGTGGTGCAGTGGTTAAGAGCTCAGCTGCTAACCAAAAGGTCCAATCCACCTTGGAAACCCTATGAGGGCAGTTCTACTCTGTTCTATAGGGTCACTATGAGTCGGAATCGATTCAATGGCAACAGATTTGGGTTTTTTTGTTTGTTTGTTTGTTTCCTTTTCTGGGTGGATTTGAACCGCTAACCTTTCGGTTAGTAATGGAGCACTTAACTTTTTGCACCACAATACTCACAACCCTCCAAAGAGCTCATCACTATTTGGTCTCATTTATTTAGTTATTTATTTTCACCAAAGTGGTTTCCTTCAAGCTACTTGAGAGCAGATTCCAAGGACAAAGGTGGGCCTTCAGAGAAAGACAGGTGAATGGGTAGATAGCCGGATAGGTTAGAGAGAGAAACTGCAGACGGGCTTTGCTGCAGGGCAAGGACTGGTTTGGAGCCCTCAGTGGTGAGTTAACTTATTTAAGATTGCACAGCAGGACTGGATTCAAAATCGCTTCTCTTTTCTGTTACCCCAAACTAGGCAACAATATCTGAAAGTATTTTCTCTGTAACCCACCCCCGCTTCCTAGGCACACTATCATGAAGACCTTTAAAAGAGTGCAATGGTGTTAGAAAATTTAATTTCCAACATTCAAAAAATGTTGCAATGAGCCACTCTCTTTGTTGTAGAGCATGCTCAGAGTTGTCACCAGATACATTCATTGGCAATAAAATATTATTTCCTTTCCCTCTTTCCTTTGCTCCTACATACAGCTTCTCCTCGTTAGCTGCTATTGAGTCGACCCCCAGACTCATCACCTTGTACAACAGGATGTGAAACGCCTCCTGGTCCTGTGCCATTCCCGCAATCGGTTACAGATTGGATCCTTTTATCTATGGAGTTTTCATCAGCTGATTTTCAGAAGTAGATCACCAGGCCTTTCTTACTAGTCTGTCTTCGTCTGGAAGCTCCGCTGAAACTTGTTGAGCATAGAGTTTCCTAAACACCACATGCAATTCCCTTGCCTTTGATGTCACTCTTTGCCCAGCTGGTGAACTTCTATTTATCCTTCAAAGTTAACATCCTCTTAGGAACTTTAGCTACGTAGTCCTCTCTTTCTGGATAAGATTACTCTCTTTTAGCCTCATCCATATTTCTGTTGTAACGTCCATCATGTTCCATCGTAATTTACTTGAGATCCTTAAGGGCAAGAACTCATTTATTCATCTCAGCTTTCCTAGTGCGCTACCAGAGTGAAAAAAAAAAACCCTCCGTGGAGTCTATTCTGACTCATAGCTACCCTATAGGACAGAGTAGAACTGCCCCATAGGGTTTCCAAGGAGCGCCTGGTGGATTCGAATAGCCGACCTTTTGGTAAGCAGCTGTAGCTCTCAACCAGTGCGCCACCAGGGCTCCACCTACCAAAGCAGGTACTTGATAAATACTTATCAGTTTGTGAATTGTTCATTTGAATCCCTTCCTTTTCTTGAGTTCATTTTGTCTACCGGGACTTGATCCTTAACCATAGCTCAGGGAACTTGCAAGATATTTGTAAGCCAGTTTTTTGTTTTTTTTTTATATTCTCAAATCTCTTCAAATCTCATGGAAATACTAGGTACTGTAATAGCAGTAACCTCTTCAGGGACTTGTGACTCTGTCCCTTGTAAAACGCAAGGATTGCATTTATCGTTCTAGCCTATCTTGCTACCCAGCGATTCACCTGTCTTTCTCTGAAGGCCTACCTTTGTCCTTGGAGTTTACTCTCAGGTGGCTTACAGGAAATCACTTTGCAGAAAAAAAAATAAATGAAACAGAAAGAACAGTTCAAAGACCCCGGCATTCTCGGAAAGGGATATTGATCGTCTCTCCTAACCATAGCCTGGTGAGCTCCAAGAAATGGAAAAGCAGACACTGGCACCTTAGCAAGGCACCATGGAGATGCAGCAGTGCCCACAGAATGGCCAGAGCCTTTCCTTCAGGCATTTTAGGCACTCCTGCTGATAGGCTATACTCCTGGGTGGCACAAAGGGTTTGCACTTGTCTACTAACCTACAGGTTGATGGTTCAAACCCACCCAGAGGTGCTTGGCCTTTGTGATCTGCTTCTATAAAGATTATTGTTGGTGTTAGTTGGCATGGAGTAGGTTCTGACTCATGGTAACCCCATGTGTGTCAGAACAGAACTGCTCCATAGGGTTTTCAATGGCTCTGAACTTTCCAAAGGAGATCTCCAGGCCTGTCTTCTGAGGTACCTCTGGGTGGGTTCCAACTGACAATCTTTTGGCTTGTAGTTGAATGCTTAACTGTTTGCCTCACCCAAGGACTCGCCCATCGAGATGACAGCCAAGAAAACCCTATGGAGCAGTTCTACTCTGTAACACATGGGGTCACCATGAGTCCAAAAGGTTTTGGTTTATTGGTTTGCTGACGGGCTTGCCTGGAGGGCAAGAATTGGCTTGGATTGGGATTTATCTCCCTCCCATCACTACTAAGATGTAAGTAATAAATCTATAAACTAGGCTTTTATGGGAAACAGAGACAGAGATGAGAGATGAGAAAGACAGATAGAGAATGAGCAAGAAGAAGCAAGTGGTACTTGTGTCTCATAGCCTTCCACCACCCACCCCACCTTTGCTATGCCCTCTTCTCTGCTTCTCTGTGTTTACAATCTCTGTTACATGAGCTTTACATAGAATGTTAGTTGTGGGTCAAGGAATGACCGCATTAAAAAGGAGGAAAACCAAACAAAAGGAAAATTTTACCTACTCAACAAAACTGAACAGCAGAAACTACATTGATATGAAACATAAAACGTTTCACACAGATGAAGCTACACATTTAGCCTCTGAATGTACTGTTCCTGGCAAATGATTTGATTGTGATAGGAATATTAAATATTTTAAGTAGAAACAATACATGACACTCTGGAAAATAGTGGGAAGTCGTATGCAGACTTGAGCAAAGCTGGGAGGAGTGGAAGATCGCAGGGCTGCGGACCTGGGAGACGGAGAGGTGTGGGTGCTAGAGGGAGTAGCATTTTAGGAGCAGTGGGAAGATCATTTCTGACTTTTGGGTGACAAAGTACGGCAACTGCTTATAAAACATATTCCTTATAAGAGAGTGGGGGAAATCTGACCCAGCTGTTTTGCCCATTGGCTGGGTCAGCAGCCGAATCCTGGGCAGCCTGCCTCAGTACCATCAGGCACAGGCCCTCAACCAGTTGGTGTAACTCCCTTTAGGATCAATATCCACCACCCCTCTGCCGGTTTGTGCTGCTATAATGCTGGAAGCTATGCCACCAATGCTTCAAGTACCACCAGGGTCACCATGGTGGACAGGTTTCAGTGGAGCTTCCAGACAGACTACAAAGAAGGACCTGGTGATCTACTTCTGAAAATTAGCCAGTGAAAGTCCTACTGATCGTAACAAAATTGTGTCTGTTAGAGCGTTTGGAAGATGAGCCCCCTAGGCTGCTGTTATTGTTGTTTAGGTGCCGTCAAGTGGGTCCCAACTCACAGCGACCCTAGAGGACAAAGTAGAACTGCCCCATAGGGTTTCCAAGGATCAGCTGGTGCATTTGAACTGCCAACCTTTTGGTTAGCAGCCGAGCTGTTAACCACTACACCACCAGGACTCTTCCCTAGGTTGAAAGGCACTCAAAATACACAGTGGCTGGAACAATGGACTCAAGTACACCAGTAATCGTGAAGCCGGCACAGGACTGGGCATCCTGAAGCCAACTCAATGGCAACTAACAACAACAGAATCAATATGGCGGTTCAAAATACTAAGATTTGAGTGCTGTTACGTCAACATTTTGCCCGAAGTGAAGTAAAAGCAGTTCCAGCGGACACTTGCTTTGAGCATCCTTTCCCAAAGCCCCCAAAGTCCTTTGATCTCCTCAGACAATCTCTGAGCAGTGAGCAGTAACATGTCGCAGTGAACTTAGCACAGAGCCGCTCTGTGTGACCTTGGGCACATCTCAGTGTTTCAGGGAGCTCCGAGGTCTGCAACAATGTGTTTTTTTTTTTTATTTTATTTATAAATAAACAGAAGAAAAGAGTGGGACCTGGAAGGGAGGAATAAATGAAAGACTGTTAAGCACCTTGGAAATTCAAAGTGCTATTTAAATGCAAAGCAGACTGCAGGGTAACAAGTTCACTTTGGCTTCAGGGAGAATGACTGCAGGAGGCATTAAAAGTCCCAGGCTATAAAAAGGCAGTAAAGTGGGCTTTGTTCCAGCCTGGCCCTGCAGAATCATATAACCTTGCCTGAAATGAGCGGTTTAGCCCAGCTCAGGGCTAAGTAGAGCACCACAGTTCATCCATGACTAGAACAGCCTGGGCAACTCGTCTGCCCTTCCCTTCTCCAACAATAGTGGCCATTCACCCAGCAACGGCGCCCTCCCAGGTGCTCCCGTGTGTGTGTGTGTGTGTGTGTGTGTGTGTGTGTGTGTGTGTGTGTGTGTGTGTGTGTGTGTACGTGTGTGTGTGTGTGTGTACGTGTGTGTGTGTGCATGTGCGCACGTGCGCATGACACCATTCAAACAAGACAGCCCAGTGACAGAGGTATCATTATCCCCATTTCAGCAGAAGAATCTGAAGCTTAATCCAGTTAAGTAACTTGCTCGATTAAAAAAACCAGTTGCCGTTGCGTCCATTCCGACCTGTGGAGATGCCATGTGTGAGGAGAACTGTACTACGCAGGGTTTTCAACGGCTGATTTTACAGAAGCAGATCACCAGGCCTTTCTTCCAAGGCGCCTCTGAGTGGACTCGAATCGCCAGCCTCTCAGTTAGCAGTGGAGCGTGTTAACCACTTGCACAACCCAGAGGTTCTGCCCAATATCAAGCAACTAGTTAAAGGCAAAGGAGCCCTGGGGGTGCAGTACTTAAAGCACTCAGCTGCTAACTGAAAGGTAGGAAGTTTAAGCCCACCACCAAGATGTGGCAGTTTACTTATATAAGGATTACAGCTTAGGAAATTCCATGGGGCAGTTCTACTCTGTCATTTACGGTCGCCGTAAGTCGGAATCGACTCAACAGCCAAGGGATTTAAAGGCAGAGGCAGGAATTGAATGAGGTCTGACCCTGCTCAATTGCCTCTGGGTGGCAGTGACAACCCTGTGTCCCTGCCCCCACCAGTCTTCTCTGAGCACCTCAAAATCCCAATGCAGCATATGGTCACTGGGTTATTTGAGCACGTGGAGCTAACGCCTAACAAAAGAGCAAAGGACAGTCGACCTTCTTTATTTCCACATTTATTTCAGAACTTTTGTTTTCTTGAAAGTCTCTTGACTGGAAGGAGTAAAAGAGAATAACTATTTTGTGCCCTAAAACGTCACTCCTCTATCCTGTGTGAAAAGTACTGAAAAGGACTAAAAAAAAAAAATTTATTCCTGAAGTCAGTTTGAAATGTTATCAGGTCTCCTCTAATCAACAGGGGAGAGTCCCTGGGTGGTGCAAACAGACACCCGATTGATTGGCTGCTAAGAAAATTTAGAGTTTCTATGAGTTGGAATCGACTCGATGACAACAGGTTAGTCTACCCAGAGACACCTTGGAGGAAAGACCTGGCACTCTACTTCCAAAAACTGAGCCATTGAAAACACTGTGGAGCACAGATGGTAACCAGTTTAATCAGCTGGATAGACAGGAACATATCCCCAGGTAATATGCAAACTAGCGATAAAATTCACAATGGCTCAGTTAACCAGTGATAAAATTCACAATGGGTCAGGTGTGTCCCTCAGACTGCCGCTGGGGACTTCAGTGGGCCTCTTGCCTCTCTAACCAAGTTTGGATAGATTAGCACTTTGGAAACCATTTCTTCGCTCCTGTTTATAGGTGGTGCTCTTCCGTAGGATAAGGGATAGTCCCTCTCTTCCCTCAAGAAAAGTGGGGCTTAGGGGTTTGGAGGAGGCATCCGCTGGAGCCCGGATTGTATTAAAACATCAATGTCAAGTATTTTTAAAGAAAGGAGGAGGCATCTGTGGGAGTTACTTGGAAAAAAAACAGCATTTGTGGATCACTGGGGAAGGGAATAATGTAAAAGGATTAGGTGACCTGAAAACAGCTGGGCCAGGTAAGGGCAGATGGCAGAGGGGTTAATGGCCCTTGGGGAGGGCGAAGAAAATCCACACAAGAGGACAGATAAAACCAAAAGGTGGGAGGGGCTGGTTTGGCGCTGAGTGGCTTGGAGATCTAGAGAAGAGCAGAAGAGCAAGTTGATCCCAAAGGGTGGGTCTGTAGAGTAGCATCTGCTATAGGGACAGAGAAGCAAACAGCAGAGAAGAAAGAAGCAAGTTTAGACCACATGACAGATAGAGAACAAACTCTTTAGTGGGCAAAGAATTGTTGTTGTTGTTAGGTGTTGTTGAGTCTGCTCCAACTTACAACAACCTTATGTATAGAGAAGGACATCCTGCTTGGTAAAGTAGAGGGTCAGCAAACAAGAGGGAGACCTTCAATGAGATGGATTGACACAGCGGTTACAACAACGGGCAAAGAGAGGACTCCAGACAGCTCCTCTCCCACTATTGAAAGAGTTCATCATTGAAAGAGAAGCTCTCCTTGATAAGTAGAACCCTGAGCCCTGCATCACGCTGAGTGCTTTACTTGTCATTTAATCTTCAGAACAACCGTTCAAGATAGGTATTCTTATACCCATTTTACAAATAAGTAAACTGATATTTAGAGAAGACAAGAGACTGTCAGCAAAGCACCTGCACAAACAGGAAATCGGTGTGGAGGGCGAGGGACGCGAATGACACAGCTCAACCTCAGTGAAGGCAGGAGGGGGCCGAGATCTAGACTCGAGGGCGTGAAGACCAAGGGAGCACTTCTCAGGGACGAGCCCCACACCTCAGCCAAGTGGCCCCAGTGCTCTGATCCCCACAGGTGAGGGTTCTCAACGGTGGAAAGCTGTCAGGAAATGAGCTCACTCGGAAATGAAGCTTAATTGTTTCCCAGCCAGGCGCAAGTGAGGCTCCTTGTCAAATGGCTGATGGGGTGAAGATATTTCCAGAGAAGCAAGAGAACAAGACAAGAGCATGGGAAAGGCCAAAAAAATGAGGCGAGCTTTTTTTTGTTTTGTTTTGTTTTGTTGTGGTGAAATAGATATAACAAAAAAATTTGTCATTTTAACCATTTTTAAGTGTACCGTTGAGAGACATTAATTACATTCACCATATTGTCCAACCATCACCGCTACCCATTTCCCCAAGATTTTCATCACGCGAAACAGAAACTCAGTACCCCTTCAACGGTAACTCCCCCTTCCTCCTCCCCCAACCCCTGGTAACCACTAATGACCTTTTGTCTCTAGGAATCTACCCACGGTAGATATTTCATATAAGTGGGATTATACAGTATTTGTCCTTCTGTGTCTGATTTATTTCATGAGGCATAATGTTTTCAAGGTGCATCTATGTTGTAGCGTGAACCAGAACTTCCTTTCTCTTTACGGCTAAATAACGTCCCATTGGATGGATACATACCATTTTGTTTATCCATTCATCAGTTGATGGACACTTGGGTTGTTTCCACTTTGGGGCTCTTGTGAATAGTGCTGCAGTGAACATGGGTGTACTAGTTGTTTTTTAATTGGATAAAATTTCCCTGTCTTTTACTCCTTGAAACTTAGTCATGAAAAGTTGGGCCCAAGACACATCCCAAGATGTAAATCCCAAAGTACAGAGACTGTTGCACAGATGCACAGTACTATTCCAGAGGGACTCTTACAGCAAGGGGCCATGATGCTCCCTGCAGATGACTATTACACTGTCAAAGTTCATGGAGTCAAAAAGTTTGAGAGCTATGCATTTGAAACTCACTACTTCCACTTATTAGCTCTGTGATCCAGAGCAGTTTATTTCACTTCCACAAGCATCAGTTTTATTATCTTTAAGTGGAGGTGTATCAGTTATCTATCACTATGTAACAAGTTACCCCCAAAAATGAGTTGCTTAAAACAATAAGAGAGATTTATTATCTCTCACAGTTTCTCTGGGTCAGAAAGTTGAGAGCTGGATAGTTCTGGTTCACCATCTCTCTTGAGGTTGCAGACAGACATTGGCTGGGGCGACAGTCATCTGAAAGCTTGTCTAGGGTTGGAAGAGCTACTTCCAAGATGGCACACTCACATGGCTGTTGGCAGGAGGCCTCAGTTCCTCTGCTCATGGGACTCTCCACAGGCTGCTTGAGTCGCCTCACAACATGGCAGCTGGTTTCCCCCAGAGTGAGAGCCAAACAGAAGCTATAACCCAGCTTCTGAAGTCATATTGTTAACTTCTACCTGTTAGAAGAGAGTCACTAAGCCTGATCCACAGTCAAGAGGAGGAGAATTACGTTCCATTTTTTGAAGAGAAGAATGACAAATGGTTTGCAGACACATTTTAAAACAACCACAGGGGAAAATACCTTCTTTCACACTGTGGATATTTATTGAACACATACTATATGGCAAGCATCATATTAAGCAGAGGAGATGTCATAAAGGATAAGAACTATTCCCTGTCCTCAAAGACTTTACAGGCGATTTGTGGAACTCACATGAGAAAGCAGTGAACCACTGGGTGCTATGGGACCACTGAGGCCACCCTTCCAGAATAAGAAATGTTTTCCTAGAGTAGGTGCCTTCTTAGCAGGGTGATAACTCATTAATGGGTCATGTAATCAATTTAGTGGGTCCTGATCAGCATTTTTACCTAAATGGAATAGAATAGAAAGCATCAAAGTAAATTGCACATAATTAGGTTATTTTTGTAGAGTTTTTGTTTCATTTACTTGTATAGCTATGTAAATCTATATTAGTAGCAGGTGAGTATGTAAAATACATTTTACTATGGGAGGAGCAGAAAAAAGTTTGAAAGCTACCGGGATAGTCTAGAAGACGAAAGGAGGAAATGGCAAGAAATGAGGTTGCAGAGGTAGATTACTCAGGATCGGCAAGGCTATATGCTGCAGTGACAAATGACCCCTCCTCTCAGTGGCTTACAACAGGGTTGATTTGTCACTCATGTTACATGCCCATTGAGAATCAGCTGCAGGTCAGCTCGTGTGTGTGTGTGTGTGTGTGTGTGTGTCTCTGTGTGTGTGCAGGTCTTCACCCAGCAGTTAGAAGACGGTAGGGATAACCTCCCTGTGGAATATTACTGGTCTCATGAGGGAGGAAAAGGAGAACATGATGATTCATGCACTGGCTCCTGAACTTCTGCCCGAAAGTGCCACTTGTGCCAAAAGCAAGTCATGTGCCCAAGCTTGACATTAACGGAGCAGAGGAAGTATAATCTTTCTCCCAGGGAGGGGAAATAAACCTCTAAGAACAATAAAAGTCTGCCCAAGAGGTCAGGGGTATAGCAAGGATAATGAGAGCCCACGGGTAATCTCTAAGTTGCGTCCTCCCCTCCCCCAGTTTCAAGATGAATAGACATTGATAGCGGCCACGCGTCAGTAGACATGCCTTCCCCCCGCCGTTACGGATTGAGCTGTGTCCCCAAAAAATATGTGTCATCATGGGTAGGCCATGATTCCCTGTATTGTGTGGTTGTTCTTCATTTCATGATCTGAGGTAATTATCCTCCATTTTGTGATATGTTATAAATTCTAGCCTCTATGCCTATGGCAGAGCCCTGGTGGCACAGTGGTTACGAGCTTGGCTGCTAGTCAGAGGGTTAGCAGTCTGAATCCAGCAGCTATGCCTTGGAAACCCTATGGGGCAGTTCTTTTCTGCCCTATAGGGTGGCTATGAGTTGGAATGCACTCCATGGCAATGAGTTTGTTTTGGTTTTTATGCCTGTGGCTATGGTTCCATTTGGGAGTGAGTTGTCCCTTATGTTAATGAGGCAGGATTAGGGTGGGATGTATCTTTAGTCATCACCTTACTAGAAGGTGTGACTCAAGTCACCACCCTTACCCCAGCCACCACCCTTGCCGCCCTATTCAAGTCGAGCCTTTACTTAAATCACAACTTTTATCTTACAAGAGATTATAGGAGAGAGAAGCAAGCAGAGATGAAGAAAACCAGCTGAAGATCGCCCAGCAGCAGAAGCTAAGAAGAGACAAGGACCTTCCTCCAGAGCCGACAGAGAGAGAAAGCCTGCCCCTAGAGCCAGGATCCTGAATTCGAACTTCTAGCCTTCTAAACTGTGAGAAAATAAATTTCTGTTTGTTAAAGGAACCCATTTGTGGTATTTCTGTTATAAAAGCACTACATAACTAAGACACCCCCTCTTCTCCGGCTTCCTCGGTCAGGTGCCTTTCATATTTGTGGTGCCTGGGAATGTCATAGAAACCCTGGTGGTGTAGTGGTTAAGTGCTACACCTGCTAATCAAAAGGTCAGCAGTTTGAACCCGCCAGGCGCTCCTTGGAAACTCTATGGGAGGCAGTTCTGCTCTGTCCTGTAGGGTTGCTAGGAGTCGGAATCGACTTGACAGCAACCTGTTTGGGTTTTTTTGGTTTGCGAATGTCATTCCGCAGCTCTTCTGGCATCTTCTTGGACTTGCACCTAGGGGCAAGTGTCCTTCTCTGTCTCTGCCTCGCTACATCTCTTGAAGAGGTAAAAGTAGAGGGGGGTTCTGAATCAAAATACATCTTATAAATTACTAATAAGTTCAGAATTTATCCTGAGGACAGTGATGAGCCACTGGAATTTTTAAGCAAGATGATCAGATTTGTTATGTAGAAACGTCTCTCTGTTTGCAGCCTGGTGAGCAGATTGGAATAACGTGAGTCTGGAGGCAGGGAACCACTGAAGTTGGTCTACTGGACCAAACCAACTTCTTGCTAAAGAGACAAGGGGTCAGCTCTTTCTTCCCCGGGAGTAATAAACCACAAAGCCCCATCTCAGAGATTAGAGGGCCACAAACATGCTGTAAGAAAGAAATTACATTGCATCCACTTACTATTTTAAAAAAAAAAAAAAATCCCCTTTATGAAATGAATGCACAGCCACTATATAATGATACGGTCATATTTCCACATTGGTGCAAAATCACAGATGCACACTCACACACACATAGTAAAAATGGCATGGCAGGGGCTTCTGACCTCGGCTAACTTCACAAGGGGGAAGGAGAATCAAGATCAACAGCCCAAGGCTGATTCTTACGAGGCCATGGTCAGACATGCCTCCTCTCTCCACCACCTTTACCAATTCTGACACCAACTGTCCTTCCCATGACACTCTCTACTTCTCTACTGGGGTTGATAATTTGTTGCAGTGGCCACACAGAACTCACAGACCATGCTCACAGTTATGAGGTTTATTAGGGAAGTAACAGGTTACAGTTCAGGTTCAAGAACACACAGGATACAGTTCTTCTGTCAGGACAGGATCTTCTCAGCCATGCACGCAGACAAGTCTCTCTGTGGCCCTCAGCCCGGTCTCTGCCCTGCTTAGGCAAGTGTTACAAAGCTCTTTGAGCTCTGCCAATAAGTACCCAGAAGTACCCCACTCCACCAGTAGGCCTCAGCCCAAAGGCTCTCAGCTCTAGCTTCATGGGTCAGCAAACCTAGCTCCACCAAGTGCCTGGAGGCACCCTACTCTGCCAGCAAGCCTCCTGCCTGAAGACACTCAGCTTTCTCAATCCATGGTCCAGGAAGCCCAACACACTCTCTCCTGCTGGTCTCCTGCCTGTCTCCTGCCTCTGCTGCTGTCATTTCTCTGCCACCACTTCTCACCAACTTTGATGTTACAGCTCTCTCTCTGTCTCCTGGTTCCAGGAGCTTCTCATGCAGGGATCCCAGCTCCAAAGGACACACTCCATTCCTGGCTCTTCTTTCTTGGTGGTAATGAGATCCTCTCCTCCGTCTCTGGGACAGTTCATTTTAAGCCTAGCAGGATGGCAAAACTGACCAATCCCTTCATTAGGGTTCTGTATACGCTATTAATCATAATCATAATCATAAATGATAGCTCTTACAGGGAACATGGTCTCTGTCTATAGGAGTTAGTGATGGGTAAATGTAACCGAAAGGTTGGAGCTTCCAACACACCCAGAGGCACCTCAGAAAAAGGTCTGGTGATCTACTTCGGAAAAATCAGCCATTGAAAACCCTATGGAGCACAGTCCTACTTTGACACACACAGGGTCGCCATGAGTCAGGATCAACTCAACAGCGACTGGTTTGGTTTTGGTTTGTATGTAGGCATTACCCTCCTAGAGAACTGGCTCTGAGAGTTATTCCAATAACAGTCACTGACCTCTTTCCACCCACACTTTTTCTGGCTACTCCCTGTAACCCTGGTGAGATACTAAACCTCATCAATTTTAAAATGCAGTGATTTTAAAATTTCACATCTCTCATATCACTATCACCTTACAGTTGATGACATCTTATAATTATTGTTGTGTGCTCTTAAGTTGATTCCAACTCCCAGAAACCTCATGTTACAGAGTGGAACTGCCCCGTAGGGTTTTCTTGGCTCTCACCCCTAGGGAAGCAGATTGCCACGTCTTTCTTCCATGGAGCCACTGTGTGGGTTCCAACCTACAACCTTTCAGTTAACAGCTGAGCGCTTAACCAACCATTTATGCCACCAGGGCACCTTATCTCATAATTAATAGATTCTTTTATTTCTTAGTGGTATACAAGAAAACGATTCATCCTAGAATTGATAGTGCTTAGATACAAATGAATACAGGTATGAGCCACATAAGGCCTCATTCAGGCAACTTCTGACCAGGTGTGTGTCTGTTGCCCCATAAGGTTATAGAAGAGTTCCAAAATCCCCCCCGGGAGAACTGGATGAAGCAGACATACTTTGCAAGTCCTGTAGATCCCGTCTGCCTCTCTCTAGCTCTCCCTGTCCTGTGTCAGCCCTGGCTGTAGGGTGATGAGGGATAGGGTCCCCCGGCCCATCCTCTGCTGCCTGTCCCACCACATTCGCCTCAGGCAGGGACCGTTCAAACACTGTAGGAGCTGCCAAGGGGGGTGCCCCACTGCCCCACTCAGCCAGGGCGCCCTGGGCATCACTCCCGGGTGAGACCACAGCTCCTCCCAGGTGGCAACTGTGGAGCAGAAGCTGGGCTGGGAAAGTTTAAAGGCCATTGGGAGGGCAGAGAAGAAGGAAGTGAGGGGAGCCAGCCGTGCGCCTGGAGCAGCAGAGGGGTCTGCTGGACTGCTGGAGACCGGGTGGCGACCACGCAGGACGGGAGGTGGCGGAGCCAGAGTGTTCACACAGTCCCTGGTGCAGCGGTGGCAGAGCGAGTCCCTGGCCTGACCAGTGACTGTCCTGCACACCTCTTACCTGTAGATAATATGGTATTGGAACAAGTCCAAATCTCATAATGTCCTATCGAATGTACAGTGGACGTTAAGCAACACTTACCTGTGTAAAGATTCAAGAAAAGTCACAGCCAAGTGGTCTCCCCAGAATTCAAATTTTGACTTATTTTAATAAACTGAAGGAACAGAGCACGTCAGAATAAAGAAAGGGCGCTGGATCTGTGAAATTCTCCGGGTTTTGTTTTGGTTTTTGCTGGATAGAAAACACAGCCTGCCCAATAGGGAAGGTGCAAGTTGGCCCTAGAGACTTGAAGAAAGCTCCATCCATGGGACATATCATCATGCTAGAGACCAGTGTTTTTGTTTCTACCCATTCCAGACTTTTAATTTTGAAAAATTTCAAACCTACAGAAAAGTTGCAAAAATAGTACAGCAAACACTCATATAGTCCTCATTCTGATTCACCAGTTGCTAGAGTTTGCTATGCTTGCTCCGTCTGTTTCTATACATACATGCATTCTTTCATTTTTTTTCCATTTGTTTTTATTTTCAGCTGAGCCGTTTAAGAGTCTCCTGCAGACACTTCCCTCGCAAAAACGTCAGCACTTGTAAGAACGAGGACATCCTCCTATAGAAGCATACTAGAATGATCACACCAGGAAATTTATCATCAACAGGATACAACTACCTAACATACGCCTATGTCTAAATTTCCCCAATTGTCCCAAGAATGGCCTTTATACCTGGATGACTGCTTTATTTAATAGACTTCATTTCTTAGAGCAGTTTTAGATTTACAGAAAAATTATGCAGAAACTATAGCATTTCCCTGCACAGTGTTTCCTATTATTAATATACTGCATTGGAGTGGCACATTGGTTACAAGCAATGAGCCAATACTGATATATTATTATTAACTAAAGTTGATAGTTTACACTTTGTACAATCCTATGAGTTCTGAGAAATGGTTAATGCCATATATGATTAACCTGTCACCATTTATGCTTAATGTCACCATTGTCACCCCGCCACTACAGAATCAGGCAAAATAGTTTCGCTGCCCTAAAAATGCCCGGTGCTCCACCAGATCTTTCCTCCTCCCTCCCCCCGAATCGCTGGCAATCACCGATCATTTCACTGTCTCTATATTTTGACTTTTCCAGAATGTCGTATAATTGGAATTCTATAGTAAGAACCGTTTTCAGACTGGCTTCCTTCACTTAACAACGTGCATTTAAGTTTCCTCTGTGTCTTTTCGTAGCTCGGTAGCTCATTTCTTTTCATCACTGAATCGTACTCCGTTGTATGGATCTACCAGAGTTTGTTTAGCCATTCACACACCTCCATGCCTCCTTTGAAATAGAAACCTTCTGTCTGGCAGCAGGTGGTGAAAGCAATGGCAGGCTATAAACCTTTCTTTAAAAAAATAATAATAGTTCACTCGATTTCCTTTCGGACTTGAGGAAAACCCTCGCTCTTATAGCCTGTCCAGCCAGGCGAGTGAAAAGGTACAACCCTTTGTGCCAACGTGAGAAAAATGCCTTTCTGAAATCTACTCCAACATCCTTGGGTCAAGTCCGCCTTGGTATAATGTGACTTCTTATTGATTAAGGGAAGAGGAAAGAAGCAGCAAAGGGGCTTTTTGAAAAGGCACCTTCAGTCTGGGATCAGCTTATCCTTTAAAGAATCACACCATGTTAATATATATAAATAAATCAGAAATGTATACATCAAGTATCTCAAAGCTGGCAAAGGTAGACCACACACAAGTGTGCATGTGTATAAATAAGCAGTAACTTTTGCAACGTGGTGTGAGCTGATAACTGGACTTTGTTGGTTGCAGACATATATGCAGGTAGAGGTATTTTTATCCATCCATTTAAATATATTTTTAATTACACAAGTAATATTTAAATGAATGAGCACTGCAAAAAATATTGAAGCGATTTGGATTTGGAAGTCCCCTTGATTTCCTCCACTCCCATTCCTCTCCCTTTCCTCTAAGCAACCGCTCTCACAGATGTTGTGTGGATTCCTGTGGTTCTTTTTCTGGACATGTCCACACATGTACGTAACAGAGAAGCACAAAGTACTGGGGAGAGGAATTGGGCCATGACGTATATGTGCTATTCTGTCCCTCGCTTAATTGCCTTAATGTATTTTAGAGATCTTAATTTACTAAAGGAACTTAAAAGGTCATCTGGTGGATGGTTTGTAACTGGGCTCTCCAGGGCTTTTGGGGTTCTGTAGGGGGTCCTCACTGGCTGCCAGGGAGCAAGAAGGAACCGCACAGAACTATCCCAGACTCCCCACACCTGCCTCAGCCAGGAGGCCTCCAATTTCATCTTGTTTTCTTTGTTGAGCGTCCACATAAATTTTAATTTACCTTGAAAAAATACCTTTGTTGTTTTAAAAAAAAAAAAGTGACACACCCACTAGAATGGCTATTATAAGAATAACTGAAAAAAAAACCAACAACAATGGAAAATAACAAGTGTTGGCAAGGATGTGGAGAAATGAAATCGGTACCCTCGTACATGGCTGATGGGAATGTTAATGGCCCAGCCCCTGTAAAAACAGCTGGGTGGTTTCTTGAAAAGTTAGACAATTGCCATATGACCCAACAATTCCACTCCTAGGGATATACCCAAAAGACTTGAAAGCAGGGACTCAAACAGATACTTGTACAACAACGTCCATGCAACATTACTCACAAGAGAAAAAAGGTGGAAACAACCCAAGCGTCCATCAACAGATGAATGGATCAAAGAGATGTGGTGTAGCCATAAAATGCAACCATGAAGAGAAATGAAGCTCTGAGACATGCTCCAACATGGATGAACCTGAAAACTTTCTGCTGAGTGAGATAAGCTAGACACAAGAAGACAAACATCGTGTGATTCCACGTGCATGAAAATACCTAGAACAGGTAAACGCATAGAGACAGAAAGTAGATGAGTGGTTACCAGGGGGTGGAGGAAAGGGTGAGCGGAGAGTTACTGCTTAGTGGATACAATTCCGTTTGAGGTGATGAAAAGGTTTTGGGAGCAAATGGTGGTGATGGTTACACAACATTGTGAATATTACTGATGCCACCAAAGGGTACGCTTAGAAATGGCTAAAATGATGTATTTTACTACAATAAAATAACTGTAAAAGAAAAAGTTTGAGAAGAATTGATGGAGTCCAATCTTTTTGCCTTTGCCTTCTGCTCCTGAGAAGAAGCAGACCTGCCATCTTGGATTTCACTGGCATATTTTTTCCTGAAACAATTTTAGGGTGAGGGATGGAGTGTAACACCGAATTGCCTCCATTTCCCCCAGTGTGGTCAGTTTTGGGAAGCTGAAGACAAAAAGGATTAGGCAAGACTGCAGATGGAAGCAGGCAGGTGGTTTCTTGGCCTTTCTCTGCTCTCTGCTCTCTGCTCTGGGAGGGGCAATAACCCGTGTGATGGCCTCTGGTATTGCATATTGCTGTGTATATCATCTGCACAACCAGGAAATTACTACCCATGTGCATCTTGAACCTTCTCTGGGGTTTTTTCTAAGTCTTGGGTTCTAGACCTTTCTGTAGTACTGGATCCAAGCCCAAAGCCCCTTGAAAGATCAGCATTGTATTCTTGTCTGGGAGGAATGGGACAAAAGTTGACCAGGTAGGGCTGCTCCAACCTAAGGGAAACTTCTTTTCTGGCCTATGTAGCCTGACCATCTAAAAAATCTTTGAATCAAACGGAAGCATAATAAAAACCATCTCTAAAATGCTAATACGCAAGAGGGCCCTGGATGCAAACTCCCCCTGTAGATGTCAAAGTGTCTGACTTTTCCCCAGTCCGAAAACCCTAGCAAGTAACTGAGTTCCTCTAAAGCTCAATGTCCTCGTCTGTATAACGAGCATAATAATAATAGTATTCATCTCATAAGGGTTGTTGTAAGGAATAACTGAGATAAGGAGCCTAAATTCCAGCATAGTGCCTGACATATATCAAGCATTCAAGAAATGTCACTGTTGTTATATTAATCTTTTGTCTACAACAGTATGCGTGTATGAAATATATATGTATGTATGACATATATGTATGTTTTATGATTCTAGTACAATAAAAAACCAAACCCTTTGCCACTGAGTCGACTCCGACTCATAGCGACCCTATAGGACACAGTAGAACTGCCCCATGGAGTTTCCAAGGAGCAGGTGGTACATTCGAACTGCTGACCTTTTGTTACCAGCCGAGCTCTTAACTACTGCACCGCCAGGGCTCCACAATAATATTATATATAACAATTTAATGGAAAATGGCTAGATGTTTGATTTTTATTTTAGTTTTTCTTAATAGACTTTATTTCTTACAGCAGTTTAAGGTCTACAAAGAAATTGTACAGGAACTACAAAGGGTTCCCATATACTCCCTCACGGCCCCCGCGGCCCCATTTCTCATAGTAGCAATATCTTGCAGTAGTGTGGGATATTTAATTTTTAAAATTTCATAATATTAACATTTAATATCAACTGATATAGGTTCAAAATATATCACCTATTTAATATCTTAACACAGTCCGGATAGTATCTGAGAAAAAATTACCCACAAGAAACTGTGTATTCTGACCATGTCTTTCTAATATTGCTAGCTAACACTCTTTAGGAGCTTACTCTGTGCCAGGCACAGTTCATATTTTATCTCATTTAATGCTCAGAACAACATGATGGGACAGGTATAAAACTAAGACACTGAGCGTTACAGTCATTCGCCCAAGGTCACACAGCTAGTGACCTAGGCCAGGAAGCCGGGAATCTGCTCTTCACCCCCGTGCTCTGCTGCCTCTCGGCACAGCCTCTGCCCTGGTTTTCTCTTCACGGGCAATACAGTCACCGTATCTCCAGGTATCCATCAACAGTCCCTCTGATGAGGACAATGGCCTGCCCACTGTCCCCAGAGAAGGGGAGATGGGAGAAATAGCCTAGTTATCATTTGGTTATAGGCTACCATAACCCAATAAGTAAGGAGCCCTGATGGCACAACAGTTAAGCACTAGACTGCTAACCGAAAGGCTGGCAGTTCGAGCCTACCAGCAGCTCCAAGGGAGAAAAGACCTGGTGATCTGCTCCTGTAAAGATTACAGCCTAGGAAACCCTATGGGGCAGTTCAACTCTGTCCCATGGGGTTGCTACGAGTCAGAATCCACTCAACGGCACCTAACCACAACCCACTAAGTACTAACTCTGCCACTTCCCTGTCTCTTCCTCCCACCTGGAGGTTAGCCGGTGGGTTTGCCTCTGGGACATGCTTGGCCTCAGTTCAGACCCTGGAGGAAGCACACTCCCTCAGTAATGCATTTGACCAAAGTATGGCTCCTGTACTACACAGGGAGAGAGGAAGTGTGTGAAAACGAGCGTATTTCCCTGCTCGATTTGAGCATTCAGTTTCATCTGAAAGTCACATGGGTTTCATTATACTGGCAACTGAGTTCTGTTAAAAACAAGGTTCCAGAATGCAGTTCCTGTTTGTGCAATTCTCAGAAAGAAGTTCCAGAAAGCTGTTCCTGCACACGCCCTCGTAAAAATAGTGGTATATATATATATATATATATATATATATATATGTATGTATGTATGCATATACATGTATAAGTACAAGGTAACGTATGGTAGATACAGAAGGAATGGAAGAGAAAGTAATATGTTTAGAGGAGCCAAGAAGTACAGCAGACTTGTACAGAACCTGGATTTGAGAGCCAGGCTTCTCTTCCGGCTCCATCATTTGTTAGCGAGGGGGAGCTTAAGCAAAGTTCTGATGCACGGGCAGACACGCACAGAACACTAAACAGAGCAGCCTCTCCCTCAGTAACCCCTGCATGGATTGAATAGTGCTCCCCCAAAAAATATGTGGAAGTCCTTATCTCCAGTAGCTGTAAATATAATCCTGTTTAGAAATAGGGGGTTCTTTTGTTACTTTTGGAGTCTCTGGGTGGTGCAAATAGTTAACATGCTTGGCTGCTAACCAAAAGGGTGGAGGTTCAAGTCCACCCAGAGAAGCCTCTAAAGAAAGGCCTGGCAATCTACTTCTGAAAAATTAGCCATTGAAAACTTTCGGAGCACACTTCTACTCTGACACACAGGGGGTCGGCATGGCTCAGAGTTGGGTTGACAAGATGGCAGTTGGGTTTTTTGTTGCTGTTTGTTTTTATTATGTTAATGAGGCTATAGAGGCGTAGGGCAAGTCCTAAACCTAATCACTTCTGAATGGTCTCTTATAAAAAGAACAGAATAGACACAGGCACACACAGGGGAAAGATAGGCACCAAGTGTTACAGATTGAATTGTGTCCCCAAAAATGTGTATCAACTTAGCTAGGCCATGATTCCCGATATTATGATTGTCCACCATTTTGTAATCTGGTGTGATTTTCCTACGTGTTATAAATCCTACCTCTATGATGTTAATGAGGCAGGATTAGAGGCAGTTATGTTAATGAGGCAAGACTCAACCTACAAGATTAAGTTTGTCTTGAGTCAATGTCTTTTGAGATATAAAAGAGAGACACAAGCAGAGAGACAAGGGGACCTCATAACACCAAGAAAGTAGTGCCAGGAGCAGAGTGTGTCTTTTGGACCTGGGGTCCCCTGTGCTGAGAATCTCCTAGACCAGGGGAAGATTGATGGCAAAGATCTTCTCCCAGAGCCACCAGAGAAAGAAAGCCTTTCCCTGGAGCTGGTGCTCTGAATTGGGACTTCTAGCTTCCTAGACTGTGAGAGAATGAACTTCCGTTTGTTAAAGCCATCACTTGTGGTATTACAGCAGCGCTAGTTGACTGAGACACCAAGTGAGGACCCGCCTATAAGCAAAGGAATGTCAAGGAACTCCCGGGCTACCAACAAGGTACCAATCAGAGCTCAGGCCCTGATCTGGACTTAACTAGCCTCCAAAACTGTGAGATAATAAATTTCTGTTCTTTAAAGCCACCCACTTGTGGTATTTGCATAACAGCAGCCCTAGGGAATTGAGACACCCCTGAGAAGAGGATAAATGATGGTAACGGCGATGGAGATGCACAAATCCACAGCCAGGATTCTCCCACCTCCTCTGAACGCCCTGCCTGAAGAAAACGTCAACATTTTCCTAGCTACCTTCCAAGATCTCTACCCAAGAAAACCTGACAGTTTTGTTGACCACTCTCCCTAAAAGCACCTCATAAAGCAGCTTTCCATCCCTCGGTCATGTGGAACATTGTTTGCCTCACCCCATCTCCTGGCTGAGGGTTTCCCGCTGACCAACAGGAAAACCAACACACGAAATCCACAGAGAGCATGTTTACAAAGCCGCTCGCACAGGCCTTGCAACGACCCTTTTGAGAAATGGGGAACTGTCAGGAAGGTGGATAGAAAGACCCTGATTTCCCATTATTTTTTCAAATAAATGGAGTCCAGTTTGCCTCCACTATAATCCAGGCATAACATTTATATGAGAACATAAAGCACTTCACTGCTGTAAGTAAAACAATACGTGTCTTCCTGAATAATAGTGAGACCACTTGCCAGTAAGACTATATTTTGACCAAATAAAAGATGACCTAAATTTGACTCAGTGGGATGGGATTTACTACATGATTGCTTCTTGAAAATAAAGGGATGGAGATAAGGGACGTTGTGCGGACAGAAGGAAATAGCATGAATGAGCAGAGTGTAAACAGAATGGAAAGCTTATGATGATGGCTGAGTTTAAAACCTCTTTGTACAAAGAATAAAAGGCGTTTAATTCTAAATGTTTAGTGTGCCCCCCAAATAAAAGCTTATTTTAGATCAGACAGTTGTATTGCAAGGTCCCACATGCGCCAACATAAAACACATAAAAAAAGTGGGTTTTCAAATAGAGCAAGGAGACAATCATCGTAAACACTTCACATTGCAATGATTTCCATGCATCCCTCCTTTCCTTCCTTCCTTCATATGTATGATCATTTAGCAAATATTTACTGTGAATCTAATGTCTGTCAGGCTCTCTGGTAGACAAGAAACTGTCCCTGCCCCTAGGAAGTTCACAGTCTTGTGGGGAGGCAGCCCAGGAAACAGACAATTTCAATCCAGTGTGATAGGGGCCAAGACCTGAGGCATTTCAGCCCGAGGTGAGAACTCCCACTACAAAGATATACACGTTGCTGTTGTTGGGTGCTGTAGAGTTGATACAAACTCGCAGCAAACCCTGTAACAGAGTAGAACTGCCCCGGAGGGTTTCTGGGCTGTAATCTTTACCAGAGCAGATAGCCAGGTGGTTCTCCCGAGGAGTGGCTGGTGGGTTCAAACTGCCAAGCTTTCAGTTAGCAGCCAAGCACTTAACCATTGTACCAAGGGGTTCTAAGATCATATAGAAGGCTCTAAATGAACCAGAGAGACAAAAGATGGGTTCTAGAGAAGGAGGAGTCAGTAAATCACAGAAAATGGAAAAGAGCAAAGCAGAAGTTATTGTCCACAGAATGAACACTTACAGGTAAAGTTGACATTTGTACAACTCTTGCACACACTGTCATATTTGAATAACACACTCAATGTTCCCCGCACACACTGTCATATTTAAATAGCACACTTAATGTTCCCTGATCTTTTGGCAAGCATATGTATTAGTCAGGATTTAGATATTTAGGTTTGGAGCCCTGGTGTTGCAGTGGTTAACAGCTAAGCTGCTAACCGAAAGGTTGACAGTTCGAATCCACCAGCTGCTCCTTGGAAACCTATGGGGCAGTTCTACTCTGTCCTATAGGGCCGCTGTGAGTCGGAATCCATTTGACAGCAACCGGTTTGGTTTCTTTTTGGGCTTTTTTTTAGGTATAGTTGAAGGTCCCTAGGGAGTGCAAACAGTTTGCACTTGGATACTAACTGAAAAGTTATCAGTTCAAACCCACCCAGCGACACCACAGAAGAAAGGACTTGCAATCTGCTTCCATAAGGATTACAGCCAAGAAAACCCTACAGAGCAGTTCTGCTCTGTAACACATGGGGTCGCCATGAGTCAGAATCAACTTGACAACACCAGGTTTGATTTTTGTTTTGTTTTTGATGTAGCAAAGATCCAAAACAACAGTGGTTTAAACAGTAGGTGTTTATTCTTTCTCATGTAACAGTCCAAGCTTGAGGAAAGATGCCAAAGGTGCTACAGCAGCTACCAGCTCAGCGACTCACACTCTTTCTGCATTGTTGTTTCTCCACCATCTCTAGGATGTTGTCTTCACCCTTTTGGTCCAAAGTGGAGCACCACCACATCAGCATCCCAGTCAGAGGGAAGGGGAAAGACAAAGGGTAGGACGAAACATTTTCCATTTATAGCGCTACTCAGCTGTTGCACAATCACTTCTCCCCCGACACTGTTGGGCAGAATTTAGTCCCATGACCACACCTGGCTGCAAAAGAGGTGGAAATAGTGTCTTCATTCAGGGCAACTGTCAACCCAGGTAAAGACTGGGCATCGTATTACTACAGAAGAAAGAGGAATAGATATTAGAGAAGGACTAGCAGTCTCAGCCCTGAGATAATCTTTAACCTTAAACCAAAAATATCCCCTGAAGTCTGTTTAAAACCAAACAATACTTTAGTTTAACTAGTAAAAAATGTCTGCCTTGCGCATTATGCTCTTTTAAGAACTGTCTGTAGGGAATCATTGGAAACCCTGGGGGTATCATGGTTAAGAGTTACAGCTGCTAAACTAAAGGTCGGCAGTTCTAATCCACCAGAAGTCCTTGGAAACCTTATGGGGCAGTTCTACTCTGTCCTGTAGGGTCACTATGAGTCAGAATCGACTCAACAGCAATGAGTCTGGTTTGGGGGTTTTATATGGAATCAAAGTGACAACAGAAACTCAAAAGATTGACTAGAAACCCTA
The DNA here is from genome assembly GCA_030035585.1 of Dugong dugon. Lineage (NCBI taxonomy): Eukaryota > Metazoa > Chordata > Mammalia > Sirenia > Dugongidae > Dugong > Dugong dugon. Next base: position 6,016,533 of record CM057464.1, on the reverse strand, counting down.
AGGGGTAGTGAGTTTATGTTAACAGCAGAGGAACAACTCAGAAAAGGAGGGTGAAAATGGTTGCACAATTTGAAGAATGTGATCAATGTCACTGAATAGTGCATGTAGAAGCTGTTGAATTGGTGTGTTTTGCTCTGCATATTCTTAAGAACAACAACAAACTAAAATAAATAAAGACAATACCTAAAGGAAGACAGAATCAAGGAACCATGTGAAGAGCGAAGACAGAGCCCCTTACCAACTTCACCTCCCCTGCCTCTTCTCCTGCAAGGTTCTCCACCTTATTACAACCTCTTCTGTCGAACCACAATATGGTCAAATGCATTGCGCTGGTCACAAAAGCGTGCATGAGTTTATCATGGGATGTGCAGGCTACGGTACTCCCTTGAATTGCTATGAGGGTCAAAAGAACCAAACTACTCTCAGCTCTACTCTAGTGAGTTAAGTAAACTTTGTTGATCTGTTTCCTCCATATAAAATACTTGCCCTACCATCTTCATAGGCTTGTGGAGGGAACCAACCAAATGGAATGTATGTGCATTCCTTCTCAATTGCTGCATAACAAATTATCACAAGCTTAGTGGTGTGAAAAACACCCATTTATTATTTCATAGTCTGCATAGGTCAGAAGTCCGGGCACTAGATTCGCTGACTAGATACTCTGCCTGGGATCTCACCAAGCTGAAATCAAGGGGTCGGCTGGGGCTGCAGTCTCAGCTGGGGCTTGGATCCTCTTCCAAACTCTTTGTCTGTTGGCAGAACTGATTCCCTTGCAGTTATAGGACTGAGGTCTCTATTTTACTCCCAGCCATCAGTAAAGGATCACTGTCAACTTGTAGAGGCTGTCCACAGTTCCTTGCCGTGTGGTCCCCATAGATTGTTCACAACATGGATGTTTGTTCTCTTCCAAGCCATCTGGAGTGTATCTCTCCGACTTCCTTTTCTGCCCCCAGCCAGAGAAAACTCTCTGCTTTTAAAGGGTTCCTGCAATTAGGTCTAAACAGTTTGCAGTTGGTTAATGAACTTGGCTGCTAACCAAAAGAATGGAGGTTCAAGCCCACCCAGAGGTACCTCAGAAAAAAGCCCTGCTGATCTACTTCCAAAAACTCAGCCACTGAAAATCCTAGAGAGCACAATTCTACTCTGATGCACATGAGGGCTCCTTGAGTTGGAGTCAACCAGTCAGCTTGAAGGCAACTGGTTGGCAACTAGGTCAACCCACCTGATAATCTCTCTATCTTAAGGTCGTCTGATTTGGTACCTTAATTACATCTGCAAAATCCCTTCACAGCAGCACCTAGATGAGTGTTTGGTTGAATAAATGGGAGAATGTGTGTGTACACCAAGGGCTGGAATCTTGGAGCGCCATCTTAGAATTCTGCCTACCATAGTACACCTCCTTGCCCTCAAAGAGTCACATCTTTCCCAAATGCAATACGTTCACTCTCTCCCACAGTTCCCAAACGTCTCATCTTATTAAAGCATCAGTGGTTCTTTTTAATAAGCATAAAACTTGTTACTTTGTGGATTAAGTATTCAGCTAAGACTACCCTACATACTCTACCATGTTCTACATGCTTACGTCCTGTCTCTAACTCAGGCATTCTTGCTGCAATGTTTTCTTCTTACATTTGGTCTTCACCAGGGATGTTGCAAGCTAGCTCTTCATTCTCTCTTCTTTTCTGTTTAAGTTGATTATGTTCCAAGCAATATTCTCCTGTCAGCGTCTGTTTAAACTGGCCAGGATAACGGGCTTTGCTCTCTGGATTCTTCTCCTTCCTCTGACACCTTTCCATTCACCAGAAAGACAATATGCTGTTGTGATAAGGATAAGGACTGTGGAGTCAGGTAAATGTAGATTCAGATCTTCTCCCCAACACTTTCAACTGAATGTCACTTAGCCGTTCTGAACCCTGACTTCCTCTTCTGTACATTTGGGATACCTACCACACAGGGTTGTTGGGGGAATTAAATGACATAATGTTCACGAGAATTCAATGATATAACATTCATAGTATGTGTTGTTGTTGTTAGCTGCCGTTGAGTCAGCTCCCAACACATGGCAACCCCATGCACAAAGAGCCATTATGATCCACAGGGTTTTCATTGGCTGATGTTTAGAAATAGATTGCCTTGCCTTTCTGCCTAGTCTGGAAGCTCCACTGAAACCTGTTCAGCCTCATAGCAACACACAAGCCTCCACTGACAGACAAGTGGTGGCCGCACTTGAGGCTTATTTGCTGAAAATTAAACCCAGATCTCTCGCGTGGAAGAGGCGAGAATTCTGCCACTGTACCACCACTGCGCCCTTCAGAATGTGCCGTGGGTGTGAATTCCAGGCCCTTCCCGACTCTGTCATCTTCTGTCCCACACCATTACCTGTCTTCCTGTCTCCCTCTACCCCTTACCTTCTGTTACAGGTTGCATCGTGTCCCCCTAAAATATGCATTGAATTCCTGGCCCTTATACCTGTGCATGGAGTCCTGGTGGCACAGTGGTTAAGAGCTCGGCTGCTCACCAAAAGGTCAGCAGTTCAAATCCACCAGCCGCTCCCTGGAAACCCTATGGGGCAATTCTGCTCTGTCCTCTAGGGTCGCTATGAGCTGGAGTCCACACGAGGGCAACAGGTTTTACCTGTGGTTAACAGCCTGTTTGGAAATACAGTTTCTCTTTGGTTATGTTAATGAGGTCGTACCAGTGTAGGGAGTATCCTAAACCTGATCACTTCAGTGTTATAAAAAGACCAGAATAGACACAGAGATACGCCCACGGGGGAAGACAGACACCACGTGTGGATCATCTACAAGCCAAGGCACTCCAAAGAACTCCCAGAACTACTGACAAGGAAAGACCTCCTCCCAAAGGTATGGACTGAATCCAGACGTCTACCCTCCAGAACTGTGAGAAAATAAATGTCTCTTCTCTAAAGCCACCTGCGTGTGGTATTTCTGCTCCAGCAGCACTAGGTAACTAACGCACCTTCCTTCCTTGGTCTCATAGGACATTCAAACTGGTGATATAGTGATGCCTACCGGGTCACATTAAAAGATAACTGCCTTGTAATTTCGTCTAACACTATCCCCACTGAATGCCAGCATGACAAGAATTCTGGCAAGTGGGGTTTGATAGCAACCCATCATTTCCACCAGGGACTGTTATGGCGATGATGTGTTCTCTCGTTGCCCTCTCACCCTTTTTGTAGTTTTTAAAACATGTTTGTGCTGCGTTCTCACATACTGTTACTACACCCGAACAGATTTATGCTCCATAGAAAAATGGATCTGGTCTCGAAAGTGTTCCAAATCTATCCGTTATAGAGATGCTTAGGATAAAAGAAGGATTAATGGGCCAAAGTAAATGAGCTGAAGGGCAGAGGCTACCCAGAGAAGAAATGTTAGGGACCAGCTGGCACAAGCGAGTACTTTCTGGCAAACTTCTGGAAGTGCTAAAAGAGAAGGGTCAAGAGTCATCTACTTAAGTAACGGTCTCCACGGCCAAATATTGGGAGTCCAGTTCTGCCATCACAATGAGCTATTGTAGGTATGTGACACAGACGTAACACAGCAGTTATACTAGTCATGAGGCTTTCTTTAAAAAAAGCCTGACACATGATCCTAAATCAGTTTTGTTCTTTGCCATCATGACGTGGGTCACATGGGAAGGGTTTCTGAAGCAAGTCTACTTTATTTAACATTTCTAAGTTCAAGCATCACCAGAACATCGATACAAACAACGTCTCTGGAAAAAAGAACAGAATTGTTCACTTGGGGCCTCCAGTTTCCCCCTCCCTTGGGGGGTGTGCCTTCTGCATCACGGTGCTGCTAAGCAAGGATCTAAGAGAAAGAATAATACGCCACCGAGTTCTGAGGATTGAGAAAGCAAGAGTTCATCAGCTCAGGAGAATCATGCCAGTGTCAAGGCCCCTGCAGTAAAAAGGCCTACCGACCAATCATTAGAGACTCAGGGTACCAGGGAAGAGATTGTATTCATGTAGCATTTTAAGCAGAAGGCCTGCATTTGCCAAATGCTTTACAACCATTTTTATGAAGTATTACTCATAATACCCTGAGAGATAAGTGAATATAACCTTCATTTTATAACAAAGAAGCAGAGGCCCATGCCAGCACTGGAAGTTCCTGGCAAACTAGTGATAGAACCCTGAGTCAAGGGCCCCAGGTCAACGTGCCTTCTAGTGAGCCACTTTGCCTTTTAGCAAGGATGTTCTTAAGTTGAAGTAAAACGAGGGTGTCAGTGCAAAATCCGAGCCCAAGCAAAATTGACCTCTGTGAATTGCACCTTAGACCTTAAGAGGGGAGAGTCTATTTCCCCCTGTAATACAAGACTATTTGGTTATCTACATGCATTCGTTAGGGTAAGATCACAGTTGCTGTAACAAAGGAACCCCACACACAGTGGCTTAAACAAAGACAGAATGTTATTTTTCTTGCATATCATAGTCCAGAGGTGGACTGTCCAGAGTAATAAGGCAACTCTGCCATCCTTACTTTGTGGCTTCTGCCTTTTGAGTTCAAGGTGTCTGCTCCAGTCTCAACATTCCCAACCAGCAGGAAAGGGACAGGGAACAGGACAGGCCACAGAAGTCACACTTACTCACTTGCACTCACATCCCGTTGGCCAGCACAATCACTTGGCCACCCCAAGCTGAAAGAGAGCCTGGGAAATGTGATCTGGTTGGGCAGACAAATGCCCAGCGAAAACTGGGAATTCTTTAAGGAAGAAGGGGAGTCACTGGGTGGTGCATCCCGTTTACACGCTCAACTGCTAACCAAAGGTTGGAGGTTCACCCAGAGGTGCCAAGAAGAAAAGTCGGGTGATCTACTTTAGAAAAATCAGCCATTGGCAGCAGTCTGGAGTACAGTTCTACTCTGAGACACATGGGGTCACAATGAGTTGGGGTGGACTCAAAGGCAATAGGTTACAAGGAAGAGAAGAATATGATGTTGACAGGCAAGTAGCTATCATTGTCTCATCCCTCTTAAGAGGCAAAGATTTGTAACCCTCTGATCCAGGGTTCCATCTTCCCTGCCCCAGTGGGGGAAGACTTTCCAGAACAATGTCAAGCCTAAGTGAATGAGAAGGAAACTTGGAGTAGTGAAAGAGACCTTGAATTAGGACCCAGATGGTTTGTATTCTGGTACCTTCTCTGCCATATGTGAGCTATGAGGCCTTGGGCAAGTCACTCAAATACTAGGATCATCTTCCTCATCTATCTAAAATAAAATATCGGGCATGGCGATATCTGAAGTTGCTTCTAGACCTTACACTGAATGATTTCAAGGTAGACTTAATATCAAAGGCTGTACCTTGTAATATAACACATTTCCTCAGACTGACCAGTAAATGACCAGAACTCACATCCTGACATGTTTTTAGTCTTAAATCACTGGGCCAACCTTATGAAAATCATTGTATGACTTAGTACATAAATAAGTCTTGTGTGTGTTTGTGAAGTTTTAGTCTTACAGAAATATTTAAAAGTCCAGACCACAGATTTTTTAAAAAAACTCAACCTTTTTTATAAAAACATTCAACCACCTTCAATAAAGAAACGGGAATATCTGGATAATTCTAATGAGTCACTATCCAAATTCATCTATGAGCATGAATTAACACAAACGCTTCACCAAAGGTTAGTACAAAGGATAGTAAGTACTTTAGACTGTACTAGTTTTTGTGGGAAGAGGCCCTGATGGCACAAGGGTTAAGGGCTGGGCTGCTAACTGAAAGGTGGGCAGTTGGGACCCACCCAGCAGATATACAGCAGAAAGAGCCGGCGATCTGCTTGCATGAAGATTACAGCCAAGGAAACTCTATGGGGCAGTTCTACCCTGTCGCATGGGGTCGCTATGAGTTGAAAATCAACTCAGTGGCACCTAACCACAGTCTTCACAGCTAGGGCAAATCTGCCTCCCATACACTTTCTTCAGTTATGGCCATATCAATATCTCCCACTAGTGCACAAGTGTGGAGGTCTGGCTTCCGGAAGCAGGAGATAACCAAAGCAGAATTCCTGACAGAGCCGGCTGAACACTGAAAAAAAATACTCATAGGTCAACAACTATCATCCTTTGAGCACCATTCAAAGCTAATTTTGGTGAATACAATGGATGACCGGGCTGAGGAAGGTGAGGTGTGACCCAGAAAGCTGTTTGTCTTGCATACACTAAACTTACTCTGGAAACATTTCTAAAAATAGAACCATAACATTAATGGAAAGCGTATGTTGCCTTCAAGGTGACTACCTTTGAAGGCAAAAAAAAAAATTACGTAAATGTTGTTCTGTTGAATTTGGCTACTCTTAAAAGTCTGGTTGCTTTATAATTAGGTTATAATGACATATTGTGCAAAATGAATGCTTATCAAGTGCCAGCCACAATCCTAAGCACCTGCGTGAATTTATCACCTCGATTTCACAAAAGTGTACCTCCACCTCTTGTGGCAGAGTCTGAAAGCTTCATACCCAAGATCCATTCTCCCCTTCTTCCTTAGAAAACACCCCCTATTTTCTGTGAAACTTCAATGTGCCCAACAAAAACACTGATTTACTAGCCTCTCTTGCAACTAGCTTTGGTCGATGAAATGGAAACAAACAGAAGATGTTGGGGGGAGCTTCCAGAAATGCCTCCTTTTGTCCCTTCCTATTTCTCCTTCTGCCTGGGGTGTGGATGAGATGGCTGGAGCTCCAACTGCCACCTTGTAATTTATGGATGGAAACCACAAACTAACTGAGCGTCAAGAAAGCTAGGTTCCTGGTAAAATCATGGAGATGCCATTCCAGCCCATGGCTATCTACCACCAGATTTATCTCACATAAGGGAAATAAACCCTCTTATGTGACTAAGCAACTATTGTTTGGGATGTTTTGTCCTGTGCTGTTGAACCTAATGCTACCATATTCTTTCCCTCCATCTTACATATAAGGGAATGGAGGCTTGGGGAGTAGCTTGTCTAAGTTCCAACAGCCAGGCAAGTGGAGAGGCAGAGTGTTAGTCTCCTGGAGCTGTCATAACAAAACGCCACCAAGTAGGTGACTTTAAAGAGCAGAAGATGGACTTCTGGAGGCTGGAAGTCTGAACTCAGGACCTCCACAGGGCTACGCTTTCTCCCTCTCTCTCTCTCTTTCTGTTGGCTTAAAGGAAGATCCTTCCTTGTCTCCTTCAATTTCTGTAGCCCTTGATGTTTCTTGGGATTCCTTAGCTGCTTGTAGATGTATCTTGACATGGCGTCTTTCTCCTGTGTCTGATGCTGTTTCCTTGTCTGTCCTGTTTTATAAAATGCCAACTCAGAGGGAATTAGGATTAGGACTCACCCTACTTCAGTTACTGACCTTGTTAACTGATAGCTCCTGCAAAGAAAAACTCTTGTTTTCCCAAACAAGGTCACATTCACTGGTGCAGGGGTTATGAATTCAACGTATCTTCTGGGGGGGGACAGGTACAATTCAATCCATAGCAACCAGGATTCAAGCCCAGGCAATCTGACTTCAAAAACACATACCTCTCAGAACCCACATATATTTCATTTCACTGGTTAAAAAAGAAAGAAATACACAGCAATTGTTCATTCACTTTTATTTAACCTCAACACAATAGTATAAAAATCACAGAAATGACCAAAGATAAAGTAAGACAGGCTGTCTAATCACCCAATGTACCTAGTCTATGGGCCACTGAGTAATTACATGTATAATTTACCCACTACAGAAGTTAAGGAGAGGGGATAGACAGCAGGATTTCATGGGGAAAATTCACCCCCTCTCCCACATCAGACTTCAGAAAAGGCATCTCAGGAAGCCAGTGATGTTCGTGAATCCCACAGCGATCCCTGGTGCCCTCCTCCAAGGATGTACATGTCCTGCACACATGAAGCTATCTTGCCAGCCAGGGCCTTCTTCTCAACTGGATCATTCTCAGTTCTCTGGATTGTGTGACTACTGGGAAAAGGAAGACCTAAGTGGGCAGTTCAGTATATCCTGCACCTGAAATTAAATAATGGCCGTGCATGTAGTGCTATATCCCTTCACACCAAACTATGAGGGAGGCACTTTTTTCCCATTTGAAACCACATTCCTCCATGACTTCAGATGAAAGTCAAGAGCAACTGAAGGCTCATGGATGGCTTCAATGCCCAACCAAAAGGAAATTCTACGGTATCCACCACATTTCACTGTACTGATTAGAATAAACCGCAAATAGTTTCATTAACATCAAGGCTCACAACTGTACAAGGAAAATGGCCAGATGGCAATGGGGGCCATCTCATCTTCCCAGCCATGGTGGTAGTTGACAAGGTCACCACCTAATCCCCAGAGTCAGCCTGATCATGAAATCTCTGAAAGAGAATGTGACCTGTTCAGAGCCAGGTTCAGAAAGACTGAAACTCAGGGGACCTGATCGTATAACAACAAAATAACCCTAACGAAACACCTCAGACATTCAAGCAGGGCCTAGGGAGCTATGGAAGGCTGCACTCTAGTTTTTTTGTTGTTGTTGTTGTGTCTTAGGTTTGAATTGCCCTTCTAAATTTTTGTACTGGGTATTTCTCTCTTGCCCTTCTAGATCTACTGCCCACCCCTTCTCCACCAACGAAGCCAGACTATATCAAATGGCTCCCTTGTCCCTGGTATCTGATCTAGTTGGGGTTGGCCAATGGGGAGTACCAGCAGGTAATAGGGGGAGGAAAGTAAGGTCAGAGTCTTCATTCTATTGGATTCCTCTTCAATCCACAGGGTCACTGTGAGCTGGCTAAAGTCTTCAGCTGAGGGTCACAGCTCCTGTCAGCAGCTCTCTGCTTATAGCTGTCTCTGTCCAGGTTCTGGTAACCGCTCCCTTCCCTCACTCCTTCAGCCCTAGAGGTGATAATGACTCCCCATGGGTACCTACCCCGGCACACTGTAGTCTTCCTCATGGTCTCCCTACACCCTGCCCTGCCCATACTTTGTAAACTCTCTTCAAATTACCCAGTTTGAGCACAACATCCATTTTCTGCCTGGGCCCCTATCTCTTCTAAGAATGTACACAGAGGTCAGAGAGCCCTGGAATGAGAGTGAGGGGACCTGCTGGAGCTCCAGTGGTGCTCCCCAACTCACCTACTGCTGATAGGACTACTTTGAGTCAACTCCAACTCATGGTGGCCCCATGTATGTCAGAGTAGAACTGTGCTCCATAGGGTTTTCCATGGCTGATTTTTTTGGAAGTAGATCTCCAGGCCTTTCTTTCCAGGAGCCTCTGGGGGTGGCCTTGAACCTCCAACCTTTCAGTTAGCAGCCAAGCATGTTAACCATTTGTACCACGCAGGGAGTCTACATCTTGACTTTCTTCATAAAACCGAGGACTTAGATTTCTAAGATTGCTTCTAGATATAAGATCACTCTTCGGGTCTCCTTCACTTTCCCTGCCCTTCTTCCCTCCTCTTCCTCTTCTTCTTCTTTCACACACACACACAGTACCTCCACCCATACCACACCAATCCATAGTGTCAACTAATGAAAAAAAAAAAAAAAGGACAATAATGGGTTAGAAAGGAAGAAATCATTTTCTCTCCCTACACGTCTTAATTTCAAAACCACTCCAAAATGAAACCCACCAAATTCCATTCAATATTTTAATATGGATTAAAACTATCTGGCAGTGTGATAATTGGCATAAATTACAACTTCACAGTTAAACAGTTAGGATTAAAATTGTTTTTGAACACTGACGTGCTCAAGGTTAAGGAACTATAAATGGGTCCTGGTGTCTGTTACTTCTAAACCAACCCACCCTGGACTTCTGTTAGCATTTAATTAACACAAGACTGAAACAAAATGCAGAACAATGTTAGAATCTGGTGTTCAGAAAAGAATTCAACCAATTTATGATTGTCAATCACTTTACGCAACTTGAATTTTGCACAAAACAGAGCTTGAAACCTTCTTCCATTTCCTGCTGCCAAACGTATGCATAAATGTAATCCCCAGTTTTCCAGATTGAACCTGGGTGTATACGTAAATGATGCAGATAAAGCTGTAACTTCCAAATGGGGGTGGAAATGGGCATAGACTAGAGTCCAATGTCAGGCCTTGTTCTGCAACCTTCTGCCTGTTGGAACTTGTGCAAGTTACAAAAGTTCCCTGGGCCACTTCAGTTTCCTCTTTTGTAAAGGATGATAAAAATGGTTACTCATCTAATCTTTGTGAGAATTAAATGGTAGAATTGGAAATGCCTGGCACACAGTAGCTGTCTTAGCTACTTAGCGTTGCTACAACAGAAATACCACAAGTACCTGGCTTTAAAGAACAGAAATTTATTTTCTCACAGTCCTGGAGGCTAAAAGCCCAAATCAGGGTCTCTGTCATGTCAGTTCCTTCCCTGTATGTATCTCCAGAGGCTCCTGTGTGGCGCAAAGCATGAAGCACTCAACTCCTAGCTGAAAGGGTGGTGGTTTGAACCTATCTCCCAGAAGCACCTCAGAAAACAAGCCTGGTGATCCGCCTACAAAAGATCACAGCCTTGAAAACTCTATGGAGCAGAGTTCTACTCTGCACACGTGGAATCACCATGAGTTGGAATCCACTCAAAGGCAGCTAACAACAACAACATGAAGCCCCAGACGTTTCTTGGTTCCATGGTCTGTAGACAGTCCTCCCACGGCATCTGAGTGCCTCTGTGTCCATGCTGCTCTTTATAGAACTCAGAAGTGATTAGATTTTGAACCCACCCAACTCAAGTATCGCCTAATTAACATAACAAAGAAAACTCTATTTCCAAAAAGGATTACATTCATGGGAATCGAGGTTAAGATTCAATACATATTTTGGGGGGACACAATTCAATCCATAACAGTAGATGCTCAATAAACTCCATGTCCGCCTCCCTCCTTCACCTCACTTGAGTGAATTATTTCAAACATCAGAGAAATACCTGATGTCCAAAACCTATGGACATGGGTAGGAAAGTGATAACAGGCCCGATCTCATGGTCCTTGCTTCCCTCTTCGTTTTCAACTCTGAGCCTGGACCAGGTCATCAACCAGCTGGAAGCCTACGGACACAGCATGTCAGTCACTGGGGAAGCACATGGCATTTGTTACCTACCACCCCAGTCTGATCTCTGGGACCCCAGGAGCACCCCCTGCCTCTCTTTGTTCCAGACAAAAAGCCCCTGGTGCAATCCCTCTTGTGTTTCTCTTGCGGCCTTTTTTTTTTTTTTCCAGTACCAGTATATTCGTTCATTTCCACACCTAATAGCAGGTGCCTCCAATGTGCCAGGCACTGTTCTAGGCACTCAACATATCACAGTAAACGAGAGACATGAGCACTTGCTCTCACAAATATTGTTTCCTATTGGCCTCCTTTTTGCCCCCTATGATTTGGCAATTCCCACTACTCTGCCTTTGCCAGTACTGCCTGGAATCCCCTCCCTGCCTCTTTTTTCCTTCAAATATTAACCCCTTCCTTTAGAGTCGAAATCAAGTACAACCTCCTCCTTGCAGACCTTCAAGCTCCTCTGAAGGACTCTGATGGTTCCGTTCCATAACAGCTGGCGCATCTAGTACCTATGCCACACAGGTCCGTGCTGGCTATGCTGCTCTTTAAGCCTACCTGCCATTGAGGCTTGTTTCCTAACTAGATTAGAGCTTTCTGGTGGCCAAGGCCATCTTTGTTTATTCCCAGCCCCCCACCCAGCACCACGCCCCCACCCTGTCACCCCCACCTCACCTCATAGGACCTAGCCCACAAGTGAGCCATACTGATGAACTGCTCGAACCTTTGGGTGTGATGCAGGACATGTGTTCTTGGTGCTGGGCTGACTGAGTACTCTGCTCTCTCTGTGGTTGAGTCTACAAACACTCTTGTTTTACTGTCATTTATGGGATAGGGTTATATACGTATATATGTATACAGTCATGCGTCGCTTACTGTTAACGATACATTCTGTGACTTAGGATGCTATGTGATTTGAACATTGTGCAATCTCCATATTATGTACAGGTAGTCCCTGCGTTATGAACATTCAACTTACAACAAATCGTACTTAAAAACGGACTGCCATAAAGCCTATTGTATTGAAAATTTGAGTTAAATGCATACAATGGCTCATGAAAACATCGCATGGGTTCAAAGCATTTTTTAAATGTTTTATATGCATAGAAAGGTAACATATATACAATATACTAAGACAAACATTTGAATAACTGACCCTAAATAAAAACATTATGTACCTGTTCCAACTTACTTATAAATTCTACTTAAAGACAGATTTCAGAAGGGATGTCATTTGTAACCCTGGTTGGCCCATATAACCTTATGGAACGTTGAACATATATATGAGGTTGGACAAAGCCCAAACAGTGTGTGACTGTTTATATATATATTTGTTACCGCAATAATGTGGATTGGAGCCGTCTGCTGCAATAGCCAATTCTGAGACAGAGGTGAGGTGAACAGCAAGAGTTTTATTATATATTGATATATAGGAGACGGAGGGGAATAGATTCCTCAAAAAAACCCGTCTCCCCAACCGGAGATCAGCCGAAGGCCTTTACAGGGACAGGATTATGGGTCTTAGAAGTTTGTGTTAGTTCCCCCTTGAGGTGGTCATGTCCCAGATGAGTTAATCTTTTCTTGGGGGTTATCTGGTGACATCCTGGTTTTCTTGTCCCATGATAGGTGCTTTGTTCGGTTTGTCATTCCTAGATCATTATCACTTGTTTTCCACCCTCCAAGGGGGAACATCGGTTAATCTTAAACCTTTTGTAAAGACTGGAACTGGAGGGAAAAACAAGACCATGAGACAATGTGGGGGTTAGCAAGGGGGAGTAATAATAGTGAGCCAGGCCTATGCAGGCCCTTCCATATTTATTTATTTATTTATATGTGTGTGTACGTGCATGCGCATGTATGTGTATATATGTATGTGTGTATGTATAGTGTCATCTGCATATCATAGGTTAATGAGTCTTCCTCCAATCCTGATGTTGCATTCTTCTTCATATAGTCCAACTTCTAGGATTACATGCTCAGCATACAGATTGAATAAGTATGGTGAAAGGGTACAACCCTGACACACACCTTTCCTGACTTTAAACCACGCAGTATACCCTTGTTCTGTTCGAACAACTGCCTCTTGATCTATGTACAGGTTCCGCATGAGCACAATTAAGTGTTCTGGAATTTCCATTCTTTGCAATGTTCTCCAAACATTCCCACATTCCAATTTGTTGTGATCCACACAGTCGAATGCCTTTGCATAGTCAATAAAACACAGGTAAACAAACATCTTTCTGGTATTCTCTGCTTTCAGCCAAGATCTATCTGACATCAGCAATGATATCCCGCATTCCACGTCCTCTCCTGAATCCAGCTTGAACTTCTGGCGATATACCGCTGCAACCACTTTTGAATGCTCTTCAGCAAAATTTTAAATATGTGTGATATTAGTGATGTTGTTCAATCATTTCCACATTCTGTTGGATCACCTTTCTTTGGAATGGGCACAGATATGGATCTCTTCCAGTCAATTGGCCAGGAAGTGTCTTCCAAATTTCTTGACATAGACAAGCGAGCACTTCCAGCTTTGCATCTGTTTGTTGAAACATTTCAGTTGGTATTCCACCAATTCCTGGAGCCTTGTTTTTCACCAATGCCTTCAGTGCTGCTTGGACATCTTCCTTCAGTACCACTGGTTCTTGATCATATGTTTCCTCCTGAAATGGTTGAATGCCAACCAATTTGTCTTGGTTCAGTGACTCTGTATATTCCTTCCATCTTCTTTTGATGCTTCCTGCATGGTTAAATATTTTTCCTATAGAATCTTTCAATATTGCAACTCGAGGCTTGAATTATTCAGTTCTTTCAGCTTGAGAAATGCTGTGTGTTCTTCCCTTTTAATTTTCTAACTCCGGGTCTTTACACATTTCATTATAATACTTTGTCTTCTCAAGCTGCTCTTTGAAATCTTAAGTTCAGCTCTTTTACCTCATCATTTCTTCCTTTCGTTTTAGCTACTTGATGTTCAAGAGTGAGTTTCAGAGTCTTCTGACCTCCATTTGGTCTTTTCTCTCTTTCTTGTCTTTTTAATGACCCTTTGCATTCTTCATGTTCGATGTCATCCCAAAACTCATCTGGTCTTAGGTCATTAGTGTTCAATGTGTCAAATCTGTTCCGGAGAGGGTCTCTAAATTCAGTTAGGATATAGTCAAGGTTGTACTTTGGCTCTCATGAACTATTTTTTATTTTCTTCAGCTTCATCTTGAATTTTCATATGCACAATTGATGGTCTTGCTTGCTGAAAGTGAAGAGGACTTGAAGTATTTACTGACGAAGATCGAAGACTATAGCCTTCAGTATGGATTACACCTCAGCATAAAGAAAACAAAAGTCCTCCCAACTGGATCAATAAGCAACATCATGATAAACAGAGAAAGTCAAGATATCAAACAATGTATTTCACTGGGTAAATTTACTGCAAAAGACCTCTTTAAAGTGTTAAAAAGCAAAGATGTCTCTTTGAGGACTAAGATGCGCCTGACCCAAACCATGGTATTTTCAATCGCTCCATATGCATTCGAAAACTGAATGATGAATAAGGAAGAGTGAAGAAAAACTGATGCCTTTGAATTGTGGTGTTGGCAAAGAATATTGAATATGGACTGCCAGGAGAATGAACAAATCTGTCTTGGAAGAAATACAGCCAGAATGCTCCTTAAAAGCAAGGATGGCGAGATTTCATCTCACCTACTTTGGACACGTTACCAGAAGGGACCAGTCCCTGGTGAAGGACATCATGCTTGGTAAAGTAGAAGATCAGAAAAAGAGAGGTCAACAAGATGGACTGACACAGTGCATTCAACAATGGGCTCAAACATAGCAACAATTGTGAGGATGGCACAGGACCAGGCAGTGTTTTGTTTTGTTGTGCATAGAGTCGCTATGAGTCGGAACTGACTGGATTGCATCTAACAACAACAACATGTATATATATATGAAAAATCAATTTAAAAATATATATGTGTGTACATATATATTTAAATGGATTTCTCAGAAATCAGTCACTCTGTCAACTGATTTAAAAAATAACAATAATCTCTTGAATGTTTTATAGATTGAATTGTATCCTCCCAAAAATATGTTGTTGAAATCCTAACCCTGGTACCTTGTTTGGAAGTAGGGTCTTTGAAGAGGTTAGGTCATACTGGAGCAGGTGTGCCCTAATCTAATGAGTTGTGTCCTTACAAAAGAGAAAAGACACAGAGGGAAGATGACCACGTAAAGAGGGAGGCAGAAATGAAGTTAAGCTGCAGCTGCAACCCAAGAAGGCCTGGGGCTACCAGAAGGCGGGAGAGATAAGAAAGGATCTTCCCCTAGAGACTTCTGAGAAAGCATAGCCCTAAATTTGGACTTGTGGCCTCCAGAACTGTGAGACAATAAATTTTGGTCATTTCAAACCACCCAATTTATTCTATGTTAGATGGCACAGTGGTTAAGAGCTTGGCCATTTGAATCTACCAGCCACTCCACAGGAGAAAGATGTGGTAGTCTTCTTCCATAAAGATTGCAGCCTTGGAAACCCTATGGGGCAGTTCTACTTGGAATCGACTCCAGAGCAAGAAGGTGAGGAGCACTGGGAATGACAAGAGAATAGATTACGTGAAAGAACAGGTTTGGGCTTAGGACCATAGTCTTGTGGGGCAATTCAGTCAACTGACATAATACAGTCCATAAAGACATTGTTCAACATCCTAGTTTGGTATGTAGCGTCTGGAGTCTTAAAAGCTTGTGAGTGGCCATCTAAGATACAACTATTGGGCTCTACTTGTCCAGAGCTAAAGAGAAAGACGGAAACCAAAGACTCAAACAAGAAACCAGTCTACAAAATCAATGGTCTACAAAACGACATCACCTACCTTGAGACCAGAAGAACTAGATGGTGCCCAGCTACCACTATGACCACTCAGACTAGGGACTCAACAGACGGTCCCGGATATATTGGGACAAAAATGTAGAACAAAACTCAAATTCCTAAAAAAAGGCCAGACTTACTGGACCAGTAGAGATTAGATGAACCCGTGAGACTACTACCCTCTCCCAGAGGTCACTTTCAGCCAAATGACAGATTGGGCCATAAAATAAATAATATCACCTGTGAGTACAGCATCCCCAAAATAATCATTTATATGAAACCAAATGGTTAACATTTACCCTAGACCAAAGCTGAGAAAGCAAGAGGGGACAGGGAACTTAAATTAATGGAAACAGAACAACCAAAATGGAGATAGCAAGAATGCTGATACATTGTGATGGATGTAACCAAGGTCACTGACCAATATGTATAGAAATTGTTAAATGAGAACCTAATTTCCTATGTAAACTTTCGACAAAAACACATTAAAGTATTAAAAAAAAAAAAAAACAGGAAAAAAAAAAGAACATGTTTGTCAACAGATTTAGGAAATGTTTGCATAACTGCACAGAGTTGTAAATCATTATTTAGAGCTAACCTCCCTCAATTCCCCTAAGTTGCTTTTAGAACCCATATTTATGTTTTTGTTCAGAGTTCTGTTTAACTCAAACACACAAAAAAAATGTTCTGAGGAGGAGACAAGCAGGGCTACTTCACACCAGTGGTAATGATGCATAAGAACAAAAATATTACTCCTCAAGCATGAGTATCTGGGCGTGATTACACAACAAACAAACCTCCGTTAGTTCTGGAAGACACAAACTATGTATATTCAACAAAACAAAAAATTATCAAATCAACAATAATATTATAATTTTGAGTAATGTTTAACGACCTAATTCTACAAAAGTAAAATTTTTGCTTATCTTTTTAACATTCTTTATTTCAAAGTAGTGTGTAGAAAAAGAACAGTGGACTGAGAATGAAGACTTGTACTCTATACTCTTGTTGTCCAGTAGAATTACAATGCAGGCTGCTTCCATTATCTAGTGCTGCTATAACCAAAATACCAGAAGGGGGTGGCTTTAACAAACAGAAATTTATTTTCTCACAGTTTAGGAGGCTAGAAGTCCAAAGTCAGGGTGCTGGCTCTAGGGGCAGGCTTTCTCTCTCTATCGGCTCTGGAGGAATGTCCTTGTCTCGTCTGCACTTCTGCTCCTGGGTGATCTTCATGAAGCTTGGCATCTCTCTTCCCTCATTTCTGCTTCTTTTGCTTGCTTGTTTAATCTCTTTTATATCTCAAAAGACACTAATTTAAAACACACCCTACACTAATCCTGTCTCATTAACATAACAAAGAAAACCCATTCCCAAATGGGATTATAACCACAGGCATAGAGGTTAGGATTTACACCACATATTTTTGGGAGACACAATTCAATCCATAACACAGGCCATATGCATAATTTTAAACTTTTTTAGAAGCCACACTAAAAAAGAGTAAAAGAAAACAGATGAAGTTAATTTTTGCCCAATATATCCAAAGTATCATTTCAACATGTAATCAATATAAACGATTATTAATAAGACATTTTACATTTTTTTAATACATAGAGAAAAAGATTCTTCAAAATCCAATGTGTCTTTTATATTTACAACACATCTCAATTCAAACTAGATTGATTTCAGTGCTCAGTAGTCACGTGAGGCTGATGGCTACTGAACTGGGCAATGTTGCTCTAGACCCCAGCCTCTTGAGAACTAGCTATATGACCTTAGATTTAACTTCTCTGTTCCTCAGTTTCCATACCTTTAAAATGAAGGGGAGAAATAGATAATTACCCAAGGTTCTTTCCAGCTTAAACCCTATGGTATCCATAATTTAATCCCAGGGGAAGGATAGACATTCCCTGAGTTCCAAATATTGTTATTTGTTGTTAGCTGCTGTCCAGTAAGCTCCCCTAGTCTGCTCCTTACTCATGGCTACCCCATGCACAAAGGACAAAATGCTACTGGGGCCTGCACCATCCTCATGATTGGTTGCAGATCAGACTTTTGTGATCCATAGGGTTTTCATTGGCTGGAGAGCCCTGGTGGCTCTGTGGTTAAGCATCTGGCTACTAACCAAAAGGTCGGCAGTTCCAATCCACCAGCTGCTCCTTGGAAACCCTCTGGGGCAGTTCTACTCTGTCCTATAGCGTTGCTATGAGTTGGAATTGACTTGATGTCAACGGGTTTTTTGTTTGGAATTTCTGAAGTAGATCACCTGGACTTTCTCCCTAGTCCATCTTAGTCTGGAAGCTCCACTGAAACCTGTTCAGCATCATAACAACACTAAGCCTCCACTGAGAGATGGGTGGTAGCTGAGCCTGAGGTACACTGGCTAGGAATCAAACCAGGGTCTCCCGCATGGAAGGCAAGAATTCTACCACTGAGCTACTAATGCCTTCCAGTTCCAAATGTAGTCCCTGATATTTATTAATAACATGTTACTTTTTATGTAAAATTAATACATGCCCATTGTAGAAAACTTTGGATAATACAAAAAAGTATAAAATTCAAAATAATCCATAATCTACCCAAACTTATCTACTATTAATATTTTGATGAATTTGCTTCCTGATTTTTTTTTTGCGGTGAAATTAATAAATTGCTATATACTTTCTCTTATATAGTTCAGCGATTAAAAAAAATCATGTAATTTAGTTGCCAAGAAGACAGATCAATCTTTTTTCTTTCTTTCTTTTAATTTTATTGTGTTTTAGGTGAAAAGATCAATCTATCTTGTATATACTTTTAAAAGGAGAAGCATCCAGATTGTTATCTTTCTGAATCACTTCACTATACGGACCCTTCTGTCTTTTGTCCCTAATTTAATTTTTGGAGCCTCTTGTTTATGTCCACGACATGTGATCTCAAAAGTCTTTGATTTCTGTCAATTCTGTCTCTTTTCTCCTTATCTATATCCAAGGTCACCCAGGTCTACATGCCCATCTGGGGGCCCCAAAGACTTATTACTGCTGCTGGTGGAACCATGGAGGCAACCTTCTCCCAGGGACGAAATCCTTGACAGTGTACAGAATCTCTTGTTAGGATAAAAATAACTAGGCAGTCTCCAGCTCAGCCTGGCTATTAAGGGTTGCGATTATTTTGGATCAGCACCCCAGGGCAATGGTAAAATTCACTCTAAATTGCTTCCGCCAACCTTTTTGAAGGTTCTTTTTTAACCCAGCAATTAGTCAAAATGAAGGCACTAAAATAACTATTGAATGCTTAGTGTATTTATCTTTGGGAGTTGTTTGGATTCTAGAGGGGAATGAGAGGAAAATAGGGCTTTATCTTCCTAAAAAGTGTCCCCTTCCTTTTTGTTTTTTTAATTTCTGATCCCTTTCCTCTTTCAGAATGAGGGTTGGGGTGTGTGTGTGCGTGTGTGTGTGCGTGTGTTTGTGTGTGTGGTATGTGCTTCTAATTGTCAAAAATGCACATCCAGAAGAGGAGAAGAGATGGAATTAAACATAAAATGGGTGACTGCACCACCCCGGGGAGCAGAGGGTATGTTAGAGGCCCTGTATCTCCTTACATTCCAAAGTGGGCCGAGCCAGGACTGCAGTCTGAGTGAGCGAACGCCTCCCCCCCCCCCCCCCCCGGCCCCCGACTCCTTGATAAGATAATCTGTGGCTATGGGTTGGGGAGAGCAGGCAGGAGAGCAGAGGCGTTCAGGCAGCTTACACTACAAAGCTGCAGACTTCAAAGCCTAGTTTAAAAGGTTCTCTTCTCATCCAGCCAAATAAGTTTGCGTTTTACAATGCCGAAAAGAAAATCCCAACAAATTAGAGCGGAATCTTAAACAATGAAGCAGGCCCAACTCAGAAATAAGGAACCAATCAATGCTATCAACATGGTTTCTATCTGTCCTTAGGACTTTAACCATTTCCAGATGACAGCATGCATCTGATTAGGTTCTGCTGGCCTTCCCACTCTGTCAGGACTCAGGGAAAGGGAGAAGCAGGGGGCTCCCAGGCTGGATTCCAAGACTTCGGCTCACCAGCAGGTAACCCTCCACCTTGAACCAGGTTAGGTGGTTTCTGGAAGAAAGAAAGTCCAGCAGAGCTTAGGACTTCAAGTCATTCAGCTCCTGTCCTTCAGCAGCACATACGTGAAACACACATTTCTCCTAGTTCCTTTGACTCCTGACAAAAAATGGAGGACCCTCACCGGGGTTGACCTTTAGAAGTTTATAAAGGATCTGCTTTCTCCCATCATCTGATTTTGCGGTATGTCCAACCAGGTCCCGACCCTACAATTCTATCATTTTTAAAGCTTAGTGTTCAGGATTCCAAATCCCCTTGTACACACCTTTGAAAAACAAGCTGATGGCAGAGCTGTGTTCAAGAGAATGGAGGTGGGGAGCAGGGGGCGGGGGCGGGATCTGAAGATGATGGCCGCCTGTATACCCTCCTTCCTCACAATTTTACCTGGGGCCACCACTACCTTGGAGCCCTGGTGGCACAAAGGATAAGAGCTGGGCTGCTCACCAAAAGGTCAGTAGTTCAAATCCACCACCTGCCCCTTGGGAACCCTATGGGGCAGTTCTACTCTGTCCTATAAGGTAGCTACGAGTCAGAATTGACTCTACGGCAATGGTTTTTTTAAATGGGTATTTAAAGTGTTGAAACGCAGAGATGTCACTTTGAGGGCTAAGGTGCCCCTGACCCAAGCCATGGTGTTTTCAATCGCCTCGTATGCAAGTGAAAGCTGGACAATGAAAAAGGAAGACTGAAGAAGAATTGATGCCTTTGAATTACAGTGTTGGTGAAGAATATTGAATATACCATGGACTGCCAGAAGAACGAACAAGTCTGTCTTGGAAGAAGTCCAGCCAGAGTGCTCCTTGGAAGCAAGGATGGGAAGACTTTGTCTCACGTACTTTGGACATGTTATTAGGAGGGACCAGTCCCTGGAGGACATCACTCTTGGTAAAGTAGACGGTCAGGAAAAAAGAGGAAGACCCTCGATGAGATGGATTGACACAGTGGCTGCAACATTGGGCTCAAACATAACGATTGTGAGGATGGCACAGGACCCTGCAGTGTTTCCTTCTGTTGTACACAGGGTCACTGTGAGTTGGAACCGACTCAACAGCACCTAACAATGACAGTGGGTATTTGTGTTGACATGTGTGAGTTGGGGGATGGTAGTGAAGCTTGAGAAAGGGTTGTCATGGTTTAAACTTAAACTTGAATTTAAGCTGTTCCCCCTAGGATTCAGACACAACTGGACGGCCTATGGGGCAACACCGCAAGTAGCCTATTTGCACGAGGGTCTGTGGCTGCTCGGGAGAGAACTAATCCTAATAGGAATACTCATCCTGCTACAAAGTCTCTTGGTGCTGCAACTCAGAATAACAACTGGACCTGGTTCATGAGGACGTCCTGCCTGAGACAGGGAGTCCCAGTGAAAAACCAAAAGACATTTTTTACTAAACTCTCCGAGAAACCTTGCGAGCCCTGTAAGGGGATCTAAGTATCAAAAGGTGAGAGAATTAGAGACTGTGAGTCAGAATTGACTCGACAGCAACAAGGTTGGTTTCTTTGGTTTTTTAAGTCTCCCCCTGGAGCCCTAGTGGCGCAGTGGTTAAGAGGCTGGCTGCTAACCAAAAGGTCAGCAGTTCAAATCCACCAGGCACTCCTTGGAAACCTTATGGGACAATTCCACTCTGTTCTAGAGGGTCGCTATGAGTCGAAATCAACTCAACGGCAATGGGTTTTGGTTTTTGGAACCTACCCCGACGTACACATATACCACACACACACATTACTACAGACACCACACACATACCACACACACACATACACACACCACACATAAACCACACACACTACACACACCGCATACACACACACATCCCACACAAACACAACCCCCACAGAATACACACCCAATACACCACACACATACACCACACACACGTACATGCACACATACTACGTACACCACACACACATACACACAAAAGCACACCACACTCACACATACACACACACCACATGTACTGTTATGGAATTACTTGTGTCCTAAAAAAACGTGTGGTAAATCTTAACCTGTATACCTGTGGTTATAATCCCATTTGGGAATGAGTTTTCTGTTATGCTAATGGAGCAGGATTAGCGTAGGGTGTGTTTTGAAGCAATCTCTTTCAAAAGATAAAAGGAGCAGATGAAGCAGGGAAAAAGATTGGTGCCAAGCCACATGGAGATCTCCAAGGAACCAGGAAGCAGAAGATGAAGAGATAAGGGCCTTCCTCCAGAGCCGACAGAGAGAGAAAGCCTTCCCCTAGAGCTGGCGCTCTGAATTTGGACTTCTAGCCACCTAAACCGTGAGAAAATAAATTTCTGTTCGTAAAGCCACCCACTTGCGGCATTTCTGTTATAGCAGCGCTACGTGACTAAGACCCGCGCACGCGCGCGCGCGCACCACACCGCACATGTACACACACACGCTCCTTCCGCGGGCAGAACTCGACAGCCTTGTCCTCGTAAGACCCCGCTGCTCCAGAGGTGCCAGGCAGCTGCCCTTCCAGCTACTTTGTCACTACCTCACACTGGCATGGGCTGGTGGCACTGAGAGGAACAGACAATGGCTTCCACTCCCTCAGAGAACTGATGCAGCCAACAAGAAAAATGACCACACACATCAAAATTAACGACATTAAAAACACACTTAAAAAAAAATCCCGGAAGGAAATACAGCACCTGGCGCTTCTGGATGTGGCATACAGTTCCTTCGTTACAGTGTTTTATATACAGATGGCGTCGTAAATCATTGCATCCTCTGAGGTTTACCTAAATCTCACTCAAATCCCCTCTCTCCTATCCAGCGCCAAGTGTGAGGTCCTCCGCAAGATGACGTCTGTAGTCCTCCCTGGGATGGTGATGGATTCCAGAGGACTTGGCTTCTCACATCTGTTGCTGCCACTTGCTGTTCCCCCCACACACTCAGCCTCATGAAGTCTCACCTTCAACAGCTCTTCTCCCTGCCACTGGTCCCTTTTGTTTCTTTCTTTCTTAAACACCTTTTACAGGACACCAATGTTCAGCAGCAGTACTCACAATAGCCAAAAGGTATAAACAACCCAAGTACTCATCAGCAGATGAATGGATAAACCAAGTGTTGTCTATCCATACTCAGCCATAAAGAGAAAGGAAGTTCTGATACGTGCCACAAGATGGATGAACCCCCAAAACATAATGCTGAGTGAAACAAGTCAGGCCCAAAAGGACAAGCGTTGTGGAACCCCACTTACGTGAAGTATCTAAACTAGGCCTATACGCAGAGACAGAAAGGAGGTTAGTGGTTACCAAGGGCTGGGAGGGAGGGAGGGAGGGAATGGGGAGTTACTGCTTAAGGGATACTGAGTTTGTTTGGGGTGGTGGGAAAGTTTTGGAAATAGTGATGATATTTGTACAACATTGAAAATTTAATTAATGGCACTGAATTGTACACTTAAAGTGGTTAAAGTGGCACATGATATGTTATATATATTTTACCACAAACACACACACACACCATGTCCACGGTGCATGTGCGCAGGCTTTACTGGAGGCATGAAATGGTGAGGGCAGCAGAGAAAGTTACCTGTTTCATCACAGCACTTAAAATTCCTCCAGTAGCCCCATCCTGGTGAATTTCTCACCCGCCCACATCCGCACAGCCCCTCTCCACCACCTGTCACCCTTCAGCTCAGCCCCACTCCCCCTCCCTCACATCCCCTCCTCTCCTCACTTCACCCTGCTTCCTCCATCACCTCCTGCGAGTTCCTCTTCATTCCTTACGCAGAGCAATGGAACTACCTCTTCCTTGCGGTGACTCCATCCACCAGCCTGGGTGAAGGACTTCTTCTTGCATTTCACCTACAAAGTGACCTGTCAAGGTATTTCACCAAACAAAAAGTTCCTCCAGAGAGACATTCTGTCATTCCCCAAGGGACAGTAACAGCTGTGATTCAGTGTGATTCAAAATAGCACGGTTACCTCTGCTACAAGTCTTGTCCAAACTTTCCCCACAAGCACGTGTTAATTTCAAAAATGTTTAGGTAAGACTTCACAAAACTATAGGCCGGTGGTTCTGAACTGGGGGCGATTTTGTCCCCCCAGGAGACACTTGCAACGTCTGGAGACTTTTTTTTTTTTTTTTTTTTTTGGTGAATGTAGACATTTTCGGTTATCACAATGAGGAGGAGGATGCTACATGTAGTGGGTAGAAGTAAGAGATACAGCTAACCATGCTGCATACAATGCACACGACAGCCCCCACAACATGCTACATACAACGCACACGACAGCCCCTACAACAAAGAATTATCCGGTCCAAAATGTCAATAGTGCTGCAGTTGAGAAACCCCGCTACCCAGGCCAATAAACTTCCAAAGAGAGTAACATAGTGACTCTCTTCCCCTGCTTAAAAATGGGAACCATTACAGGAAGTCATTTTTTTTTCACTTTGGCAGGATAGTAACAACGACCAAAACCAAAATCAATGCAGTCGAGTTGAGTCCAACTCATAGCAACCCCATAGGACAGAGTACAACTGCTCCCTAGGGTTCCAAGGAGCGCCTGGTGGATTCGAGCTGCTGACCTTTTGGTTAGCAGCCATAGCTCTTAACTACGACAACAGCAACTGGGAATTTTTGAGCACTTCCTCTGCTCCAGAGCCCCGGTGGTGCAGTGGTTAAGAGCTTGGCTGCTAACCAAAAGCTCAGCAGTTCAAATTCACCAGCTGCTCCTTGGACACCCTATGGAGCAGTTCTACTCTGTCCTATAGGGTTGCTATAACCTTATAGGGTCCAACTATGAGTTGGAATCGACTCGACGGCAACGGGTTTGTGTTTCTTTTTTTTTGACTCTGCTCCAGGAGGCCCTGGTGGTGCACACGGTTTGCACTTGCCTACTAACCAAAAAATTGGCAGTTCAAACACACTCAGTGGTGCTGCAGAAGAAAGGCCCAGGGATCTGCTTCCTTAAAAGATTACAGCCAAGAAAACCCTACAGATCTCAGTTCTACTCCGTAACACATGGGGTTGCAATGAGTCAGTATCAACTCAATGGTAACGAGTTTGTTTTGTTTCTTTTCTCTGCTCCTTACAACCCTATGAAGTAAATATCTATTCAATAGCCCAGTGATCATCCCTGTCTAAGATGAGGGAACCAAGACTTAGAAGGGGTAAGTCATTTGTCCAAGGTCACACAGCAGGTAATAGACCCGGGGTGACCTGAGTCACACTTATGTATCAGAAACAGAGGCAAGCTTCGAAACAGTCACACTTTGGTCATAAAGTTGTCACACACAGATATTGCATTTTTAACCTATTGCTAAGCAAACAGAGAAAGTGCAAAAGAAAACACAGAGCTTTGGCTAAGAAGGAATTTTATCCCAACGTTCTAAAGAACAATTTTGTATTTTATAGACGTAACTTCAAATGCATGTTTCACTCTGGAGACTGAGGTTTTGTCCTTTAAAATTAAGTAATCGTGTAATAGATATATTGCATTGAGTATATTTTTTAAAAAATCTTTAAAAGAGTATTTTATAAATATAAGGGGGTAAGGCGGAAGGCCCAGATGGTTGTAATGGACAACCGTATCAATTGTTTAAAGAATTAAAACCAATTCCACACAATCTCTTTCAGAAAATAGAAGAGGATGGAACATATCCCATTACATGTTCTGAAGCTGTTGTTTTGTGCTGTCTAGTCGATTCCAATTCATAGCGACCCTATAGGACAGAGTAGAACTGCCCCATAGGATTTCCTAGACTGTAATCTTTAAGGAGCAGATCGCCAGGTCTTTTTTCCCATGGAGCTGAAGGTGGGTTCGAACTGCCAACCTTTCAGTTAACAGCGAGCACCTAACTATTGTGCCATCAGGGCTCCTTTTTATGAAGCTAGTATTACCCTAATACCAAAACTAAACAAAGACCATACAAAGAAAAAGTAAACCACAAATCAATATCCTCCATGAACATAGATGCAAAAAAAGAAAATCCGTAAAAAAATTAGCAATTAGAATTCAGCAATATATAAAAAGAATTACATACCATGACAAATGAGGTTTATTTCAAGAATGCAAGGATGGTTCAATATTTGAAAGTCAGTCAATGTAACCCACTGTATTAACAGGCTGAAAAGAAAATTCGCATGATCATATCACTCAATGCAGAAAAAGTATTGAAAAAATCCAACACTCACTCATGATTAAAAAAAAAAAACTCTCAGAAAAATAGGAATAGTGGGTAATGCCACTTGATAAAGAACATCTACTAAAACCTCCAACTAACATTATACTTACTGGTGAAAGACTGAATACTTTACCCTTAAGATTGGGAACAAGTGTAGGATGTCTGCTCTTACTATTATTACACGTAATGCTGTAAGTTCTAGCCTGAGCAATGAGGCAAAAAAAGAAAATTCAAGTCATAAATATCAGAAAAGAAGAAATATAACTGTCTCCATTTGCATATGACTTGATTGACTTTGTAAAATATCTCAAGGGAGAGGGGGAACTTCTAGAAATAATAAGTGAGAACAGCAAAGTCACAGGATGTAAAATAAACATACAAAAATCAATTATTTTCTATATAATAGCAATGAACATATCCCCATGCATCTGTCAGTTTGTCATACTGTGGAGGCTTTCGTGTTACTCAAAGCTATGTCACAGGTATTCAAACACCAGCAGGGTCACCCATGGCAGAGAGGTTTCAGCTGAACTTCCAGACTAAGACAGATTAGGAAGAAGGACCCAGTGGTCTACTTCTGAAAAGAATTAGCCAGTGAAAACATTATGGATAGCAACAGAACATTGTCTGATATAGTGTCGGAAGATGAGCCCCTCAGATTGGAAGGCACTCAAAAGATGACTGGGAAAGAGCTGCCTCCTCAAAGTAAAATCGACCTTAATGACATGGATGGAGTCAAGCTTTCGGGACCTTCATTTGCTGGTGTGGCACGACTCACAATGAGAAGAAACAGCTGCAAACACCCATTAATAATCAGAACATGGGAAGTACAAAGTATGAATCTAGGAAAATTGGAAATTGTCAAAAATGAAATGGGATGCATAAACATTGATGTCCTAGGCATTAGTGAGCTGAAATGGACTGGTATTGGCCATTTTGAATTGGACAATCATATGGTCTACTATGTCAGGAATGACAACTTGAAGAGGAATGGCATTGCATTCATCTTCAGAAAGAACATTTCAAGATCTATCCTAAGGTACAATGCTGTCAGTATAGGATAATATCCATAGGTCCACAAAGAAGATTTGTTAATATGACTATTATTCAAATTTATGCACCAACCACTAAGGCCAAAGATGGAGAAACTGAAGATTTTTACCAAATTCTACAGTCTGAAATTGATCGAACATGCAGTCAGAATGCATTGATAATTACTGATGATTGGAATGCAAAAATTGGAAACAGAGAAGAAGGGTCAGTAGTTGGAAAATATGGCCTTGGTGATAGAACAAATGCCAGAGAGCACATGACAGAATTTTGCAAGACCAACAACTTCTTCATCAAAAACACCTTTCTTCAACAACACAAACGGCAACTATACACGGGGATCTTACCAGATGGAATACATAGGAATCAAATGAACTACATCTGTGGAAAGAGATGATGGAAAAGCTCAATATCATCAGTCACAAGGCCAGGGGCCGACTGCGGAACAGACCATCAATCGCTCCTATGCAAGTTCAAATTGAAGCTGAAAAAAATTAGAACAAGTCCATGAGAGCCAAAGTCCGACCTTGAGTATATCCCACCTGAATTTAGAGACCGTCTCAAGAATAGATTTGACGAGTTGAACCTTAACGACCGAAGATCAGACAAGTTTTGGGATGACATCAAGGAGATCACACATGAAGAAAGCAAGAGATCATTAAAAAGACAGGAAAGAAAGAAAAGACCAAAGTGGTTGTCAGAAGAGACTCTGAAACTTGCTCTTGAACATCAAGTAGCTTAAGCAAATGGAAGAAATAATGAAGTAAAAGAGCTCAACAGAAGATTTCAAAGGGTAGCTCGAGAAGATAAAATAAAGTATTATAATGACATGCACAAAGCTCTGGAGTTAGAAAACCAAAAGGGAAGAACACACTCGGCATTTCTCAAGCTGAAAGAACTGAAGAAAAAATTCAAGCCTCAAGTTGCAGTATTGAAGAATTCTACAGAGAAAATACTAAACGACACAGAAAGCATCAAAAGAAGGTGGAAGGAACACAGAGCCATTATACCAAAAAGAACTGGTCCATATTCAACCATTTCAGGAGGTAGCATACGAGCAGGAACCAATGGTACTGAAGGAAGAGGTTCAAGCTGCACTGAAGGCATTAGTGAAAAACAAGGCTCCAGGAATTGATGGAATACCAATTGAGATGTTTCAATAAAAGCATGCAACATCAGAAGTGCTCACTTGTCTATACCAAAAAATTTGGAAGACAGCTACCTGGCCAACCGACTGGAAGAGATCCAAATTTACGCCTATTCCAAAGAAAGATGATCCAATCGAATGCGGAAATTATCAAACAATATCATTAATATGACATGCAAGTAAAATTTTACTGAAGATCATTCAAAAGCAGCTGCAGCAATACATGGACAGGGAACTGCCAGAAATTCAAGCTGGATTCAGAAGAGGACGTGGAACCAGGGATATCTTTGCTGATGTCAGATGGATCCTGGCTGAAAGCAGAGAGCACCAGAAAGATGTTTACCTGTGTTTTACTGACTGTGCAAAGGCATTCAACTGTGTGGATCATAACAAATGATGGAGAACATTGCAAAGAATGGGAATTCCAGAACACTTCATTGTGCTCATGTGGTACCTGTACATAGACCAAGAGGCAGTTGTTCAATCAGAACAAGGGGATACTGCGTGGTTTAAAATCAGGAAAGGTGTGTGTGTGTCAGGGTTGTATCCTTTCACCATACTCATTCAATCTGTATGCTGAGCAAATAATCCAAGAAGTTGGACTATATGAAGAACAGGGCATCCTGATCGGAGGAAGACTCATTAACAACCTGCGATATGCAGATAACACAACCTTGCTTGCTGAAAGTGAAGAGGACTTGAAGCACTTACTGTTGAAGATCAAAGACC
This sequence comes from Dugong dugon, assembly GCA_030035585.1. NCBI lineage: Eukaryota > Metazoa > Chordata > Mammalia > Sirenia > Dugongidae > Dugong > Dugong dugon. Next base: position 5,987,472 of record CM057464.1, on the reverse strand, counting down.
ACAGCCTTCAGTATGCATTACACCTCAACATAAAGAAAACAAAAAATCCTCACAACTGGACCAATCAGCAACATCATGATAAACGGAGAAAAGATGGAAGTTGTCAAGGCTTTCATTTTACTTGTATTCATAATCAACACCCATGGAAGCATCAGTCAAGAAATCAAAAGATGCATTGCCTTGGCAATGTCACCTAGAAGACAAAGGTGCACCTGACCCAAGCCATGGTGTTTTCAACTGCCTCATATGCATGTGAAAGCGGCGCGGTTGACTAAGGAAGACTAAAGAAGAATTGAGGCCTTTGGATTGTGGTGCTGGCGAAGAATATTGAATATCCCATGGACTGCCAAAAGGACAAACAGGTCTGTCTTGGAAGAAGTACAACCAGAATGCTCCTTAGAAGCAAGGATGGCAAGACTACATCTTACATACTTTGGACATATTATCAGGAGGGATCAGTCCCTGGAGAAGGACATCATGCTTAGTAGAGGATCAGTGAAAAAGAGGAAGACTGTCAATGAGATGGACTGACACAGTGGCTGCAATAATGGGCTCAAGCATAACAAGGATCATGAGGATGGCGCAGGACCAGGCAGTGTTAAGTTCTATTATACACAGGGTCGCTATGAGTCAGAACTAACTCGATGGCACCTAACAACAACAACAGCGATGAACGTACACCAAAATTAAAAATACGCTACAATTTATAGTCACTAAAAGAAAAAAAAAAAATTAAATAGGTGTAAATCTAACAAAATGTATTACAGATCTTATATGCTGAAAAATAAACAATACTGATACAAGAAAGCAAAGATCTAAATAAATGGAGAGAGATACTGTGCTCCTAGATTAAAAGACTCAGCATAGTAAAGATGTCAATTCTCCCCAAATTGACAAACAGGTTTAATGCAATTCTATCAAAATCGCAGCAAGATGTTTTGTAGATATAGACAAAATTACTCGAAAATGTATATGAAAGGCAGAAGACCTGGAATAGCTAAAACAATTTTGAAAAAGAAGAATAAAGTGAGAGGAATCAGCCTAACTGATTTCAAGACTTATTATATAGCTATAGTAATCAAAATTGTATGTTGAGGGACAGACGCATAGATGAATGGAACAGAATAGAGAACCACAAATAGACCCACACAAATATTCTCAAATGATTTTTGACAAAGTTGCAAAAGCAAGTCAATGAAGGAAAGACAGTCTTCTCAACAAACGGTATAGAGAAATTGGACATCAATCGGCAAAAAAGTGAAACTCAACCTAAATCTCACACCTTACAGAAAAATCAACTCAAAATGGATAGCAGACTTCAATGTAAACCATAAAAACTATAAAACTTTTAGAAAAAAAATCAGAGGAAATCTTTGGGATTCAGAGCTAGACAAATAGTCTTAGACTTCACACCAAAAACACATTCCGTAAAAGGAAAAAAATGGTGTTGGACTTCATCAGAATTAGAAATGTTTGCTCTGTGAAAAACCGTGTTAACAGAATAAAAAGACAAGCTAGAGAGTGGGAGAAAATATCTGTAAACCAAGTATCTGAAAAAAGATAAGTATCTCGACTGTATAAAGAACTTCCGAAAGTTACCAGTAAAAAAGCAAACGATCCAATTAGAACACGGGCAAAAAACATAAAGAGACATTTCACCAGAGAAGATATACAGATGACAAGTAGGCACATAAAAAGATTTTCAACATCACTAGCCATTCGGGAAATGCACTCTAAAAGCACAATGGCGGAGCACTGTGTACCTCTCAGAATGGCTGAAATAAAAAATAATGACAATACCAAATGCTGGCGATGATATGGAAAAACTGGATCGCTCATACATTGCTGGTGGGAATGTAAAATGGTACAACCAGTCCAGAAAACAGATAAGCCACAGTTCTGAAAAAAATGAAACATGAAATTACCATGTGACCTAGCAATTGCACTACCGCAAATTTATCCAAGAGACATGAAGACATATGTCCACATCAAAACCTGTCCACAACCAAAAACTATAAAGATCATAGAAGAAAAAATAGGATCAATGCCAGAGGCACTAATACAAGGCATTAACAGAAGACAAACCATAACCAACAACACACAAACTCCAGAAGATAAGCTAGATAACTGGGATCTTCTAAATATTAAAACACTTATGCTCATCAAAAGACTTCACCAAAAGAGTAAAAAGAGAATCTACGGACTGGGGAAAAAGATTTGGTTATGACAAAATTGGACAAAGTTCTAATCTCTAAAATCTACAGGAAAATCCAACACCTCTACAACAAAAAGACAAATAATCCAATTAAAACATGGGCAAAGGAAATGAACAGACACTTCATCAAAGAAGACATTCAAGAAGCTAACAGACACATGAAGAAATGCTCGCGATCACTAGCCATAAGAGCAGTGCAAATCAAAACCACAATGAGATACCATCTCACCCTGGCATTACTGGCACGAATCAAAAACACAGAAAATAACAAATGTTGGAGAGGCTGCGGGGAGATTGGAACTCTTATGCAGTGCTGGTGGGAATGCAAACTGGTAAAACCATTTTGGAAAACGGTATGGTGCTGCCTTAGAAAGCTAGAAATAGAAATACCATTTATAGAACATTCTTGAAATGACAAAATTATTGAAATGGGGAATATACAGATCAGTGATTGCCAGGAGTTAGATGGTTGGGTGTGGGTAGCAAAAGGCAGCCGGAGGGATCCTTATGATGTGGTGTGTTTTGTATCTTGATTCTATCAATGTCAGTATCCTGGCTGTGATACTGTACTATGGTTTTGCAAGATTCTACCACTGAGGAAAATTCTGTTTACTATATTTTACAACTGCATGTAACATACAATGATCTCAAAATTGAAAGGTTAACTTTATTTATTTATATATTTATTTAAACCAAAAATCCAAACCCCTTGCCATGGAGTTGATTCCGACTCATGGCAACCCCGTGTGTTACAGAGTAGAGCAATTCCATAGGGTTTTCTTGGTTATAATATTTATGAAAACAGATCTCCAGACCTTTATTTCGCAGCACCTCTGAAGTAGGTTCAAACTACCAACCTTTAGGTTAGTAGTTGACTGCTAACCGTTTGCTCCACTCGGGGACGTGTATGTACGCAGATACATGTATATATATACACACACCATTATATATACCATTATATATATATATATATATATATATATATATATATATATACACCATTATATAAATAAACAAACAAAAACAAAAAGTTGCTGTTGAGTAGATTCCAACTCATAGTGACCCTGTAGGACAGAGTAGAACTGCCCCATAGGGTTTCCAAGGAGCAGCTGGTGGATTTGAACTGCTGACATTTGGGTTAGCAGCCGAGTTCTTAACCACCGCACTACTAGGGCTCCATTATATAGATATCCATTATATATATACACACCATGTTATATATAATACACACCATTATATGTATGCACACCATTATTTATATATGCACCGCTATATACATACACACCATGTTATATATATATACAGCATTATATGTATGCACACCGTCATTTATATAGGCACCATTATATATATATACACACCATGTTATATATATACACACCATTATATGTATGCACACCATTATTTATATATGCACCATTATATATATATACACATCATTTTATATATATACACACACAGTTACATATATACACACACACCATTATGTATGTGGAGGAAATTCATCCTAAGCTCTTCAGAGAACCAGTTTTGCGCTGCAGAAAAAGGTAAAAACAATGAAGGCCCAGTAACGGTCTTGCTCCTTGATTAAGGTTAACAAGTACCCATTCACGGGAGAATTCACGGAGTCCCCATAAAATGTAATCAGGAGACAAGTCTCCCACTGTCCTGAGGAGCAGGCCCCCTAATCCATGTAAAATAAACTGTAGACATTGAAATTGTAACATGAGAAGGGTGTGGAAACCAAGAAGGGTGTGTTGTAATGACAAGTGCAAACAGAAAGCAGAATTACCGTGGAGTCTAGAGAGAGAACTGGAGGGCAGGCCACTGGCGGTGTTTTTCCAGCACTAAGCAGAGAGCCACGCGGCTGGCCAACATAAACATCCAGTCCACTGGGCAAACAGTTCCCTCGCTGAAGGAGGATGTCTCACCGGGCAGCCACAATGTGATGGAAATACACCCTCTAGGAAATCCAATTTCCTTTGCTTGGGTTCTATATTCGTCAAACAACCTTCTGATCTTAATTTGATTTTCACTGGAAGAGAACGAGCTAATAGGATCCAGTTTGCTAAATGTGTGTATGTTTTCCTCCTTTATGACTCTCCCATGGTATTTTGGCATTTGGTACTTTGCTCTAAATTGTCTACTGTTTTCAGGCGTAATAGTCTTCCCTCCAAGAAGAATATAATCCCCCTGAGCAAAGGGACTGATTCAACAAACGTTTATTAAGCACCTGCTGTGTGCTAGAACAGTGCAAGGGTCAGAGGCAAATCAGCAACTGAGATACGATTCATGCCCCCAGTGAGCACTCATTCCTTGCTCCTCCTTTACTGGCTGGGCTGGTGAGCACTGCCTTCTGGCCAAGAGCGTGCACTCCAAAATCAAACCAATGGAGTTCAAATCCTAGCTCCAGCATTTATTGTCTGTGTGACCTTGAACAAGTTACTTAACCTCTCTGACACTAAGTTTCTCATCTGTAGACTGTGAATAATGCCTCATAAAGCTACTGTGAGGATTGAATAACTTAATTTGGGCTAAGTACTTGGTACAGTACCCCAGACACAGGAAGCATTCACTGTTGGTGCTGTCAGTTGCCATGGAGTTGGCGCTGACTCATGGTGACCTTATGTATAACGGAACAAAACGTTGCCCAGTCCTACGCCGTCTTCATGATCTTTGATATGTGGGAGCCCATTTTTGTGGTTGTCGGGCAATCCATCTTGCGGAGGGTTTCCCTCCTTTTCGTTGACACTCCACCAACCATGATGTTCTTTTCTAGCAACTGGTCTTTCCTGATGACGTGTCCAAAGTAAGCAAGATGAAGTTTCGCTACCCTCGCTTCTAAAGGAGCACTCTGGTTGTAGTTTTTTTAAGATCGATTCTGTCCGTTGTTCTGGCAGTCCGTGGTGTAGTCAACATTCTTCATCAACACCACAATTCAAATGCATCAGTTCTTCTGTCTTCGTTTTCCTCTGTCCGATGTCCACATGTACACGAGGCCACTGAAATGACCACGGCTTAGGCCAGGCACAAGTGCCTTCAAAGCAACATCTTTACTTCTGAAACTTTAAGGAGGTCTTTTGAAGCAGATTTACCCAGTGCAGTACATCACTGATTTCTTCACTGCTCCTTCCAGGGGCATTGATTGTTGATCCAAATGTTCATTAAATGGGAATTAGTATTACTCTGGTAATCAGGATCAGACGTCTTGAATTTCTCAATCCTGTGAGATTACACTTCTTTCTACTGTCCAAATACCTCAAATGACCATACAAGAACCAATCATTTAAAAAATTCTCCTTCCCAGGCATCTAAGAACCCCAGGGAATGCTGAGAAGTTCTGCACATCTGCCTTGGCTCTTGCTTGCCACCAATCAGCTGTCTGGCTGAAGCCCACTGCTCTTTTAAGCATGTTAAGACCAGCTTCTGTTAGGCTGCTGGTGAAAACAGTTAACACGCTTGGCTGCTAACTGGAAAGCTGAAGGTTTGAGTCCACCCAGAGGTGCCTTGGAAGAGAGGCCTAGAGATTTTTTTTATTTATATACATATATATATGTAACTGTCATCCTAGTCGGTGTGAAGTGGTAAAGGAAAACCCCTCTAAATTCACTTTCTCCTCCCTGTCTAGGCTGCTGCCCCTGGAGTCTCCCCTTGAGCTATTCTTTTTCTCCCCCTTAAGGGGCTCATGGAGTCCCTGGTACAAATGTTAGCGCTTGCTGCTGACCGAAAGGTTGGCAGTTCAAGTCCACCCAATGGTGCTTCAGCGGAAAGGCCTGGCAATGTACCTCTGGAAAAATCAGCCTTTGAAAACCCTGTGGAGCACGGTTCTCCTCCACCTCACATGGACCACCATGAGGTGGAATCAGGTCCACGGCAACTGATTAAGTAACTCACTCACACCCTTTCCTGAGTATATCAGTCACGGGTTTCTCTACTCATAAGCCTTAATCGGGACAGCCAGACCAGCGGGAAGAAACCCAATCTTCCCTAAAAATTGGGGGGGGAGCTATGTCTGCTCATGCTTTGGTATTTTTTGCTTCTCGCACATTTATCAGGCTGAATCGTGAGAGGCAGTTTCTCCAAACGACTGCCACTAAAAACAGATGACTGTCTCCCGACACCATCACTGCACATTCGACCCCATGAGACAAACGTAAAGCTTGGCCAACAACTCGCCTGATTTGTTATTTCACTAAAGGAGAATTAAAAGGTAAAGAAAGAGAAGCAAAAGGAGAAGAAGGAGGAAGACAATGAAGAGGAACAAAAAGCAGGCAGGGAAAAGAGAGGAGGAGGAAGGAGCGTGGGCACGGATTGAACATTCGTGCGGAGCGGGATGCGCCCCCAGCACGCTCGGCGAAGAGGTCACTGAGACCGTCTGTTCATTTTCCCTGCACATACTGGTGATCCCAAAATAAGATCGACGGTAGATAGACATTGCACTTTCTGGAAACACCTTTCAGAGAACACCTCCCACAGTGTGTCAAAACAAATGAAATTCCACATTCCTGCTTGTAAATATTTTTCTCCAGCAATAAACGAAAGCTGTGATTCGACAGATACCTCCGAGCTTAGTATTTTTTAGGAGGTGTGTAAATAAGACCTACAGCGGGACTGGAGAGCTTCGATCCTGCCGGTATCGTTTTCAGAGTATGGGAGAGCAAACATTTACATAATTCGATTCAACAAATACTGATTGAATCTACATCGTAGGATATAAATATGTATCAATACATATGAGAACTAAAGGAAGAGAAGCTAGCCAGATCCAGGCGTCTCTCGACTCGTGGAGCGCGGTGGGGCTGTCTGACTTGGGGGAACAGATGTTGTTTGAGTACCATTGCATTATTCACCTAGCACTCCCGTGTGTACTTGCTGGATCCCACTGTACGGTGGATAAATAAAACCTGTGCTCATGTATTAAATCAACATGAATTACACGACGCTGAAAATACATAGAAGATTCGGGAATTGCATCTTTATTTCCAAACATATGTGTTATCAAAGATTCTTAAAGAGATTGGGGAGACCCAGGGAGGAAATGTTAGCATTTCTGACAAAGGAGAAAGAGATTTCCAGTTACATCTGTTAGTTAAATACTTAGGTTGAGCAAGCTGCCTTGTAGATATTAGCAAATACCTTTCTAAATGCAACAAATTTTGCAGAGAAAAAGACACCATTTGATTTCTTTCTGAACCTGAACTGAAGGAAAAAGTAAAACTGCTACTAAATGCTTTCCGCCAAAAGTGTCTATTATTTCCAGTATCCATTGAAGCTCCAATCTTGGAACAGAAATGGTTTTATAAACACTAAAGTTCAAAGTGAGAAGCACAGAATGAATTTAACATATGTCCAGTTATTCTGATTACATGTTGTTCTTGATGATGGTGGTTTTGATTTGCTGTGCTTTTTCTTCCCCCCGTTACTTTTACTGACTCTGTTAACCTCTTAGAACCCGAAGTTCATTCATTCTAGCCTGTGAGTTCTCTGCCCTGACCTGCCTGTGTGGGAAGTATTTACAGAGTTTGGTGAAGGCACAAAGAAAAGACCAAGGCCCCCTGAAAAGGCTTCCAGAAGAAACTCAGGCCTTAGAAGCCCAAGGGGCCTTGAGCCCAGTGTCCTCCTTCTGATGCCCAGCTTAGTGACAAAGGGCCTTCATCTTGTTTTAAAGGGTCAAGTTTGCCTGGACATCTTATCCAAGTTACTCATTGGATCCCTCCCTATAGACAGGGAGTTGTCCCTGAGGGTTTAGCCCACATCACCCAGACGCACATAAACCAAAAAACCCAAACCCGTTGCTGACGAGTCGATTCCAACTCACAGTGACCCTATAGGACAGAGTAGAACTGCCCCCTAGGGTTACCAAGGCTGTAATCCTTATGGAAGCAGACTGCCACATCTTCCTCCACTGGAGTGGCTGGTGGGTTCAAACCGGCAACCTTTTGGCTAGCAGCCAAGCGCTTTAATCACTGTGCCACCACAGCTCCTTTAGACTCACATAAGATTCACTTAAAACACATTTGGTGCATAATTGCATGAGCGAGAGGGAAAAAAAACGAATGAACAAAGAGCAGAATGCAAACTTGTTAATTTACATAGAGAAATAAAATGTCCAAATTGGAATACTCAGGCGTGTGGGGTGGTGGGAAGGTGCTGAACTTTTCAAATACAGTGTTGTTGTTGTTAGCTACCGTCAAGTTGACCCTTGACTCAAGGCCTGGTTCTGTGCCATCCCCGTGATAGCTTGAAGGATTGGACCATTGTGATCCATAGGCTTTTCACTGGCTGATTTTTGGAATTAGATCACCAGGCCTTTCTTCCTAGTCCATCTTAGTCTGAAAGTGCTGCTGAAATCTGTTCAGCATCATAGCAACACACAAGCCTCCACTGACAGATGGGTGCATTGGCCAGGAATTGAACCCAGGTCTCCCATGTGGAAGGTGAGAATTCTACCAGTGAACCACCAATGCCTCCTGTCTCAGTTATCTAGTGCTGCTATAACAGAAATGCCTCAAGTGGATGGCTTTAACAAAGAGAAATGTATTCTCTCACAGTTTAGGAGGCTAGAAATCTCAGTTCAGTGTGCCAGCTCTAGGGGAAGGTTTTCTCTCTGTTGGTTCTGGGGGAAGGTCCTTGTCATCAACCTTCCCCTGGTCTAGGAGCTTCTCAGCACAGGGACCCCAGGTCCAAAGAATGTGCTCTCCTCCTGGAGCTGCTTTCTTGTTAGTATAAGATCCCTCTGTCTCTCTGCTGGCTTCTTTCTTTTATATCTCAAAAGAGATTGATTTAAGACACAACCTAATCTTGCAGCCTGAGTCCTGCCTCGTTAACATAACTGCCTCTAATCCTGCCTCATTAACATAACTGCCTCTAACCCTGCCTCATTAACATCATAGAAGTAGGATTTACAACACATAGGAAAATCACATCAGGTGACAAAATGGTGAACAATCACACAATACTGGGCATCCAAGTTGACACACATTTTTTAGGGGGACACAATTCAATCCATAACACCTCCCTTTCAAAGTCATTACCTGTATAAATTTCACAACAGCTCCAGGTGGGAAATATTACCATCTTAATTTTAAACACGATCAGAGAAGTGTCTGAAAACAACTGTTCCCTAATGGTGTACGTGGCAGAGCCAAGATTCTGACCATGTTCTCACCCCTGCTTCTGCTGGGCATGTTGTCTCCCAGTAGGAGAATTAACTTGGGTCATAGAATTAAGATCACGCGACTGCTGGAGGAATACAGACACCGATGAAGAAGGGTGGGAAAGTCTTCAGGAATCACTTCTGGCTGTGGTAGTCTGATCTGCCCTCTGCACAACCAGGTGCTACACCTACCTGACAGAAAGGAACACTTTAGTGTGCAACCTGCAGCCTGGGCCACTTCGAGAGAAATTACCATTCTCTCACTCCGGCACCCATTTCAGTATTCCTTATCAGCCACCAAAAGCTACTGTCATTACAACATTACCTCATGATGGGCATAATACAATGTCATTGATTACATCTTATCTGACACTAGCTACATTTTAGGGCGGTTGCTTCCTGGCACTTTAATTTCATAAGTAAACTATCTCCAAATTACAGAGGAAAATGAGTTACAGCCACTTCCATCCACTTCCTCAGCCTGATTCCCAGAAGCTAACATTTTCTTCCATCGGCCTGGATTCCTGGCTGTACTCTCTCCTGATTCTACAGCCTTCTATCCACTTACCATAATAAGGGATGATAACGATTTTTACCTCGATTATTTCATTTTCTGCTTTTCGAGCTGGGCGTGAAAGGCCCTTCAGGCAGACTCTGATGGTATGAAATTGTCACCCTCACAGCGAAGTACCCTTTTACAAGAGATGGGTCAAACAGTTCCTGAAGGATTTGTGTTATTATTATTATTAATTTTAATTACAGGGATTAGATATCGTATCATAAAGATGCCAAGGAGGTAACTCTATGCAACGTTACCATATAATCATCAAGGTTAACAAGTGTAAGGGGAAAGAACGTGTCTTTACGAAATATAATAACTTGCCCGCATTTTATATCCTACCACTGATGAGTCCAAGAAAAACTTCAAATCGTGCATAGGAGGAGTGGAGGAGGCACTGAAAACAGCGTCTGTTTGACTTCCCTCCGCTGCCAGATGGCGTGAAAAGGGAAGGAGATGGGGACTTAATTCAGTTCCTCAGGAAATCCACTCCCAAACTATAAAGTAAAAAGAACAAAGCCAAGGCGTGGGGAAGTCGAGATTATTAAAAATGATGAGTTTAAAAGCATAATTGTGCTTAATCTCTTCAGAGGGCAAACAATGATTTTCCCTGGGGGAGGACTTCCTAGAGAATCCTCTTTCCAACCCTCTGCCTTCGTTTCTGCCAGGATACTGTTGGCCCCAAATTGAAATCTGTTTGCAGTTGACCATATAGAAGTTACTGTTCTGTTCTGTACGCATAAGGAGGAAGAATTGTTATCTCCCATACACTGGGAAAACTGGAAGCCCTCAACAGATATTTTCCTGAATGGATTTGCAAATTCTGCTTTAGCGATCTATCTTTAAATATAGGCTCTCGGGTGTTAGCTACTGGGAATAAACCAATATAATGGTGGTTCAAATGTATCTATTATTTAATGACCTCCAGTTTTTGTGGCCGGATTTGGATGAAAGAATTGAATGCTAACATCGTAAACCATAGCTAAAAAATAATAAGTCTGTTTGTTTTAAAACAGATACTCCAAACATACACAATCTAATGAGACTAGCTGGTAAGTGAAATTTGAAAGGAACATGTTGAGTCTGGTCATAACCGAAGGTTACCTGGCAGCACTGAGGACCCAGCTGTGGTGCAGTGGTTAAGAGCTACTTCGAGCTATGGCTGCTAACCATAAGGTTGGCAGTTCGAATCTATCAGCCGCTCCTTGGCAACCCTAAGGAGCAGTTCTACTTTGTCCTATAGGGTCACTATGAGTTGGAATCGACTCTACAGCAATGGGTTTAACGGGTTAGGCTGCCGTGTTTTGTGTTGTTGGTACTTGGCATCTATTCCCACTTCCTCCAATGTCATATTACGTATTACATGCCACATGCTACATATTACCTGTTACGCGGGCTGGAAAGCTAAAAGTCACATTTCTCAGCTATCCTTGCAAATAGGATTCTGGATTTGATTTAGGCATTACCCATGAGATGCACTGGTGCCGTATTGGACAGGCAGAAGGAAGGCAGAGGCCGTCTTCCCTGGTAGGGGCAGCTGATAAGCAAGCTCAGCAGATCTGGGTCTTTGTAGCACGAGCCACAGTCTGGGCACCAGCTTGGTGGGTGGGGGGCAGTGGTGGAAATAGCAGCAGAGGAGGCAGTTCCTTCCAGTTGAATCACAAATACGACTGTGAATCTAAAAGTCCAGTGGTCCCTGACCTCCACTCCTGTAAATCTTCATAATTTTCTTAGCATCCACTTCCTTGCGTTAAATCTCTTTCTGTTTGAAATCTCTGCAACGGCTTCTGTTTCCTGCACAGAACCCCGATTAATGCTTGTTTTCCCTAGTGCTGGAACATCCTAAGATTCTGAGGCTGAATAGTGGCATAAGCATTTGCAGGGCAAGGTTGTTATTGTTAGTTGCCGTCAAGTCGACAACCTCATGCATGCGGAGTAAAACTGCTCCATAGGGTTTTCAAGGCTATAACCTTTCGGAAGCAGATCACCAGACCTGTCTTCTGAGGCGCCTCTAGGTGGGTTTGAACCAACAACCTTTTGGCTAGTAGTCAAGAGCTTAACCATCTGCTCCAGCCAGGGGCTCCTAGGGCAAGGTTAGTTGAAGGGAAAGGGAAAAAAGGTGATTTGGGCAGCAGTTTCTAAACTAGGAGATAAATACCGCTGGTGATTTGAGAGGTAAAAGGACAGGGCATTAAATAACGTTGAAACATGTCTTGAAAGAACTATTTCCTTGTCAAGTCTTTTGTAATCATGTAGAAAGAATTTCTTAGTTTGGAACTTGATTTTTTTAACACCTCTGATATTTACTAATATCTCTTCCTTTTTTTTTGGCAGAGAAAACGGACACTATCAGGCAACGATACCTGGCTAGAGTGTAAAGACACTGTTTTATTTTCAATATATTTATTTTTAGAGTTATCTTCTCAGTATGACAAGTGATAAAGCAACTTCGGTGGCACCGTGGTTAAGTGCCCAGATGCTAACTGAAAAGTCGGTGGTTTGAACCCACCAGCCAATCCATGGGAGAAAGACCTGGTCACCTGCTTCCATAAAGATTACACCCTTGGAAACCGTATAGGGCAATTCTACTCTGTCCTGTAGGGTCGCTATGAGTCAGAATCGAATCCACGGCAGTGGGTTTGGTTTGCCTTTTTTTGTTTGTTTGTGACAAGTGATACGATTTCTCCATTTCTGTTAGTGAAAGGAAAGTCCTTTTACTTTTTTATTTTTAAATTCTACTAGCTCTGATTCAGAAAGAAAAAATAGCTCATGAAGACAATTTTCTAAACCCTAGTTCCTTGTGATCAAATTTGAATTCCTCCTCCCACTGTGTATCATAAGACATCCAAAATGACCCATTTTACTTGGTAATCCATCATGGCGTCTCCCTCACAAAGTCTGATGGCCACCCAGTGTTTCCACACACTTTCGTGAACACTAAGCTCCTTACGTTACCAGGGGTGTGAGTTCAGTATCTGTGGCTTTGCACAGACATCACCGCTGACAGGGTTGATAGGTGGACAATTCTGACCTACTTTTCCACTCTATCTGTTCTGAAAAATCCGTGTTATTTTCTTCCTGTGAACCGACTCTGTTCTTTAATCCACACATACGGTTCCTCTCCACGGAGGGCATCATTTGGCCTCCTGTGTTTGCTCTTTGTTTTGCTTTCAAATCAAATGTTTCAGTGCTTTGATAACTAAAAATGAAGAGGCATGAAAATGTGTTTCTCTTCAGGTTTACAAAAATAAAAACCCCAGTGTTGAACCCCAGTGTTGAACACTCAAGGGATTATCTGTAAAACCCGGTGTAAAAGAGACATGAGTAGGTGGGGGTGGGCCAGACAGGAGGGAATATTGAACCTCATCAACTGCTTGTAGAACGAACTCAGCCCAGGATGACAGAGACAGTCATTCTCCAAGGTCACTTCTTATCCATGTGGTATACAACTGAACCGTGCATGGTTCCAAACGTAAGGCAGCCCCCTGCCTTGGATTCCACAGTGGAGAAAGAACCCATAGAATGTTTCCACGTGCAGGGTGGTGCTGGATGAGATCTCAGAGCCAAACATTCCCCGTGCCTCTTCACCTCTGCACTGCCCACCCCACCCATTTGTTTTGACGTAGGCTCCTCTCCTACCCAAAGATGCTCGGTGACTAAGCTGGGCCTGCCGATGGTCCTGCTTCTTCTTCCTGATACTTCCCGTTTCCAAGCCAACTCCTCCAGCGTCCTATCCCTCTGGGACCCCAGATAGGGGCTGGTCTGCAAAGGTGCTGGGAAAGGTTCTGAAGAGCCTGCTAGAAGCAACTCTCGCTGGGCTTGGGCTGCCAATGTGAGCCTGCTTAAGGAGAGAGCAGGTCCTGCCTTCCCCTCAGGTGGGGTGAAGCTTCAGCCTTCTCACCTCAGGGGCCACGCAGAGGGGCCTAGGGAAAAGGAGAGCCTTTGACTTTGGCATCAACCAGAAATGACGGAATGTTTGCAGTCTGGAGACGGGCCACGAGGTAGTCAGACTGCCCAAGAGAGAGGGGCCATGCCAATAACCTTATTGGATCTTGATGATAATGGCTATTATGTGTTGAATTGTGTCTCCCAAAAAGATTTGTTCAAGTCCTAAGCCCCAGAACCTCAGAATGGGACCTTATTTGGAGATAGGAAAGATTGCAGACGTAATTAGTTATGTTAAAATGAGATTATATTGGAGCATGGTGGGCCCTAATCTCTTTACGGGGTCCCTGGAGGGTACAGACGGTTAACGCACTCAGCCGCTGACCCAGAGATTGGATATTTCAGTCAGCAGTTCAAACCCACCAGCCGCTCCATAGAAAAAAGATGTGCCAGTCTGCTTCCGTAAAGATTACAGCCTTGGAAACTCTATGGGGCAGCTCTACTCTGTCCTTCAGGGTCGCTATGAGTCGAAATCGAGTCAAAGGCAACAGGTTTGGTTTCTGGTTTTCAACTGTACTTAAAATGACCCTCAGGGTCCCGAATGATCAGATCCTGTAAACCTCTCCAGACTCAGCCCTCACCTCCCACCCCCTATGGCCTTTCCCACCCTCCAGCTTCCCCTGCTCCATCCTGCAGGCCTCAGGGCAAATCCAACTTAAATGCCTCTTCTTCTTCTAAATCATTGTACAGGGCGTACATCCTCCATCAAAAAAAGCTCTTATCTTCTTTAGTTCTCCTCGGAGCTGACATTGGCCACGTACTTCACTACGTGGACGCAGGAACTAGAGGAGATCGGTATTTGGGGGGGAGGGAAGAATGAAGCAGACACGTGGAGAAAGACCCAGAAGATGGAGCATGGTCCTGGCAGTGTGGGACCTCCTGGCTCTGGTGTTCCTAGCTGCTGACCACTCTCTTGCGGCTGGTTCCGTGAGATACCCCCAAGATCTTTGTCACCAATTCTCACTCTTGCTAAAGTTCGATTTCTGCCCAAGGAGTCCGAAGCTATGTCCCCACCTGGGCCGTAAGCTCTGTGACTCCAGAGGCAGTGTCTGTTTAGTTCCTGTTTCCAGGGTTAAAAGGATGTACAATAACAGCCAAACATCTGAATCCTCAGAAGACGTGGAAAATAGGAGGTTTATTGGGAAAGAGTCCTGGATTGGGAGTCAAAATCCTCTGCAATCATTTTTGGCTCCACTGTTAAATAACTGTGACAATGGACAATTTACCGAACTTCTCTGGACCTCTGTCTAATCCTGGAGAGAACATAGCCTAACACAACACAGTATAACGTAAATTGGTGAGGACTCATTAGCAGGCCGCTTTTATTCTTTCCCCTGTGTTCCCTATACTTTGTAAAAATTTTATCTATGACACAACCTATATATTAATTCATTTTTCTATGAGATAACCAGTGTTCTCACACGTAGCAAATATCATTCCTTTAAAAGCAAAAAAAGAAAAACCTCCTTAACACTTCAGTTATGCGGGTATGTTGCAGCCTCTTAACCACAGATGAGCAATGTAGTTTCTGTTAGACTTCCTGAAATGCTGAAAATAGCTTGAGGACTCCCGTTACTATATTCAGGGAACCCGAGCCCTCTGGATATCCCAGGTTAAAAACTGTTCACTTGATGACTGATAAACTCTACAATTCAATTATTCCAATAACTTAATAGATGCCTGCAAATCAGTACAAATACATGGATCTAAAGGAAGCAGGCTTCACACATACGAGAAAGTTCCTAAAAAAGAAAAGCTGAACACTTCAAGCTCCGAGCAGCTGGAGGGTACTAATACCATTTTCAAATATACTGCAACTGTAGCTCTGCTAACATTTGCACATCAGTAGATTATTCTCTTGCCTCTATCTAGTAAGTGAATAACATGTACTGAGTGTCTCCTATACGCACACTAGGTACTTTTCATCTATTATCTCAATTACCCCCACCCGGAGTGTAATAAGGTAGGTACTAATATTATTAACTGAAACCCTTGTGGTTTAGTGGTTAAGACCTATGGCTGCTAACCAAAAGGTCAGCAGTTCCAATCCACCGGCTGCTCCTTGGAAACCCTCTGGGGCAGTTCTACCCTGTCCTATAGGGTCGCTATGAGTCGGAATTGACAGCAATGGGTCTGGTTTTTTGATTTTAATATTATTAACCAGTTACCATTGACTCTGATTCATGGCGACCCATGTATGCCAGAGTACAGCTGTACTCCACAGGGTTTTCTTTCTTCCTGTTTTTATTAATAGACTTAAATGTTTAGAGCCGTTTGGTTTACAGAAAAATTGTACAGACGGTTCGGAATTCCCACACATCCACTTACTTCCCCTGCTTCTCCCCGTTTGCCCTATTGTTAACAGCTTCCGTTGCCATAATACACTTGTTACAACAGGTGGACCGGTACTGATACGTTACTAGTGACTAAAGTTCATAGCTACTGTTTGCATTGTACAGTCCTGTGCTTGTGACAAATGCTCAGTGTCATGTACCCATCATAACGATGTCACTCAGGATAGTTTCACTGCCCATTAGGATTTTCAATGGCTAATTTTTTGCAAGTAGATCGCCAGGCCTTTCTTCTGAGGTGCCTCTGGATGGACTGGAACCTCCAACCTTTGGGTGAGCAGCCAAACATGTTAACCGTTTGCACTGCCCAGATTACCACTCCCATTTTTCAGATGAGGAAACCAAGGCTCAGAGGCTAGAGCTGGGATTACACCCAGAGTATCTGACTCCAATCCTGAGCCCCTACCCTTTAGGCTATACAGCTGAGTCTCAACATGCCCCTAGGTCATTAAATGACATGGCTTGAAACGGGGAGTGGCATCCAACAACGTCACCTCAACCTTTTCATGGATCATATTTGCACACAATTCCATGGTTCTTTATTGTAGGATGGTGGTAACTCCTAGTTCCCAAAATTTAATCCATATAATATTTATCCACAAATACTGTGTGATGCCTGTTATATGAAATAGCTAAAACAGGCAAATGCACAGAGACAGAAAGTAGATTCGTGGTTGCAAGGGGCTGGGGGAGGAAGGAATCAGGAGTCATTGCTTAAAGGGAGCTGAGTGTTTGGGGTCATGAAAAAGTTTCAGAAGTAAATAGTGGCAGCGGTCATACAGCACTGTGAATATAACAGCTGGTAGAACTGCCGTCAAGTCAGCCCTGACTGATGGCAACCCCATGCACGTCGGAACATGCCCAGTCCTGTGCCAGCCCTGATTGAGGAATATAATTGATGCCACTGAATTGTACATTTAAAAATAGCTAAAATGGAAAATTTATGTTATATATATTTTATCACAATAAAAAAAATGATCCTTCCAAGTATATAGATATGATTGATTAATTTAAAAAAAAGCAACCACGGAAGCGATCGATAGAAGACATATAAGCCTTCACTCAGCTAATAATTACTTAGCGCTTCTGTGAGACAAGCCCTATGAGAGATGCCAGGCAAAAAACTGTCAAAAGGCATAGTGCCTGCCCTGGGGAAGCTCGCGGTTCTACTCAGGGAGACAGACAGGGGCAGGGTAATTGCAGCCCAGGCACAAAAGCGCCGTCAGGGTGCGTGCAAGGACTGGATGGTCACAGGAAGGAGCAGGAGACTCTCTCCAAGGAGGTCAGGGAGCAGCTTCTACAAAGCAGGTGACATTTGAGCCGTGTCCTGAAAGATGAGTGGGACTTTGCCCAGGGAAGGAGCCCAGGAAAGGCATTTCAGGCAAAGGACAGAGCCAAAGCAAGGTGCCAGGCAGTGCAAGAGGTTGATGAGCCCAGCAAACAACGAGCAGCTTATTTTTTTTAGGCTCCCTTTTCCATCCCGCCAGCCTCTGCTGAAACACTTTCAGTGACTTTTTGTTATTGAAGACACACAACCCAAGTCCTTAGTTCTCTAGCCCCGGCCCTCCGTAACCCAGCTCCGGTCACAACTTCCCAACATAAACCCAGGGGTGCAGCAGTCCTGTCTCCGTCCCTGAGTATAGCGTGAACGCTCCCAAGCTCCCCGCTGGAATCACCACCAGGAGAGGCTGCCCCAAGCCCCCTCAGTGGGTGAAGTTATTCACTAGTTCTGATTATTAACATGTAAAGGTAATTCTCCAGGCCCCGATGGGACAGAGTAGAACTGCCTCACAGGGTTTCCTAGGCTATAATCTTCAGCAAAGCAGATCACCAGGTCTTTCTCCCGAGGAGCGGCTAGTGGATTTGAACCATTGACCTTTCGGTTAGCAGCCAAGCACTTAACCACTTCGTCACCAGGGCCCCTTGGGCCAACACTGGGCTTGCACAAGTCGCGCTGTCTCCAGAGGATGATGATGTAACATGTCTTTCTCCGGATTCTAATGTTGGCAATTGTCCACTCCAGCAAACCAGCAGGAACGTTTCGTCTTCGAGCTGAATCATAAGGGCAAAAGGGGACAGTGAGGACGTAGAGAGAACATTATTGTTGTGTGCTGTCAAGTTGATTCCAACTTGTATAGACCCTATAAGACAGAGCAGAACTGCCCCATAGGATTTCCTAGGCTGTAGTCTTTATGGGAGTAGACTGCCAGATCTCTCTCCTGCGGTGTAGCTGCTGGGTTCAAACTGACAAACCTTTTGTTAGCAGTCGAGCACTTAACCACTGCACCACCAGGGCCTATAATTCCTTATCCAAACCTCCCAAAAAACTAGTTGCCATTGAGTCGATTCTGACTCTTGGAGACCCCATGTGTGTCAGAATAGAACTGTGCTCTGTAGGGTTTTCAATGGCTGATATTTTTGGAAGCAGTTGCCAGACCTTTTTTCCGAGGAGCCTCTGGGTGGACTTGAACCTCCAACCCTCCAGTTAGCAGCCAATTGCATTAACTGTGTGCATCACTCAGGGATTCCTTATCCACGATTCTGAAATTCAAAAAGATCTGAAAACCACAGGGTGTTTCACGACTCACTGGGTGTCCAGACCTGACCTGAACGGTTATGAGCCTATTGAGCACCTTTATCTCATTCATTGTGACCATCATTGTTTTGTGCTGCAGAAATCTTAAGATGTTTGCATACACGATGTGGCAAGAGACTCCACTAGGGTGTTAGGTAACATTCTGAACCCTGAAACCCATCTGGCCCCAAGGATTTTGGATTTGGGATTGTGGGCCTCTACTTGCCACTGTCCTGTGACAGATGTTTTCAATGATCCTGGGGCTGCATTTATTCTCAGTCTGAGCTCATTTGAATGATGAAGCGTCAGCCTGACTGTGGTCACTGAAAACGCTTTTTCAGAGACAGGTAAAACAACCAGCCGCAAGCAATTGAAACAAGGAAACGCAACCGGACACGGGAGACTAGCTCTTGGCCTAGTTCCTGCCCTTTCCTGGTCTTTGTCTTGACACCACAGCCCATCAGAGACCATATATCAGCAAGGACACACTCATGACAAGTACAGATTGAATCACTTTGAAGACAAGGTATGGAAGGACTTGAAATCCCCATCTCCCAGCCCTGCCTCACACCCCCCAGACATCCTGGATCTGCAGATACTCCAACAACTTCATTAGAACAAAGGAAACTCTGAAAGTCAGCCACTCGGGAGGGGCCTCCAGATATCATCAGTCCCCTTCCCCACCCACAAGGCCACCCTTATACTCTATCCCTCTCTCTCTCACACACACACACACACACCCTAAGAACAGCATGTGGGGGGTTCGAGCCTGTGTCCCTGCTCTTCTACTGACTGGATGTGTGAATTGGAATAATCTAACTCAACCTCACTTGCTTCACTTTTAAAGTGGGGACAAACCCGTTGCCGACGAGTCCATTCCAACTCATAGTGACCCTATAGGACAGAGTAGAACTGCCCCATAGGGTTTCCAAGACAGTAATCTTTACGGAAGCAGACTGCCACCTCTTTCTCCCACAGAACCAGTGGGTTCAAACCGCCGACCTTTCAGTTAGCAGCCAAGTGCTTAACCACTGTGCCACCAGGGCTCCCTTAAGTCGGGAGAAGTATAAGAATTACCTCTGAGAGTTGTTTTCAGCATCATATAATAAAACAGATACAATAGCCCATGTGAGCAGTAAAATGATACACAAATGTCATAATTGTTTTTATTATTATTTTTAAGGTCAGTATGTTATTTATAAGAAAGCCCTGGTGATCTACACCGGAAACATCAGCCCCTGAAAACCCTGTGGATCACGGTTGAACTCTGACACACATGGATTGCCATAAGTCGGCATTGACTTGACAGCAATTGGTTTTTTATATTTATATTTATATCGAAATGCTTATTTGTTGAGGTAATACTTCTCGAATTTATTATCAAGGGATACAAATGTCCCAAGAGATATTTTGCTGTTAAAATTGATTCATAGCAGTCTTTTCTCATCTTCAAAAAATAAAAAATTCAATGACAGAATTTTCTCAATGCTAAATTTAACGTCAATTTTTTTTTTTCCTTAAACATTGGAGCCTACCTTCTCTTGTCTTAACAGAGTCATACAAGTTTGATATCTGATTTAGCCATTAAGTATTTCATTTTGTGCTTAAAGAATTACCCTTTCATGCCACTTCACAAAGAGTACCTAGCATATGGCGGACACGGTCCCTCTGTTCTAGAAGCTCAATGACTGGTGGGACAGAGTTGGTGTGAGGGTAGATGGGTGTCTTAGTCATCTAGTGCTGCTGTAACAGACATACCACACGTGGATGGCTTTAACAAAGAGAAATTTATTCTCTCACAGTCTGGGAGGCTAGAAATCCAAGTAGAGTGTGCCAGCTCCAGGGGATGGCTTTCTGTCTCTGTCAACTCTGGAGGAAGGTCCTTGTCATCAATCTTCCCCGGTTGAGGAGCTTCTCAGCACAGAGACTCCGGGTCCAAAAGACACACTATTCTCCTGGCTCTTGTTTCTTGGCAATATGAAGTCCCCGTGTCTCTCTTATTGCTTCTCTCTTTTATATCTCAAAAGAGATTGACTTAAGACACAGCCTAATCTTGTAGATTGAGTTCTGCCTCATTAACATCATAGAGGTAGAATTTATAACACATAGGAAAATCACATCAGGTGACAAAACGGTGAACAATCACACAGTACTGGGAATCATGGATTGGCCAAGTTGACACACATTTTGTAGGGGGCGGCACAATTCAATCCATAACAATGGGTTAACAAGCAGTTGCAATAAATTAAATTTAAATTTAAATCAGAAAGCGCCCTGGGTGGCAAACTGGTTAAGCGCATGACTACTAACCAAAAGGTTGGCAGTTCAAATCCACCCAGAAGTGACTCAGAAGAAAGGCTTGGTGATCTACTTCTGAAAGATCACAGCCATTGGGGGAAAAAATTAAATCAGAGATACACTGCTACCTGTGGGTGAAAGTCTTACACAGGCACAAAGAAGGGAGTGTTGTCCAATTCTTGCAGAGAGAGGCTGGGTTCAGGAAAGGCTTCGTGGAGAAAATGACCCCAGGTCTAAGTCTTAGAAAATGTAAGTGGTACTTGGAGAATGTAATCAGTGCCACTGAACTGTACGTGTAGAAACTGTTGAATTGGTGTATGTTTTGCTGTGTATATTCTCAACAGCAGCAAAATAAATTAAATTCAAAAGAAAATGTAAGTGGTACGATAGTCATCCATTTCCCCATTTCATGGGTTTACTATGGTGAGGCTATTTCTTGTAGTTTCTAGCTGATATGGTCTTTAAGCGAATACAAACTCTGCCTCTAGCTTTAAAATTCAAGTTTTCCTAAGTAGAAAGTCCATTACCAGAGCACCTTACAGTCTGCGTTGCAGCCACACTGTAATGAGGGTGGACTCAGAAAGATTAATTAAGGCACTAGGGTTTGAAAGGAAAAATGAATCTGACTTACCCAGATGACAAATGTGTGTAAGTCCAACACTAATTAGCAACAAAAAAATACTTATCTTCTAAATACACAAAGCACGTATTTTCAGTGACAACTCATTCTGCTGTTAATCCCCCCACATAAACATGTAGGTCAAAGGCAGCTTGGGTCAAATAGGCACTTTGTTTCCCTGTATCCACACGGGCTTCACTAACCAGCCCAAGAATGAAGGGAAGATGGTCCATTTGGGCCCATCTGGGGAAAATGCTCATTTGCAAACAGACAGATGAACCCTAAGGACCAGCCCTCCACTCATAAACCTATCTGTAAATGGGCAAAGAATTCAAAGGCAAAGTAGTATCTCGCTATTCCTCTGCATTTCTGCCCTTCTGGTTTTAAGGTGGAATGGCTTGTTTAATCCTTCTTTTGGAGAGCAAAGAGTTTGTACTCAGTCTAGATTGAAAGAAACTGGTCTGCTTCCAGGGAAAAGGCAGAGAGCTCTACTCTGGGTTGACCGGGTCCATTAATGAATTACTTCATTTATCAGGGACTCCATGTGTCTTGGACACTGTTAGGCACTGCGTATTGGTACTTCCCTTACCGCCTTTCCAAGGTAACAATCCTACACACACATTCTTTGCCCCTTGTCTTGCTTTATTTTTCTTCACATCATTTATCTTTTCCTAACCTTAGACAGTGAAACCTGTGAAAGCCGGAACTTGACGGGACTGTCTTGTTTTTCAGGATGCCGAAAGTTTTTCACCTTTGACAGGGTGCAGTCTTAACCTTTTCTATCACTCGTTTTAGCGGAAAATATTTGAGTTTTCCTTCTCTGGCAGGTTTCTGCCTTGCGTGGGTTCCAGCTTTCGCAGGATTTACTGTATGTAGTAGATCTGTGGGTGGTGCATGTAGTACGCGCTGGACTACTAACCTAAAGACTGGCGTTTGTAACCCATCCAGCCACACCACGAAATAAAGGCCTAGTGATCTGCTTCTGTAAAGATTACGGCCAAGAAAACCTATGGAGCAGTTCTACTCTGTAGCACATGGGGTTGCCATGAGTTAGAAGCAACTCAACAGCAATGAGTTTGCTTTTTGATTTTGAACTTTATAGTGTAAATATATTTTTTTATTTCTGTCTCCTCCACTACTGTGAAAGCTCTCTGTGACAGAGACTTTCAGAGTTTTATTTAACTCTGTAAATCCAGTGCTTACAATACTGCCCGGTACATGGTAGGTACTCAATAAATATTTGTAAGATGAATGAATGAATAACGAAAAGCAACTCCTTGGCATGTAGAGTCTATCTGTTTTTTGCAGGGTGCTGTGAACGTCTGTTGTTGTTCTTGTTCTTGTTGTTAGTTGCCATTCAGTCAGCTCTGAATCCTGTCGACCCCATGCTCAACAGAACGAAACATTGCCCTGTCCTGCACCATCTTCACATCATTGGTCTGCTCGAGTCCATTGTTGCAGCCACTCTGTATTCTGAGTGCCTTCCAACATAGGGGGCTCATCTTCCAGCACTATACCAAACAATATACTGTTGTAATCCGCAGGGCTTTCACTGGCTAATTTTTGGAAGTAGGTCACTAGGCCTTTGCTCCTAGTCTGTCTTAGTCTGGAAGCTCTGCTGACACCTGTCCACCATAGGTGGCCCTGCTGTGAAATACCAGTGGCATCACTTCCAGCATCATAGCAACACGCAAGCCACCACAATAGGACAAACTGACAGATGGTGGTGGGTGAAAGTGTAAGAGACTGTTTAAAGACGATTTTTAGGCCAGTCCCATCACTGTGAGGACTAAGTATCTTCAATGGTAGGCTTCTTCTAAAGGAGTTTTTTTCAGGGAAGAGCTACACCTCACTGTATTGGGAGATACTAGCCAGTGACTAGAGCTTCAGAGAAGCAAGAGACAAATTAAATTGAGTTTGAGACTTTCAGAGAGGCTAGAAAGAGAATGTCCCATAAATAGAGAGGAGGGAGGAGGCCTTGAGGGGTAGCGATGACTCAGCAAGCCCTGTCGGGACACAATTTTACAGCTTTTCACCCACAGACACATTGGGTTGGCTAGAGAACTATTGTTAAATCCCAACTAACTGTGTCTACGATTGGATTACTCTCCTCTTTCCCTTCATTCCCCTCTTATGGTCCTCTCCACCTTACCACCATTTACACTGTTTCTGGGAAGTCTGTGAGGAATAGTTGGCCACTTGGGTGCAAACACTTCTTCCTGAAACTACTGCAGTTGACCGTTGTGAATACATTCCCAGAATCATTTCCCCCTTCCCTTTCCTGCAGGCCCTGGATTTGCCATTAAAGACCCAATTTCAGGGGTGAGATACATGATATAGGTTAAATCAAAAGAACCATTCTTTCCCTTTAGCCACAGAGATTGGTTCAGGTCAATGAGCTTCAAGGAGACATTGCTGGGGACTTCTAGGAAAGATGCTTCCTTCTTCTTTAAATATTCCCTTTGCCAGTCATTCCCAACGTGAATAAGGATGCAGGTAGTCTCAGGAGTTACTGGCAGCCATCTTGTGACCCTGAGGGAGGCTGGCCTTGGGATGAAGCAGAACCACAGAAGGCAGGGAGGAGAGAATAAAATAAAGGGGATCACTGGTGATATTATTGAGCTGTAGGAAGCCTACTCTGTAGGAAGCTCTGGAATTTTTAGCAGAATCAAGCCAATATATTCCATTTATTGCTTAAGTCACTGTGAGCTGTTATTGAAACTGAAAACTATCTACTTGGTAAATTGGCTCTTTTTCCCAGTTTAAGGTGTATTGGGGGTGTTTGTCTTAATAAGTGAACTCAGGGGAAGTTAAGTATTGGCTTGTATTTGCAGCTTTTATTATGGATAAACTATTTAATCTTATTACTTGTTTGGAATGAAATCTTGTACATTTGCATATTTTAGAATCAGAAAGAGATCTGAAACTTTGCAACTGAAATACTCCCCTCATAAACTGAGGGAGTATCTACCTTAAGATATATCTATCTTAAGTCAAAATATTCCTCAACATTAATTGGTGCTTGTAAAGTATCTTTCGAAAATAGCTATATATAAATAAGTTAAATTTTTACGGGTATTAAACAAGTTAGTTAGCCTCTTTGTAGTTGACATTGTTCGTAGCCTACCCAACTCCCATGTCCCTTCTTCCTGTTTTCTGATAGAGCTCTGATTTTGTTCTTCTGCATGCAGCCAATTGACTCAGGGTAAGCTACTTCCC
The DNA here is from genome assembly GCA_030035585.1 of Dugong dugon. Taxonomy (NCBI): domain Eukaryota; kingdom Metazoa; phylum Chordata; class Mammalia; order Sirenia; family Dugongidae; genus Dugong; species Dugong dugon. The sequence continues at coordinate 5,962,535 of CM057464.1, read as the reverse complement.
CAGCTCCAGGGATGGGTCTTGATTTAACTTATCAGAGTGGCCCTATTGTCCTCTTCAGGAAAACATGATACAGATAAGGCCAATAAGACAGAAGGGGAGGTTTGCCCAGAGTTTCCAGGACAGTTCCTCTAACAGAACTTTCAGAAGGGATCCCTCCCTCAAAGAAAACATGAAGAAGAAAGCAAGAAGCCCTGACTGCTGCCAACAGCCAACCTTCAGCCTTAGGAAGAAGTCTACACTGCTGATGGCAGGGCAAAGAGATGGAAGGAACCTGGGTTGTTGAGGGCACTCTTATAGGCAAAGGATCAACAAAATCCAAAGCCCATATACCTTTGGACTGCATGTGAGCTATGTGAGCCAATAAATGTCCTTATAGTTTAAGCCAATTTGAATTGGATTTTTCCATTACTTGCAGCCAAAAGCACCCTCATTGGTATACTCTTTAAACCCTATTTCATAGTAATGTTGGGAGAAGAACATTTATTCCAACTCATAGTGACACCACTGGGTAGAGTAGAACTACCCCATAGAGTTTCCTAGGCTGTAATCTTTACAGGATCAGATCACCAGGTCTTTTCTCCTGTGGAGCAACTGGTGGGTTTGAACCTGTTCACAGGCAAGCACTTAACCATTGTACCACCAAAGCTCCTTAAAAGTGCATCTGAAATGCTTAGCATAATGCCTGGTTCGTATGAGTGCTCAGTAAATGGTCATTATTACTATCAAATCCCTCCTTTTGGAGATTATTTGCCCAAGTTAACAACTGATTTCCTGTAGAAGTTCTGTGAGATTAACGCAAATGGATCAAGCCAGAGAGAGGGTTAACCCAATAGTCAGATGGTTAATTAACTCAAGAAGGCTGATGATGCAAGTATCATATCCTAGAAACAGAAAAATGTCAAGACCCAAATAGAAAACAGGTTAGACAAGGCTGGGACCAGTTACCTCATAGATGGAATGGGGATGGGCCAGGATGGATCTCCTGGTCACCAGGCTCCCCTATGGCAATACCATCCTGCTCCAAATGGACACAGGCTGGGGTCTTATATGGAACCCTGCAAGACAGCAATTCAGTGGCAGGATCTAGTTAAGCATCCAGATCTCCTTATTCTCAGTCCAGTGCTCCTTCCACTACACCAAATTCCATTCCATTTCACGGGCATTTATTTTTGTTACTTTCAGAGAAATCCTTTTATCTTAGGCTAGGTTCTCTAAAGAAGCAAAACCAGTAAAGCATATAAGTATACATATAGGCAGACTTATATCAAGGAAATGGCTAATGTGATTATAGACACTGGAAAGTCCCAAGTCTCTGGGTCTGGCTGGCGGCTTCCCTGACTCACGTAGCTGCAGGGGCTGGTGAACTGAAGATCAGCGGATTAGACAACAAGCCTCTGGCTCACAGGCTGTGGAGACCGAAGAATCCCAAGATTGGCAGGCAAGACAGCAGGTAAGCTGCTAGCGCAAGTCCCAAGAACCAGAGGTCAGAAAAACAGGAGCCAGCTGCAGGATCCAGAGCCAGCAAAAGCCCTCAAGCCTTGCCAGAAAGTTCACCTATATTGGATACAGGCCACACCCCAAGAAAATTCACTGTCAACTGATTGGTTACTCATAGCAGATCCCATCATTGAGGTGATCACATTATATCAGATCTCATCATGGAGGTGATTACATCATCATAGGACTGCCAGACTACATCATAACTGCCAAACCACTGAGAATCATGACCCAGCCAAGTTGACCCACAAGGTAAACGATCACACCTTCTAAGTTACTAAAAATTACAGCATGCAGGAGGTGGAGCACAAATTTCCCACTTCAAAGTGAGTGGTTATCTTGGGGCGGAGGGGAGATGAAGTGGGACTTCATTACAGATATCGTGTATTTCTCTAATGTTGACGTATTTGCAAAGCATGTAAAAGTTTCTTTATACGTATCAAGGAAACGTTTCATAAGCATTCAGGAGTTCCTGCCCTGTTCATCAGGACAAGTGACTGATGAAGAGCTACTCCTTTCCACATCCAAAGCCAAAAGTTTTCTGGACCATTGTCAAAGCCCAGGCTGCATGTCTAGACTGGCCCTTCCCTATCCCCCACCTCCATATACCCTCACTCACCTTCCCACCCAGCTGGATCACTCTAGGGCAGAAGCGCAAAAAGGTCAGCTCAAACACACTGAGTTGTGAGCTATCCAAGCCCAAGCTTGGCGGGGAAGAGTGATCCTGCTGCACCTGCAGAAGGCTCCAGAACAAACATGGCGAGTTCTTGGGGCACTCCTTCTCCCATCAGCTAGGCCCCTTAGGTCTCTTATCTCACTGACATTAAGGCTCTCAGGGCCAACTGTCTTCTCCATGGTGAGGTGGGAAAGCAGGTCATTTTGTCTCTCTGCCCTGGGTCCTTTTCCTTTACTGAGGGACAATGTTTCCACCTCTCCAGTAACCCCCAACACACCTTAATGCTCGGTACTTCCTGATCTCCCTCACCCTCTCAGCTATCTCGTATCTTGCTCACTGGAAAAGAACTAATGAATTCAATCCCACCAAGTTGCAAATGATGAACCAGGAGACAGGTGAAAAGGACTAATGGTGCACCCTGGTCCTGGGCCAGGCACTGGGCATCCTCACCTCAAGACACCTCCACAACCTCATCCATTGTTTCTCATATGTCTCTTGTTTTTGCTGTTGTTGTTAGCTGCCATCAGGCTGGTAACTGACTTGTTGGTGATCCCGTGCACAACAGGATTGGACCATCGTGATTCATAGGGTTTTCATTGGCTGATTTTTCACAAGTAGATTACCAGGCCTATCTTCCTAGTTCGTCTTCGTCTGGAGGCTCCACTTAAGCCTGTTCAGCATAGTAACAACACATAAGCCTCCACTGACAGATGGTAGTGGCTGCACGTGAGGTGCATTAGCTGGAAATTGAACCCAGGTTTCCCTCGTAGCGGGCTAGATTTCTACCACTGAATCACCACTGCGCCCCTATATGTCTCTAGAGGGAAAAATGAAAGTAGACCCAGTCACCAGACAGTTCAAGACTGTGATGGGAATCTTGTAAGTCTCCTGGCACTTTAAAGTGTCTTAAATTCCACCACTGAGACTCATTCCCAGGCTTTGGTGGCATTTTAATCTTCCCAGTTACCCTGGTGACAGGAACTCTCCCTAGAAGGGTTACCCACTAAGATACCTCAGCTCATGCCTTAGGGACCAGAAGAAAGAATAGCTAAGTTACAGGGTTGGTGTGAGGGTTAACTGAGACAATGATGCAAAGAGAAGCCAGAATTTCCCAAGGCAGGCCACCCAAAGCCAAGTCCAACATTCCTTCCCCTACCCCAACTGCATAGTTCTCCCAGTCACCTTGGCTAGGCAGGGACTGGTAGTACCATCTGTCCAGTCACTCAAGCTCACCTCTGCCCCCTTGCCCTTCCTCCCTCCTCACCTACACCCATTAATATTGATAATCACGATCATGATAACAATCGAACGTAGTGTCAGGCACTGTGCTAGGAGTTTGGAGTTCGGGTTTGGAGTTAGGCAGACCAGGAATTAAATCCTAGCTCCACCACCTACAAGGAACGGAATCTCCCCTGAGTCTGTTTCCTGTAAAATCAGAATAGTAATAGTACCTACCTTATTAGGTATCTGTATTCGTTTTCTAAGGCCGCCATAATAAAGTATCACAAAGTACAGGACTTGAAATAACAGAAATTTATTCTCTCCCAGATCTGGAGCCTAGCAACACAAATTCAGAGTGTCAGCCGAACTGTGTTCTCTCTGAAGGCTGTAGGAGAAGATCCTTTCTTGTCTCTTCCAGCTTCTGGGAGCCCTAGGCGTTCCTTGGCTTGTGACTACATACCTCCTTTCTCTGTTTCCGTCTTCACGTGACCATCTTCTCTCTCTGCCTCCTTCCCTCTCCTTTTCCTAAAAGACACCAGTCATATAGGATAAGGACCCACCCATCTCCAGTATGACCTCATGTTAATCTAACTGGTAACATCTTCAAACACCCTATTTCCACACAAGGTGACATTCACAGGTACCGCAGGTTAGGACTTCAACATATCTTTTTGGGGGACACAATTCAACCCATAACAGTGTCATAAAGATTAAATTTGTCATCTATATAAAAGTGCTTAGCCCAGTACTTGGCACGTAAGGGCTCAAAAACGACAATTAACTAACATTATTTTCTCCAATCCTTATGAGAACCCTGTAGAGTAATTATTATTCTTATTTTACAGATGAGAAAACTAAGAAGACCCAGGAAGTTAAGTGACTCGCTGAAGTCCTCCAAGTCTATAAGAGATAGAGCCAGAATTTTCAATGCAGTTTGTTAACTCTAAAACCCAAGTCAAGGTCCAGCTACATAATCTGTGAGAGCCAATACAAAATGAAAATGTGGTCCTAAATGAATAATCTCTTTTATAAGGATCAGCACAAAGATGGTTCCTACAAGGCAAAGGTTAAAGATGTCACACTTTTCCAAACTGCTGTCCCACTCCATCATCTCTAACATCAACTATTCCTCCTCCCCTCAGTACTCTCCCTCCTATCTTTGGATTCCATAATTCACTGCAACCTCTCACAAAACTCATGAACAGTATCAAGGAAAAGGCTTACATGGTTGTGGAGGCTGACAAGTTCCAAATCTGTGGGTCTGGCATAGGCTTCTCCTGACTCACGTGGCTGCAAGTGTCAATGAGCCCAAATCGATAGGCCAGACAGTGATGAGCCACACTCAGGATCCAGATGCAGACAGAGAGAGAGAGTCTTGCCGGAACACCCACTTATATACTTTGGATGCAGGTCACACCCCAAGGAAGGCAGGTAAATAGGGAACATGTGCTCAGCTGTGAACCAAAAGATTGGAGATTTGAGTTCATCCAGAGGTGCCTTGGAAAAAAGCCCTGGTGATCTACTTCTGAAAAATCGACCACCAAAAACCCTATGGCATGAAGTTCTACTCTGACACACATGGGTTCGCCATGAGCCAAAGGCAACTCAATGGCAACTATTGATGGTGCTGCCTTGGTTCCAGCTCTCAACAGCCCACACCTTCCTGCTGCTTTAGTCTCTTAACTGGTTTTTTCTGGGTCCAAGTCTTGTCCCCTACCAATCCATCAATCATCCTGCTATCAGAATTATCTTCCCAGAGAACAGCTCAAATTATGCCCTTCTCCTGTTTAAAAGCCCTCTAATCACTACCCTTTGCTTAACAGAATAAAATTCTAGTTCCTCAGGGTGGCCTTCAAGGCCCTTGACGATATAACTCCATTACATTCTTCCAACCAGACTTGTCTCCACCCCATTCTTCCAACCAGCCACACCAGACTGTTCCCATTCTCTATGCTATTCCTGCACACACTCACTTTGTGAGATTTTGCTCAAGCTCCTTCCTCTCTGCAGAGAATATTCCTTTCTTATCTCTGCTCATTACAATCTTAGGATCTTTGAAGGACCAGATCACATGCTATCCCCATCACAAAATCTGACCTGATTTTCCCACTTGGAATCAGCTTCTCCTTCTCCTGAGCTTTCTTTATACTAGTTATTGCAGTCTACCTTGTATTATTCCTAGATGCCTACTTCTTACATTCCAGGTTGTAATTACTAATGGATGTTTGTGATGGTTAAGATTGTGTGTCAACTTGGCTGGACCATGATTCTCAGTGTTTTGACAGTTGTATAATGTTGCGATCACTTCCCTGTTGAAATTTGGTATGTGATCACCCCCATGATGGAATCTGCTGAGTGGTACCAGTTGGGGGTGGGGGGCGTCCATGGCGGGTCACTGCCCCCTCAGCCTTCATGTCTCCACCCTCCACTGGCTACTTCCTTCCTGCTTGCCTTGCCAAGGTTTTTGGCTTGTTATGAATCCAGCAGCTGCCTCTTATCATATCACCTCTAGTTCTTGGGACTTGAGCTAGCAGCTTACCTGTCGATCTTGGAATTCATCGATCTTCACAGCCTGCAAGCAAGAGTCCTGCTCCCCAACCTGCTGATCTTGGGTTTGCCAGCCCCTGCAGCTACGTGAATTGGGAGAGGCCTCTACCCTGATCCACGGACTTGGGACATTCTAACCTCTACAATCACATGAGCTGTTTCCTTGATATAAATCTCTCTATATGTATATTTCTACCCTTTACTGGTTTTGCTTCTCTAGAGAACCCAGTCTAAGACAATGTTTGCAGCTGTTTCTTCTCATTTTGAGTCATGCCACATAAGCAAATGAAGGTCCTGAAAGCTTTACTCCATCCACATCATTAAGGTTGACTCAACTTTAAGGAGGCAGCTCTCCCCAGTCGTATTTTGAGTGTCTTCCAACCTGAGGGGCTCATCTTCCGGCACTATATCAGACAATGTTCCACCGCTTTTCTTAAGGTTTTCACTAGCCAGTTTCTTCAGAAGTAGATCACCAGGTACTTCTTCCTAGTCTGTATTAGTCTGGAAGCTCTGTTGAAACCTGTCTACCATGAGTAAGTGACCCTGCTGGTATTGGAAATACCAGTGACATAGCTTCCAGCATTATAGCAACATGCAAGCCATCACAGTATGTCAAACTCACAGACACATGGTGGACAGAGTCAAATGAATCAAGGAAGATAGGCAATTGTCAAAAATGAAATGGAACACTTAAAGATCAATATCCTAGGCATTAGTGAGCTGGAATGGACTGGTATTGGCCATTTTGAATTGGACAGTCATATGGTCTGCTATGCTGGGAATGACAAACTGAAGAAGAACGGCTTGCATTTGTTGCCAAAAATAACATTTCAAGATTTATCCTAAAGTACAATGCTGTCAGTGACAGGATACTATCCACACACCTACAAGGAAGACTAGCTGATATAACTATTGTTCAAATTTACACACCGCTAATGCTGTTATGGAAACCCTGGTGGTGTAGGGGTTAAGAGCTACAGCTGTTAACCAAAAGGACAGCAGTTTGAATCCACCAGTCGCTCCTTGGAAACCCTATGGGGTAGCTACACAAGTCAGAAGCAACTCAATGGCAACAAGTTTGGGTTTTGTTTTTTGTTTTTTAATGTCGCTATGAGTTGGAATTGACTCGATGGCAATGGGTTTTGTTTTGTTTTTTGGAATGCCAAAGATGAAGAAATTGAAGACTTTTACCAACTTCTGCTGTCTGAAATTGATCAAACATGCAAGCCAGATGTACTGATAATCACTGGTGATTGGAATACGAAAGTTGGAAATAAAGAAGAAAGATCAGACGTTGGAAAATATGGTCTTGGTGAATGCCAGAGATCACATGATAGAATTTTGCAAGACTAACGAACGACATCTTCATTGCAAGTACCTTTTTTCAACAACATAAACAGCGACTGTACAGGTGGACCCCACCAGATGGAATACATAGGAATCAGATCAACTACATCTGTGGAAAGAGACTATGGAAAAACTCAATATCATCAGTTGGAACAAGACCAGGGACAAACTGCAGACTAGACCATCAACTGCTCATATGGAAGTTCAAGTTCAAGCTAAAGAAAATTAAAACAAGTCCATGAGAGCCAAAGTACAATCTTGAGTATATCCCCCCTGAATTTAGAGACCCTCTCCAGAATAGATTTGACGCATTGTGCACTAATGACAGAAGACCAGAGGAGCTGTGGGATGACCTCATACATGAAGAAAGCAAAAGGTATTTAAAAAGACAGGAAAGAGAGAAAAGACCAAAATGAATGTCAGAAGAGACTCTGAAACTTGTTCTTGAACATCAAGTAGCTAAAACGAAATGAGGAAATGATGAAGTCAGAAGAGCTGAACAGAAAGTTTCAAAGGGCAGCTGGAGAAGACAAAGTATAATATTATAATGAAATATGCAAACAACTAGAGTTAGAAAACCAAAAGGGAAGAACATGCTCGGCATTTCTCAAACTGAAAGAACTGAAGAAACAATTCAAGTCTAGAGTTGCTGTATTGAAGGATTCTACAGGGAAAATATTAAACGACAAAGGAAGCATCAAAGGAAGATGGAAGGAATCCACAGAGTCACTCTAGCAAAAAGAATTGGTCAATGTTCATCCATTTCAGGAGGTAGCATATAATCAAGAACCAATGGTACTGAAGGAAGAAGTCCAAGCAGCACTGAAGGCATTGGTGAAAATCAAAGCTCCAGGAACTGACAGAATGCCAATGCTGGAATGGACGCAATGCTGGAAGTGCTCATTTGTCCACGCCAAGACATTTGGAATACAGCTAACTGGCCAACCAACTGGAAGAAATCCATATTTGTGCCCATTCCAAAGAAAGGTGACCCAACAGAATGTGGAAATTATAGAACAATATCATTAATATCATACGCAAGTAAAATTTTACTGAAGATAATTAAAAAATGGTTACAGTCCATTGACAGGGAACTGACAGAAATTCAAGCCAAATTCAGAAGAGGACGTGGAACAAGGGATATGTCAGATGTATCTTGGCCGACAGCAGAGAATACCAGAAAGAGGTTTACCTGTGTTTTATTGACTATGCAAAGGCATTCGACTGTGTGGATCATAACAAATTATGGATAACATTAAAGATGAGAATTCCAGAACACTTGTGCTCATGAGGAACCTGTACATAGACCAAGAGGCAATCATTCACACAGAACAAGGAGATTCTGCATGGTTTAAAAGCAAGAAAGGTGTGCATGAGGGTTGTATCCTTTCACCATACTTATTCAATCTGTATGCTGAGCAAATAATCCAAGAAACTGAACTATATGAAGAATTTAAAGCACTTACCGATAAAGATCAAAGACTACAGCCTTCAGTACGGATTACATCTCATCATAAAGAAAACAAAATCCCTCACAACTGGACCAATAAGCAACATGATAAACAGAGAAAAGATTAAAGTTGTCAAGGATTTCATTTTACTTGGATCCACAATCAACGCCTATGGAAGCAGCAGTCAAGAAATCAAACGACATATTGCATTGGGCAAATCTACTGCAAAACACCTGTCTAAAATGTTCAAAAGCAAAGATATCACCTTGAGGACTAAGGTATACCTGACCCAAGCCATGGTGTTTTCAATCTCCTCATATGCATGTGAAAGCTGGATAATGAATAAGGAAGACTGAAGAAGAACTGACGTCTTTGAATTGCGGTGTTGGGAAGAATATTGAGTATACCATGGACTGCCAGAAGAATGAACAAATCTGCCTTGAAAGAATTACAGCCAGAATGCTCCTTAGAATCGAGGTTGGCAAGACTTTGTCTCACATAAATTGGACATATCAGGAGGGACCAGCTCCTGGAGAAGGTAAAGTAGAGGGTCTCTGAAAAAGAGGAAGACCCTTAACAAGACGGATTGACAAAGTGGCTGCCACAAGGGGCTCAAACATAGCAACTATTTTGGATGGTGCAACTGGGTAGTGTTTTGTTCTGTTGTACACAGGGTCGCTGTGAGTCAGAACCGACTCCATGGCACTCAACGACGGCAATGGTTGCACGATATTGTGAATGTTATTAATGTCACTAAACTGTACATTTAAAAATAGTTAAAATGGCAGATTTTATGTGGTATGTATTTTACCACAACAAAATTAAAAAAAAAAAAAAAAAAAGAGATTGTACACATATTACTTGTGCCTAAGAGCTACACTGTAACAGTCAGCCCTCTTCCCTTGTCCTTATTCAGAAGTATTTTTTATTCACCTCCTTCAGCACCTGGCTCGGGCATGCAGCCAGAGTAGCCAATTCATGCAAGTTCGCCCAATTCAGTGACCTGCGAATTTTCCAAGGCCCAGTCCTGCTTACACCTCCATGTAACCCTTCAAATGCCTGCACCAGCAAAGATCTCTGCAGACTGCCTGTTGTAAATAAAATCCTTATTTACCCACATTAATTAATACTTCCGTTTTGTTTTTCACCTTGGGAATGGCTATGAGTTTGTAACAGCATACATACCCAGTCATAACCGGAAGTCATGACTTTAGGATCATGGGCCTTGAGCAACCTAAATTTTTAAGTGAGCTGTCCACACAGAAGTTTCTGTCTCTTTTTGCATCCTAGATTACTCTGGCTCTTGACTTGTGCAGGCAGCAAACCTTGGTTGGTTTGAGTCCGCAGGGCAGCTTAACTGACACAGATAAACCGGGCTTTCTGTCCTGGGTTAATTGTCTCAGTCCCTCCCAGGGACAGAGGATGCCAGCAGGGGCAGGGATTCCCCGAAGGCAAAGCCTCAGGGTGCTATTTTGAACAGGCCTTGTAGAGGTTGATCCTGGAGGTCACTGGAGGTTTGTGCTAGTTCTGAAAGATGATCTAACCTGAGATAGTGCCAAGTGTCTGTGGCTGTGCCCAGCTTTCCCCACTGTCCTTCTTGTCACCCAGACCCGGGAAGGTGACACTGGTGGGTAAGCAGCTGTAGAAAAGCCAGCTTTAAAACTCTTAATGACTAGTTTAAATAGCACAGTACAACTGCCTTCAGTAACATGATATTTTTTATTGGGCTTGTTCATCCACATGACAAACAGAAGCCGAGGTCTAGGTGCCTAAAAAGTACCTATTTTCGGCCCTGTGATCTGGAGTTGGGGCCCTGGTGGCACGGCGATTAAGAGCTCAGTTTGTTAACCAAAAGGTTGGTGGTTCGATTCCACCAGCCGCTCCTTGGAAACCCTATGGAGCAGTTCTACCCTGTCCTACAGGGTCACTATGAGTCGGAATCAACTCGACAGCAACAGGTTTGTTTTTGGTTTTTGATCTGAAGTTATTCAAGGGGGCTGGGAGGAAGAGGAAGTAATCGCTCTGTGTGTCTACCGTGAGGCTGCTGGAGTGATTGACAGGCCCAGTAAAGACGCCTCCAGGAAAGAAGCCTGCCAGATCATCTGATGCATTGGGATGTTACTAACCCCTTCTAAACCTGTCCGTTTCCCTAGTTTGGGTGTCCTCTAATAAAATGTCGCCTAAGGACTCACGGTGAGGGCAGTCATGGTTCAGTGGTCTAATTCTTGCCTTCCATACCGGAGACCAACACACCCGTGGGCAGCCTCATGTACCGCCACGGGCCTCTGTCAGTGGAAGCTCACTTGTTGCTGTGATGTTGAACAGTTTCAGCAGAGCTTCCAGACTAAGATAAACTAGGAAGAAAGGCCTGGCAATCTGCTTCTATCAGCAAGTGAAAACTTCTGTGGATCTCAAGATCTGATCTACAACCGATCATGGCTATGGCGCAGCACCAGGCAGTGTTCTGTTAAGTTGTACATGGGGTTGCCACGAGCCGGGGGCCTACGTCGACACCTAACAACAATGATTCATGAGGAGGGACTAGCAACAACTGGTCATGTTTGATATTCAGAAACACTTGTTCTCTCCCTAAACAGGAAGAAGGCTTCCCATTGCTACTGCTTTCAAGCCTTTGGGCTTCTAAGCTCCTCTGTGTCTGTTAGCATTTTGTGTGAGAAACTTGGCAGCAAAAGTCTTGGCTTCTGAGAGAACCAGGGAGTAAGTATACAGACTTCCCAGAACAGAGAGAAAAAGAGAGCCGGGGCCTGCTTGGTGTGGCTGGCTTTCTGCGTCCGTGGAGGAGTTTAGGGTCAGTGACTGAAGATTCTTGGACTCTTAGGGGTCAGCCCCAGGCTGCAGCCACTGCCTACCCACCCGGGCAGCTGCAGAGGTCAGCAGGAACAGAGGTACAAGACCTACCAGCTAAATCTTCTAGTGGGAGGAGAGTCACAACTGCCAACACAGGACTGTTGTCAGCTGGCATCGGGTTGGCTCTCAGGCACAACAGAACAAAACACTGCCTGGCCCTGCACCATAGCTGTGATTCTTTGCAGACTGGACTATTGGGATCCGTAGGGATTCCACCAGCTGATTTTTGGAAGATCATCAGGCGTTTCTTCCTAGTCCGTCTTAGACGCCCAATGAACTCACGCTGATTTCTCGCCTCAGTTCCCACATTACTGCCAGAGACCGGTTTAATGAGAACAGCCTTCTTCACGAGTCCTGCCCATCAAGAAGAGCCCCCCCACCCCCCGCCAGTTTCCATCCCTTAATGGCAGTCCCTGCCCTCTGCTCTGACCCCCTAAATCACATGCCGAGATCGGAGGCCTTCCCAGAGGACAGGCGCTCTTAGGCCCTTTCAGCTCTCCAGCCCTCCTGACTGCCGTACCCTCTACTCGGCGGCGTATATGAACGGGCACTGGTTGTTTGTTTGGAAACACTGTGCTCCACCACGATTAATAATACATGGAGAAAGAACCCATCTCCAAGAACTCCGAGTGCTTCACGAGCATTATCTAATTAGCCCTCCCCACGCTCCTGGGAGGTGCCAAGAAAGCCCTGCTCCAGCAAAACCATCAGGGAAAACAGAGCCAAATCAGAGCTGCGAAGGGAGAGAGACGCCCTAAGAGCTCTCTGTGAGGGCAGAAAGCACAACACCCACTCAGAAGCGGGTGACTCGCCAGAAGTGAAGAGGCTATTGTAAAACTCTTCTCTGTTGCCCAGGGCTTGGAACCTGGGTCTAAAGAACGATTTACACCACCACCAAAGATTGTTCCTTCTCTACCTGAAGAGGTAAGTCACCACGCCCAGGTACGCTACCATATGCCAGTTGGACAGTCAAGATGAAAACGCTATTGGCGTGCTCACTGTCTGCATTTCCTTCGCGGGGTGCCCACCCAAACTTCTATCACCCACTTCCAGCCTCCCTTGTTGGGCCACCAAAAATGGGGAGGGGTCCTGAAGGGGAGCAGACATTTGTGATCCTCTTGGGGTCCCCCATCTTCCTCTGAGCTCTCCCCTTCTTCCCACCTCGCATACGCTTCGGTATCTGTACCACCTGCAACAAGAGGGTTATTAACTGGCTGCATGGGAGAGTAAGCCCTTAACCTGCCCCCCGCAGAGCCAACAGGCCACACACACACACACACACACACACACACACACGGATCCTGCACATGGAGTTAGTCTTTGAATCTTCTCTGGACCTGGCACAGTGCCTCACTCCTACCTTGTAAGGACTTAATACACATACGGGGATACATACTCAAAATATTAATTCCTGGATCTTCTAAAAAATCCTCTGTGGAAAACAGGGCTGGAATTTTATCCACACATTCCGCATGAATGGCATGAGGCTGATTTTGCTGCAAGACTTTATACCATAACAAAGTACCACAAACTGAGTGACTTACAAGAACGGAAACTTACTGCATCAGTTCGAGGGGCTGAATTCAGGACATCAGCAGGGCAATGTTCTCTGTGTCCATTTTAGGGGAAGATCTTTTGTTAACTCTTCCAGCTTTTGGTAGCCCTAGGCTTTCCTAGGTGTTCCTTGGTGTTCCTAGGTATTCTTTGGCATTCCTAGGCTTTCCTAGGCATTCCTAGGCATTCCTTGGTGTTTCTAGGTGTTCCTAAGCATTCCTAGGTATTCCTAGGCTTTCCTAGGCATTCCTTGGTGTTCCTAGGCATTCCTTGGCATTCCTAAGCATTCCTAGGCATTCCTAGGAGTTCTTTGGCATTCCTAGGCTTTCCTAGGCGTTTCTAGGTGTCCTTTGGCATTCCCTGGCATTCCTAGGCATTCCTAGGAGTTCCCTGGCATTCCTAGGCAGTTCGTAGGCATTCTTTGGCATTCCTAGGCAGTTCGTAGGCATTCCTGGGCATTCCTGGGCATTCCTAGGAGTTCTTTGGCATTCCTAGGCTTTCCTAGGCGTTTCTAGGTGTTCTTTGGCATTCCCTGGCATTCCTAGGCATTCCTAGGAGTTCCCTGGCATTCCTAGGCAGTTCGTAGGCATTCTTTGGCATTCCTAGGCAGTTCGTAGGCATTCCTGGGCATTCCTGGGCATTCCTAGGAGTTCTTTGGCATTCCTAGGCTTTCCTAGGCGTTTCTAGGTGTTCTTTGGCATTCCCTGGCATTCCTAGGCATTCCTAGGAGTTCCCTGGCATTCCTAGGCAGTTCGTAGGCATTCTTTGGCATTCCTAGGCAGTTCGTAGGCATTCCTGGGCATTCCTGGGCATTCCTAGGAGTTCTTTGGCATTCCTAGGCTTTCCTAGGCATTTCTAGGTGTTCTTTGGCATTCCCTGGCATTCCTAGGCATTCCTAGGAGTTCCCTGGCATTCCTAGGCAGTTCGTAGGCATTCCTGGGCATTCCTGGGCATTCCTAGGAGTTTCCTGGCATTCCTAGGCAGTTCGTAGGCATTCTTTGGCATTCCTAGGCATTCCTGGGCATTCCTAGACATTCTTAGGAGTTCTTTGGCATTCCTAGGCTTTCCTAGGCGTTTCTAGGTGTTCTTTGGCATTCCCTAGCATTCCTAGACATTCCTAGGAGTTCCCTGGCATTCCTAGGCAGTTCGTAGGCATTCCTAGGCATTCCTGGGCATTCCTGGGCATTCCTAGGAGTTCCTTGGCTTGTAGGTGCATCTTCACATGGATGTCCTTTCTCGCTCTCCTTGTCTCTGTGTCTCTTCTCTTTTATGAAGACATCAGTTATATTGAATTGGGACCCACCTTACTCCAGTGTGACCTCATGTTAACCTAACTGGTAACATCTTGAAAGATCCTATTTCCAAACAAGGTCACATTCACAAGAACAGGGATTAGGACTTCAACATGTCTTTTTGGAGGACACATTTCAACCCATAGCAGTAGCAGAACTCTGAAACAGAATGCAGATCTTCCGACTTCCAGGCAGGAGAATCTGCCATCATACTACGTCCCAGCCCACCTGCTACTCTGGTATAGTTCAGAAAGCTCGCATTTCCAAAACCTTTAAGGAACAAAACTTATATATGATATATGAGGGGAAAGACCACTGAGATAAGTGTGAAATTAAAGCACAAATGAGAGATAGGAGCATCCCACCCCCGCCCAGGGAAACTATTTGAAAATTAGAAATATTCCTATCATTTACCTACATTTTGGGATAGCACAGTGGGGCAGGGTGATGAGACAAGGTCAAGGGTAGAGTCAGTGAATAAATGCCTTCCCAAAGCTCATTCCAGAACCTGACAAGAGTTGATATTAAGGTTCTCTATAAGTAGAAGAAGTAGCCCTGGTGGCACAATGGTTAAGTGCTCGGCTGCTAACCACAAGGTCAGCAGTTCAAACCCACCAGCCACTCTGCGGAAGAAACATGTGGCAGTCTGCCTCTGGAAAGATTTAAAAAAAAAAAAACTCATTGCGAACAAGTCAATTCTGACTCATAGTAACCCTATAGGACAGAGTAGAACTTCCCCATAGGGTTTCCAAGGAGCAGCTGGTAGATTTGAACTGCCAACCTTTTGGTTAGCAGCCAAGCTCTTAACTACTGAGCTACCAGGACTCCATAAAGATTACAGCCTTGGAAACCCTATGAGGCAGATCTACTCCATCCTATAGGGTTACTATGAGTCAGAATCGCCTTGACAGCAACAGGTTTGGTTTTTCGTATAAGTAGGAGAAAGAAAAATAACTCAAAAGTATAAGCATTTATGAATATACAATGTACTTTCACATAAACGATTTCACTTAAACCACATAAAGACCCTGCATGATAAATAATATTATCCCTGTATCTACATCTGAGAATACTCGAAGATTTCTTGCCTAGACGCACATTGCTAGTAAATTTCAATCACACTCCAACCTAAATTTTTTGACCCTAAGTTAGTGCTCTTTCCCATTCATCAGGAGTCTCTGGGTGGCAAAAACCATTAAGGGCTCTACTACTGACTGAAAGTTTGGTGGTTCAAACCCACCAAGAGGCACCTCAGAAGGCAGGCCTGATGATCTGCTTCTGAAAGGTCACAGCCTTGAAAACCCTATAAAGCAGTTCTACTCTGCACATGTGGGGTTGCCATGAGTCAGAATCAACTCTACAGCAACCACCAACCAACCAACCAACCAACAGATTCACCACAGTCACCTCCCAATCTCCTTGTTATGATGTCAAAAGTATCTCCATGAGTATTTGTGGATGACCTGTCGAAGTCATTTCTTGTCGTGTCAGGCAATATTATTGTCCACTGATATAGCTCCCCCTTTTCCCTGACACACAAGGACGGCACTTGCCTGCCCCCTTGAAGTTACGCGTCGCCTTTTGACTTACTTCCCCCAGTGTAATGGGAGCAGATGTGATGTGTGTTCTTTCAGGCTGAAGCATTTAACTGCAGGTGCTTGTCTCTCCAAGTCTCTTCCCCTGCTGCAGTAATAGTGAAAGCTGATACAGTCAAAATTGATAGTTGAGATAGAACTTCCATCAGCCTCACCCCTGGAATGACCACCATGAGCACAGTCCTTCTGCTGACCTGCATGAAACATGAACAAGAAATAAGACTTCATTGGTTCAGACTACTAAGGTTCTGGGTTTTTGCTTATTACTGCAGCACGACCTATCCTCTCCTGACTGAGACACTGGCCAGAATCACCTTTGAGAACCTTCTCAGCCTCATGCAGTTTTGAGTGGGACTGAAGTTATCCCCAGTATGATGTTATTCCCTCTGCCACAGTGGTTGGTTTAAGGATGGATAATAATCTAGGGCTGTTGTTGTTGTGTGCCATCGAGGCTATTACGACTCACGGCGACCCTAGAGGACAGAGTAGAACTGCCCCATAGGGTTTCCAAGGAGCAGCTAGTGGATTCGAACTGCCAACCTTTTGGTTAGCAGCCAGAGCTCCTAACCACTTCACCACCAGGACTCCACAATCTAGGCCTAAGTCAAGTTAATTCATAGTATTTCCTTAGATTAGTTCAGCATGTGAAAGCTGGATAATGAGTACGGAAGACTGAAGAGTTGATGCCTTTGAATTATAGTGTTGGCAAAGTATATTAAATATACCATGGACTGCCAGAGTCTGTCTTAGAAGTACAGCCAGAACGCTCCTTAGAAGGGAGGATGGTGAGACTTTGTCTCAGGTACTTTGGACATGTTATCAGAAGGGATCAGTCCCTGGAGAAGGACATCATGCTTGATAAAGTAGAGGGTCAGCGAAGAAGAAGAAGACCCTCAACCAGCTGGACTGACACAGTGGCTGCAACAATGGTCAAAAACATAGCAACAATTGTGAGGCTGGTGCAGGACAGGGCAAGGATTCGCTCTGTTGTACACAGGGTGGCTATGAGTTGGAACCCACTTGACAGCACCTAACAACAACAGTTCAGAGTTGAGCCAATCAGTGTGAAAGTAAAAACTGCTCAATGATCACGGAAAGCAATGCTTTTTCCTCTTAAATGGGTGAAGTCCCTGTTGCTACTGGCAACCATGATGCCAACGAAGAAACCCGCCTAAGGACACAGGTTACATGGGGCCAAAAAAAGAAAAAAGAAACCCATTGCCATCGAGTCGTTTCCAACTCATAGCAACCCTATAAGACAGAGTAGAACTGCTCCAAAGGGTTACCAGGGAGCGGCTGGTGGATTTGAACTGCTGACCTTTTTGGTTAGCAGCCTGAGCTCTTAACCACTGCACCACCGGGGCTCCGACAGGAGGGCAAAGCCAGTGAATTGTAGAGATAAGGAGCCATTTCAAAGGCCTACAGCCAGCTCTGGACTCTTGAGTTTTGTGAGCTAATGGTGTTGTTGTTAGCTGATATCAAGTCAGCCCCTACTCATGGTGACCCCATGCACAACAGGGCAAAGAGCTGCGCAGTTCTGTGTCATCCATGTGAATGTTTGTGGGTCGGACCATTGTGATCCATAGGGTTTTCACTGCCTGATTTTCAGAAGTAAATCTCTAGGCCTTTCTTCCTGGTCTGTCTTACAGCCCACAAGCACCCCTGAAACCTGTTCAGCAGCATAGGAACACACACACCTCCACTGACAGACGGACGGTGGCTACACATGAGGTGCACTGGCCAGGAACAGAGGCCAGCTCACGCTCAGGGAAGGTAAGAACTCTATCATTGAACAACGCTTCATATGTTAGCCGATAAGTCCCCCTTACTCTCTAAGCCAGTCTGAGATGAAATTTCTGTTATTTGAAATAAAAAATAAGCTTAACGGATAGTTTTAAATAACTCCTTTCTCAGAATAATAATGTTGTTGTTGTTAGGTGCCGTCAAGTCGGTTCTGACTCATAGCGATCCCACATATAATAGAGCGAAACACTGCCCGGTCCTGCGCCATCCTCACCATCACTGCTATGTTTAAGCCCACTGTTGCAGCCACTGTGTCAATTCATCTCGTTGAGGGTCTTCCTCTTTTTTGTTGACCCTCTATTTTACCAAGTGTGACGTCCTTCTCCAGGTGTTGGCGATAACATGTCCAAAGTCAATGAGACAAAGTCTTGCTATTCTCAATTCTGCAGAGCATTCTGGCTGTACGTTGTCCTCCAAGACAAATTTGTTCGTTCTTCTGGCTGTTCATGGTATATTCAGTATTCTTCACCAACACCATAATAATATATATAATATATATAGTTATGTATTTATATATAAAAATTTATATTTATATGAGTCCTGTGTTTTTTGGCTTAAAGTTTTTACTTTTGTCAAGTTGCAAATATTCCTGAAAAAGGCAACAGAACTGTATTTGAGAAAAACCCAGCATGGAAAGGGGGAATGTGCGGTCACGTTATAGGGATTGCAACTAATGTCACACAGTAATATGTGTATAAGTTTTTATATGAGAAATTAACTTGAGCTGTAAACTTTCACCTAAAGCACGAAAAAAAAAAAAAAAAGCTAAAGGCAGTAAAAAAGAAAAGAAAGCCTTCTTAAAAACACATGGTCTACCTGTCTCATTTTACAGATGAGGGCTGAAGGCACCAAAAGGTAAGGTCGCTCACACTGAGCAACATGAGGTCTCCATTTCCTCCTGACCTCTGACCCCATAGGCATTAAGTTGTGCTGTCTCCGGGTTGTGCTGGGGATTAAAAGGAGATACCGTGCATAAAGCTCCTAGCAGAATGACTGGTACAGTGTCGATAATCAGCAAATGCTGGGTTTTTTTCTTTTTATCATTCACATTTTAGCATTACAGGGGCGGTACAAATAACTGACACTTCTCTTATCAAGTATTACATTGAGAAAACTCACCCAGAGCAGAGAAGGGCCCAGGCCCTTGATCTTGACCCGGTAACCAGCCATTGTCCTCTGCAGAGAGGGGGGTTGAGTCTAAGTCTCGAGTGGTATCTGTGCTCACTCAGGAGTGTATGCACCAAGAACATATGGTATCTAAGTTAATCCTCACCAGAATCCTGCACTCATAACTGGATCTAAAGTAGACCAGCAGTTCTGTAAGAAGCCAAAAGAGCTTTTTTTGCTGAAATTCTGAGAAACACTGGGACACTGGCTGCCCAGACTAGGCACTCCTGCAGCAGGGGCCCTAGACGGCAGTAGGGACAAGACAGAGCAACCACAGAGTGGGAGCAGGCTGGTTTGTAGTGCCTGTGGGACACCCTGGAGCATTCTCTGAAATACCTAGGTGAATTTCCCCAGGGCGCTGGGAGGCCCATGAGACCACAAGGACAAGAACCCATGATGTTTGAGTGGCTGCAGTAACAGGGCCCTCATGTCTACCATGGGCCATAGAAGGCCATAGAGACTCAGGCCACAGGATGCGAGCAACCACTGACCAGATCTTTGCCCCCAGTGCTGATTTTAATAGACACTATAGGATGGAGGAGCCCTGGTGGTGCAACAGTTAAGCACTCATCTGCTAACTGAAAGGTTGGCAGTTCGAACCCACCCAGCAGTTCCACAGGAGGAAGACTTGGCAATCTTCTCCCATAAAGATTACGGCATAGAAAACCCTGTGAAGCTATTCTACAATCTCACATGGGGTCATGTGAGTCAGATCAACTTGATGACACCTAAGAACAACAGACGATGGAGCTCTTACCTCCAGGGAGCAGGTGGGAGACACATGGAAGAAAGAGAAAGACTTCATCAAAGGGAGAGAGGCCCTAACCACCAAAAACAACTCTGATCATTCAGTTTTATTAAGTCAGCTCCTTGAGAATGCTTTTCTTGTTTGTCTTTGGTTCTGGTGTTCTCAAGTCTTGGATTAAATGAGATAAAAAAATGTAAACCACTCCCCCCATCCCTGGCACATAATGAGCACAAAATAAATGGCGACAATCCTTTCCTGCTTCTCTTCCACAGTGTGAATCTTATTGCACCAGTATATGGCCAATTGATCTTGACAAGTGTGTTAAGTCCATTCAGTGGGAAAAGAATAGTCTCTTCAATAAATGGTGCTGGGACAGCTGGATCTACATATGCAAAAGAATAAAGCTCAATCCATACTTCACATCATATACAAAAATTAAGTCAAAATATATCAATAACCAGAAGAACTAGATGGTGCCCGGCCAGTACTACCAACCATTCTGATTAGGGCCACAATAGATGGATCCTGATAGAATAGGAGAAAAATGTGGAACAGAACTCAAATTCTTAAAAACTCCAGACTTACTGGACCAGTTGAAACTAGAGACTGTCGCCCTCAGATACACTTCAAAACTTAAACCGAAATTATCATCTGTTAGCTAAATAACAGATTGGCTCATAAAATAAAGAATATCACCTGTGAGTAACAAGCATCTTTAAAAAAAACTATAGGAGACAAAATGGTGAAAAATTACTCTAAAGCAAAGATGAGAAGGTAAGGGGGAAGGGAAACTAGAGTACTGGAAATGGCACAACCAGAACAGAATGAATGAGAATCATGATACATTGTGAAAAAAGTAACCAGTATCACTGAATAGTTTGTGTAGAAATAATTGTTAAATGGGAACCTAAGTTGCTGTGTAAACTCTCACTTTAAACACAATAAAATATATTTTTCAATAAATTTAATTTTTTTTACTGTATCTATGACCTAAATGTAAGAACTAAAACCATAAAACTCTTAGAACAAAATATAGGTGAAATGTTTTGGGACTTAGTTTTTGACAATAGATTCTTAGGCAGGACACTAAAAGCATGAGCAACAAAAGAAAAAATAGACAAATTGGACTTTATCAAAATTTAAAAAATTTGTATATCAAAGGACTTTATCAATAAAATAAAGAGACGACCTACACAATGGGAGAAAATATTTGGGAATCATGTATCTGATAAGGGTTTAATATCCAGAATATACAAAGAATTCCTACGACTCAACAATAAAAATATAAAAAAAAAAGACAAACAACCCAATCAAAAACGGGCAAAGAACTTGAATAGACATTTCACCAAAGAAGATAAACAAATGGCCAGCAAGCACATGAAAAGATGCTCAACATCATTAGTCATTAGCAAAATGCAAATCAAAACCACAATGAGATACCACTTCACACCCACTAGGATGACTATTATTAGAAAAATAAAAAACCACAAGTACAGACAAGGATATGGGGAAACTGGAACCCTCATCCATTGTTGGTGAAATTATAATATGGTGCAGCTGTTACGCAAAATAGTTTGAGGGTTCCTCAAAATGTTAAACATAGAATTACCAGCAATTCACTCCTGGGTGTCTACCCCAAAGACTTGAAAGCAAGGACTCAAACAGATACTTGTATACCAGTGTTCATTGCATCATTATTCACAATAGCCGAAGGTAGAAACGACCCAGCTGTCAATCAACAGATGATTGAATAAACATAATGTGTATATTCATACAATAGAAATTACTCAGCTATAAAGAGAAATGAAGTCTTGATACATGCTACAACATGGATGAATCTTGAAAACATTATGCCAAGTGAAATTAAGTCAGTCACAAAAGGACAAATATTGTATGATTCGACTTATGTGAAATATCTAGAATAGGCAAATACATAGTGGTTACCAGGGGCAGGTGGGAGGGGGAAAAAGGAAGTTATTGCTTAAAGGGCACTGAGTTTCTATTAAAGATGATGAAAACTTTGGGGAACAGAGTGGTGATGAACGTACAGCATGGTGAACGTAATTCATGTCTCTGAATTATACGCATAAAAAATGGGGAAATGGCAAATACTTTGTATATATAGTTTTACCACAATAAAAAAAAAAATCAGTTGGATTATATATTCAAATGGATCATCCAAAGAGCATAGGTTTTTTATAGATTTAGAGGTTGAGAGATGTACCCTCTTCTTACTAACTGCACAGTTGTGAGTCCATCTCTCATTCTTGTTCTGTATAACCTGGAGATAATATAACCCCTACCCTACTTATCGAACGGGTTGTTGTGCGGATTAAATGAGATCATGAAAAAGGAAAGGGTTTTATCAGATGTAAAGGGCTGAATGCTTTCATGATTCTTATTATCTCAGTGGTCCTCTGAATTGGTGGTAGAAGCAGACAGATCTCCTTCCAAATGAAATCAGGATCTGTGGCCCCACCCTCTCAAAGAACAAGGCGGCAGCCCAATCTTTTTTAACAGCACATGTTTTTAAAGAGACAAATTCATGAGATTTATCTGATGGCCACTTTGCTCAAGCAAATCATTTTTCCAATCTATATTCAGGAGCAGCTGCAGCAACTGCAAAATGACTTACTCTTTTTAACACTCTGCCTTGGTGACGGGAAGAAAATTAGACAAACTATAAAGGCATGTTCCATATTTCATTCCATGTTTTATAAAAACCCCAAATGCAATCATCCTTTTCAATTGTTCCCAGAGTCAGATGGGCCACAGAGTAGGTGGAGTGCTGGAAACAGCAAAAGCTGGTAAATTAGTGATTAGAGGACAGCTCAGGGGGCAGTTACCTTGCAGAAGTGGCAGAGGGTATTAGCATTGGGCCCATCATAGGTCACGGTGGCCATCCTCTGTACCCCATCCACATCCATACAGAGACACCCAGTGTCCACACACTCCCTCTGCCCTTTCAGCTCTGAAAAGTCTGCTCTTACTCTTAATCTAACAGTAGTCACTTACACCTGGTGGTAACTGTAAGGCACTCTATCGCCTCTAGGTTGCTTCCATTTTAACCCTTATCACTATTGAAAACCTTCAGTACAAAATTCAAGCTCCCTAAGAAGGGGAGATGGTGAAACTTTGACATATTTACTTTGGACTGGTCATCTGGAAAGACGAATCTCTAGAAAAGGGTATCATGACTGGTAGAGGGTCAGCAAAAATGAGGGGAACCCTCAGTAAGGTAGATTGACACAATAGCCAAAACAATGGACTCAAACATACCAATGATTACGAAGATGGCGCTGGACTGGGCAACATTTTGCTCTGTTACACATAAGGTCGCCATGAGTCGGAGCCAACTTGACGGCAACAATTATAAACTGTTATATACTTGCCTTTGTCCACAACTTGACTGTGAGCATGCAGAAAACACGGACATTTATCTCTTTATCCGCCACACTCAACACATAAGAAGTACTCAATAAATGTTTGTTGACTGACTTACTGGCTGAATTTTTGACAGCCATACTACAATCTTTGTCCTCCTTATTACGATTTCAAAGAGAAGGACCCTTTTGCCACCTCCTTGCACACACAATGCCACTGTGGCTGCTTCCCTTGCCAGCTCTTCTCTTCCTACCCCACCGCGGGGAAGCACAGAAAAACCTAGCACCTGTCACCTCTACTTCGGGAGGTTTCCTGGGATAGATGGAGCCTCCTCTGTGTCCCATGGACATGTGGAGGCAGCATGGGAATCCCTGAAGCTACCCTCAACACCAGAAGACTGCACTGGGGTTCAGAGTACTTAGAGAATCAGGTTTCCGGAGCACCTTCAGCTGTGCGTGCAAATGGCTGAGGCATCCCTTATGCAGGCAGGTCCATCAAGCTTTGTAAAACTAATTAAGGGAAATTTCCTGAGTGCTAAAATCTCTAGATAGTCCCCATGTTCTCAACTGCCCTGTCTTAGACTGGGTTTTCTAGAGAAGCAAAACCAGTAAAGCGTATAAATATACATATAGAGAGATTTATATCAAGGAAATGGCTCATGAGGCCGAAACATCCCAAGTCCTTCCCAAGTACATGGGTCAGGAAAGAGGCTTCTCCGGATTCATGTAGCCACAGGGGCTGGCGAACCCAAGATCAGCAGGTCAGAGAGCAGGGCTCTTGCTCACAGGCTGTGAAGATCGATGATTCTCAAGATTGGCAGGCAAGACCCCAGGTAAGCTGCTAGCTCAAGTCCCAAGAACTGGAGGTCAGACAAACGGGAGCCAGATGGAGGGCCAAGA
The DNA here is from genome assembly GCA_030035585.1 of Dugong dugon. Lineage (NCBI taxonomy): Eukaryota > Metazoa > Chordata > Mammalia > Sirenia > Dugongidae > Dugong > Dugong dugon. Next base: position 5,938,486 of record CM057464.1, on the reverse strand, counting down.
ATGAGCAAAAGCCTGTAAGCCTTGCCAGAATATCCACGTATATTCAATGCAGGCCATAGGCCCAAAGAAACTTCCTTTCAACTGATTGTCTACTCATAGCAGATCCCATCATGGAGGTGATCACATCATATCAAATCTCACCATGGAAGTGATCACAATGTCATATGACTATCAAACCACTGAGAATCCTGGTCCAGCCAAGTTGACACACAACCTTAACCATCACATGCCCCATCCCAGAAAAGTTTACAATCTGCAAGGTTCTCCACAGACCCTTGGGATGCCTGAGTTCTCTCTAGCAGAGGTGGCATTAAGAAGGAGCAAAAGCAGGCCAATTATTCTTTCATTTTTTGGATGTCTAATGCCTTCCTCCCATTCCTCCTGTTATAAGGAAAAACCCATTGCCGACCCACTGCGGTTGAGTTGATTCCGACTCATAGCAACCCTACAGCCCAGAGTAGATCTGCCCCATAGGGTTTCCAAGGTTGTAATCTTCATGCAAGCAGACTGCCACAACTTTATCCTGTGGAGTGGCTGGTGGGTTTGAACTGCTGACCTTTCAGTTAGCAACTGAGCACTTAACTGCTATACCACCAGGGCTCCATTATAAGGAAAAGGCTTCCCCAAAGGACCAATTCCTTCTTCCTCAAGCCCCAAAATGCAGCGTGAGTCAAGGGGCAACTGAGCAAGATTTACTCAGGGCTGGAGGTCAGGAAAAATTTCCCCAGACTTATTCACCTAAATGTTAAATGCTGAAATTCCTTTGACAATTGTTGTTGTTGTTGTTAGCTGCTGTCGAGTCAGCTACCAACTCATGGTGACCCCATGCACAACCGAATGAAGCACTGCCCACTCCTACGCCCTTTTCATGATTGTTGATTTCTCTGAGTCCATTGTCGCAGCCATTGTGTCAATCCAGCTCTTTGAGGGTTTCTATCACCTTTGCTGGCCCTCTACTTGACCAAACATGATGTTCTTGAGGCATCCAAGGTAAGCACGACTTGAATAATATTCTATGATCCTATGTTAGTCGTCTAGTGCTGCTGCAACAGAAATAGCACAAGTGGCTGACTTCAACAAAGAGAAACTTATTTTCTCACAGTCTAGTAGGCTACAAGTCCAAATTCTGGGCATCAACTACAGGGGAAGGCTTTCGCCCTCTGTCAGCTCTGGAGGAAGGTCCTTGTCATCAAACTTGCCTTGGTCTAGGAGCTTCTCAGTGCAGGAACCTCCAGTCCAAAGGGTGCACTCTACTCCTGGCGCCGCTTTCTTGGTGGTATGAGGTCCCTGTGTCTCTCTGCTCGCTTCTCTCTTTTATATCTCAGAAGAGATTGGCTCAAGACACAACCCAATCTTGTAGATTGAGTCCTGCCTCATTAACATAACTGCCGCCTATCCCACATCATTAACATCATAGAGGTAGGATTTACAATACATAGGAAAATCACATCAGATGACAAAATGGTGGACAATCACACAATACTGGGAATCATGGCCTAACCAAATTAATACACATATTTTTGGGGGATACAATTCAATCCACGACAGATCCATCGGGTTTTCATCGGCTGATTTTCAGAAGTAGATTGCCAGATCTTTCTTCCTAGTTCACCTTAGTCTGGAAGCTCTGCTTAAATCTGTTCAGCATCATAGCAACATGCAAGCCTCCACTGACATATGGGTAGTGGCTACGCATGAAGTGCATTGGCCAGGAATTGAACTTGAGTTTTCCGCATGCAGGTGAGAATTCTACCACTGAGCCACCAATGCTACTACCCCTTTGACAATTAGCAAAGTCTAATTGTATTCCTATATTTGATAGACTATGCAAAGGCATTTCAACCCTGTGGATCATAACAAAGTATGGATAAAATTGCCAAGAATAGGAATTCCACAACACCTAATTGTACTCGTGAGGAACCTGTAGATAGACCAAGAGGCAGTCGTTCAGACAGAACAAGGGGATATTGCGTGGTTTAAAATCAGGAAAGGTGTGCATCAGAGTTGTATCCTTTCACCATGCTTATTCAATCTGTATGCTGAGCAAATATTCTGAGAAGCTGGACTATATGAAGAAGAACGCGGCATCCATACTGGAGGAAGACATAAACAAGCTGCAATATGTACATGACACAACCTTCCTTGCTGAAAGCGAAGACGACTTGAAGCACTTACTGATGAAGATCAGAGATTACAGCCTTCAGTATGGATTACACTTCAATATAAAGAAAACAAAAATCCTCACAACTGGGTCAATGAGCAATATCATGATAAACGGAGAAAAGATTGAAGTTGTCAAGGATTTCATTTTACTTGGATCCACAATCAACACCCATGGAAGCAGCAGTCAAGAAATCATATGACATATTGGGCAATTCTGCTGCAAAAGACCTCGTTAAAGTGTTAAAAAGTAAAGACATCACTTTGAAGACTAAGGCGCGCCTGACCCAAGCCATGGTATTTTCAATCACCTCATATGCATGCAAAAGCTGAACAGTGAAGAAAGACTGAAGAAGAATTGATGCTTTTGAATTATGGTGTTGGCAAAGAACATCGAATATAACATGGACTGCCGGAAGAACAAACATATCTGTCTTGGAAGAAGTACAGCCAGCATGCTCCTTAGAAGGGAGGATGGCAAGATTTCGTCTCATGTACATTGGACATGTTGTCAGGAGGGATCGGTTCCTGAAGAAGGACATCACACTTGGTAAACTAGAGGGTCAGTGAAAGAGAGGAAGACCCTCAATGAGATGGACTATCACAGTGGCTACAGCAATGGGCTTATACATAGGAACAATTGTGAGGATGGTGCAGGACCAAGCAGTGTTTCATTCTGTTGTACATGGGGTCGCTATGAGTCGGAACCCACTCACTGGCCCCTAACAACAACAACAACTGCATTTCCTAACAAGAAATGAGCTTTAAAATGAAAGTACTCCTGGGAGAAACAACCAATCAGTTTAAGGTCAGCCAGGCTTGTTCAGACAAATAATCCTTCTCTGAGAGCAGATTGGTTTGTTTTGGGGAGTGGGAAGAGGAAGCAGAGAGGAGACCCAGAGACAGGTGGGGAAGGCAGAGGATCACCCACCACCTTCTCTAATGGTCACAGTCAGAGTTTTGAGCAGCTGTCAAGAAAGCCATTCTAGTTCCACACCCCTACAACCCTCAGAGCCCCTTCTCCAATTCATCCAACTAGGCTGGAGTCATCTATAGTACCAACTGCTGAAAGTTCTCTGCAGGGGAAAAAAAATTGCATAGCAGCCTACATAGAGAATAAGACTTTTCTCACTCAAATTTAAAATTTCGAATGTAATTATCACTTTCCCACAGGCTATTACGACCCAACCCTTTTTGTTGATTGAGCACCACCAAGAAGGGAAAGCATTAAGGAAGTAGAATCCAGTAAGGGAGAAGCTGCTAAAACCATGGACAGGTCAGTGCTTATGCCATAAATGAAGGCAGGTATGTTCCCACCCTGTCCCAGAAACACACCTCAACCAGCCTGCTCTCTGTGATACCGCGCCTTCAATAGCTGCCTTTTGCTGACAGGCTCAGGCTCCATAGCGCAGCATTCAAGACCCTCTTCCTCCCCTTCTGGTCTCAATCCAACTTTCCAACTTCCCTCTCAGTACCCTCTACACACTGCTCCAACTGTTTGACGTAGTCCCTGTACTCCACGCACACTTTGCAATTACTCTCTATTTGGGCGCACCTTTCAGACTCCAACATGAGTCCCAATGCCTTCTTCAGCTCTTGCGGTTTACAGCGCTCATACCCTTTCTGACTTCTGCACACAGCATCCATAGGCTGCTTCATTCCGCTATTACTCTGTTACACCATATATCTACTGGTTTTCTTCATTAGATTCTGAAGATTAAGGCTCTAAGGAACTTTGAGCGATTACTTAGTTCACCTCCCTTAATTTGTAGCAAGGAAGTGAGCCTGGACAATTACTTGCCAAAGTTCTAGAACTCATTATGGGCAAAGGAGAAAACAGAATCTACATCCCAATCCCGATTCCGTTCTCTTTTCAGAGCACAGGGTTGTTGTTGTTAGCTGCTGTCAAGTCAGCTCCGACTCCTGGCGACCATATACGTACAACAGAAGGAAACATTGCCCAGTTCTGCGCCATCTTCCTGATCATTGGTATGAAGTTCACTGCTGCAGCTGTCATGTCAATCCATCCCATAAAGGGGTTCCCTCGTTTTCTCTGACCCTTTACTTGACCAAACACTATGTCCTTTTCTAGAGATTGGTCTTTCCCGCTGATGTGCCCAAAGTAAGCAAGCTGAAATCTCACCACCCTCACTTCCAAGGAGCATTCTGCTTTTATTTCTTCTAAGACTGGCAGTCCACGGTATATTCAATATTCTTCACCAACACCGCAGTTCAAATGCGTCAGTTCTTCTTCTGTCTTCCTTTTTCATTGTCCAGGTTTTGCATTCATATGAGGCAATTGAAAAGACCACAGCTTGTCTCAGACCCACCTTAGTCCTCAAAGTGATACCAGGTTGCCTCTAACTATGGAAAATGTGTTAGTCTTGTTGTCCCCCAGAGTTGTGAAGCTACATCAGGGTAGGCAAGGACCACATCTTAAAGTACATGTGTCCTCACAACACCCAGCACAGACTTAGTAAATCCGTGCCAAAACCTGTGAAGATATTTCTAACTCACCCCCTTGCCCTCTTGGGCCTGAAATTTCTCTCAAAATTTTCTTGAGAGTCAGATTTTTTTTTTTTTTCTTCCAACTCAGAATAGCCAAGAATTACCTTCTTTGTGAGTTTTTTAAGAGTTTAATTTGGGCAAACTAAGCAAAAGCAGGTGGAATATATATTTGCAGAAGCTTAGCCAATTTCTGCAACCTTAGAAGCATGCTCGGTTTACTTCTTGGACCTACCCGCACACCCGCTGTAAATTGAACCAGACACACTTGTTCTAATTTTATCTCAACTTTGCAGGCAGACTATAACCCAGGCTTGGTTTCGTTCATCTGTTTCCTAATCCATTACTCCATTGATCTTGCTGTCTCAACCAGGTAGGCATTCTTTCAATTGGAAAATATATAGATGCTTCCTCCCTCACACTGCTCTTTAAAAAAATCTATAAAAACACTGTTCCCATCCCCTGACCTATGGATCTTCCTGTCACCTGACCTACGGCTTTTCAGATACAAGTCTGCAGGACCTATGGATTTCGGACTTGTCAACCCCATGCAACTGCATAGCCAGTTTCTAGAATTCTCCCCATTTATGGATGTGGAAACAAAGGCTTAGAGAGATTAAGTCATTTGATCAAAATCACACAGCTTGAACATTGCTGAAATCACCTTTCAGGATCTGCAAACTGATAAAAACAAAAGGGAACTCAGCACTCATTCCCTCCAACCCTTCACAACATGTGATTCTGAAGTAATTCTGAGTGTAATGTATTAAAAGTCATTTCTCATTTTCACTCAAAAACTAACACACACATCTAGATGAAAAATTATCTATACTATATATATATGGAAACCCTGGTGGCATAATGGTTAAGAGCTATGGCTGCTAACCAAAAGGTCAGCAGTTCGAATCCACCAGGTGCTCCTTGGAAACTGGATGGGGCAGTTCTACCCCGTCCTATAGAGTCGCTATGAGTTGGAATCAACTCGATGGCAGCAGGCTTGGTTTTATATATATATTTGTTGTTGTTGTCGTCGTTCAGTGCCGTCAAGTCCATCAGAGTCATAGCAACCATAGGTACAACAGAACAAAACACTGCCCGGTCCTGTGTTATCCTCACAATGGTTGCCATGTTTGAGCCCATTGTTGCGGCCACTGTGTCAGTCCATTTTGTTGAGGGTCTTTCTCTTTATCGCTGACCCTTTACTTTACCAAGCATGATGTCCTTCTCCAGGGAATGGTCCTCCTGATAACAATTCCAAAGTATGTGAGAAGTCTCATCATCCTCACTTCGAAGGAGCACTCTGACTGTATTTCTTCCAAGACAGATTTATTCGTTCTTCTGGCAGTCCACGGTATATTCAATATTCTTCACCAACACTATAATTCAAAGGCGTCAACTCATTGTTGTTCTTCCTTATTCGTTGTCCAGCTTTTACATGCATCCGAGGTGACTGAAAACACCATGGCTTGGGTCAGGAGCACCTTAGCCCTCATGTATATATAGATAGATAGATATAGATAGATAGATTTGGAGCCCTGGCGGTGCAGTGGTTAAGAGCTTGGCTGCTAACCAAAAAGTCAGCAGTTCGAATCCACCAGCCACTCCTTGGAAACCCTATGGGGCAGCTCTACTCTGTCCTGTAGGGTTGCTATGAGTCGGAATCAACCCAATGGCAAAGGGTATATATGGGTATACATAGATTTATATACGTGTTTTATATATGTTTGTTTTTTATATATATACATATATGTTTATCTATGTTTGGGTATATATAGATTTATATATGTGTGTATATATGGGTATATATTGATTTATATATGTGTTTTATATATATAAAAAGTTATATATACCTATATAAAACACATAGCTATATCTATACTATACTATATATACTATAAACACAGCTTCTACCAGTTCTTTTATGGAGACAGAGCCCTCTGGGAGGGCCCAGCAGCGTCTGTTTGGGGCAATTATTTTGTAGATGTCTGATTACCTAGGACTCAGCACAGCCTTTCTCCAGTAGACAGGCTGATCTTCCTGGGAGTTTGCTCCCTCCTCAGGCCTAGTGGATTCTCTAAGGGGCAGGGTGCTGCTCTTCCCATCACAGACCACAAAATCCAAAGGTAAGGGCTCAATGCTGGGGCCTCCAGCAGGGCTGTTAACAGTGAGTGAGGTGACGACAGGAGGAAGGAAATTGGGGGAAAGTTCTGAACGCTGAATAACTTCTCAGAAGTAGGATGAGGGAGAGACCCAGATCCATAATCACAGAAGCTTCTTGAAAAATTTAATTAAAACTTGGGAGGTAGCGAACACCAAAAACAAGTATCATTCATCAACTTAAAACATCGTCAAGGCAAAGACTGCCACCAACTCAAAAAAAGAAAGAGAGGAGAAGAGAAAGAAGGGTGATCACTCAGATATCAAGCAAATCAAATTACCCGGAAGGCCCTGCCAGACACATGCATTAATCATCAGTTATCCCGGCTGCACACCTGTACGGAAGGAGAACCTGGCAGTTTCAACAGGACTCCAGCTGACGGAGGGGGAGCACTGCTTCCCACGGGCTGGGTGGACAGGCCAGGGAGGGTGGTCAAGGGGGCCCAGGCTGGGAGAGGCCATGGGGCATCCCCAGATCTCCACTGACCAGATGGGAGGAGGGCGGCAGAGCTAGATGCTTGCGGGCAAGTGCAACCCCAGCTCTTCAGCCAAGTTAGTTTCTTCTGCCCCTTCTTTTCTACAGCACGTGGATCTTCCCTCAGAGCTAGACAAACCTGCTGAACCACAGTGGTTAAGTAACTTTTCCTGAGAAAGAGGCGGTTGCAGGGTGAATCCAAGGCAACTGCAGGAATCGTGTAACAAGTGGGAAAGAAGGTCAACTTTCTTGGTTTCCTAGGGCTGTGTAAAATAGTACCATAAACTGAGTGGCTTATAACTCACAGTTCTGGAGACTGGGAGTCTAAATTCAGGGTGTCAGCCATGTTGGAACCTTCCGAGGGCGCTGAGAGTCTGCTTCATGCCTTACTCCCAGCTCTGATGGCTCCCAACAATCCTTGGAGCTCCTGGGCTTCGAGCTGCAGAATAACTGCATCTCTGCCTCCGTAGTCACACGACCATCTTCCCTCTGTGCGTTTCTCTGCATCTCATCTCCTCTTGTATAAGGACACCACTCAGATTGAATTGGAGCCCTGGTGGAGAAGTAGATAAGAGCTACAGCTGCTAATCAAAAGGCTGGCAGTTCAAATCCACCAGTCACTCCTTGGAAACTGCATTGGGCAGTTCTACTCTGTCCTAAAAGGTCACTATGAGTCAGAATCGACTTGATGGCAACGAGTCTGGTTTGGTTTTTCAGATTGATTTAGGACCCACTCTACTCTGGTAGGAAACCCTGGTGGCACAGGGGTTAAGAGGTCAGCTGCTAACCAAAAGGTTGGCAGTTGGAATCCACCAGATGCTCCTTGGAAACCCTAGGGGGCAGTTCTACTCTGTCCTCTAGGGCCGCTATGAGTCAGAATCGACTCAATGGCAATGGGTTTGTTGTTTTTTTTTTTGTTTGTTTCTACTCCACTATGACCTCATGTTAACTGGTAACATCTTCAAAGACCCTATTTCCAAACGAGGTCACATTCACAAGCTCTAGGAGGTAGGGCTTCAACATATTTTTTGGAGGGACACAATTCAATCCATAACCCATGACCAATATCGTCAAGTTGATTTTGACTCAGGCTGACCCCATGTGTTCCAGAGTACAACTGAGCTCCATAGAGTTTTGTTGTCTATAAACTTTATGGAAGCAGATCTTCATGGCTTTCTTTGGCAGTGCTGTTGGGGGATTCAAACCACCAACCTTTCGGTTAGTGGATATTGATGTTGTTAGATGCTGTCACCTCGATTTCAACTCATAGCAACTGCACATGACAGAGTAGAACTGCTCCATAGGGTTTCCTGGGCTGTAATCTTTATGAAAGTAGATCACCAGATCTTTCTCCCGTGGAGCTGCTGGTCAGTAGTAGAGAGCAAACCGTTTCCACCACCCAGGGGCCTTTATTCAGTCCATGTGGGTAGATGCCATCAGGTCAATTCCAACTCATGGCAACCCCGTGTGTGCAGAGTAGACTGCTCCACAGGGTTTTCAAGTCTGTGACCTTTTGGAAGCAGATCACCAGGCTTGTCTTCCAAGGTGCCTCTGGGTGGGTTTAAACTTCCAACCTTTTGGTTAGTAGCAGAGTGCTTAACGGTTTGCTCCACACAGGGACAGCTTACTCAATCCATTTTTGATGTGTGCCATCAAGTAAATTCTGACTCATAGTGACCCCATATGACAGAATAGAACTGTCCCATAGGGTTTTCTTGGCTGTAATCTTTACCGAAGCAGATCACCACATCTTTCTCCCACAGAGCCCCTGGGTGGGTTCAAACCACCAACCTGTTGGTTAGCAATCAAGCACTCAACCATTGTGCCACCAGGGCTCCTTTTACTCAATCCCTAACAGCTTCCAAATCTTTTCTGTTGCTGGTTTGTCCTCTCATGAAGTTCAGAGTGGAGGGTAAGCGGAGTGCGGTGGGCTGGGGTAAGGCAGGACACAAAACAAGCCGCTGAATTTATTTCCTTTGTGGCACAGGCTCTGTATACCCACGAGTCCCCAGGGCTGGCCACAAGCTGAAACCTCCCAACGGCACAAAGACGAGGCTGGATTTGCAACTACCACGTCCTCTGGGCTGGGAGCTATTTGCACTTGATGAGAAATTTCGAGTGAGAACCATCTGAGTGTGGGCCTGTGTGAGTGAAGAGTGCATTTAGAGGGAACAAATGATTTATTATTGGGCCCCAAAAAGTCTCATTTGAAAAGAGAGGGTGCTTCTTTTCCCCCTCTTATCATTAAAACCTTCAAGGGGTAGAATCCATTTGGTCTCTTAAGCCAGCCTAGAAAGGAGTCACAGCTAATCAGCAGCCCTTCCTTGAGTACAACAATATGCATAAACTGGCAAAATGGACTGCAGATCACTTTGATGTTGAACAAAGAAGAAAAACTCCAAAACAGTATAAAAACTGGATTGCTGTTTAACTCTTGAGTGTCCTTTGCACAGAGCACACTTAAGACACACAAAGCTGAGCAGTGCCCCAGGGAGAGCTAACTAATGAATAATGACCATTTCAAACACTTAGACCCAGCTATTTTCTATAGCAAGAGAAAATGGCCAGTCTTGTCTTCTGAATTTCCTGCTCTGATTCAATATCTTACTAATAAAAGATACCACCACCCATCTGTCAGTTTGTCCTACTGTAGTGGCTTGTGTGTTGCTATAACACTGGAAGCTATGCCATGGGTATTTCAAATACCGGCAGGGTGACCTGAGGTGGACGGGTTTCAGCAAAGCTCCCAGACTAAGATAGACTAGGAAGAAAGGCCTGGTGATCTAGTTCCAAAAATGTGCCAGTGAAAACCTATGGATCACAACAGAATATTGTCGATATAATGCTGGAAGATGAGCCCCTGGGTTGGAAGGCTTTCAAAATAAGTGACCACAACAATGGACTGGAACATACCAACAATTGTGAAGATACTGTGGGACCAGGCAATCTTTTGTTCTGTTGTACACGGGGTCGCCACGAGTCAGAGCCATCACGACAGCAGCTAACAACAACAATAAAAGCTACTATCTTTTGAGCAGCTAGGAGGGTCTGATGTTGTAAGTAGAGTTCTGCATTCATCACCTCATTTAATCCTTCCAAAAACCCTGCAAGATTCATATTATTATCACATTTTGCAGATGAAGGAACAGACACAGAGAGGTAAAGAGACATGACTAATATTTTCCAGCCTATAAACTCAGATCTCGGAGATACCAACACCCTCCCTTGAACACAAAGCTGAGCCGTTTCTCATTCTCACGAATGAACGCAGCAAAGTCTCATTTATTTGAAGACAAGATGTTCCACATAAGTAAACTTTTGAGATGTGTGAAACCTATCTCTTTAAAGCCAGATCTTCTTTTTAAAGTTTCAATTAGCATAAAATGAAATCTTTCTAAAATGTTTTTATTAACGTTGTATGTTTACATGACTTATAAAATTCCTAGGAAATATCCAGAAGGAATGACTTCTGGTCAGACAGGAATTCCAAATTTTAGGTCCTCAGAGGTACCAAGGAAGAGGCATATCTTTTTGGAGGTCACAATTCCATCCTAAACAGATTCTAAATTCTTTATGTTGCTGATTTTTCTTCTCTTGTGAGCCAAGATTCTTCCTTCTCATGAACCAAGATTGCTCCTTCCTTCTGAAGTGAGGAAGAGAGACGAACTCCAGGAGCATCAGGCTAGAAGTAGGGTCAGAAGAGGTTGGGAACTTGGGGTTTGGTGAGACCCACTCCAGGAATAAAAAAGAGTACTAGGAAGGCTTTCAATCACCATCTTAAAATGGAGCTGGGCACCAAAGAAGTAAGAACATTGTAAGATTCTGGCATCTGTATTGTCCCATTTCCCCTTGGTAATAAACAGTAATAGCACCTCTAAAACAAAACAAGTCTGTATAGGTATGTAGAGGAGGTTGCCACCTCTTCAGCAGCCAGGCTAGGTGGGGAAAAGGAATCCCAAGAGACAGAGTAGATGAGCTGGCTCCTAAAGAAAAGGAAATCAGCTGAAGTCCCGGGTCTTGCCTCAGTATAGAAAGGAGAACACGGAGCTGCTTCAGGCCTAGAAAGACTCAGAAGTTAAAAGGCATATGAGATCAAACACTTCAAGGGACAGAGTAGCAGGGGCAGGGGTCTGGGGACTGTGCTTTCAGGGGAAATCTAGGTCCATTGGCATAAAAAAGTTTATTAAGAAAATGCTCTGCATCTTACTTTGGTGAGTGGCATCTGGGGTCTTAAAAGCTAGCAAGCGGCCATGTAAGATGCATCAATTGGTTCCAACCACCTGGAGTAAAGGAGAATGAAGAACACCAAAGACACAAGAAAAGTATTAGTGCAAGAGACAGAAAGGGCCACATAAACCAGAGATTTCATCAGCCTGAGACCAGAGGAACTGGATGATATCCGGCTACCACCAATGACCACCCTGACAGGGAACACAACAGAGAGTCCTTGATGTAGCAGGAGAAAGTGGGGTGCAGAACTCAAATTCTAGTAAGAGGACCAGACTTAATGGTCTGAGACTGGAGGTACCCCAGAAAGCATGGCCCTTGGATTCTCTATCAGCCAAGAACTAAAACAATTTCCAAGGCCAACTCTTCAGACAGGGATTGGACTGGACTGTGGGACATAAAGTGATACTCGTGAGGAGTGTGCCTCTTAGCTCAAGTAGATACAAGAGACTAAACGGGCAGCTTCTGTCCAGAGGTGAAATGGGAAGGCAGAGAGGGTTAAGAGCTCGTTAAATGGACATAGGAAAACAGGGGTGGAAAGGAGGAGTGTGCCGTCACAGTAAGGGAGAGGAATTAGGATCACATAACAATGTACGTATAAAGTTTACTTGAAATGTAAACGTTCACTTAAAGTACAGCAATAAACAAAAAAAGAAAAAAAGGCATGTGAGGCTTCCTGCCATGAAAAGCGCCCATGACTATTCCTCAGACAGAGATCTTTGGACGTAATCTTAGTCTTCAAGTTCGAAAAACAATTCCCCCGTAATCCTGTCTATGAGTCTCAGCCACCAAGGATAAATTGCTACCCTCAATGGCCATCCAAGTATGGAAGGCTGTGTTCATAAACTGAATTTCTACAAACAGAGAAGTAAGAAGACCTCAAGGACTGTCAGTAGGAGTCTAATTAATTGTGATGTAACCATTCATTGGAATATTACCCAGCCATTACCTTAGTGGTGATGATGTAAATATCCAGTTATTTCCAAACAAAGATGCTCACACTCTAGTCTAAAGTTTAAAAAAAACAGGTTATAACACAATGCCTGTAACATACAATTTTTGACAAATAAAAATATGTATGACTCAAACTGTTAGTAGTGCTAATATTTGGGTGATGCTATTAACTTTCTTCTTCTTCCTTATTGTACAGGACTCCATTTTAAATTATATCAGAAAGTTATATTGAATACTCAACTTTCAGGCCAATATTATATCCAAAAAGCACATACAAGGGAAGACACTGAAAAAAACCTTCTAACCCTCAAGCAATTATATGTTTTAATACAATGTTAGGACCACCGAAATTATTGTGTTGTATTCATAAGCCTGAAAAATGAGGAGGCTTTAGAGTCAGGAAGAACTGATTTTGAATCCTAGTTCTGCCACTTACTAAGTTACCTTGGACACTTAATCTTCCGCCTCAGTTTCTCTGTCTGAAACATGGGACTAAGGACCTTACTTCATAACACTGTTGTAAGATTCAGTAATGCATGGAGCTCCCTTCCCATTTATTGGATGAATACACTCAATGGCCAGATGCTCTCAAGGAATCAACATATTTTGCCTACATTTACAAATGTGATACCTTTCCCTCCTCCCCTCTCACACTGTCAAATTAGGCATTTTTGAAATGCTGATCGTTAGGTTATAAAATTCATGGTGAGATGGATCTGTTTTGGTCACTGTTAGTTATCCAGAGTTGCTCTAACAGAAATACCACAAATGGGTGGTTTTAACGAACAAACATTTATTTTCTCACAGCTTAGGAGGCTAGAAGTCTGAATTTAGAGCGCCGACTCTAGGGGAAGGCTCTCTCTCCATCGGCTCTGAAGGAAAGTCCTTCTCTCTCAGCTTCTGCTTCCTGGTTCCTTGGAGATCTCCATGCGTCTTGGCATCTATCTTAGCCCATCTCTCTCACTTACTTGCTTATTTAATCTCTTTTATGTCTCAAAAGAAATTGACTTAAGACATACCCTACACTAATCCTGTCTCATTCACATAACAAAGACAACCTATTCCCAAATGGGATTATAACCACAGGCACAGAGGTTAGGATTTACATCATATATTTTTGGAAGACAGCTACCTGGCCAGCCAACTGGAAGCGATCCATATTTGTGCCCATTCCAAAGAAAGATAATCCAACAGAATGCTGAAATTATGGAGCAATATCATTAATATTACACAAAGTAAAACTTTGCAGAAGATCATTCAAAATCAGTTGTAGCAGTACATCGACAGGGAACTGCCAGACACTCAAGCCAGATTCAGAGGAGGACGTGGAACCAGGGATGTCTCTGATGATATCAGATGGATCTTGGCTGAAAGCAGAGAATACCAGAAAGATGTTTACCTGTGTTTTATTGACAACTCAAAGACATTCAATTATGTGGATCATAACAAATTATGGATAACATTGCCAAGAATGAGAATTCCAGAACACCTCATTGTGCTCATAAGGAACCTGTACATAGATGAAGAGGCAGTTGTTCAAACAGAACAAGAGAATACTGCGTGGTTTCAAATCAGGAAAGGTATGTATCCGTTCACCATGCTTATTCAATCTATATTGAGCAAATAATCCAAGAAGCTGGATTATATGAAGAACACGACATCAGGACTGGAGGAAGACTCATTAACAACCTGCAATATGTAGATGACACAACCTTGCTTGCTGAAAGTGAAGAGGACTTGAAGCACTTACTGATGAAGATCAAAGACCACAGCCTTCAGTATGGATTACACCTCAACATAAAGAAAACAAAAATCCTCACAACTGGACCAATAAGCAACATCATGATAAACAGAGACAAGGTTGAAGTTGTCAAGGATTTCATTTTACTTGGATCCACAATCAATCCCCACGAAAGCAGCAGTCAAGAAATCAAACGACATATTGCGTTGAGCAAATCTGCTGCAAAAGACCTCTTTAAAGTGATGAAAAGCAAAGATGTCACTTTGAATACTAATGTGTGCCTGACCTAAGCCATGGTATTTTCAATCGCATAATATGAATGTGAAAGCTGGACAATGAATAAGGAAGACCGAAGAAGAATTGATGCCTTTCAATTGTGGGGTTGGAGAAGAATATTGAATATACCATGGACTGCCAAAAGAATGAACAAATCTGTCTTGGAAGAAGTACAATCAGAATGCTCCTGAGAAGCAAGGATGGCGAGACTACTTCTTACATACTTTGGACACGTTATCAGGAGGAATCAGTCCAGAGAAGGACATCATGCTTGGTAAAGTACAGGGTCAGCAAAAAAGAGGAAGACCCTCAACAAGTTGGATTGACACAGTGACTGCAGCAATGTACTCAAGCATAACAATGATTGTGAGCATGGTGCAGAACCAGGCAGTGTTTCGTTCTGTAGTACATAGGGTCGCTATGAGTTGGAGCCGACTCAATGGCACCTATAAACAACAACGAAGTGTTAAAAAGCAAGGATATCACCTTGAAAACTAAGGTGCACCTGACCCAAGCCATGGTATTT
Organism: Dugong dugon; assembly: GCA_030035585.1. Classification (NCBI taxonomy): domain Eukaryota; kingdom Metazoa; phylum Chordata; class Mammalia; order Sirenia; family Dugongidae; genus Dugong; species Dugong dugon. The sequence continues at coordinate 5,923,465 of CM057464.1, read as the reverse complement.
TCAATCGCTTCATAAGCAAGTGAAAGCTGGACAATGAATAAGGAAGATGGAAGAAGAATTGTTGCCTTTGAATTATGGTGTTGGCGAAGAATTTTAAATATACCATGGACTCCCAGAAGAGTGAACACACCTGTCTTAGAAGAAACACAGCTAGAATGCCCCTTAGAAGCAAAGTTGGCGAGACTTTGTCTCTCGTGTTTTGGACATATCAGGGGGGACCAGTCCCTGGAGAAGGACATCATGCTTGGTAAAGTAGAGAGTCAGCGAAAAAGCGGAAGACCCTTGTGATGGTTGGGATTGTGTGTAAACTTGGTCGGGCCATGATTCTCAGTGTTTTGGCAGTTGTGCGACGTCGTGGTCACTTCCCTGTTGAGATTTGATATGTGATCACCCCCACGATGGGATCTGCTGTGAGTAGCCAATATGTTGAAGAAGTATTTCCTTGGGCCTGTGGACTGCATGGAGTGTGGGTGGATGTTCTGGCTGGGCTTGGAGCTTTTGCTTGTTCTGGATCCTGCAGCTGGCTCCTGTTCATCTGACCTCTGGTTCTTGGGACTTGAGCTACCAGCTTACCTGCGGTCTTGCCTGCCAGTCTTGGAATTCCTTGATCTTCACAGCCTGTGAGCAAGAGCCCTGCCTGCAACCTGCCGATCTTAGGTTTGCCAGTCCCTGCAGCTATGTGAATCAGGAGTAAGCCTCTATCCTGACCCATGGACTTAGGACGTTACAGCCTCTACAACCAAGTGAGCCATTTCCTTGATATAAATCTCTCTGTACATACTTACACGCTTTACTGGTTTTGCTTCCCTAGAGAATGCAGCCTAAGACAACCCTCTACAGGATGGATTGGCACAGTGGTTGCAACAATCAGCTCAACCATGACAACAATTTTGAGGATGGTGCAGGACCAGGCAGTGTTTCGTTCTGTTGTACATGGGGTCACTATGCGTTGAAACCAACTCGACACCACCTAACAACAACAACAAATTTTGGGGGGATGCAATTCAATCCATAACAGACACCATTTTAAAGACTATGACAATTACTAAACTGCCCAGAGATTCGCTGTAAGACTGGTGCCACAGCGTGAGACATGTCCTGCAGAGAATTAACGTGCGTTTAGCATCCAGCTTGGGCCCTGAGTGCTACAAACGGTTAAGGGCTCAGCTACTAACTAAAGGCTGGCTATTCGAATCCAGCCAGAGGCACCTTGGAAGAAAGGCCTGGCGACCACAGCTATTGAAAATGCTTCACATGCCTTATCTCACTTAGTTACCAGAATAGCCTCATACAGCTTGTATTATTATCCCCATTTTACAGAAAGGTTTAACAAGTCCCCCTGATCTCAAACCAATAGGTGGCATAGCTGGGATTCATATCTCAACTTCACTGACTCCATAGTCCTTTCTTTATATATTGTTTCATGTTGCTACCTATTTTCATAATCAACATAGATACTGGGTTTGTATGAATAATACCCAGAACACTGTTTGAAGCTGGGCAATTCCAAGGAAGTTTTCTTTAACAATTTATGATCCTCGGATGAGCGATTCTGATTATCGCTGGTGAAATGAAATTTCTCTCTCCGTCTGTGTCTGTCTCTGTCTTTCCCTATCCCTTTCCCCTCCCCCACTGGATAGTTGGTGTCAGCTGCTGTAGAGTCAGCCCCTGAGTCATGCCGACCCCATGCACATAATAAACCAGTTGTCCTCGAGTCGACTCTGACTCATGGAGACCCCGTCTGTGTCAGAGTAGAACTGTGATCCACAGGCTTGTTTTTTGTTTTGTCTTTATGGTTGTAAAAATACATACAACACAACATCAGAGCGTTTTCAGTGGCTGATTTTTTTGATGTTGATTGCCAGACCTTTCTTCCAAGGTGCCTCTGGGTGGATTCAAACCTCCAAACGTTCAGTTAACAGCCGAGAATTAACCATCTGCACCACCCAGGAACTCAAATACACAGTAGTGCCATCAATACAAAGACAAGATTTTAAATCCTAACCTAAAGGGCAGCAGTTCAAACCCACCAGCAGCTCTTCAGGAGAAAGATGTGGCAGTCTGCTTCTGTAAAGATTACAGCCTTGGAAACCCATGGGGCAGTTCTCCTGTGTCCTGTAGGGTTGCTATGAGTTGGAATTGACTGGATGGCAATGGGTTTTTAACCTAGAAATTTATTCCTGGAATTTTTACTGAAAATCACTTACCCTAAGGCTTAGTACTTGCAGGTTTCTGCCGGTACTTTAGCCCAGTGTTTCCCAACCAGTGTGTGGAGAGCATGATTCACAGTGGGTCGACATCCCCTCAGCCCTGAGAGCAATGTGGTAGAGCTGGGATGGCTAGAACCCGGGGGCCTGCCACCTGCAGCCCAAAGCTGCCCAGTCCGCTTACCTTACAAACGCTATCCTTTCTTATGTGGCCTCCACAGGAAAAGGATCAGGAAGCTCTGCTTGTCCCCTGTGAGCAGGCAAAGCTTAGGCAGACAAATCATTGGACAGAGGTTTTACTTGAGGTATCACAGCATTCCCCAAAAGACCTAAGGAGTCCAAATAGATCACTGATACTTAGTCCTCCTCTAGCAAAAACTTGGGGTAGAAGAAAAGTCTGAAATCTAGTCCTAGAACTGCCACCACTCGCTATAAAGTCCGCCAGCATTCTAACTTCCTGGCTAAAAATCAATCCCCTGTGAAAGGCAGCTCAAAGGAGAGAACAGTTCAACATTTGCAGTATGGAAGTCAGCTGTTTTTTCCTTTCATTTCAAAGGAAATTTGTGGAAATCCAGGTATCCCGACGAAGCCACACTTTGACCAAAGGGTGAAGCAATATGTATGATGGAGTGAGTACTGTAGACATGACTAAGTCTCAGCCTGACCTGCAAATATTTTGTTCTCAAACACCCACCTATTGGACACACTGGGCCCTGACATTGTTGTTGCTAATGCAGTTGTGCCTTGGCTTATTCCTGGAAGCTAAGTCATCCTTATCTCCTTCCACACAGAGCCTCTGGGCCTTTTCCAGGGAGAGCCCGGTACAGTGGACACAGAACATAGGATTTGACTTGCTATTTGATCTTCAGACTACAAACGTCTATTATTTGAACAACCATGTCTACAATAAGCAACTTGCCTAACTCTCTGGGCCTCAGTTTCCTCTTCTGTAAAATGGAGATGGCAACGTCCACCTCAAAAGGCAGTCGTGATAATTAAATAAGGAAACTTATGCAAAGTGTTGGACACAAAATAACTGGTCAATGAATATCAGCTTCCTTCTGTTGTCGGGGAAAAGCATCACAAAGTCTAGTAAAGCAAAAAGAAAGGTTTATTTGGCATATATTCGAAAGGGCAGAAGTAGGAAAAGGACAACCATGTTGCCAGAGCCATGTCTGCCCGAGTCCAAGGAAATATCACAGAACAGACAAAAGTGGGAAAACGGACAAGCATGTTGCGAGAGCCGTGTCTGTCCAAGTCCAAAGAATATTACAGAACAGGCAAGAGTGGGAAAACAGACAGGCACGCTGCCACAGCCATGTCTGCCTGAGTCCTAAGACCACTACAGAATCATCAGTACATATTAACATTACAAATGGGCAAAACCATTGAAAGCTTCACCTTTTCAGTTTGGCTAGAAACTGTGATCCTACATTTTGAATCATCTTTCTTAACAATCTTTGGTACAGGTTCCAGTAATGACAGTCAGGAGGGTCTTCACTGGTCCACAAATTTCTATTCACCAAATGCTAACAGAAAAAGGGTAGAAAGTCTTTCATGTTCTATTTGATTGGCTTTATGTGAAAGTTTCCCTAAAAGATATTTTCCAACAAACCATAAACATCAACACAAAAAACCCAACAGATAAACTAGATAATTGGGATCTTCTAAAAATCAAACATCTATGCTCTTCAAAAGATTTCACCAAAAGAGTTAAAAGAGAACCTACAGACTGGGAAAAAATTTTTGGACAGTACAAGTCAGACAAAGGTCTAATCTCCATAATCTACAAGAAAATCCAACACCTCTACAACAAAAAGACAACCAATCCTATCAAAAAATGGGCAAAGGAAATGAACAGACACTTCACCAAGGAAGACATTCAAATGGCCAACAGACACATGAGGAAATGCTCGCGATCACTAGCCACTAGAGAAATGCAAATTAAAACCACAATGAGATACCATCTCACCCCGGCATTACTGGTACGAATCAAAAACACTGGAAATAACAAATGTTGGAGGGGCTGCGGGGAGACGGGAACTCTTATACACTGCTGGTGGGAATGCAAAATGATACAGCCATTTTGGAAAATGATATGGCGTTTCCTCAGAAAGCTAGAAATAGACGTACCATTCGATCCAGCAATCCCACTCCTAGGAATATATCCTAGAGAAATAAGAGTCATCACTCGAATAGACACATGCACACCTATGTTCATGGCAGCATTATTCACAATAGCAAAACGATGGAAACAACCTCGATGTCCATCAACAGATGAATGGATACACAAACTATGGTACATACACACAATGGAGTACTATGCAACGAGAAAGAACAATGAATCGGTGAACCATCTCATAACATGGATGAAACTGGAGGACATCATGCTGAGTGAAATAAGTCAATCACAAAAGGACAAATATTGTATGAGACCTCTATTGTAAAAACCCATGAAAAAATTCACATGCAAAATGTAACAATCCTTGTTGGTTACCAGGGATGGGGGGGGGGGGGATACTAAATAGGTAATAGGTAAGTGGTAACTTGGGTGAGAGATGAGATAGTACGTAGTACAGGGGAAACTAACACAACCTGCACAAGGAAAGGTCATGGAGGCCCTATAGACACATCCAAACCCCCTGAGGGACTGAGTTGTTGGACGGAGGGCTCTGGGGACCATGATCTCGGGGAACATCTAGCTCAATTGGCATGACACTACTTATAAAGATAATGCTCTACGTTCTACCTTGGTGAGTAGTGTCTGGGGTCTTAAAAGCCTATGAGCGGCCATCTAAGATACTCCACTGATCTCATCCCTTCGGGAACAAGGGAGAACGAAGAGAACAGGATACAAGGAAAAGATTAGTCTGAAGGACTAATGGTCCACAGCTACCAAGGCCTCCACGGGACTGAGCCCAGTACAGCTGGATGGTGCCCGGCTACCACCAATGACTCCTCTGACCAGGATCACAACAGAGGGTTCTGGGCAGAGCTGGAGTAGGATGTAGAGCATAATTTTAACTCCCCAAAAAAAAAAAAAAAAAAAGAAGACCAGATATACTGGCCTAAAGAATACTAGAGAAACCTCGAGAGTGTGGCCCCCAGACACCCTTTCAGCTCAGAGGGGAAGTTACCTTCAAGGTTTGATGTTAAGCCTGGGAATGGACACCCCAGTAAAACTAAATGGGACTAACGATGTACAGGAGTCCGGTGACAAGGGCCAGAAGGCAGAGGGAGAGTAGGAAACTGATGATAAGGAACACAAATTGAATAAGGACACTGTCGATGTATTGTGAGATTGTTGACCACTGCTATAGGGCAACATTTGTAGTAACTATTAAATGGGAGGCTGTTTTGTCCTGTGAGCCTTCATCTTGGGGGAGAATGGCAGCACAACTGGAAGAGCATAGTCAATATCACTTAAATGTGTAAGTAAAAAGTTTCAAAATGGTGTTTAAATAAAATAAAATAAAATAATAAATAAATAAACAAATGAGACTAAAGAGGTACAATAGTCCACTGACAAGGTCCAGAAGACAGAAGGGGACAAGGAAGCCCCCTGGTGATAGGGAACACAAGGTGGAGTAAGGATATTCTTGATGTGCTGTGAGATTGTTAACCATTGTCATAGGGCAACATGTGTAGTAACTGTTAAATGAAAAACTATTTTGTTCTGTAAGCCTTCATCTTAAGTGAGAATAACAGCACAGTTGGAAGAGCGTAGTCAATGTCACTGAACTGTGAATGTAGAAAATTTTGAAACGGTGTATCTTTGGCCATCTGTAATTTTCATCAAAAAAAAAGGTTGAGAATTTAGAGGCTTAATACGTTGTGGGGTTGTTAACCAATGTCAAAAAAAACAACATGTGTACTACTATTTCATGAGAAACTATTTGCTCTGTAAGCTTTCACCTGAAGTACAATAAAATATATATTAAAAAAAAAAAAAAGATATTTTCCAAGATTATCTTAGCTATTGTCTTTATACCTCAGGGCCCAGTTGATGTGTCCTTGTGAGCCCAGCTCCAGCTGGATCATATTCTCTATGCTCAAGGAGAGGGAGTAAATGATTCCAATATTATTTCCTAAATCATTTCCCATGCTGGCTGTGGCATAGCCCTCTCCATAGACGACACTGAATGCAGAGATACAAGCGGAGGAAAACCCAATGCTAAGAAGACAAGCAGGCAAAGAATCATCCTAGACAAGAAAGGGTCTAGTTTAACATCAGAGGCTTTCCCATGAATAAGTCATTGAGCAGAGTTAAGAGGTTTCAGTAAGCAAGGAATTCAGCCAAACATTCAGCTATCGAGCCTACAGCTCTTAAGCAGTAGAGACTCACGACGGAAATAACACCAAGGCTAATCTAACAGCTCTGACATATGTTTTTTTTAATCCAAAATATTAAAATGAGATGGGCACCATTTGTGAGAGCATTTGAGCTATCCTTGCACATGCCAACAAATAATTCACTTCATCATATATATGTACCCCCTTTGACTCCGGTATAGACAACAAAGCAAACTAGAGATTTGGGTACATAGAAGTGAATTTGAGTTTATGGCTAGTATAGAAGGTCCATTAAAAAAAGCAAAATGGCCTGACAGCTGTTTACTTCTGTGTATATATGCTTGAATCTTCCTAAGTCATTGAAACTAATACTTAAACTAGGTATGTATCAAGAAATGGAAAAGTGTTCATTTTCTTTGACCCATTCATTCTATTTATGGGAATTTGTCATAAGCAATAATTCAGTGGTTTAATCTACAAACCTGGACATCATCCAGTAAGAGCAAGCAAGAGATGGTGAGAAAGAGGGCCAGGGTACAGCTACTTGTGGGAATATGGAGCCATTAAAAAACGGTATTTTTTTTAATCCACCTTATAACATGGTAAATACCTACAATATAATCTTAACTGAAAAAAAGAATGTACCCCCACTGTCTAACTGCACCATTAAAGAGGCAAATGAGCAAATTCCACTTTCATCATTAATTGCGTGGCAAGGATCAGCATAAATTCAATTCCCACCTGGAAATGAATCCAGGCTTCACCTTCCCACATCTCCATGCCTCGTCACAAGCCACTTCTTCAGTAGCTCTTCATCTCTCACCCTAATCATCCAGAGTTAGGTCAAAACATCCCTGGCCACCTGAGGCCAGGTCATCAGGGACGGGTCATAGGCTCAGGAGTCTGCACAACTCCCTGTACTTCACACCAGCCATCCCCTGTCTCTTCCTCTAGCCCCCTGGGGCTAGGCTGCAGGGTAGAAGGACTGTGTCCTTCTTCATCAACTGCCTGGCAACCTTCTCTGTCACCAGTTACCCAGAGCTATGCCTGGCAACTTTCTCTGTCACCAGTTACCTAGAGCTAGGTCTTCACAAATCAACTGCCTACTCAGCTCACTTCTACCCACCAGCCATCGAAAGGTAGTTCCTCATGAATTAGAGCTCCATCCTTACTACTGCCTGCGTAGCCCTCCTCTGAATTAGGCACCCTGAGCTAAGTCAGAATCTCATTGCCCTTTAATTCTCTATAATGGTTCACAAAATTCACAGAAACTATTACTATACTTACAGTTACCCACTTATATAACCAGAAAGGAGACAAGCAAAGAGAGGCAAGGTCAAGGAGAATTCTCAGTATGGAGCCTTCTTTGTCCCCAGGGAAAGACCACCATCTCGCATTCATGGATAGTCTCACCAATCCAAGAGGCCACAAAGCAGGAGGTTCCAAGGTCCAGGGTCCCCTAGTCATTGGGACCTCAATGAATATACATGACTGGGGCTTTAATGCATAGTTAAGATCAACCCAATCAATGAATATGCACGATTGACTGCATCATGCCTCTTCCTTTCCTGCGGTTACTTCTCCAGGTGTGGGCCCTGTGTAGCCCCTACTTGCCTGGCTATGTCAGAAATACAAACAGTACCTTAATCGCTCAGGCTATTTTCAGAAACCAAAAACAAAAGGCCAAACTTAGTTCTTTGTCCCAAAGAGAAAATCATTAAATATAAATACAGTTTATAATTCTATTCTTTTAAAAAATATATACAAAATAAAAATACTAGATGGAACTATGCCTAAATGTCAATAGTGATTTCCTTTGTGTGATAGAGCTATTGGAATGTTTTTTCTTCTTTTAACTTCTTCTAAATTTTCTTCCTAAAATTGAAGTATTATTTACATAAAGCAGAGTGCATAGATCTTAAGCTTACAGTTCAATGTGTTTTAACAAATATGTATACAAATATCCCAATTAAGTTCCCTAGCACTCTTTTCTTATCAATTTGCCTCCCTACCCAGAAGCAACCACTCGTCTGATTTCTATCCCCTTAGATTAGTTTTCTCTGTGCTTGAACATCGTATATATGGAATTAAGCATATAATCTTTTGTGCCTGGCTTATTTCACTCAAAATAATATTTTTAAGATTCATTCAAGTTTGGGGTTTCCTTTTTATTGCTGGGTAGTATTCCATTGTATGGACATAATACATTTTGGTTATTTTGTTCTTATTTCTTTTGGATAAACATCTAGGAGAGGAATTGTTAGATTATTTTCTATAATCTATATATGTATGTGTATACATATGTGCAGAACTGACACACTTTTCCAAATTGGTTGCACCATTTTACACTCCTATCAGTGATGTATGAGAGTTCCAGCTGTTCCACATACACTTCAAAATTTGGTATTGGTATTGTCGTCTTTTTGATTTTTGCCATTCTAGTGGGTGTGTGGTGATATCTCATTTTGGTAACTAACAGTGTTGAGCACTGGTATGGATTGAATTGTGTCCCCCAAAAATGTGTGTCAACTTGCCTAGGCCACGATTCCCAGTATTGAGTGATTGTTCACAATTTTGTCATCCGATGTGATTTTCCTAGGTGTTGTAAATTCTACCTCTATGATGTTAATGAAGCAGGATTAGATACAATTATGTTAATGAGGCAGAACTCAATCTACAAGATTAGGTTATGTCTTGAGTGAATCTCTTTAGAGATATAAAGGAGAGAAGCTACCAGAGAGACATGGGGACTCTCACACCACCAAGAAACAAGAGCCAGGAGAATAGCACGTCCTTTGGACCTGGGGTCCCTGCCCTGAGAAGCGCCTCGACTGGGGAAGATTGATGACAAGGACCTTCCCCCCAGAGCCGACAAAAAGCTCTCCTGGAGCTGGCACCCTGAATTTGGACTTCTAGCCTGGGAGACTGTGAGAGAGTAAACCTCTGTTTGTTAAAGCCATCCACTTGTGGTATTTCTGTTGTAGCAGCACTAGATAACTGAGACAACATCTTTTCACATACTTCTTTGCCATTCTATATCTTCTTTATTGACGTGTCTGTCTAACTTTTCTTTCACCTTTGGCCTTGAGTCTCATTGGTCATGCCCGGTCCCAAGCATCAGCCCCACTGGAACCAATGAATGTGCATCAGGGATGGAGGTTCCAAAGAAAATTAGTTGCTATTACTGAAAGTAGGGTGAATGGATCTGGGTGACCAAAAATAACAAATGCCCCTCACGTTCTCCTTCTCCCGAAGGCCTCCATTCAGCCTCATCTTGGTCTGTCAAAGCTCCATCCATCCTTCAAGGCCCAGTTTAAAGTCTTGTTCTTACAAGGAACTTTTTCTGTTCCCCTCCTGACTCTTCTCCATGACTGTCACCACCATAGTAACTGGTTTTATTCTCTTTTGGGACAGTTCTCTTACTCTGTACTTTATTGTCAGAATTTGTGAAGTGGGATCTCTTGTCCCCTACCACATAATAACTTTTTAAAGGTCAGAGTCAACCCTGCAGGAAGTTAGCACAGTATCTTATGCATGAAAAGCACACATTCATTTATGCATTCATTCAACAACTAAGTATTGAACATCTGTTATGGATTGAATTGTGCCCTCCAAAAATGTGTGTCAACTTGGCTTGGGCATGATTCCCAGTATTGTGTGATTGTCCACCATTTTGTTAACTGATGAGGTTGTCCTGTGTGTTGTAAATCCTACCTCCATGATGTTAATGAGGCAGGATTAGAGGCAGTTATATTAAAGAGGCGGGATTCAATCTACAAGATTAGGTTGTATTTTGAGTCAATCTCTTTTGAGATATAAAAGAGATAAGCAAGCAGAGAGATAGGGGGACCTCATGCCACCAAGAAAGCAGCACCAGGATCAGAGTGCGTCCTTTGGACCCATGGTCCCTGCGCTGAGAAGCTCCTAGACAGGGAAAGATTGATGACAAGGACCTTCCCCCAGAACTGACAGAGAGAGAAAGCCTTCCCCTGGAGCTGGCACCCTGAATTTGTACTTCTAACTTCCCAGACTGTGAGAGAATACATTTCTCTTTGTTAAAGCCTTCCACTTGTGGTATTTCTGTTACAGCAGCACCAGATGACTAAGACAGCATCTTTTGTGTGACAAGCCCCATCTAGAGAATGGCATACCATAACAAAAAAGATAGGCGCATTCACTGCCCTCATTATGCTTGTAATTTTATGGGGGGTATAGGCAAAAGGACAAAAAGGGTTTGCACTCACCTACCTTTCAAAATGTTGGCAATTCAAATCTACCCAGCAGCACTATGGAAGAAAGTTGTTATTAGTTGCTGTGGAGTCAATTCCAACTCATGGTGACCACATGCGTGCAAAGTAGAACTGCTGCATAGGGTTTTCAAGGCTGCAACCTCTCAGAAGCAGGTCGGCAGGCTTGTCTTTGGAGATGTGCTTAATTGTTTATGCTAGCCACTGAAAATCGTATAAAGTGTTATTATATTCTGCTACACTTCGGGTTGCCATGAGTCAGAACTGACTCAGCAACAACAGGTTTATAGAAAATAAAATAGCCAATAACAGCACAGGGTGGTGAGTGCTGTGATGGGGTAGGGGTGAGGGGGCACACAATAATATAAAAGCACATGGGGCAACTCTTGAGACCTGAAGGATGCATCACCAAGTGAGGAAGAATTCACCGAATTGTATTAAATATTAACTGTTCAAATTAAAATTTACCAAATACACAAGGAATGGTTAACATGGCCTGCCAAGAAAAGAGGGAGGAATTAAAGATACCTCTTGCCCATTAGAAGTACAAGCAGAATGCTCTTAGAAGCAAAGAGGCGGAGACTTTGGCTCGCTTAGGTTGGACACGTCATCAGGAAAGGCCAGTCACTAGAAAAGGACATCGTGGTTGGTAAAGTGGAGGGTCGGTGAAAAGGAGGGAAGCCCTCAATGATTTGGATTGACACAACAGCCACAGCAATGGACTCAAACATCCCAACCATCATGAACGTGGCACAGGACCGGGCAATGTCTCCTTCTGGTATACATACGGTCTCCGTGAGTCAGAGCCAACTCAAAGGCAACTAACAACAACAACTTGCCGATGTTGGGGATAAACCTGGTGGGGCTGTGTGATTTGCCTCTGACGTGCCGTCACACTGCCTGGCAAAGTTATTCTTACCAACTTGTTTAAAGTGGGAGAGGAGATGTCTAGGGAGGTAGGAAGCCAGAGACCCCCACCAAGAACAAAAACCAGAGCCCAGTCGCTCTGTGAGAGGGCGTCTGGTTAGGGTTTTATAGCAAAATGTGGGGATCAGGAAGGAGGGAGCATGAGAGGGAACGAGAGAAAAAGGAGGTTATGAATTGCGTTTATTTCCAAGTGACGACTCTTTATCTCCCCACCCCAGGCCGATTTGTTGACAAGCCACTCTGTCAAAATGTGTTGATCTAGGAAAGGGAGGCCCCATGCTCACACCACAGCATTAGGCCTTGATCTCATCTCTGCAGGAATTCAGGAGGCTCGGCAGTAAGCAATCAGCCTCCTAATGGGCAAGAGGCACCTCTGGGGATGGGAATTTGACAGGGCTTGTCAAAACTGTCAGGCAAGGAGCGCGGAGTCTGCTTCATGCTCCTGTACTATCATAGAAAGGGAACAGCTCCGTGGGCTATGGCAGTTCTTGAAGGACAAGAGCCAAAACCACAGTGAAAAGCCACTCAGACAGCAATCCCTCATGGAAGAAATATCCGGGGTGAATAAATTCGGTACAGGCCAGGCACACAGCATGTCTTGGAGCTGTGGAAACAGCCTGTGGGTTAACTCAATAGTGAAGGAGACGCTCTTCGATTCCCTATTGCCAGGTAGCAGTGGATTAAAATTGCCTGAGAAACCAAGCAGGTGGTAATCGCCTGTCCGGTTGATAAAAGTTATCTGAGGACAGACTTTTCCCTGAGGCTCTTACATTATCTTCCTCAGCTCCACGACACAGAAACCTGGGCCGATTAAAATCAGCTGCAGAGTGGCTACATCACTCCCCTGAAATAAAAACATGTCTGTTGACTAGTGAAGCGATCCCAAGGAGCCCTGGGTTAGAAGGGAGACCAGGACAGGGCTGTAGGCAGGGGCAAATTAACCAGTAAGTACGTGGAACATGTCGGCTTACAGTAAGCAAGGGACTCACAGGCTTAATTGTGTTTTCTTACTAATCTGTAGTGCACAATTTCACAGGGGTTTCAGCACATCTTTGATGTGAAACCAGGTGAAATTGTGCACTACAGATTACTATGTAAGCACAATTAAGTCCGTGCGTACCTTGTGAACTGGGTAATCCTTCCCTGGCTGTGGGGACCCAAAGGCATAGGGATGAAAGCCTTACTTTGTGTCTTTAACTTCCCAGGAAGGTGGACAACAGAACGTGATGTTTGCATGCATCTCATCCGACTTGTGTTTAGAACAAAACCAAGAAGACAAGGGGGGAGGGAAAAGGGAGGAGAAAAAGTTCAATTGTCGCATAATCGGCAGGATGTGTCCTTAAGGATTTGACGAATGTGGAAAGATGAGGAAAAAAAAAAAATCCCAAGCTAAAAACAAATGTCTTACTATTTTCTTCTTTAAAGAAGTCCCCAGCCCCTCTCCCCCCATTACACATACACACCCCAACCCCAACGAATCTGTCCTGAATGTAAACACGCTTTCTTTAAACTCTAAAACCTATCTTTCATTAATTCTGGTTTTGAGAGTGAAGCTTTCCCTGCTGACTGATTACAGAAAATTGCCTCTTTGGAGAAACGTGGAATCCCTCTTACACACAACGGCTTCCACTGCGTACATCATTTTAGAGAATTCTCCACCAACAGGAGAGAATAGCGAGCATCTTGAGACAATTCCAGAATAAGTGAGAGAGGGCGTAGAATGGATTCCACCAGCCAACTCTCGTTCACACGGACACAAACACGCGGCCCACCCCAGAAACCACACTACGTAAGACACAGCTGCATTTGGGCTTCTAATTACTTACCTTCTAATTCATGCTAACACAGCAGTTAGTGATAAAGCTCAGAACACTCATACCCATTAGCCTGACGACATTTAATTATGACATGAGATGTATTACGCTTCGTGAGGTATGTAGTTCAGCCCGTGATAAGAAATCTGCACGTCTGGCCCATCTGAACGATGGTATCATCGAAGTAAAGGAAACCCGTGACAGCCTCACCCTGTCATTAAAAGAAAATGTTGGAATGGGTGCATTTTTACGTGAAATACGCCATTTGCGGATGCTGATGAAAAACCTGGTCTCCCTCCTTCAGGAAACATGGTTGCGACTTTATTTAAAGTAATAATAATAACAGGTTGCTGCTCAATTGCTGCTTGATGCTTCTATGTATCCATACTTATTTCCACTACCTTAGAGGCCAGCAGAGGTTATAGAGAGAGAAAAGTGACATTTTTTGCTAGGGCAAATCCATGAGATGTACCATTTGCTGTTGGCTTACACGGGGCCTGAGACATGATTAATAGCTCAGCGGCACTGCCAAAAAGCAGATAAATCTGGTCATCCACAATGTAATTGACTCACTGCCTGTCTCCCAGATACAGACAGCACTCACTGTCTCGGGCTCATCCCCCAGTGGGCGTTCGAAGCGGCTGATTATGCAATGCACAGTTGCTGACACCACAGTTTGGGGTCTCTTCCTTATAGCACTCAATTAGCCACCACATAAAGCCCGACTCCCCTTGATTAACCTTAACCAGGTGTTAAACGCCAACTGAATGAACAAAGGCTACCGCAGAAATTCCACCAGAGCATCCAGGCCTTAAACTGTGACCTTCAAGGTGGGCTCCTTGAAGTGGGAACCTCAATCTCTGCGTCCTGAATCAAGTTGCTCCTCGGTTTAGACTTGTCAAACACCCCTAGTTCAGTTCCAGAGCATAGTCATCAGACAGCTAGTCCACTCAAACATGGCAACCACTGTTAGCTTGACCTTTCTTTCCCCCACCCACCTCGACCTCTTTTCCAGTTGATTATAAATCTTTACTTTCCAAATTAAAATCAAGCAGCTCCATATCAGTTTGCTGGATGAACTTGGAAACTTGGTTGGTGTTGTTAGATGCCATGGAGTCTGCTCTCACGGCTACCTTATGCATAACGGAAGGAAAGGTTGCCTGGCCAACCTAGGGTGCTCATCTCCCAGCAATATATCAGACAACATTCTATTGGGATCCACAGGATTTTCATTGGCTACTTTTCAGAAGTAGATCACCAGACCTTTCTTCCTAGTCTGTCTCAGTCTGGAAGTTCCACTGAAAACTGTCCACCGTGGGTGACCCTGCTGGCATTTGAAATAGCAGTTGCATATCTTCCAACATCATTGCAATATGCAAGCCACCACAGTACCACAAACTGACAGATGGGTGGTGGAGAACGCGTCAGCCCCGGTCTATGTTCCTCCAATTTCTCTATTTCTATGAGAATTCTCAAAAACAGTACTGACTTAGCACAGTAGCAACTGTGAAGATGAAGGATCACATAATGACCAAGTCGTAAAGCCCTTTGAAAGCATACAGTGCTGTAGGAGTAATTATTATCATTGTTATTAATCACTTCGGTTGATCACATATAGTAAACATGAGATAATAAAGAGGGCGCTCTTAGATGCAGTATCAGCAACAAGACCCATTTATTACAATGCTATTTGCTTGGATTCCATTACAGTGATAAAATTTTACGCTCATCTAGCACTTTTCATCTGAGAATGTCAAAGTGCTGTTCAAGCACAGGCTCTAATTACACTCATCCTCACAACACGACTGGGAGAAGCAGCAGAGAAAGGCCACTTCCAGGTGCGTAATTCGCCATCTAAGCAGATCCTGTCCAGGTCTGGGAAGGTCTCCCTACTGAGGGCTGCATCTAGAAGTTCCTAAAATTCAAAGAAGCCACTAAGTGAGTCGTATGATTTCTTTAAAAGAACACACAAATAACGTCAGGTAGAAACCATGGGGGCGTTGATGTTTCAGTGGCGGAATTCTCTCCTGCCAGGTGGGAAATAGGGGCTCGATTCCCAACCATGCATCTCACGCACAGCCACCAGCCATTAGTCGGTGGCTCCTGCGTGTTGCTGCCATGTTGAACAGGTTTCGGTGGAGCTTCAAGACTAGGACGGACTAGAAAAAAAGGCCTAGCGAGCTACTTCCCAAAATCAGCCAGTGAAACCCTATGGGTCTCAATGATCCAATGCACAGTGGGTCATGGGGATGGCACAGGGCCAGGCGGCAGTTAGTTCTACTGTGCATGGGGCTGACCATACAGGGCATGGAGTTGGGGCCAACTCGATGGCAGTTAACAACAACAGAAAACACATATGGATATTTGAATATTTTCTTTCTGTGTGGGGATTATGTATCCCATGTCTTACAAGTAACGCACGTGCCTTTATCCCTCCATTTTTGGTCATGATTTTTGTGCCTGCCATCAAAAAGAGACTGACAGAAAATCTTCCATGTCTTAGGACTGTGGGGACCATGGTCTTGGGGAACATCTAGCTCAACTGCCATAACACAGTTTATAAAAAAAAAATGTTCTACATTCTACCTTGGTGAGTAGCGTCTGAGGTCTTAAAAGCCTGTGAGCAGCCGTCTAAGATACTCCACTGGTCTCATCCCTTCAGGAGCAAGGGAGAATGAAGAAAACAGGATACAAGGAAAAGATTAGGCCAAAGAACTAATGTATCACAACTACCAAGGCCCCCACCAGACTGAGTCCAGTACAATTAGACGGTGCCCGGCTACCACCACTGACTGCTCTGACCGAGATCACAGCAAAGGATCCCAGACGGAGCTGGAGAAAAATGTAGAACAAAATTCTAACTCACAAAAAAAGATCAGACTTACTGGCCTGACAGAGACTGCAGAAACCCCGAGAGCATGGCCCCCGGACACCCTTTTAGCTCAGTAATGAAGTCACTCCCGAGGTTCACCCTTCAGCCAAAGATTAGACAGCTGCATAAAACAAAACAAGACTAATGGGGCACAGTAGTCCAGGGACAAGAACTAGAAGGCAGGAGGGGGAAGCTGGTAATAGGGAACCCAAGGTTGAGAAGGGACAGTGTTGACATGTCGTGGCGTTGTGAACCATTGTCATAAAACAATATGTGTACTGTTTAATGAGAAACAATCTGTTCTGTAAACCTTCATCTAAAGTACAATAAGAAAATCTTCCATGTCTTGTTTGCAATCTTGCCAGCCTGGAAGTTTTCGTACAGTGATGATTACTAAGGAAAGCGAATGAGTGAATACATGGAGAAATACAATGAATACATGTCATCAACACCTTGTCACTTTGCCAGAGTAATACTCGTCTGGAAAAAGCCCCGCTTCTGATAAGTCTACAGTATTTACAATGTTTCTAGTACTCTGTTGTGGATTTGGTGAAAGCAAATTGATAGTTTCAGCTAGAATAATAATTCTGTTCCCCACTAATAAGAACAGAACAAATTACTTACACGCTTGAGGTTTTGCATCCTTTAAAAAGTTGCTGTGGCATGTTGCTGTGGTCTTCAAAGTAAGGTATCCATGCCCCAGAATGTGTGCAATATGATCCATTGGGACACAGAAAGGAAACGGGAAAACTTCTATTTTTATGCTTACTTATTTATTCATTCATTTATTTTACTTTGTAAAAATAATTAAATTAATCTCTTACTGTTGTTAGTTGCTATCGAGTCGGCCCCTGACTCATGGTGACCCCCATGCCCATCAGAATGCTGCCCGGTCCTGCCCCATCCCCATGATGGGCTGCAGATTGAACCGTTGTGATCCATATGGTTTTCATTGGCTGATTTTCAAGAAGTAGGTTGCCAGGCCTTTTTTCCAATTGGAGCCCTGGAGGAGTGGTGGCTGAGAGTTTGACTGCTAACCAAAAGTTTGGTCGTTCAAATCCACCTGCTGCTCCTTGGAAACCCTATGGAGCAGTTCTACTCTGTCCTATAGGGTCTCCAAGAGTCGGAATCAACTCAACGGCAACAGTTTCCAGGTTCATGTTATTTTCACTAACACGTTATACGATTTGAGAGTCAGACACACAAGTATACATAATACTGGAAGTGCATGCCCAGACACCTTTTTACTGATGCTAGGCAAACAAAAATGTCAGCAGAGTTCAAAAAAAAAACAAATGAGAAATACTAACATCATGGAGAAAAAGGTATATTTAGAAAAGACTCTACTCCTTCATCCATACTGGAGATGTTTTTGGGGAGAGGGCAACACACATTTATCTAATAGGATTTGTTAAAATCTATGGAATAAATGAAGACTTCTCAAGCTGAGTCCTGATTTCAATCCTCATCCACATGAGAATTAGAAATGACATTAGTCTCTCCCAGGAGCTCTGACCACACTTAATCTTGACCAAAGTGGGCTACGAAGCATTTTCAGAAACCAGAGAACCTTAGCCCAAAGTAGCATTGCCTTATGTAAATAATGAAATGGTAAGTTCCTTTGGGCAAATTGCCCCCAGAAAAGATCTGACTCCAGTTCTGGAGTCAGACAGCCCCGCTTTGCATGCCAGCTTGACCCCCAGTCACTGTCCACCCCTGGAGAAGTCCCTATCCTCAAGCCATGTCTTATCTACCAAATTGAGACTCCCCTGCTCCTATCTCAAAGGCTGTTGTCAAGGTCAACTTCAGACCTGAATAGGTCACAGGGCTTCCAGCAAAGCCAGAGTCAAGGCCAGAGTCCCTGACGCACTCACCACCATTCCCAATTCAGTGACATCCAGGGATTTATATCAAGACCCAAAGTTTCCTGAGGATTTCAACTGTAACCATACTTGGGGGCAGACAAAGGCATAGCGACATAGGGACAGAAGGAAGGGGCCTCAGAGAAGCAACCTGCAGAGAGTGTGGCAGGGCTTCTCGGGGAGCATCCACCGAGGGAGAAGTCAAGTGGCCCACAAACTCCATCAGCCATAGTCAAGGGGCAAAGCAAGGCCATGTCTCCAACCACCCCAGTGCAGACCTGTGGCCATTTATCAATCCCCTAGCACGATGCTGTCCAGCAGAAATATAATGCAAGCCAAATATCTAATTTTAATTTTTTTTTAATATGTAATTTTAAATGTAGCTGTGTTAAGAAAAGTAAAAAAAGAAACAGGGGGAATTAATTTGAATGATATATTTTATTTAACTCGATAGACCCAAAACATTATCATTTCAATATGTAATTAAAATAATTATAAATAATTTTTTAATTTGCTTTAAATGCTTTTAATCATGTTTTTATTACAGTAAATATATACATACACACATATTTAACAAAACATTTCCTATCTCAACATTTTTATAAGATAATTTTACATTCCTTTTATGTATTAAGTGTTCAAAGAAAGGTTCGTGGGTGACAAGAATGGTTTGTCCTCGACCACTAATCTAAAGACTGGCAGTTCAACCCACTCGGAGGTGCTATGGAAGAAAGGCCTGGCAATCTACTTCCATAAAGATTAAAAAAAAAAACTTTGTCGTCAAGTCAATTCTGACTCATAGTGACTCTATAGGACGAATAGACGCTAAAGATTACAGCTTAGAAAATCCTACGGAGTGCAGTTCTACCCTGTAACACATGGGGTCGCCATGAGTCAGAATTGACTCAACAGCAACTTGGTTTTTATTTTTTTAAGGCTTGGAAATCTGCTATGCACTTTACATTTACAGCACATCTCCATTCAGACTAGCCACGTTTCAAGTGCTCCATAGCTACAGGTGACTAGTGGCCCCCATTTCAGACGGCACTGACCTACAGAAGAAGAAATCTGTGGAATCTGCCGGAGGGGAGTTAAAACGGCCGCATCGTCTGGGCCCCAGCACCTCTGCCGTGAGAGCCCACCCAACGAAACCAAACAAAGGACGAGGGAGGCTCACTCTGTACTGGGGGGACGGAGAGGAGCACTGGAAACCTGGAACTGTAGGAGGAAGTGGTCCGTTACACATATGCAGAGCAGAATCATAATAACAGTTCACATGCAATAAAAGGAGCCCTGGTGGTGCAGTGGTTAAGAGCTCGGCTGCTAACCAAAGGGTCAACAGTTCGAATCCACCAGTCACTCCTTGAAACCTTATGGGGCAGTTCTACTCTGTCCTATAGGGTTGCTATGAGTTGGAATCAACTCAACAGCAATGGGCTTGGTTTTGGTTTGCAATAAATATTTACCACATGCTGAGCACTATTCTTGCTACAAAACATCTCTTTAAAGTATGAAAAAAGCAAAGAGGTCACCTTAAGGACTAAGATGCGCCTGACCCAAGCCATGGTATTTTCAATCGCCTCATATGCATGTGAAAGCTGGACGATAAATAATAAAGACCGAAGAACAGACACCTTTGAATTATGGTGTTGGAGAAGAATATTGAGTATACCATGGACTGCCAAAAGAACAAACAAATCTGTCTTGGAAGAAATACAGCCAGAATGCTCCTTAGAAACGAGGCCAACAAGACTTCCTCTCACATACTTTGGACATGTTATCAGGAGGGACTAGTCCCTAGAGAAGGACATCATGCTTGGTAAAGTAGAAGGTCAGAGAAAAAGAGGAAGACCCTCAATGAGATGGATTAACACAGTGGCTGCAACAATGGGCTCAAGCGTAACAACGATCATGAGGATGGTGCAGGACTGGGTTATGTCTCGTTCTGTTTTACATAGGGTCACTATGAGTCAGAACCAACTTGATGGCACCTAACAACAACAACAAGCACTATTCTAAGTGTCTGACCCCTATTAACTCATTTAATACTCCAAACAACCCTGTAGAGTAGATGTACTAGTGTTATCCCGACTTTACCGATGAGGAGACAACCACAGAGAGAGAGTAATTGGCCCGAGGTCACTCAGATGGTTAGTAGCAGAGCTGGAATTAAAAGCCAGTAGGGGGCTCAGCCTGGAAACCCTGGTGGCTCAGTGGTTAAGTTCTACAGCTGCTAACCAAAAGGTCAGCAGTTCAAATCCACCAGCTGCTCCTTGGAAACTCTATGGGGCAGTTCCACTCTGTCGTGTAGGGTTGTGAGTTGGAATCGACTCGAATGCAATGGGTTTTTTTCTTTTTGGTTTTTAGGGGACTCAGCCATAAAAAGAAATGAGGTCAATACATGCTATAACCTGGGTGAATCTTGAAAACATTATACTGAGTGAAATAAGTCAGTCACAGAAGGACAAATATTGTATGATCCCACATAAGTGAAATAGGCAAATGTACAGAGACTAAAGTTTATTAGTGGTTACCAGGGGCAGGAGGAAGGGGAAGAGGGGAATGGCATTGCGTAGGGGCCACTGCTTTTCTGTTAATGGTGGTGGAATAATCTGAAAACAGCGGTGATAATCGGGCGATGTGATGAATGGAATCAGCGCCACCGAATCGTACGTGTAAAAGATGTCGAATTGGCAAATGTTCTGTTATATAGACGTAGTTTCTTACCACAACAAAACAATTTAAAAAAGAAAAAAAGTTGAGGGGGAAGGAATGGGAGTTATGGCTAAAGGGGTACAGAGTTTCTGCTCGGCATGATGGAAAAGCTTTAGAAACAGATAGCGGTGGTGGTTGTACAACACGGTGAACGTAACTAACGTCAGTGGATCAAACACTTAAACATGGTTAAAATGGCAAATTTTGTTATATATATATTGTATCAGAGCCCTGGTGGCATAGTGGTTAAGAGCTATGGCTGCTCACCAAAAGGTCAGCAGTTCGAATCCACCAGCCACTCCTTGGAAGTCCTAAGGGGCAGCACTACTCTGTCCTATAGGGTCGCTAGGAGTCAGAATTGACTCGACGGCAGTGGGTTTTTTGGTATATGTTTTATCACAATAAAGTCTTAAACAAAAAAACAAAATAACCAAGTCAGTGGCTCCAGAACCTGTACAGTTAACCACTAGCTGTCATGTCCCTCCCTGAGTATACGACATTCTCTGGCTATATCCAGAGGCTGAGGGAGAGCATGGCAGTGCCCCAAGGGGACTTCACTTTGCTGTCTCCTCACGTACTGCACGTGCAGTGTTAGCCTTTAGCATGAGTGGAGGACTATGGGAAGAGAGAATTAGCCAAGAGCAATAGTACCAGGAGCAGCCAGTCAGCATCCTGAATAATCCTGGCACTGGTATAACATACTGACACAGGAGAGCAGCCTCACCAAGGACATACAGGCTGGAGGTCCAGAGAGGACCACCCCAAGACAGCATCAGCACATTGCTAGCCCAGCACGGTGCAAGCAGCAGCAATAAGGAAGGCGGACAAGGCAGCCGCCCTGGAGAGAAGCAGGCACCCACATAGGTTACAGGTGAGGCCCCCAGAGACACCTGAAGGAGGGCGAGGACATCCAGATGGGGCTGACTGTAAAGTCAAAAAAAAAGCCAATTGTATCGAGTCAGTGAGGCTCATGAAAGCCCCATGTGTGTCAGAGTAGAACTGTGCTCCATAGAGCTTTCATATCTGATTTTTTGGAAGTAGATTGCCAAGCCTTTCTTCAAAGGTGCCTTTGGGTGGACGAGAACTTCCAGCCTTTTGGTTCACAGCCAAGTGCATTAACCATTTCCACCACCCAGGGACTCCCTGGCTATAAGGCCAGGAAGGGCAATTAAGCCAGCAGAATTTACTCTACAACCAAAGCCCGCGGGTCCTATAGATGTTCAGGTTAGATATGTGAATGAATATGAATCATGACTTGTGTTAGATATAGCGTCACATACTTGGAGGCATTCTCTAGCTCTAGTTTCTTTTAGGATGAGAAGTTTTCCTCTGAAAGAAACTGGACCGCCGTATCAGACAAGGAAACCCACGACGTGGCTGGGAAAGACCACAGTAAGAGAAACTCAGCCCACAGAGTAAGTTTGCTGGCATTTCTATCTCCCTCCATATGCTCTGCTATAAAAGGCTGTTAATCAAAGAAAATAAGAAGTCCCCTAGGTCACTATCTCTCCCTGTCGATTAAGAAACCCAATAAAGACTTACGTGAAATAATGTTTATTTCAAAGCATGATGACATCTCCATCCGAGAACTTGGGACACTGAGTTTCCATTCTCTGGGTGATGGAAATCAGGTCGGGCAGAGCTAATAAACATCACAAGAATAAACAGTGTGTAATTTATCCTTCAAAGGCAAAAGGAACCAGCCTGGCCTGGGTACAGTGTCTGTATCACATGGGCAAAATTTCACTTCTGATTATCATGTTAGTGCCACACAAACCCCAAACCTCCCACAGAGCCAGTGTATCAGAGATGAACCGTCCCCTAGTCTATCTCAATTGTCGTCTACTCTGATCACTGCCAAGCTCACGCTGAGCCACCACTGAGCTTGACAGACAATAATAATAACAACAAAAAGGCTTGTCTGGAAAATTATTGTTTTTATACATAATACACATCGGCTTGGTAGACAGTTTCCAAAACATCCACCAAGCCACAAACATGATCTCCAGTCTCACCCGCTTAAATCCGAGCATACCCTAGGGTATACGCTTTCTCCAGGCCACGTGGTCTCACACAAACATCATGATTAGTAACATGCCTTCTTCTATCAGCGTCAAAAGAATGGCAGAGGGGGAAAAAATACAACACAGAGTTCCACAAAGAAAAATTAAAGTCGGTATCCTTTTAAATTCATTTTTATTATACAAATAATACATACGATTGTGGAAAATTTAGGCAATATAGCTGAAGAGGGGAGAGGACTTTTTTACCAGGTATGAAGACTAGTTTATACTGCTCCATGATTTCTTTCAAGAGATGAGTTGGCGAGGCCGTTTCCCTATCTCAAAGTTCACTAATACAAAACCAAAACCAAACCCTTTACTTGCTGTCAAGTCCTTTCTGACTCACAGCGATCCTATAGGACAGAGTAGAACTGCCCCACAGGGTTTCCAAGGAGCGGCTGGTGGATTCAAACTGCCAACCTTTTGGTTAGCAACCAAGCTCTTAACCACTGTGCCACTAGGGCTCCACTAACACAAAGGGAAGCAAATTAATCAGTAAAAAAGTGTCTTACCGTGCGCTTGATAAGAGCAGCAGTATCTGGTGTGATGGACTCCATTCTAGTTTACCTGGAGGCCGTGTCCAGATGCAAGAAGGCAGCGGTGTGATTCAGTGGTAGAATTCTTGCCTTCCATGAGGGAGACCAGGCTTCTGTTCTTGGTCAATACATCTCCTGGGCATCTACCACTCGCTCGGCTGTCAGTAGAGGCTTGAGTGTTGCTATAGTGCTGATCAGGTTCCAGGCAGAGCTCCCAGACTAGAAGAAAGGCCTGGTGATCTATTTCCAGAACTCAGCCAAAGAAAACCCTATGGATCACAATGACCTGATCCACAACCAATCATGGGGCAGGACTGGGGCAGCATTTTGTTCCATTATGCATGGGATCACCATGAATTGGGGGCCACCTAACAACAGCTAACAGCAACAACAATATCCAGATATACAAAATAGGAGGTTTTCTTAGAGAACCCACTGTCATGTTCCTAATTCCTAAAGCTCAGAGCAAGGAGGATAGGAAAAGCAAAGAGAGTTCAATTGAAAGCAAGAGTATCTGGTATGTTAGTTTCTGGGATGGGCACCAAAAAACCAGGATCCGTCTTCTTCTCTAGTATCTCCTACCCTGTAGGCCACAGGCCCCTAGGGGATAATTTCAAGGAGGTTGCAAACCCATGCTCATACCAAGTAGTTTCTAGCAATAAGATAATTAAAAGTATAACAACTATCATATGGGGCTCATAAATTCTTTGATATTAACAAGGGGTCTTTACCCTCATAAAGTGGGAGCACCTTTACTCTAGTCGGTCTTTGACGAATAAGACTTTACTGCTTAAATTCCCTCCCAACTGGTCCTGAACAGCCTCATTCACAGGATACAGCCATAAGCCTTCACTACCCGTGTGGCCTCAGACACTTCACCTCTCAGTTCAGTGCCTCAGTTTCTCCTTGGTACTGTCATTAGTCCCAGTGACGGCAATAAATGACCCAAATGGAATATTTAGCCCACAAAGGGAATTCTAGGAATTGGGAGACAATATGTGTCAACTCCCTAGAGACTTTGATTTCAAAAAAGTGTTACCTTAGTGATGTCAACTTTTCTCAAGAACTCCAATTACAACCCCTAACCTGCCATTTGCTGTATCTATACCCAAACTGATTGTCTAATCCCGTAGTCACAGAAAATCTATTGCAAGTCTGCCAAACAAATAATTTCTCACATGGAATTAGCTACTCAAGATTCATGTTTTCAATTTCCATTTCTGTCATTAGAGTCTTACGTATTTGTCCAATCTCAGGTTCTCAAGCTGCAAAAAGGATTAAAAATTCACTCCACTGAGAATGTTTACAATTTTTATAGGGATGTTATAAATAAAAAAGTATGCTCAATTATAAGGTAAGCCACATTAATGTTTACATGGTCTCTCTACCTCAAGAGATCAAGTAAAATAAAAATTTGAAAAAGATCTAAAAATGTTTACATAAAATATACCATGTAAAGGAAATATCTATCAAATTGTATTTGACAAAGGCCCAAAGTCCATTAATTGGGGAAAAGACAGTCTCTTTAACAAATGGTGCTGGCATAACTGGATATCCAACTGCAAAAAAACTGAAATAAGACCCATATCTCACACCATGCACAAAAACTAGCTCAAAATGGATCAATGACTTAAATATCAAATCGAAAACAATGAAGATCATGGAAGAAAAAATAGGGACAACACTAGGAGCCCTAATACATGGCGTAAACACAATATGCACCATAAGTAACAATGCACAAGCACCAGAAGAGAGACCAGATAAATGGAAGCTCCTAAAAATCAAATACTTAAGCTCATCAAAAGACTTCACCAAAAGAGTAAAAAGACAACCTACAGACTGGGAAAAAATTTTTGGCTACGACAAATCTGATCAGCGTCTAATCTCTAAAATCTACAAGATACTGCAAAACCTCAACAACAAAAAGACATCCTAATTAAAAAATGGGCAAAGGATATGAACAGGCACTTCACCAAAGAAGACATTCAGGCAGCTAACAGACACGTGAAGAAATGCTCACAATCATTAGCCATGAGAGAAATGCAGATCAAAACTACAATGAGATATCGTCTCACCCCAACAAGGCTAGCATTAATCCAAAAAACACAAAATAATAAATGCTAGAGAGGTTGTAGAGAGACTGCAACACTTATACACTGTTGATGGGAGTGTAAAATGGTACAACCACTTTGGAAATCAATTTGGTGCTTCCTTAAAAAGCTAGAAGTCCCATACGATCCAGCTATCCCACTCCTTGGAATATATCCTAGAGAAATAGGAGCTGTCACGCAAATAGATATATGCACACCCATGTTCTTTGCAGCACTGTTCACAATAGCAAAAAGATGGAAACAACCTAGGTGCCCATCAACGGAAGAATGGATAAACAAATTATGGTATATCCACACAATGGAATGGAATACTACGCAACAATAAAGAACAGCGATGAAGTAGTGAAACATAACATAACATGGAGGAAGCTGGAGGTCATTATACTGAGTGAATTTAGTCAGTCACAGAAGGACAAATATTGTATAAGACCACTATTATAAGAACTGAAGAAAAGACTTAAACACAGAAGAAAACACTGTTTGATGGTTACTAGGGTGGGGAGGGAGGGGGAGGGTAATTTACTAACTAGAGAGTAGATAAGAATTATGTTAGGTGAAAGGAAGGACAGCACACACTACAGGGGAAGTCAGCACAACTGGACTAAACCAAAGCTAAGAAGTTTCCTGAATACAAGCAAACACTTTGAGGGACAGAGTAGCAGGGGTAGGGGTCTGGGGACCATGCTTTCAGGGGACATCTAGGTCATTTAGCATAACAAAGCTTATTAATAAAATGTTCTGCATCCTACTTTGGTGAGTGGTGTCTGGGGTCTTAAAAGTTTGCAAGTGGCCATCTAAGATGCATCAACTGGTCCCAACCACCTGGAGTAAAGGAGAATGAAGAACGCCAAAGACACAAGGAAAGTATTAGCCCAAGAGACAGAAAGGACCACATAAACCAGAGACTTCATCAGCCTGAGACCAGAAGAACTAGATGGTGCCGGGCTACCACCAATGACAGCCCTGACAGGGAACACAACAGAGAGTAGCTGATGGAGCAGGAGAAAGGTCGGGTGCAGAACTCAAATTCTAGTAAGAGGACCAGACTTA
The DNA here is from genome assembly GCA_030035585.1 of Dugong dugon. NCBI lineage: Eukaryota > Metazoa > Chordata > Mammalia > Sirenia > Dugongidae > Dugong > Dugong dugon. The sequence continues at coordinate 5,896,768 of CM057464.1, read as the reverse complement.
ATGGTCTGAGACTGGAGGTACCCCAGAGGCATGGCCCCTGAATTCTCTATCAGCCAAGAACTAAAACAATTTCCGAGGCCAACTCTTCAGACAGGGATTGGACTGGACTGTGGGACATAAAGTGATACTCTTGAGAAGTGTGCCTCTTAGCTCAAGTAGATACAAGAGACTAAACAGGCAGCTTCTATCTGGAGGTGAGGTGGGAAGGCAGAGAGGGTTAGGAGCTGGTTGAATGGACATAGGGAATCAGGGGTGGATAGGAGGAGTGCGCTGTCACAGTATGGGGAGAGTAATTAGAGTCACATAACAATGTATGTATACATTTTTGTATGGGAAAAAATTTTTTAAAATAAGAAATATCTATCAAATTTCCACACTTAAAAACGAGCCATGTCAACATAATCTAGGAAATTACAGGTCAAATATTATGTAATACCTTGTCCCTAATGAGACTCCAAAGAGCAGAAAATTATGGGAAAGAACAGGGTTTGGTGTCAGAGACTTAGGTTCAAATCTCAGTCACGTCACTGATATACTACCATACTGAGTCAAGTTACTTTCCTCATTTCTGAAGAGTAATATTCACAAGATTGCAAAGAGGATTGAATGTAATAATGCACATGAAAGGCTCTCTCTCTGTGGGCTCTGTGCGGAAGGAAAGATCCTCGTCCCTGGAGCCTGATGTTCCTCCATTCCTTGGCATCTTCACTTGGTATCTGTCTTCCCCCTTTTGTGTCTGCTAGTCTCTGTGTCTATGCTTCTGTTTTCATCACTGAGAGGCAATCGGTTTAGGACACACCCTACCGGATACAGCCTCATTAACATTACAAAGAAACCCCTATTTCCAGATGGGATTACATTCACAGGTATCAGGGTCAGGACTCCAACATTTATTTAGGGGGGACACAATTCAATTCATAACACCTATGCTAGACTCAAAATGGCTCAGTATGTAAAAATTCTTCCATGGATTGCCATTTTATTTCTTGAAAATAAAGGAATTAAAATAGCACATCCATTACAACAAAAGTATTTTTCTATCACTCTCTCTTAGTATTTGTCATGAGATATGCATTATTTCAGGAGTCCTGGTGGTGGTGCAATGGTTAAGTGCTCTGCTGCTAACTGAAAGATTGGCAATTCAAATCCACCAGCTGCCTCAAGGTAGAAAAGACCTGGTGATCTGCTTCCACAAAGATTACGACCTAGGAAATCCTGCTCTATCACATAGAATCACTATGAGTCCGGATAGAATCAATGGCACACAACCACAACAACAGCAATAGCAATACCGTATTTGCACTTATTATAACCACAAGAGTTGTATACCTTATTATTTGCCTTGCCTGAGTAAAACAGAGTTAATTCCTGAGTGATTTTGAGAGTTGTGTGGGAGAAAAAATTATTTCTAAGTCACTTTTTTTTTTAATTCACTGTAAAACTCTAGATCTTAGAACATACAGAATCCCTGCTATCAAACATCATTCACCTATATGTTATCATTTGAGTTATAATCAAGTTGAGTCACTGGAGGTTACTGTAGATTCATTGACCTATTGGAGCTTGTATTCAAAAGGAATTACTCATTTAGTATTTTCCTATGCAAATTTTTCTGAGTAGTATTTTTTCTGTAAAAAAAAATGTGTTTGTTACAAACATTCAAACACAAGATCACCAATGGCGCTGATTGAACAATGTGGTGACCGTATTTGTCACGGATCGAATTATGTCCCCAAAAATGGGTGTATCAGTTTGGCTGGGCCATGATTCCCAGTGCTACATGGTTGTCCTCCATTTTGTGATTGTAATGTTATGTTCAAGAGGATTAGGGGGGGACTGTAACACCCTTACTAAGGTCACATCCCTGATCCAATGTAAAGGGAGTTTCCCTGGGCTGTGGCCTGCACCACCTTTTAGCTCACCAGAGATAAAAGGAAACAGAAGTGAGCAGAGAGTGCGGGGCCTCATACCACCAAGAAAGCAGTGCCAGGAGCAGAGCGTGTCCTTTGGACCTGAGGTTCCTGTGCTGAGATGCTCCCAGACCAAGGGAAGACTGATGCATCACAAGGACCTTCCTCCAGAGATGACAGAGAGAGAAAGCCTTCTCCTGGAGCTGATGCCCTGAATTTGGACTTGTAACCTACTGGACTATGAGAGAATAAATTTCTCTTTGTTAAAGCCATCCACTTGTGGTATTTCTGTTACAGCAGCACTAGATGACTAAGAAGGTCACTAACTTTTCTTTTCAGCACCTTTTAAATGACATTATAATATCCCTCTTTATGGACGTACCATGTGTTCTTTAACCAATCCTCTGATGCTGGGCTTTCATGCTGTCTCAATTTTCATTACGATAAACAATGCAGAAATGGACATCCTTGCAGCTAAACCTTTGGGTACATCTACAATAATTTCCTTAGGATACATTCTAGAAGGAAAATTGCTGAATCAATTACTATACAAAAGTTTAAGGCTTGGGCAAGTACCTATGCATTTTGTTTTCCAAAGAGAAACTCAGAAATCTTTGAATAGACCCAAGGATATCAAAATACTTTGATTGTTATTCACAGAAACTGAATATTGACTTAGCCCTGCTTCACCTCTCCTTGATGGACAGGTTGGAAGCACCAAGGAGGAAAACGTTTCATTCAAACAAACAATTATATAATAATCTGTCAAGAACCTACCATACTTCAAAAACCAAAAACCCATTTCCATAGAGTCTATGCCAACTCATAGCAACACTATAGGACAGAGTAAAACTGCCCCATAGGGTTTCCAGGGAGCGGCTGGTGAATTCAAACTGCCGACCTTTTGGTTAGCAGTTGAGCTCTTAACCACTGTGCCACCAGGGCTCCCTACCATACTTTAAAAAAAAAAAAAACTGTTGCAGTGGAGTCAATTCCAAGTCACAGTGGCCCTATAGGACAGAGTAGAGCTGCCCTGTAGGATTTCCAAGGAGTGGCTGGAGGGTTCGATCTGCCAACCTTTTGGTTAGCAGCCAACCTCTTAACCACTGTGTCACAAGGGCTCCCTAGGTTGATTATTCAGAAGTAGATTTCCAGGCCTATCTTCTGAGGCACCTCAGGGTGGAATCAAACTTCCAACTTTCAGTTACCAGCCAAGCACATTAACTGTTTGCACCACCCAGGGACTCCACTTGGCACATAAACAAACCAAAACCAAACTCATTGCCACAGAATTGATCTCAACTCATGGAACCCCACGTTGTAGTTTTTGGTGCCACTGAGTCGGATCCAACTCATAGCGATCCTATGTACCCACTATTCGGTCCTGCGCCATCCTCACTACTGTTGCTATGTTTGAGCCCACAGTTGCAGCCACTGTGTCAATCCATCTCACTGAGGGTCTTTCTCTCTACGTTACCAAGAAGACGTCCTTCTCTAGCGACTGGTTCCTCTTGATAACATGTCCAAAGTAAGTGAGACAAAGTCTCACCATCCTTGCTTCTAAGAAGCATTCTGGATGTACTTCTTCCAAGACAGATTTGTTCATTCTTCTGGAAGTCCATGGTATATTCAATATTCTTCCCCAACACCATAATTGAAAGGCATCAATTCTTCTTTGATCTTCCTTATATAATGTACAGCTTCCACATGCATATGAGGTGATTGAAGATACCATGGGTTGGATCAGGCGCACTTTAGTCCTCAAGGTGACATCTTTGCTTTTTAGCACTTTAAAGAGGTCTTTTGTAGCAGATTTACCCAATGCAATACGTTGTTTGATTTCTTGACTGCTGCTTCCGTGGGTGTTGATTGTGAATCCAAGTAAAATGAAATCTTTGACAACTTCAATATTTTCTTCATTTATCATGATGTGTCTTATTGGTCCAGTTGTTAGGATTTTCGTTTTGCTTATGTTAACGTATAATCCACACTGAAGGCTGTAGTCTTTGATCTTCATCAGTAAGCGCTTCAAGACCTCTTCATTTTCAGCAAGCAAGGTTGTGTCATCTGCATATCATAGGTTGTTAATGAGTCTTCCTCCAATCCTGATGCCTCGTTCTTCTTCATATAGTCCAGCTTCTCAGAATATCTGCTCAGCATACAGATTGAATAAATACGGTGAAAGGATGCAACCCTGATGCACACCTTTCCTGATTTTAAACCACACAGTATCCCCTTGTTCTGTTTGAACAACTGCCTCTTGGTCTATATACAGGATCTTCATAAGCACAATTAAGTGTTCTGGAATTCTCATTCTTCACAATGTTATCCATAATTTGTTATGATCCACACAATTGAATACTTTTGCATTGTCAATAGACCACAGGTAAATATCTTTCTGGTATTCTCTGCTTTCAGCCAAGATCCATCTGACATCAGCAATGATATCCCTCATTCCACGTCCTCTTCTGAATCCAACTTAAATTTTTGGCAGCTCCCTGTCAATGTACTGCTGCAACCGTTTTGGAATCGTCTTCAGCATAATTTTACTTGCATGTAATATTGATGATATTGTTCAATAGTTTCCACATTCCCTTGGATCACCATTCTTTGGGATAGGCACATACGTGGATCTCTTCCAGTCGGTTGGTGCAGTAGCTATTTTCCAAATTTCTTGCGTAAACAAGTGAGTGTTTCCAACATTGCATCTGTTTGTTGAAACATCTTAATTGGTATTCCATCAATTCCTAGAGCCTTGTTTTTCGCCAATGCCTTCAGTGCGGCTTGGGTGACCCCATGGCACATAGCACATCAGTATTTCTTAAATACACCACAGGTCACTGTTCTCATTGGGCCACATGCCCCACTCTTGTAGTAACGTCCTTATCTGTATGGTCCATTAGTATGCTCTGTACAATTTTTTTTTTTCTTTTTGGGCCAAGTTTCTCCCAGAACTATGCACATATACACAAAACCGAAATAAACATCTAAATATAGTCCAAATAAATTTCCCATCCGATGTCTTAGAACCACTTTTTAGTACCATAAAGCAGAAACCATTCTATATATGCTTATCTATAGGAATAATGAAAAAACATCCCCTGTATGAATTCTAGGAGGACCAAAGGTTAAACCATCCTCACCTTTCTTGATGAAATTGAACTATGAAAAATAAAAATATACCATTGCAGTATTTTAGAGTCATTACTAATTTGAGTACCTAAAATGCCCATTGCCACACGTGTGGCCACATCTCTATTACTCTGAAACTGGAATCTTAACACCTTTTTCCTCTTCTACTATTTCCAAGGAATGAGAGAGAAAACGTTGGTAGTGAAGAAAAACAAAGGAAGTGTTCATGATTTAGGAAGCTTTGACATCTCTTTCCTGATCATCAAAAAGGGATTTTTAAAAGTAAGTAGCATGCTGGGAAAGCCTGGAGAGTTTGGCAGTCACTGGCCTTTCCACAAGAGCATAACTTTAACACAGAAAACGTCGTCACGCGTTGTCATAACGAGTGATTGCTGAGTGGCCATTGAGCAGGACACATACTCAAAGAATTAATCATTGCTCTACATTCAACTCCAGCAGTATTGCTGAAGGGGCTAGCATTCGGGTATACCTGAAATGTCAGATGCTGTCAGTGTTAGGGCCATAACAGATCTCCGTGCTTGGAAAGACAACCTGGGCAATGACCTGTGATTCACTTAGGACCTCGGAGACCATGCAGCCCATGACGAGTGTCGTGGATTGAATAGTGCCCTCCCAAAAACTGGTGTTGGAATCCTAAAACCTACTTGTGAGTATAATCTAATGTAATGTAACCCACCTAGAGGCTCCTCAGAAGAAAGACCTGGTGATCTGCTTCCAAAAGGTCATAGTCATGAAAACTCTGTGGAGCACAGTTCTACTCTGCACACATGGGGTCGTCGTAAGTCAGAATCAGCAACTGGTTTGATTTTTTTCTTTAATTGTGCTTTAGGTGAAAGATTACTTTGCAAATTAGTTTCTCATTCAAAAATTTATACACAAATTGGTTTGTGACATTGGTTGCTATCCCCGCAATGTGTCAGCACATTCCCCCTTTCCCTTTATACCCGGGTCCCTACGTCCATTCATCCAGGTTTCCTGTCCCGTCCTGCCTTCTAATCTTTCTTTCATGCAGGGCAGCCCATTAGGTCTCCTTAGAAGCAAGTTCCTCACGTGTGCTATTGTTTGTTTTATAGGCCTGTCTCATCTTTGGCTGACAGGTGGACTTCAGGAGTGGCTTCAGTTGATTTGGTTTATTTTTTCATGTAATGTAGTACAATGCAATCACTTTCCATAACATAATCTAATGTAATGTAACCAAATAATCAGTTAAGGTCATACTGTGTAGAGTGGATCCTAAACCTAATCACTTCTGAGTTACATAAAGAGCAGAATAGACTCACAGACACACACACACACACAAACACACATACACTGGGGAAGATAGATGACCTATGAGGAGCCATCTATAAGGATTGCCAGCAGACATCAGAAAGTAGGAGACAGGCCCACAGAAGACATCAACATGGCCAAGACTTTTAGCCTCCAGAACCGTGAGAAAATAAATTTCTATTCTTTAAAGCCACTTTTGGTACTTGTGTTATAGCAACACTAGTGCTCCGTTCTCAGTCTAGCTGGTGCTGAGAGACTCCGAGGAGAGCTAAACTATGAGACTCTTGAGTGCAGGAAGCAGGTCTGACTCATCTTTGCAACCACTGTCCCTAGCGCAGGACCTAACACTGGATCAATGAACTGAAACTTATCCGGGGATGTACCATCCTGATGCTGAAAGATGTATCAGGGCAGCAACGGTGATGATAACTGTTTCCCAAGACCTGAACTTGATACTATTGACCACACAGGGACAGCCCTGGGAAAAATGGTGGAGCATTAGAACACTCTGTTTGCATTAGAACAAATGCAAAGAACAAATTCACTTGAACCTCCTCCTAAGAGCTATTGTTGTTATTAATTGCTGTCAAGCCAGTTTCAACTCATGGAGACCCCATGTGTGCAGAGTAGAACTGCTCCATAGGGTTTTCAAAGCTGTGACCTTTCAGAAGCCAATCAACAGGACTGCCTTCCAAGGTCCCTCCAGGTGGATTCAAACCACCAAACTTTTGGCTAGTGATCAAGAGCTTAACCATTCACCCATCTAGGGACTCCCCTTCCTAACAGCATGTTGTTGTGTGCCATCGAGTTGATTCCAACTCATAGATACTTATATGACAAAGTGAACTGCCCCATAGGGTTTCCTAGGCTGTAATCTTTACGGGAGTAGATCGCGGGTCTTTTCTCCCACAGAGCCACTGATGGGTTTAAACAGCTGACCGGTTAGCAGCCGAGCGATTAACCAATGCGCCACCAAGTCTTCCTTCAAAGAGCATAGAGCCCTAATTTTCCTTGGTCCCCTCCCTGGGCACACTCTCAACTCAGGCATTTTTTTGTCTACACATACCATTTATTAACATTGATTACATTGTTTGAGTTGGGCAACCATTCTCACCCACCTGTTCTAAGTGGTTCCTCCTCCATTAACATAAACTCACTGCCCCCTAAGGTTCCTATCTAATCTTCTGAGTTGCTGTTATCAATTGATCCCATAAAGATAGTTCTTAATCAGGCACATTTTTACTTTGCCTTTTTCTCTGCAAAGCATGCTTTAAATCCTGTTTGCTCAGGACTCCATTTGCAAAAGAGGAACAGGTCCAGAATTGCCTGTGTTTTAATCCTAGTTAACCTCTATGAACTTTAATTTCTTCGTCTGTAAAATGGAGATAATATTTCCTACCTCAAGTTATGTCGACTGCTAAACATACAGCCTGGTATAGTGCCTAATAAATAGTAGCTAGTACGATTATTCGGAGTCCCTGGATGGTGCAGTCAACAAACACAGTTGGCTGTTAACCAAAAGGATTTCCAGAATGATGATTGGTGGAAGAAAGTAGTTGAGGGAGTCTCTTTTAGAAATAGCGAAGTCAAACCCTAATTTTTGATCTATGCAGATTAAACTGCTCAGTATAGAATGGGATAGGTGTAGCAGTCTGTAAGAAGGAAATTATATTTAGCTAGGATGACTAATGGTTTAGGTTCAAAATCAAAATTTTAGTGGAAAAAAATTCATGAGATAAAACAAGACAGAAACTCAAGTCATTATAACTCTCTCTCTCTCCAATACACACACACACACACAAACACACAGAGCTTTCAAGCATCCTTCAAGTTGATAAAATTGACCCTAATACATTAAGAAAAATGCCCTAAACCAGCCAAGAGTGAAAATAAACATGGCTGAGCAATAAATTAGACTCTCCTTCACTCTTCTTCTACCTCCCACATGCGTGGGGTTTGCATGGGAAAACACAGTCCATATGGAAGTTCTGGAGTAATGGAGACCCACTCCCCACCTCCTCCACACACGCCCTCCCCCAGGTGACTCCGGGCTCATGCGTCCAGGGGGCACTGGATAAACATTAGCTGGTGCAGATGGAATGAGCGGATGTCTGGAATCACGAGCCCAGGCTGGGAGGGACAGACAGCGAGAAAGAGTGGGAGGCTTAGAGGGGAACAGGCACCGCCAATTTCCGGCCAGTTCTCCCGATCCCTAAGTGTTAATGGTCGGAAGAAGTGCTCATTCCAACATTCGGTGAGCCCTCCTCATGCCTCTCCTATACCATGACCCCCTGGACTGCACAAAATATAGAGTCAAAGCGGCTTGGAGTTCAGTTAATCCTATCCGTCCATGTGACAGGTGAGAAAACCAAGGCCTAGAAGCTTTAAATGACTTGACCAGACTCATCCAGCCAACTTATTGTAGAACCACAAACAGATGCCAGGTCTCCTGGCTTCTAGACCAGCTGGTCTCCTGTGTGCTCTCACACTTTTGTAGTATAGCCAAAGATCATTGGTATGGACTGAATTGTGTCCCCACAGAATGTGTTGGAATCCTAACCCCCACACCTCCTATACCTGTGGATGTAATCCTGTTTAGAAAGAAGGTTTTGTTTGTTATGTTAATAACCCATTCCAAAGGTGGGGGGCCTGTCCTAAACCTAATCACTTTGGAGTTTTAAAAAGAGCCAATTAGACACATACTGAGCACGTACTGAGGAAGATAGACACCCTCTGAGGATGGCCAAGGACCAAGGATGGCCTGGGATGACCCACAAGGCAGGAATGGACATGGCTGAGACCCTGATTGGGACTTTCAGCCTCCAGGACTGTAAGAAAACAAATTTCTGTTCTTCAAAGCCACCCACTTGTGGTATTTATGTTATAGCAGCACTACTCAACTAAGACAATCCTTCATTCAAATTTTCGTTACATTTGCACTATACGCCAGGCATTGGGGTGGGCATTCAAAACAGTAAGATATGCCAATAATAAAAGATCTCTCCGCAGATGCAAAAAAATTACTCTGAAAAGTGCTTGTCCTTCAGCATTAAACAATTGTTAAGCGCCTACTGTTGTCGTGAGGTGCCGTCCAGTTGGTTCCAACACATAGCGACCTTATGCACAAAAGAACAAACCACTGCCTGGTCCTGCACCATCCTCACGATCATTGTTATGCTTGAGCCCATTTATTGCAGCCACTGTGTCAGTCCATCTCATTGAGGGTCTTCCTCTTTTCCATTGACCGGCTATGTGCCCTGTTTAGTAGCGGGTACTAGAAAAGAAGTAAGTGGATACGACACTCGGCCTCTTTTCCTGGACTACTCCTAGTTGAAGCAAATGGATAAACAGAGAGGAGACGCAGACTATGAATGAACACAGAATAACACAGATAACAAATAGACAAGATTAAATATTTAGATTATGTATTGGCCAGGGGTTAAGTGGATTAATGGAGTGATGAGTTGGGCAGAGTTATGGGATTTCCATGTTTAGACAGAGTGGATTAGGTTGTCTGGCTTATGGAAATGCAAATCGAAACAGCTATAATCAGCATTAACAGCCTGTAGTCATCCCTAGAGGTGCTTTTCTGTCAAAGGGTGAAAGGGGCAGGACAGAAAACGTCTCCCTCATCTTTACAGCATCCTGTTGAGTCAGAGCCAGCACTGTAATTCCCAGGCTCCTGGGGAGGCAACAGATCCAGGGGAGGGAGTGGGAACATCAAGAGCCATGAAAACCCAGTCCTGGCTCCCCATCACCTCCAGTCCCGGTGCCTCCAGGGAGCACTTGGGCAATTTCAACAGGCACCAACAAGACGGTCTAAGTACCTCGGCCCTTTTGATCTTGTACCTCAAAGGAGGAAAAATTTCGAGTTACCTTGTAATTATTTCCTGAGTCCTTCAAATACATGTCTCGGATTATCAATAGAGGAGAAGTTTCTTCAGGGCAGGGACCTACCTTGACTGCCCAAGTCACCTTTAGCACAGCCATGCAACAGTAGACAGGCAGCCGGTGTTCTCTGCGTTCTTGCTGAGTGGGTGAATGGTCTGGAGAAGAAATCACAGAAGACAAAGATGGCTGTGCTGCAGACGAGGTTCTCATTTCCTGCCCTGCCTCCAGCCCCTGTGAAGCTTGCTCCTGAAACAAATCTCTACCAGGTCAGTGATTCATTTAGATGCCCCTGAAATCACTAGCTTGACTCCACTGTCAACAGAAACAAAGAGAGGTTATTCATCAAGAACGGAGAGAAGCTCCAGAAGAACGTGCTACTTTGTTTTTTCCAGACAGAAGAATTCCATGATAATAGGCTCACGTGCATTTCACAGGTGCTGCTTGTCAAAGAATAATCGAGGGCACAGACACTTGGTTCAAGCTCCAAAGTTGTGCTTGTACCCACACCTAACTTTTCTCCCAAACCTCATGCCCACTCACAACCCAGACTGATACAATCAACTGCAGTGGAGTCAACGCCAACTTATAGTGACCCCACGTGTGTGAGAGTAGAACAGAACTCCATACAGTTTTCAGCAGCTGATTTTTTGGAAGTAGATCGCCAGGTCTTTCTTCCAAAACACCTCTGGATAGACTGAAACCTCCAACTTTTTGGTTAGCAGCCAAGTAAATTAACCATGTGCACCACCCAGGGACTACACCCAGATTGATAGAATCCAATAAAAGGGAAAGTAAAGTCTCTCTCTAAAATTTATTAATATATTGCTTCTCTGTATAGCACTATATTTCTTAGGCCACATCTGGACAATGTTCTAGGCCAATTTTATAGGGTAGTGCTAATTTGTAAAGCAGTTCTGTTGTTGTTAGGTGCTCTCCAGTAGATTTTCAACTCATAGCAACCCCTTGTGACAGAGTAGAACTGTCCCACAGGGTTTTCTAGACCATAATCTTTATGGAAGAGTACCTCCAGGTCTTCCTCCTAGAGAGCTGCTGGGTGGGTTCAAACTACCAACCTTTCAGTTAACAGCTGAGTGCTTAACTGTTGTGCCAAGCAAAACCAAACCCATTGCCTTCAAGTCAATTCTGACTCAGAGCGACCCTATAGGACAGAGTAGAACTGCCCCATAGGATTTCCAAGGCTGTAATCTTTTCTTACAATTTTTTTAATTGTACTTTAGATGAGAGTTTACAGAGCAAACTAGTTTCTCATTAAATAATTAATACAGATATTGTTTTGTGACATTGGTTGCCAACCCCATGCTATGTCAACACTCTCCCCTTCTCAACCTTGGGTTCCCCATTACCAGCTTTCCTGTCCCCTCCTGTCTTCTCGTCCTTGCCCCTGGGCTGGTGTGCCCATTTAGTCTCATTTTGTTTTATGGGCCTTTCTAATCTTTGGCTGAAGGATGAGCCTTAGGAGCGATTTCAGTACTGAGCTATAAGGGCATCCAGGGGCCATACTCTCGGAGCCAAGGCTGTAATCTTTACAGGAGCAGGCTGCTACATCTTTCTCCTGTGGAGTGGTTGGTAGGTTTGAACAGCCAACCTTTCAGTTAGCATCCGAGCCTTAACCACTGCACCACCAGGGCTCCTTAAAGCAGTTCTAAGACAGGTAAAATACGGATATAGTGGAGTGCAAGATGGGGACTGGAGAGATCTGGGTTTGACTCTGGGTCCCACCACGGCGCTAGAAATATGATGACCGTCTAATGCAACCCTTCGGGTCTATTCTAAAGCACACCCCAGCTCCATGCTCTCGACTCAGCTGTTATCCTCTTTCTCAACATAAACTTTTTTTTAATTGTGGTGAAGTATATATAATGAAATTTAACCATTTTTAACTGTTCAGCTCAGTGACGTTAATAACATCCACCATGTTGTACGCCCATCACCACCATCTATGTCCAAAAATTTTTCATCACACCAAACAGCAACTCAGTACCCCTGAAGCAATACCTCCTATCTTCCTGCCCCCCCCCCCGCCCCGCCCCGCCGCTCCAGCCCCTGGTAACCACTAATAAACTTTGGTCTCTATGTTTTTGCCTATTCTAGATATTTCATATAAGTGGAGGTCATACAATACGTGTCCTTTTGTATCTGACTTATTTCACTCAGCATGACATTTTCAAGGTCCATTCATGTCCTAGCATGTATCAGAACTTCATTTATCTTTATGGCTGAATAATATTTCCTTGTAACCTGCCATAAACTCTGCCTTGTGTGATAAGGTAAGGAACCTCACCTCTCCTGGCTGGGAACTGTTCCAAGCTTATTCTGAGTTAGATCCAGGCAAAGCCTGCAAATGTAGGCAAATAGGCTAGTGACCTTTCTACCCCTCTTGTTGGGTGTGGTCTACCCACCATTTCCCTGTTGGTGTGCCCTTTATCACCACCCTACCAGGAAGCTCATTGACGCCTAACTCTGGTCCATCGGTCCTGCCCATTACTCCTTCAGTTCATCCCTTCTCACCTACCATTTCCCCAGAGAGTGGTTCATCATCTGTCTTCATTGCTCTTTCAACCCTCACTGCACCTACAACTAATTTTTCCTAAGCATTAACTTTTCCCTGGAGTTCCTGGGTGGTGCAAACAGTGAACGAGCTCTGCTGCTAATGGGAAGGCTGGAGGTTCAAGTCCACCCAGAGGTGCCTCTGAGGAAAGCCTGGTAATCTACTTCTGAAAAACCAGCCACTGAAAACTCTACGGAGCACAGTTCTACTCTGACACACATGGGGTTGCCACGAGTCACAGTCGACTCAACGGCAACTAGTAGAAACTAGCACCTGATTCATCCTCACCTAGGTCTGCAAAATAGACGTGTACATTACTGCTTGTCTCCTGTGTTCTTTGCAAAGTCATTGAGAACATAACACAGAGCCCTGATGTTCTGAGGGAGTCACAGTCCTCCAAGGACTGACACATATTGCTGTCTGGATGAGTCTATGAAGGAAACCCTTAGCTCAAAACAACTTTGACCTTCTTTGACAGTATCCAGGCAATATTTAAAGGGTAGGTGCTGGGAAGTCCCTCAACAGTTAAAATATTCCTTGAAAACAAAAACTGGCAGACTGAACCCATTATTGTGGTTGTTGGTTTTTTTTTTTTTTTTCCTTTTAAAGCAGAAAAACGTTTTCCAATACACGGGTTATATGCTTTAAATATTGTTCCGACGTCTGTTCTTTAAAAGCACAATAGAAGGCATACTTTCCACTACAAACCCAGATAAAATGTGGAGACAAGTTCTCTGTACGTCTGAGCTAGGGATATGCTAAGTAATAAAGATTTGCATGACTAAGCTTCTGCTCTGCTGACATATGCAAAAGGCAGGGACAATCAAATCATTCTTTTCAGTTCGACAATGTTTAAATGAGAAACGAGCCTTCACCTCGGGTTTGGAGAGCGGTAGACTCACAGGAGAACCTGAATTCTCTCAGCCTAGCAATTTTAAAGCAGCCCTGTCTAAATATTAGGTCTCCAGAGCACACAGCGTCTTAGGTAGTGATTCTAATTATAGGAACAAAAGGCCGGTAGGGATTAGACAATGGCAACCCCACACAATTCACCTGAGAAATGGCTCAAATTCCCTTTTAAATCTCATCTTTACTTGCAGAATAAATAAATAAATAAAGACTGAAACCTAATGAAAATTTATGCAGAAACTTATTTCATGCTAAGTTTTTATAACATCTTTTTTTTGTTGTTTTTTTTCTTTCCTTTAAGATGTGGTACCCAGTAACAACAAATGAATCCTCAAAACCTTAGTCAGTTAACAACACAGTGACCACTTCTATATAGTTATTTTCAATTACAATAAAAGCAGATTAGAGTTTCTAATATAATTATTTATCCCACAATATCAATTACCTACCAAAAAAGGGCTCAGATTTTGGATTTCCTGGGTCAGTCTTAATTTCAAAATTTCTGTCGCTAATTCACAATAAATAATTGAAACGTCTTGGAAATTTCTTGTTTGTCTGTTCTGGGGGTGGGGGTGGGAGGGTAGCATCCAAATGTGACTGAAACCCTGTGTTAGACAGCAGGTCTTGATGTTGGTTCAGAAAATACAGTCACTGCCCACATAACAGGAGTTTGTGTGGTGTCAAGTCCATTCCAACTCATGGCGACCCTGTAGGACGGAGTAGAACTGCCCCATAGGGTTTCCAAGGCTGTCATCTTTACAGGAACAGATCGTCAGATATTTTCTCATGTGGAGAGGCAGATGGGTTCAAACCACCCACCATTAAATTAGCAACAGAGCACTTTAGGCCTGGAGAAAGGGGGGAATTGGTGGTTCAGTGGAGCCCTGGTGGTGCAGTGGTTAAGAGCTATGGCTGCTAACCAAAGGTTGGCAGTTTGAATGCACCAGCCGCTCCTTGGAAACCCTATGGGGCAGTTCTGCTCTGTCCTATAGGGTCACTATGAGTCAGAATCAACTCAGCAACAATGGGTTTGATTTGGTTTTTGGATGGTGGTTCAGTGGTAGGATTCTCACCTTCCATGCGGGAGACCTGGGTTCAATTCCTGGCCAATGCACTTCATGTGCAGCCACCACCTGTCTGTCAGTGGAGGCTTGTGTGTTGCTAGGATGCTGTACAGGTTTCAGGGGAGCTTCCAGACTAAGAAGGGCTAGAAAGAAAGGGCTGGCAATCTACTTCTGAAAATCAGCCAATGAAAACCCTGTGGATCACAAGAGTCTACAACTGATCACGGAGATCGTACAGGACTGGGCAGTGTTTTGCTCTGTTGTGCATGGGGTCCCCATGGGTCAGGGACCGACTCAACAGCAGCTAACAACAACAAGAAGCCTGGAGGAAGAGTTTAAGTCGCCAACCCACACCCAGATTATTCCATAGGACAAGAAGACAACCAAGACCCCAGTTGCGCTGGTTCAGCCTGAACCCAAATCTGGACTTCTTTCTTCCTCTAGTGTTTCCCTGCATTGTAGAGGAGCTGCTGGCGGCTGGCCCTGGTTCCCTGCTAGAACTGGGCGTACCTCCTCGCAAGAGGCTCTTTAGCCAACCACACCTGGTACCCACTTCATACAGTCTTTCAAAAAAGGAAGTGTGTCCTACTGAATGCTGAGGAACCACCCTAAGTGACACCTCACCTGAGAGGCAGCTCACCTGGGTGCTAACTCCCTACCTCCTTAGGATCAGTAATAGTGATGCAGGAGATGGTTGTCCCCCAGTGTCTAGGGTGTGATTGGGTGGGACATGGATGCTGGTGCTTTGAGAGTGGTGGAGACCTGCCCACCCCAAGCCCAGAGGATGTGGAACTACCTGCCTTCTAATAAACCTCAGAAGACTGGACAGGAAGTGTTTCAGCAACAGCTATGAAAGTATGAAGACCAGTGGCCTTTCCTTAATTTTTAGGACTGCATCAGCGTTCAAGTCTCTTGTTTTTATATATTTCCATTATTTTTCTTACTTGATTATCTCATTGTTGTTGCTGTTGTTAGGTGCCGTCAAGCAGATTTCAACTCATAGGCAACCCTATATGACAGAGTAGAACCGCCCCATAGGATTTTCTAGGCTGTAATCTTTATGGAATCACATCACCAGATCTTTCTCCCATGGAGTCACTGGGTGGGTTAGAACCACCCTTTTGGTTAGCAGAACGCTTAACCATTGTATCACTAGGGCTCCTTGCCACAAAGCCTCCTACAGCGTTGCTTCTCAAACTATAATGGGCATGTGAATCACCTGGATCTACTGGTAAAATGCACATTCTGATTCAGTAGGTCTGAAATGGAACGCATGACTCTGTATTCTATCCGTCTTCTGAGGACCATAAACCTAGGGATGTGGAGACACTCACCATGAACAACTGATATTGGTCAAATTACCCACCCGAGGTGGTTCCCAAGGAACCAAATCCAATTTGATTTAGAAAAATTAAGTAAGTGAAGTTTCCTGCATTTCTGTATTGTGAAGCATATTCAGACTCATTTCTTGTAATGCATGCTTGCTCACTTGTCAGCTAAAGCTCTAGAACAGCTGCCACCCATCATAGCAGATTAGCAACAAAAGACTTGAAAGCAGGGAATCAGGTGTTTACGAATGTTCATTGCAGCACTATTCCCAATAGCCAAAAGGTGGTAACAACCCAAAAGACCATCAACAGATGAAGACAACAGAATATTATTCAGCCATAAAGAGAAATGAAGTACCGATACATGTACGACATGGATGAACCTTGAAAACATTATGCTGGGTGAAATAAATCAGACACAAAGGGACCCAGATTGTTTAATCCCATTTATATGAAATATCTGAGGAGTCCTGGTGGCACAGCGGTTAAGTGCTTGTCTGCTAAGCGAAAGGTTGGTGGTCTGAACCCCCAAGCTGCTTTGTGGGAGAAAGATGTAACACGAAAGGACCAATTTTGTTTAATCCCACTTATATGAAATATCTAGAAAAGGCAAATGCATAGAAGCCAGTGTTTTTAGTGGTTACCAGGGGCTGGAGAAGGGAGAATGGGACGTTACTGCTTAACGGGTCCTAGGTTTCTGTTGGGGTGATGAAAACTTTTGGAAATAGATAAAGGTGATAGTTGCACAGCATGGTGAATATAACTGATACCACTGAATTGTATGCTTAAAATCATTAAAATGGCGCATTTTATGTTATTATATATTTTATCACAATTTTAAAAAAAAGACTAGGAGAAGACTCTGTTCCAGGGGCTTAATTCACCCTTTCTTTAAGGCATATTTGGAGACTTCCCAGAGAAAAGAAGATTGGGTCTAAGGCTCCAGAAGATGCCTGATCCTTGATCTTTGATTCATCTTAATTTTCCAGATTTCTAATGGTAGTTTCATAAGCAAACTCCAACTCTTCTGGAATAGCTTCACTAACAAAGAATATTCTATTCCTAGAGAGCTGAACATGGCTTCCTTGGGGTTCAAGACACTGTTCCAACTACCAAGTCTTACTCTTTTCTGTAGGAATAAAGATCTCTCTAGGAGTCCAAGAAGACACTCACCGTTCCCAGTAAGAGACTTGCCCAGGAGTTCAGAGCCCTCAGACTTGACACTGATGATTCCATTGGGTCTATTTATACATGTACCAGGGAAACCCTGGTGGCATAGTGGTTAAGTGCTACAGCTGCTAACCAAAAGACTGGCAGTTTGAATCCACCAGGCGCTCTTTGGAAACCCTATAGGGCAGTTCTACTCTGTCCTATAGGATTGCTATGAGTCTGGCTCGACAGCAATGTTTTATTTTTTTTTGGGGGGGGGTACTCATACGGGGACCTTGGCTTGCTCCTAAAAACTTTAGTTTTGGGTTATATGTCTTTCCAGACTACTTGAAGCACCTAAGGCATAGATAAGGAGCCCTGGAGGCACAATGGTTAAGCACTCGGCTGCCACCCAAAAGGTCAGTAGTTCAAACCCACCCAGCGACTCCAAGAGAGCAAGACCTGGTGAACTGCTCCCAGAAAGATTACAGCCTAGAAAACCCTATGGGGTAGCTCTACTCTGTCACATGAGGTCACAATAAGGCAGTACCAATTCAATGGCACCCAACAAGGCAGATGGTCTTTGTACAGTAAGTCCGGTAGCACAGGCAGCCAGAGAGACCCACAGTCAAACTTTGACTTGTTAGCTGGGAAACCTTGGGCAAGTTACTTTACTCTTCTGCACCTCGACTTCCTTAACTGTAAAATGTCGGTCATGGTAACTGATCATAAGACTCTTACAGGATTAAGTGGGATACCTTATAAAAAGCACCTGGCACAAAATTGCTAGTCAGTAAATGAATGGGAGGTCTTTCACAAGGTGAGAATCTCAGGCCTTAGTCTTTATTGCCATCCGACACTCTTTTATTTTGTCTGAGTACAGCGATGGGTAGGGGGAATCCCAAACACTTTTATCCTCTCTTCCCATCGGCTAGCAATCCATTTCCTGGCAAACTCTCAGGTCCTTTTCATCTTAGGCTGAAATAATAATTTTTTAAAAAAATCACACACTTGTCCATCTAGGTACCATTAATTGTACTAAGATCGTAAATTGGGCCAAGCTAAAATGTTGTCATTCTTCCAGGATGGTGTGTTACACCATGTCTTGCTCAGATGAGATCATAGCTAGATCTTGCAGTTCTTCAAACATTGCTCGGAAAGTATACATTTAGACTGTGGTTTAACCCTCAACTCTCTACATCCTGTAGCCACATTTCAGAGACACTTCACTGGTACTTTATATTAAACTCCTCTTCAATGGTTATTCAAATCCTGCCTATAATCCTGATCCTGGTTTTTCTCTTGCTCTGTCTTTGAGTTATCTGGCTAAAGAAAACTGCTTTCCAAGTTTGGGTTCAAATCCAGGTCAAATGGTCCCTTCTCCCCTCCTCACCCTCCTACCTCCACCCCGCTCTGGAGGCCCCCAGTATCTAGCATATATATGCAGCTAGGCACAGGACTGAATGATTGAATGAATAAATGCATGAACAATTGTTCCAGTAGATTCTGAGGCACTGTTTCCAGTGTGTTGGGACACAGGCCATCTGCTTTGTGTCTTGACACCACAGGTGTTTGTTTTAGTCATTTCTGTTAGCTTCCCTCTCACCTCCCAAGCACCAGCGTACTTATAGCCTTTCAGTAACACCTCTTAACCAGGGAATTCAAAGTAGCTCAACATGACTGACAATAATTAACAGTCCTAAGAAATTATATCTACGAATTAAGGGAGTGAATTGCAAAGGTAAAAATAGAACTCAGTTGTTTTACTCCGAAGACGTTGCCTTACAAGAGCAGCTTCGCAGTCCTCAGCGTAGCCTGGGTGACCTTCCCAGACTGGATCCTGATATCCCCGGCCCCTACTCGTCAACTCCACACCCCAAACCTTTTGCTCAGACACCCTAGCCCCTTGCTACTCAGAGTGTAGTCTATGGACCATCAGCACCACCTGGGAACTGAGGAGAAATGCAGAATCTTGGGCACCTCCCCAGCCTACCAAATCAGGATCTAACTTTAAAAAAATTCCCAGGTAATGCTAATACTGCTTCCCTGGGGATCATACTTTGAGTAACAATGTTTCCATTACCCATTCTCCCCTATAGAAGTCACACATGGTCACGTCTCCAAGACTTTGTTCATATTGTTCTTTCTGCTCGCAATGCCCTCCTCTACCTTCTCCCCGTGAATTCCTCACAATGTTAGTTCCTGTGTAGGAATGATCGGAGAACCCATCTTGTTTTGATCTTGTTAGCTGCCATTGAGTAGACCCCAAACAAACGGGATCAGACCACTGTGATCCACAGGGTTTTCACTGGCTGATTTTTCAAAGTACATTGCCAGGCCTTACTTCCTAGTCTGTCTTAGTCTGGAAGCTCTGCTGAAACCTGATCAGCATCATAGTAACATGCAAGCGTCCACTGACAGACAGGTAGTCACTGCTGCATATGAGGTGCCTTGGCCGGGAATCAAACCCAGGCCTCCTGCATAGAAGGTGAGAATTCAACCGCTGCCACTCACCTTAAAACCCATTGACCCGCTGCTTTCGAGTCGATTTTGACTCATAGCGACCCTATAGGACAGAGTAGAACTGCTCCACAGAGTTTCCAAGGAGCGCGTGGTGGATTTGAACTGTCGGCCTTTTGGTTAGCAGCCGTAGCTCTTAACCCTACGCCAGCCACCCACCTTAGATCTGTGCAAAAAGAATGGCTTCCTAATCTGTACTTTACGTATGCATTTCTGACCACTTTGAATAGTAATTGGTTGCTTACATGCGTTGCTTCCTCCTGTTGCATTGAGTTGATCAATAACAGGGCCATATTTATTTACCATTGTCTCCAGTATCCATCCAGCACACAGTATGTGCTCACTAAGTGTTCACTGAATGAATATTGAACACAACACTAGCCGTATACAGTTTGTCATTTTTACATGTTCAATAGGCTCCAGGAGAATCCATGTTATTTATAAGACATCCCACCAAATTTTAAATTGTGCCACATTTAACACACAACAAACACCTATGTGCTGGATGAATGAAAAGCCATCGTGACACAGAAACTTGGGAGATTATAGTTTTAAGGATGCCCTCACTGATATGCTAAAAACAGAAAAAGTGATCTGCTCCTAGTTCTGCTTGGCGGTGACGAGCAGGAGGAAATGTAAAGGCTGATTTGTAACCTATAACTAGGAACCAAAATAGTCAAGATCAGACTGTCGTGGGTTGATTTGTGTTCCCCCAAAAAGACATATTCAAGTCCTAACCCCTAGTACCTATGAATGTGACCTTATTTGGAAATAGCATCTTTGCAGAAGTAATTAGTTCATGTGAGGTCACACTTGAGCATCCTAATCCAATTAATGTTCTTGTTGTTTGCAGTCGAGTCAATCCTGACTCTTAGCGACCCTACAGAACAGAGTAGAACTGCCCCGTAGGGTTTCCTAGTCTGTAATCTTTACGGGAGCAGATTGCCAAGTCTTTTCTCCTGTGGAGCCTCTCGTGGGGTTTGAACTTCCAGCCTTTCGGTCAGCAGCCAAGCGCTTAATCCGGTGTGAGTGGTGTCCTTGTAAGAAGAGGAGAGGAGACACAGGGAGAGAGACACACATAAAAGGAAGACAGTCACGTGAAGACAGAGGCAGAGATTGGAGTGATCTGTCTACAAACCAACAAACACCAGGGATTGCCGGCCTTCGCCAGAAGCGAGGAGAGAGACGTGAAACAGATGCTCTCTCATAACCCTCGGATGTAATCAACATGGCTGACACCCTGATTTCGGACTTCTAGTCTCCAGAACCGAGAGACAATAAATTTCTGTTGCTTTAAGCCACCTGATTTGTGGTAACTTGTCATGATGGCCCAGGAAACTAATACAGAGACCCTTATAATGTTGTTGTTGCCGTTTTTCAGGCGCACACAACAACAAGCCAGCTGGGCCGGTAAGTTGCTGTCTAGAAAAACATATTTAAAAACGCACTTTGAGAACTGAAGAGACTGAAATAAATCATAAATTCATCTCATTATTTCCAGCTTCTCACCCTAACCGGCTACACCACTACGCTCCAACAGCTTGGTTTGAAATGACAACTGCTAAGAAATTTCCTCCTTTCGCAAGGCCCCACCAAACCCCACTGGGAATGAAAGAACCATGCAGAGAGATGGTTGAAATTTCCCGTAAGCTGCATTTTTTTTATTACAGACTCTGCTGCTTTAAAAGCCAGTAGTAACATGTACGGCTTACAAATTATTACCTCATGCAGGGAAGGCAAAACCATCTTTCTCTGAGGAAATAGAGGCACGCCTGACCAAACCCTCCAGGGTGGTTTACCTGTGAGGTGCTGAGATTCTTAACAGCTGAGGTACCTGTTGGAGGAACCACAGACAGTCCTGGATCAACTCACATCTGTACATTCTTCTTCAGTCTGTGCTATGATTGCCGTGGGCTGCCAGGTATATTTTTTGGTCCTCAATCATTGACAAGCGACTAACAACTAGTTTTAGAATTTTAGGTTGAAGAGGAAGTTAAAGGTCATCTTGTCTAACGCTTGAATCTCCTAGGTAACACCCATACCAAGTGGTCATTCAGCCAAGACTTGAATATCTCCACTAACAAGGAGCTCACTACTTCCTGAAGCACTTATGCGCCATCCACAGTCTGATGTCAGCTTATTTATGAGTCTTTCTCCACTGTTTGCTATACCAGAACCATACATTTTGCCCAAATACGTCTGCAAGCACCCTGGATAAAACATGGGTTTTCTCACACTCTGTTTCCATTTTTCAGGCAAAGGTCCCCAACTCTGGTTACATAAAGCAAATAAGAAGTGTACTGGGAAGAACTGAAGAAAGAGTTGAAGAAATAAGCCCTGGGAAAGGGAGGCACCTGGATCCACGGACCCACCATCAGAAGAAGTCAGGTCCAATGGTTTTCTATCATAGAAATACTGTGTTCAAGTTTCACATTTCAGGATCTGCTTATTTGCCAGAGATGAGGCTGTGGTGGTTCAGTGATAGATTCTCACCTTCCACGCAGAGACCCAGGTTCGATTCCTGGCAAAGGCACCTCATGTGTAGCCACCACCCATGAAGGTGGTGTCAGTGGAAGCTTGTGTGTTGCTATGATGCTGAACAGGTTTCAGCAGAGCTTACAGACTAAGAAGAAAGGCCTGGCAATCTACTTCCAAAAATCAGCCAACAGCTCAATCTGCAATTGATCATGGGGATTGCGCAAGCAGGACCAGGCATCGTTTCATTCTAGTGCGCATGGGGTCGTCATGAGTCAGGGGCCGAAGCAACAGCAGCTAACAACATTGGCTAGATAAAGGCCAATACCACTTAGACCACACGCAATTGCCATTGTCAGAAAAAGGGAAAACCATGACAGATTGGAAGAAAAAAAAAAAAAGCTAACACATGTTTACAAACACACAGTCTTGCTTTTGCTCAAAGCTGGAACCACCTTTTCTATCTGCAGCCAATTCTACCAGCTGGCCACCCTAGGTATCAACTCCCTTCTTCTTCCTGGCACTCACTGCACCTTGCCTTGTTTTGTGATATCCACGTGCTTGTACACTTTTTTTACCCCACCAGGCTGTAATCCCTTGGAGGGCAAGATCTTTCCTTTATCTCCCACAGCACCTAGCATAGTGACTCACATACAGTATGTGCTTGCACACACTGCTGTTGTTTTCCAAAGTGTATGTTTTCCGAAACAGCAGAAAATGTCTGACTTCAAGAAGGTATACATCCACGAAGCAGTGTGAAGGGTAGGAAGCAACGAATCACTGTGTACACGAAAGTGGGCACAATAGAAACTCCTTCAGTTTAGGATTTTGTGGTCTGTGGGATTTGTCTTTGCTTCCCAGTGCTGTTGAAACACAAGTACCACAGTGGGTGGCTTTAAGGAACAGAAATGTATTTTCTCACAGTTCTGGAGGCTGAAAGTCCAGATCAGGGTCTCGGCCATGTCAATTCCTTTTGTGGGGCTCCCTCCTAGTTTCTGGGTCTGCCAGTGATCCTTGGAGTTCCTTGGCTTGTAGACATTCCTCACATGCCATCTGCCTTCCCCTGTGCCTGCCTGTCTCTGCATCTAATCTGCTCTTTTATAACTCAGAAGTGATTAGATTTAGAACCCACCCTACTTGAGTAGGATCTAATTAACATAACAAAGAAAACCCTATTTACAAAGACGATTACATCTCCAGGTATAAGGGTTAGGATTCCAACACATATTTTAGGAAGATGTAATTCAATCCATAACAGAATTTCCAGTAGATAAAATAAAGATTTCTTATTTTGTGACTGTAGTATTAAATCAAAACACTTTAGCATATCAGTATTCATCCTCTATCATTTCAATTAAAGGAGCCCTGGTGATGCAGAGGTTAAGCACTCGGCTCCTAACCAAAAGGTTGGCAGTCCCAACCCACCAGCTGCTCCTCGGGAGAAGATGTGGCTGTCTGCTCCCATAAAGACTGCAGTCTTGGAAACCCTATGGGACAGTTCTACTCTGTCCTATAAGGTCACTATGAGTCGGAATTG
This sequence comes from Dugong dugon, assembly GCA_030035585.1. Lineage (NCBI taxonomy): Eukaryota > Metazoa > Chordata > Mammalia > Sirenia > Dugongidae > Dugong > Dugong dugon. The sequence goes on along the minus strand of CM057464.1, from coordinate 5,872,994 downwards.
ACTCAACAGCAGCAGGAATTTTTTGATTTATCATTTCAATTCCCATTTCTGCTCACCCAATCAGTCAACAATCAGTAAATGGGTTAGGATCCAGGAATTGAGCATCAGATTTGCCTCTGTCCTCAGGGAGCTCATGGTCCTTGATGAGTGGAGGGATAGAAAAACGCAGCAAGAATGACAGAGCACAATATGAGAATCTGTACACCCCGGGTATGGACCAGATGTCAGGAAAACCTCACTAGTCCTCTAGCTCAGAGTTTCTCAAAGCGCATCCTCAGACTTCCTACAACAAAATCACTCCTGGAACTTCTTCAGTTGTAGGCCCCCATGCCAGATCTACAGAATCACGGGTGTTGCCTAGTGGTTGGGCCTGAGAGCTTTCAATCCCTGGGTGATTTATATAATATATAATACCTGTATAGTGTACGTGTGTGTGTGTGTATGTGTGTGTGGTAAAATGCATATAACAAAAAACTTTTGTCATTTTAACCATTTTTAAGTGTACGGTTCAGTGACATTAATCCCTTTCATCTTGTTGTATAGCCATCACGACTATTTCCAAAACTCCCATCACCCCAAACAGAAACTCAGTACCCCTTTAGCCACAACTCCCATTTCATCCTCCCCCAATCCCAGGGAACTACTCATAAGCTTTGGTCACTATGCATTTGCCAAATTCTAGATGTTTCGCGTAAGTGGGATCATAGAATATTTATCCTTTGCGTCTGAACTGTCTCGCCCAGCATGTTTTCCGAGTTCATCCACACTGCAGCGTGTATCAGAACTTCGTCTCTCTTTGTGGGTGACTAATGTTCCTTTGGGTGGATAGACCACATTTCGCTCATTCATCTGCTGATGGACACTTCTGGCTTGTCGCCAACGTTTGGCTACCATGAATGCTGCAGTGGACATTGGTATAAGCACATCATATTTTGAGACGACTACTGTAGTGATAAGTGCTTAAGATCTGAGTATACAGAATGATATTACAGGGATATCGAAAGAGGGGGGGCCGCTAAAGCTATTAAAATCGCAACAAAACAAAATGTAAGCTCACGGTGGTTCATCATCATGCATTGTAACTGGCATGCAATAGCATACTCGTTTTCCATGACTTACCTGATAGCAGCATACATTGTTCCATGATTAAATCCTAAAGGAGTTGGATGACCTTGATATAAAGGGTTTTCAGACGAGCAAGGGGCTGGAACGTTGCCTGGTTCATGCTTTCATCCGCGGACCACACAAGAATTCAGTGTCCAGATTACGTCACAGGGTTTTTCTGCTTCCTTTAACATTCACTATCCAATCATAAGTGAACCCCAACGGGGTCCCCATGATAAGCAGATTTTTCTGGCAAAGGGAAAGATGCAGCCACTGGGATATTTGTACCTGCTGTTGACATTACTATCTTTCACCGGGTGGTAGTTTCTTGCTGGGTGTCAAATCCACTCGATTTTTCCCATCTTCTATTTTGAGTGTAGACGGAGGAAGAAAAACATAGAGGATGAGCTATTGACTCAGTCAAAGGGTAAACAGGAAACACAATCTAATTTCTCCCTTTTCCAAAAGCCCTGATTCTCACCAAAGGTTAGAAAAAGTAAAAAGTCTGTCTTCCTAATAGCAAGGTCCAAACTCCCAGTGGTGATGGAACAAGACTGGCCTTGGGGTTAGAAGCTCTAAGTTCTAGTCCCACACTGCTGCCTGGTGCATGTGGGGACAAGTCACCACTCCCTTACCTAGGTCTCCTCCTCCCTCCAATGCTGGCACCATCTGCCCCATCTCTAGGGGGTAGGGGGGGATAAAATGAGATCATGGATGCAAAAGTACTTCATAAACTGTTACAGTGTTAACCTGTGTTCACCTGGTTGCTATGAGGAGCCCTGGTGGCACAGTGGCAAAAGGTCGGCAGTTGGAATCTACCAGCCACTCCTTGGAAACCCTACAGGGCAGTTCTACTCTGTCCTACAGGGTCGCTATGAGTTGACTCAACAGCAGTGGGTTTGGTTTTTTTGTTTGTTTGTTTGGTGCCTGTGAAGGTGACCTTGTTTGGAAAAAGGGTCTTTGAAGATGTTATCAGTTAACACCGGGTCACACTGGAGTAGGGTGAGTCCTAATCCTACGTGAGTGGTGTCCTAATAAAGGAGAAGAAACACCGAAGGAAGGCAGACACGTGACAAGGGAGTTATGCCGACCATCAGCCCAGGTACGCCTTGGGCTACCAGGACCTGGGAGAAACAAGGAAGGTTCTTCCTCTAGAGCCTTTGGAGAAAGCAAGCCTCTCCTGATAATCCTGAATTCAATCTTCTGGCCTCTGGAATTGTGAGAGAGTACATTTCTGTTCTTATAAGCCACCCAGTCTGTGGTGCTCTGTTACCGTAAACGTAGGAAACTAACCCACCAGCGCTCTGTCAGTTTGTGTGCAAGCTATGTCACTGGTATTTCAAATACCCGCAGTGTCATCCACGGTGGACAGGTTTCAGCAGAGCTTCCAAACCAGACAGACTAGGAAGCCTGATGATTTGCTTCTGAAAATGAGCTCCCTAGGTTGGAAGGCACTTGAAATGCACAGTGGCCACAGCAATGGACTGGAGCACACCAACGATTGTGAAGGTGATGCAGGATGGGGCCACCTTGGGTTCTGTTGTACACGGGGCCACCATGAGTAGGGGACCGACTCAACGGCAGCTAACAACAGCAACGGGAAATTAATACAAACTAAATCCATGGACCCCCTTGCCCGTGGCCTCAAAATTTTAATGAACCCCTGATGTTATATAAATAAAATTGGTTATGTAGATGCACAAGTGCTTTCTTCCCGGGGACAGGGTCTGTAGCTTTCATCAGATTTTCAAAGAAGCCTGTGACCTAAATTACTACCCTGTTCCTCGTCCCTCTGTAATTAATTATCAAGTGTTTATTGAGCCCTGCCCATGGACTCTGTCATTAGTGATGCAGCTAACCTCAGCTTCTCTTCTAACCCTGAACAGTCAAGAAAGGTTTACAAGGTTTGTATTGGTTTGGGTTTCACTTTATAGGAGGGACGGTGGTGAGGATCACGCACCAAGAGATGCTTGAGAAGCATTACCTCATCACCAGGGTAGCCTAAACCCTCGGGGCCCCCTCAGCAGCCCTCCATCAGGGCGTGGGGCTCCCAGGTGGAGCCTGCTGGGCCAGTTCTAAGTCAGCGTTACGTGTTCTCCGCTCTAACAACACCTAACATATGGCATGTGCACTGATGCTTATGAACACAGTGATTCATTCTTAATCCTTTAAAAAAAAGAAGTAAACCCTACGTGGCCTTGGCTCTCCTCCCTGAACAGCCTTCTGTTCTCTAAAATGTCTGTGTTGTCACCTGCCTCTGCCTCATCAGGCTTGCTCCTTGCCTTCACCTCTCCTGCAGGCTCCTTCCTGCCTCCTGATTTCTAGCTGCTTCTCCCACTTCTCTTTCCTCCGCTTCTGCACGGTCACACCTGGAGCTTCACCTGTATGCC